>JAIOJX010000025.1:15384500-16668666 GCA_022376925.1 Tragulus kanchil
GACATAAAAGGAATGAGCACTGAATAACTGATACCTTTGTACTGTGGTTTTGGAGAAGACTCTTGAGAGTCCCTTGGACTGTAAGGAGATCAAAACCGTCAATCCTAATGAAATTCAAGCCAGAATATTCTTTGGAAGGACTGATGCTGAATCTGAAACTCCAATACATTGGCCACCAGATGCAGAGACAACTCAGTGGAAAAGACCTTGATACTGGGGAAAATAGAAGGCAGAAGAGGATGACAGAGGATGAGATGGTTGGATGGCATCACTGACTCAATGGGCATGAGTTTGAATGAGCTTCAGGAGTTGATGAAGGACAGGGAAGCCTTGTCTGCTGCAGTCCATGAGGTTGCAAAGAGCTGGACACAACTGAGCGACTGAACTGAACTGAAAAAGGAAAATGAAGATTAAGCTCTCTTATGTCCATTCTTCATTCTGCAGTGCTCCTACTGTAATTAACCTAGAATTTTTAAAAATCAGTAGTATTCACTTAATGTTTAGGTTGTATAGCATTTATGGCTGAACCACTGTACTACTCCAATTATATGTCTTATCTTTTTTGAATGCTTTTTTATTTTCCCATAGAATTAACTCATCTCTCGTCTTCTAACTCCTTGTCTAGATATTTACTTACTTATCTCCCCTTACAGTTGTGTAAGGTCTAATTTCCATTATAAATCATTATTGTAAAACAGTCAAAGAAGACTCGCTTTCAAATGTGGTGAACCCTACAAATGGGATTGACAAGGATATAAAATAATTTCAATTATATTACCCTCTTTTCATTTTTAAAATAACAATAATGAAAAATAATGTTCTCTTGCCGTACTCTTCACCAGCATGAAGTCCTGCTTCCTGGAGTCAGTCACTTCTGTCATTTTGTTATTCTCTCCATATTTAACTCAACAAGTCTAAATAATGTATGCTGTTAATTTATTCAATATAAAATTTTATTGGAAGAAAAGCTATGACAAATCTAGACATAATATTAAAAAGCAGAGACATCACCTTGCCAAAAAAGGTCAGTATACTTAAAGCTAGGGTTTTTACAGTAGTCATGTATGGATGTGAGAGTTGGACATAAAAGGAATGAGCACTGAATAACTGATACCTTTGTACTGTGGTTTTGGAGAAGACTCTTGAGAGTCCCTTGGACTGTAAGGAGATCAAAACCGTCAATCCTAATGAAATTCAAGCCAGAATATTTTTTGGGAAGGACTGATGCTGAATCTGAAACTCCAATACATTGGCCACCAGATGCAGAGACAACTCAGTGGAAAAGACCTTGATACTGGGGAAAATAGAAGGCAGAAGAGGATGACAGAGGATGAGATGGTTGGATGGCATCACTGACTCAATGGGCATGAGTTTGAATGAGCTTCAGGAGTTGATGAAGGACAGGGAAGCCTTGTCTGCTGCAGTCCATGAGGTTGCAAAGAGCTGGACACAACTGAGCGACTGAACTGAACTGAAAAAGGAAAATGAAGATTAAGCTCTCTTATGTCCATTCTTCATTCTGCAGTGCTCCTACTGTAATTAACCTAGAATTTTTAAAAATCAGTAGTATTCACTTAATGTTTAGGTTGTATAGCATTTATGGCTGAACCACTGTACTACTCCAATTATATGTCTTATCTTTTTTGAATGCTTTTTTATTTTCCCATAGAATTAACTCATCTCTCGTCTTCTAACTCCTTGTCTAGATATTTACTTACTTATCTCCCCTTACAGTTGTGTAAGGTCTAATTTCCATTATAAATCATTATTGTAAAACAGTCAAAGAAGACTTCTGCTTCTCTTACATTACCCTGAAAGATTCAGCAAAGTGTATTCTTTTTTCCTTCATATATATATAGTTTATTAGGTAAAATATCTAATATTAAATATATAGATACTTACTATGTATATATTAAAGTTTTATCTGAGCATGTAATTGCCTGTTAAAGACTATTATTTCCTGACTCCCTTAAGTGCAACTAGGTTCTGCATGTTGTTATGGGCAAAGGAGTATGCAATTTCTCTTTTGTTTCGTTCAAATTGGTTTGATCTATACTTTCTCTTCCTTGTGTGTGATAAGATGTAATATGACATAAGGTGACCCAACTTTAACATGGGAACGAGGACTATTCTTAGAGAAACACGAGAGAACAGTACTAGATCACTGACTGATCTTTGGAGGCACGCTATGCTGCCAGCCTGGGTCTCTCACCTTGGGCATGTTATATGGTGTTGTTCTTCAGTTACTTAGTTATGTCTCACTCTTTGTAACTCATGGACTGTGGCATTCCAGTCTCCCCTGTCCTTCACCATCTCCTGGAGTTTGCTCAGACTCATATCTGTTGAGTCGGTGATGCCATCCAACCATTAATGCTCTGGCACCCCTTTGTCCTCCTGCCTTCAGTCTTTCCCAGCATCAGGGTCTTTTCCAGTGAGTCGACTCTTCACATCAGGTGGCCAACGTATTGATACTTCAGCTTCAGCATCAGTCTTTCCAGTGACTATTCAGGGTTGATATCCTTTAGGATTGACTGGTTTGATCTCCTTGCAATCCAAGGGTCTCTCAAGAGTCTTCTCTAGCACCAGTTTGAAAGCATCCATTCTTCAGTGCTCAGCTTTTTTTATGGTCCAACTCTCACATCCGTATATAACTACTGTAAAACCACAGCTTTGGCTATAGGGACTTTAGTCAGACAAATGATGTCTTTGCTTTATAATATGCTTGTAGGTTTGTCATAGCTCTTCTTCCAAGGAACCAGCATGCAATTATGTGAGTGTAGTCATTGTCTGTAGTGATTTTGGAGCCCAAGAGAATAAAGTCTGTCTTTACTTACTTATCTCCCCTTACAGTTGTGTAAGGTCTAATTTCCATTATAAATCATTATTGTAAAACAGTCAAAGAAGACTTCTGCTTCTCTTACATTACCCTGAAAGATTCAGCAAAGTGTATTCTTTTTTCCTTCATATATATATAGTTTATTAGGTAAAATATCTAATATTAAATATATAGATACTTACTATGTATATATTAAAGTTTTATCTGAGCATGTAATTGCCTGTTAAAGACTATTATTTCCTGACTCCCTTAAGTGCAACTAGGTTCTGCATGTTGTTATGGGCAAAGGAGTATGCAATTTCTCTTTTGTTTCGTTCAAATTGGTTTGATCTATACTTTCTCTTCCTTGTGTGTGATAAGATGTAATATGACATAAGGTGACCCAACTTTAACATGGGAACGAGGACTATTCTTAGAGAAACACGAGAGAACAGTACTAGATCACTGACTGATCTTTGGAGGCACGCTATGCTGCCAGCCTGGGTCTCTCACCTTGGGCATGTTATATGGTGTTGTTCTTCAGTTACTTAGTTATGTCTCACTCTTTGTAACTCATGGACTGTGGCATTCCAGTCTCCCCTGTCCTTCACCATCTCCTGGAGTTTGCTCAGACTCATATCTGTTGAGTCGGTGATGCCATCCAACCATTAATGCTCTGGCACCCCTTTGTCCTCCTGCCTTCAGTCTTTCCCAGCATCAGGGTCTTTTCCAGTGAGTCGACTCTTCACATCAGGTGGCCAACGTATTGATACTTCAGCTTCAGCATCAGTCTTTCCAGTGACTATTCAGGGTTGATATCCTTTAGGATTGACTGGTTTGATCTCCTTGCAATCCAAGGGTCTCTCAAGAGTCTTCTCTAGCACCAGTTTGAAAGCATCCATTCTTCAGTGCTCAGCTTTTTTTATGGTCCAACTCTCACATCCGTATATAACTACTGTAAAAACCACAGCTTTGGCTATAGGGACTTTAGTCAGACAAATGATGTCTTTGCTTTATAATATGCTTGTAGGTTTGTCATAGCTCTTCTTCCAAGGAACCAGCATGCTTTTAATTATGTGAGTGTAGTCATTGTCTGTAGTGATTTTGGAGCCCAAGAGAATAAAGTCTGTCAGTGTTTCCATTTTTTCCCCATCTATTCGCCACGAAGTTATAGGACCAGATGCCATTATCTTTCTTTTTGAATGTTGAGTATTAAGCCAGCTTTTTCAGACTCTCTTCTTTCACCTTCATCAAGGATATCTTTAGTTACCATTTACTTTATGCCATTAGGGTGGTGCTGTCTGCATCTGTTTCCTGCATAAGGAAACAGATATGTTATATGAGTATGAATAAAAATTTATTGTACTTAACTTATATTTTAGATTCCCTCAGCTAAAGAGACAAAGCTGTGTACTATTACAGGCAGTATCACTAAACCCTAGTGATATTTATGGCCTTTTCATGGAACCCTTCAGTTATTGTCTTGCTATTACATTGTCTCCCCCATCCCATATTATATGAATGTGTGGCACATGTGCATGTGTGCACACACTCATGCACACACACACACACACACACACACACACACAAACTTACAGATAGCCCACACATATACTGCTTATAAAAAGGACGAGATCACACATCCAGGCAGAAGTTAAAACAGAATCATGTGGGCATGGAGCAGACATTTACCATTATGCCTCCTAATGAAATCAAATGTTAAATCTCTTCAAGAATGCTCATCCTGCACAATTTTGTTGATCATTCTAGAGCTAGCCTCCTATTGTGATCAAAGGAGTTTTTTCAAAATAGTGTACTTTTAATAAAACATGCAAGCATCTCTTTCTAATAGTGGGTATGCAGCAGTACTCTTTTTTTAATTGAAAATCCTTTAGGATTGACTGGTTTGATCTCCTTGCAATCCAAGGGTCTCTCAAGAGTCTTCTCTAGCACCAGTTTGAAAGCATCCATTCTTCAGTGCTCAGCTTTTTTTATGGTCCAACTCTCACATCCGTATATAACTACTGTAAAAACCACAGCTTTGGCTATAGGGACTTTAGTCAGACAAATGATGTCTTTGCTTTATAATATGCTTGTAGGTTTGTCATAGCTCTTCTTCCAAGGAACCAGCATGCTTTTAATTATGTGAGTGTAGTCATTGTCTGTAGTGATTTTGGAGCCCAAGAGAATAAAGTCTGTCAGTGTTTCCATTTTTTCCCCATCTATTCGCCACGAAGTTATAGGACCAGATGCCATTATCTTTCTTTTTGAATGTTGAGTATTAAGCCAGCTTTTTCAGACTCTCTTCTTTCACCTTCATCAAGGATATCTTTAGTTACCATTTACTTTATGCCATTAGGGTGGTGCTGTCTGCATCTGTTTCCTGCATAAGGAAACAGATATGTTATATGAGTATGAATAAAAATTTATTGTACTTAACTTATATTTTAGATTCCCTCAGCTAAAGAGACAAAGCTGTGTACTATTACAGGCAGTATCACTAAACCCTAGTGATATTTATGGCCTTTTCATGGAACCCTTCAGTTATTGTCTTGCTATTACATTGTCTCCCCCATCCCATATTATATGAATGTGTGGCACATGTGCATGTGTGCACACACTCATGCACACACACACACACACACACACACACACAAACTTACAGATAGCCCACACATATACTGCTTATAAAAAGGACGAGATCACACATCCAGGCAGAAGTTAAAACAGAATCATGTGGGCATGGAGCAGACATTTACCATTATGCCTCCTAATGAAATCAAATGTTAAATCTCTTCAAGAATGCTCATCCTGCACAATTTTGTTGATCATTCTAGAGCTAGCCTCCTATTGTGATCAAAGGAGTTTTTTCAAAATAGTGTACTTTTAATAAAACATGCAAGCATCTCTTTCTAATAGTGGGTATGCACAGTCTCATTGTTCACTCGTATTTGTTTTAAATTTTTGAAGAGCCGCCTGTTTGCAAGGAAGAAAGAATGTCAGTTCAAATTTGGGTTCAGGCTAAGTTTTACAAATGACAAACTTGCTGGCAGCAAATTTAGCAGCAGAAAGTACATTCTAGAGCAGAGGGGAAGTGTCACATCTATCTTTAGTATGAACACTCTCTGGCTGTGCTGTCTACAGATATAGTTGCCAGAAGAAACGATGCAATCTCAGAAAGTAAAGAGTAAGCTAGAAACCAGGGGAAACCAAGGTGTTACATCAAAGAAATACCCCACAACCTATAGTTATATATGAGTTAAAGAAATATGCAAGAAATTCATATTATTACAAATCATGACAAAAGCTTCAGGAGTCATGGAGCGCCCCGTTGTTGGTAGGAAAGCCATGTGTATGCAAAATTGATGCTTGCAAAGAGGCAAGAGTAAGATAAGACATTGAAGCATGTCCACAAAGCGTGAGACACAATATACTTCAGATTAAATAGACTTGAAACAGGAGAATGCACCAAGTGATTAAAATAATTAAAGTGGAGCAATTGAGATGTAAAGACGAAGGTGAATGCCTTGCTGAAAGCAGTGTAGCATTCATTCTGCCAGTCAAGGGTGCAGAGCAGCCGCTGTCCTGAGAGAGACAGAGCTTCCTGCCAAGTCTTCACCCGGGGCTGCCTAGCAACCAGCTCTTCTAGGGAGGGCAGTGCCTAAGTTAATCTCTTTGGTAAGCATTTGTAGCTATTAATTTAATTAGCAAATGCAGCGTAGCATGAATGATCTGGGTGCAATAGCAAAATATTAATGAGGATTTTGAAATTCTAACCTTGAATAGGCATATTGGAGACTGTTCCCTAGTCATAGAGGGCCAGCAGAAATTCATTTAAAAATAAGTAATGTGGAAAACTTTCTCCTCTGCAGTCAAGTTCTGTGGAGTTTCAGAAAGAAAGTACAATTTAAATTTTCTTCTCTCTTTTCATTGCACAGAAACTTATTGTCAGACTTTGAAAGTGGAGGTCAGATGAGGTTTTTCTAACTGTAAAATTCTGTTACTTCCAAATACCATTCCCCCAGTATCCCAGTTTTAATCTTACTGTTTCTTAGAAGACCATGGTTTTTACCAACATAACTATCTTCAAGGCAAAGTGTATCAGATACCTTTCAAAGACTATTAATGCTCCTCTTGTTAGTTGACTAGAGAGGCAACTTTTCAGTGATAACAAGAAATGTTTTATGGCTTTGACTCCAGGTCTGAGTGTTTGGTCCCTTCAAGGCTCCTGCCCAGACCTCTCCATTTCAATTTCATAAAAAGTTGTGTTTCAGATGTTTCAGAAAGTCAAGGCTGTGCTGTCTACAGATAGTTGCCTGAAGAAACGATGCAATCTCAGAAAGTAAAGAGTAAGCTAGAAACCAGGGGAAACCAAGGTGTTACATCAAAGAAATACCCCACAACCTATAGTTATATATGAGTTAAAGAAATATGCAAGAAATTCATATTATTACAAATCATGACAAAAGCTTCAGGAGTCATGGAGCGCCCCGTTGTTGGTAGGAAAGCCATGTGTATGCAAAATTGATGCTTGCAAAGAGGCAAGAGTAAGATAAGACATTGAAGCATGTCCACAAAGCGTGAGACACAATATACTTCAGATTAAATAGACTTGAAACAGGAGAATGCACCAAGTGATTAAAATAATTAAAGTGGAGCAATTGAGATGTAAAGACGAAGGTGAATGCCTTGCTGAAAGCAGTGTAGCATTCATTCTGCCAGTCAAGGGTGCAGAGCAGCCGCTGTCCTGAGAGAGACAGAGCTTCCTGCCAAGTCTTCACCCGGGGCTGCCTAGCAACCAGCTCTTCTAGGGAGGGCAGTGCCTAAGTTAATCTCTTTGGTAAGCATTTGTAGCTATTAATTTAATTAGCAAATGCAGCGTAGCATGAATGATCTGGGTGCAATAGCAAAATATTAATGAGGATTTTGAAATTCTAACCTTGAATAGGCATATTGGAGACTGTTCCCTAGTCATAGAGGGCCAGCAGAAATTCATTTAAAAATAAGTAATGTGGAAAACTTTCTCCTCTGCAGTCAAGTTCTGTGGAGTTTCAGAAAGAAAGTACAATTTAAATTTTCTTCTCTTTTCATTGCACAGAAACTTATTGTCAGACTTTGAAAGTGGAGGTCAGATGAGGTTTTTCTAACTGTAAAATTCTGTTACTTCCAAATACCATTCCCCCAGTATCCCAGTTTTAATCTTACTGTTTCTTAGAAGACCATGGTTTTTACCAACATAACTATCTTCAAGGCAAAGTGTATCAGATACCTTTCAAAGACTATTAATGCTCCTCTTGTTAGTTGACTAGAGAGGCAACTTTTCAGTGATAACAAGAAATGTTTTATGGCTTTGACTCCAGGTCTGAGTGTTTGGTCCCTTCAAGGCTCCTGCCCAGACCTCTCCATTTCAATTTCATAAAAGACAGTTGTGTTTCAGATGTTTCAGAAAGTCAAGTTCCACCAAAGGCAGATTCCCTAGCATTTTATGTACTTTCTAACAACCTTTTCCTCTGGCACAGTGCTTTAATGAGGTACTAGATCTTGACCTTGCAAAAAGTAGTGTGCAATAAACCTTAAATGTTGTCTCAAGCTTTAACAAAGATACACCGGAAAAAAAAATTAAAACCCTTTATAATCCTTTCCTTTCCTCCTCTTTTTTTTCTTTTCTAATCGAAGAGTGAAATTAAACTATATTCTAGTTTTTGCAAAGAAAACCAGGAATCTGTTCCTTTTTTTTTCCCTCTGACCACTACTGTGAGAATGATGCTTTCCCATTTCATAGGAGAATATGAAGTTCAAAATTAGTTCTGTGGATACTTGTGAACTGATTATGAACAAGGTCAAGGATGCAAAATACCTGGAGAAAAATCTTAAGTTAAAAATAAAGGGAAAGCAATGATTACAGTCACAGAAATGGTTATCTCAAATCATGCAGTCAATGTTTTACCTCTGAAAATGTAACTGTTACATGGATAGGGAAGGGCTGATTGTGTGTTTTATGTGTGTGTGTTGTAATTAGTATACAGTTATAAGAACAAAGCTATTTAATTGGAACTAACTCACCTGTCTTCAGTTCTTTACTTACCAACAGTATATTTAAAGAGAGGCATAGAGACAAAGAACTGAGTGTTTCTCAAGCATTTGGTTTGGCCAAATAAACAATTGAATCAACTGATATTTTGGGTCCAGATTGGAAATTATGGGTCCAAAGTAGAAATTCTTATCTAGGGATGTAACTGAAACATTTAATATATTACTGTTCAATGTACATTTCTAGACCAGTAGCATCAGCATCATCTGGGGTACTGAAATGCCGGTATCCCAGTTTTAATCTTACTGTTTCTTAGAAGACCATGGTTTTTACCAACATAACTATCTTCAAGGCAAAGTGTATCAGATACCTTTCAAAGACTATTAATGCTCCTCTTGTTAGTTGACTAGAGAGGCAACTTTTCAGTGATAACAAGAAATGTTTTATGGCTTTGACTCCAGGTCTGAGTGTTTGGTCCCTTCAAGGCTCCTGCCCAGACCTCTCCATTTCAATTTCATAAAAGACAGTTGTGTTTCAGATGTTTCAGAAAGTCAAGTTCCACCAAAGGCAGATTCCCTAGCATTTTATGTACTTTCTAACAACCTTTTCCTCTGGCACAGTGCTTTAATGAGGTACTAGATCTTGACCTTGCAAAAAGTAGTGTGCAATAAACCTTAAATGTTGTCTCAAGCTTTAACAAAGATACACCGGAAAAAAAAATTAAACCTTCATAATCCTTTCCTTTCCTCCTCTTTTTTTTCTTTTCTAATCGAAGAGTGAAATTAAACTATATTCTAGTTTTTGCAAAGAAAACCAGGAATCTGTTCCTTTTTTTTTCCCTCTGACCACTACTGTGAGAATGATGCTTTCCCATTTCATAGGAGAATATGAAGTTCAAAATTAGTTCTGTGGATACTTGTGAACTGATTATGAACAAGGTCAAGGATGCAAAATACCTGGAGAAAAATCTTAAGTTAAAAATAAAGGGAAAGCAATGATTACAGTCACAGAAATGGTTATCTCAAATCATGCAGTCAATGTTTTACCTCTGAAAATGTAACTGTTACATGGATAGGGAAGGGCTGATTGTGTGTTTTATGTGTGTGTTGTAATTAGTATACAGTTATAAGAACAAAGCTATTTAATTGGAACTAACTCACCTGTCTTCAGTTCTTTACTTACCAACAGTATATTTAAAGAGAGGCATAGAGACAAAGAACTGAGTGTTTCTCAAGCATTTGGTTTGGCCAAATAAACAATTGAATCAACTGATATTTTGGGTCCAGATTGGAAATTATGGGTCCAAAGTAGAAATTCTTATCTAGGGATGTAACTGAAACATTTAATATATTACTGTTCAATGTACATTTCTAGACCAGTAGCATCAGCATCATCTGGGGTACTGAAATGCCGGCCCCTCCCCATTTATAAGGCATCAGAAACTCTAGAGTTAGTTAGGGTTTAGTAATCTGGATTTTAAGAGACTGTTTAGGTAATTCTGATGCATGCTAGACTGCTAATTGTAGAGCACTGCTTTGAACATATATCACTGGCTTTCGTGGTGGCACTAGTGTAAAGAGTACGTCTGTTAATGCAAGCAACACTATAGGGCTTCCCTGGTGGTCCAGTGAGTAAGGATACTGCCTTGTAGTGCAAGGGGCGCAGGTTCGAACCCTGGCCGGGGAAGATCCCACGTACTGCAGAGCTGCTGGACCGATGTGTCCAGTTACTGAGCTGGAGCTCTGGAGCACATGTGCCCAGAGCCGGTGCTCTGCGACAAGAGATGCCACTGTGATGGGAGGCCCATACAGGCCAAAGACCAAAGATGGAAATAAATGAAAGACCAATAGAAGTGGCAAAAATAAAGGGGGGGGGCATTACAGGCTCAGATTTGATGCCTGGATCAGGAAGGTTCCCTGGAGGAGAGCATGGCAACCTACTCCAGTATTCTCGCCTGGGGAATTCCATGGGCAGAAGAGCCTGGTGGGCCACAGTCCATGGGGCTGCAAAGTGTTGGACATGACTGAAGCGACTTAACACACATGTAGGTGATGTATACCATATGTTTTTCTACTAAAATTTTTTTTTCCCCAATATCCTAGTAGTAATTATAAAATATTGTTCCTTTAGATAGGTCGCATTTTAAATAGCATTTTTAGAAACCTGTTCTTATTTTTCTTTTAGTGGGATTTGTTTTTTTTTTTTTTTAATTCACAGAGCTACCACATAGTAAAAGAACTGGTTTTCTCAAAGAAAATTTGGTTTGGCTTTACTTACCAACAGTATATTTAAAGAGAGGCATAGAGACAAAGAACTGAGTGTTTCTCAAGCATTTGGTTTGGCCAAATAAACAATTGAATCAACTGATATTTTGGGTCCAGATTGGAAATTATGGGTCCAAAGTAGAAATTCTTATCTAGGGATGTAACTGAAACATTTAATATATTACTGTTCAATGTACATTTCTAGACCAGTAGCATCAGCATCATCTGGGGTACTGAAATGCCGGCCCCTCCCCATTTATAAGGCATCAGAAACTCTAGAGTTAGTTAGGGTTTAGTAATCTGGATTTTAAGAGACTGTTTAGGTAATTCTGATGCATGCTAGACTGCTAATTGTAGAGCACTGCTTTGAACATATATCACTGGCTTTCGTGGTGGCACTAGTGTAAAGAGTACGTCTGTTAATGCAAGCAACACTATAGGGCTTCCCTGGTGGTCCAGTGAGTAAGGATACTGCCTTGTAGTGCAAGGGGCGCAGGTTCGAACCCTGGCCGGGGAAGATCCCACGTACTGCAGAGCTGCTGGACCGATGTGTCCAGTTACTGAGCTGGAGCTCTGGAGCACATGTGCCCAGAGCCGGTGCTCTGCGACAAGAGATGCCACTGTGATGGGAGGCCCATACAGGCCAAAGACCAAAGATGGAAATAAATGAAAGACCAATAGAAGTGGCAAAAATAAAGGGGGGGGGCATTACAGGCTCAGATTTGATGCCTGGATCAGGAAGGTTCCCTGGAGGAGAGCATGGCAACCTACTCCAGTATTCTCGCCTGGGGAATTCCATGGGCAGAAGAGCCTGGTGGGCCACAGTCCATGGGGCTGCAAAGTGTTGGACATGACTGAAGCGACTTAACACACATGTAGGTGATGTATACCATATGTTTTTCTACTAAAATTTTTTTTTCCCCAATATCCTAGTAGTAATTATAAAATATTGTTCCTTTAGATAGGTCGCATTTTAAATAGCATTTTTAGAAACCTGTTCTTATTTTTCTTTTAGTGGGATTTGTTTTTTTTTTTTTTTAATTCACAGAGCTACCACATAGTCACAGGACACTAGAAAAAATATATTTTTTAAAGGGACAGGAAAAGACACTCAGAGATAACCTACCAATAGCCTTTAGTTAAAGGATATTCTAGATGCATCACTCCATGTATATAAACTTGTATATTCATGATCCAAGGTTTTTAGGGGGAGAAGTTTTTATGAATTTTTTCGGCAAATCATAAATTCTGTATTTCCATGAACTTCATCTGAGTTGTATGTTAACTAAAGAAATGCCCAAATCTTTGCAGCATGCCATGATGAGCTTTCAGTTTTTATCTCAAATTATGTTTGTTACTGTGTCTCTGTGACTGGACTGAGCTCCATGAACCTCCTCTTCTTATGGTTCAGGCTAAAGAGTTAGCCCGCATCTCGAATGTGCCATTCTCATTGTTAAGAGCAGAAGTACATATTAAACCACAGAACCCACATGCAGCTTCTGCTTAGATGTGGTATATGCCACAGCCAGTCCCATTCTACTGACCAAGTCACATGGTGATGACTGACAGTAGAGCCAGGAAGGATCGCCCCCGACAGAAAAGTGCTGCAAGTTACAGGGCAAGACCCTGGTGTCTAAGACCCTCAGAAGAAGGGAGCTTATTCTTAGGAACAGATGCCTGGGTCTGATGTAGATATTTGTCCACTTTAGTAGAGCCATTGTCACTGTTGGCTGTGGTTGCTGCATTTTAGCTATTAAACAAATCTTATTTCCATTACATTTCCACTTTCTTTTCCTTCTCTTAGGGCTGTCACTCAAGCTGCTTCTATGGACAGAATTACTTTTCTTCCTCCCCACCAGTAAGTCATGGCTATCTTCTACGTCTTCTCTAAACCAAGACCATGTCATATTCTTCTGCTACATGCTTTTGCACTTTATTTTTTATTATTTAACTATTGTAATAGTCAATAGTGATTATATTCAATAGTGATTGTTGATTGAACATTTTCTTTCAGAACTGGTTTCATATTTCCATAAAGACAGAGACATGGCTGTTTGTTTTTGTTTTTTGTTTTGTCTCTCACTATGTCTCTAAATAGGATGTGGTATGTAGTATTTGCCCTGTAAGTATTCACTGAAAGACTGAATGAATATTTCAGGTTTTCATTTTATGATATATATTTTCTTCTTTTTGTTATGATAATCTGGGAGATAAACAACCTGTTTGTTTTATTCTTTAGTATAACTTTAAGTAAACCAATTGAATCCATATTTATTATGAACTTCATATCAGAAGCATTATTTGTATTACTTATCGGAAAGATTAAAAAAGTTGGAACCCTTATATTGTACTTTCTCTTCCAGTTATCTTTCCAGTATGTTGTTTTCTAATGTTTGTCTAGTTTTGTGGCTTTTATTCCAGAGTAATTATTTCAATCAGTTTGAAATCTACATTTTGCATACTACACATAGTTTCTAAAGAATTTAAGATTTAGTTCTTTGTTTATAGACAATTAAAACTTGCTGCTTATTCTTTATAATTCATGCCTACA
Organism: Tragulus kanchil; assembly: GCA_022376925.1. Lineage (NCBI taxonomy): Eukaryota > Metazoa > Chordata > Mammalia > Artiodactyla > Tragulidae > Tragulus > Tragulus kanchil. Next base: position 15,398,162 of record JAIOJX010000025.1, read on the forward strand.
ATTATTTGAGGTATCTTTGAGGACTACCTGGTTTGCACTACTGAATAGGGCTTACTGGGTAGAGCATATACAGATCAGAGCTTCTGAGTTTTTCACATTTATGAGACTTTTTATGTTACCTTTACAAGTGAATAATGGCATTTACTGGTTCAGAGTCAAATTAAAGCATATCCTTTTCCAGTGCTGCAAGTTACAGGGCAAGACCCTGGTGTCTAAGACCCTCAGAAGAAGGGAGCTTATTCTTAGGAACAGATGCCTGGGTCTGATGTAGATATTTGTCCACTTTAGTAGAGCCATTGTCACTGTTGGCTGTGGTTGCTGCATTTTAGCTATTAAACAAATCTTATTTCCATTACATTTCCACTTTCTTTTCCTTCTCTTAGGGCTGTCACTCAAGCTGCTTCTATGGACAGAATTACTTTTCTTCCTCCCCACCAGTAAGTCATGGCTATCTTCTACGTCTTCTCTAAACCAAGACCATGTCATATTCTTCTGCTACATGCTTTTGCACTTTATTTTTTATTATTTAACTATTGTAATAGTCAATAGTGATTATATTCAATAGTGATTGTTGATTGAACATTTTCTTTCAGAACTGGTTTCATATTTCCATAAAGACAGAGACATGGCTGTTTGTTTTTGTTTTTTGTTTTGTCTCTCACTATGTCTCTAAATAGGATGTGGTATGTAGTATTTGCCCTGTAAGTATTCACTGAAAGACTGAATGAATATTTCAGGTTTTCATTTTATGATATATATTTTCTTCTTTTTGTTATGATAATCTGGGAGATAAACAACCTGTTTGTTTTATTCTTTAGTATAACTTTAAGTAAACCAATTGAATCCATATTTATTATGAACTTCATATCAGAAGCATTATTTGTATTACTTATCGGAAAGATTAAAAAAGTTGGAACCCTTATATTGTACTTTCTCTTCCAGTTATCTTTCCAGTATGTTGTTTTCTAATGTTTGTCTAGTTTTGTGGCTTTTATTCCAGAGTAATTATTTCAATCAGTTTGAAATCTACATTTTGCATACTACACATAGTTTCTAAAGAATTTAAGATTTAGTTCTTTGTTTATAGACAATTAAAACTTGCTGCTTATTCTTTATAATTCATGCCTACAATTATTTGAGGTATCTTTGAGGACTACCTGGTTTGCACTACTGAATAGGGCTTACTGGGTAGAGCATATACAGATCAGAGCTTCTGAGTTTTTCACATTTATGAGACTTTTTATGTTACCTTTACAAGTGAATAATGGCATTTACTGGTTCAGAGTCAAATTAAAGCATATCCTTTTCCAGTCTAATTCTCAACATATTTATTCTGGGTTCTGTTTTGCTGTTTGTTTGTTTTTAGTCTTTTGTTGCTAAAATAGTTGATTATCTTTGGGGCTGATGCAGAAGTCTTTATTTAATATCCTGGGCCTCAGTTCAATTCTAATACCTGATTGGTTGCTGTGGGGTGAATTCTCAGGATTCATATTTGACCCCAAGCTTCCCTTCCATCTCATATGAGTAATCAGTTATGGCTCTGTCCTAAGTTACTTCAGTCATATCTGACTCTTTGTGACCCTGTGGACTGTAGCCCACCAGGCCCCTTGGTCCGTAGAATTCTCCAGACAAGAATACTGGAATGGGTTGTCATTTCCTTCTCTAGGGGATCTTCCCAACCCAGGGATGGAATCTGCATCTTTTAAGTCGCCTGCCTTGGCAGGCAGGTTTTTTACTCTAGTGCCACTTGGGAAGCCCAATCAATTATGGATTGTTACTCTTAAAATAGTGCTTCCCTGGTGGCTCAGATGGTAGAAAATCTGCCTGGAATGTGCAAGACCTAGGTTCAATCCCAGGAGAAGGGACTCTTAAAGATGGAGGTCCTTCACAGTGATCTGATCCCAACAGTTTCTTCTGTTCACATAAATGTTTCTGTTTACATTAAATTGGTCTTATATTTTCCTTCTTGCAGTTTTATCTTTGATGGGGGGTAATCTGGGTCTGCTGTTGGCTTAATAAGATGATAGGAATAAGTAATCTTTTATCTTGCTTTGGAATTTGGTCTTTCTGCTCTTGGGATTGAGGGCTTGAGAACTGGCTGTGTTTGGTTGTCATCCTTTCCTTCTTTGTGCACTAGCCAGCACCCTACCTGATCTGATGAATATCCAACCTTAAGGTTTTCCTATAACGCACTTCAGGATGAACCAGTCATTATGGTGTGAATTCCTAGAGCACAGGTTTGTGTTTTGAATGGTAATCTTCTTAATCATTTACTAATATATGTGTTATGTTTGTTTGCCACTGCCATGTACTCTGACAGTAGTACACTTTGGAGATTATTCTCTCTCCTTATTTCATATTCTACGGGGAAAAAAAAGGGGGAAGTGTTGACTTTTAGTAGTTCTTTGGATCCAAGCATTGGGATGTGATTTATTTGGCATAAAAATAAGGGATAGTTTGAGAATATTTCGAGTTCTTCTCCAGAATGCACTCATTTCATTCATTCCTCATTTATTAAGAGTGTGTAATCAATTATTTCTTCCCAGGTGGCACTAGTGGTAAAGATCCCATCTTCCAATGCAGGAGACATAAGATACAGTGTCTTCTGCCCATCCAATTCCCAAATTACTTTCATCTCAAGTCTAAAAATGTGTGGCCATGCAAAAACAGATTGCCTATCATCACTTGGATCTCTGTAAATTTTATTCCAGAGCAAGTTCTCATTAATTCTGTCTATTTGCCTAGAATATCCTTCACAGCTTTCTCTACCTGTGAAAAAATTACTCAACTGTTAAGGCCCAGCTAATGTGGAACGCATCCATGAGCACCTGATCTTTTTATCATCTTGGTTAGCTTCTTTTTCTACTTTGAGCTGTGATTGCATTTTCAAAAGTTGCAAATTGCTTAATGTTCTGGTATGTACTAAGATGGTTTCTCTACACTTATCAGTTGCACTAGATTGTAAGATCTATAAAGTTGACCTTGTATTTGCTTGTCTCTTCCAAAGCACATTCTAAAGTGCTTGCACAGTAAATGCTCATTTTTTGTTTGTTTCAAGAAAATTGTTCAACTGAATGTATCTTATTCGATCAGAAAGCTGATTGATATTTAATAACATTTCTGCAGTTTTATCTTTGATGGGGGGTAATCTGGGTCTGCTGTTGGCTTAATAAGATGATAGGAATAAGTAATCTTTTATCTTGCTTTGGAATTTGGTCTTTCTGCTCTTGGGATTGAGGGCTTGAGAACTGGCTGTGTTTGGTTGTCATCCTTTCCTTCTTTGTGCACTAGCCAGCACCCTACCTGATCTGATGAATATCCAACCTTAAGGTTTTCCTATAACGCACTTCAGGATGAACCAGTCATTATGGTGTGAATTCCTAGAGCACAGGTTTGTGTTTTGAATGGTAATCTTCTTAATCATTTACTAATATATGTGTTATGTTTGTTTGCCACTGCCATGTACTCTGACAGTAGTACACTTTGGAGATTATTCTCTCTCCTTATTTCATATTCTACGGGGAAAAAAAAGGGGGAAGTGTTGACTTTTAGTAGTTCTTTGGATCCAAGCATTGGGATGTGATTTATTTGGCATAAAAATAAGGGATAGTTTGAGAATATTTCGAGTTCTTCTCCAGAATGCACTCATTTCATTCATTCCTCATTTATTAAGAGTGTGTAATCAATTATTTCTTCCCAGGTGGCACTAGTGGTAAAGATCCCATCTTCCAATGCAGGAGACATAAGATACAGTGTCTTCTGCCCATCCAATTCCCAAATTACTTTCATCTCAAGTCTAAAAATGTGTGGCCATGCAAAAACAGATTGCCTATCATCACTTGGATCTCTGTAAATTTTATTCCAGAGCAAGTTCTCATTAATTCTGTCTATTTGCCTAGAATATCCTTCACAGCTTTCTCTACCTGTGAAAAAATTACTCAACTGTTAAGGCCCAGCTAATGTGGGAACGCATCCATGAGCACCTGATCTTTTTATCATCTTGGTTAGCTTCTTTTTCTACTTTGAGCTGTGATTGCATTTTCAAAAGTTGCAAATTGCTTAATGTTCTGGTATGTACTAAGATGGTTTCTCTACACTTATCAGTTGCACTAGATTGTAAGATCTATAAAGTTGACCTTGTATTTGCTTGTCTCTTCCAAAGCACATTCTAAAGTGCTTGCACAGTAAATGCTCATTTTTTGTTTGTTTCAAGAAAATTGTTCAACTGAATGTATCTTATTCGATCAGAAAGCTGATTGATATTTAATAACATTTCTTTGGAAAAAAAGAAGAATATAAGTATGTGTTGTAGTTTATAATGTTTCTGTGAACACTCACGTTAATTTTATCCATTTACATACTTTAAAATATATTTTATATTTTAAATATGAGTAGAAGTCTATCCTTGCATAATTCCAAGCACTTCAATTGGTAAAGAGACTCTTTAGGAGAGTGGGTGATTTGCTAGAGGGACACCAGTTTGATTCATCTTAGCTATGTTTCATTGGGCGAATGCCCCACTGAACAGAGTTTCATAGAGTTCTCCACTGACACGGAAATCAGTGACATTATGTAGCAACTGTATATACAAATGATAAATAATGCCAGACTCCATGCTACCTTTATATGCCCTTTTGGACCAAAGACTAACCTTTAAAGCTCTGAGTTACAGTTTCCTACTGTCTGTTACACTGCTAACAATAAGATGGGTCCCCTGTGTTCAACTGAACTAACCACACTTCTAAAGTTCAGAGGAAAGAGATGAGGAGTCTTGCTTTGACCCTGCATTCCACCTTCTCTTGCCCCTTTTAAAATTCTTATACATGGTTACATCTTGGAGTTCCGTGTTTCATTGCTGAACATTCAGTGCCCAGGTTAAGGTAAACACAATCCTTTATAATCCTTTCCCAATCCCTTTTGATTAAATACTGCTCCATGACTCTGTCTAAGTGAGAGCAGAGGGGCCAGTAAAGCTTCTTCAACTTAATTGTTGTTGGCATTGTTTTTCTCCTGGGGATTTGATGGGATGTTTCTCTGACGTTTTTCAGCAGTAAAACTGCCTTAAATTCCCATATACTTTGTCGGAATGCTGGCATTGGTTTCCACCCCCTTCCCCCCACATTAACTCCTACAAAGGGATTGGGAAACTTCATGAGAGACTTTGGTGAAGCTCTCCCTGATCTTTTTATCATCTTGGTTAGCTTCTTTTTCTACTTTGAGCTGTGATTGCATTTTCAAAAGTTGCAAATTGCTTAATGTTCTGGTATGTACTAAGATGGTTTCTCTACACTTATCAGTTGCACTAGATTGTAAGATCTATAAAGTTGACCTTGTATTTGCTTGTCTCTTCCAAAGCACATTCTAAAGTGCTTGCACAGTAAATGCTCATTTTTTGTTTGTTTCAAGAAAATTGTTCAACTGAATGTATCTTATTCGATCAGAAAGCTGATTGATATTTAATAACATTTCTTTGGAAAAAAAGAAGAATATAAGTATGTGTTGTAGTTTATAATGTTTCTGTGAACACTCACGTTAATTTTATCCATTTACATACTTTAAAATATATTTTATATTTTAAATATGAGTAGAAGTCTATCCTTGCATAATTCCAAGCACTTCAATTGGTAAAGAGACTCTTTAGGAGAGTGGGTGATTTGCTAGAGGGACACCAGTTTGATTCATCTTAGCTATGTTTCATTGGGCGAATGCCCCACTGAACAGAGTTTCATAGAGTTCTCCACTGACACGGAAATCAGTGACATTATGTAGCAACTGTATATACAAATGATAAATAATGCCAGACTCCATGCTACCTTTATATGCCCTTTTGGACCAAAGACTAACCTTTAAAGCTCTGAGTTACAGTTTCCTACTGTCTGTTACACTGCTAACAATAAGATGGGTCCCCTGTGTTCAACTGAACTAACCACACTTCTAAAGTTCAGAGGAAAGAGATGAGGAGTCTTGCTTTGACCCTGCATTCCACCTTCTCTTGCCCCTTTTAAAATTCTTATACATGGTTACATCTTGGAGTTCCGTGTTTCATTGCTGAACATTCAGTGCCCAGGTTAAGGTAAACACAATCCTTTATAATCCTTTCCCAATCCCTTTTGATTAAATACTGCTCCATGACTCTGTCTAAGTGAGAGCAGAGGGGCCAGTAAAGCTTCTTCAGCTTAATTGTTGTTGGCATTGTTTTTCTCCTGGGGATTTGATGGGATGTTTCTCTGACGTTTTTCAGCAGTAAAACTGCCTTAAATTCCCATATACTTTGTCGGAATGCTGGCATTGGTTTCCACCCCCTTCCCCCCACATTAACTCCTACAAAGGGATTGGGAAACTTCATGAGAGACTTTGGTGAAGCTCTCTGAGCCCCAGATAGCTTTATTATGATTTTCAGATGTCACAGGCTACGTCTTAGAATATGTGTAAATTCATATATATTCTATATGATAAATAAATATAACAAACATAAAGGTGGGCTTCCCTAGTGACTCAGTCCATAAAAGTTCTGTCTGCAGTGCCGGAAACCTGGGTTTGATCCCTGGGTTGGGAAGATACCTGGAGAAGGGAACAGCTACCCTCTCCAGTGTTCTGACCTGGAGAATTCCATGACTTGTCCCTCTTGAACCAACCTCCCTCCTTTTTGGAGCTCCTTTCCACTTCTCACCACTTATTTCCTTTAGATGCCACAATGGTATAGCTCAGGTTACCTATCCTAGCCACTGCTTAGCAGATTCTCAGTCCTCTGCTGCACTGCTCTCAAGGCAGTTATTTTAGTTTCAGTAAATCCCATTTGGGGGCTTCCCAGGTGGCTCAGTGGTAAAGAATCTGCCTGCAAATGCAGGAGATGCAGGTTTGATCCCTGGGTTGGGAAGATCCCCTGCAGAAGGAAATGGCAACCTACTCCATTATTCTTGTATGGGAAATCCCATGGACAGAAGGTCGCAAAAGGAGTTGGTCATGACCTAGTGACTAAAACAACAACAAAAAGCCCTTTTGCCTTATAAGATAGAGGAGCTTCAGTGTTTACAGTGATATTTCTAATCTCTTTTGGGCAACTTTTGCCAGGAGCCAGTCAGTTTTAGGAGCATTGGATAGACCTTACTTTTGGACTTTGTCATTTCATACAATCAAAGCTTACTCTTTTTTTTTTTTTTTTTCTTTAAGTCATTGTTTATTTTTCATCTATCTTTATTATTCTTTGGCCTGTGTGGACCTCCCATTCCAGTGGCCTCTCTCATCACAGAGTGCTGGCTCTGGGCGCATGTGCTCCAAAGAGCTGGCTCTTAATTGGACACACCAGCCCAACTGCTCCTCTGCCTGTGGGATCTTCCTGGGCCAGGGATTGAACCTGTGCCCCTTGCACTGCAAGGCAGACTCTTTACCCACTGAACCACCAGGGAAGCCCATGAAAGGTCGGTTTTACTCCAAACATCCAGTGTACCCATCTTTCTTATGATTTTCAGATGTCACAGGCTACGTCTTAGAATATGTGTAAATTCATATATATTCTATATGATAAATAAATATAACAAACATAAAGGTGGGCTTCCCTAGTGACTCAGTCCATAAAAGTTCTGTCTGCAGTGCCGGAAACCTGGGTTTGATCCCTGGGTTGGGAAGATACCTGGAGAAGGGAACAGCTACCCTCTCCAGTGTTCTGACCTGGAGAATTCCATGACTTGTCCCTCTTGAACCAACCTCCCTCCTTTTTGGAGCTCCTTTCCACTTCTCACCACTTATTTCCTTTAGATGCCACAATGGTATAGCTCAGGTTACCTATCCTAGCCACTGCTTAGCAGATTCTCAGTCCTCTGCTGCACTGCTCTCAAGGCAGTTATTTTAGTTTCAGTAAATCCCATTTGGGGGCTTCCCAGGTGGCTCAGTGGTAAAGAATCTGCCTGCAAATGCAGGAGATGCAGGTTTGATCCCTGGGTTGGGAAGATCCCCTGCAGAAGGAAATGGCAACCTACTCCATTATTCTTGTATGGGAAATCCCATGGACAGAAGGTCGCAAAAGGAGTTGGTCATGACCTAGTGACTAAAACAACAACAAAAAGCCCTTTTGCCTTATAAGATAGAGGAGCTTCAGTGTTTACAGTGATATTTCTAATCTCTTTTGGGCAACTTTTGCCAGGAGCCAGTCAGTTTTAGGAGCATTGGATAGACCTTACTTTTGGACTTTGTCATTTCATACAATCAAAGCTTACTCTTTTTTTTTTTTTTTTGTCTTTAAGTCATTGTTTATTTTTCATCTATCTTTATTATTCTTTGGCCTGTGTGGACCTCCCATTCCAGTGGCCTCTCTCATCACAGAGTGCTGGCTCTGGGCGCATGTGCTCCAAAGAGCTGGCTCTTAATTGGACACACCAGCCCAACTGCTCCTCTGCCTGTGGGATCTTCCTGGGCCAGGGATTGAACCTGTGCCCCTTGCACTGCAAGGCAGACTCTTTACCCACTGAACCACCAGGGAAGCCCATGAAAGGTCGGTTTTACTCCAAACATCCAGTGAACATAGCTCCCAGGAGTTGCTTAATCTTTCTTTTTAAATATTTAATGAAAAAAGTGGTGATGTGGACTTCCTTTTTTCCCTTGTTAGTTTGTAATTTTAAAATTATTAATTAATTTGTTTTTCAGTATGAGGGACAGCTGCCAGTTTAGGAAGTATCTACAAAATATTACTGTTTCAAAGATATCCCTAAAATTCAAAAGCAACTAATATACTTTTTTGAAATAATGAGGGAACAGATGTTTTCATGAAAACTTTAACCTTGAGATTTATTTCTTCATAATATTGATCAACCAGGAGAAATTAGTAATGGAAAATGACTTTAGACTTACTGGAATGTGTTCAAATACTGATGTAAGGTAAGCACTTAAGTTCACAGAAAATGATTTACCCTAGTATTTTAAATGTGTGTGTGTGTGCTCAGTTACTTAGTTATGTGTGACTCTTTGAGACCCAATGGATAGTAACCCACCAGGCTTCTCTGCCCATTGAATATTCCAGGCAAGAATATTGGAATGGGTTGCCATTTCCTATTCCAGGGGATCTCCTGATCCAGGGATTCAACCTGTCTCTTGAATCTTCTGCATTGGCAGGTGGATGTTTTACAACTAGTGCCACCTGGGAAGCCCAGTATTTTGGGATTATAATGCAAAGGTTTAAAAATATTGAGGTCTAGATAATGAAGAAGTTAACTTAATCTGGCAGAAAGAATAAATAATCATTTCTTTTCATGTGGAATGTTAAATTGAAATACAAGTAAATATGATGGGTTAAATATCTTAGGATCATTAGAAATCATGCAAAATAAGATTATTGATATAATCTTAAAGATATGTTGATGTTTTGGGTTTTCATAACTTTGAAAGTTGTGCTTATATGTGTGCATTTCATCCTTATCATATTGATTTAAATAAAAATCAGTTTAAGATTTATGTTGGTACCTTTACCTCATCTGAATACAGAAAGGCTCTTTGGGGAAAAAATCTGTATTTTTTAATAATTCCAAACTTACAGAAATATTACTTTGGTATACAGAGCTTTCAACTGTATTTCCCAGTTATTGACTTTACCGTATTTCCTTTCTTTCTCTCCGCCTCAGTCACTTGGTCTGTCCCTTTCCTTTCCCTCTATGCCAACTCTCTATTTATCTCTGTCTCTGTGTTTCTTCCTTTCCTCTGATTTACCTCAATCCTTCTCTCAAATATTGAGAGATATTAAGAGAAAAGAGAGATTAATTTAGGAAGAGAGAATTACATTACAAAACTTTAGTGTGTATTTAGTTAAAATAAGGATATTCTCATATATAACTACAGCAAAATCACCATCACCAGTGTCATATTGTTTTCTAGTGACAATCCATATTCAGATTTTACCAATTATCTCAGTAAAGACTTTTGTAGCAAATAGTAGTAGCAGTAATTATTATTATTCTAGTCCAAGGACATGGAGGACATTTATATTTCATATGTCTTTAGCATTTTTTATCTTGGAATGGTTCAGTTATTAACAACGTCTCATAAGTTCACCCTCTCTAATGTTTCTCAGTGGCACTCAGATTATTTTGTTTGGAAAAGCAGTAACACCAAAGCCATGTGAAGTTTCTCTCAAAGTAATATCAAGAGGCACATCATACTGGTTGTCCAATTATAATTGTTTTTCTAAGGTGAGGTCTGCCAGGTTTGAAAAACATTCAATAGTCATTCAAGACTGATCATTATAGTTCCCAAACTTGATGTTTGTGTGTGCTTTGCAGCAATATTTTTATAACTTGCCTTTTAAAATCTCCTCAGGGGCCAAATATGACCAGTAGAAAAATTAATACCAAAAATAACATAATTTTAATTTTAATGATAATAACATAAAATATGAGTATTATTCAGTTACATGTTGAGTGATCATCTAGCTTTCCAGACAATGCAATTTTTTTCCATGTAGTGATCACATTAGTTGTCTGTGGTTCCAGGGACAAGTTCATTTTTAGAACATACTCTTCTTTGTTTAGCCCAGTAGCTATCTGGAACCCTCATATTATAATCATTATATAAACAATTATGAGTGTAACAATAAAGAAACATAACATTTATCTCTCATTTGTTAACAGACTTTATTTATTAGAGCAGTTTTAGGTTTACCAGAAAGCTGAATAAAATGTACGGAGATTTCCTATATATACCCTACCCACACACATGCATAGACTCCCCGGTTATCAACAGCACCTACCAGTTTGATATGTTAGTTACAATTGAACCCGCATTTACACATCATCATCACCCAGAGTCCATAGTTTACATTAGGTCTCACTATGTTGTATGTTGTATGGGTTTGGACAAATATACAATGGGATACATACATCATTTTGTTGCTGTTTCTGTTTAGTCGCCAAGTCATGTCCGACCCTTTGTGACCCCATAGACTGCAGCATGCTGGACTTCCCTATCCTTCACTATCTCCCTGAATTTGCTCAAATCCATCATTTTAATATCATATAATGAGTACTTTCAATGCCCTAAAACTCCTGTGTGACTTGTTCTCCCTGACCCAACCACTTAGTTTTTACTGTTTTAGAGGTTTGCCTCTTCTTGAATGCCATATGATTAAAATCATATAGTACCCCAAGTTTCAGATGGGCTTCTTTCACTTAGTAATACACATTTAAGATTCCTCCATGTCTTCTCAGGGATTCCCTGGTGGCTTAAATGGTAAAGAATCTGCCTGCAAATGCAGAAGACATGGGTTAGATCCCTGGGTTGGAAAGATCCCCTCAAAGAGGGCATGGCAATCAACTCTGGGATCCTTGCCTGGAAAATTCCATGGACAAAGGAGCCTGGTGGACTACAGTCCATGGGGTTGCAAAGAGTCAGACATGATTGAATGAGTAACACTTCCACTTTTCATGTCTTTATCTTAGCTTTATAACTTGCCTTTTAAAATCTCCTCAGGGGCCAAATATGACCAGTAGAAAAATTAATACCAAAAATAACATAATTTTAATTTTAATGATAATAACATAAAATATGAGTATTATTCAGTTACATGTTGAGTGATCATCTAGCTTTCCAGACAATGCAATTTTTTTCCATGTAGTGATCACATTAGTTGTCTGTGGTTCCAGGGACAAGTTCATTTTTAGAACATACTCTTCTTTGTTTAGCCCAGTAGCTATCTGGAACCCTCATATTATAATCATTATATAAACAATTATGAGTGTAACAATAAAGAAACATAACATTTATCTCTCATTTGTTAACAGACTTTATTTATTAGAGCAGTTTTAGGTTTACCAGAAAGCTGAATAAAATGTACGGAGATTTCCTATATATACCCTACCCACACACATGCATAGACTCCCCGGTTATCAACAGCACCTACCAGTTTGATATGTTAGTTACAATTGAACCCGCATTTACACATCATCATCACCCAGAGTCCATAGTTTACATTAGGTCTCACTATGTTGTATGTTGTATGGGTTTGGACAAATATACAATGGGATACATACATCATTTTGTTGCTGTTTCTGTTTAGTCGCCAAGTCATGTCCGACCCTTTGTGACCCCATAGACTGCAGCATGCTGGACTTCCCTATCCTTCACTATCTCCCTGAATTTGCTCAAATCCATCATTTTAATATCATATAATGAGTACTTTCAATGCCCTAAAACTCCTGTGTGACTTGTTCTCCCTGACCCAACCACTTAGTTTTTACTGTTTTAGAGGTTTGCCTCTTCTTGAATGCCATATGATTAAAATCATATAGTACCCCAAGTTTCAGATGGGCTTCTTTCACTTAGTAATACACATTTAAGATTCCTCCATGTCTTCTCAGGGATTCCCTGGTGGCTTAAATGGTAAAGAATCTGCCTGCAAATGCAGAAGACATGGGTTAGATCCCTGGGTTGGAAAGATCCCCTCAAAGAGGGCATGGCAATCAACTCTGGGATCCTTGCCTGGAAAATTCCATGGACAAAGGAGCCTGGTGGACTACAGTCCATGGGGTTGCAAAGAGTCAGACATGATTGAATGAGTAACACTTCCACTTTTCATGTCTTTATCTTAGCTTTATAGTTTGTTTCCTTTTCGTGCTAAATAATATTCCACTGTAAAGATGTACCGTGGTTTATTTATCTGTTTACCTAATTGAAAGGTAAAGTTGGGGCTCCTAAGCTTGGGCAAGTATAAATAAAGCTGCTAAATCATCTAGTGGAAGGGTTTTTTTTTTTGTAGATATACTTTCAGATTATTTGGGTAAGTACAAAGGATTGGAATTGCTGAGTTGTATAGTAAAAATAAGTATTCTTATGTACAAAACTGCCAAACTGTCTTCCAAAGGAACTGTACCACTTTGAATTCTCATAATCAGTGACTGATAGTTCAAATTGGGCCATGTCCTCACCAGCATTTGTTGTTGTCAGCGTTCCTGATTTGGGCCATTCTAATAGGTGTGTAGTTGTATCTTGTTTTAATTTTCATTTCTTTTATAACATATGATGTGGAGCAACTTTTCATTGCCATCTGTACATCTTCTGTGGTGGAATGTCTGTTAAGGTCTTTGGCTCCATTTTTAATTGGATTGTTTGTATTTTTAGTGTTGACTTTTAAGAGTTCTTTTGTATTTTAGACAATCATTTGGTTGATAAATCTTTTTCAGATATTTCCTCCCAGTCTGTGGCTTTCTTTTTATTCATTTGACAGTACACTTTACAGAGCAGCATTTTCAATATTTGAAGAAATTCAACCTGTCTTTTTTTATTTTCTTTCATGGACTGTGACATTGGTTTTGCATCTAAAAATGTTGATGCCCTAATCAAAGTCACATAGATGAAACTATGTTATCATTGAGGATTTTTACAGTTTTGCATTTTACATTTCTGTCTGTCACTCATTTTGAGTTTAAATTCTGTTAGAAGTGTAAGATCTATGCTTTTGAGTATGTGGATATCCAGCTGTTCTAGCCCTGTTTATTAAAGACTTTTTGATCCTCAAAGGGATGGGAATCTGCCTGCAAATGCAGAAGACATGGGTTAGATCCCTGGGTTGGAAAGATCCCCTCAAAGAGGGCATGGCAATCAACTCTGGGATCCTTGCCTGGAAAATTCCATGGACAAAGGAGCCTGGTGGACTACAGTCCATGGGGTTGCAAAGAGTCAGACATGATTGAATGAGTAACACTTCCACTTTTCATGTCTTTATCTTAGCTTTATAGTTTGTTTCCTTTTCGTGCTAAATAATATTCCACTGTAAAGATGTACCGTGGTTTATTTATCTGTTTACCTAATTGAAAGGTAAAGTTGGGGCTCCTAAGCTTGGGCAAGTATAAATAAAGCTGCTAAATCATCTAGTGGAAGGGTTTTTTTTTTTGTAGATATACTTTCAGATTATTTGGGTAAGTACAAAGGATTGGAATTGCTGAGTTGTATAGTAAAAATAAGTATTCTTATGTACAAAACTGCCAAACTGTCTTCCAAAGGAACTGTACCACTTTGAATTCTCATAATCAGTGACTGATAGTTCAAATTGGGCCATGTCCTCACCAGCATTTGTTGTTGTCAGCGTTCCTGATTTGGGCCATTCTAATAGGTGTGTAGTTGTATCTTGTTTTAATTTTCATTTCTTTTATAACATATGATGTGGAGCAACTTTTCATTGCCATCTGTACATCTTCTGTGGTGGAATGTCTGTTAAGGTCTTTGGCTCCATTTTTAATTGGATTGTTTGTATTTTTAGTGTTGACTTTTAAGAGTTCTTTTGTATTTTAGACAATCATTTGGTTGATAAATCTTTTTCAGATATTTCCTCCCAGTCTGTGGCTTTCTTTTTATTCATTTGACAGTACACTTTACAGAGCAGCATTTTCAATATTTGAAGAAATTCAACCTGTCTTTTTTTATTTTCTTTCATGGACTGTGACATTGGTTTTGCATCTAAAAATGTTGATGCCCTAATCAAAGTCACATAGATGAAACTATGTTATCATTGAGGATTTTTACAGTTTTGCATTTTACATTTCTGTCTGTCACTCATTTTGAGTTTAAATTCTGTTAGAAGTGTAAGATCTATGCTTTTGAGTATGTGGATATCCAGCTGTTCTAGCCCTGTTTATTAAAGACTTTTTTTTTAAATCTCCCTTGTATTGCTTTTGCTTTTTTGTCAAAGGCTAATTTATTTATGTGAGTGTATGTCTGGATTCACTTTTATATTTTGTTGACCTATTTGTTTATTCTTTCTTCAATACTGTACTGTCTCAGTTATTGTAGTTTTATAGTAAAATTTGAAGTTAAGTAGGGTCATTCCCTCAATTTTATTCTTATCTTTCAATATTGTGTTTGCTATCCAGGATCTTTTGCCTCATCATACAAACTTTGGTGTTAGTTTTTCAATTCCTACAAAACAACTTGATGAGATTTTAACAGGACTGCATTGAATCTGTGAATCAAGTTGGAAATTCTGACCTCTTGACAATATTGTCTTTCTTTCCATGAAGATGGCTTTTCTCTCCATTTACTTAGTTCTCTGATTTCACTCATCAGAGTTTTGTAGTTTTCCTCATGTACATTTCTTGTATATTTCGTTAGATTTATAAATAATTATTTTATTTGTGTGAGATGATAGTATAATGGTATTGTGTTATTATTTTCAAACTTTTCTTGTTTATTGTTGGTATATAGGAAAGTAATGGACTTTGGTTCTTAAACTTGTATCCTATAAACCTCCTGTTCTAGGAGATTTTTGTTGTTGTTGATGATTCATTCAGATTTTCTACGTAGATGGTTATGTCATTTGTAAACAAAAACAGTTTTATATCTTTCTTCCCAATATATAACCATTTCCTTTTTTTTTGGTCTCATTGCACTAACTATAATTCCAGTATGATATTGAGAAAGTGTGATGAAAGATGCCATTGTTGCCTTGTACTTGACATCAGTGGAAAAACTGAGTTTCTCACCATTAAGTCTGATATTAACTATATTATTTTATAGGTATGCATTTTACATTTCTGTCTGTCACTCATTTTGAGTTTAAATTCTGTTAGAAGTGTAAGATCTATGCTTTTGAGTATGTGGATATCCAGCTGTTCTAGCCCTGTTTATTAAAGACTTTTTTTTTAAATCTCCCTTGTATTGCTTTTGCTTTTTTGTCAAAGGCTAATTTATTTATGTGAGTGTATGTCTGGATTCACTTTTATATTTTGTTGACCTATTTGTTTATTCTTTCTTCAATACTGTACTGTCTCAGTTATTGTAGTTTTATAGTAAAATTTGAAGTTAAGTAGGGTCATTCCCTCAATTTTATTCTTATCTTTCAATATTGTGTTTGCTATCCAGGATCTTTTGCCTCATCATACAAACTTTGGTGTTAGTTTTTCAATTCCTACAAAACAACTTGATGAGATTTTAACAGGACTGCATTGAATCTGTGAATCAAGTTGGAAATTCTGACCTCTTGACAATATTGTCTTTCTTTCCATGAAGATGGCTTTTCTCTCCATTTACTTAGTTCTCTGATTTCACTCATCAGAGTTTTGTAGTTTTCCTCATGTACATTTCTTGTATATTTCGTTAGATTTATAAATAATTATTTTATTTGTGTGAGATGATAGTATAATGGTATTGTGTTATTATTTTCAAACTTTTCTTGTTTATTGTTGGTATATAGGAAAGTAATGGACTTTGGTTCTTAAACTTGTATCCTATAAACCTCCTGTTCTAGGAGATTTTTGTTGTTGTTGATGATTCATTCAGATTTTCTACGTAGATGGTTATGTCATTTGTAAACAAAAACAGTTTTATATCTTTCTTCCCAATATATAACCATTTCCTTTTTTTTTGGTCTCATTGCACTAACTATAATTCCAGTATGATATTGAGAAAGTGTGATGAAAGATGCCATTGTTGCCTTGTACTTGACATCAGTGGAAAAACTGAGTTTCTCACCATTAAGTCTGATATTAACTATATTATTTTATAGGTATGCTTCATATATTTGAATAGATTTTTCTGTATTCTTAGTTTGTGGAGAGTGTTTATCATGAGCTTGTGTTAGCTTTTGTCAGATGCTTTTTCTGTTTATATCATCATATGACTTTTCCTCATTCTGTGATTATATTAATTGATTTCAAAATTTGAACTAGCATTGCATACCTGATGTAAACCCTACTTGATTATGGCATGTAATTCTTTTTATACATTGTTGAATTTGATTTGCTAGTGTTTGTCAAGGGTCTCACTTAATTTTTAATCTCAATTATTAAAAAAAAATATTATGGGGCTATATTATTGATTGATTAATTGACTTAGCCCTTGCATTTAAAATTGAGCAGATCCTGGGGCTTCTCTGATTAATTTTGAGTAATGAAAACTCCTGTGATTTGTTTAAGTTACAAAATAATTCCACTGCAATCATCCTGAGTATCTTTTGCTGTGTATTACTCACAGCTACAGATATGACTTAAAGTCTGAGTCTTCTCTAATCCTTTGAACTTTGCAGGAGGTGGTCTGAAATCAAGGAGAAGATAGAAATCCATATTGTGATCCTTTTCTCCTTTCTCATAAGTAACTTTTGCTTCTTGCCTCTGTATTGCTACTTGCTATCTCTTAAGTTTACTAAGCTTATATCAAAGAAAAGTTGGAGCAAGGTTTTAAACGAGTTGCTAGGGAACAAGTAGAGAAGAACAGCTTTTATTCCATGGGTGCTGTAGTGGTGGTCTAGCGTCAGTCCTCTCAGATATAGGAAAATACTTGTAGAATAATATGTAAGTTGTGGAGATTTTAATGAGTTCTTTGGAATATCTATTAATATTATGAAGATTCTCTGCTAGTGTGTTCGTAATTTTAATCATAATTATTTTAAAATTTCTGTTTCTCCTAACTTACCTGAATTTACTTCTTGGAAGCATGTTGTTTATCTTGCTTTTTTGTATACCTTGAAAGTTGGGTGGATAGTTAGACATCAATTATAGGATAGCAGAAATGGAGATAAATGTTTTTAATGCTTAAATTGTCATGTGTTTCTTTCTTATAGGCTTTTAATTTGGGATTTTCAGTTGATTTAGTCAGGAGTTACCAAATTACTAGTGCCACGTGTCATAAACAAGTGTTAACCATTTCTAGAGAAAGATTATGTACTCCTAGGTCTTGAATTCCTTCTGTAATTTTACAATGCAATATCCTGACAATGAAAAATTATCAAGTGAAAAGCAAAACCACATGAGCAATCAAAGGAAGAAACAATATCGAGTTGAACATCCCCAGAGGGGCCTAAATATTTGAATTACCAGACAGAGATATTAGCTATATTTTCTTTGTTCATAATGGAATATAGTTTTGAAAAGGGAATGGAAAATAAGACACAAAAACTGAGATAGAACATATTTGAGAAATAAAAAGCAAAATAATTCCAAAACTAAAACCAAAACCCCCCAAACAAAATGGGTTACACTGTAGCAATGAGCATGCCCAGTTACCAAGATTTGAGTATCTAGTATCATGTCCAATAAAAAGAACCAGGAGAAATGGGGGTTCTAGGATCAGGGCAGGAAATACACAAAGGAGAAATGGGAGTTCCCTATTGACCTTTTCTCCTTTCTCAATTAATCAAGGAGAAGATAGAAATCCATATTGTGATCCTTTTCTCCTTTCTCATAAGTAACTTTTGCTTCTTGCCTCTGTATTGCTACTTGCTATCTCTTAAGTTTACTAAGCTTATATCAAAGAAAAGTTGGAGCAAGGTTTTAAACGAGTTGCTAGGGAACAAGTAGAGAAGAACAGCTTTTATTCCATGGGTGCTGTAGTGGTGGTCTAGCGTCAGTCCTCTCAGATATAGGAAAATACTTGTAGAATAATATGTAAGTTGTGGAGATTTTAATGAGTTCTTTGGAATATCTATTAATATTATGAAGATTCTCTGCTAGTGTGTTCGTAATTTTAATCATAATTATTTTAAAATTTCTGTTTCTCCTAACTTACCTGAATTTACTTCTTGGAAGCATGTTGTTTATCTTGCTTTTTTGTATACCTTGAAAGTTGGGTGGATAGTTAGACATCAATTATAGGATAGCAGAA
This sequence comes from Tragulus kanchil, assembly GCA_022376925.1. Taxonomy (NCBI): domain Eukaryota; kingdom Metazoa; phylum Chordata; class Mammalia; order Artiodactyla; family Tragulidae; genus Tragulus; species Tragulus kanchil. The sequence goes on from JAIOJX010000025.1 coordinate 15,416,732, forward strand.
ATGGAGATAAATGTTTTTAATGCTTAAATTGTCATGTGTTTCTTTCTTATAGGCTTTTAATTTGGGATTTTCAGTTGATTTAGTCAGGAGTTACCAAATTACTAGTGCCACGTGTCATAAACAAGTGTTAACCATTTCTAGAGAAAGATTATGTACTCCTAGGTCTTGAATTCCTTCTGTAATTTTTACAATGCAATATCCTGACAATGAAAAATTATCAAGTGAAAAGCAAAACCACATGAGCAATCAAAGGAAGAAACAATATCGAGTTGAACATCCCCAGAGGGGCCTAAATATTTGAATTACCAGACAGAGATATTAGCTATATTTTCTTTGTTCATAATGGAATATAGTTTTGAAAAGGGAATGGAAAATAAGACACAAAAACTGAGATAGAACATATTTGAGAAATAAAAAGCAAAATAATTCCAAAACTAAAACCAAAACCCCCCAAACAAAATGGGTTACACTGTAGCAATGAGCATGCCCAGTTACCAAGATTTGAGTATCTAGTATCATGTCCAATAAAAAGAACCAGGAGAAATGGGGGTTCTAGGATCAGGGCAGGAAATACACAAGATGATCCTGGAGCAACTTGCAGTACCAAGAAATAAGGAGATGAAGTAACCAGCAGACACAATAGTGGGGGTATTTGAAACAGGTACCAGTGACTAAAACTGGAACAATTAGAGCAATAAAATAAAACAGAATTTTATTAAAACTCAGTGTATAAATATTTAACCCCATAGGGATATAAATATACAATTGAAGAAAGAAAGAAACAAAGATAAATTGCCATCTAAAATTCTGTATAATTCCTATGGATACTTTGCCCAAAATGGAGAGGAAAATAATTCCTTAACACTTCGATATGGACTGCTAAGTGACTTCTTTCCAGAGAAAGTGTATAGAAAGGGGATCAGAAGAGAATCCTGACGGTCACGACTTCAGTGAGGAGGACAGTGTCAGCTTTAGTACAACGTGTACCCTTGATGAAGTGAGATGAAAATGCCACTTTACCTGCATGATGTTCCTTCCTGAAATCTATAGCCCCTATATAATCACGACAAATTCCAAAAGTCAGGTATACTTCACAGGGGCATCTTGCAGTACACCTGACCAAGATTCTTCAGAGTTGCCAGTCATAAAATTAAAAAATCTGAGAAACTGTTACAGTCAAGAGTAACCTAAGGATATAAGATGATTAAATATAGTGTAATTTCTTGCATGGTATACTGGAACAGAAAGGGCGATAGATAAAAGCTTAAAGAGGGCTTCCCTGGTGGTCCAGTGGGTCAGGACACCACCTTGTAGTGCAAGGGGCGCCAGTTCGATCCCTGGCCTGGGAAGATCCCACATGCCGTGGAGCGGCTGGACTGATGTGTCCAATTGCTGAGCCGGAGCTCTGGCATGCATGCGCCCAGAGCTGGTGCTCTGTGGCAACAGAGGCCGCTGTGATGGGAGGCCCAGACGGGCCAAAGAACAAAGATGGATGAAAATAGAGAAATGAAAGACCAATAGAAGTGGCCCGCCTGCCCCTCCCTCCCCAAACCGTCTTCCCGGACCAAAAGCTTTGAGTCTGAATAAACAGTGAACTTGAGGTTACACTGTAGCAATGAGCATGCCCAGTTACCAAGATTTGAGTATCTAGTATCATGTCCAATAAAAAGAACCAGGAGAAATGGGGGTTCTAGGATCAGGGCAGGAAATACACAAGATGATCCTGGAGCAACTTGCAGTACCAAGAAATAAGGAGATGAAGTAACCAGCAGACACAATAGTGGGGGTATTTGAAACAGGTACCAGTGACTAAAACTGGAACAATTAGAGCAATAAAATAAAACAGAATTTTATTAAAACTCAGTGTATAAATATTTAACCCCATAGGGATATAAATATACAATTGAAGAAAGAAAGAAACAAAGATAAATTGCCATCTAAAATTCTGTATAATTCCTATGGATACTTTGCCCAAAATGGAGAGGAAAATAATTCCTTAACACTTCGATATGGACTGCTAAGTGACTTCTTTCCAGAGAAAGTGTATAGAAAGGGGATCAGAAGAGAATCCTGACGGTCACGACTTCAGTGAGGAGGACAGTGTCAGCTTTAGTACAACGTGTACCCTTGATGAAGTGAGATGAAAATGCCACTTTACCTGCATGATGTTCCTTCCTGAAATCTATAGCCCCTATATAATCACGACAAATTCCAAAAGTCAGGTATACTTCACAGGGGCATCTTGCAGTACACCTGACCAAGATTCTTCAGAGTTGCCAGTCATAAAATTAAAAAATCTGAGAAACTGTTACAGTCAAGAGTAACCTAAGGATATAAGATGATTAAATATAGTGTAATTTCTTGCATGGTATACTGGAACAGAAAGGGCGATAGATAAAAGCTTAAAGAGGGCTTCCCTGGTGGTCCAGTGGGTCAGGACACCACCTTGTAGTGCAAGGGGCGCCAGTTCGATCCCTGGCCTGGGAAGATCCCACATGCCGTGGAGCGGCTGGACTGATGTGTCCAATTGCTGAGCCGGAGCTCTGGCATGCATGCGCCCAGAGCTGGTGCTCTGTGGCAACAGAGGCCGCTGTGATGGGAGGCCCAGACGGGCCAAAGAACAAAGATGGATGAAAATAGAGAAATGAAAGACCAATAGAAGTGGCCCGCCTGCCCCTCCCTCCCCAAACCGTCTTCCCCCGGGCCAAAAGCTTTGAGTCTGAATAAACAGTGAACTTGAGGTGATAGTAATAATTAAGATTACTTTAGTCATGAGAGCAGATGTACAGTTTTAACATATGTTCATAAAAAGAGAAATGTATAATCATAAAGCTATTCTAAAAACTGAAGTCTGTATTTTTTTCTAGACCTCAGTAGATGGGGGTAAAAACAGATTTACTATGTCTGAAAAGAGAATAAATAAACTAGAAGACCAAATTGAAGGAAATATTTGAGTTAAAACACAGACAAAATAGTGGAAAATGAGAAGATAATAGACACAGAACACAAAAATGTCTGAACATAAATGTGTTTAGATTCCCAAGAGGAAGATGGATAGCAAGGAAACAAAAGCAACAAATTATAAGAAATGGTTAAGAATTGATAGGCAATATCAAGACACAGATTTAAAAGTTAGTAGTAACTCAAATCAGTTTAATTATAAGTAGTTACACCACATAAAATCACAGTAAAATTGCATGAAATGAAAAACAAAGTGAAATATTAACAGTATTCAGAAGGGCAAATAATAGGCACACAATTTTGAAAGCAGTAATTAACTGAGCAGACTTCTTAAAGAAAAATTAGAAACCAAAGACAATGCATTACTATCTTCTGAGAAAATTAGCTGCAGACCTAGAGTTCTATATCTAATTAAAAGTATTATTTTAAGAATAAGATTAAAAATATGAGAAACTGTTACAGTCAAGAGTAACCTAAGGATATAAGATGATTAAATATAGTGTAATTTCTTGCATGGTATACTGGAACAGAAAGGGCGATAGATAAAAGCTTAAAGAGGGCTTCCCTGGTGGTCCAGTGGGTCAGGACACCACCTTGTAGTGCAAGGGGCGCCAGTTCGATCCCTGGCCTGGGAAGATCCCACATGCCGTGGAGCGGCTGGACTGATGTGTCCAATTGCTGAGCCGGAGCTCTGGCATGCATGCGCCCAGAGCTGGTGCTCTGTGGCAACAGAGGCCGCTGTGATGGGAGGCCCAGACGGGCCAAAGAACAAAGATGGATGAAAATAGAGAAATGAAAGACCAATAGAAGTGGCCCGCCTGCCCCCTCCCTCCCCAAACCGTCTTCCCCGGACCAAAAGCTTTGAGTCTGAATAAACAGTGAACTTGAGGTGATAGTAATAATTAAGATTACTTTAGTCATGAGAGCAGATGTACAGTTTTAACATATGTTCATAAAAAGAGAAATGTATAATCATAAAGCTATTCTAAAAACTGAAGTCTGTATTTTTTTTTTCTAGACCTCAGTAGATGGGGGTAAAAACAGATTTACTATGTCTGAAAAGAGAATAAATAAACTAGAAGACCAAATTGAAGGAAATATTTGAGTTAAAACACAGACAAAATAGTGGAAAATGAGAAGATAATAGACACAGAACACAAAAATGTCTGAACATAAATGTGTTTAGATTCCCAAGAGGAAGATGGATAGCAAGGAAACAAAAGCAACAAATTATAAGAAATGGTTAAGAATTGATAGGCAATATCAAGACACAGATTTAAAAGTTAGTAGTAACTCAAATCAGTTTAATTATAAGTAGTTACACCACATAAAATCACAGTAAAATTGCATGAAATGAAAAACAAAGTGAAATATTAACAGTATTCAGAAGGGCAAATAATAGGCACACAATTTTGAAAGCAGTAATTAACTGAGCAGACTTCTTAAAGAAAAATTAGAAACCAAAGACAATGCATTACTATCTTCTGAGAAAATTAGCTGCAGACCTAGAGTTCTATATCTAATTAAAAGTATTATTTTAAGAATAAGATTAAAAATATGGATATCTTTTACAACAAAAATTAAGAAAATTTATACCATCAAATTCTCTTAAATCAAGTGTTACAGTATACTCCTGATGCAAATGGAATGTGATCCCAGTTAAGATGTTTAAGACAAAAGAAGTAAGTAAAATAGGAAAATTTAATTGCAGGGCAAATAAAAATGGATATTGGCAGGAAGGGTGCTCTAACATTCTTAGTACATTTTTAAATTATTTAAACTATTTAAATTCATAGCTGCATTTTAGCAAATGGAACACACTGATGTTTCAGTCATTTTAGGGTTTAGCAGCAGTAGCGATTGAAGGAAAGACACAGTCCTCTGATGTCAAAAAGCATCAGACTTATATTTGACTGTTATAAGTGGAGATGTAATAACAATTTTGACATGAGTTTTGATATTGGACCATTGACAGGAGGATTCAGGCTTCCCATTTCCCTTCCCCACCACCACACGTCTACAATTTTAGAAAAGGAAACCCACACCACCTCTTGATATCTCCGCCCTGCAAGGAGGTTTGAGCTCCACAGTCCCGACCCTAGACGTGTGCATCCTCGCCCAGCCCCATCCCTTGGCCAGGTTCATGCTTAACTGGTGTGAAATAGCGTCACCTCACCTCATTTTTTATCAAATACTAATATAAGTTGTTTCAGTCTTTTAAAAAGGAAGATCTTGTTATTTTTAGGAAATGATAGTAGCTAAATCTCTTTAGTTGAACACTAACCCTGATGCTGGGAAAGTTTGAGGGCAGGAGGAGAAGAGGGAGACAGGATAAGATGGTTGAACGGCAGCATCCCTGAGTCAATGGACTTGAGTATGAGCAAACTCTGGGAGAGAGTGAAGGACAGGGAAGCCTGGTGTGCTACAGTCCATAGGGTTATGAAGAGTTGGACATGACTTAAGACTGAACCACAGCAATGGCCACATGTCTCTGGGACTTAGTGTGTGTATGTTTGCTCAGTGTTACTATACCAAATAAAGGAGGGAAACTCCTGAAGAAATGAAATGGATAAACGTCCAGTTCTGAAATGTAATAGCTAATATAGTATAAATAACAGTGTGAGCTTTTACTTTAGATGTGTCATACTGTAAGAAGTAGAAAGGCCAGTAAAGTAAAAATATAAACTATAGAAATTGAGTCTCTGGATGTGAGCCTATGTGTGTGTGTGTTCAGATGAATATTTCAGATGCCTTGGAGCAGTTCAAGTAATAGAGGGCCATCATTTCTTGCTAAAAAAATACATTATTAAATATAATTATGGAAAGTTGAAAATCTCTTTGTTCTTTAAATATTCTGCCTAGAGACAAGTTGGGTGCCTGTCTCAGTTCCAACAATGACTGCACAGGACTGGGGATGGCTTCCTGTGCACCCATATGTGGGGAACTGTCAGTATAGCACACATCGTTTCTTAAAAAATCAGACTTATATTTGACTGTTATAAGTGGAGATGTAATAACAATTTTGACATGAGTTTTGATATTGGACCATTGACAGGAGGATTCAGGCTTCCCATTTCCCTTCCCCACCACCACACGTCTACAATTTTAGAAAAGGAAACCCACACCACCTCTTGATATCTCCGCCCTGCAAGGAGGTTTGAGCTCCACAGTCCCGACCCTAGACGTGTGCATCCTCGCCCAGCCCCATCCCTTGGCCAGGTTCATGCTTAACTGGTGTGAAATAGCGTCACCTCACCTCATTTTTTATCAAATACTAATATAAGTTGTTTCAGTCTTTTAAAAAGGAAGATCTTGTTATTTTTAGGAAATGATAGTAGCTAAATCTCTTTAGTTGAACACTAACCCTGATGCTGGGAAAGTTTGAGGGCAGGAGGAGAAGAGGGAGACAGGATAAGATGGTTGAACGGCAGCATCCCTGAGTCAATGGACTTGAGTATGAGCAAACTCTGGGAGAGAGTGAAGGACAGGGAAGCCTGGTGTGCTACAGTCCATAGGGTTATGAAGAGTTGGACATGACTTAAGACTGAACCACAGCAATGGCCACATGTCTCTGGGACTTAGTGTGTGTATGTTTGCTCAGTGTTACTATACCAAATAAAGGAGGGAAACTCCTGAAGAAATGAAATGGATAAACGTCCAGTTCTGAAATGTAATAGCTAATATAGTATAAATAACAGTGTGAGCTTTTACTTTAGATGTGTCATACTGTAAGAAGTAGAAAGGCCAGTAAAGTAAAAATATAAACTATAGAAATTGAGTCTCTGGATGTGAGCCTATGTGTGTGTGTGTTCAGATGAATATTTCAGATGCCTTGGAGCAGTTCAAGTAATAGAGGGCCATCATTTCTTGCTAAAAAAATACATTATTAAATATAATTATGGAAAGTTGAAAATCTCTTTGTTCTTTAAATATTCTGCCTAGAGACAAGTTGGGTGCCTGTCTCAGTTCCAACAATGACTGCACAGGACTGGGGATGGCTTCCTGTGCACCCATATGTGGGGAACTGTCAGAACCATCAACCTCTGAAAGTTTTTACTCCTCCTCAACCTATTATTCTGTTTAATCTTTTAACTATTCTTATTCTTAGGAGAGTAATAAATGCACATAGTTTAAAAAGTCAACTAGTACTACAGGGCCATAATAAAATATTAAAACTCTATTTATTGCTTCACTTATTCTCAGTCTGACTTTCAACAGACAAATATTTTCACCTTTTTAAAGGAAGTTTTGTTTATTTCTGTATTTGAAAATTATTTTATTCTGCTGGTGTTTGTTTGAAGTGTCAAATTCAACCATTGTCTCATTTAATGAAAGGTAATGAATTCTCACTTTTAACTACTATTCTCATTCCCTTTCTCCACTTTTGTATCAATAAATTAGTTACAGTTTTTATTGGATAGATACACCTGCATCATGATAAACTGTGTAAATATTATAAGCATTTGCCGTAATTGTGTTCCTTTTCTTTTTTTCCTGTAGAAAATAATTGATTTTTAAAAAAAACATGTGTTTTCAGATGTATCTATTACGTAATTTCCTAAACTTAAGACTGCTGCAGAGCTGTCCTGCTGAGAGTTTTCTTCACTCTGCTAGATTTCTCTTTGTCATTCTCCTCTGGTAAACACACTATAAGTTAGGTCCCATGCCTTTTCTTTCTTTCTTTCTTTTATTTTTTATTTTTTTTTTGTCATTTAGCAAATCACTTCGGCAACCCACTCCAGTATTCTTGTCTGGAGAATCCCATGGACAACTGGGCCTGGTGGGTCACAGTCCAAAGAGTTGCAAAAGTTGGACATGACCGAGCGACTAAACATGTAGCTTCTTATTAGCGTCCTTTACTTTGAATATTCTGCTAAATCATTCAGTATATAGTTAAAAAAATTCAATAGATTATTTTTTAGAGCAGCTTACGTTCAGAGCAGAACAGAATGAACAGTACAGACAGTTTCCATATTCTCCCTCCACCACCCTTCAGTTTCCTATTCTTTGTAGCTTATAGCAGTGTGGTTACAAAGTTGAAAATCTCTTTGTTCTTTAAATATTCTGCCTAGAGACAAGTTGGGTGCCTGTCTCAGTTCCAACAATGACTGCACAGGACTGGGGATGGCTTCCTGTGCACCCATATGTGGGGAACTGTCAGAACCATCAACCTCTGAAAGTTTTTACTCCTCCTCAACCTATTATTCTGTTTAATCTTTTAACTATTCTTATTCTTAGGAGAGTAATAAATGCACATAGTTTAAAAAGTCAACTAGTACTACAGGGCCATAATAAAATATTAAAACTCTATTTATTGCTTCACTTATTCTCAGTCTGACTTTCAACAGACAAATATTTTCACCTTTTTAAAGGAAGTTTTGTTTATTTCTGTATTTGAAAATTATTTTATTCTGCTGGTGTTTGTTTGAAGTGTCAAATTCAACCATTGTCTCATTTAATGAAAGGTAATGAATTCTCACTTTTAACTACTATTCTCATTCCCTTTCTCCACTTTTGTATCAATAAATTAGTTACAGTTTTTATTGGATAGATACACCTGCATCATGATAAACTGTGTAAATATTATAAGCATTTGCCGTAATTGTGTTCCTTTTCTTTTTTTCCTGTAGAAAATAATTGATTTTTAAAAAAAACATGTGTTTTCAGATGTATCTATTACGTAATTTCCTAAACTTAAGACTGCTGCAGAGCTGTCCTGCTGAGAGTTTTCTTCACTCTGCTAGATTTCTCTTTGTCATTCTCCTCTGGTAAACACACTATAAGTTAGGTCCCATGCCTTTTCTTTCTTTCTTTCTTTTATTTTTTATTTTTTTTGTCATTTAGCAAATCACTTCGGCAACCCACTCCAGTATTCTTGTCTGGAGAATCCCATGGACAACTGGGCCTGGTGGGTCACAGTCCAAAGAGTTGCAAAAGTTGGACATGACCGAGCGACTAAACATGTAGCTTCTTATTAGCGTCCTTTACTTTGAATATTCTGCTAAATCATTCAGTATATAGTTAAAAAAATTCAATAGATTATTTTTTAGAGCAGCTTACGTTCAGAGCAGAACAGAATGAACAGTACAGACAGTTTCCATATTCTCCCTCCACCACCCTTCAGTTTCCTATTCTTTGTAGCTTATAGCAGTGTGGTTAGACATTTATTGTAATCTGTGAATCAATATTGACACATCATTAACAAAGTCCATAGTTTGCATTAGGGTTCATTGTTGGCATTGTACATTCTCTGAGCTTTGAAAGATGTGTAATGATTAGTATCCACTTTGTTCCTATCATATAGAATAGTTTCACTGCCCAGAAGTCTCCTGTGTTACACCTGTTCTTCTCTACTTCTCTCTGAAGACCCTGACGGCCACCAGTATTCTTAGTCTCAGTATTCTTAGTCTCCACACTATCACATAGTTGGAAGCAGTAGCTATGTAGAGTAATAAAATTGGCTTCTTTCACTTAAAAACATGCCTATAAATTTTCTTCTTTTGTGTGCATAGTTTGACAACTCATTTACTTTTAGAATGAAATAATGTTCCCATTGTATGAGTGAATCTCAAGCTTAATTCATGCACCTATTGAAGGGCACCTTGGATACTTCTAAGTTTCAGTAAAGATGAATAAGGCTGCTATAAAACATCCATGTATCATTTTTTGTTGGACATAATTTCAACACATTTTAGTAAATACCAAAGAGCAGATGGTTGGACTATTTTGTAACTTTGTTGGACTGTTTAGTTTTCAAAGAAACTGTAGAGCGGTCTGCCTAAGTCACTGTACCATTTTTTCTTTCTCACCAGTAATGAGTGAGAGCTCTGTTACCCCAACTCCTCACCAGCATTTGACATGGTAGTGTTTATTGACACCTCATGGTTTTAACTTTTAATTTCCTAATAACTGATATCATATCCTTTTATATACTTTGCTGCCAACTGTATATCATTTTGGTAACACAACAGTTTAGATCTTTTTTCCTATATTTTAGTTGGGTTACTTGTCTGCTAGTCATTGAGTTTAAAGATTTCCTCGTGAATTTGGGAGAATTGTTTATTGTATTGTTGTTGTTGTTCAGTCACTAAGTTGTGTGTGACTCTTTGTAACCTCATGAACTACAGCACACCAGGTTTCCCTGTCCTTCACTATCTACCAGAGTTAGCTCAAGCTCATACCCCAGTCAGTCATGGTAGCCAACCATGTCACTCTCTGTCATCTCCTTCTCCTCTTGGCTTCCGCCTTTCCCAGCATCAGGGTCTTTTCCAGTAAGTCAGCTCTTCACATCAGGTGGCCAAAGTACTGGAACTTCAGCATCAGCTTTAGCATCAGTTTTTCCAGTTAATATTCAGCTTGATTTCCTTTAAGATTGCCTGGTTTGATCTCCTTGCAATCCAAGTGACTCTCGAGTCTTCTCTACCATCTCAATTTAAAAGCATGAGTTCTTCAGTACTCAGCCTTCTTTATGGTCCAACTCTTACATCCATACACGACTCCTGGAAAAACCATAAGTTTGACTATATGGGTCTTTGTCAGCAAAGTGATATCGCTGCTTTTTTAATACAGTCATAGGTTTCCTCCAAGAAGCAAATATCTTTTAATTTCATGGCTGCAGTCACCACCGATAGTAATTTGGAAAACCAAGAAGATAAAATCTGTCACTGCTTCCACTTTCCCCTCTTCTATTTGCCATGAAGGGATGGGACCAGATGCCATGATCTTAGTTTTTTGAATGTTTTCTCTCAGTTTGTGTCTGTCTTCTTATTGTTTTGACAGTGTCTTTTTGCAGAGTAGCTTTATCTTAAAAATATTAACTTGTCACCATCCCAAAATATATTGGCTTCTTCCACTTTGTTGATGAAGAAATAAATCATTCTTTTTTTTTAAATTTATTTTTGTTTGAAGGATAATTGCTTTACAATATTCTGTTAGTTTCTACTATATTTGACATGGTAGTGTTTATTGACACCTCATGGTTTTAACTTTTAATTTCCTAATAACTGATATCATATCCTTTTATATACTTTGCTGCCAACTGTATATCATTTTGGTAACACAACAGTTTAGATCTTTTTTCCTATATTTTAGTTGGGTTACTTGTCTGCTAGTCATTGAGTTTAAAGATTTCCTCGTGAATTTGGGAGAATTGTTTATTGTATTGTTGTTGTTGTTCAGTCACTAAGTTGTGTGTGACTCTTTGTAACCTCATGAACTACAGCACACCAGGTTTCCCTGTCCTTCACTATCTACCAGAGTTAGCTCAAGCTCATACCCCAGTCAGTCATGGTAGCCAACCATGTCACTCTCTGTCATCTCCTTCTCCTCTTGGCTTCCGCCTTTCCCAGCATCAGGGTCTTTTCCAGTAAGTCAGCTCTTCACATCAGGTGGCCAAAGTACTGGAACTTCAGCATCAGCTTTAGCATCAGTTTTTCCAGTTAATATTCAGCTTGATTTCCTTTAAGATTGCCTGGTTTGATCTCCTTGCAATCCAAGTGACTCTCGAGTCTTCTCTACCATCTCAATTTAAAAGCATGAGTTCTTCAGTACTCAGCCTTCTTTATGGTCCAACTCTTACATCCATACACGACTCCTGGAAAACCATAAGTTTGACTATATGGGTCTTTGTCAGCAAAGTGATATCGCTGCTTTTTTAATACAGTCATAGGTTTCCTCCAAGAAGCAAATATCTTTTAATTTCATGGCTGCAGTCACCACCGATAGTAATTTGGAAAACCAAGAAGATAAAATCTGTCACTGCTTCCACTTTCCCCTCTTCTATTTGCCATGAAGGGATGGGACCAGATGCCATGATCTTAGTTTTTTGAATGTTTTCTCTCAGTTTGTGTCTGTCTTCTTATTGTTTTGACAGTGTCTTTTTGCAGAGTAGCTTTATCTTAAAAATATTAACTTGTCACCATCCCAAAATATATTGGCTTCTTCCACTTTGTTGATGAAGAAATAAATCATTCTTTTTTTTTAAATTTATTTTTGATTGAAGGATAATTGCTTTACAATATTCTGTTAGTTTCTACTATACATCAGCAAGGATTAGTCCTAAGTATACCTATGTCCCCTTCCTCTTGAACTTCACTCCCAACTCCTACCCCTTCTCACCTCTCCAGAGTGTCACAGAGACCCTGTTTGGGTTCTCTGACATACATACAGAAAAATAAGGAACTCATCATTAATTTGTGTGCCATCCTTACTCAGGGGCCACATTAATCCTGTATATTCCAATTTTAGGATATGTGCTCCGAAAGCAAGCAAGGTAGCGTTCTTAAAGATTTATTTATTTATTTATTTATTTTGGGCGGGGGTCGGGTTGGGGAGGGAGGGGAGCGGGCAGGCCACTTCTATTGGTCTTTCATTTCTCTATTTTCATCCGTCTTTGTTCTTCGGCTCCTGTGGGCCTCCCATCACGGTGGCGTCTGTCGTTGCAGAGCTCAGGCTCTAGGCGCATGCGCTCCAGAGCTCCAGCGCTCCGGCTCGGTAATTGGACACATCGGTCCAGCCGCTCTGTGGCACGTGGGGTCTTCCCAGGCCAGGGATGGAACCCGCGCCCCTTGCACTGCAAGGCGGTGTCCTTACCTACTGCGCCACCAGGGGATGCCCAAGGTAGCGTTCTTGAAGGAATGTTTTCATGATACCATTCACCATGGCTGCGTGTATTGTCATATATACATGTATTTATACTTTTATGTTATTTAATCCTTGGTCCTGATAACCTAATTTAAAATTCTGCACCTTCCCCTTATCATTTATCATAGCATCACATTTCTTGTTCTATTTTCTTTAAAATATTTGCTGCTACCCACCTGCTTTTCTTTATTTTTATATCAAACCCCACAAAGGCATTTGTCTCTCTTGTGCATCATTTGATCTCCCAATACATACATGTTAGGTTAGTGAGTGTAGAGTCAGTTTTTCAAATTCACATCCTATTATGTCATTTTATGACAGTTGTCCTTTTGTTTTGTCCTCCATACCATTTTTATAATTAAATATAAGATACATTTTACTAACTGAATTAGTAAATCCTTTTTTAAATTTATTTTTGATTGAAGGATAATTGCTTTACAATATTCTGTTAGTTTCTTCTATACATCAGCAAGGATTAGTTCTACGTATACCTATGTCCCTTCCTCTTGAACTTCACTCCCAACTCCTACCCCTTCTCACCTCTCCAGAGTGTCACAGAGACCCTGTTTGGGTTCTCTGACATACATACAGAAAAATAAGGAACTCATCATTAATTTGTGTGCCATCCTTACTCAGGGGCCACATTAATCCTGTATATTCCAATTTTAGGATATGTGCTCCGAAAGCAAGCAAGGTAGCGTTCTTAAAGATTTATTTATTTATTTATTTATTTTGGGCGGGGGTCGGGTTGGGGAGGGAGGGGAGCGGGCAGGCCACTTCTATTGGTCTTTCATTTCTCTATTTTCATCCGTCTTTGTTCTTCGGCTCCTGTGGGCCTCCCATCACGGTGGCGTCTGTCGTTGCAGAGCTCAGGCTCTAGGCGCATGCGCTCCAGAGCTCCAGCGCTCCGGCTCGGTAATTGGACACATCGGTCCAGCCGCTCTGTGGCACGTGGGGTCTTCCCAGGCCAGGGATGGAACCCGCGCCCCTTGCACTGCAAGGCGGTGTCCTTACCTACTGCGCCACCAGGGGATGCCCAAGGTAGCGTTCTTGAAGGAATGTTTTCATGATACCATTCACCATGGCTGCGTGTATTGTCATATATACATGTATTTATACTTTTATGTTATTTAATCCTTGGTCCTGATAACCTAATTTAAAATTCTGCACCTTCCCCTTATCATTTATCATAGCATCACATTTCTTGTTCTATTTTCTTTAAAATATTTGCTGCTACCCACCTGCTTTTCTTTATTTTTATATCAAACCCCACAAAGGCATTTGTCTCTCTTGTGCATCATTTGATCTCCCAATACATACATGTTAGGTTAGTGAGTGTAGAGTCAGTTTTTCAAATTCACATCCTATTATGTCATTTTATGACAGTTGTCCTTTTGTTTTTGTCCTCCATACCATTTTTATAATTAAATATAAGATACATTTTACTAACTGTTAAATTGAAATTTAGTACCAACTTTATCACTGGTGATATACTAACATTGCAAATATTAGATTTTTATTAATATAAAAACATTATTTGCACTTATTTAACAAATATACAAGGAAGTAGGATAGTGGTAAGGGCAATTATAATATAATCAGGCATATTACCTGACATTAAGAAGCACACTGACTGTAGAGAAATAATAATGCACTGCATATAAATAATTAGAATGTATGGCACAGCTTTTGTATCATTATCTCACAATACATACAGTATAATGGCCTTCAGATGTAAAACTCTATTTCCACACATGATTGGTGCTTGATAAATTCCACTACAATGTGTGCTTGCTAAATAAATGGATTATATTTTACTGTTCTCACTGTTTCACTGTTTTAAATTTAAATGCAAGTGCAAAATTTAAATGGTTTACAGAAATTGACTTAAAGCAATTTTATTTCTGTTTCTTTGTATTTACAATTGTTGTGCTATTGCTTATTTTGAACCTAACCTTTATGTTTAAGAATATTAGTATTGTTGCTCCAAAAGTATGCTTAATTCTCCTGAATGGGCCCAAGTGTGTTCTTGAAAACGAGCAGTTTATTGAGTTCAGAGTTCCTTGACTTAGTACTTAACTGGAGTTCTTAATAAATCATATAGAAAGTAGTGTTCCTTCGAGGATAAGTCAAAAGTGTTTTTATGAAACCATTCACCATGGCTGCGTGTATTGTCATATATACATGTATTTATACTTTTATGTTATTTAATCCTTGGTCCTGATAACCTAATTTAAAATTCTGCACCTTCCCCTTATCATTTATCATAGCATCACATTTCTTGTTCTATTTTCTTTAAAATATTTGCTGCTACCCACCTGCTTTTCTTTATTTTTATATCAAACCCCACAAAGGCATTTGTCTCTCTTGTGCATCATTTGATCTCCCAATACATACATGTTAGGTTAGTGAGTGTAGAGTCAGTTTTTCAAATTCACATCCTATTATGTCATTTTATGACAGTTGTCCTTTTGTTTTTGTCCTCCATACCATTTTTATAATTAAATATAAGATACATTTTACTAACTGTTAAATTGAAATTTAGTACCAACTTTATCACTGGTGATATACTAACATTGCAAATATTAGATTTTTATTAATATAAAAACATTATTTGCACTTATTTAACAAATATACAAGGAAGTAGGATAGTGGTAAGGGCAATTATAATATAATCAGGCATATTACCTGACATTAAGAAGCACACTGACTGTAGAGAAATAATAATGCACTGCATATAAATAATTAGAATGTATGGCACAGCTTTTGTATCATTATCTCACAATACATACAGTATAATGGCCTTCAGATGTAAAACTCTATTTCCACACATGATTGGTGCTTGATAAATTCCACTACAATGTGTGCTTGCTAAATAAATGGATTATATTTTACTGTTCTCACTGTTTCACTGTTTTAAATTTAAATGCAAGTGCAAAATTTAAATGGTTTACAGAAATTGACTTAAAGCAATTTTATTTCTGTTTCTTTGTATTTACAATTGTTGTGCTATTGCTTATTTTGAACCTAACCTTTATGTTTAAGAATATTAGTATTGTTGCTCCAAAAGTATGCTTAATTCTCCTGAATGGGCCCAAGTGTGTTCTTGAAAACGAGCAGTTTATTGAGTTCAGAGTTCCTTGACTTAGTACTTAACTGGAAGTTATTTTAATTAAATGCCATATAGAAAGTAGTGTTCCTTCGAGGATAAGTCAAAAGTGTTTTTTATGAAACTTACATATATGTTACTAAAACTCGTTCATAATCTTAGCTATTGTCTAGACCTTGGATCAACAAAAGCATGTTTTAGTCTTCATCCTGGAGAGATTTTATTTCAAATATCATTTAGGATTTCTTGAGTGATAATAAACAGCAGATGGACTTATATTAAGTTTTATTATTCCTTGATAATTTCCTATAGATAACACATCCCTCATGACCTACATCTGAGTAAACTGTTCCCATTACCTGCATTTAGTATGACTTTGAACATAGTGTAGATGAAGAGAACAACCGTGATACAAAACTATGTCAAAAACATTAAAATCTAGTAGAAAATAAAGGGTTACATTAAGGCATAAATTATGTTTTCAGTTTGCATAGGAAGATTATAGAAACTTTTGAGCAGGACAGTACGAGGAAATTGCTTTAAAAGACATAAGAGTGTTTGGGCTATAAGGATAGAGAGATACTAGACGAAAAAAATGAGGAGAATAAGAAAACACAGTATAAGAAACGAGGACAGAGTTAGAGTAGTATAAGAAAACACAGTATAAGAAATGAGGACAGAGTTAGAGTAGTACTAGAAATGGACACAAAAATATTGATACTAAGAATGAATAGAAGGTCACTAATACAAGGTAGAAGAAGACAGATGTGGATTATATACAAATAATAATGACATTTTATATAACATGTAACTACCCTTTTATAGAATTGTTTGGTATGTGGCAAATATGTAGAACTGTTGTGCATCTGGATTTGAACAGGCCATTTGGCTTTTCTTATAATAGCTTACTGGATAAGACTGAAAACTGAAGCAGGCACATTTTCTTTTGAATCAGTTTTCAATATAAAGAGTAAATACTTGCTTAAATAAAATAATAAAGCTTATCCAAAACTACTTGTAAAATCAGCCTTCTATCCTAGACTTTTAATATCAATAAGTAAAGCGTTCCAAGAAAAGATAGACAGACTTCCATAATATTAATCTTGCAAAACCCTAATGCATTTTGGTATAAACCCCAAAATTTGTTTTGTGGAAGAAAATTTTAAGATAACTAGAGAATCTGGAGTGTTGTCAGTAAACTCTCTAATGGGCTTACTTAATCAAACTATATGGTATAAAAGAAATCAAATTAAGATGACATGTAAAAGAGTGGCCTTTATTCTGAAACCCAAGATGAACTGAAGCTTGACAGTAATGATCAGAAAAGGTGAGTATTTTGACTTGAGTCGTCTCACTCTGCTTTAGATGACAAAGTACATAAATGATTTTTGCAGCCTTTATTCAGGTGTAAACCCAAGATGAATGGCTCCAAGGCACACTGCACAGTAGATAGGATTTTAAATGACCTACATCTGAGTAAACTGTTCCCATTACCTGCATTTAGTATGACTTTGAACATAGTGTAGATGAAGAGAACAACCGTGATACAAAACTATGTCAAAAACATTAAAATCTAGTAGAAAATAAAGGGTTACATTAAGGCATAAATTATGTTTTCAGTTTGCATAGGAAGATTATAGAAACTTTTGAGCAGGACAGTACGAGGAAATTGCTTTAAAAGACATAAGAGTGTTTGGGCTATAAGGATAGAGAGATACTAGACGAAAAAAATGAGGAGAATAAGAAAACACAGTATAAGAAACGAGGACAGAGTTAGAGTAGTATAAGAAAACACAGTATAAGAAATGAGGACAGAGTTAGAGTAGTACTAGAAATGGACACAAAAATATTGATACTAAGAATGAATAGAAGGTCACTAATACAAGGTAGAAGAAGACAGATGTGGATTATATACAAATAATAATGACATTTTATATAACATGTAACTACCCTTTTATAGAATTGTTTGGTATGTGGCAAATATGTAGAACTGTTGTGCATCTGGATTTGAACAGGCCATTTGGCTTTTCTTATAATAGCTTACTGGATAAGACTGAAAACTGAAGCAGGCACATTTTCTTTTGAATCAGTTTTCAATATAAAGAGTAAATACTTGCTTAAATAAAATAATAAAGCTTATCCAAAACTACTTGTAAAATCAGCCTTCTATCCTAGACTTTTAATATCAATAAGTAAAGCGTTCCAAGAAAAGATAGACAGACTTCCATAATATTAATCTTGCAAAACCCTAATGCATTTTGGTATAAACCCCAAAATTTGTTTTGTGGAAGAAAATTTTAAGATAACTAGAGAATCTGGAGTGTTGTCAGTAAACTCTCTAATGGGCTTACTTAATCAAACTATATGGTATAAAAGAAATCAAATTAAGATGACATGTAAAAAGAGTGGCCTTTATTCTGAAACCCAAGATGAACTGAAGCTTGACAGTAATGATCAGAAAAGGTGAGTATTTTGACTTGAGTCGTCTCACTCTGCTTTAGTGTATAATCATTCAGCCTACATGTTTGTTCAGTAATGATCTAATCTCCATAGCTAGATGAAATTCTTCCCTGGCAATGCAGAAACACATCAATTCGTGATTTTGACAGATTTCAATAACTCCAGGGAATGGTAGAGTTGCATGTCATTGACATTATCATCAGTCATTCAGAAATGGCTCAGCCAAAGGTGTCATTATCTAAGACTGCACAGATAGATCAGTGACCTGTGATATTTTCCAAATCAAATTGCATGTACATCACACTTTATAATACCGTGCCATTCTGTTTCTGTCTCTTTCCTGGCCACCGTAGTTGGCAGATTTCAGTTATTTACCTTGTTCATGTTATTTTCCATTAAATACTCACATACATGGATTCAAGATTTTGGAGGTTTTTCCATTTTTTATGTTTTAGTGTATTCATTTACTTGTAGTACTCATTTGGCCATAAATTTGCTGTACACATATTTCATGGAAAATCTTGTTTGATATATTCAGATGAAAAATAATGGTCCAATTAAAAAAAAGAAAAATAGTGGTCCTTACTTATCATTAAGGAGATTTAAGTATAGGTGAAGTGAAATATATGTGCTGTGTGTGCATAGTCACTCAGTCATGTCTGACTCTTTGTGGCCCTATGGACTGCAGCCTTCCAAGCTCCTCTGTCCATGGGGATTCGCCAGACAAGAATACTGAGAGGGTTGCCATGACCTCCTCCAAGGGATCTTCCCAACCCAGGGATCAAACCCAGGTCTCCCATATTGCAGGCAGATTCTTTACCATCTAAGCCACCAGAGAAGCACTTGCAATAGTTTGATTCCAGATGGACAGTTGTAAAATTCACAGGAGAGGTACAGATAAACTGATATGAACATTCAGATGTAAAAGAGAATATTCTTGAAATATACAGTATTTCAGAAGAAAACACTTTACATTTTGATTGTAGCCTGGGAGGGAGATACAAAACAGATTGATAATTGCTCTCTTATCACCTGTAAACTTTTGGCACAACATTTTGAGGATTGCAAAAAAATTTTGAGGATACACAAAAAAGTTTGAGTATCTTAAAATTACTCAGAGGTACAGAATACTTTACAATGAGTAAAATGTAAAAATTTTGTTTTAATGAAGTAGAATCTTGATGATTATACCTTATATGAGATTATACATAGGAAAAAAAATAACATTATTTGAGAACCTTATTGATTCATGAATTGAAGTCACTTTTATATGTGTTGGCACGTGTGTGTGTGCATATGTGCTCAGTTGTGCCAGCTCTTTGAGACTCATTGACTGTAGCCTGCCAGACTCTGCTGTCCATTGAATTTTCCCAGAAAGAATTCTAGAGCAGTTAGCCATTTCCTACTCTAAGCATTTTTCCAACCCAGGGATCCAACCCACGTCCCTGTCCCTTGTGTCTCCTTCATTGTCAGGTGAATTCTTTACCACAGCACCACCTGGGAGGCCCATATATATTAGCAATGTGTTTTAAAATATTCAAAATTAGAATATACTGCTACTAATAAATCCAGTGACTACTACTACTACTACTCAGTTTTATTTATTTATTTATTTATTTATTTATTTATTTATTTATCTTTTTGGTGGGTGGGTGGAGAGGGAGGGGGATGGGCGGGCCACTTCTATTGGTCTTTCATTTATCTATTTTCATCCATCTTTGTTCTTTGGCCCGTGTGGGCCTCCCATCGCGGTGGCGTCTGTTGTCGCAGAGCACCGACTCTGGGCGCATGCGCGCCAGAGCTCCGGCTCGGTAATTGGACACATCAATCGCGGCACGTGGGATCTTCCCAGGCTAGGGATGGAACCGGCGCCCCTTGCACTGCAAGGCGGTGTCCTTACCCACTGGGCCACCAGGGGAAGCCCTACTACTCAGTTTTATATGATTTGTTTTTTTTTTAATTTTTAAATGTTATTTTCTTCAATTTTGTGTGTGTGTGTGTGTGTGTGTGTGTGTGTGTGTGTGTTGGTGTCCATTTTCTAACAAAAGTTCATTTCTCTCCCACTTCTCCAGCATTTCTTCTTGTTATGCTTTTTCTGGAATTTCTTATATTCCAAGTATAAAGTAAGCCCTGAGTTTCCTAGTTTCAGTACCCTCTTCTTGCTCCTAACTCTTCTGGGGCACTTGTACTGATTTTTCTATTTTGATCACTGTTGATGCTGATAACTCCTAAATCTTAATTCCAGCATGGACTTCACTCTTGAATTTATATGTTCAAGTGTTTGTTAAAGTGGACCTCAGGGATCTCAAACTCAGTATGTCTAGAAAGAAACTCACTGAAGTATAGTGATTTACAATGTTGTGTTTGTTTCTGGTGTACAGAAAATTGATTGATTCATATATATGTGTGTGTGTATATATAGATATATATGTATACCTACATATTCTTTGTCATGATTTTTTTCATTATGTTTTATTAACAGGATATTCAATAAAGTTCCCTGAGTCATATTGTAGGACCTTACTGTTTGTCTATTTTATGTATAGCAATTTCTATCTGTTAATCTCAAAGTTCAATTTATTCTTCCTACACCGTTTTTCCCCTTTGGTTGTATATGTCTGTCAATCTGTTTCTATTTTGTAAATAAGTTTCTTTGTATAATATTCTAGATTACACATATAAATGTTATGATATTTCTCCTTCAGACTTACTTCACTCTAAAGATAGAGAATGGTGAAAAGACTGTCAGAAGTATCTGCCACAGCAGCATCGTTTTGGTGACAATTCCTAAGTGATATTGACTATTTTTGACATTGAAATGACAGGGAAGGTGGGATACCTTCCCTTTTATTATATGGATACACCTACAGGCCCATATGCACTACATATCTAATGGGCGTTCCTATATTCTACAATGTATTATGTCATATAAAATACTCTTTTCAGATGTATGTCAGCTATTTCCCACTGCTAGAGAAAATAGACTTCTAAATAAAGAGAATGTGGGGAGGAGGCAGGGAGCAATATTCTGGTGGTGATTTAGTGGCTGAGCCAGCTGATGCTCAGCTATTCAGGAAGAGAACAACTCTTGAAGAGGGTTGTGAATTAGGCTGGCTGAAACTCAACAATTCTCAAAAAAAAAAAAAAAACACAACACAGATTTAGCCAAGAGGAAGTAAAGGACTGAGCACTGTTAAAGATTTAATGAAGCAGATGGCTCATTGTTCAGCAGGAGAGCCACGACCATCAAGTGTTTTTAACCCATTTTAAAGACTCATGTGTTGATGTTTCAAAAAGTAGACTCTAGTCCTAAAGAATCTATCAAACAGTAAAAGTTTTTGTCCTGAACAGTTGACTAATCATGATGAACTAAACATTGCTCAGAAGAATGAATGTGCAAGGGGCTCTGTGTTTATTTAATTTGAGTTACTCTGATTTCTCTCTTGGATAAATTTGATAAAAGATTATTATAAAAACAGAGTGGGAAAATATACTATTAATTAGTGCTCACCAATTTCCACGTTGATAAAGTTGAAATAGCCACAAATGATAAAATTCTTAGTGATTGAGAATAAACAGTGTTATAGAAGGACATATCATTTTAGAATTCATATATCAAATAAAAACTACCAAGAATAATCAACTTAGGCTCTGTGCACAGGGAGGTACATCCCTCAGTTTGGTTAAGAACGTCAGGATAACATTTGCATGCTACACTTAGAAATATATTGACATTTTGCCATTGCTGCAGATTATTTGGCTGGTTCTGATCTTTCTTTCCACCTACCTTAATATTTTATTTTTATGATGATTTTATACTTCTTAAATCATCTATTTTGAATTGTTGATATTAAATATAATATTCATGTATTTAGCCATTTTTTTCTGAACTGAATGCAGAGTCAAGCAGAAACCTCCCTTTCTTTGCCATGAATATCAAGCACAACTTTTTCTCTATTAATATACCACCACCAAAGAATTGCTTGTCTCTTTTAGTTGATCGTAACAGTGTCTTGAGGAGGCTGGGTACTGACCTGGTGTTGATGATAGGGGCTGCTTCCCTGGCCACTGCTCCTTCGCTCTCTTTTCCTTATCCAGCATTTTCTGGAAGGGGCCATCTGTACTCATTGTCTGCACTTTCACAACTGCCATTCTTTATTCTGAACTATCTTGATTTTGCCTCGGCCACTGTTTTGAATTTATCTTACTTAGTTCTTCAATTTATTTAATTGCCAACAACAATGTTTATTTTCAGATTGAATCCTGCTTGAAATCTCTCTTGTATTGCTTTTAGTCCCTTTTTGTGTTTTTTCAAGTGAGAAGTTCTGTAGCCCAATTGGAGGTTCCACTCCTCCCTTTCCCTGAGCCAGCGGATTACCTCCATACAGGTGGTTTTCATCCGCTTCGGTTCTCCAGTCTTCAAGGTCCATCCTAGCTGCTGTGCATCTAGTGTGTGTGTGTGTGTGTGTGTGTGTGTGTGTGTGTGTGTGTGTGTGTGTGTGTGTGCATGCCCGCATGTGTGTTCTAAGAAGTCATGTGTCTACCAAGTTCTGTTTTCCTAAAGTGTTTTCCTCATCTTAGAGGCTCAGATCACTGTTCAGTTTCCCTTTGTTGGAAACTATTGGAACCAGCACTTTAAATTTACCTCTTGCCAGTGGCACTAGTGGTAAGATTCCACCTGCCAATACAGGAGACTGAAGACATGCAGGTTCAATCCCTGGGTCAAGAAGGTCTCTTGGAGGATGAAAATTGAAAATCCACTCCAGTATTCTTGCCTGGGGAATTCCATGGACATGGAAGCCTGGAGGTCTACAGTCCATGGGGCTGCAAAGAGTCAGATGTGACTGAACACACACACACACACACACACACACACACACACACAGCCTTTACCTTAACCTACAAAAGAATCACCAGTTTTTTCTTTTTTTTTTTTTTAATGCAAATCCATGAACTCTTGTTAAATTGAGAGTCTGAAAATGGTGAGGGCAATAAGCTTATATTTTAACAAGTATCGTCAAGTGATTTGCCTGTCAGAAAAAAAATCAAGCTAGCAATCAGACATTAACTTGAATGCTTTTTAAAAAAATTATTGCATTTCTAGTTGTTCATTATTGAGCATCAGCTACCATCTTTATGTTTTGTTGTGTTCCTGACTTGAAAGCATGCAGTTTCTCATATTAAAATGTTTAAATTGAGCTGGTTGCTATTTTGCCAACTCTTATTTTGTTTTATTGCATTGTGTAAAATATTCTGAGCTGTGGTTGTCTGACCACAAGTGACTTCATCAAGGATGCTAAGTAAACGTCTTGACAAAATGTAAAGGGGTGGCAGGATTAGGGTTAATTTGGTGACTCAATACTGTTATTGAGGACTGAGTTCTTCATCATTTTTGCTGTTTTATCATAAGTATGTTGATATTTATTTGCAAGCCCTTAAAGGCAAAGCACAGTGGAGTGAGTGAGTGACAGTCTCTCAGTCATGTCCGACAGTTTCCAACTCCATAGACTATAAGCTGTCGTGTTCCTCTATCTATGGGAATCTCCAGGCAAGAATACTGGAGTGGGTTGCCATTTCCTCCTCCATAAGACAGGAAGTCACACAGTTAAAATAGCTGTTACAGCTTCAGGCATCATGACCTCAGTTGTGTCTAAAGGCAGGAAGAAGAGGAGCATTTTCATCATATTTGTCTTTCTTTTCACATGGGAGCATTCTTTCTTTTTTTTCTTCTTTATATGACAATGTCCAAAAACATTCTGTATGCTAGACCAACTTAATCAGTGTGATGTTGGGATTATTTTATACCAGAAGCTAAAGGAGAATCCCAGGCTCCCTTGTTATCTACAGATACAGTATAAAAAACAACATTTTATTCATATGATTATGTTGTGAAAGTGGATAAATAGTATTTTTAAAGTGATGTAATTGTATTAAATATGTATATAGTTATATTTACAAATTTAATAATATTTTGTCTAAAACTCCGAACTTTATATATTCAAGTTGTTCCACAATGATTTTTTAAAGGATCTTTTCAGTGGGAAAAAGGAACTCACCTTATATCTGCTGTTAACATATAGTCAAGATCACAATATGTGCCATATGTCATTTATAGTGACATATTGGTCAGCTATTTATTGATTCATATCTGTTAACAGTTTCACACATATGGCAAATTTTCAGAAACTTAATTTTCATGGTCACTTTAGGAATTTCATTTCATGTCATTGTATTGTTCAACTGAGGGATTCACAAATCTGTTACTCCATGATCTCTCTTCCATATTTCCACTACTGTCATTACTAAACACATTTCAAACTCAAATTGATCTAAAGCAGATACTATGCTTCCATTCCAATTCTGTCACCTAAAGCTGCTTCTTGTATTCCCTTTAATACCATGACTACCTTCAATCACTGATTTCATCTAAAATGACATTCTTGGAAAATTCACTCTAATGAGGTTATACTTTCCAAGTTAATGTGGGTAAAGAAAAATGAAAAAAATACTCTCTGTGCCATCAGTATTTCCAAGTTCCAGAAAGGATGTAAGTCATGTCTGAAATAACTGCAATGACAGTTATTTGTTCAAGATTTTGGAGTTATTATCAATATTTCTCTTTCCGTTGAGTTCTACACTGAGTTACATTGAGTTAGCAGACTGTCCATGGAAATCTCCAGGCAAGAATACTGGAGTGGGTTGCCATTTCCTCCTCCATAAGACAGGAAGTCACACAGTTAAAATAGCTGTTACAGCTTCAGGCATCATGACCTCAGTTGTGTCTAAAGGCAGGAAGAAGAGGAGCATTTTCATCATATTTGTCTTTCTTTTCACATGGGAGCATTCTTTCTTTTTTTTCTTCTTTATATGACAATGTCCAAAAACATTCTGTATGCTAGACCAACTTAATCAGTGTGATGTTGGGATTATTTTATACCAGAAGCTAAAGGAGAATCCCAGGCTCCCTTGTTATCTACAGATACAGTATAAAAAACAACATTTTATTCATATGATTATGTTGTGAAAGTGGATAAATAGTATTTTTAAAGTGATGTAATTGTATTAAATATGTATATAGTTATATTTACAAATTTAATAATATTTTGTCTAAAACTCCGAACTTTATATATTCAAGTTGTTCCACAATGATTTTTTAAAGGATCTTTTCAGTGGGAAAAAGGAACTCACCTTATATCTGCTGTTAACATATAGTCAAGATCACAATATGTGCCATATGTCATTTATAGTGACATATTGGTCAGCTATTTATTGATTCATATCTGTTAACAGTTTCACACATATGGCAAATTTTCAGAAACTTAATTTTCATGGTCACTTTAGGAATTTCATTTCATGTCATTGTATTGTTCAACTGAGGGATTCACAAATCTGTTACTCCATGATCTCTCTTCCATATTTCCACTACTGTCATTACTAAACACATTTCAAACTCAAATTGATCTAAAGCAGATACTATGCTTCCATTCCAATTCTGTCACCTAAAGCTGCTTCTTGTATTCCCTTTAATACCATGACTACCTTCAATCACTGATTTCATCTAAAATGACATTCTTGGAAAATTCACTCTAATGAGGTTATACTTTCCAAGTTAATGTGGGTAAAGAAAAATGAAAAAAATACTCTCTGTGCCATCAGTATTTCCAAGTTCCAGAAAGGATGTAAGTCATGTCTGAAATAACTGCAATGACAGTTATTTGTTCAAGATTTTGGAGTTATTATCAATATTTCTCTTTCCGTTGAGTTCTACACTGAGTTACATTGAGTTAGCAGATTCTTTTGGATCCACATAAAAAATAAAATCAGGATTAAAACTATTACTCAGAACCTCCACCATCACAGCCATGTAGAAACCATCATCATTTCTCACAGAATGTTGTGTATTCAATTCTAACTAGTCTGTCATTTTTCATCACACATGCACACCTACTTCCCTATAGCAATTAAAGTAGTTCTCTGTTCAAAATCCAGTGATCTCCATTCTTTCTCAGAGTGAAAGCAAGAGTCTTTACAGTGACCCAGAGACCTTATATGAACTTTACCTCCACTCTCTTCTCAAATTTGATTCCTAAGCAACTCATATTTAAAATAATAGAACCCACTTCCAGTACAATGTGCTTTACCCACTTGTATTTTTTCCTTTATAACTGTCACTACTCAGTTATTCATCTGTCTGTCTATCATCCCTCCGTAAGGAATGGAAGCTCCATGAAGGCAGGACTTGGTGTTTTCTATTTCTTTCACTACTGTATTACTAGCATGTAGCATAGTAATAACAGATAAACAGTGCTAAATCAATATTTGTTAAGTAAATGAATGAATGATTGAATAGTGAAGTACAAGAAATTTAATACTTTATAAATTTGTTCTAAGCTATACCTTTTGTTCTTTATAAAGCATTGCACAACATTTGAAGCATATACCAATTTGACTATGTGGCAATATCAGATGTAAGGTGATTTCTAGTTTTATTGAAAGCTATATTTCCACTACTGTCATTACTAAACACATTTCAAACTCAAATTGATCTAAAGCAGATACTATGCTTCCATTCCAATTCTGTCACCTAAAGCTGCTTCTTGTATTCCCTTTAATACCATGACTACCTTCAATCACTGATTTCATCTAAAATGACATTCTTGGAAAATTCACTCTAATGAGGTTATACTTTCCAAGTTAATGTGGGTAAAGAAAAATGAAAAAAATACTCTCTGTGCCATCAGTATTTCCAAGTTCCAGAAAGGATGTAAGTCATGTCTGAAATAACTGCAATGACAGTTATTTGTTCAAGATTTTGGAGTTATTATCAATATTTCTCTTTCCGTTGAGTTCTACACTGAGTTACATTGAGTTAGCAGATTCTTTTGGATCCACATAAAAAATAAAATCAGGATTAAAACTATTACTCAGAACCTCCACCATCACAGCCATGTAGAAACCATCATCATTTCTCACAGAATGTTGTGTATTCAATTCTAACTAGTCTGTCATTTTTCATCACACATGCACACCTACTTCCCTATAGCAATTAAAGTAGTTCTCTGTTCAAAATCCAGTGATCTCCATTCTTTCTCAGAGTGAAAGCAAGAGTCTTTACAGTGACCCAGAGACCTTATATGAACTTTACCTCCACTCTCTTCTCAAATTTGATTCCTAAGCAACTCATATTTAAAATAATAGAACCCACTTCCAGTACAATGTGCTTTACCCACTTGTATTTTTTCCTTTATAACTGTCACTACTCAGTTATTCATCTGTCTGTCTATCATCCCTCCGTAAGGAATGGAAGCTCCATGAAGGCAGGACTTGGTGTTTTCTATTTCTTTCACTACTGTATTACTAGCATGTAGCATAGTAATAACAGATAAACAGTGCTAAATCAATATTTGTTAAGTAAATGAATGAATGATTGAATAGTGAAGTACAAGAAATTTAATACTTTATAAATTTGTTCTAAGCTATACCTTTTGTTCTTTATAAAGCATTGCACAACATTTGAAGCATATACCAATTTGACTATGTGGCAATATCAGATAGAAGGTGATTTCTAGTTTCTCATTGAAAAGACTCATTAGTGCTTTTTTTTTTCTTTTTGCCTTCTTGAATGTATCATTTCTAGGATTTTAACAATTTTGAAAACTACATATTATATTTAAGTTGTTTGCAACATAATTAAAATAGCATAGTTAATTAGAAGATATTACATTGCTTTTCTCATAATACAATGAAATCATTTTATTTAACTTTTCATATATCTCTTAGACACTGATATCATTGCCTACCAGTGCTTGCCTCCTATTCTCTCTCATCTAAGATATCCAAGATGAATCATGTGCTGTGTAAGATACTATAGCCCCAAATTACAATTTCATAGTTCTAAAATTAGAAAATTTTCTTTTTACAATTTTTTATATAGATATAATTGTGATCTCCACAGTATAACAACTTATTGTATAGTTTTCAAGGGATATTTATATATGTTTTTGTTTTCTTATATCCTCAGACTCTCTAATGACAATAATGAACATTTCCTATTGTGAAAGCAGAAATGATGACTGAGTTTATGTTTGTTATTGTTATTGTTGTTCAGCTCTTGTAGTATTTATGTCAAGTCACTTCTGTAAGTGTCCTAGCCTCAAAATGACATTTTTGCTTAATATGCATCTTGTATTATCTCTCTTTAAATATATATATAAAAGGACTCCCTATAAAATAAAAAATTCTGTAAGAGCTCCTGGTGAGATGCCCCATATTTTCTAAAGGTAAATTTTCAAGGGGGAAAACTCACAGAATATTTTTGTATATATAATAGTTTATATCACATAGTAACTAGAATCTCAGAGTTGGGTATTTGAGCTACTGGAATAGAGAAAAAAAGGGTAGATTTCTGCTGTGGGAATTCAGAAGTGTCTTGATGAAAGTGGGAAGAGTCGATATAGCTGTGATTTGGAGAAAGTACACAGTAGGTCTGGTCATTCCAGGTGAAGAGGGCAGGATAGGAGACAGCAAGCTTCAGAGAGAAGTGCAGGCTAAGTAGAAAGAAATACAGCCATCTTCATCACACACTGGTACTTCTGGTTTGTCTAGACCCTCAATACTAAAAGGTCTTGAAAAGGAACATATTTTTTTTTTTTTTTTTATTAAAGATTTATTTATTTATTTACTTTGGGCGGGGGTGGGGTTCTGGGGGGGGGGGAGTGGGCGGGCCACTTCTATTGGTCTTTCATTTCTCTATTTTCATTTGTCTTTGTTCTTTGGCTCCTGTGGGCCTCCCATCGCGGTGGCGTCTGTCGTTGCAGAGCATCGGCTCTGGGCGCATGCGCTCCAGAGCTCCGGCTCGGTGATTGGACACATCAGTCCAGCCGCTCCGCGGCACGTGGGATCTTCCCAGGCCAGGGCTCGAACCAGCGCCCCTTGCACTGCAAGGCGGTGTCCTTACCCACTGGACCACCAGGGGAAGCCCGAACATAATTTTGTGATGCATGATTTAGTTGTCTTGGTAAGAAGATTGGTCTTTAGTCCATAGTGAGGAGACTTTATAGATTTCTACAACATTGAGATGATTGTGGTTCTATCATATGTGTGCTGTTTGCCCATAAATTACACATTTAAGCATTATTATTTTCATTTTATAGATGAGAAAATGTCAGTATTATAGCCAATAAAATAATATCCTTAAGTGGCACTAAAACAGACCTAAAAGTCCTTCATATGTTTCTGTTCTTTCCTGTCTCTACCTTAACAAGATAACAGTGTAGAGAATGGTTTGGACAAGGAAGAGACTAAAAGAGGAGCAGGGAGCCTACCTGGGGAAGTATTGAATTAGCCCGCATTAGAAGTAATGAGAGTGTTAACGCAAATCAAGGAGTGAGTGTAAGGGAATTTTATATCTGTAATTACTAGAAGCAAACTATTTTCAGGTAAATATGATTTTGAAGAATATGGGAAGGTATTGGTGATAAGAGATATTTGATGATTTAATTTCAGTCTGATGATAAATGTACAAGACTATTAACCCCAATATTAACCTCATTTAAAATTGTTAGACAGACCTATTACTTCTCTTCATCACATTAAAAACACAGTGATATATAATTTTATATTAAAGAGAAATAACAATTTTGTACATCAGATGGATTTTCTCTCTGTGGTTCATACACTGGAAATGTAGTACCAATTTTTGTATGTGTAATATTCTAAGATGTGTTTTCCAGCAATAAGGAATTTATTTCAAAAGGTCCTTTCAAGCAAAGAACTCAAAATTATCATAAACATTAATTTCATTGTAAAGTCTCTAAGGTTTAGATTGATTTGGGTAAACTTCTCTGATAGAATCATCTACAGATAATGGTATTGAATAACAATATGCCTGATAAAAGCATTTGAAGCACAAGATTAACATAAGTCTTGATAAAAGAAGATACCAATAGAAATTTTTATTTTATGTTGTTTTGCTTTTTTGTTGTTCCTACAATCTTCACAAACTATTTTCTAAATTACAGTAAAATTCTCGAAAAAGCACATAACAGAAATCAGAAGCAGATTTTCTCTATAGATAATGAATTGTGAATTTTGGTCCTCTCCCTTGCACATCCATGTCCATGGCCCTAGTAGATGTCCTAAAAATGTGATGTTCATAAGGTCATAGGCAAATGGTAGCCAAGTCTATAGATCTCTGTGGAGAAAGAAAGTCTTTTGGTGTTATTCCCTGGGTAAATGAGTTGATATTGTGGCCCTAGGTTGAAAACAATGTACTTTCCTCACTGTGTCATTAGTAAGCGTATGTTCCAGCCAAAAATAATCAGTATGCTAATGAGAACAATTGGGGTAAGGGTGACATAGGAAGATAAAGCACAGGAAAAATGAAGTTGCCAATATAGTTGGAAAGTATTTTCCTTCTCCAAAAAAACCCACATATTTAAGCTTTTATATGTTCTATCATTGAACTCGTCATTTAATTTTGAAGTAAAAGCAATGTCTGAGAAAATGCTTTGGATCTTTTTTCCAACTTGATATATCTTCTAGTTACCAGTTTCTAGTCTAATGCAAATTTTTTAAGAAGTGGAAGAACAGAAAAGACTAAAGAATTAAGGCTTATATGTTTTTGTGGAGGGAGAGGGGTGGAAATCAATACTAGGAGACAGTTTAGAATCCTCGGTGATGTGGACCTCATGTCTGTGACATGGACAAAAGGGAGAGTACTGGCCTTTGCTGCCCTCCCCACATGCTCTGCAAATTGTGCAAAAGGTTTTTCTTATTGGTGTAATTTATTTCTAAGATGTGTTTTCCAGCAATAAGGAATTTATTTCAAAAGGTCCTTTCAAGCAAAGAACTCAAAATTATCATAAACATTAATTTCATTGTAAAGTCTCTAAGGTTTAGATTGATTTGGGTAAACTTCTCTGATAGAATCATCTACAGATAATGGTATTGAATAACAATATGCCTGATAAAAGCATTTGAAGCACAAGATTAACATAAGTCTTGATAAAAGAAGATACCAATAGAAATTTTTATTTTATGTTGTTTTGCTTTTTTGTTGTTCCTACAATCTTCACAAACTATTTTCTAAATTACAGTAAAATTCTCGAAAAAGCACATAACAGAAATCAGAAGCAGATTTTCTCTATAGATAATGAATTGTGAATTTTGGTCCTCTCCCTTGCACATCCATGTCCATGGCCCTAGTAGATGTCCTAAAAATGTGATGTTCATAAGGTCATAGGCAAATGGTAGCCAAGTCTATAGATCTCTGTGGAGAAAGAAAGTCTTTTGGTGTTATTCCCTGGGTAAATGAGTTGATATTGTGGCCCTAGGTTGAAAACAATGTACTTTCCTCACTGTGTCATTAGTAAGCGTATGTTCCAGCCAAAAATAATCAGTATGCTAATGAGAACAATTGGGGTAAGGGTGACATAGGAAGATAAAGCACAGGAAAAATGAAGTTGCCAATATAGTTGGAAAGTATTTTCCTTCTCCAAAAAAACCCACATATTTAAGCTTTTATATGTTCTATCATTGAACTCGTCATTTAATTTTGAAGTAAAAGCAATGTCTGAGAAAATGCTTTGGATCTTTTTTCCAACTTGATATATCTTCTAGTTACCAGTTTCTAGTCTAATGCAAATTTTTTAAGAAGTGGAAGAACAGAAAAGACTAAAGAATTAAGGCTTATATGTTTTTGTGGAGGGAGAGGGGTGGAAATCAATACTAGGAGACAGTTTAGAATCCTCGGTGATGTGGACCTCATGTCTGTGACATGGACAAAAGGGAGAGTACTGGCCTTTGCTGCCCTCCCCACATGCTCTGCAAATTGTGCAAAAGGTTTTTCTTATTGGTGTATAATTGCTTTACGGTATTGTCTTATTTCTGCTGTACCATGAAGTGAATTAGCTCTATGTATACCTATGTGCCCTCCCTCAGGGACCTCCCTCACTCATCAAGGTGTGGTACATATATGCAATGGAATGTTACTCAGCCACTCAAAGGAATGAAATAGGGTCATTTGTAAGATGTCGGTAGACACAGAGTCTGTCATACAGTGTGAAGTACGTCAAACAAAGATTGTGTATTTTTATTTATTTATTTATTTTGGGCGGGGGTCGGGTTGGGGAGGGAGGGGGGCGGGCGGGCCACTTCCATTGGTCTTTCATTCATCTATTTTCATCCAGCTGTGTTCTTTGGCCCGTGTGGGCCTCCCATCGCGGTGGCCTCTGTTGTCACAGAGCACCGGCTCTGGGCGCATGCGCTCCAGAGCTCCGTCTTGGTCATTGGACACATCGGTCCAGCCGCTCCGCGGCACGTGGGATCTTCCCAGGCCAGGGATCGAACCGGCGCCCCCTGCACTGCAAGGTGGTGTCCTTACCCACTGGACCACCAGGGAAGCCCAATATTGTGTATTAATACATATATGTGGAATCTAGAAAAATGGTACAAGTTAATTTGTTTCTAGGTCAGGAATAGAGATTCAGATGCATAAGAGATCTCTTTTTAGTCAAAGATGATCAGACCAAGGATGAATACCTGTTCTGGTAGGGGATTAGAAATGTGCATAAAATGTCTCAACTGAATTGAAAATTTGAAATGAGAGGCATGGAAATTACAAACAACACGTGATGGGCAAGGAAGAACTGGAACAATACTGTTCAGTAGAACTTTCTGTAATAATAGAAATGTGGTTAGTGCACAATTGAAATGTGGCTAAAAAGACAGATGAACTGAACTTTTTACGTTATTTGATTTAAATTTAAGTAGTCATGTATGGCTAGTGACTGTTTTAGGTGACAGCAAAGTTATGGAAGCAATCAGGGAATGAGGTCTGTTGGCCTCAGTGTAAAGGGGATCAACTGAAGGAGAATAATGCTAATATGAAAAAATAGAGAAGAGAAAATCCGTATCATTTTGAGGCAGAGAATACATGCTGTTAAAGCTTATTGGTGTATAATTGCTTTACGGTATTGTCTTATTTCTGCTGTACCATGAAGTGAATTAGCTCTATGTATACCTATGTGCCCTCCCTCAGGGACCTCCCTCACTCATCAAGGTGTGGTACATATATGCAATGGAATGTTACTCAGCCACTCAAAGGAATGAAATAGGGTCATTTGTAAGATGTCGGTAGACACAGAGTCTGTCATACAGTGTGAAGTACGTCAAACAAAGATTGTGTATTTTTATTTATTTATTTATTTTGGGGAGTCCGGTTGGGGAGGGAGGGGCGGGCGGGCCACTTCCATTGGTCTTTCATTCATCTATTTTCATCCAGCTGTGTTCCTTGGCCCCCGTGGGCCTCCTATCGCGGTGGCCTCTGTTGTCACAGAGCACCGGCTCTGGGCGCATGCGCTCCAGAGCTCCGGCGCGGTCATTGGACACATCGGTCCAGCCGCTCCGCGGCACGTGGGATCTTCCCAGGCCAGGGATCGAACCGGCGCCCCCTGCACTGCAAGGTGGTGTCCTTACCCACTGGACCACCAGGGAAGCCCAATATTGTGTATTAATACATATATGTGGAATCTAGAAAAATGGTACAAGTTAATTTGTTTCTAGGTCAGGAATAGAGATTCAGATGCATAAGAGATCTCTTTTTAGTCAAAGATGATCAGACCAAGGATGAATACCTGTTCTGGTAGGGGATTAGAAATGTGCATAAAATGTCTCAACTGAATTGAAAATTTGAAATGAGAGGCATGGAAATTACAAACAACACGTGATGGGCAAGGAAGAACTGGAACAATACTGTTCAGTAGAACTTTCTGTAATAATAGAAATGTGGTTAGTGCACAATTGAAATGTGGCTAAAAAGACAGATGAACTGAACTTTTTACGTTATTTGATTTAAATTTAAGTAGTCATGTATGGCTAGTGACTGTTTTAGGTGACAGCAAAGTTATGGAAGCAATCAGGGAATGAGGTCTGTTGGCCTCAGTGTAAAGGGGATCAACTGAAGGAGAATAATGCTAATATGAAAAAAAATAGAGAAGAGAAAATCCGTATCATTTTGGAGAGGCAGAGAGCATAGTCTAGGCTTTCTGAATGTTAGTTCCTGTTTTCGTGGGACTCAGATCTTCTTTGCTCAGTCATGAAACTTGTAGGAGATCTGTTCTCTCCCAGTAAAACTCATTTATACTTTGAATTAATATATGTGAATTACGTTCAAAAAAGCTTGACTTGGTGATATAATCACACATCACATGGTAAAATGTCTCCAGAATCCCAGGGAAGTCACAGAAAATAATCACACAGTAGCAGTTCCTACATGGATCTATGGAATTACCTGTTTTACTCTCCATATGATGTAGTAGACAGAACTTGAGTTTGCAAGTTGTATAGATCTAGACTGATATATTATCCCAGTTACTAAGTTGTGTAAAGTTGGGAAAATGGTTCAGTGTCTGCTAATGTCATTTTATCATCTCTAAAATGAGGGGAAGAACAGCCAATAATACTAATAACTTCATAGAGAATGTCTCTTAGATGCAATCATGTATATTCTGAATTCGTGCTAGTGACTGGCACCCAGAAGCTTGTTTATATTCTCCCTTTACTTGCTGCTCGTGCTAAGCTGAGAAACCTGATTCGTTAAGGTGAGATCACTGGCCACAGTACTTTGCATACATAGTGTCACCTTTGTAAAGGAAAATGAAGAGAAATGGGGTCGTTTAAAATGTTTGTATTGCAGAGAATAACTTAAAATTTGAAAAGTGGATGTTACTCAGTCGTGTCCAACTTTTTGCAACCCATGGGTGAACCATGGAATTCTCCAGGCAAGAATACTGGAGTGAGTAGCCTTTCCCTTCTCCATAAAATTTGGAAGCTGTATATAAAAATTTCCACACACTGTTTTGTTACCTAATTAATAATGAAGGTAGTGTCACTGAAAGCTTGAAACAAGTCATAATTAAGTTTAAATTATCTGAAAGGTTCCACAGCAGTATCAGAAATATGTTTCTGACGCATTGCTGTTTCCTTACCAAAACTTTGGTGAAATTCAGTAAAATTCATAAAAGAAATATTCATATAAAGGAATGTATCTTCCTTGGGCAAGATACAATCTTCCTGAAAATGAAATGAAAACATTAGAAATTATAATGTGTTACTTTCATTCCAGTCTTAAGCATGGTTGAAACAACAACAAAAATACCAATTTCTACAAAAATATTCTCTAGGCAACATTTGCATACAATAGTAATATATGCGTGACATGTATAGAAAATAAACGTCTGACTTTCAGGATAGGAAAAGAAAATTCTAACTCTATCCCTGCTTGTACATTGGTCATACTATCAGTTAGATGAATGAAATGCAGTCGACATCTTTTAAGAGTTCTACGTAAGTAAACTACACTAGATAAGTAACCTATACTCTCTCTGTTAGTTAACATCTATAGCCTAGTTGACTGGGTCTGAGACTGACTTTTACAGAAGGCACTGCTACCTTGTCTTGCTGTGAAACATTAGGTTAGGTGTTTTCATGTTTGTTTAATAGTAGCAATTTCTGTACTGATTTGTGAAATGTGTTTTAAATTTCTTCCATATATCTAAAAGCTAAACAAATCATAATTGTAAAGGCAAAGTGACCATTCATTTTAACTGAAATAAAAACATCAGCAGGCAGACTTGATTCTAGGTCTATAATAGAGTTAAATGAAAAGTGTGTATCTAACAGTCACCTGCACATTTACCAAGCACCTCAAAATCTATGTGATTAAATCATTGTTTTCTCTTCTAAACCTCACCCCTCTTAATTCTAGTGAGATGCTATCACTTGTCCCATAAGAAGTAAGTAGAAATCATCTGCCAAATTCTTAATTTGAAAAAGGGGCTTAAATTTTGCAGAGAATAACTTAAAATTTGAAAAGTGGATGTTACTCAGTCGTGTCCAACTTTTTGCAACCCATGGGTGAACCATGGAATTCTCCAGGCAAGAATACTGGAGTGAGTAGCCTTTCCCTTCTCCATAAAATTTGGAAGCTGTATATAAAAATTTCCACACACTGTTTTGTTACCTAATTAATAATGAAGGTAGTGTCACTGAAAGCTTGAAACAAGTCATAATTAAGTTTAAATTATCTGAAAGGTTCCACAGCAGTATCAGAAATATGTTTCTGACGCATTGCTGTTTCCTTACCAAAACTTTGGTGAAATTCAGTAAAATTCATAAAAGAAATATTCATATAAAGGAATGTATCTTCCTTGGGCAAGATACAATCTTCCTGAAAATGAAATGAAAACATTAGAAATTATAATGTGTTACTTTCATTCCAGTCTTAAGCATGGTTGAAACAACAACAAAAATACCAATTTCTACAAAAATATTCTCTAGGCAACATTTGCATACAATAGTAATATATGCGTGACATGTATAGAAAATAAACGTCTGACTTTCAGGATAGGAAAAGAAAATTCTAACTCTATCCCTGCTTGTACATTGGTCATACTATCAGTTAGATGAATGAAATGCAGTCGACATCTTTTAAGAGTTCTACGTAAGTAAACTACACTAGATAAGTAACCTATACTCTCTCTGTTAGTTAACATCTATAGCCTAGTTGACTGGGTCTGAGACTGACTTTTACAGAAGGCACTGCTACCTTGTCTTGCTGTGAAACATTAGGTTAGGTGTTTTCATGTTTGTTTAATAGTAGCAATTTCTGTACTGATTTGTGAAATGTGTTTTAAATTTCTTCCATATATCTAAAAGCTAAACAAATCATAATTGTAAAGGCAAAGTGACCATTCATTTTAACTGAAATAAAAACATCAGCAGGCAGACTTGATTCTAGGTCTATAATAGAGTTAAATGAAAAGTGTGTATCTAACAGTCACCTGCACATTTACCAAGCACCTCAAAATCTATGTGATTAAATCATTGTTTTCTCTTCTAAACCTCACCCCTCTTAATTCTAGTGAGATGCTATCACTTGTCCCATAAGAAGTAAGTAGAAATCATCTGCAAATTCTTTTTAACCTAGAACTTCTCTACTTCCAATCCATAATCAACTTAAGTCTATTCTTTTTCCAAGAGAGTCTTTTTTTATGTTAATTTTATTTCCTTGGGCTGCACTATGTTACTTGTGCAATCTTAAATTCCCACCCAGAAATCCAATCTGTGCCCCCTGCAGTGAAAGTGGAGTGTTAACCACTGGACTGCCAGGAAAGTCCCAACTTTATTCTCTTTTTAATGTCTATTAACTTGCTTCCTCTTCTGGGTCATCTGTGATTTTCAACTGGATCAGGTTCTCACCATAAGTTGCTTTAAATATTACAATAATTGCTTCAATCCATTCTCCACACTGCAAATAGAATGATTTTTATAAACTATAAATCCACTCTTACTGTTCTAACAACAAACCTAGTACTATGATACATACCATGATTTCCCTGCTCATAATGGATCAAATGTTTCCTTCCATATCTGGTCTGAACTCCTATTCCATTGAGCTCTGGATTTCTTGCCATCTCAGAACCTTTCCCTCCAGTTTTTATAAAACTTGAAAGAATTCCCTTGATTCCATGTTTTCCTCTAAATATTCCTCTATTTTTATTGCCTTCTGTACTACAGAGCATACTTTTGAGATTTGTATCTGACCACATTATATCCACTTCTTCACTCTTCACTCAATTTCTTTCGCTCTAGCCAACCTATTGGAATTGCTTTGGTCAAGGTGAAAAAGAACTTATTTTTGTTGCCAAGTTTAATAGCACTTTTCTGATTTTATCTTATTTGACATCTCAGCAGCATTATTCTTGCCTTACTTGACTTTCTTAGATTTTATATCATTAAACAGTCTGTTTTTTCCCCACAACTAACTATTTAGGCTCTTTTGAAAGTTTCTTTTCCTAAACCTTTAAACTCAGGTATGTCTTAGCATTATTCTTGCACTCTCTTCTCTGTTTATACTCATTTCTTTGGAAAGCTCATTTTGTACTACATCTTTAAGTATCATGTAGCCAAATTTAAATCCATAATACTAGCATTCCCAGGAACATGAATCATAGCCAACCACACTATTTCCAAAATTGATAAGGACTATTTTGAATCTAACATAAACAGAATAGAATTTTGATTGTGTCTTCAATTTCTATGGTTTTCCCCATTACAGTTGATGATATCACTGATCACACAATTACTCATGTCAAAAATCTGGATATTTTTCTTCATCATTCTTTGTCCATCTAGCTTATCAACAATATCCCCCTGAATTATTTCATTTTCTTCATTTCCACTTCATGACCCCAAAATAGGCAAGGTAAGCACTGAAAAAAATTATATTTTGATACAATTGCAAATGTCCATTAATAAAACTAACAGAGAGAAAAAATAAGTCACGGTGCAAGAAATGTTGGCCATATGTATAACTGGCAAAGCACTCATGTGTATGGTGTAAAGAATTCCTACCAATGGACATATGAACTTTGGGCATATAAATTCACCAAAATCACACAGCTGGGAGCTTTGCTTTGCATTCGAAGAGGTCTAACTTTGAAACCCAACGTGTGTTAGGCCATGACTCTGAATCTATGTATTTCACAGAAGTCAGTTATCACATTTCCTTTTGTTCTATTTTTATGTTTTTGAGGTTCCATATTTTGGCAGAGATATTGATCAACACTCTCACAGACAAAATGACCAGCTTAGAAATTGATTAACTGAGTTTGATTTTTTAAAATTATGATATCCTTTGATTTTCTCCTGGACCAAGGCTGGTGATGTGACTTTTATACCCAGAGAGTCAAATTTCCCATTTAAGTTGGGATGGCCTCCATAGCAGCACTTTGTGGGCTTTTGATTCAGATTTTCAATATGCATTCTAAATGTGTAGATGATCTGTGAGAACGACCTCAGGAAGATATCATGTTAAATTTAACATATATTGAAAACAAAATCCCAAAGGATGATACTGAATCTAGTAGATCTTCAATGTGAAGGGAATGAAAGTAAAGGGACAGACAGCTCTACCATATTGAGAAAGCATAATACTGAAGTGGGACAAAGTGTAGGTAATCAACAAGTATATAAATTAGATGGAACGAACATGAGAGAGTGCCACCCAGTCTACCTCCAGGGCATGCGCACACTCACAGAGCAATAGGAAACATTTCTCTGCTGCTTGCGTTTTAACCTCAGTGAGTGGCATCATTCAGTTGCCAAGGGCAACATTCTGCACACCTCTGTAGATTTACTCACACACTCAGTCTGCAGCAAAGGCTTACTGATTCCTTAGAATCTCTCAGGAATGTTCTCTTTCATCATCCTCGTTTTTTTTCTTAATTCAGGGCTTGATTATTATTATTATTTGCTGGACTCTCACCATACTCCTAGCTGGTCTCCCTGATGACAGAATTTCTCTGTTTCAATTAGGGTGCTGGACTCTGGCCTCCGTGATTTATCTGAAATGCTTCTTTGGGCAGGTAGAGGCAGAGATAATGATGATCACTGGGGGGAGGGGGACAGAATAAGTTCCACTAAAGGAATGTTTCCTAAAATGGGGGAAGAGAATGTGACCAAATGTCAGAAGTAAACTCCATGACTGAGAATGATTTAAAAGGTCCAAATTTAAGAACTAAGAGAGAGGGTTTAGAATTGTTCTTGTACTGTTAATTAAAATAAAAATTTGTGATGAGACTACTCGATCAAAATAAGGGAAAAACCCTCACGTTGGGACATTCATAACAAGTCACATACTAGTTATAGAATCAGTAACCCTGAGAACTGTTTTGCTAAACTTATGTCTCACTGATCAGCAATATTGCTCTATTTTAAACTGACAGCTGTGTGATTTTTGATCTTGATGACACTGCAAATATTTTTAAATAAAATTTTATCTACTACTTTTAAATATTTTATTTAAAATATAAGGTTTTTGGTCTTTAATTCAGTCACTTCACAAATATTATAGTTTGTCATGAGAAAGTATGGTTGTGCAAGGCATGACCTAATAACGTATCTTTAAGAAAATCACTTAAAAATGTATTTCTTTGGCCAATGGAACCCGCCGCCGTGAGGAGCCGCCGGACCCGCCGCCGCGAGGAGCTGCCGGAACCCGCCGCTGTGAGGAGCTGCTGGAACCCGCCGCCGCAAGTAGCCGCGGTGTGGATGCCAGTATGTGAACTAATATCACGGAACACCATAGCAAACCAGACATAGAGCCTACACCCCTTGACCAATCATCAAACCAAGGATCCTCGGAGTGGAAACCCTGATTCCAAGACCCCACACTATCAAAGAACATACAACACTAGAGAGTATTCATCTGTAAACAAGGCCTACCACCACCCAAGACACAAACTACTGAAGCCTTCTACAAGGACAGAAACCCAAAGGAAGGGAGAATTCAACCAAGAAGCCTTGTGGGAAAAAGAACTCCATACACACAGACACACACAAAGAAAGAAAAATTAACCTAATAATGAAATGTCAGAGAAACACTGCACAAATGAAGGACCAAGCTAGAGAAACACCGCTTCAAATGATAGAGGAGGAGATAGACAAACTATCTGAAAGAGAATTCAGAAAAGTTGTACTAATGAGGATGCAAAACATCGAAAACAGAATATTAGAGGAAATTAGTGCATTGAGAAGAGACATGCAAGAAATGAAAAATAAGCAAATAGAGACAACCAACTCAATTGCTGAACTCAAAAATACTATAGAAGGTATCAACAATAGAGTATCAGAGGCTGAAGAACGGATAAGTGAGCTGGAAGACAGAATGGTGGAAATGAGTGCTGAAGAACACAACAAAACGGAAAGAATTAAAAGAACTGAGGATAGCTTCAGAGACCTATGGGACAATATCAAACACACCAACATTAGAATTATAGGAGTTCCAGAGGAAGAAGAGGGGAAGAAAGGCTACGACAAAATTCTTGAAGAGGTTATAGTTGAAAACTTCCCCAACATGGGAAAGGAAATAGTCAACCAAGTCCAAGAAGCACAAAGAGTTCCATACAGGAGAAACCCCAGAAGAAACACACCAAGGCACATTCTAATCAAACTAATGCAGATTAAATATAAAGACAGATTGCTAAAAGCAGCTAGGAGCAAACAACAAATAACATATAAAGGAAACCCCATACGTCTAACTGCGGATCTTTCCACAGAAACCCTGCAGGCCAGAAGAGAATGGCAAGACACATTTAAACGGCTAAAAGAGAATAACCTCCAACCAAGAATTTTCTACCCAGCAAGAATCTCATTCAGAATAGATGGTGAAGTCAAAAGCTTCACAGACAAGCAAAAACTAAAAGAATTCTGTACCACAAAACCAGCCCTACAACAAGTGTTAAAGGGGCTGATAGAGTCAATAAATAGAGTAGGAGAAGCCTTACAAATCAAACCCCAAATTTCTAAGAAGATGACAATAGGAACATTCATATCAATAATTACTTTCAAAGTAAATGGACTAAATGTTCCAACCAAACGACACAGGCTGACTGAATGGATCCAGAGACATGACCCATATATATGCTGTTTACAAGAGACCCACTTCAGACCTAGAGACACTCATAGACTGAAAGTGAAAGGCTGGAAAAAGATATTCCATGCAAATGGAAATCAAAAGAAAGCTGGAGTAGCAATCCTCATATCAGACAAAATAGACTTTAAAGTAAAGAAGATTCTAAGAGACAAGGCAGGTCACTACATCATGATTAAGGGATTTATCCAAGAGCAAGACATAACAGTCATGAACATCTACGCACCCAACACAGGAGCACCTCAATACATAAGACAGGTACTTTCAGACATAAAAGAAGAAATCAACAATAACACAGTAATAGTAGGAGACTTTAACACTCCTCTCACACCAATGGACAGGTCATCCAAACAGAAAATTAATAAAGAAACACAAGCCTTAAATGCCACACTGGAAAAGATGGACCTCATCAATATCTTTAGGACATTCCATTCAAAAGCAGAAGAATACACTTCTCAAGTGCACACGGAACATTCTCCAGGATAGACCACATCTTGGGCCACAAATCTAACCTCAGTCAGTTCAAGAAAACCAAAATTATATCAACCATCTTCTTGGACCACAATGCAATGAGACTAGAGATCAACTACCAGAAGAAACACACC
The DNA here is from genome assembly GCA_022376925.1 of Tragulus kanchil. Classification (NCBI taxonomy): domain Eukaryota; kingdom Metazoa; phylum Chordata; class Mammalia; order Artiodactyla; family Tragulidae; genus Tragulus; species Tragulus kanchil. Next base: position 15,459,003 of record JAIOJX010000025.1, read on the forward strand.
AAGGCACATTCTAATCAAACTAACGCAGACTAAATATAAAGACAGATTACTAAAAGCAGCTAGGAGCAAACAACAAATAACATATAAAGGAAACCCCATACGTCTAACTGCGGATCTTTCCACAGAAACCCTGCAGGCCAGAAGAGAATGGCAAGACACATTTAAACGGCTAAAAGAGAATAACCTCCAACCAAGAATTTTCTACCCAGCAAGAATCTCATTCAGAATAGATGGTGAAGTCAAAAGCTTCACAGACAAGCAAAAACTAAAAGAATTCTGTACCACAAAACCAGCCCTACAACAAGTGTTAAAGGGGCTGATAGAGTCAATAAATAGAGTAGGAGAAGCCTTACAAATCAAACCCCAAATTTCTAAGAAGATGACAATAGGAACATTCATATCAATAATTACTTTCAAAGTAAATGGACTAAATGTTCCAACCAAACGACACAGGCTGACTGAATGGATCCAGAGACATGACCCATATATATGCTGTTTACAAGAGACCCACTTCAGACCTAGAGACACTCATAGACTGAAAGTGAAAGGCTGGAAAAAGATATTCCATGCAAATGGAAATCAAAAGAAAGCTGGAGTAGCAATCCTCATATCAGACAAAATAGACTTTAAAGTAAAGAAGATTCTAAGAGACAAGGCAGGTCACTACATCATGATTAAGGGATTTATCCAAGAGCAAGACATAACAGTCATGAACATCTACGCACCCAACACAGGAGCACCTCAATACATAAGACAGGTACTTTCAGACATAAAAGAAGAAATCAACAATAACACAGTAATAGTAGGAGACTTTAACACTCCTCTCACACCAATGGACAGGTCATCCAAACAGAAAATTAATAAAGAAACACAAGCCTTAAATGCCACACTGGAAAAGATGGACCTCATCAATATCTTTAGGACATTCCATTCAAAAGCAGAAGAATACACTTCTCAAGTGCACACGGAACATTCTCCAGGATAGACCACATCTTGGGCCACAAATCTAACCTCAGTCAGTTCAAGAAAACCAAAATTATATCAACCATCTTCTTGGACCACAATGCAATGAGACTAGAGATCAACTACCAGGAAAAAAAAAAACCCTAAAAACACAAACACATGAAGGTTAAACAATACATACCTAAAAACCAACTGATCATTGAGGAAATCAAAGGAGAAATTAAACAATTCCTAGAAGAAAATGACAATGAACACACGACAGTGCAAAACCTATGGGATACTGCAAAAGCAGTTCTAAGAGGGAAATTTATAGCAATACAATCCCACCTCAAGAAACTAGGAAAATATGAAGCAGATGACTTAACCCTCCGCTTAACACAATTGGAGAAAGAAGAACAAAAACACCCCAAAGCCAGCAGAAGAAGAGAAATCATGACGATCAGACCAGAAATAAATGAGAAAGAAACAAAAGAAAAAATGGTAAAGATAAATAAAACAAAAAGCTGGTTCTTTGAAAAGGTAAACAAAATTGACAAGCCACTGGCCAGACTCATTAAGAAAAAGAGAGAGAAGAACCAGATCACCAAAATCAAAAACGAAAAAGGAGAGATTACAACAGATCATGCAGAAATCCAAAGGATTCTAAGAGACTATTATGAACAGCTATATGGCAACAAACTGGACAACCTGGAAGAAATGGACAGTTTCTTGGAGAGGATTAATCTCCCAAGACTGAGCCAGGAAGAAGCAGAAACTTTGAAAAACCCAATCATAAGCTCAGAAATTAACTTTGTGATTAAAAATCTACCCAAAAATAAAAGCCCAGGGCCAGATGGCTTCACAGCCGAATTCTACCAAACATTTAAAGAAGAGCTAATGCCTGTCCTTCTAAAACTCTTCCAAAAAATTGCACAGGAAGGAAAACTTCCAAACACATTCTACGAGGCCACCATCACCCTGATACACAAACCAGGCAAAGACAACACAAAAAAGGAAAATTATAGGCAAATTTCTCTGATGAACTTAGATGCCAAGATCCTCAACAAAATCCTAGCAAACAGAATTCAACGACACATCAAAAAACTCATACATCACGATCAAGTTGGGTTCCTCCAGGCATGCAAGGCTTCTTCAACATCCGCAAATCAATCAATGTGATACACCATATAAACAAATTGAAAGACAACCAATGCCTTGGGTTCAAAAAAAATTTCAACCATCTTCTTGGACCACAATGCAATGAGACTAGAGATCAACTACCAGGAAAAAAAAAAACCCTAAAAACACAAACACATGAAGGTTAAACAATACATACCTAAAAACCAACTGATCATTGAGGAAATCAAAGGAGAAATTAAACAATTCCTAGAAGAAAATGACAATGAACACACGACAGTGCAAAACCTATGGGATACTGCAAAAGCAGTTCTAAGAGGGAAATTTATAGCAATACAATCCCACCTCAAGAAACTAGGAAAATATGAAGCAGATGACTTAACCCTCCGCTTAACACAATTGGAGAAAGAAGAACAAAAACACCCCAAAGCCAGCAGAAGAAGAGAAATCATGACGATCAGACCAGAAATAAATGAGAAAGAAACAAAAGAAAAAATGGTAAAGATAAATAAAACAAAAAGCTGGTTCTTTGAAAAGGTAAACAAAATTGACAAGCCACTGGCCAGACTCATTAAGAAAAAGAGAGAGAAGAACCAGATCACCAAAATCAAAAACGAAAAAGGAGAGATTACAACAGATCATGCAGAAATCCAAAGGATTCTAAGAGACTATTATGAACAGCTATATGGCAACAAACTGGACAACCTGGAAGAAATGGACAGTTTCTTGGAGAGGATTAATCTCCCAAGACTGAGCCAGGAAGAAGCAGAAACTTTGAAAAACCCAATCATAAGCTCAGAAATTAACTTTGTGATTAAAAATCTACCCAAAAATAAAAGCCCAGGGCCAGATGGCTTCACAGCCGAATTCTACCAAACATTTAAAGAAGAGCTAATGCCTGTCCTTCTAAAACTCTTCCAAAAAATTGCACAGGAAGGAAAACTTCCAAACACATTCTACGAGGCCACCATCACCCTGATACACAAACCAGGCAAAGACAACACAAAAAAGGAAAATTATAGGCAAATTTCTCTGATGAACTTAGATGCCAAGATCCTCAACAAAATCCTAGCAAACAGAATTCAACGACACATCAAAAAACTCATACATCACGATCAAGTTGGGTTCCTCCAGGCATGCAAGGCTTCTTCAACATCCGCAAATCAATCAATGTGATACACCATATAAACAAATTGAAAGACAAAAACCACATGATCATCTCAATAGATGCAGAAAAGGCCTTCAACAAAGTACAATATCCATTTATGATAAAAACTCTTCAGAAAATGGGCATAGAAGGAACCTATCTCAACATAATAAAAGCCATCTATGAGAAGCCTACAGCGAACATTATCGTTAATGGTGAAAAACTGAAAGCATTCTCTCTAAGATCAAGAACAAGGCAGGGGTGCCCACTTTCACCACTACTATTCAACATAGTCCTGGAAGTCCTAGCAACAGCAATAAGAGAAGAGAAAGAAATCAAAGGAATCCAGATTGGAAAGGAAGAAGTCAAGCTTTCTCTTTTTGCAGATGACATGATATTATACATAGAAAATCCCAAAGACACGGTTACAAAGCTACTACATCTAATCCAGGAATTCAGCAAAGTCGCAGGATACAAAGTCAACACACAGAAATCACTGGCATTCCTGTACACACACAATGAAAAATCAGAAAACGAAATCAAAAAGGCAGTCCCCTTCACCATTGCAACCAAAAGAATCAAATATCTAGGAATAAACCTACCAAAAGAAACAAAAGAACTGTACACAGAAAATTACAAGACACTCATGAAAGAAGTTAAAGACGACTTAAACACATGGAGGGATATTCCATGTTCCTGGGTCAGAAGAATCAATGTTGTGAAAATGACCATACTACCAAGTATCATCTACAGATTCAATGCAATACCTATCCAACTACCATTGACATTTTTCACAGAACTAGACCAAAGAATAACACAGTTCATATGGAAACATAAAAGACCTCGAATAGCCAAAGCATTCCTGAGAAAGAAAAATGGAGTTGGAGGGATCAGCCTCCCTAACTTCAGACTCTACTACAAAGCAACAGTCCTCAAGACAGTATGGTACTGGCACAAAAACAGAACTATAGATCAATGGAACAAGATTGAGAACCCAGAGATCAACCCACGCACCTATGGGTACCTTATTTTTGACAAAGGATGTGAAATTATAAAATGGGAGAAAGACAGCCTCTTCAACAAATGATGCTGGGAAAATTGGACAGCTATGTGCAAAAAAATGAAGTTTGAAAGACAAAAACCACATGATCATCTCAATAGATGCAGAAAAGGCCTTCAACAAAGTACAATATCCATTTATGATAAAAACTCTTCAGAAAATGGGCATAGAAGGAACCTATCTCAACATAATAAAAGCCATCTATGAGAAGCCTACAGCGAACATTATCGTTAATGGTGAAAAACTGAAAGCATTCTCTCTAAGATCAAGAACAAGGCAGGGGTGCCCACTTTCACCACTACTATTCAACATAGTCCTGGAAGTCCTAGCAACAGCAATAAGAGAAGAGAAAGAAATCAAAGGAATCCAGATTGGAAAGGAAGAAGTCAAGCTTTCTCTTTTTGCAGATGACATGATATTATACATAGAAAATCCCAAAGACACGGTTACAAAGCTACTACATCTAATCCAGGAATTCAGCAAAGTCGCAGGATACAAAGTCAACACACAGAAATCACTGGCATTCCTGTACACACACAATGAAAAATCAGAAAACGAAATCAAAAAGGCAGTCCCCTTCACCATTGCAACCAAAAGAATCAAATATCTAGGAATAAACCTACCAAAAGAAACAAAAGAACTGTACACAGAAAATTACAAGACACTCATGAAAGAAGTTAAAGACGACTTAAACACATGGAGGGATATTCCATGTTCCTGGGTCAGAAGAATCAATGTTGTGAAAATGACCATACTACCAAGTATCATCTACAGATTCAATGCAATACCTATCCAACTACCATTGACATTTTTCACAGAACTAGACCAAAGAATAACACAGTTCATATGGAAACATAAAAGACCTCGAATAGCCAAAGCATTCCTGAGAAAGAAAAATGGAGTTGGAGGGATCAGCCTCCCTAACTTCAGACTCTACTACAAAGCAACAGTCCTCAAGACAGTATGGTACTGGCACAAAAACAGAACTATAGATCAATGGAACAAGATTGAGAACCCAGAGATCAACCCACGCACCTATGGGTACCTTATTTTTGACAAAGGATGTGAAATTATAAAATGGGAGAAAGACAGCCTCTTCAACAAATGATGCTGGGAAAATTGGACAGCTATGTGCAAAAAAATGAAGTTTGAACATTCCCTGACACCATACACAAAGATCAACTCAAAATGGATTAAAGACCTAAATGTAAAACCAGAAACCATCAAACTCTTAGAGGAGAATATAGGCAAAACCCTCAAGGACATCAATCAAAGCAAGATCTTCTCTGACCCACCTACTAAAATAGTGGAACTGAAAAAAAAAAAGTGAACACGTGGGAACTCATGAAACTTACAAGCTTTTGTACAGCAAAAGAAATCACAAAAAGCTTAACAGACACCCCACAGAGTGGGAGAAAATCATAGCAAATGAAACAACAGACAAAGAATTAATCTCCAAAATCTACAAGCAACTCAGACAACTCAGCACAGGGAAAACGAACAACCCAATCAAAAAATGGGAAAAAGATCTAAAGAGACGCCTCTCCAAAGAGGACATACAGATAGCCCAAAAGCACATGAAACGATGCTCAACCTCGCTTATCATTAGAGAAATGCAAATTAAAACCACAATGAGATACCACCTCACACCTGTCAGAATGGCCATCATCAACAAATCGACAGACAACAAATGCTGGAGAGGGTGCGGAGAAAAGGGAACCCTCTTGCATTGCTGGTGGGAATGTAAACTGATACAGCCTCTATGGAAGACAGTATGGAGATTCCTTAAAAAAGCTAAAAGTGGAAACACCCTGTGACCCAGCAATCCCACTCTTAGGCCTATATCCTGATCAAATCAAAAATGAAAGAAGCACCTGTACCCCAATGTTCATTGCAGCTCTCTATACAATAGCCAGAACATGGAAGCAACCTAGATGTCCATCGACAAATGAATGGATCCAGAAGCTCTGGTACATATATACAATGGAATACTACTCAACTGTTAAAAGAAATGCAGAAGACTCAGTCCTAATGAGGTGGCTGGCTCTAGAACCTATCATAAAAAGTGAAGTAAGTCAAAAAGAGAAAGACAAGTATAGTATACTAACTCATATATATGGGATCTAGTAAGATGGTCATGATAGCACACGCAAGGAACTCATGAAAAAACAGAGAATAGACATAAAGAGATTGTGGAGACCAAACAGTGGGAGGGAGGCATGGAAGGAGTAACATGGAAACCTATACTGTCATGTGTGGAAAAGATAGCTATTGTCATTGTGCTAAGGGAATAGGAGTACCTACAACCACTTGGGGCGATGGTCTGGAAGGGTGGGAGCGGGGCAACTGGGTGGGGGGAGGGTCCAGGGATATGCATATGAATGATCTGGGAACATATATGTTGGTGAAGAACAAAACTCTGTAAAATCTTTAAAATAAAGGGGAAAAAAAAAAAAAAAACATGCTTGCAAGGTTGAGCCTCAGCTGGTATCTAAGTACTTAGAAGGTAAGCAGGTCCCTACCCTCTAATGTACAATTTTCCTGAAATGTAAGGGCGTGTTTCTATGCCTAAACAGTACAAAGGGTTAAATATTTTTAATCTCCAAAATCTACAAGCAACTCAGACAACTCAGCACAGATTAAAAGACGCCTCCAAAGAGGACATACAGATAGCCCAAAAGCACATGAAACGATGCTCAACCTCGCTTATCATTAGAGAAATGCAAATTAAAACCACAATGAGATACCACCTCACACCTGTCAGAATGGCCATCATCAACAAATCGACAGACAACAAATGCTGGAGAGGGTGCGGAGAAAAGGGAACCCTCTTGCATTGCTGGTGGGAATGTAAACTGATACAGCCTCTATGGAAGACAGTATGGAGATTCCTTAAAAAAGCTAAAAGTGGAAACACCCTGTGACCCAGCAATCCCACTCTTAGGCCTATATCCTGATCAAATCAAAAATGAAAGAAGCACCTGTACCCCAATGTTCATTGCAGCTCTCTATACAATAGCCAGAACATGGAAGCAACCTAGATGTCCATCGACAAATGAATGGATCCAGAAGCTCTGGTACATATATACAATGGAATACTACTCAACTGTTAAAAGAAATGCAGAAGACTCAGTCCTAATGAGGTGGCTGGCTCTAGAACCTATCATAAAAAGTGAAGTAAGTCAAAAAGAGAAAGACAAGTATAGTATACTAACTCATATATATGGGATCTAGTAAGATGGTCATGATAGCACACGCAAGGAACTCATGAAAAAACAGAGAATAGACATAAAGAGATTGTGGAGACCGAACAGTGGGAGGGAGGCATGGAAGGAGTAACATGGAAACCTATACTGTCATGTGTGGAAAAGATAGCTATTGTCATTGTGCTAAGGGAATAGGAGTACCTACAACCACTTGGGGCGATGGTCTGGAAGGGTGGGAGCGGGGCAACTGGGTGGGGGGAGGGTCCAGGGATATGCATATGAATGATCTGGGAACATATATGTTGGTGAAGAACAAAACTCTGTAAAATCTTTAAAATAAAGGGGAAAAAAAAAAAAAAAACATGCTTGCAAGGTTGAGCCTCAGCTGGTATCTAAGTACTTAGAAGGTAAGCAGGTCCCTACCCTCTAATGTACAATTTTCCCTGAAATGTAAGGGCGTGTTTCTATGCCTAAACAGTACAAAGGGTATGATTTATGCAGAAAACCTGCATTCTTTCCAAAAGTCAGGAATGTTGGTACATGCTAAGCAGAGGGTGCTGGTGTGACATATCTCAATAAAAACCTTGGGTGCTAAGTCTGTAATGAGTTTCTCCAGCATACTACCTTTCATATGGGTCATGCCTCATTGCTGAAGGAAATAAGTGCATCCAGCTGATCTCCCTGGAAGAGGACTCCTGGGAGCTTGCTCCTGGTTTCCTCCAGACCTCATCCCATGTGCCTTTTCTCTTTGCTGATTTTGCTCTGTATTCTTTACTACAATAAACCTGAGCTGATGACAGGAAAAAAAAAAAAAAAAATATATATATATATATATATATATATATATATACATACCCTATGTAAATCCTGCAGAGTCCTAGTATTGACTTAATCATCCCTGATTCTACATGACCCTTAAATACTAGTGTCCTTCACATTCTAGTTGGCTCACTGGATGTGTGAGAGTGGCTTCATTACAGATTCTGAAGATAATTCATTATCATCAACTCAGCCTAAGAATTCTTTCATTGGGAAGATCCATTCAGATCCAGTGAAAGGACCTAGGGTCCTTTGAATTGTGGTCTGGTAACATAACTATGGCAGATGGATCCTCTTTCAGGGAGATTGAGAAAGTGATATTCTTAGAAGCTGTTTGGACCTAGAAGCAATAGTTGTAATATTAATTATAATATCTAATATACCCATAAAGATGTAGTCTTCTATGAGGTAAACTATTTTAAAGACTGCTTAAGCTTGCCCAAGTAGGGTCTAGATGCTATTTAAAAGGCTGAGTAACATGGAAACCTATACTGTCATGTGTGGAAAAGATAGCTATTGTCATTGTGCTAAGGGAATAGGAGTACCTACAACCACTTGGGGCGATGGTCTGGAAGGGTGGGAGCGGGGCAACTGGGTGGGGGGAGGGTCCAGGGATATGCATATGAATGATCTGGGAACATATATGTTGGTGAAGAACAAAACTCTGTAAAATCTTTAAAATAAAGGGGAAAAAAAAAAAAAAAACATGCTTGCAAGGTTGAGCCTCAGCTGGTATCTAAGTACTTAGAAGGTAAGCAGGTCCCTACCCTCTAATGTACAATTTTCCCTGAAATGTAAGGGCGTGTTTCTATGCCTAAACAGTACAAAGGGTATGATTTATGCAGAAAACCTGCATTCTTTCCAAAAGTCAGGAATGTTGGTACATGCTAAGCAGAGGGTGCTGGTGTGACATATCTCAATAAAAACCTTGGGTGCTAAGTCTGTAATGAGTTTCTCCAGCATACTACCTTTCATATGGGTCATGCCTCATTGCTGAAGGAAATAAGTGCATCCAGCTGATCTCCCTGGAAGAGGACTCCTGGGAGCTTGCTCCTGGTTTCCTCCAGACCTCATCCCATGTGCCTTTTCTCTTTGCTGATTTTGCTCTGTATTCTTTACTACAATAAACCTGAGCTGATGACAGGAAAAAAAAAAATATATATATATATATATATATATATATATATACATACCCTATGTAAATCCTGCAGAGTCCTAGTATTGACTTAATCATCCCTGATTCTACATGACCCTTAAATACTAGTGTCCTTCACATTCTAGTTGGCTCACTGGATGTGTGAGAGTGGCTTCATTACAGATTCTGAAGATAATTCATTATCATCAACTCAGCCTAAGAATTCTTTCATTGGGAAGATCCATTCAGATCCAGTGAAAGGACCTAGGGTCCTTTGAATTGTGGTCTGGTAACATAACTATGGCAGATGGATCCTCTTTCAGGGAGATTGAGAAAGTGATATTCTTAGAAGCTGTTTGGACCTAGAAGCAATAGTTGTAATATTAATTATAATATCTAATATACCCATAAAGATGTAGTCTTCTATGAGGTAAACTATTTTAAAGACTGCTTAAGCTTGCCCAAGTAGGGTCTAGATGCTATTTAAAAGGCTGAGTCATCAGGTTTAAGCATTCATGTATATATGATATGAATTTTGGCCCAAGATGTATAAGAAATAACACATTTTCTTTATTATTCTTTAACCCCTGCCCTTCAGAAAACATAGGAAATCGGAATTTGATCCCTGGGTTGGGAGGATACCCTCGAGAAGGAAATGGCAACCCATTCCAGTATTCTTGCCTGAGAAATCTCATAGACAGAGGAGTCTGGTGGACTACAGTCCATGGGGCACTTCAAGTAGGACCTGACTGAACACTAGCACAGTATTCAGCAAACACATAGATACACAATCTGCTGAAGTTATAAGTTTAGCCTCCATTTTTTCTGGTAACCCTCTGACAATCCTAGATTCACATTCACATTCTACTAAGGGAATGTTATTATTCCATAGTCTTTCCTTAGCTCAAGGCTTTCTTGTGTTTCCATGCTGTCCTTAGGATATAGGAATCCTTTTTTCAAGCCTCAGAATCCCAAGGCTAAATCTCTTCTCTCTAGAAGTGAAAAAATCCATTCTTTTATAATTTACCTTTTTTATAGAGTATTGCTGGGGTTAAAACTTGCACCAAAGCTACTCTTGAACACACAGAGCTGTTTGCCTCCCCCAGCTCAAGGACTTTCTGACCGCTCATGCAAGAAATTCTTCCATACCTTCTCTGTATCATTCTGGAAACTGCATCTTAGGCAGTGGGCTTAGGACTGCGTAAAACCCACACCTATAAGTCTTGGAGTCTTTCCATGTGCCTAATAGGGATGAGTGAGCTATTTAATTTGGGCACAGGATTGAAGGGGACCCTCAAAATCTCAGTCATCATGATTAATGATACTGAATGTAATGTTCAGAAATCAAAATTAATACAGAAATGCATGATGAAAAAAGTTATCAGAATTTTAAAGAAAGACAGGATCAGTACTGCTAATTATGCCACAGGTTTCAAAGTGATATTCTTAGAAGCTGTTTGGACCTAGAAGCAATAGTTGTAATATTAATTATAATATCTAATATACCCATAAAGATGTAGTCTTCTATGAGGTAAACTATTTTAAAGACTGCTTAAGCTTGCCCAAGTAGGGTCTAGATGCTATTTAAAAGGCTGAGTCATCAGGTTTAAGCATTCATGTATATATGATATGAATTTTGGCCCAAGATGTATAAGAAATAACACATTTTCTTTATTATTCTTTAACCCCTGCCCTTCAGAAAACATAGGAAATCGGAATTTGATCCCTGGGTTGGGAGGATACCCTCGAGAAGGAAATGGCAACCCATTCCAGTATTCTTGCCTGAGAAATCTCATAGACAGAGGAGTCTGGTGGACTACAGTCCATGGGGCACTTCAAGTAGGACCTGACTGAACACTAGCACAGTATTCAGCAAACACATAGATACACAATCTGCTGAAGTTATAAGTTTAGCCTCCATTTTTTCTGGTAACCCTCTGACAATCCTAGATTCACATTCACATTCTACTAAGGGAATGTTATTATTCCATAGTCTTTCCTTAGCTCAAGGCTTTCTTGTGTTTCCATGCTGTCCTTAGGATATAGGAATCCTTTTTTCAAGCCTCAGAATCCCAAGGCTAAATCTCTTCTCTCTAGAAGTGAAAAAATCCATTCTTTTATAATTTACCTTTTTTATAGAGTATTGCTGGGGTTAAAACTTGCACCAAAGCTACTCTTGAACACACAGAGCTGTTTGCCTCCCCCAGCTCAAGGACTTTCTGACCGCTCATGCAAGAAATTCTTCCATACCTTCTCTGTATCATTCTGGAAACTGCATCTTAGGCAGTGGGCTTAGGACTGCGTAAAACCCACACCTATAAGTCTTGGAGTCTTTCCATGTGCCTAATAGGGATGAGTGAGCTATTTAATTTGGGCACAGGATTGAAGGGGACCCTCAAAATCTCAGTCATCATGATTAATGATACTGAATGTAATGTTCAGAAATCAAAATTAATACAGAAATGCATGATGAAAAAAGTTATCAGAATTTTAAAGAAAGACAGGATCAGTACTGCTAATTATTTTGCCACAGGTTCCACTATGGCTCAGAGTACCGTGCAGTTGGCCACATACTGTCCCTAAGTGCTGAGTGTGCTATTTATTTTCACAGAGGGGAAAGCAAAGATGGAACCACATATGTTAATGCTCAAAATATTATCCAGTGAAATATGGAGGAGACACTCTTTGGAGAATAATCTGTTAAGAACAGCAGCCTGAACTCATATATTTAGAACTTGATTCTCTTAAAATCGCTTGTTAAGATGAATCACATGCTAAAATGTCTGGTACTGACAACTGAAGTCTAGTGAGAAGCTTGAGACCTCTCTCATTCTTTGTAAGGAACTATTGCTAGATGTCTTTCTCCTTGCTGCCACAGGTGGACTGAGAACACAGTGGTTTAGAGCTGGACTCAGCGTCCCATTGGAGCCTTGAAAGAAGCCCACAGTTCTCAACTCTGGGTAGAAGGTGGGGAGTACTAAGAGACCTATGTGCTTTCTTCCTAAGCAGCCAGGAGGTATTCAACTTATGTGTCTTTTGGACACCCTGGATTTTCTTCACACTAGCAGCCCTTGAGATAAGTCACAATATAAGCTAAGAATGGCCTCTTACAAAATGTCCCCCTTTCATCTCAACCTCAACAGAGTCATTCCAGCTTTTCAAACCATTTGGCATGGCTTCCTAGATAAGTCATCAAACTAATAAATAAACATTCTAAGAAACTCTTTCCTATCTTACTCCGCATGAGAATGACTGAATTTTCAATTTTAAAAAACCAATTTAGCTGTTTACTTACTGTGCATCATTTTTTTTCCTGGAATTAGCTTTCATTTTCTTATCATCAAAGAACTGAAGGTAGCTAAAATAATCTAATACCTTGCTATTCAAAATATAGTTATGAAACCAGAGGAATCAGTATTAACTATTAGAAATGCAGAATCTGAGAACCCTTCCTATGCCTAGTGAATCACAATTTGCATATAAAAGTGATTTATATGCATAGCAAAGTCTGAAAAATGCTGATATAATGCATACTTTTTTTTCTTTCCATGTATGGGTGGAGCTATTTAATTTGGGCACAGGATTGAAGGGGACCCTCAAAATCTCAGTCATCATGATTAATGATACTGAATGTAATGTTCAGAAATCAAAATTAATACAGAAATGCATGATGAAAAAAGTTATCAGAATTTTAAAGAAAGACAGGATCAGTACTGCTAATTATTTTTGCCACAGGTTCCACTATGGCTCAGAGTACCGTGCAGTTGGCCACATACTGTCCCTAAGTGCTGAGTGTGCTATTTATTTTCACAGAGGGGAAAGCAAAGATGGAACCACATATGTTAATGCTCAAAATATTATCCAGTGAAATATGGAGGAGACACTCTTTGGAGAATAATCTGTTAAGAACAGCAGCCTGAACTCATATATTTAGAACTTGATTCTCTTAAAATCGCTTGTTAAGATGAATCACATGCTAAAATGTCTGGTACTGACAACTGAAGTCTAGTGAGAAGCTTGAGACCTCTCTCATTCTTTGTAAGGAACTATTGCTAGATGTCTTTCTCCTTGCTGCCACAGGTGGACTGAGAACACAGTGGTTTAGAGCTGGACTCAGCGTCCCATTGGAGCCTTGAAAGAAGCCCACAGTTCTCAACTCTGGGTAGAAGGTGGGGAGTACTAAGAGACCTATGTGCTTTCTTCCTAAGCAGCCAGGAGGTATTCAACTTATGTGTCTTTTGGACACCCTGGATTTTCTTCACACTAGCAGCCCTTGAGATAAGTCACAATATAAGCTAAGAATGGCCTCTTACAAAATGTCCCCTTTCATCTCAACCTCAACAGAGTCATTCCAGCTTTTCAAACCATTTGGCATGGCTTCCTAGATAAGTCATCAAACTAATAAATAAACATTCTAAGAAACTCTTTCCTATCTTACTCCGCATGAGAATGACTGAATTTTCAATTTTAAAAAACCAATTTAGCTGTTTACTTACTGTGCATCATTTTTTTTCCTGGAATTAGCTTTCATTTTCTTATCATCAAAGAACTGAAGGTAGCTAAAATAATCTAATACCTTGCTATTCAAAATATAGTTATGAAACCAGAGGAATCAGTATTAACTATTAGAAATGCAGAATCTGAGAACCCTTCCTATGCCTAGTGAATCACAATTTGCATATAAGAAGGGACCCAGGTGATTTATATGCATAGCAAAGTCTGAAAAATGCTGATATAATGCATACTTTTTTTTTTTTCTTTCCAGTGTGTATTTTCCTTGTTCTTCACTCTCTCAATTGTGTTTGTGTTTTGATGCCCAGTTTTTGCTTTCATTTATCATTATTTACTCCACATCTTTTCCTTGAGTTTGTTCTAAGTAGACATTAAAAAAACATAGATTTTCAGCATTTAAGTCCTGCAGAATACTATTTCCACAGTCTGTTATACTCTGCAAAATGCTTTCTAGATAAAAGGACTAAATTTGAGCCATTTGTGAGACTGGTTGCCCTGGAATTTGCAGGCTCATTGCAGGATCATGAATTTTTCTCTGGATGTCCTGGTGGGGGATGTTTTTTTCCTCACCCCTGGGACAAGTTTCTTTGTACACAGGGCACAAGCTGGTGATCATTCTACACTTGGTAGAAGCAGTGATGTACTGAAATCAGATTATCCTGGCTCAAGAGAGCCAAATGTATGGACTCTTAATGCTGGATTCATTAGCATCACTATTGTAGCTTGAAATCCCACTTAATGGAGACATTCACAATTTATACCACAGAAGTTGTCAAATGGTGCATACCAAGGATTTTTTTTCTTGCATGTATTGCTGGAATGTAAACATTCCATGTTGTCCTAAAAAATGATAACAAACATTTCCCCTGAAACTTCAGCTGAGCCAGTTATTATTGGTTTGTTTCCTTTATAATATTGCCTGGAGTTAATCTGAAAAGATAAAAATTACAAAATTATTATCTCAAGCAACAGTACACAGTAGATACATAGGTGGTTTAAAAAAAGTCTTAGTCATGATAAGTAGGTTGTTGAAGTAAAATGGTGCAATGGAATCTCTGTATTTCTCCAAAGCCTTTACTGTTTTTGGCATAAGTCAAGATACGACTTAAGACAGGTAGGTCCATAAGGACTTTGATGTTTGTGGGTAGATTACTAACTTGTTTATACCTTGAAAAAATATTTACCAGAACAAGCTACTCAAGAATAAACATAAAAGCTAAGACTTAAAGAGTAATTACTACAAATCAGGTATTATTTTAAACATGTCCTAAGTGTTAATTCACTTATCTCATATAAACCCCAAACTCGCCAATACTGTACATTACAAGTGATGGGAAGAAAACTTGACCAAGCCATGACAAGCTTAACCTGCTAAATCGAAAAATGCTGATATAATGCATACTTTTTTTTTTTTCTTTCCAGTGTGTATTTTCCTTGTTCTTCACTCTCTCAATTGTGTTTGTGTTTTGATGCCCAGTTTTTGCTTTCATTTATCATTATTTACTCCACATCTTTTCCTTGAGTTTGTTCTAAGTAGACATTAAAAAAACATAGATTTTCAGCATTTAAGTCCTGCAGAATACTATTTCCACAGTCTGTTATACTCTGCAAAATGCTTTCTAGATAAAAGGACTAAATTTGAGCCATTTGTGAGACTGGTTGCCCTGGAATTTGCAGGCTCATTGCAGGATCATGAATTTTTCTCTGGATGTCCTGGTGGGGGATGTTTTTTTCCTCACCCCTGGGACAAGTTTCTTTGTACACAGGGCACAAGCTGGTGATCATTCTACACTTGGTAGAAGCAGTGATGTACTGAAATCAGATTATCCTGGCTCAAGAGAGCCAAATGTATGGACTCTTAATGCTGGATTCATTAGCATCACTATTGTAGCTTGAAATCCCACTTAATGGAGACATTCACAATTTATACCACAGAAGTTGTCAAATGGTGCATACCAAGGATTTTTTTTCTTGCATGTATTGCTGGAATGTAAACATTCCATGTTGTCCTAAAAAATGATAACAAACATTTCCCCTGAAACTTCAGCTGAGCCAGTTATTATTGGTTTGTTTCCTTTATAATATTGCCTGGAGTTAATCTGAAAAGATAAAAATTACAAAATTATTATCTCAAGCAACAGTACACAGTAGATACATAGGTGGTTTAAAAAAAGTCTTAGTCATGATAAGTAGGTTGTTGAAGTAAAATGGTGCAATGGAATCTCTGTATTTCTCCAAAGCCTTTACTGTTTTTGGCATAAGTCAAGATACGACTTAAGACAGGTAGGTCCATAAGGACTTTGATGTTTGTGGGTAGATTACTAACTTGTTTATACCTTGAAAAAATATTTACCAGAACAAGCTACTCAAGAATAAACATAAAAGCTAAGACTTAAAGAGTAATTACTACAAATCAGGTATTATTTTAAACATGTCCTAAGTGTTAATTCACTTATCTCATATAAACCCCAAACTCGCCAATACTGTACATTACAAGTGATGGGAAGAAAACTTGACCAAGCCATGACAAGCTTAACCTTACAAGGTTAGTTTAGGATTTAAACCCAGTTTGTCTCACACTGGGGCTTCCCTAGTGGTGCTTGTGATAAAGAATCTACCTGCCAAAGCAGGGGATGCAAGAGACCAGGATTCTATCCCTGGGTTGGGAAGATCCCCAGAGAAGGAAATGGCAACCCTTTTCCAGTATTCTTGCCTGGAGAATCCCGTGGACAGAGGAACCTGGTGGCTACAGTCCATGAGGTCACAAAGAATAGGACCTGAGTGAAGGGACTTGGCACACAGGTATCTCATGTTACTGCCTCCAGAAACAGCTCCGTGATTGGACAGTCACAGGACCTGTTTCCAAATTGTTATGATCACGTTGGCCACACATTTCAGGTAAATGAGCTTTCAGAGATGACTTTTATTCATAAAGCTTGGGTAGTTTTGACTTTTAAAGTGTACATTTTCTTGTAGATAATATTATTGTCTGTTAGATTTATCTTTTTTCTTATTTCAAAACCCAAGAATTCTTCCAATATATTACTTAAATTAATTCTCCAGTTTAATGTCATACCAAAAAAATCTTCTTAAGAATTTTCTGATTTTTAAATTAAAAGTTTGCTTATTATTTATGTAATTACTATGAATAATTTTAAATTCTAAATTTTAAGTATATAGAACAAATCCATGCCACTTTTTTTAGTCATGTCTTCACCCACTAAAACATTTGTCTTGAGAAATATAGAGATACTTAAATACCTGGCCATATGTAGCCAGAAATGTATTCTGATGAAAGAAAGACAATATACATAAATTATCCTGCAGGAAAACATTCCATTAACTATAGACAGCTGACCTTCATTGCATACAAAGTGATTTATAATGTAGGCTGTTTTTGCAAAAGAAATTCTAGGAGAGGCAACAGTTGTCTAGATCTTGGCAGTGGTTTAGAGTCATTTTGTAATTGAGCATTAGATTTATGAAGTCAGTAACATCAACAATGTATTCTGATTTTATCTTAATTGGATGCAATTAGACCTAGGTGTGCTTTACATAAAATTAAAGATCTGAAGCACAGCAATATCAAAGACGCCTGTGTTCACTTGCTTTGCTAGATGAAACAAATTGAGCTTGTATATGCTATTGGGATTTCTACATATTTATGGAGATAAATGCTAGAAAGTGGTTCATATTCTCCTTGATTTTCCTCTCTCAGGATTTGTACATACATATATATTGTTATTGTTTAGTTGCTCAGTCATGTCCAACTTTTTGCGACCCCACTGACTATAGCCTGCCAGGCTCCTCTGTCCATGGGATTCTCCAGGCAAGAATACTGGAGTGAGTTGCCATTTCCTTCTCCAAGGGTGGATTGAACCAAAGTCTCTTATGTCTCCTGTGCTGTTGGCAGGTGAGTTTTTACTACTAGCACCACCTGGGAAGCCCTTATAAATCTATATCTATATATAAACCTATGTATGTTTATGTAGATAGATAAATATTTCCTGAAAATTCAGCTTTCCTTCAGTCTTTCATTTAAGAAATATAATTTAAGGCTCACTAAGTGCAAGCAGGTGTCTATTCTTTGTTGATATTCTGGTGAATATTCATGGACTCTCTTGACATTTGAGAAAGACTGAAATAAAAATGTAGATATAGTTTACATAGTATGGAGTATAGTTTGTATGTTTTCTTACTGTACTGTATATAGATTGTGTATATATATAGATAGATAGATAGATATAGATACATGAAACATATATTATAAATTTTATATATTATATATTCTATCTATGGGCTTCCCTGGTGGCTCAACAGTAAATAACCCACCTGCAATGTAGGAGACTCAGGTTCTGTCCCTGGATTTGGACGATCCCCTGGAGGAGGGCATGGCAACTCACTCCAGTATTCTTGCCTGGAGAATCTCAGGGACAGAGGAGCCTGGTGGGCTACAGTCCATAAGACACCAGTGGGACATAACCGAAGCAATTGAGCAAGCGCACACCCATATTCTATCTACAGTCCTGGCTTCGGAAATCCATGGTGAAGTAGTTTAAAAATAAAGAGAAAATTTGCTCCAAAATGTCAGAGGGCAAACAGTCCATTTTCAGTTAAAGTTAGGAGATAAAATTAATGTGTTTGTGAAGAGGTAAATGGAATTGAAATGTTAATCCAGGAAGAAAATTTCCATAAAGATCAAGGAACACATACGGAAGCGAGGTAAACTAAGGCGTATTGAATAAAGGACAAGCAAGTAGAGCATTTGGGAGATGAGGGGTTAAAAAGAAAAGATTATCAGTGACCAGAGAGATAGAACTTATAGATGACTTAATGCCATTCTCAAAATAATTCCATCAAATAGTCAATAGAACTTTCCTTGGAAAACAGTCTGGGGTTTGACTTAGGTGTATGTAATAGGACACAGTGGAGTATACTTTTTAAAAGGATGACTTCAGATTCAAACTATATTCTGGCTCTTCCATTTACTTGGAATAAAAATTTGATCTGGTCACTTAATCTGAGTTTCATTATCTATAAAATAGGGCAATAATAGCCCTTACTACAGGAAGCTTTTTTGAAGATCAAATTGGTAGTTGTTTATTTTACTCGCTGAGAAGAATGCCTGGAATTGTAAGGGATCCATTAAAATTCAGCTTTCCTTCAGTCTTTCATTTAAGAAATATAATTTAAGGCTCACTAAGTGCAAGCAGGTGTCTATTCTTTGTTGATATTCTGGTGAATATTCATGGACTCTCTTGACATTTGAGAAAGACTGAAATAAAAATGTAGATATAGTTTACATAGTATGGAGTATAGTTTGTATGTTTTCTTACTGTACTGTATATAGATTGTGTATATATATAGATAGATAGATAGATATAGATACATGAAACATATATTATAAATTTTATATATTATATATTCTATCTATGGGCTTCCCTGGTGGCTCAACAGTAAATAACCCACCTGCAATGTAGGAGACTCAGGTTCTGTCCCTGGATTTGGACGATCCCTGGAGGAGGGCATGGCAACTCACTCCAGTATTCTTGCCTGGAGAATCTCAGGGACAGAGGAGCCTGGTGGGCTACAGTCCATAAGACACCAGTGGGACATAACCGAAGCAATTGAGCAAGCGCACACCCATATTCTATCTACAGTCCTGGCTTCGGAAATCCATGGTGAAGTAGTTTAAAAATAAAGAGAAAATTTGCTCCAAAATGTCAGAGGGCAAACAGTCCATTTTCAGTTAAAGTTAGGAGATAAAATTAATGTGTTTGTGAAGAGGTAAATGGAATTGAAATGTTAATCCAGGAAGAAAATTTCCATAAAGATCAAGGAACACATACGGAAGCGAGGTAAACTAAGGCGTATTGAATAAAGGACAAGCAAGTAGAGCATTTGGGAGATGAGGGGTTAAAAAGAAAAGATTATCAGTGACCAGAGAGATAGAACTTATAGATGACTTAATGCCATTCTCAAAATAATTCCATCAAATAGTCAATAGAACTTTCCTTGGAAAACAGTCTGGGGTTTGACTTAGGTGTATGTAATAGGACACAGTGGAGTATACTTTTTAAAAGGATGACTTCAGATTCAAACTATATTCTGGCTCTTCCATTTACTTGGAATAAAAATTTGATCTGGTCACTTAATCTGAGTTTCATTATCTATAAAATAGGGCAATAATAGCCCTTACTACAGGAAGCTTTTTTGAAGATCAAATTGGTAGTTGTTTATTTTACTCGCTGAGAAGAATGCCTGGAATTGTAAGGGATCCATTAAGTTTTGCTCATGATCTTTCCAGTAATTGTAATCTTGGCCCTACCTACTTTTAGTGGCATGAGAAAAACAATTCATGTCATAAAGGTGGGACGGGGAAGGGAAGTCTTGCTCAATCACTGGAGAGAGACTATTACAGCTGGCTTGCTTTGATTTTTCTCAGGTACATTTTCAGGAAGAAGGTTGCTGATATGGTCTTGTCAGAGTCTAATTGAGTAGTCACCAGTAGCCAAATTTGTTGTAGATTAAAATATGAACAACTATGGGATATTCTATCCCTGGTCTCCCTACCTGCAGTAAATGGATTGAGGCCTGGAATTTTAGCATAGAATAGCTGTCATTATCTCTTTCTTTCTACATCTCTTTTGCATATAGCTTGAGGCACGGCCACAGAGACTTGTACTCCCTCCCTGCTTCCAACTTGCTGAGCTCTCTTTTATTTACTTCTTTCTTATGAGGTCCCAAGACAGTGTGTTGAGATCAAATGATGTTGATTTGGATTCAAGAGGAACTGAATGTGTAGCTAGCTTGGGGCCACATATTTCAACTCTGCACTGGTACAGCAGCTGGTAGTGGAAGTTTGTCTCCTATCCTAACCTTTTTCCCTATGTGTTGAGAATGCTCAGAAACTCTGCAGAGGTCGTGAGGTGTGGGCAAGAGCTCGCCTTCTATTCAGAGGCGCTCACTAACATTTCTAAATGTGACATGTGTTTCTCAATTGTTGCTCAACCGATGGAACTTAAGTTTTTTCCCTGTTTCAGCATGTTTCAACTAAATCATCAAATTACTGTTAATGGGAGAAGTTTTCCAAGAATATTTATGTATGTAGAAAATCTGATTGAACAGATTTCCATTAAAATAATAGTGGAGTATACTTTTAAAAGGATGACTTCAGATTCAAACTATATTCTGGCTCTTCCATTTACTTGGAATAAAAATTTGATCTGGTCACTTAATCTGAGTTTCATTATCTATAAAATAGGGCAATAATAGCCCTTACTACAGGAAGCTTTTTTGAAGATCAAATTGGTAGTTGTTTATTTTACTCGCTGAGAAGAATGCCTGGAATTGTAAGGGATCCATTAAGTTTTGCTCATGATCTTTCCAGTAATTGTAATCTTGGCCCTACCTACTTTTAGTGGCATGAGAAAAACAATTCATGTCATAAAGGTGGGACGGGGAAGGGAAGTCTTGCTCAATCACTGGAGAGAGACTATTACAGCTGGCTTGCTTTGATTTTTCTCAGGTACATTTTCAGGAAGAAGGTTGCTGATATGGTCTTGTCAGAGTCTAATTGAGTAGTCACCAGTAGCCAAATTTGTTGTAGATTAAAATATGAACAACTATGGGATATTCTATCCCTGGTCTCCCTACCTGCAGTAAATGGATTGAGGCCTGGAATTTTAGCATAGAATAGCTGTCATTATCTCTTTCTTTCTACATCTCTTTTGCATATAGCTTGAGGCACGGCCACAGAGACTTGTACTCCCTCCCTGCTTCCAACTTGCTGAGCTCTCTTTTATTTACTTCTTTCTTATGAGGTCCCAAGACAGTGTGTTGAGATCAAATGATGTTGATTTGGATTCAAGAGGAACTGAATGTGTAGCTAGCTTGGGGCCACATATTTCAACTCTGCACTGGTACAGCAGCTGGTAGTGGAAGTTTGTCTCCTATCCTAACCTTTTTCCCTATGTGTTGAGAATGCTCAGAAACTCTGCAGAGGTCGTGAGGTGTGGGCAAGAGCTCGCCTTCTATTCAGAGGCGCTCACTAACATTTCTAAATGTGACATGTGTTTCTCAATTGTTGCTCAACCGATGGAACTTAAGTTTTTTCCCTGTTTCAGCATGTTTCAACTAAATCATCAAATTACTGTTAATGGGAGAAGTTTTCCAAGAATATTTATGTATGTAGAAAATCTGATTGAACAGATTTCCATTAAAATAATAGACTGGCTTTAAATAAGCATGTATGACTTCCCTGGTAGCTCAGCTGGTAAAGAATCTGCCTGCAATGCAGGAGACCCTAGTTTGATTCCTGGGTAGGTAAGATACCCTTTGAGAAGGGATAGGCTACCCATTCCAGTATTCTTGGGTTTCCCTGGTGGTTCAGATGGTAAAGAATCCCCGTGCAATGCAGGAGACCTGGGTTTGATCCCTGTGTTGGGATGATCACCTGGATCAGAACATGGCAACACATTCCAATATTCTTGCCTGGAGAATCCTATGGACAGAGAAGTCTGGCAGGCTGCAGTCCATCAGGTCCCAAAGAGTTGGACATGACTGAGCGACTAAGCACGGCACAGAGTAACATTATAAAAAAGTGTCAAGTATATTCTTATTTGTATTTAGATAGTAATATAAAAATCATGAAATATATTAATTTCTGCTTTTAGTGAAAAATTAAACTTTTAGATCTACCATGATCATTTAATAAAATTATGCAAATCTTATTGTTTTAATAAATAATAAATTAATTACATAATTAATAAATTTAAAGAATAGTAAATTATGTAGTTATAATTCATGATTTTTATTTCAACCTTGTGATTAACTTACCATTCAATGTGCATCAGTGTTTTAAAAGTATTTTTTTTTGAGGTATAGTTGATTTTCAATTTTACAGCAAAGTGATTGTTATGCACATACATATATATCAGTTCTTGTTCAGATTCTTTTTCATTACAGGTTATTATAAGACATCGAATATAGTTCCCTATGCTACTGCAGCAGGCTTTTTTTTTTTTTTTTTAATATGCAACTTCAGAGATTCTTTTATTTTCCTTAGGATTAGATTAGGTAAATTAGGTTTATCTGTAACTTTTCCTCAACTTTCTTTTGTCTCCTCAGATTAAAATGCAGAGAACATTTTTATGCATCATCGTCAGAAGTAGAACTATTATTATCATTAGTAATTATATTTAAAACAGTCTTCAGATCCCACTCTTTTCAATTTGTAACACAAATTCTCTACATACCCTCCAAATCACCACGCTTGAGAGAATCTTCTATAGCTCTGTTGGCCTCACAAATGTATGGCTCCTTCCTCAGAACCACTTAAGCTAACCAGACTATTAGCACCTGCTGAACCTCCTCTCCATCAGTCATCAGTCATCAGCAATCAGGCAGCTACTTGATAATTAGTCGAGAGGAGAAAAACACTTCAAAGAACTAAAAATATTTTCCGCAGTGACTTTGTGCATAAAATAATTATTTCCCCTCTATTAATAAACTTACATGTCTCTGTGTAATAGGAAAACTTTAAAATGCAATGCATATGCATCAGTATAAGTCAATGAATGACATGCTTGTCTACCCACAGTTACCAAGAAAGCAATGCATGACTTACAGATTCTAAGGCATCATATATGTAACTTAATTCTTTTCATTTTATACATAATTGCCTTTATCACCTTTCTTGGTTAAGAAAAAAAAGACACCTGAGCAGAAAGTAGCTTAGAGCTATTTTGTGCCTAGCAAAAAGCATGCACAAACATAGTTATATATATTAACCCATGGAATCCTCACAAATATCCTATGTGTAAGGGATTGTTTTGATTTCCATTTTACAGAGGGAATGTGTGACAGAGTGAGACTTGCCCAAGGTCATACATCTGGTAATGGCATGGCTGGGATTCCATCTCTAACACTTGGACTTCAGATTCCATATTCTTGATCACAAGGAACAGGTAAGATCCAAATATACACTCATTATAGAAACCACACAGGCAAATCCATTGATTTTCAATTTTTTACAGCAAAGTGATTGTTATGCACATACATATATATCAGTTCTTGTTCAGATTCTTTTTCATTACAGGTTATTATAAGACATCGAATATAGTTCCCTATGCTACTGCAGCAGGCTTTTTTTTTTTTTTTTTAATATGCAACTTCAGAGATTCTTTTATTTTCCTTAGGATTAGATTAGGTAAATTAGGTTTATCTGTAACTTTTCCTCAACTTTCTTTTGTCTCCTCAGATTAAAATGCAGAGAACATTTTTATGCATCATCGTCAGAAGTAGAACTATTATTATCATTAGTAATTATATTTAAAACAGTCTTCAGATCCCACTCTTTTCAATTTGTAACACAAATTCTCTACATACCCTCCAAATCACCACGCTTGAGAGAATCTTCTATAGCTCTGTTGGCCTCACAAATGTATGGCTCCTTCCTCAGAACCACTTAAGCTAACCAGACTATTAGCACCTGCTGAACCTCCTCTCCATCAGTCATCAGTCATCAGCAATCAGGCAGCTACTTGATAATTAGTCGAGAGGGAGAAAAAACACTTCAAAGAACTAAAAATATTTTCCGCAGTGACTTTGTGCATAAAATAATTATTTCCCCTCTATTAATAAACTTACATGTCTCTGTGTAATAGGAAAACTTTAAAATGCAATGCATATGCATCAGTATAAGTCAATGAATGACATGCTTGTCTACCCACAGTTACCAAGAAAGCAATGCATGACTTACAGATTCTAAGGCATCATATATGTAACTTAATTCTTTTCATTTTATACATAATTGCCTTTATCACCTTTCTTGGTTAAGAAAAAAAAAAAGACACCTGAGCAGAAAGTAGCTTAGAGCTATTTTGTGCCTAGCAAAAAGCATGCACAAACATAGTTATATATATTAACCCATGGAATCCTCACAAATATCCTATGTGTAAGGGATTGTTTTGATTTCCATTTTACAGAGGGAATGTGTGACAGAGTGAGACTTGCCCAAGGTCATACATCTGGTAATGGCATGGCTGGGATTCCATCTCTAACACTTGGACTTCAGATTCCATATTCTTGATCACAAGGAACAGGTAAGATCCAAAATATACACTCATTATAGAAACCACACAGGCAAATCAGAGGGAAACACAATGTGTTTATTGTTTTGATGAGTATCCACCTAATTATAAACCTGGTACATATTTTCACTAAGCAATGTATGTGGAGATGATTGCTAACAATAAAATAGTAATAACAATAAAGATGATTATGCTAAGTATAGTAGTATAAGGCTAGAAAATAGAAGGAATACTTTGTTCAAATGAATCTGCCCTTTCACCTAGTTTCATTGACCACATGGGCTGGCAGTTCAGAGGCAATGTGACAGATCTCAGACCTAGCCCCTCAGTCTTAGAATCAACAACCTTTGAGTTTCATGGCTCCCAGTGACTCAGAGACGATGTGACAGACCCCAAACCTAGCCCCTCAGTCTTAGACTCAACAACCTTGGTTAAGCTATAACCAGTGGTGCCCATGTGACTGTAGATAAGCATACCTGTGTCACCCCCTTCTTAATCTCTGTAAACAACTTATGTGGTGGGAAAACTGGAAGTAAGAAAATTCAAGATTGTGTGAAAAACACGATTGCCTATAAAACCATGTATCCCCTTTCAGTTGGGGCTGCACATTTGAGCTGTTTAAGGCTGTGTGCAGTCACTGGCTGGCAAAAAAAGACTCCTAATTTGACCTTTTTTCCTGCTAAGAGTGGCCTCTGTTTCTTCTTGGCACACACAATAGTAGTAGATAATAATCATTGTGCCCTGGCAAAAAGTATCAATTTCAATGAATGACATGCTTGTCTACCCACAGTTACCAAGAAAGCAATGCATGACTTACAGATTCTAAGGCATCATATATGTAACTTAATTCTTTTCATTTTATACATAATTGCCTTTATCACCTTTCTTGGTTAAGAAAAAAAAAAAGACACCTGAGCAGAAAGTAGCTTAGAGCTATTTTGTGCCTAGCAAAAAGCATGCACAAACATAGTTATATATATTAACCCATGGAATCCTCACAAATATCCTATGTGTAAGGGATTGTTTTGATTTCCATT
Organism: Tragulus kanchil; assembly: GCA_022376925.1. NCBI lineage: Eukaryota > Metazoa > Chordata > Mammalia > Artiodactyla > Tragulidae > Tragulus > Tragulus kanchil. The sequence continues at coordinate 15,485,091 of JAIOJX010000025.1, forward strand.
TTACAGAGGGAATGTGTGACAGAGTGAGACTTGCCCAAGGTCATACATCTGGTAATGGCATGGCTGGGATTCCATCTCTAACACTTGGACTTCAGATTCCATATTCTTGATCACAAGGAACAGGTAAGATCCAAAAATATACACTCATTATAGAAACCACACAGGCAAATCAGAGGGAAACACAATGTGTTTATTGTTTTGATGAGTATCCACCTAATTATAAACCTGGTACATATTTTCACTAAGCAATGTATGTGGAGATGATTGCTAACAATAAAATAGTAATAACAATAAAGATGATTATGCTAAGTATAGTAGTATAAGGCTAGAAAATAGAAGGAATACTTTGTTCAAATGATTCTGCCCTTTCACCTAGTTTCATTGACCACATGGGCTGGCAGTTCAGAGGCAATGTGACAGATCTCAGACCTAGCCCCTCAGTCTTAGAATCAACAACCTTTGAGTTTCATGGCTCCCAGTGACTCAGAGACGATGTGACAGACCCCAAACCTAGCCCCTCAGTCTTAGACTCAACAACCTTGGTTAAGCTATAACCAGTGGTGCCCATGTGACTGTAGATAAGCATACCTGTGTCACCCCCTTCTTAATCTCTGTAAACAACTTATGTGGTGGGAAAACTGGAAGTAAGAAAATTCAAGATTGTGTGAAAAACACGATTGCCTATAAAACCATGTATCCCCTTTCAGTTGGGGCTGCACATTTGAGCTGTTTAAGGCTGTGTGCAGTCACTGGCTGGCAAAAAAAGACTCCTAATTTGACCTTTTTTCCTGCTAAGAGTGGCCTCTGTTTCTTCTTGGCACACACAATAGTAGTAGATAATAATCATTGTGTTACCCTATACAATACTATACAGCTTTTTGCACACTTACTCTCCCATGATAGGTTACAGGCCAAACGCAGATTCCATGTTCTTAACTATTGTTCATCAAGTGTATGAATGGACAAACTTAATTTTTTAAGTCATCAATTTTCGAAACTTGCCGAAAACTAGGTACCAGATTTCCAGTATAACTAGTAAAAATATAATTTCACAATATTTCTTTTATTTACTGGGGTCTATATGTTTCTAATGTGAAACTTTGTCCCCTATGCCATAAAAGAAAATATCTTTACAGAGAAGCAAAATGTGGAGAAACTTTTGCTGTAAAATTATTTATACTTGATTTTTGTCTACACTTCGCTAGCAGTTTTAATTGCTACCTATATGTACACATATAAAGATAAATCAACTCCACAGTTGACAACTCTAAAAAGTGTTGCATCTATGGGATAGGAATATAGAAGTTTGTGTGAGGTGTGAATTAGAAAAGATATAATGATTCATACACTTTACTTCATTACTTTCCATGACATTAGAAAAGTGTAGCATGGATTTTAAATATCTACCCTAAGGTTTTAATAAACTTAGCTTGCCCAGCAGCTGTGCAGGCATGTCTAATGTGGCTGTTTGTTTCCGCAGCACACTCTCTTTTCATAGAGATGCTAATGAAAAAAGCAGTAGCCTGTAAAATGTATAGGTGCATTTCACATGCATATTTCACAAATTATTTTTTTACTTGCCTGCAGTTATAGCTTAATTGAGTAATCATTCCATTATTTGTATGTGAACACACTTTTTGTCGTTTCCTTTTGGGATCAGTAATTATTCTTTATTTATCAGTGAACATGAATATGCTAAGACAATAAAGTGACATATTGGAATCAGAGCAAGAAATGATGAGAAATAAATGATACCATACCATACTGATTCTTTTCATTTTTTGAATCACCACTTATTTTTAAGGAGAGACTTTGAAACTAAGAGTTCTTTAAATATTTAGACTTGTCTTTCTGAGTAGAAAATATTTTCAAAAGGGAAAATATCGATTATTTATTGTTTTGCTTTTGAGGTAGGACTCTTTTTTTTTTTTTTTTAATTCTTAACTATGTATATCTGTAATTATACTGATCCAGATGCTAAGTCTTGTTTCTGATGTATTTACATGCAGGAAAGATGCAAATAAAACCTTAAAGCAGAGATTAAGGAAGAGGGTGAAAAGAAAGAGAAAATAAGAAAAGGCAGGGTGGGGGAGATGCTATGAAGTCTTAAGGAGGAAAATACAGGTCTTATGTATATATGTAGTCACAAAGTATGCATATTTGGTAGCAACAAAAGCAAGAGAAAAAAGATTCCTTGTATGCTTTAAAAATGGTAACAAGGTGCATAGAACTTAGTTCTAAACCCTACCAAATTTGTTTTAAATATAGCTCAGATAGAGTTCCAGTGAGGTTAAGCAGGGAAATAGAAAGAAAAATGAAGAAGTAACAGAAAATTAGAGGAAGTACAACTAACAGACACATACAGAAAACGATTTTTGTCTACACTTCGCTAGCAGTTTTAATTGCTACCTATATGTACACATATAAAGATAAATCAACTCCACAGTTGACAACTCTAAAAAGTGTTGCATCTATGGGATAGGAATATAGAAGTTTGTGTGAGGTGTGAATTAGAAAAGATATAATGATTCATACACTTTACTTCATTACTTTCCATGACATTAGAAAAGTGTAGCATGGATTTTAAATATCTACCCTAAGGTTTTAATAAACTTAGCTTGCCCAGCAGCTGTGCAGGCATGTCTAATGTGGCTGTTTGTTTCCGCAGCACACTCTCTTTTCATAGAGATGCTAATGAAAAAAGCAGTAGCCTGTAAAATGTATAGGTGCATTTCACATGCATATTTCACAAATTATTTTTTTACTTGCCTGCAGTTATAGCTTAATTGAGTAATCATTCCATTATTTGTATGTGAACACACTTTTTGTCGTTTCCTTTTGGGATCAGTAATTATTCTTTATTTATCAGTGAACATGAATATGCTAAGACAATAAAGTGACATATTGGAATCAGAGCAAGAAATGATGAGAAATAAATGATACCATACCATACTGATTCTTTTCATTTTTTGAATCACCACTTATTTTTAAGGAGAGACTTTGAAACTAAGAGTTCTTTAAATATTTAGACTTGTCTTTCTGAGTAGAAAATATTTTCAAAAGGGAAAATATCGATTATTTATTGTTTTGCTTTTGAGGTAGGACTCTTTTTTTTTTTTTTTTAATTCTTAACTATGTATATCTGTAATTATACTGATCCAGATGCTAAGTCTTGTTTCTGATGTATTTACATGCAGGAAAGATGCAAATAAAACCTTAAAGCAGAGATTAAGGAAGAGGGTGAAAAGAAAGAGAAAATAAGAAAAGGCAGGGTGGGGAGAGATGCTATGAAGTCTTAAGGAGGAAAATACAGGTCTTATGTATATATGTAGTCACAAAGTATGCATATTTGGTAGCAACAAAAGCAAGAGAAAAAAGATTCCTTGTATGCTTTAAAAATGGTAACAAGGTGCATAGAACTTAGTTCTAAACCCTACCAAATTTGTTTTAAATATAGCTCAGATAGAGTTCCAGTGAGGTTAAGCAGGGAAATAGAAAGAAAAATGAAGAAGTAACAGAAAATTAGAGGAAGTACAACTAACAGACACATACAGAAAACGAGAGCAAGAGGACACTAAGATTGGGGTAGAAACAAAGAGATACAGATACTGAGTCAGGTAACTTTGTAGAAAGAGGGAGAAGTAAAATGTTAATACTGAAAGCATGCATGCATTTCTTACTAAGTATTCATGATGTTTCATGATATGATCATCTAAGCGTCATTTTTTCACATATAATAATAACAAGGTTGATATCAACTATTTTAATGAATTATCATGAGAATTAAGGGGCATAATTATGTGAAAGTGCCCAGGACAGAGAATATGTTAAAGATACATTATAAGATTATTTTATATTATTGATTAACAGAAATGGAGAAAGTAATAACTTAAGCCATATTTTGATGAAGGATCAAAAAGAAATAGAAAAGATAAAGACATCAAAGAAATGAATAAATATGTAAAGAGAAAGAAATACCAAGTTAATTTTAACTTAAGGGATACATTCTTCAAACTACAGAAAATCATTGTCATTTCATGATCTTAATGTTTGTCAAAGGACTGGAAGATCAAGATCAAAGTCATGTTCACTTTATTCCCTTTAGTAACAAAACAAAACAAAAAAGACTCCCTTGGCTAAAGGGAAAAGTAAGCTTTGCAGGAACTTGCCAGTAAGTTTCTATTCTTACACCTTTGACCTGGGGTACTCAAACACTCAGAAACTTGATCTTTTTCTTCTTGCCATTGGGAAAACACTAACATTCAGCTCTGAGAATTAAGACATAGTAGTTTGTGTTCCCCTCAAATGAAAATACCCTTTTCAAAGAGAAGACTTCAAAGCCATTTCCACCAAAGAACTTTAAACCCTTCAAAGCCAGGAATTTTTAACAGGTCTAAAAAAGGTGGGTAAAAAGCAGGGTGGGAGATGCTATGAAGTCTTAAGGAGGAAAATACAGGTCTTATGTATATATGTAGTCACAAAGTATGCATATTTGGTAGCAACAAAAGCAAGAGAAAAAAGATTTCTTGTATGCTTTAAAATGGTAACAAGGTGCATAGAACTTAGTTCTAAACCCTACCAAATTTGTTTTAAATATAGCTCAGATAGAGTTCCAGTGAGGTTAAGCAGGGAAATAGAAAGAAAAATGAAGAAGTAACAGAAAATTAGAGGAAGTACAACTAACAGACACATACAGAAAACGAGAGCAAGAGGACACTAAGATTGGGGTAGAAACAAAGAGATACAGATACTGAGTCAGGTAACTTTGTAGAAAGAGGGAGAAGTAAAATGTTAATACTGAAAGCATGCATGCATTTCTTACTAAGTATTCATGATGTTTCATGATATGATCATCTAAGCGTCATTTTTTCACATATAATAATAACAAGGTTGATATCAACTATTTTAATGAATTATCATGAGAATTAAGGGGCATAATTATGTGAAAGTGCCCAGGACAGAGAATATGTTAAAGATACATTATAAGATTATTTTATATTATTGATTAACAGAAATGGAGAAAGTAATAACTTAAGCCATATTTTGATGAAGGATCAAAAAGAAATAGAAAAGATAAAGACATCAAAGAAATGAATAAATATGTAAAGAGAAAGAAATACCAAGTTAATTTTAACTTAAGGGATACATTCTTCAAACTACAGAAAATCATTGTCATTTCATGATCTTAATGTTTGTCAAAGGACTGGAAGATCAAGATCAAAGTCATGTTCACTTTATTCCCTTTAGTAACAAAACAAAACAAAAAAGACTCCCTTGGCTAAAGGGAAAAGTAAGCTTTGCAGGAACTTGCCAGTAAGTTTCTATTCTTACACCTTTGACCTGGGGTACTCAAACACTCAGAAACTTGATCTTTTTCTTCTTGCCATTGGGAAAACACTAACATTCAGCTCTGAGAATTAAGACATAGTAGTTTGTGTTCCCCTCAAATGAAAATACCCTTTTCAAAGAGAAGACTTCAAAGCCATTTCCACCAAAGAACTTTAAAGTCCCTTCTCATTTGCACAATTAAAAATTGAGATCTCATTTTTAATCTTTGTCTTACATACATCGTCTAACTAGGTAGGGAGTTGAATTGAGTTCAGCATTTACATGCTCTCCTTCCTTCATTTTAAAAGTTTGGAATTTTAAACATTTGATATTTTTTGAACTGATCATTTGTTCATGTAATCTCCAAATTTCAGATGAAAAATTACTAAATGAATGTATTAAAATCTAGAAAGTTCTTAAATAAAATTGTGTACTGAATAGATGATGCGTGAACGTGCTTTGATAGTATACATTTAAATACCAAATAAATGTAGACTAATAGGTCTTTGGCCCCATAAAACATTCCATTTAAATAGATGAGTAAACATATAGAGCCTAGTTAAGAATTGATTTCATTTAAGGAAGATAATGATTTATTGAAGCATTTTTTTTGGCTATTGAGTTATGAGCTAGAATTTGCTTTTATCAGAATATTTTTTCACATATTATAAAAGGTTGGTTGAAAGAGAGAAATAAGTATTTACCAGAATTATTCTCACCAATAATGCATGTATTCATATCCAAACTGGGATTTTATCTTGTTCCTTGGTTGCCTCATTTTGTCTCAATTGCTATTTGTATTTTCATGTATGTGGTAGTGTTACTGAGTCCTAGCTTACTCTGCTCACCACAGGACAGGCCAATGAATCTGAAAGAGGAGGTGTTGAGGCAAGGAAAATGACTTTATTTGGAAAGCAGCTGACTGAAAAAATGGCAGACGAGAGGAAATAACCATCTTATTGGGGTCTGGGTGCCAGGCTCTTTTATAGATTAGAGATGGGGGAGATGAGGAAGCAAAGAAAAAAGTTCATTAATCTTTCAAACATCTCCTAAAATGGCAAGCCTCAGTCAGAGTTTTAATTTCTTCCTTTATGTCATCCATGGTGGACTGGGTTCTGAACAAAGGCATTTTACTTTAACAATCAAGGCAGACAGGGGCAGGGTCCTTGTGACGAGCCATTAGGTATGATTATAATAATAAAAGCAATGGAAAGCAAGTCAAAGAAACAGTTAGCAACATGGAGCCAGAATTGGTTTCCTCCTTGCAGCAGCGGGTCGGTTCTTTTTCTTTTTTTTTTTTCTTTTTTTAAAGATTTTTTTATTTATTTATTTTGGGCGGGAGTCAGGTTGAGGAGAGAGGGGAGCAGGCGGGCCACTTCTATTGGTCTTTCATTTCTCTATTTTCATCTGTCTTTGTTCTTTGGCTCCTGTGGGCCTCCCATTGCGGTGGCGTCTGTCGTTGCAGAGCGCTGGCTCTGGGCGCATGCGCTCCAGAGCTCCGGCTCAGTGCTTGGACACATCGGTCCAGCCGCTCCACGGCACGTGGGATCTTCCCAGGCCAGGGATGGAACCGGCGCCCCTTGCACTGCAAGGCGGTGTCCTTACCCACTGACCTTGGAAAAGTGGCCTTCTGTAGGAGAGGCTCTGTGCATCCAGCAGTACACTACCCTCTTGTCACCCAAGCTCCAGGCCTTAGGAGTTCCCCCAAGAGGGCTGTGTGGGTCCTTCTGTAGCAGATTGACTCTGAGGATGGCAGGGTAGGCTTGGTTGTCTCCCTAGCTCAGTTGGTTGCCACATGCTGCCTGTGTGGATGCTGCTGGCTGCTGGTTAGTGGGGCCTGGTTTCTTGGAGGCAGACTGCAGAACCCCAGGTGATCCCCAGGACTAGTACTCGTTCAATGGTGGGGTGGAGACAGAGTTCAGAAGACTCTGAGACTTCTGCCTGCCCACTGCTGGGTAGAGCCAGGCCTTGGCACTCTGGTGGGTTGGGGCCCTGTCTAGGAGCATGAAGGCAGCTATGTGCTCAAGGAGTCTTTAGGCAGCTGGTCTGCTGAGGGATGAGGCTGTTTCTGCCCAATTGGTTGTTTGGCCTGAGGCCATCCAGTAGTCTGTTGGGTGTGGATAGGCGTTGGTGCAAATGAGCAAGTGGGAGGATCCCATGATGGGTCCTGCTTGTACCGTAGTCACTTGATGGAAGGAGATCCCAAATATAGGTATCACCAGTGACTTTGCTCACAGTCTCCCTATCTCGCCTGTGGATCCACCAAGACCATCAAGTAGGTCGGCCAAGGCGTCTATCAGATTTCTTCTTTTGCCCCATGTCTCAGTGTGTGTGTGTGATTTTGTGTGTGTCCTTTGAGAGTGTAGTCTCTATTTCCTCCAGCCCTGCGGAGCTCCAAAAATTAGTCCCTTCTTCCCTTTATTGCCAAATTCTCTAGGGGCTTGTTTTCTTGTTGCAGGACTCCTGGGCTGGGGAGCCAGATGGGGGGCTCAGAACTTTTATTCTTGTGGGCAAATTTCTGCAATATACTTGTCCTCAAGTTTGTGGGTTGCCCATCCAGGGGTATGGGGCTTGATTATATTGTAAGTGCACCCTTCCTACCCATCTCATTTTGGTTTCTTCTTTATGTCTTTAGTTGCAGATCTTTTCTGGTTGGTTCTGGTCTTTTTCATGATATTGTTCTGCAGATAGTTGCAATTTTTGTATGCTCATAAAGAGGAGGTGAGCTCTGGGTGTCTTTTTTCTACTATCTTGACCAATCCTCCAATTTTCCAAACTGAATGACATATATAATTCATTTTCTTTTTCTACTCAGTTTGTATTTTTTTCCAGAATGCGTCACTAGTACTATTTTTTGGTTTTGGGGGGGGAGTTTCTTGGCAGTATCACCCAATCATTAATTATTTCCTAAAAGATGAATTTCATTTCTGTGCAAGTTGGTTGCCTCCAGACGGTGACTGCAGCATGAGATTAAAATACACTTGCTCCTGGGAGGGCTTACCTGGTGGCTCAGATAGTAAAGAATTTGCCTGTAATGCAGGAAACCCGTTGCTCAATCCCTGGGTTGGGAAGATATCCTGGAGAAGGGAATGAGAATACACTGCAGTATTCTTTCCTGGAGGATTCCATGGACAGAGGGACCTGATGGGCTACAGTCCATGGAGTCACAAAGAATTGGACACGACTGAGTGACTAACATTTTCACACTGCTTTCACTGTTCCTGCTGACAAAAGTCCATATAGTCAAAGCTATGGTTTTTCTAGTAATTGTGATTACTTGATGGAAGGAGATCCCAAATATAGGTATCACCAGTGACTTTGCTCACAGTCTCCCTATCTCGCCTGTGGATCCACCAAGACCATCAAGTAGGTCGGCCAAGGCGTCTATCAGATTTCTTCTTTTGCCCCATGTCTCAGTGTGTGTGTGTGATTTTGTGTGTGTCCTTTGAGAGTGTAGTCTCTATTTCCTCCAGCCCTGCGGAGCTCCAAAAATTAGTCCCTTCTTCCCTTTATTGCCAAATTCTCTAGGGGCTTGTTTTCTTGTTGCAGGACTCCTGGGCTGGGGAGCCAGATGGGGGGCTCAGAACTTTTATTCTTGTGGGCAAATTTCTGCAATATACTTGTCCTCAAGTTTGTGGGTTGCCCATCCAGGGGTATGGGGCTTGATTATATTGTAAGTGCACCCTTCCTACCCATCTCATTTTGGTTTCTTCTTTATGTCTTTAGTTGCAGATCTTTTCTGGTTGGTTCTGGTCTTTTTCATGATATTGTTCTGCAGATAGTTGCAATTTTTGTATGCTCATAAAGAGGAGGTGAGCTCTGGGTGTCTTTTTTCTACTATCTTGACCAATCCTCCAATTTTCCAAACTGAATGACATATATAATTCATTTTCTTTTTCTACTCAGTTTGTATTTTTTTCCAGAATGCGTCACTAGTACTATTTTTTGGTTTTGGGGGGGGAGTTTCTTGGCAGTATCACCCAATCATTAATTATTTCCTAAAAGATGAATTTCATTTCTGTGCAAGTTGGTTGCCTCCAGACGGTGACTGCAGCATGAGATTAAAATACACTTGCTCCTGGGAGGGCTTACCTGGTGGCTCAGATAGTAAAGAATTTGCCTGTAATGCAGGAAACCCGTTGCTCAATCCCTGGGTTGGGAAGATATCCTGGAGAAGGGAATGAGAATACACTGCAGTATTCTTTCCTGGAGGATTCCATGGACAGAGGGACCTGATGGGCTACAGTCCATGGAGTCACAAAGAATTGGACACGACTGAGTGACTAACATTTTCACACTGCTTTCACTGTTCCTGCTGACAAAAGTCCATATAGTCAAAGCTATGGTTTTTCTAGTAATCGTGTATAGATGTGTGAGTTGAACCTAAAGAAGGCAGAGTGCCTAAGTTGATGCTTTTGAATTGTGGTGCTAGAGAAAACTTTTGAGAGTCCCTTAGACAGCAAGGAGATCAAACCAGTCAATCCTAAAGGAAATCAACCCTTAATATTCATTGGAAGGAAACTCCAATAGTTTTGGCCACCTGTTGTAAAGAGTTGACACCCTGGAAAGGACCCTGATGCTGGGAAAGATTGAGGGCAGGAGGAGAAGGAGGAATCAGAGGATGAGATGGTTGGATTGCATCACTGACTCAATGGACATGAGTCTGAGAAACTCTGGGAGACAGTGAAGGACAGGGAAAGCCTTCAGTGCTGCAGTCCATGGAGTAGCAAAGAGTCAGACACAACTTAGCAACTAAACGACAACAAAAACATTGAAAACAGACCAACTCTTGTGACTAATATCTGCATAGTGCTTTTCTGGTATTGAATTGCTTTCATATGCATTATTCATTTGCACATCTCAGCAGATGTGTGAGATAGATGTTAATAACCTTTTTGGGATAAAAACTTTGTGTTAGAGTAACTTTAAGGATCTTTCTCATAGACCAAATGGAGGGGCAAGGAATTACTCTCAGTCACAGTCTTAAAACTTGTGTTTATTTTTGCTATGCTATGCTGTAGTGATTTAGATTATAGATTCTGGTACTTTTCTGTTGTGTTTAAGATTCGTCCTTCACTTACTACTGTTTGACATTGAGCAAATTAATTAATCCCTGTGAACCTTAGTTTCCTCATCTGTTACATAGGAATGATAATAATAATGTATCCCTACAAGGCTATCTCTGTAATTTGAAGAAGCCATTAAGAAAAAAAGAGGCTGTGTGTTCAAGAAGCAGGGATAAAAGTCATTAAGTATACTAAAATATAATGCTTTTCCTTTTTTTGGTTTTCCATTTATCATATGGAATGAAATATTAAACTTTTAAATTATTAGCACAGAGTATACAATTCATTTTTATCTTATGTAATGGCAATTTTAAGTACAAACACAAGAATTTTTAATCTGTATATAGACTCATTTATATTACACAATTCGTATTTCATAGATCATATATGCAGATGTATTTTTCTCTTCCCTGAGGAATGGGAACACTGTACACAGTAGCTCACCTGTTTTTATCTTTTTGATGTACACATTCTACCAACAGTCTCTAGCAATAGCATATAGCATATAGGAAGGACAAAGGAAAATTGGTTTGCACTGTCTTTTTCTTCTTTCAGTATAATGCTTTTAGCATAAATAGTTAAGTTTAGGGAATTGACATGGGTAAGAAAGGACATGATAGTGTTTCTTGGTTGTTTATGTTTCTTGGAAAGCCTTTACCTTCTTCCTGTGTTGAAAGTAAGTTTGATTTGAAGCGACTGAATGGGTTTTTGGAGCTATCTGCAACTCTACTCGTACATTGTTAGATGTAACATGCTTAAACTTGCTCTGAGTCCTTAAACTTTGAGTTTTGCGCTGAATCCCCTGACCTCCCATGCCATTGTGGATCTGTGGGAATTTTATACTCTGAGGGCATTGTGAATGGTGTATGCAAATAAGGCAGCAAGGAACAGGGAAAGCCTGTTGCATGTAACTCCTCAGCTCTTGTGCTCTCTTCATTGTCCCTTTTAAGTTCATTTAAAAGCACACATTCATGGATACAGTTACTTAGAATATTGAAAGGTGACTGCAGATCATTAAACCAAGCATAGTCACTTCTGTACAACCACACAGGTTGTACATCCCTAAAGCAGGCCCTTCTGTTTACAGGGTTGTTGGAAGGACTTCACAAGTTATTATAATAGATGTACATTTTCTAGGAAATTCTTCAATTTTAGATTGTTCAAGAGTATAAAATATGTATACTACACAAATATAATGGCTTATTCCTCATCTGTTACATAGGAATGATAATAATAATGTATCACTACAAGGCTATCTATGTAATATGAAGAAGCCATTAAGAAAAAAAGAGGCTGTGTGTTCAAGAAGCAGGGATAAAAGTCATTAAGTATACTAAAATATAATGCTTTTCCTTTTTTTGGTTTTCCATTTATCATATGGAATGAAATATTAAACTTTTAAATTATTAGCACAGAGTATACAATTCATTTTTATCTTATGTAATGGCAATTTTAAGTACAAACACAAGAATTTTTAATCTGTATATAGACTCATTTATATTACACAATTCGTATTTCATAGATCATATATGCAGATGTATTTTTCTCTTCCCTGAGGAATGGGAACACTGTACACAGTAGCTCACCTGTTTTTATCTTTTTGATGTACACATTCTACCAACAGTCTCTAGCAATAGCATATAGCATATAGGAAGGACAAAGGAAAATTGGTTTGCACTGTCTTTTTCTTCTTTCAGTATAATGCTTTTAGCATAAATAGTTAAGTTTAGGGAATTGACATGGGTAAGAAAGGACATGATAGTGTTTCTTGGTTGTTTATGTTTCTTGGAAAGCCTTTACCTTCTTCCTGTGTTGAAAGTAAGTTTGATTTGAAGCGACTGAATGGGTTTTTGGAGCTATCTGCAACTCTACTCGTACATTGTTAGATGTAACATGCTTAAACTTGCTCTGAGTCCTTAAACTTTGAGTTTTGCGCTGAATCCCCTGACCTCCCATGCCATTGTGGATCTGTGGGAATTTTATACTCTGAGGGCATTGTGAATGGTGTATGCAAATAAGGCAGCAAGGAACAGGGAAAGCCTGTTGCATGTAACTCCTCAGCTCTTGTGCTCTCTTCATTGTCCCTTTTAAGTTCATTTAAAAGCACACATTCATGGATACAGTTACTTAGAATATTGAAAGGTGACTGCAGATCATTAAACCAAGCATAGTCACTTCTGTACAACCACACAGGTTGTACATCCCTAAAGCAGGCCCTTCTGTTTACAGGGTTGTTGGAAGGACTTCACAAGTTATTATAATAGATGTACATTTTCTAGGAGAGTTCTTCAATTTTTGTTAGCATTTGTCAATGTTAACCTACTATTATTAAATTGAGGTAAGCTATCACTCTATTACATTAAGTTCACCTGCATAAAGTTAACAAAATAGTATTAACCAGAAGACGAGTTGAGATGAGTGACCCCAGATTGCACATTCAATAAAAAATAACAAGTCTGTGTAAAAGTACAGGATCCACTGAATCAGAAATCCATTCATGTTTAGTGGTACCTGTCTGACAATACTTTTAGAGCAGCAGATCCTCTATTAAGAAGACATGCTGGGGGCTTCCCCTGGTGGTCCAGTGGGTAAGGACACCACCTTGCAGTACAAGGGGCGCCGGTTCGATCCCTGGCTTGGGAAGATCCCATGTGCCACAGAGCGGCTGGACTGATGTGTCCAATTACGGAGCTGGAGCTTTGGAGCGCATGCGCCCAGAGCCGGTGCTCAGCAACGACAGACGCCACCGCGATGGGAGGCCCATAGGAGCCAAAGAACAAAGACGGATGAAAATAGAGAAATGAAAGACCAATAGAAGTGGCCCGCCTGCTCCCCTCTCTCCTCAACCTGACTCCCTCCCAAAATAAATAAATAAATAAATAAATCTTTCAAAAAAAAAAACAACATGCTGGATTATAGTAAAAGAGTCTAGCGTGAAGGTTGAAAGGCATGCTTATGAACCAGACAAATCTATATTCTTAATCTTAATGTGTGCTCAGTTGCATCCTACTCTTTATGACCCCATGGACTATAGCCTGCCAGGCTCCTCTGTTCATAGAATTTTCCAGGCAAGAATACTGGAACGGGTAGCCATTCCATTCTCCAGCAGGTCTTCCCTACCCAGAGGTCAAATCCACACTCCCTGTGTCTCCTGCATTAGCAGGCAGATGCTTTACCACTGAGCCACTTGTGCAGAGTGTACATAGGGTTCTAGTTTCTCCCCTCCTTCCCCATGAATGTCCAGCTGTTCCTGCATCATTTGTTGACAAATCTGTTTTTCCTCCGTTGAACTGCTCTTCTTGTACCTTGTCAGAAATCAGTTGAGCATAGTTGTACTGGTCTGTTTTTCTGCTTTCAGCTTCTTTGTTCTTTTAATATTCTATGGGGCTTCCCCAGTGGCTCAGTAGTAATTAATCTGCCTGCAGTGCAGGAGACACAGATTTGATTCCCAGGTTGGGAAGATCCCCTAGAGGAGAAAATGGCAACCCACGTGAGTATTCTTGCTGGGAAAATCCCAAGGATGGAATCTGGTGGACTGCAATCCATAGAGTTGCAAAGGGTCAGACACCACTGATTGACTGAGCGTATACATGCTCGTGTCCTTAATAATCTTGATTATATCCTGCGTAATTGGATTTTGGTTTTGTCAGCTATAAAATGCTAATAATAAGCATAGCTAAGATTTGTTTTGAGAATTACAGCAGGTAGTACATGTGATGACAGATTAAAAAGATAATGAAGAAATCGCAGTTCAGGCATACAAAATTGGAGTTGGGTGGCCATTGAGAATCTAGTTTCAGATATGTCTCTGTAGCACTAAGAACTTAAACTTTATTTAAACTGTATCAGACCTAAGGTCACAACCAGTCACATTCAGAACAGCATCTGTCAGCTGCAACCTTATGGTTTTAATTTCTCTCTTTATGACTATGTAGCCATTTCAAATACCAACCACTCCTTGCTCAAGCATCCTTCTTTCCAGATCCAATTGTAATTCTGGATAGACAACTCATGTAGGTAACTGGACCTTGTGACTTTTGCCTTTGCAAACCTCCTTGTAAATCTGATGGAACAGAATTCAAGTGCTTCCTCAATCTCTGTCTCCTAATAAAACCAAAATAAATGCCTCTTTATTTCAATCAGGTATTAATTGCTCAAATTTCGGTTAACACTTGCAAAATATTTATTTCGTTATTCATAGTGTAGCCGTCATCATTATTAGTATCATCATTATGTTTAAAATCTGAAAATATAATTAACATGTACATAACATAAAAGGAATTATCCTGAGAAAAGGGGGAGGGCGATTAAAAACATTCGGGGATATAAATTTGTTATTTATGTCTATCTTTGTCCCCTTCAAAAAATTTACTAGCTATACAGAGACAAGAAAAAATGCAACTCCATTGTTTCCCAAATTCCTAAGCCTGGCACATTCTCTTCCTCAACAAGGCTCCCTGTGCCCATACTGTGCTGGCTTTGTCACTGTGGACACAGCCAATTCATTGCCATTGTAATGTAAGTTTTATGCTTCTCTAAAGACTTCAGCAGTGAGCTATAAAGGTAATCATGTACCAGAGATTACATCAAGTTCTAGAAAAAGAACTTAAAAAAAACCTTTGAGTTTACATATCTCTATTGGAATATATATCATTTAATCTAAATTCATTGATAATATTTCGGCTTTATTCCAAAAGAAAGAGAAAAAGAAACTATTCATCTTATCTGATTTTTGTTGTTGTTGTTTATTCTCAAAATTCTTTGGGGGAGTTCTGTATGTGATGCCATGTTCCCATTTCCTTTTATTCACCAGTGATACCTACTGTTTCTCTACTTCAGACCTAGATTTGTACTTAACTATTCCACTCAGGAAAGTTCCATTTGATCTGATTTCTCTCTGCCTTTCACTCAGTCAAGTAGTGTTCTCATTTTGAAATACTAATGTTCAGCTTTGTATAACAGTTAGCTGAGAACTGTGACAGTTCTATTTAGCTTATGGCAAATATTTTAGATTTTTTTTTTTTAAAGGTCCCTCACCTTCCAGCTTAATAAATACTCTCATTTGTTTGATACAGAAACGTATTTTTCTCTCTTTATGACTATGTAGCCATTTCAAATACCAACCACTCCTTGCTCAAGCATCCTTCTTTCCAGATCCAATTGTAATTCTGGATAGACAACTCATGTAGGTAACTGGACCTTGTGACTTTTGCCTTTGCAAACCTCCTTGTAAATCTGATGGAACAGAATTCAAGTGCTTCCTCAATCTCTGTCTCCTAATAAAACCAAAATAAATGCCTCTTTATTTCAATCAGGTATTAATTGCTCAAATTTCGGTTAACACTTGCAAAATATTTATTTCGTTATTCATAGTGTAGCCGTCATCATTATTAGTATCATCATTATGTTTAAAATCTGAAAATATAATTAACATGTACATAACATAAAAGGAATTATCCTGAGAAAAGGGGGAGGGCGATTAAAAACATTCGGGGATATAAATTTGTTATTTATGTCTATCTTTGTCCCCTTCAAAAAATTTACTAGCTATACAGAGACAAGAAAAAATGCAACTCCATTGTTTCCCAAATTCCTAAGCCTGGCACATTCTCTTCCTCAACAAGGCTCCCTGTGCCCATACTGTGCTGGCTTTGTCACTGTGGACACAGCCAATTCATTGCCATTGTAATGTAAGTTTTATGCTTCTCTAAAGACTTCAGCAGTGAGCTATAAAGGTAATCATGTACCAGAGATTACATCAAGTTCTAGAAAAAGAACTTAAAAAAAACCTTTGAGTTTACATATCTCTATTGGAATATATATCATTTAATCTAAATTCATTGATAATATTTCGGCTTTATTCCAAAAGAAAGAGAAAAAGAAACTATTCATCTTATCTGATTTTTGTTGTTGTTGTTTATTCTCAAAATTCTTTGGGGGAGTTCTGTATGTGATGCCATGTTCCCATTTCCTTTTATTCACCAGTGATACCTACTGTTTCTCTACTTCAGACCTAGATTTGTACTTAACTATTCCACTCAGGAAAGTTCCATTTGATCTGATTTCTCTCTGCCTTTCACTCAGTCAAGTAGTGTTCTCATTTTGAAATACTAATGTTCAGCTTTGTATAACAGTTAGCTGAGAACTGTGACAGTTCTATTTAGCTTATGGCAAATATTTTAGATTTTTTTTTTTTAAAGGTCCCTCACCTTCCAGCTTAATAAATACTCTCATTTGTTTGATACAGAAACAAACAGAGTGGTTTAAACTCACTTCATTTATCTTTTTGTTGTGTTTGTATATTGTTCATCATCTGTTTAGAGCCTTTTTCCTCTATATCCAATAAATCTATTGTAACAGTCATATTAGGGCTTCCCAGGTGGCTCAGATGGTAAAGAATCTGCCTGCAGGAAACCCAGGTTCTATCTCTGGGTCAGGAAGATCCCCTGGAGAAGGGAATGGCTGCCCACTTCTACATTTTTCCCTGGAGAATTCCATGGTTGGAGGAGCCTGGTGGGTCACAGTTCATGGGGGCGTATACCCTCAAGTAAGTTTCTATTAAATTGGTCAACCAATGAATCTTTTACATAGTTGATATTTTAACAGATGTTTGTCAAAATAACCTGCTGAACCAAAAGAGAACTGCCTCTGCTCCGATGCCATGTCAGTAATCTGAAATTATGGTAAATTTCAAATTCTTGTAAATATGTCAGTTTTGACTAGAAACTCAGTATATCCAATCAGCCAGTCCCCAGTTCTGAGTCTTCTCATCCCAAACAGAGTCAACCATGTGGCCCTGGACAATCAGATTTTATTTTGTTTTTATATTCCTTGTTCCTTATTTTTTAGCCAGTAACAGCTTACTCCCTTCTGTCCCATCATGCAGTTCCCTTACTGGAGGCTGTCCATTTCATGCAGTGTTAAATGACATTTGTTTATATCAGTGTTAACTGAAAAAGATGAACAATTTGAGAGTTGTGAATTAAGTTTATTCAGGGGGAAATGAGGACTGCAGTCTGGGAGGCAGCATTTCATATAACTCTGAGACTGTTCCAGAAAGGCAGTGGGAGGAAATCAATGTATAAGGTTCTGAGGAAAGGGAGTTTCAATACCATTAAACACTCATTTTACAAGAAAGCTGTGGTTAGTCACAAGGATCTGATGTCCCCATGAAGGAATTTAGTGCTTTTCTAAGTATGAGGAGATCCAAGGAGTAAGATCATAAAACCTCTGACCTTTATCATTGTTCTTTTCAAATTTCATTGTATCTAGTGAGCCAGTTCTATTTAGCTTAGGCAAATATTTTAGATTTTTTTTTTTTAAAGGTCCCTCACCTTCCAGCTTAATAAATACTCTCATTTGTTTGATACAGAAACAAACAGAGTGGTTTAAACTCACTTCATTTATCTTTTTGTTGTGTTTGTATATTGTTCATCATCTGTTTAGAGCCTTTTTCCTCTATATCCAATAAATCTATTGTAACAGTCATATTAGGGCTTCCCAGGTGGCTCAGATGGTAAAGAATCTGCCTGCAGGAAACCCAGGTTCTATCTCTGGGTCAGGAAGATCCCCTGGAGAAGGGAATGGCTGCCCACTTCTACATTTTTCCCTGGAGAATTCCATGGTTGGAGGAGCCTGGTGGGTCACAGTTCATGGGGGCGTATACCCTCAAGTAAGTTTCTATTAAATTGGTCAACCAATGAATCTTTTACATAGTTGATATTTTAACAGATGTTTGTCAAAATAACCTGCTGAACCAAAAGAGAACTGCCTCTGCTCCGATGCCATGTCAGTAATCTGAAATTATGGTAAATTTCAAATTCTTGTAAATATGTCAGTTTTGACTAGAAACTCAGTATATCCAATCAGCCAGTCCCCAGTTCTGAGTCTTCTCATCCCAAACAGAGTCAACCATGTGGCCCTGGACAATCAGATTTTATTTTGTTTTTATATTCCTTGTTCCTTATTTTTTAGCCAGTAACAGCTTACTCCCTTCTGTCCCATCATGCAGTTCCCTTACTGGAGGCTGTCCATTTCATGCAGTGTTAAATGACATTTGTTTATATCAGTGTTAACTGAAAAAGATGAACAATTTGAGAGTTGTGAATTAAGTTTATTCAGGGGGAAATGAGGACTGCAGTCTGGGAGGCAGCATTTCATATAACTCTGAGACTGTTCCAGAAAGGCAGTGGGAGGAAATCAATGTATAAGGTTCTGAGGAAAGGGAGTTTCAATACCATTAAACACTCATTTTACAAGAAAGCTGTGGTTAGTCACAAGGATCTGATGTCCCCATGAAGGAATTTAGTGCTTTTCTAAGTATGAGGAGATCCAAGGAGTAAGATCATAAAATTTATTCCAAAAAACATCCACCTGTCTAAAGACGTGTCCCTCCAGATTCCCTGGAACACAGAGTGCCTCCCTCCACCCTGACCATCCTCAGGGGGTATTGAAGGTCAGCAGCTGTCACAGCACAGAGGTCAGTCTCCACAGAGACAGATGCAAATACCCTTGTTCAGTCATTGACAATGTAATTGGTAAATGCCAATTTGTAGTTGACATCAGCTAACTGGTTTTCTTTATCATTTAAAAATATTTTTAAATTGTATACATCTGTGGAATATTTAGTCGATTATAGGTTTGTGTCTTTAGTCTTGTCAGACTCTTTGTGGCCCCATAGACTGTAGTCCACCAAGACTCCTTTGTCCATGGAATTTTCTAGGTAAGAATACTGAAGCGGGTTGCCATTTTCTTTTCCAGAGGATCTTCCTGATCCACAAATTGAACCCATATCTCTGTGTATTGGCAAGTGGATTCTTTACCATTGAGTCACCTGGGAATTAGTTATAGGTTTAGGTCTAGTTATCTGTTTCTTCTTAAGGAGATGTTAGAAATTGTAGAGCGCAGAAGTCTTTTCCTATACTATGATAGCAATTAGAACATTTTTGTTTATTTATTTATTTATTTTAATTTTGGCCTCTTTTATTGGTCCTGCACTTATTTATTTTCATCAGTCTTAATTCTTTGGCTTGAGTGGGCCTCCTGTTGCAGTGGTCCCTCTTGTTGCAGAGCATTGGCTCTGGGCTCAGGCTCGCAATTGGACACAGTCAGCCACTCCGTGGCAAATTTTATTGGCACCCTCCTGCAAAACCCCATTTCAGGGCAGTGTTAAATGACATTTGTTTATATCAGTGTTAACTGAAAAAGATGAACAATTTGAGAGTTGTCAATTAAGTTTATTCAGGGGGAAATGAGGACTGCAGTCTGGGAGGCAGCATTTCATATAACTCTGAGACTGTTCCAGAAAGGCAGTGGGAGGAAATCAATGTATAAGGTTCTGAGGAAAGGGAGTTTCAATACCATTAAACACTCATTTTACAAGAAAGCTGTGGTTAGTCACAAGGATCTGATGTCCCCATGAAGGAATTTAGTGCTTTTCTAAGTATGAGGAGATCCAAGGAGTAAGATCATAAAATTTATTCCAAAAAACATCCACCTGTCTAAAGACGTGTCCCTCCAGATTCCCTGGAACACAGAGTGCCTCCCTCCACCCTGACCATCCTCAGGGGGTATTGAAGGTCAGCAGCTGTCACAGCACAGAGGTCAGTCTCCACAGAGACAGATGCAAATACCCTTGTTCAGTCATTGACAATGTAATTGGTAAATGCCAATTTGTAGTTGACATCAGCTAACTGGTTTTCTTTATCATTTAAAAATATTTTTAAATTGTATACATCTGTGGAATATTTAGTCGATTATAGGTTTGTGTCTTTAGTCTTGTCAGACTCTTTGTGGCCCCATAGACTGTAGTCCACCAAGACTCCTTTGTCCATGGAATTTTCTAGGTAAGAATACTGAAGCGGGTTGCCATTTTCTTTTCCAGAGGATCTTCCTGATCCACAAATTGAACCCACATCTCTGTGTATTGGCAAGTGGATTCTTTACCATTGAGTCACCTGGGAATTAGTTATAGGTTTAGGTCTAGTTATCTGTTTCTTCTTAAGGAGATGTTAGAAATTGTAGAGCGCAGAAGTCTTTTCCTATACTATGATAGCAATTAGAACATTTTTGTTTATTTATTTATTTATTTTAATTTTGGCCTCTTTTATTGGTCCTGCACTTATTTATTTTCATCAGTCTTAATTCTTTGGCTTGAGTGGGCCTCCTGTTGCAGTGGTCCCTCTTGTTGCAGAGCATTGGCTCTGGGCTCAGGCTCGCAATTGGACACACAGGTTCAGCCACTCCGTGGCATATGGGATCTTCCCATGCCAGGGATCGAACTGGCACCCCTTGCACTGCAAAGCGGATTTTTTTTACCCACTGGACCACCAGGAAAGCCACAGTTAGAACATTTTAATAGTAAAAAAGTATTTATCATCCTCTCAGAACTGTTTACTTATTCAAATCATCTTTCTAGAACATTTTATATGTCACAAATATTTTTTATAGAAACTGAGGTTTAGCATTGAACACTAAAGGAAAATGTTTCTTCCTTTATGTTGTTTATTTAGAAATAATTCATCGTTTCAATAATCATCTTATTGAGTTAATTCAATATAAGCGCTTCATTCAACATGGTTCATATAAATCATCTGAAAATGTGTGAACAAACTTTTCTTAATAATCTGTTGCAGCCATAAAACATGATAGGGCAAAAGGTTTCAAATCCATTTCCTGAGGTTGGTGCTAAAAGAGTACCCTTTAGAAAATATTAGCAAAGAAAGAAAAAATAAAGGAGTGAAGGAGAGATGGAGGGGAGAGAACAAAAACAAGAACAGCATTGTACTACACTTAATTCACTTAATTTAAATTTCTTATTGCTAATTGTACAACTGGTTATTTCACACCATGTTGTTAAAATGTTTTTTATGGAATGGATCATGCTATACATAAGTAATTAATTTGCACTTGTATAAATTAAACATGGCTATTCCATTAAGGAAAATAATTTCCTTTGAAATTCAAATCAGATAGGCATGATTAGTAGTTATTTAACTAACAACAAAATATTAAATAGCTTTATAAGGTAGAAATGAATTTGTAAATTGAATAATTAGCCTATATTTTGAGGTGTATTTTATGTCATTAGTGCCATAGATATAAATTAAAGGGAAATATTTTGAAATATATTAATTTTCAAAACTTAATTGCTTAGATCAGTTTTACTAATACATAAACCCAAGCTTATATTCTCTTAAAATAATGATGATGAGGACACTACCAAGTGGGCATATGTAATTAGGCATATGGCCCCAGTGGTTTTTTAGGGAATTTGAGTCCTGGCCTGTTTGGTTGGCACAACAAGATACAGGATAAAGTCAAGCCCTTTTCATACACATGAAAGATGCCACATTCATGATCTCTACATGGTCTGTTGGATACTACTGAGATGGAAAACAGAGCAAGGTTAAATGTTTTCTCTCCTGTTTAAAAAAACAGTAAGTTAAACAAAAGGTCTAATTATCCTTGGAAACAGCATCATGAGGATGATTTATGCAAAGTACAAGACAATTCAGTTTTAAGTTGAATGTAGACATTATGAAAGTTTACATGATGCCTTGGAATATACTAGTATTTTAGAAATTAATAGTCACCTAAAACATATTTTCTCATACCGGTGTATTCTTTATTTCTGTGATTGCAGACAAATCTTTCTGGCAAGGTTTGATTTTAAACCCTTTTGCTCATCTCCCCTTAAAAAATATCCTAGATACTAGCAGGCAGGCCTTAGTGTCGCTCCCAGAACATAGATACGGATTTCCCACTTGTACTTCATTTTGCTCTGATTTCTCCTTCCGGTACCATTTCAACGGGGTGGGAGACAGTGCAATACAGTGGGCCTAGAGTGAGGTTCCCTGAGCTTGACTCCCAGCTCTTTTACCTACCAGCCATGTGGGGTGTCAGATTCTGTCTCACCCCCAGTATCACTCTCTATAAATGATAGTACCAAAGTTACAGTGAGGAATACATAAGATAGCGTTAAGTAAATTATACAAAGCCATTCCCGGCACCTACTAAGCCTACCACAAGATTAGCAGCTATTATCTGTCAAGCCCTATTTATCCATCAAGCTTCTCATGAACACTGTTTTCCAACACCACCAACCTCATCATTCTTCCCTGTGACCCAAAGGCTGTAGTTCTCTTTGGTTCCAATATTCAACCTTGTCTTATTGTTATTTCTGTCCTAGTTTTTCTGTCTAACAACAAAATATTAAATAGCTTTATAAGGTAGAAATGAATTTGTAAATTGAATAATTAGCCTATATTTTGAGGTGTATTTTATGTCATTAGTGCCATAGATATAAATTAAAGGGAAATATTTTGAAATATATTAATTTTCAAAACTTAATTGCTTAGATCAGTTTTACTAATACATAAACCCAAGCTTATATTCTCTAAAAATAATGATGATGAGGACACTACCAAGTGGGCATATGTAATTAGGCATATGGCCCCAGTGGTTTTTTAGGGAATTTGAGTCCTGGCCTGTTTGGTTGGCACAACAAGATACAGGATAAAGTCAAGCCCTTTTCATACACATGAAAGATGCCACATTCATGATCTCTACATGGTCTGTTGGATACTACTGAGATGGAAAACAGAGCAAGGTTAAATTTTTTCTCTCCTGTTTAAAAACAGTAAGTTAAACAAAAGGTCTAATTATCCTTGGAAACAGCATCATGAGGATGATTTATGCAAAGTACAAGACAATTCAGTTTTAAGTTGAATGTAGACATTATGAAAGTTTACATGATGCCTTGGAATATACTAGTATTTTAGAAATTAATAGTCACCTAAAACATATTTTCTCATACCGGTGTATTCTTTATTTCTGTGATTGCAGACAAATCTTTCTGGCAAGGTTTGATTTTAAACCCTTTTTCTCATCTCCCCTTAAAAAATATCCTAGATACTAGCAGGCAGGCCTTAGTGTCGCTCCCAGAACATAGATACGGATTTCCCACTTGTACTTCATTTTGCTCTGATTTCTCCTTCCGGTACCATTTCAACGGGGTGGGAGACAGTGCAATACAGTGGGCCTAGAGTGAGGTTCCCTGAGCTTGACTCCCAGCTCTTTTACCTACCAGCCATGTGGGGTGTCAGATTCTGTCTCACCCCCAGTATCACTCTCTATAAATGATAGTACCAAAGTTACAGTGAGGAATACATAAGATAGCGTTAAGTAAATTATACAAAGCCATTCCCGGCACCTACTAAGCCTACCACAAGATTAGCAGCTATTATCTGTCAAGCCCTATTTATCCATCAAGCTTCTCATGAACACTGTTTTCCAACACCACCAACCTCATCATTCTTCCCTGTGACCCAAAGGCTGTAGTTCTCTTTGGTTCCAATATTCAACCTTGTCTTATTGTTATTTCTGTCCTAGTCTTTCTTCCTTAAAAATTGTTGCTTCCTTAGGTTATAGCCTGTGTCTTCTTTCTTTATAAAGGTCTAAGGCTGAGTTTTATAAAAAAAAAAAAAAAAAAAAAAAGAAAAAGAAAAGAAAGAAAATCCATGGTAACATGAAATATACTTTAGAAATACACAGTAACAGGAAAAATTGAAAGTTTGCAATGATAATGTGTCATTGATACCCGCAGTGGCACGCAGCCTATATTATTTGCTCTAGTACATATGTGTAATTATTCTCCTTGGACATATGGCAGGAGGGCAAATATCTTGTTCATTGTTTCAGCGTTGTGGTAAATTTGTGCAATTTGCACGGCTATGCACTGATGGCTCTGTAAGTGGCACGAGTGTTTTTAGGATGCAAGCAATGCAACTGATGTTGATATCACCACCACCTGTGTCCTCAGGGTTGTTCACACACATACATCTTCTCCTCTTCTGGTTACAAGGTAAGATTTCACTTCCTACTCATTTTGAAGTTAGACGTTACCAGGTGACCTATTGTGACTAATGAAATGTATGCAGCCGTGATGTGTCTCATGTCCTGGTGGAAAACCAACATGTAACAGTTCATATTTTTCCCCATCTCCTGCCGTCAAAGTACTCACTGAGAGGAAGTCTTAGGGGCCAGTTTCATTTTTCGGGATCCCTATCCTACCCCATGTACCTGTATTAATCCTGTCCTGATACAGGGCAGGCCTTAGTGTCGCTCCCAGAACATAGATACGGATTTCCCACTTGTACTTCATTTTGCTCTGATTTCTCCTTCCGGTACCATTTCAACGGGGTGGGAGACAGTGCAATACAGTGGGCCTAGAGTGAGGTTCCCTGAGCTTGACTCCCAGCTCTTTTACCTACCAGCCATGTGGGGTGTCAGATTCTGTCTCACCCCCAGTATCACTCTCTATAAATGATAGTACCAAAGTTACAGTGAGGAATACATAAGATAGCGTTAAGTAAATTATACAAAGCCATTCCCGGCACCTACTAAGCCTACCACAAGATTAGCAGCTATTATCTGTCAAGCCCTATTTATCCATCAAGCTTCTCATGAACACTGTTTTCCAACACCACCAACCTCATCATTCTTCCCTGTGACCCAAAGGCTGTAGTTCTCTTTGGTTCCAATATTCAACCTTGTCTTATTGTTATTTCTGTCCTAGTCTTTCTTCCTTAAAAATTGTTGCTTCCTTAGGTTATAGCCTGTGTCTTCTTTCTTTATAAAGGTCTAAGGCTGAGTTTTATAAAAAAAAAAAAAAAAAAGAAAAGAAAAGAAAGAAAATCCATGGTAACATGAAATATACTTTAGAAATACACAGTAACAGGAAAAATTGAAAGTTTGCAATGATAATGTGTCATTGATACCCGCAGTGGCACGCAGCCTATATTATTTGCTCTAGTACATATGTGTAATTATTCTCCTTGGACATATGGCAGGAGGGCAAATATCTTGTTCATTGTTTCAGCGTTGTGGTAAATTTGTGCAATTTGCACGGCTATGCACTGATGGCTCTGTAAGTGGCACGAGTGTTTTTAGGATGCAAGCAATGCAACTGATGTTGATATCACCACCACCTGTGTCCTCAGGGTTGTTCACACACATACATCTTCTCCTCTTCTGGTTACAAGGTAAGATTTCACTTCCTACTCATTTTGAAGTTAGACGTTACCAGGTGACCTATTGTGACTAATGAAATGTATGCAGCCGTGATGTGTCTCATGTCCTGGTGGAAAACCAACATGTAACAGTTCATATTTTTCCCCATCTCCTGCCGTCAAAGTACTCACTGAGAGGAAGTCTTAGGGGCCCTGAGTTTGTGACTGATTGCTGTTATCGGGATCCCTATCCTACCCCATGTACCTGTATTAAACTTACCATGTGAAATCCTGCTACCCTGTTTAGCACCAGCATGCTATTTGAATGGGACTGTGATTGTTGTCCTGAAGTTAGGACAAACACTTGATGTTATATGACACTGGAGACTTTAGGAGATGATTAAGTTATGAGATTATAGAGTCCTCATGAATATGATTAGTACCCTTAAAAAAGACACCCCAGAATGTTTCCTCACCCATTGTACTGTGTTAGGACACAATGAAAGTACGGCTGTTTGTAAATCAAGAAGTGAGCCATCACCAAGCAAACCTTTCAGCCCTTTACTTTTCGCTTTCTCAGCATCCAGAACTGTAAGAGGTAATTTAGGCTGTTCATAAACCACCAAGTCTATATGGTATTCTGTTAGAGAAACCTTAACTGACCAAGATGCACACTAAAATAAAAGGTTTTAATAGAAACTAGAGCCTTCTAAAATGATAGAGTGCCTACAATTGAACATTGTATATCATAACAGGAACCAAGAAAGTCACAACTTAAGAAAGGGCAGTCAACTGATGATAACACCATGATGAAGTATCTTGAAAGAATTCTAAATTAACCATTATAAAGTATAATCAACAATCAATTATAAGTTCACTTGGAACAAATAAAAGAAGAGAACATTAAGGCATGCAAATAGAAGTGATAAAGAAAAAAACAAATGAAAAGTATATAATTTTAAAAAAAATCACAAAGACACAGTTAAAACGTGCCAAATTGGTTCAATAATGAAGAATAAGTAACAGAGGATAGAGTCAGTGCACTTAAGAATTCTATGAAACATTTAAGAAAATATAAGAGGAAGGGAGATCTTCCCATCTCATTTTATGAACTAGTATTACTTTGTTTCCAGACTCAGAGAGATCAATATGTATTGTTATCTTAGATACAAAAATCCTCAACAAGATATTAGCAAACCAAGTCTAACAATGTACAAATATTTATGCACTGTAACTATTTGAAATTCATTCTAGGCATTCAAGTCTGACTCTACACTTGAAAATTAATATAATCAACAATATTAATAAACTAATGAAGAGATGTATTATCATACTAGTTGACACAGAGTTTGCTGACTGATTGCTGTTATTTTTGTACCTGTATTAAACTTACCATGTGAAATCCTGCTACCCTGTTTAGCACCAGCATGCTATTTGAATGGGACTGTGATTGTTGTCCTGAAGTTAGGACAAACACTTGATGTTATATGACACTGGAGACTTTAGGAGATGATTAAGTTATGAGATTATAGAGTCCTCATGAATATGATTAGTACCCTTAAAAAAGACACCCCAGAATGTTTCCTCACCCATTGTACTGTGTTAGGACACAATGAAAGTACGGCTGTTTGTAAATCAAGAAGTGAGCCATCACCAAGCAAACCTTTCAGCCCTTTACTTTTCGCTTTCTCAGCATCCAGAACTGTAAGAGGTAATTTAGGCTGTTCATAAACCACCAAGTCTATATGGTATTCTGTTAGAGAAACCTTAACTGACCAAGATGCACACTAAAATAAAAGGTTTTAATAGAAACTAGAGCCTTCTAAAATGATAGAGTGCCTACAATTGAACATTGTATATCATAACAGGAACCAAGAAAGTCACAACTTAAGAAAGGGCAGTCAACTGATGATAACACCATGATGAAGTATCTTGAAAGAATTCTAAATTAACCATTATAAAGTATAATCAACAATCAATTATAAGTTCACTTGGAACAAATAAAAGAAGAGAACATTAAGGCATGCAAATAGAAGTGATAAAGAAAAAAACAAATGAAAAGTATATAATTTTAAAAAAAATCACAAAGACACAGTTAAAACGTGCCAAATTGGTTCAATAATGAAGAATAAGTAACAGAGGATAGAGTCAGTGCACTTAAGAATTCTATGAAACATTTAAGAAAATATAAGAGGAAGGGAGATCTTCCCATCTCATTTTATGAACTAGTATTACTTTGTTTCCAGACTCAGAGAGATCAATATGTATTGTTATCTTAGATACAAAAATCCTCAACAAGATATTAGCAAACCAAGTCTAACAATGTACAAATATTTATGCACTGTAACTATTTGAAATTCATTCTAGGCATTCAAGTCTGACTCTACACTTGAAAATTAATATAATCAACAATATTAATAAACTAATGAAGAGATGTATTATCATACTAGTTGACACAGAAAAAAGCATTTGACAAATGTTCAATACTTTTTAGTAACAAAAACCTCTAGCAAGTTAAAAATAAAGGATAATTAATAACACAATAAAGATTGACTCCAGAAAACTTAAAGATAAGTTTATGCTTAATGATTAAATCTAAATATTCATCACCTAAATATCATGATCAATCCAAGATCACCACTCCTACCCAACATAATTTCTTGAAATTCTATCCACTACAGTAAGTCAGAAAGAAGGTAAGGAACATGCAGTTTGGAAAAATAAGTAATAAAACTCTATTTCCATATGGCCTGATTATCTACATAAAAAATTCCAAGAAATCTACTGAAATTAACTCTAAATGGATAACAGACTTAGATTTTAAATGTAGACTATACAATTCTTGGGAGAAAAATCAAACAAACAAACAAAACAGAGTATCTGGCACCAGAGTTAGGCAGAGTTCTCAGATTTGACACCAAAAGTGCAATGTATGAAAGAAAAAGATGATATATTGGAGCTCATCAAAATGTTTTATAAATACAGTTTGCATAAGCCCATGTAAAGAGAATGAAAATTTAAGCTACAGAATGGGAAAAATATTTACAAACCTCATGTCTGACAAAAAAACTAGTACCTAGGATATATAAAGAACTGTCAAAACTCAACAGAAAAAATGTAATTAGAAAATGGGCAAAAGAACCACAGACATTTCACTGAAGAGGGTCTACAGATGGCCAATAAGTGCATGAGAATATGTTCAGTATCATTAGCCATCAGGAAAATGCAAATGAAGCCCATAATGAAATATCACCTTATACCTAGTGAATAGTTAAAATAACAAATAGTGACAATATCAAATACTGGCGAGAATTTAGAGCAGCCGAATCACTCACACATTGCTGGTAAGAATGTGAAATAGGACATTCACTCCAGAAAATAATTTAATATTTTCGTATAAAACTTAACAGGCGATGTGCATATGGCATAGCAATTGTACTCTTGTTCATTTATCCTGGAAATGAAAGCTTAGGTTTACTCAAAAACCTGTACATGAATATTACCAGCATTATATGAAATATTTGTTTTATTTGTAGCAGCCAAAAATGAGCATCAAACCAGATGTTCTTTCACAGGTGAACATTTAAGCAAAGTACGGATGTATACTGCACATCCATAGAAAGGAATGGGCTATTGACACATGCACACTTATATGCATAGTCCCAAATTAGTTGTGGAATTTTGTTTTCCTGATTTCAGCAAGGAACATTGAATGTTTAAAAATTAGTGCAAAATATATTTATCAAAGAAAGATATAAAGTTAATTAACCTTTCATGAAATAGAGAGAACAGTTTGGTTTACATTAACTCCTAATCTTGCCTATTGCAAAATGTGACCAGGATTTTATTACTATTTTATATAATAAGTATTTTTGCATTTTTTTAGATGCAATTAAAGCATCACTAAAAGCTACCAAACACTAAAAGTGCAATGTATGAAAGAAAAAGATGATATATTGGAGCTCATCAAAATGTTTTATAAATACAGTTTGCATAAGCCCATGTAAAGAGAATGAAAATTTAAGCTACAGAATGGGAAAAATATTTACAAACCTCATGTCTGACAAAAAAACTAGTACCTAGGATATATAAAGAACTGTCAAAACTCAACAGAAAAAATGTAATTAGAAAATGGGCAAAAGAACCACAGACATTTCACTGAAGAGGGTCTACAGATGGCCAATAAGTGCATGAGAATATGTTCAGTATCATTAGCCATCAGGAAAATGCAAATGAAGCCCATAATGAAATATCACCTTATACCTAGTGAATAGTTAAAATAACAAATAGTGACAATATCAAATACTGGCGAGAATTTAGAGCAGCCGAATCACTCACACATTGCTGGTAAGAATGTGAAATAGGACATTCACTCCAGAAAATAATTTAATATTTTCGTATAAAACTTAACAGGCGATGTGCATATGGCATAGCAATTGTACTCTTGTTCATTTATCCTGGAAATGAAAGCTTAGGTTTACTCAAAAACCTGTACATGAATATTACCAGCATTATATGAAATATTTGTTTTATTTGTAGCAGCCAAAAATGAGCATCAAACCAGATGTTCTTTCACAGGTGAACATTTAAGCAAAGTACGGATGTATACTGCACATCCATAGAAAGGAATGGGCTATTGACACATGCACACTTATATGCATAGTCCCAAATTAGTTGTGGAATTTTGTTTTCCTGATTTCAGCAAGGAACATTGAATGTTTAAAAATTAGTGCAAAATATATTTATCAAAGAAAGATATAAAGTTAATTAACCTTTCATGAAATAGAGAGAACAGTTTGGTTTACATTAACTCCTAATCTTGCCTATTGCAAAATGTGACCAGGATTTTATTACTATTTTATATAATAAGTATTTTTGCATTTTTTTAGATGCAATTAAAGCATCACTAAAAGCTACCAAACACTAAAAGCTGCAGTATAATGGTCCTCAAAAGTTATCTTAAGGAAAAATGTATAAATTGAATTTATTAAAATTATACAGCACTAATACAACCACTCTATAAATATGAACTACTGCTAAGAATATAAAGTAAAATACAAGCATATATGCATGCATTTGTTTTATTTCTTTGTAAAGGTATTTTGATGTTTAACTGAAATCTCCAGCTTCTTAATAAAGGATTTAAACATAGACATTTCCCTGGCTCCTTTAGCCACCTCTTTTATCTATTAATTTTCCCCCGTTTAACCTTTGTGCTTGATTTTTTGTTCTTCTACTCATAGCTCCTAGTTTTTTCTCCCTCAGTGTAATGACAAAATGTAAGCTTTACATTCTCTTTAAAGTCTCAATTGCATTCACACAGCATT
Organism: Tragulus kanchil; assembly: GCA_022376925.1. Lineage (NCBI taxonomy): Eukaryota > Metazoa > Chordata > Mammalia > Artiodactyla > Tragulidae > Tragulus > Tragulus kanchil. Next base: position 15,515,823 of record JAIOJX010000025.1, read on the forward strand.
CAGCAGAGTGTCCAGATTATCCTGAAACAGAAAAAAAAAAAAAAAATTGCTGCAAAATGCTGTGATTATGTGAGCATTTGTTCTGCCTACAAACTGCTGCTTTGATAATTTCTTCTGTAGAGTTTTTGAACATACAGATTTTCTTTGGAGTCTTGAATTCAGCTCAGGGGGAGTCTAAACTAAAATGAAGATTCAGATAAATTAAGAATACCACATTAAAAAAGAACAAGTCCTGTACCATAAAATGTTAAAGGTAATGAGAAAATTTTACCTAATGGAGAGAAAGTGCAATGGAGGGTAAACATTCATCTGTTTCCCTGGTACAGTCCATACCTGATATCCTCATGTACTCCTTTTTTTTTAAAAATTTTGGCCTCTTTTATTGGTTATTGATTTATTTTCATCCATTTTTTTGTTCTTTGGCCGTTGATATGCATAGTCCCAAATTAGTTGTGGAATTTTGTTTTCCTGATTTCAGCAAGGAACATTGAATGTTTAAAAATTAGTGCAAAATATATTTATCAAAGAAAGATATAAAGTTAATTAACCTTTCATGAAATAGAGAGAACAGTTTGGTTTACATTAACTCCTAATCTTGCCTATTGCAAAATGTGACCAGGATTTTATTACTATTTTATATAATAAGTATTTTTGCATTTTTTTAGATGCAATTAAAGCATCACTAAAAGCTACCAAACACTAAAAGCTGCAGTATAATGGTCCTCAAAAGTTATCTTAAGGAAAAATGTATAAATTGAATTTATTAAAATTATACAGCACTAATACAACCACTCTATAAATATGAACTACTGCTAAGAATATAAAGTAAAATACAAGCATATATGCATGCATTTGTTTTATTTCTTTGTAAAGGTATTTTGATGTTTAACTGAAATCTCCAGCTTCTTAATAAAGGATTTAAACATAGACATTTCCCTGGCTCCTTTAGCCACCTCTTTTATCTATTAATTTTCCCCCGTTTAACCTTTGTGCTTGATTTTTTGTTCTTCTACTCATAGCTCCTAGTTTTTTCTCCCTCAGTGTAATGACAAAATGTAAGCTTTACATTCTCTTTAAAGTCTCAATTGCATTCACACAGCATTCAGCAGAGTGTCCAGATTATCCTGAAACAGAAAAAAAAAAAAAAAATTGCTGCAAAATGCTGTGATTATGTGAGCATTTGTTCTGCCTACAAACTGCTGCTTTGATAATTTCTTCTGTAGAGTTTTTGAACATACAGATTTTCTTTGGAGTCTTGAATTCAGCTCAGGGGGAGTCTAAACTAAAATGAAGATTCAGATAAATTAAGAATACCACATTAAAAAAGAACAAGTCCTGTACCATAAAATGTTAAAGGTAATGAGAAAATTTTACCTAATGGAGAGAAAGTGCAATGGAGGGTAAACATTCATCTGTTTCCCTGGTACAGTCCATACCTGATATCCTCATGTACTCCTTTTTTTTTAAAAATTTTGGCCTCTTTTATTGGTTATTGATTTATTTTCATCCATCTTTGTTCTTTGGCCTGTGCGGGCCTACCATTGCAGTGGCCCCTTTCGTTGCAGAGCACCAGCTCTGGGCGCGTTCGCTCCAGAGCGCTGACTCCTATTTGGACACACCAGTCCAGCTGCTACGCAGCACGTGGAATCTTCCCAGGCCTGGGACAGAACCAATGCCCGTTGCACTGCAAAGTGAACTCTTTACCACTGGACCACCAGGGAAGCCCCTTCCTCATATACTCTTAATATGACTCCTTTTACTTACATAAGTGTCTCAATTTGGGCATGGAATTATATGGCAACTGTAATCATGAAGTACATAGTAACTGCCTTTAGTTGCTTGAAGATTGTCATATAGGAAAGGTATTCAAGTTTGCATGAATTAGGGATAGAAATAGTTCAGTGAATAGAAACTTTAAGAGCCCACCTGTATGGGTCTGTATAAGTGGGATCCTTTAAAATTGGAAAAAACATCTCTTCAAAAGAGGAGAAACTACTGTTGCTGGAGGTATTTAAATGTAGAAGGATGACTTGTCAGGTTTTGTCAAGAGATTCCTGTGAATTATTGCGTTAAAAGATGTATACATTTTCTTATACATTTTGTGGTTTTTCAGTAGGATAAGAAAAGTAAGAATAGCATTGTTTCCTGAGTACTGTTATCTAATTCTTGCAATTTGACATTTAGTTATCTCTGAATTTATGAGACAGTGTTATTATCCACTTCTTCCCCCACTTTTTAATGAAGAAAGTGAAATGGAGTGTAGTTTAGTAACTTGCCTGGAGTCACCATCAACTTTGTAGTGATTGTATTTAAATCCTGGCATTCTGGTGCCCAGAACTATACTATTGATCATGCCTATCGTTAATATGGCTAAAATGGCACACATTTTACAATAGTGAACCTCTTTATTGAGTATTCACTACATCCATTACTCTAGTAAACACTTTTCACATCTTCTTCTTACAGGAACCCTATGAACTGTATTTGGTCAGAACTCTCTTGCATGCAGGTGATGAAGTCCAGGTTTAAAATGTCAGATATGTAGCTCACAACTGAAAACCCAGTGTTGATGCTGGCCTTGAAACTATTGGATCCGAGCGGAGCACTTCAACAAGGGTATCGCATATCACATATCCATATATCTATAGTCTCATCTCTTAGAAGGCTTCATTTGACTCAGTGTTTCCTTAATTTTTAGGCAGGCTTTCTTCATGGAGGGCAGAGGAGCTCTGACAATTCTGTTTATGTCAACTTCCCAGGCAACAATGTCAGGAAAGAACGTAGAGCATCCCTGCCATGGGTTGGCATTTATTCCTGGACCATGGCTCTGTACAGGAATGTAGGTTAATTTGATTGGCTGACCTATTAACATGACCACCACTCAAGAGAGTTGAAGACATGTAATTGACAGCTTCACTAGAATCCAATGGGTACAGTTCCTAAAATGAAACAAGGAATGTCATTAGCAGAAGAGAAAGATATGCTAGATTGACTAAGATATAAATGTCATATAAACATTAGATATCCAAATAATTGTCATATCTATTGCATTAGCCCAAAGCTATATGCCCAAGGCAATGATGATTTTCAAACCCAGGATTGTGTAGATTTTGAAGTTTTTATACCCACTTTGCAACCACTTTGCAGTCTCTCTAAATAGTAAGATAGATTTAATATGTGTAGTAATACATTCTGGCTAAAGTTCTGACTTGACTTTCTGTATTTTTCCAGCTATGTTTTTTATAGAGTTATTAATGGAAATGGAATACTGTGTATTCAGAGTGACTTAAATGAACAATTCACTTCTCAAATCTTTAGCTTTAAAAATAAAGTAATAGAGTAAGCCCCCCTTTTACAAAATGCCTGGAGTCACCAGCAACTTTGTAGTGATTGTATTTAAATCCTGGCATTCTGGTGCCCAGAACTATACTATTGATCATGCCTATCGTTAATATGGCTAAAATGGCACACATTTTACAATAGTGAACCTCTTTATTGAGTATTCACTACATCCATTACTCTAGTAAACACTTTTCACATCTTCTTCTTACAGGAACCCTATGAACTGTATTTGGTCAGAACTCTCTTGCATGCAGGTGATGAAGTCCAGGTTTAAAATGTCAGATATGTAGCTCACAACTGAAAACCCAGTGTTGATGCTGGCCTTGAAACTATTGGATCCGAGCGGAGCACTTCAACAAGGGTATCGCATATCACATATCCATATATCTATAGTCTCATCTCTTAGAAGGCTTCATTTGACTCAGTGTTTCCTTAATTTTTAGGCAGGCTTTCTTCATGGAGGGCAGAGGAGCTCTGACAATTCTGTTTATGTCAACTTCCCAGGCAACAATGTCAGGAAAGAACGTAGAGCATCCCTGCCATGGGTTGGCATTTATTCCTGGACCATGGCTCTGTACAGGAATGTAGGTTAATTTGATTGGCTGACCTATTAACATGACCACCACTCAAGAGAGTTGAAGACATGTAATTGACAGCTTCACTAGAATCCAATGGGTACAGTTCCTAAAATGAAACAAGGAATGTCATTAGCAGAAGAGAAAGATATGCTAGATTGACTAAGATATAAATGTCATATAAACATTAGATATCCAAATAATTGTCATATCTATTGCATTAGCCCAAAGCTATATGCCCAAGGCAATGATGATTTTCAAACCCAGGATTGTGTAGATTTTGAAGTTTTTATACCCACTTTGCAACCACTTTGCAGTCTCTCTAAATAGTAAGATAGATTTAATATGTGTAGTAATACATTCTGGCTAAAGTTCTGACTTGACTTTCTGTATTTTTCCAGCTATGTTTTTTATAGAGTTATTAATGGAAATGGAATACTGTGTATTCAGAGTGACTTAAATGAACAATTCACTTCTCAAATCTTTAGCTTTAAAAATAAAGTAATAGAGTAATTCAGAATAACAAAGCCACATCCTCCCAAACAAAACAAATCACATAAGCAAAGGATGCATAATACAAACTGGTTTAATTTTTGAGGATGGCAGTATTTATAATTGGTCAAATAATTGATCATTAATGAATTTTTTGTATGCCATGTAAATAGTTTAGAAGCATACATTATTCTCAAATTGCACAGTTATTTGAGTTCTCTTGCTCTCTAGCATATTGAATAGTTATCTTTTATATGGCCTCTCATTTTAAGTAAACACTTGCTACAAATTGTTTTCGTCTTTATCAAGCAAACAATGGCCTTTGTATTTCTAGTCATTTTTGAAAATCTCTGGAAATAATTCATTCTTCCTTTAATAAAATATTGACTGGAGGTTTGTTTGGAGCATGGGGAGATTTGGGGAGCGAAATACAAGTTTAAATTCCTTCTAAAGGAATGTAATTCTTTCTCTTTCAGAAAGGTGGGAAATACCTGTTCTAATTCCAATACTGTTGTGTTAAATTTAATGAAAGGAAAATTAAGATTATAACTTGAACGCAGACATGCTTTATTAATGCCTATATATCTATTAGGGCTTCTCTTGTTCAGCTGGGAAGAATGCACCTGCAATGCAGGAGACCCCAATTCAATCCCTGGATCTGAAAGATCCCCTGGAGAAAGGATAAATTATGCAATCCAGCATTCTTGGGCTTTCCTGGTGGCTCAGAGGGTAAAGAATCCCCTGCAATGAGGCAGCCCTGGGTTCAGTCCCTGGGCGTAGGGAAGATCTGCTGAAGGGAAAGGCTACCCACTCTGGTATTCTTGCCTGGAGAAATCCATGGCTTGTGCATGGGTTGCAAGGAGTTAGACGTGACTGAGTGACTTGACGTATCTATATGGTGTTGGATAGGGAGTTTTGAGGACAATATTTCAATAAAAGAATGATAGATAACATGATTTAAATTTGCTGAATGAACCATAGAGGGTGATAACTGTTTTGTTTGACTGTCATCACTCCAAAAATAGAGTAAATCAACTGCTGAAAAATATAAACAGCAAGAGGAACGCAAGTGACACATTGGCCTGATAAAAGTGGAAAATATAGTGTTAATCTAAAGTTAAACACTGTGTAACACAAAGTACCTGCATTTGATTAACTTTCATGTGAATTGCGGTAAAATTATTGGGGCTACCTAGGTGGCTGTAAGTGTCAAAGAACTCACCTGCTAGAGCAGCAGACGTAAGATTTCATCCCTGGGTTGGGAAGATCTTCTGCAGAAGGGCATGGGAACCCACTCCAGTATTCATGCCTGGGAAATTCCTTGGACAGAAGAGCCTGGCAGGCTGTGGGGCTGCAAAGAGTCAATAAATGAAGTGATTTAGCATGCACACAAAGAATCTATTTATCTTTTTATAGATAAAATATCTAAATGTGGGTACAGATTGAATAAATATTTCTGCACTATTATGTACCTTAAGAAACTTCTAATGGAAAAAAAGTCTTTCAAAACAAATAATTCTGGTTCAAAAACCATGGGATTATCATCAAAGACAGCCCCTTTTTCTTATAAATTAATTTCTGTTGATTCAACATGATAATATACAAATCTCCTCAGTGAAAATCATGATAGCAAAACATTCTGTTCCTCTTGAAGTGTATTCTAGCATTGTATTATGTTTCAGTGGCTTCCCCAGTTGCTCTGGGAAAAATTCTGTCTATCATTGCAGGTGATGCAGATTTGATCTCTGAGACAGGAAGATCCCCTGGAGAAGGAAATGGCAAGTCACTCTAGTATCCTTGCCTGGAGAATTTCATGGACAGAGGAACCTGGTGGACTACCATCCATGGAGTAGGTTGCAAAAGAGTCAGACACGACTTTGTGACTGAACAACAGCAATAGGATGTCTTTACATGTGTGTTTTCTGATTTTAATGGTTACTTTTGTGCTATGTAGTTATGCAGACTGTGTGGCTCACACAGTCACTACATGACACTCAGGCAGCCTCTTCAGTTCTCCTGACATTGGGGTTCTAATTCTTGGGTATAGTATTTGACTGTCTACTTTCAACAACTGTAGAGGATCTCGAGTACTTTCAAAACCAAAATCTGTGGCAGTAGGAATCAGGTACCAGCTCAAATTTGAAAGGTAACAGCAACCTTAAAAAAAAAATTCAGAGATAGGAAATGGAGTTGTAAATGAATTTGAAGACTTGGAGTTTGCGTTGTCAAGAAAAGAGAAAGTATATAGTGATCTTTGCAACATCCCGATTTCTGTTCCTAATTTCCCATGACTTTGGTTCTAAAAATTTGATTTATTTACTCATATTTTCTCCTAATCATTTCATTAGATAATTTTGCATCCTGTATTTTTCTCTGTGTGAACATTGAGCTTACTGGAATTGGCAAGCATTTGTCATCTTTACTCTTAAACTCAGCACAGCAGCTTCCAAGTAAAGATAATATTTTATTTTCCATCAAGTATTGCTTTCATCTTAAATATTTAATTTTAAATGACTGCATATTACCTAAGTATGTTTGTCTTATGTGAGATCCATCAAGGCACTCACATGATTTCTCTAAGTCAAACATGCTGGCTTTTTTCCCTGGTACTTTGCATGAAGAAACTATCAAACTCTCTCTCTCTCTCTCTTTTTCTTTTTTTCCCAAAGACACCATACGCAGGAGTATTCATTACTGCACCAAAATAGATCTGATATTTTGGTACCCACAATGCTCCATCTGTATGCCAGATGCTTGAAGCCACGTGGCACTGCTCGTGTTTTAAACAAATAAATGTGAAGTATACAAGATGGGTAAAGGGCAGTGATACATGTGTGCCATCATTATTCAGACTATATTAATCTTCCCTGAGATTTTAAATATCATTTGAAGAAGGAATTTGGTAATACCAGGTAATAGATACAGCTAATAAGTCAATGTATTAAACTAACCTCATACATAACATTGGAAATCTTTTTGAGACAAAGAACAAATACTTTATGTTGACATAAAACACAAAATGTAAAAGGTCATTGAATTGTGGACACATTTTATATGAAGAACTGTTTTCTTGTTCTCAATGTGGTTTTTTAAATCGTTATTTATGGGACTTGATTTGAAATTAGATAAAGCTGTTTATTTGAAATTAGATCAAAGAAAGATTTATATAAATTCAATTTCAAAATTTGTGATAAAAACAGTATCTTAGATCAAATGTATATATGTGTAGGTTGATATAACTTAAAAATCATTATACACATATCTTTGTATATTTATATTCTTGTTATTTAACTCCACTTTAATGTTGACATTTTCTTATGTCCTTTTTGTTGATATCTGAAAATGAGTATATTTGTAAGGATAGATTGTTTAACTTGTTTCTTTCTTGTATACTTCTGTTCTATTAATCTTCTGATTATTATTTCATAATTCTATTTAAATAACTACTTATATAGTTTCCCTGCCTATAGATTTATTTCTTTTAGAAAATATCCCTTGGGTATTTATTCATCCTAAAAGATTATTATTTCAGGCACACTGTTTCAGTTAAGTTTCAGTGGTTTGCTGTTTTCTAGAGTTAAAATTCAAATGTTTCAGCTCTGCTCCTATATTGCACCAGAATATGGACAACAGTTTCCAAATCCTCTTTTTCATGTTATCCTCAAATCACAGGCTACTCAGTATGCTTAGGATTTCTCTTGCTCATCAGTTTGCTTTCAGCAGTCAAAAGCATGAGAAATCTGTCCGCTCAGACAATGCTAAACTCCGCTAACATTTATCAATATTCAACCAATATTCACCAGTATTTAAATTCAAAATGATAATTTTAGAATGGAGATAGCTGTTATCTCTTTATATAAGGAAAAGCTACATATACACCTATGGAAAGATTATGTACACATAGCACCTATGAGAGAAATGCACTCAATTCTATGGATCTCTGGCAGAAAGAGTCATAGGTGGATGTTGTATTTTAAATAATGTTGCAAGTTTCATTCCATAGTTATATGATACCATAGAGAGAAAGAGTTATGAAATTTTAAACAGAAAAACTTGTGAAAAAGTGTTTTAAAACACCTAACCCTTTCCTGCTATAATTAATTCAGTAACTAATTGTGTCTTATAGGAACGCCGTTCAGTGTTCCTGAAACTCATTTGTGTTCCTGAACTGTTATTTAAATCCTCTCCTGTTCATTTTTCATGAACAAATCTGGTCTCCCCAACTAGCTTGTTTAGGTCCTTTGGGAAGGTGACTTTTTCGTAAGTTAAAAGTAGCTCACAGAGCACCTTATATAGTGTAGGGACTTTAATATTTTTGTTTGATACAATTTGACTTTGTCATTATTTGCTATGAGAATCCAGCTATTCTGTATGCAGAATTCATTGCTCTACCTTTTAATGTTTTGAACATCATTCAAAATCTCACTTTGATTATATATAGGTACAAGTCTGTGATTTTAGAAAATTTCTTCTGCATGACAGATTTATTAAAGCCAGAAGGTGATTATACCCATCATTCTCTCCAACGAATATTGCTCATTTAGCTTAATTCTCAAGTTCTCCTAATAATTAAATGTGGGTTACTAAATGAATATTTTTACTTGAGAAATATAAATGGTGTATTTTCTTATGGTCCATAGATTGAGAGAATAAATAAAAAAGAAAAAAAGTCAGTGCCCATATAACTTTATATTGTGGTACCTTTAATAGTATCAAACTTCTCAATTTGTTCTTCTGAATTTTTTTGGCTATATGTGCAAGATACCACCATGCAAACTAGTTGAAACCAAATACGTGACAAACAGATATTTGGAGATGGGATACAAATTTTAGAAGGCTTAACAGGGCAGGTAACCAAAATCAAATAAAGTATTTCTCTTTCAGAGCCAGTTTCATTTTAACATGCTTCTCTCAGGGCTGAGACAGAAGCTCTTGGAAGACTGCAGTGCTAACTGCTCAGTCCTCAGCATCTAGAATGGTGCCATAATGGATGAGAAATGCACTCAATTCTATGGATCTCTGGCAGAAAGAGTCATAGGTGGATGTTGTATTTTAAATAATGTTGCAAGTTTCATTCCATAGTTATATGATACCATAGAGAGAAAGAGTTATGAAATTTTAAACAGAAAAACTTGTGAAAAAGTGTTTTAAAACACCTAACCCTTTCCTGCTATAATTAATTCAGTAACTAATTGTGTCTTATAGGAACGCCGTTCAGTGTTCCTGAAACTCATTTGTGTTCCTGAACTGTTATTTAAATCCTCTCCTGTTCATTTTTCATGAACAAATCTGGTCTCCCCAACTAGCTTGTTTAGGTCCTTTGGGAAGGTGACTTTTTCGTAAGTTAAAAGTAGCTCACAGAGCACCTTATATAGTGTAGGGACTTTAATATTTTTGTTTGATACAATTTGACTTTGTCATTATTTGCTATGAGAATCCAGCTATTCTGTATGCAGAATTCATTGCTCTACCTTTTAATGTTTTGAACATCATTCAAAATCTCACTTTGATTATATATAGGTACAAGTCTGTGATTTTAGAAAATTTCTTCTGCATGACAGATTTATTAAAGCCAGAAGGTGATTATACCCATCATTCTCTCCAACGAATATTGCTCATTTAGCTTAATTCTCAAGTTCTCCTAATAATTAAATGTGGGTTACTAAATGAATATTTTTACTTGAGAAATATAAATGGTGTATTTTCTTATGGTCCATAGATTGAGAGAATAAATAAAAAAGAAAAAAAGTCAGTGCCCATATAACTTTATATTGTGGTACCTTTAATAGTATCAAACTTCTCAATTTGTTCTTCTGAATTTTTTTGGCTATATGTGCAAGATACCACCATGCAAACTAGTTGAAACCAAATACGTGACAAACAGATATTTGGAGATGGGATACAAATTTTAGAAGGCTTAACAGGGCAGGTAACCAAAATCAAATAAAGTATTTCTCTTTCAGAGCCAGTTTCATTTTAACATGCTTCTCTCAGGGCTGAGACAGAAGCTCTTGGAAGACTGCAGTGCTAACTGCTCAGTCCTCAGCATCTAGAATGGTGCCTGGTGTATTGCACTCAAGCAGTATTTGTTGCCTGGATAGAAACATTTGAATCTGGTATCCCAGGGCCAGAATAGTATTTCCTGATTACTGCAGTAGAACCATACTGAAAGGGAAAGGGAAAGACTTAGTTTCTCCATCATGTCTGACTCCTGTGTCACTATGGATTGTAGCCCGCCAGGCTCCTCTGTCCATGGAGTTTTCCAGGGAAGGGTACTGGAGTGGGTTGCCATTCTCTTCTCCAAGGAATCTTCCCAACTCAAGGATCAAACCTGGGTCTCCTGCATTGTGGGTGGATTCTGTCCCATCTGAGCCAGCAGGGAAGCCTTTAGTGAAGAACAGTTACTAATCTCCCCCAGTTCACATTATCAGCAGGGGATACCTGTTATCAGCAGGGGATACGAGAAAGTTGAATCAGAAGATTCTTCTGCCTGGAATACAGACCAGACGCCACAGAAAAGTATTGTAAAGTACATATATTGATAGTTTTTTCTTTGTCCTTTAAGTGTATGTTCAAGAGCAACAATAAAGACAGAAACCTCAGTTGGAAGTACAGAGTATAAATAAGGCCATTTTTCCTGAGAAAAATGCATGAGCTTCAGTCTTTCAGCAGAAGAAAATTAACTCCAATTCATTTGAATGTTGTTTTCCATACCATCTCGTTGAATCTCAAGAAGTATTAGAGTTCCTCTCTCCAATACTTCTTAAACATTTTTTGAAGTTTCTAGAGATTTTGATGAAATGGTATAAAGAGCAATGTTTCACTTCCTGTAGCAAATATGCTGGGTGCTAAGTCACTTCAATTGTGTCTGACTCTGGGCAACCCTGTGGACTGTAGCCCACGAGACTGCTTTGTCCGTGGGATTCTCCTGGCCAGAAAATTGGGGTGTTGCCACGCCCTCTTCCAGGGATCTTCCTGACCCTGGGATAGAAGCCACATCTCTTATGTCTGCTGCATTGGCATGCAGGTCCTTTACCACTAGCACCAACTGGGAAGCCCCATGTAGCAGATGCTTAATGATAAATCTCAGCTACAATTTAAATTCTGAATTATGTTATTTGGTTTTAAGTGGCTTCACTTGTAGTGTATCAAGATATGAATGATCTTTTTTAATATTACCACCAGGCTACAGAAATAGTGGTCCAAACTGGAAAGCTGAAATGCAGTTAGGCTTGCTGTAGGAATAACGTAAGCAGAAAAGATAGGGCTTCAATTACATCTCTTATAAAGACTAACATTCTAAAATGAACATGTATCACTTTTCCAAATCTTTCTTCTTACTCTTCTCCTACCCTCAACCTCCTAAGTTCTAAATACTACTGAAAAAATAATCTTTTGCTACTTTTTGTGGAGTGATGTAGAAATGACTGTTACGTTGTTGCTGTTATTAAGTCTGTACTTGTTATATGACAAAGTCTTCTTATTCTATTAAAAAAGTCATAATTTAAATTGCTCTTCACACATTTTAAGGTTGTTCTGCATTGTTCTTAATGAAGGTCGAACCTGTGAGATGATATATTATTATTGGCTGAATCCTAGCTGTTTTGTATGCGTTATACATTTGATGAGAATTCAGCTTCAAAAGAAGCGATTCATTTACATTGAAAAGGCCTTGCTATAAGCGAACCAAAGCATGCCTGTATCCAAATATAGAAACTTTTTGATAGATGAATAGTTTTATATTGTGAAGAATATACATGCACATGTACACATACACATATGCACATATATTCTCTTGGGCTGAGATGATGAACATTTTATCAATGTATCTTATAATTGAAGGCATTTCCTTTGAATGTTTTCCATACCATCTCGTTGAATCTCAAGAAGTATTAGAGTTCCTCTCCAATACTTCTTAAACATTTTGAAGTTTCTAGAGATTTTGATGAAATGGTATAAAGAGCAATGTTTCACTTCCTGTAGCAAATATGCTGGGTGCTAAGTCACTTCAATTGTGTCTGACTCTGGGCAACCCTGTGGACTGTAGCCCACGAGACTGCTTTGTCCGTGGGATTCTCCTGGCCAGAAAATTGGGGTGTTGCCACGCCCTCTTCCAGGGATCTTCCTGACCCTGGGATAGAAGCCACATCTCTTATGTCTGCTGCATTGGCATGCAGGTCCTTTACCACTAGCACCAACTGGGAAGCCCCATGTAGCAGATGCTTAATGATAAATCTCAGCTACAATTTAAATTCTGAATTATGTTATTTGGTTTTAAGTGGCTTCACTTGTAGTGTATCAAGATATGAATGATCTTTTTTAATATTACCACCAGGCTACAGAAATAGTGGTCCAAACTGGAAAGCTGAAATGCAGTTAGGCTTGCTGTAGGAATAACGTAAGCAGAAAAGATAGGGCTTCAATTACATCTCTTATAAAGACTAACATTCTAAAATGAACATGTATCACTTTTCCAAATCTTTCTTCTTACTCTTCTCCTACCCTCAACCTCCTAAGTTCTAAATACTACTGAAAAAATAATCTTTTGCTACTTTTTGTGGAGTGATGTAGAAATGACTGTTACGTTGTTGCTGTTATTAAGTCTGTACTTGTTATATGACAAAGTCTTCTTATTCTATTAAAAAAGTCATAATTTAAATTGCTCTTCACACATTTTAAGGTTGTTCTGCATTGTTCTTAATGAAGGTCGAACCTGTGAGATGATATATTATTATTGGCTGAATCCTAGCTGTTTTGTATGCGTTATACATTTGATGAGAATTCAGCTTCAAAAGAAGCGATTCATTTACATTGAAAAGGCCTTGCTATAAGCGAACCAAAGCATGCCTGTATCCAAATATAGAAACTTTTTGATAGATGAATAGTTTTATATTGTGAAGAATATACATGCACATGTACACATACACATATGCACATATATTCTCTTGGGCTGAGATGATGAACATTTTATCAATGTATCTTATAATTGAAGGCATTTCCTTTCATTCACACAAACTTTTGTTTAATTTTTATATTTATTTCTTCTATGTTTCATAGTTGTTTAATTGTGTAATTGATGAACACTTACTGAGGATACCATATGTACCACTCTATAGGTATTTTCTCATTTAAAGATTCCCCCAAATTAAAGATTGTTTTTTTTTTTTTCACGTATGAGAAGAATGAGGTTTTAGTTTCTGTAAGTTTTTAAGGGACAAAGCTGGGCTAATTTAAAATATATCCCCAATGTATGAACCGATATTCTATGCTTTCTACCTTAAAATGAAGAAGTGTGGACAGAGACCCAAATTTTGTTGCCCTTCCTCAGTTTAAATAATCAGAAATTATGTACATGGTTTCCAGACTTATTATGCGTTATTTAAATCCCCTATCACTTTTGGGAGCATATGAAGAAGGATTCTGTGAGTAATGTTCAAGATTTATGGTGGAACTAAGCCATAATGAATTATTATTATACTTTTAGATTATGTATTTACATGTTGACAGGTAAGTAATTTTCTAGTTAATCTAATCACTATACAAGCAAATCTGAAAAGAAACATTAGAATCCTTCAAAGTATGAATTGATATGGATAATTGATTTGATTTTTCATTTTAACCGTTGAAAGCAGCCTCAGTCAGAGTGGAATTTATAAACTGAATACTTTTTGAATGAGTACAGATACCCAAGGCTAGGTCTGCTATTTCATTCCATACCTAGCTTTCTCACAGCTCCTTAAATGTGTCATCTTTCTTGACTCATTTTGATTTTCAAACCTGAACTTGATTTACTTCAGTATGTTCTCAAGGAGCATGGAAAGGAGAAATCATTTTCTTTTAACTTTTCTTAATTATGGCCAATTGAAATGACATAAGCAGTCAATTTTTACCTGAATATCGTTATACATTTGATGAGAATTCAGCTTCAAAGAAGCGATTCATTGACATTGAAAAGGCCTTGCTATAAGCGAACCAAAGCATGCCTGTATCCAAATATAGAAACTTTTTGATAGATGAATAGTTTTATATTGTGAAGAATATACATGCACATGTACACATACACATATGCACATATATTCTCTTGGGCTGAGATGATGAACATTTTATCAATGTATCTTATAATTGAAGGCATTTCCTTTCATTCACACAAACTTTTGTTTAATTTTTATATTTATTTCTTCTATGTTTCATAGTTGTTTAATTGTGTAATTGATGAACACTTACTGAGGATACCATATGTACCACTCTATAGGTATTTTCTCATTTAAAGATTCCCCCAAATTAAAGATTGTTTTTTTTTTTTTCACGTATGAGAAGAATGAGGTTTTAGTTTCTGTAAGTTTTTAAGGGACAAAGCTGGGCTAATTTAAAATATATCCCCAATGTATGAACCGATATTCTATGCTTTCTACCTTAAAATGAAGAAGTGTGGACAGAGACCCAAATTTTGTTGCCCTTCCTCAGTTTAAATAATCAGAAATTATGTACATGGTTTCCAGACTTATTATGCGTTATTTAAATCCCCTATCACTTTTGGGAGCATATGAAGAAGGATTCTGTGAGTAATGTTCAAGATTTATGGTGGAACTAAGCCATAATGAATTATTATTATACTTTTAGATTATGTATTTACATGTTGACAGGTAAGTAATTTTCTAGTTAATCTAATCACTATACAAGCAAATCTGAAAAGAAACATTAGAATCCTTCAAAGTATGAATTGATATGGATAATTGATTTGATTTTTCATTTTAACCGTTGAAAGCAGCCTCAGTCAGAGTGGAATTTATAAACTGAATACTTTTTGAATGAGTACAGATACCCAAGGCTAGGTCTGCTATTTCATTCCATACCTAGCTTTCTCACAGCTCCTTAAATGTGTCATCTTTCTTGACTCATTTTGATTTTCAAACCTGAACTTGATTTACTTCAGTATGTTCTCAAGGAGCATGGAAAGGAGAAATCATTTTCTTTTAACTTTTCTTAATTATGGCCAATTGAAATGACATAAGCAGTCAATTTTTTACCTGATCCATGACCACCAACACTGATTGTCTTCTATCTTTTGGAGAGAGAGATGCAGGAAAGAAATGTCTAAAAAAGTTTAAATGAGATGATTTATAAAAAAAATGTTGGAAATAATAGGTCCTCTTTCTTTGCTCAGCCTGGGCACACATGCCTTTGGGGCTCTGAGAGAGATGACAGCCATCAATAATAAAAAGTTAATCCAGGAATTATGCATAGAAAGATAAAAGTTACCTTTGATAGAATTATAGGTATTATGAGTGGTGCATTCTATTTCATTATGTATACTCTTGTCTATCCCTTAACTGAAACATATTAATGTATCTATGAGAGAAGAGACAAAATGTAAACACTGGTTGTGAGAAAGAACAGCCAGGAAGGAGGGATTAGATACTCTCTTCCCCCAACTTTGGCCTCAGATTTGAGGGGCTGCAAGTCCTGAGAAGCTAGAGAAGACTGACAAAAGTAGTCAAGGAGGATGCAAAACCTCATATTTGAGATTTTAGAACAGGACTGAATAGTTATAGTGTGGTATACACACTTTAATCAGCTAATCCATGACTCTTGCACAGCCATTACAGGGAATTAAAGGAAGCAAAATGAGGATCTTGATTCAAAGGTTTGTTTCTAAGTTAATTGTGACTAAAACTTGAATGGGAAAACCCTGGAGGAATACTGAGGATTTTGAGAAGATTTCTTGCCTTCTGATGCTCAGGATTCCCATAGACTGAGCTCATCTAGTGCTTATCAGCAGCTTTGCTCATAGAGAATCAGCACAGAAAAATATCCACATCATACTCCAATTCTGTCAGCTAACAGTGAAAAAAGCATAGGCTCTCAATACATTAAAATCCTTTGTATCTTTAGAAATGAGTTTTGAAAATTATTATCTTGGATGTTCAATGGAGAGGATGTATCTGCCTCATTGTCCTTCATCTTTTTCTTTTGACTCATTTTGATTTTCAAACCTGAACTTGATTTACTTCAGTATGTTCTCAAGGAGCATGGAAAGGAGAAATCATTTTCTTTTAACTTTTCTTAATTATGGCCAATTGAAATGACATAAGCAGTCAATTTTTTACCTGATCCATGACCACCAACACTGATTGTCTTCTATCTTTTGGAGAGAGAGATGCAGGAAAGAAATGTCTAAAAAAGTTTAAATGAGATGATTTATAAAAAAAATGTTGGAAATAATAGGTCCTCTTTCTTTGCTCAGCCTGGGCACACATGCCTTTGGGGCTCTGAGAGAGATGACAGCCATCAATAATAAAAAGTTAATCCAGGAATTATGCATAGAAAGATAAAAGTTACCTTTGATAGAATTATAGGTATTATGAGTGGTGCATTCTATTTCATTATGTATACTCTTGTCTATCCCTTAACTGAAACATATTAATGTATCTATGAGAGAAGAGACAAAATGTAAACACTGGTTGTGAGAAAGAACAGCCAGGAAGGAGGGATTAGATACTCTCTTCCCCCAACTTTGGCCTCAGATTTGAGGGGCTGCAAGTCCTGAGAAGCTAGAGAAGACTGACAAAAGTAGTCAAGGAGGATGCAAAACCTCATATTTGAGATTTTAGAACAGGACTGAATAGTTATAGTGTGGTATACACACTTTAATCAGCTAATCCATGACTCTTGCACAGCCATTACAGGGAATTAAAGGAAGCAAAATGAGGATCTTGATTCAAAGGTTTGTTTCTAAGTTAATTGTGACTAAAACTTGAATGGGAAAACCCTGGAGGAATACTGAGGATTTTGAGAAGATTTCTTGCCTTCTGATGCTCAGGATTCCCATAGACTGAGCTCATCTAGTGCTTATCAGCAGCTTTGCTCATAGAGAATCAGCACAGAAAAATATCCACATCATACTCCAATTCTGTCAGCTAACAGTGAAAAAAGCATAGGCTCTCAATACATTAAAATCCTTTGTATCTTTAGAAATGAGTTTTGAAAATTATTATCTTGGATGTTCAATGGAGAGGATGTATCTGCCTCATTGTCCTTCATCCATTGCTTCACAATTTTTTGAAAACTCCCCTCTGCACGGTAATTTTAAAAAGCAATTCAGGGCTTCCCTGGTGGTCCAGTGGGTAAGGACACTGCCTTGCAGTGCAAGGGGCGCCGGTTCGATCCCTAGCCTGGGAAGATCCTATGTGCCGTGGAGCAGCTGGACCGTGTCCAGTGTCTGAGCCCGAGCTCTGGAGCGCGTGTGCCCAGAGCCGGTGCTCTGCGACAACAGAGGCCACTGCAATGGGAGGCCCACACGGGCCAAAGAATGAAGATGGATGAAAATAGATAAATGAAAGACCAATAGAAGTGGTCTGCCTGCCCGCTCCCTCCCCAATCCGCACCCCCAAAATAAATAAATAATAAATATTTTTTTAAAAAAAGCAATTCATTCTAAATAGGAAAACCACAACAATTTTGTAATATTTTTAGATTTCCATTATTTTTTTTAAAGTTATTTATTTATTTATGTATTTATTTATTTTTGCCTGTTCTGGGTTTTCACTGCTGCCACAGGCTCTTCTCTAGTTGTAGGGAGTGGGGGCTACTCTCTAGTTGAGGTGAGCAGGCTTCTTGTTGTGGTGACTTCTCTTGTTGTGGAACTTGGATTCTGGGGCACACGGGCTTCAGTAGGTGTGGCACATGGGCTCAATAGTTGTGGCTCCAAGGCTCTAGAGCATGGCTCAATAGTTGTGGCTCACAGGCTTAGCTGCTACATAGCATGTGGGATCTTCCTGGATCAGGGTTCGAACTCGTGTCTTCTGCATTGGCAGGTGAACTCTTCACCACTGAGCTACCAGGGAAGCCCAAGAAACCATAACAAAACTTAAGTGCATTGTTGAAAATAGTCTACCTCTATACCTAACATAGGTGAGAAAAAAAATCACCTTTAAAGTTCAACAGTTTTATTTTTGATCTTGCCAAATTTATCATCTGGACAATGAATTATCAGGTGCACGTGGAGGCCATTAATGACAGATTCATCTAATTTCTTTTTCTTTGGCCATCAAACTACAAAAAAAGTATAATTCTGCTGACTCGTCTGTTAGCAGCTGTACTGAGATTGATTAGCTCTCACTTCTGGCGTCATTGCTACTGGCTGGCATGGAGGTGAGATCCTTTCCCAGTCCTGTGAAGTGCTCTGACAGAATCCATCTTCTGGTTTTAGGTCCACAACACCCCCTTTTATGGTCACTTAGTTCATCTCATTTCTGAATATTTCATTTTAAAAAGAATGGAAGCATGTGTGCTTTTAGCTGTATCTCGTCGTGTTCTCTGGCTATTTGTTTTGCAGTAAAGCAGGCAGTAATGCACTCACTGGCAATAAAGAGGAGCATTTTCTTTTCTTTTCATGTCATCACTTCAGCTTATTTTTGCAAATTCTAAATGATCACTTCCCCCCACATTCTGTTTTATTAATGATTTGTGTTATAAACACATGCATGCATAATTTGTGGGTATTAATATGTATATGCAGAGAAATAAAAATTATAGGTTTAAGTGTAAAGTCAGGTCTTACATGCATTAAGAAAGATTCTGTTGGGAAGTATTCTGATATTTTGCTGTTTCTCATCTCTGCAAGGAAGGTAGACAGGTCACATGTGGTGATTATAAGGACGTGCTGGAACCGAGTTTTCTGAATTTTATTCCTGTCTCTGCTACTTAATTTTCCATGTAACCTTGAGCAAGTTATTTCAATCTTCTATCTCTCAATTCCTTCATTTGTAAAACTGAGAAACCACCAATATCCAAAGGTTAGTGTTAAGAGCAAATTAAGGAATTAAAAGCATGGAAATGGTCCTTGACACCAATTAAGTATTGAATAAAAGTTAGATACTATGCCTGAAATAATAACAAGCTTCCAACAAATAAATGCTGAAAAAATGGTTTTATATCTCGATATTCCTGAAAGAATTGTATTGTCCATAAAGAGTATGATTTTTTTTTTAATTCTAGTTTTTTTTTTTTTTCTGGCATCTAGAACAGTGCTTAGACATACGATTGGTGTTCAATATAATATATTTGTGATAGACTGAATTAAAGAATGAGTGGAATGAATAAATGAGGAATGACTGTCCTAGGAGTATGTGTGCATATACTTTATATTTAGCTGATGTGGATGATTTACTTATTATATGAAAAAATAAGGTCATTAAGTACAGTATTAACCAGTAATTGATTAGCTACTTTGGAAATTTGGGGCTGGCAATTCTGAGCAAAGAAAATGTAAAGAGAGACAACTAAATGTTGGCTAAGAAATCTATATGCCTAGAAAGACGTTAAGATCTGATATACTGTGGATAGGACTTCCCAGGTGACACTAGTGATAAAGAACCCACCTGCCAGTGAAGGAGACGTGAGATGCAGGTTCTGTCCCTGGGTGGAGAAGATCCTCTGGAGAGGGCATAGCAGCCCACGTCAGTGTTCTTGCCTGGAGTGCGTTGGGCAGAGGTGCCTGGAAGGCAACAGTCCATCGAGCCAAAGAGAGTCAGCAGAGCATAGTTACTTATTTCTAATTAATAGAATTGGGGAAAGACTTAATTGCCCCGGTACTATTATCAGAAAACTTCAACCTATACTCTGTAGTTCCCTCTAATTTGAGACTAGAACTTCGACAGTAAAAAGGCGTGGAGTTCAAATCAAGATCAGATTTATTGCAAGACAGTAAATCAACATTTATACATCTTGATAATCAACTTAATACAACATAGCTGTGCATCAGTAATCATAGTCAAACCATAACTATAAGGTTAAAAAGTTCAGAACTCAATCAATAAAAATACAATAGTCTTACCCCAGACCTGGAGAGTCTCTCATGTTCGAGCCACATGAGCTTACAATCTTCTATCTCTCAATTCCTTCATTTGTAAAACTGAGAAACCACCAATATCCAAAGGTTAGTGTTAAGAGCAAATTAAGGAATTAAAAGCATGGAAATGGTCCTTGACACCAATTAAGTATTGAATAAAAGTTAGATACTATGCCTGAAATAATAACAAGCTTCCAACAAATAAATGCTGAAAAAATGGTTTTATATCTCGATATTCCTGAAAGAATTGTATTGTCCATAAAGAGTATGATTTTTTTTTTAATTCTAGTTTTTTTTTTTTTTCTGGCATCTAGAACAGTGCTTAGACATACGATTGGTGTTCAATATAATATATTTGTGATAGACTGAATTAAAGAATGAGTGGAATGAATAAATGAGGAATGACTGTCTTAGGAGTATGTGTGCATATACTTTATATTTAGCTGATGTGGATGATTTACTTATTATATGAAAAAATAAGGTCATTAAGTACAGTATTAACCAGTAATTGATTAGCTACTTTGGAAATTTGGGGCTGGCAATTCTGAGCAAAGAAAATGTAAAGAGAGACAACTAAATGTTGGCTAAGAAATCTATATGCCTAGAAAGACGTTAAGATCTGATATACTGTGGATAGGACTTCCCAGGTGACACTAGTGATAAAGAACCCACCTGCCAGTGAAGGAGACGTGAGATGCAGGTTCTGTCCCTGGGTGGAGAAGATCCTCTGGAGAGGGCATAGCAGCCCACGTCAGTGTTCTTGCCTGGAGTGCGTTGGGCAGAGGTGCCTGGAAGGCAACAGTCCATCGAGCCAAAGAGAGTCAGCAGAGCATAGTTACTTATTTCTAATTAATAGAATTGGGGAAAGACTTAATTGCCCCGGTACTATTATCAGAAAACTTCAACCTATACTCTGTAGTTCCCTCTAATTTGAGACTAGAACTTCGACAGTAAAAAGGCGTGGAGTTCAAATCAAGATCAGATTTATTGCAAGACAGTAAATCAACATTTATACATCTTGATAATCAACTTAATACAACATAGCTGTGCATCAGTAATCATAGTCAAACCATAACTATAAGGTTTAAAAGTTCAGAACTCAATCAATAAAAATACAATAGTCTTACCCCAGACCTGGAGAGTCTCTCATGTTCGAGCCACATGAGCAAGTGTCTCACAGTCTAATCATAGCTCTTTTTATAATAAATTTTTCCTTTCTTTTCAATTTCTTTATAACATCTTTGTTTCTAACTATTTGATTTTTAATTGTTTTCAACCACTTAATTTATATAACCTTTCTTTCTAAACATACTGATTCACTTAATAAATCATCAACTCATCACTTCTCTATTTCAGCTTATATCTATTCAAGACTTACATAAAATTAACTTTATTTTACTTGATTAAAACACATTCAAATCAAATCCTTGAAATCAAATACTTTCTTTCCTTTATATTATTTAAACTCATGATTAAGGTAAAATCTGAACTTTGGAACTTTAACACCCTGTGCTAGACCAGGGCAGGCTGTTCTTTTTTTTTTTTTTTTTTTTAAGATTTATTTGTTTATTTATTTTGGTGAGGGTGGGGTGGGGAGGGAGGGGAGCAGGCGGGTCACTTCTATTGGTCTTTCATTTGTCCATTTTTCATCCATCGTTGTTCTTTGGCCCGTGTGGGCCTCCCATCACAGTGGCCTCTGTTGTCGCAGAGCACCGGCTCCAGGCGCATGCGCTCCAGAGCGCCGGCTCGGTAATTGGACACATAGGTCCAGCTACTCTGCGGCACGTGGGATCTTCCCAGGCCAGGGATTGAACGGGCGCCCCTTGCAGTGCAAAGCATTGTCCTTATCCACTGGACCACCAGGGAAGCCTGGCTATTCATTTTATTTTTTTATATATAAATTTTATTTATTTATCTTTTTTAGGGGGGTGGGGTGGGGAGGGAGGGGGATGGGCAGGCCACTTCTATCGGTCTTTCATTTCTCTATTTTCATCCGTCTTTGTTCTTTGGCTCCTGTGGGCCTCCCATCGTGGTGGCCTCTGTTGTCGCAGTGCGCTGGCTCTGGGCGCACGCGCGCCAGAGCTCTGGCTGGGTAATTGGACACATCAGTCCAGCTGCTCCGCGGCACGTGGGATCTTCCCAGGCCAGGGATGGAACCGGCGCCCCTTGCACTGCAAGGCGGTGTCCTTACCCACTGGACCACCAGGGAAAGCCCTATTCATTTTAACTTGAGCTGCTCTATACCTAAGAATAATGACCCGTTGTTTTTTTAAAAAAAATTCTTTCTTTACTTCTCATGCTTATCCCGCTTACTCTTACGGGGTGGCTGTAACTCAGATGAAGTTTCACTTTCTGCCTTGCTAGAGGAACTTTCTTTCACTGATTCAAAATTTCTCTTACTTCTTTTAGACACAATATTCTTGCCTTTTAGATTAATATATGTTCCTCCTTTAGGTAACATCATATTTACCCATTCCTCTTTTCCTTCTGAACTTATCTCACTTTCTAAAGGGTGATCTTTAGGTCTAAAAAAATTATCTGGAGTTCGAGGACTATCTGAGCTATCCATGTCATCATCACTCATTTCTTCATATCCAGGGGCACAGTAACTTCTTAGGAACTAACCTGTGGTAGCGCACGTCAATGTGTGCATATACTTTATATTTAGATGATGTGGATGATTTACATATTTTATGAAAAAATAAGGTCATTAAGTACAGTATTAACCAGTAATTGATTAGCTACTTTGGAAATTTGGGGCTGGCAATTCTGAGCAAAGAAAATGTAAAGAGAGACAGCTAAATGTTGACTAAGAAATCCATATGCCTAGAAAGACATTAAGATCTGATATACTGTGGATAGGACTTCCCAGGTGACACTAGTGGTAAAGAACCCACCTGCCAGTGAAGGAGACATGAGATGCAGGTTCTGTCCCTGGGTGGAGAAGATCCTCTGGAGAGGGCATAGCAGCCCACGTCAGTGTTCTTGCCTGGAGTGCGTTGGCCAGAGGCGCCTGGCAGGTAACAGTCCACCGAGTCACAGAGAGTCAGAGATGACTAAAGTGACAGCACACAGGCTCATACTGTGGAAAGGACACCCTCCTGCCACCAGGCCTGGAGCCCTCTCTTAGCTATGCCAGGAAATCTTCCTTAATGCACTTCACAGCTCTTAAGCTCGATTTCTTGTTATACAATCTACTAGTTTAACTGGGTTGCTGAAACTAGTATAAATTTTTTTGACCACTTTTATTATTATTATTTTGCTTGTTTATTTATTTTCATCCATCTTTAGTCTTTGGCCTGTGTGGGTCTCCCATTGCAGTGGCCTCTCTCGTCGCAGAGCACTGGCTCTAGGTGCATGCGCTCCGGAGTGCTGGCTCGTAATTGGACACACTGGTCCAGCTGCTCCGTGGCACGTGGGATCTTTCTGGGCCAGGGGTTGAACCGGTGTCCCTTGTACTGCAAGGCCGATTCTTTATCCACTGGACCACCAGGGAAGCCCTGAAACTAGCATAAATTTTAATATTCCTAATTGATTTCTCAAAAGTTACAAAGAAGTAACTTCTTTCTCTTTCTCACATGCACTGCTTGCCGGCATATTTACTGTGTCTTTCCCCACTCTGACTCATGTATAAATCACGAGTCAGCCAGGTTTACCCCCCGGTAAGATCTAGGTTAACATAGACTTGAATTCCTATTCCATGACCTTTTTTATGGCAGAGCCTAAAGTCCTTCCTAGAAATTGTATAAATCCCTCACACTGTCCTTTTCTGTCAGTTGCTTCTTGCTCTTTCTGCATATGCTTCTTCATTCCTACACTGGGCAGCTATTGCTTTATCTTCACTGTCAACCCGAATGTGGTGTGGAGTTAGAAGCAAAGCATTATAACAGCAGCACAAGCTACCTGATGTTGAATATTTGATATTCCTGTGCTAAAAACAAAATTATTTTTATTTCTATGTGCCTTAGTGATTCCCTTTCAGCTTTCCTCTTCTCCCCAGTCTCAAATCTCTTTTCTTTGGTGATGCCCATTAATATAATTATTTCTTTGGTGCCTTGTTTTTCCTGCTGCATAATCTTCGCAAACCAGTTATCTTCTGTCTCAAGCTCCTTATCACAACGCTTTCCTGAAAATGACAGTTTTTTCTCCCTAAAATATTTTGTCACTGGCAATGACTTTACACCTCCAGATTTTGATCAAGAACACTCATTGTTTTGTGCTAGTGAAGTATGAGAAAAAGGCATGTATTCAATCTCCTTGTTTTGCCTTAAAGCAAATTGCTCACTTCTTTTTTACCTTGTCTCCTTCCTCCATTCTTATTGACAGTTGTGTTGATCATCTATCCCATAAATCATAAATACAGGATGACATGAAATAGAAAGAGGGATCTTGAACCCTGATGCTTTTGAAAAACAGAATCATATGAGTGTGGATTTCCTAGTGAAAAAGGAATATGGGCTTCTGTTTTTAGTGGATCTCTTTACCAAGCTGGGCCTCAGTTACATGTTATGAACATATCTTAGTTAATCAATTAATCATGTTTTTGGGAACCGGTGTCCCTTGTACTGCAAGGCCGATTCTTTATCCACTGGACCACCAGGGAAGCCCTGAAACTAGCATAAATTTTAATATTCCTAATTGATTTCTCAAAAGTTACAAAGAAGTAACTTCTTTCTCTTTCTCACATGCACTGCTTGCCGGCATATTTACTGTGTCTTTCCCCACTCTGACTCATGTATAAATCACGAGTCAGCCAGGTTTACCCCCCGGTAAGATCTAGGTTAACATAGACTTGAATTCCTATTCCATGACCTTTTTTATGGCAGAGCCTAAAGTCCTTCCTAGAAATTGTATAAATCCCTCACACTGTCCTTTTCTGTCAGTTGCTTCTTGCTCTTTCTGCATATGCTTCTTCATTCCTACACTGGGCAGCTATTGCTTTATCTTCACTGTCAACCCGAATGTGGTGTGGAGTTAGAAGCAAAGCATTATAACAGCAGCACAAGCTACCTGATGTTGAATATTTGATATTCCTGTGCTAAAAACAAAATTATTTTTATTTCTATGTGCCTTAGTGATTCCCTTTCAGCTTTCCTCTTCTCCCCAGTCTCAAATCTCTTTTCTTTGGTGATGCCCATTAATATAATTATTTCTTTGGTGCCTTGTTTTTCCTGCTGCATAATCTTCGCAAACCAGTTATCTTCTGTCTCAAGCTCCTTATCACAACGTTTTCCTGAAAATGACAGTTTTTTCTCCCTAAAATATTTTGTCACTGGCAATGACTTTACACCTCCAGATTTTGATCAAGAACACTCATTGTTTTGTGCTAGTGAAGTATGAGAAAAAGGCATGTATTCAATCTCCTTGTTTTGCCTTAAAGCAAATTGCTCACTTCTTTTTTACCTTGTCTCCTTCCTCCATTCTTATTGACAGTTGTGTTGATCATCTATCCCATAAATCATAAATACAGGATGACATGAAATAGAAAGAGGGATCTTGAACCCTGATGCTTTTGAAAAACAGAATCATATGAGTGTGGATTTCCTAGTGAAAAAGGAATATGGGCTTCTGTTTTTAGTGGATCTCTTTACCAAGCTGGGCCTCAGTTACATGTTATGAACATATCTTAGTTAATCAATTAATCATGTTGCATTTGTAACGCAAATTTGCTTTTGCAATTGCTGAATTCTTTCCTTAAGGCAGTTAGCCAAGCATTATCAGTTGTTTGAGAGAATTTTGTGACTGGGGGAAGGGGAAGGTGAAGACAAAGATAAGAAAGAAAATTCCAAGAAAACAGTTGTATATTTTATTTAAAATATGATACAGCCACGTTGGCAGGCATCTTTTAATATATTGAGATATCAAAGGACTGCTACAAGATAATCTATAAGAAGAAAGCAGTGTACCCTTTCTGCTTTGAGATGCCGTGCTTTTAACCCCCAGTAATATATGCATTTTAAAAATACATCATGGGAATTCATTGAGAAAACTAAAAGATGATGAAAACAACAGTTTATAAATGTAATTATAGTATACGAAGAAAAGGTAGGAACATTGTACTCAATTTGATTGACTTCAGTTCTCTAAAAATATAACTAGGTATCTATCTCCTCTTGAGCTAGATACAACCAAATTCATACAAATAATTTGTTAATACCCCTTTACAACAGTCTAACAGTATAGTTCTTGCCACCTGCAATTTACAAAAAAGAAAACCTATAGCCAGATCCTTGGATGACTCATAACATTAAGAGATATTCAGTGATGAAGTTTCTACAAAGGGATGATGAATACAAAACAGCCTGAGCAGAAGTGAGCAGTGGGACTGATTATCTTTTGTATATAGAAATATTTTTATTTGAAAGCTATGCTTAGTGTTTTCTAGGTTAGCTAGGTGGCTATGTACTTAAAGCAAGAGATACTGGAAGAGCCTTGGATGTCAATCAAGGGCAACTGATAACCAATCATGATAAGCTAAACAGTGAGTTGCACATATCAATCTGCTCATCAGAAGTGATCTGGGAAGATAAGGATGACAACAGTAGTGTGAACAGTGAGGAGGGAAGTCAACTTCAGGCATCATGTCTTGTCAAATGTGTGTCATGGAGCATGCTCCTGTCACTCAAAAATGAAAATAAAATTATGCCATCAAAGAATGTGGGTTAAAAAATAGTTTTATGATGTTTGCTTTCACTTGGCAGCTACACATTGCCATGCTTTGAAAACCAAAGAGTAAACGGTAAGTAACAATTTGGAGTAACTGCTACCAAGATTTATGGAAATTATAATGCAGATTCACACACAAAAACACCTTGCCATCTTCATAGGAATAGGGGAGTACAGTTCTCAATGTCTTGAGCAGCCTCTGCCTTCTCTGTTTCTTTAGATGTGCATTAAGAAGTAATTGGTGAAGAAGGTGATGACAGAATGGAATGCTTTTGGAAGGAACAGGTAGTTTATAGAATCATAGATAGGACTTAACCTTCAGCTGTCACACTTAATATCTTTTGAGTAAAACAGAAAACTACATGCTCATTTCATTATGTATATCTTACTGTACAGAACAAGCTGTGGGCTGGGTCACCATCCAAAGTAAAGAAGGTGAGCCAGCAAGACAAGACAAGTGTGTGAGCTACAGCATTGCCCGCCCTCTGCCCAACTTCAGAACATTGGAATGTTCTTCCATTTCTACCTTACCAGTCGCATGCCAGTTTCTCTTGTGAACGACTCTGTCCTGAAACAATAAAGGGAAAGTCGTTTTTCA
This sequence comes from Tragulus kanchil, assembly GCA_022376925.1. NCBI lineage: Eukaryota > Metazoa > Chordata > Mammalia > Artiodactyla > Tragulidae > Tragulus > Tragulus kanchil. The sequence continues at coordinate 15,543,346 of JAIOJX010000025.1, forward strand.
AAAAATATTAATGCTCAGGGCTTCCCTGGTGGTCCAGTGGTTAAGGACACCGCCTTGCAGTGCAAGGGGCACCGGTTCGATCCCTGGCCTGGAAGGATCCCATGTGCCACAGAGTGTCTGGACTGATGTGTCCAACTACCGAGCTGGAGTTCTAGAGCACATGCGCCCAGAGTCGGTGTTCTAAAAGCCACTGCAGGGAGGCCGAGCAAGTGGGGGCTAATCAGGGCAATTTCTAGGTTAGCTAGGTGGCTATAAAGCAAGTGATACTGGAAGAGCCTTGGATGTCAATCAAGGGCAACTGATAACCAATCATGATATGCTAAACAGTGAGTTGCACATATCAATCTGCTCATCAGAAGTGATCTGGGAAGATAAGGATGACAACAGTAGTGTGAACAGTGAGGAGGGAAGTCAACTTCAGGCATCATGTCTTGTCAAATGTGTGTCATGGAGCATGCTCCTGTCACTCAAAAATGAAAATAAAATTATGCCATCAAAGAATGTGGGTTAAAAAATAGTTTTATGATGTTTGCTTTCACTTGGCAGCTACACATTGCCATGCTTTGAAAACCAAAGAGTAAACGGTAAGTAACAATTTGGAGTAACTGCTACCAAGATTTATGGAAATTATAATGCAGATTCACACACAAAAACACCTTGCCATCTTCATAGGAATAGGGGAGTACAGTTCTCAATGTCTTGAGCAGCCTCTGCCTTCTCTGTTTCTTTAGATGTGCATTAAGAAGTAATTGGTGAAGAAGGTGATGACAGAATGGAATGCTTTTGGAAGGAACAGGTAGTTTATAGAATCATAGATAGGACTTAACCTTCAGCTGTCACACTTAATATCTTTTGAGTAAAACAGAAAACTACATGCTCATTTCATTATGTATATCTTACTGTACAGAACAAGCTGTGGGCTGGGTCACCATCCAAAGTAAAGAAGGTGAGCCAGCAAGACAAGACAAGTGTGTGAGCTACAGCATTGCCCGCCCTCTGCCCAACTTCAGAACATTGGAATGTTCTTCCATTTCTACCTTACCAGTCGCATGCCAGTTTCTCTTGTGAACGACTCTGTCCTGAAACAATAAAGGGAAAGTCGTTTTTCAAAAAATATTAATGCTCAGGGCTTCCCTGGTGGTCCAGTGGTTAAGGACACCGCCTTGCAGTGCAAGGGGCACCGGTTCGATCCCTGGCCTGGAAGGATCCCATGTGCCACAGAGTGTCTGGACTGATGTGTCCAACTACCGAGCTGGAGTTCTGGAGCACATGCGCCCAGAGTCGGTGTTCTGCAGCGACACAGGCCACTGCGATGGGAGGCCCACATGGGCCAAAGAACAAAGATAAATAAATGAAAGGTCAATAGGAGTGGCCAAAAAGAAAAAAAAAAATACAGCTCATCTGAACTTATGCAGTACACAGCCACCAAAGTTTATACATACATATTCTTTTATAAAATGTTAATCATGGATAATTCCAAATGAAGACAATGGCTAATTTTACCTTACATGACACAAATAATCCATTTACAGCTGAAAACATGCCAACATTCAGTGAAAGAAAATGTAAAGTCACTTAATCCATCTTCATTCAACTTTGGTGTGCTATAATGTTAATATGGAAATACAAGGTTAATCACTATTAATTCATCTTATGTTAATTTAATGTAGGTAACTTGTTAATAGGATGGAAAACTTTGATTAATAAATGAATGCTTGGGCTTCCCCTGGTGGTCCAGTGGGTAAGGACACAGTCTTGCAATGCAAGGGGCGCTGGTTCGATCCCTGGCCTGGGAAGATCCCACTTGGCAGCGAAGCGGCTGGACTGATGTGTCCAATTACTGAGCCAGAGCTCTGGGGCGCATGCACCCAGAGCCGGCGCTCTGTGACGACAGAGGCCACCGCAATGGGAGGCCCACAGGAGCCAAAGAACAAAGACGGATGAAAATAGAGAAATGAAAGACCAATAGAAGTGGCCCACACATCCCCCTCCCTCCCCACCTCACTCCCCAAAATATAAATAAATAAAATAAATGTCTAAGCTACAAAAATTTATAAAATAAATAAATAAATAAATGCTTTAATGTATTCACATTAAATAAAGGTAAGGAAGAAATATTCATAATTATTACATGTTTCTTTTTTAAATATTGATTTTTATTTATTAATTTATTTGACTGCACTGGGTCTTTGTTGCAGCATGTGAGATCTAGTTCCCAGACCAAGGATTGAACCTGGGTCTCCTGCACTGAGAGCATGGATTCTTAGCCACTAGACCACCAGAGTTGTTATAGTTATTATAATTTTATTTATTTATTTTTCCATAATAATTGTTATATCCTTATTGACTTTTTTTTTAATGCAGTGATTTTTTTTAACTTTTAAGGAAAGTAAACATCTTTTAAAAACAGCTCGATAGAATCTTCAGTGTGAAGCAATATATTAATATAAAGTGCTTAGTACTCTACTGTTTTTGTTGTTGTTTAGTTGCTCAATCATGTCTGACTCTTTGCAACCCCAGAGTCCTCTTATTACAATTTTAGTTTCTGCTGTCTTTCAGACCATTTATGCAAGTGGTTATATGATGAATCCAGTCAATAAATTAAAAAAAAAGATCTATCCTTTCATGATAGAAGAACTACCTTTTTCTGTTAGACATTCTATTTCCTTTTGAACTCAGCAAATACCAGACTGGCCGTGTCTCCTTGCCTGTGGGATTATCTGAAGGATCCAGGTTAAGATTCTCAGAGATAGGGAGGATGCACAATTAATTTTGAATTTTGTTAAGTAATTAAGTATTTTTGCTATAAAGATTTGTTAAATATTACACGGGACACCCTTAAACTTAAAAAAAAAAAAGTCGATTATCTGAAATTCACTTGTAACTGGAAACACTGTTATTTGTTAAGTATGGCACCTATCACTGGGGCCATTTGAAGTTCTGCCTATACTAGGTTTATGATGGTTTCTGTTGACTTCATTGTAGAGCATGGGAGGACAAAGAAGTTTTCCAGGGATTCTCTTGCAATCATGATATTCTTTTCCACTCACTGTGAGTTGACAACTCAATTTCCCCTTGATAAATGGGATCAATTCCCTTCAGCCTTGATATGAGGATTCAGATCCCTTACCTGACCTGCTGATTAGCTGATGTGAGAATTTCAATGTTTGCAGGTAACCGTCTCAATTTTCAGTTGAATGAAACTGCTTCTATTTTTGCTTAGTAGAAGCATTTATTCTTTGTGAATTGAAAACTCCAGATGATCAGAACCCAAAATTATATGAAATAGAAAGTAACATTCCCTTGTGACTCACAGAGGATAGTAGTGAGAGAAGGTATTTGTGTGTCCATCCCTGAGTCCAGTACCCACAAACTTGTCTTTGAGAGAAGCCAGACCATATTGAGGTCACCTACATAGAGCATTATCACAGCCTAGAAGACATTGGGGTTCCCAAGTGGCATTAGTGTGTAATGAACCTCCCTGTCAGTGTAGGAGATGTAAGAGATGTGGGTTCAATCCCTGGGTCAGGAAGATCCCCTGGAGGTGGGCATGGCAATCCGTTCCAGTATTCTTTCCTGGAGAATCCCATGAACAGAAGGCCTGGTAGGCTGTGACCCATAGGGTTGCAAAGAGTCAGACACAACTGAAGCGACTTAACAGTAGCAGCAAAAGACATTAATGAGCACTGCAGGTTATTGCTACCCAACTGGGATTATAACTGTTTTATTAAGAGGGCATTATATCTTTCTATGAGTAAATATGCTTAAAAGTGACAAGTAACTTGGTGAATTCCATGAGCTTGACTCACTGGCATACCTAATATGTCATAAAATGGATTCTTTGTTAAAAGCAGGAAAACAGTGCTATGTGCAATAATATGAGGAGGAGTAAGACATTTATACATTGTGTTTTTTGGCAGTAGCACTGCAGGCAAGAAAGGCAAATTCATAACTACAGAGATTGTCTATTCCAATAGGAAAAGGCATTACCCCTTCCATGATGGAAGCAGTCCAAGAAAACCAACATGCCACCAGGTGGTTGGCAGATCCCCCAAGGGACTGGTGCCATATTGTGTTCTCAGTATGGTTTTACAGTTGTCATTTTCGGCATTAAGTGAAACTGTAGCCAAATTCATTTTTGTGGGTAATTGTCCATCTTGTTTAGCCCTTGACCCTTCAGCCTTGATATGAGGATTCAGATCCCTTACCTGACCTGCTGATTAGCTGATGTGAGAATTTCAATGTTTGCAGGTAACCGTCTCAATTTTCAGTTGAATGAAACTGCTTCTATTTTTGCTTAGTAGAAGCATTTATTCTTTGTGAATTGAAAACTCCAGATGATCAGAACCCAAAATTATATGAAATAGAAAGTAACATTCCCTTGTGACTCACAGAGGATAGTAGTGAGAGAAGGTATTTGTGTGTCCATCCCTGAGTCCAGTACCCACAAACTTGTCTTTGAGAGAAGCCAGACCATATTGAGGTCACCTACATAGAGCATTATCACAGCCTAGAAGACATTGGGGTTCCCAAGTGGCATTAGTGTGTAATGAACCTCCCTGTCAGTGTAGGAGATGTAAGAGATGTGGGTTCAATCCCTGGGTCAGGAAGATCCCCTGGAGGTGGGCATGGCAATCCGTTCCAGTATTCTTTCCTGGAGAATCCCATGAACAGAAGGCCTGGTAGGCTGTGACCCATAGGGTTGCAAAGAGTCAGACACAACTGAAGCGACTTAACAGTAGCAGCAAAAGACATTAATGAGCACTGCAGGTTATTGCTACCCAACTGGGATTATAACTGTTTTATTAAGAGGGCATTATATCTTTCTATGAGTAAATATGCTTAAAAGTGACAAGTAACTTGGTGAATTCCATGAGCTTGACTCACTGGCATACCTAATATGTCATAAAATGGATTCTTTGTTAAAAGCAGGAAAACAGTGCTATGTGCAATAATATGAGGAGGAGTAAGACATTTATACATTGTGTTTTTTGGCAGTAGCACTGCAGGCAAGAAAGGCAAATTCATAACTACAGAGATTGTCTATTCCAATAGGAAAAGGCATTACCCCTTCCATGATGGAAGCAGTCCAAGAAAACCAACATGCCACCAGGTGGTTGGCAGATCCCCCAAGGGACTGGTGCCATATTGTGTTCTCAGTATGGTTTTACAGTTGTCATTTTCGGCATTAAGTGAAACTGTAGCCAAATTCATTTTTGTGGGTAATTGTCCATCTTGTTTAGCCCTTGCAAAACCTCTAGTCCTTCTGTCATTGTCACTTTGTCCATGAATTTGTTGACTAAGGATAAAGATGGCTTGAGAGAGAGACTGACTGAAATCCACCTAATAATTCATCTTGTCCACTTTCTTATTAAGATCTTCATTTGCTGAGGTCACTCTTTAGTGACTGTTTGTATGGGAGACAAATATTTTCACATTCTGTTTCCATGTAAAGAGATCTATTTGCATACCTATTCCCTTGGCCAACTTGTCTCCAATTATCTAATTATCCAGCTGTGTGCCTTCCAAATCCCTGATCATCCTGCCAGGACATTAGTGACAGTTCATGAATCAGGTCTACATCTCCAGCTCTCTCCATTTTCAGAGGAAAATGAGCACTCAATTCCATTACTTGAAGTTCTACTCATGGACATTTCACTTCTGTCCTTAGGCCATTATGGTTATCGCTGCATAGAGATGTAGTTTTATAGCTATTTACTCAGGTAGAGAACATAGCAGAACCATTTGTAAGTCAGACATGAATGTTTTCTTTCTCAAACAACTGGTCATAGGGAATTGCCCAGGAGATGATATGGGTCGTCTGTCAGAGAAAGTAATGGAACAAAAATAGGACTCAATCGGCTTCTGGGCCATTTGCTCCTTAAACTTACTTGTATTTCCAAAACCTGATTGTGCCTGTTTTCATATTCCATTTCAAGATGGAGTGCAATTGTTTATGACAGATTTATGGCTGGACCATGAATTCACTTATAGCTGCTTGGTGGTCCATGGCTCATGAACTTCTTGTTAGAGCCTAACAGAAGCCTCTATGCTATATTCCAAAAGGAGAATTAGGCATAATTCTGATCCAAATTGTGTAAGTGTGGGTTTAATTCACCCGTGAGGGCCTGCCGTATACATTACTATCTGCCAACAACATTTAGAGTATCATGAGATCTTATGATTGTAAACCCCAAAGGGCAAATCACCCTTCTTGTCATTTTGGACTTGTTGAAACCCTTCTGTTGTTTTAGATCTCACTCAAACCTGCAACATTTTTGGTTACTTGGTGACTGAGTTAGAGTAGCACATTCAGGTCAGCTCCAAATTGCAAAAAAGGACAATAGTCATTGCAGTTTCTTCTTCTAAGAATGGCCAGATGCAGCAACCTTTCCTTATGTTTTAGATTACACTGAGATGCCCCAGGTCACTTATTTAGAAATCTTGCTAATGGGGTAGATACCTGCATTTTAATTGAATTTATTCTCTAACGATTGCTTCTAACCTTGGTGAAGGTGTCTAAAGGGCTTCTTGCTCACAAAATCCAGTTGCATGAAACCACCAAGATAATGGAGCAATGTGATGTCTCATGGAGGAAAAGCTGATCAACTCCTTGCAGAGGAGATTGTGGCATGAGGTGGGGAAGTAGGACTATGGAAATGCATTGTTGGCTGAAAAAATACAATTTCAGAAGGTCTTAATTAATGAATATAAAACAAAATGGCTTGACCATATTAAGGGCTATGTATCAGATTACAGACACATATTGAAAAATTTTATAAAAAAAATAGTCATAGTGTATAGCTATTTACTCAGGTAGAGAACATAGCAGAACCATTTGTAAGTCAGACATGAATGTTTTCTTTCTCAAACAACTGGTCATAGGGAATTGCCCAGGAGATGATATGGGTCGTCTGTCAGAGAAAGTAATGGAACAAAAATAGGACTCAATCGGCTTCTGGGCCATTTTCTCCTTAAACTTACTTGTATTTCCAAAACCTGATTGTGCCTGTTTTCATATTCCATTTCAAGATGGAGTGCAATTGTTTATGACAGATTTATGGCTGGACCATGAATTCACTTATAGCTGCTTGGTGGTCCATGGCTCATGAACTTCTTGTTAGAGCCTAACAGAAGCCTCTATGCTATATTCCAAAAGGAGAATTAGGCATAATTCTGATCCAAATTGTGTAAGTGTGGGTTTAATTCACCCGTGAGGGCCTGCCGTATACATTACTATCTGCCAACAACATTTAGAGTATCATGAGATCTTATGATTGTAAACCCCAAAGGGCAAATCACCCTTCTTGTCATTTTGGACTTGTTGAAACCCTTCTGTTGTTTTAGATCTCACTCAAACCTGCAACATTTTTGGTTACTTGGTGACTGAGTTAGAGTAGCACATTCAGGTCAGCTCCAAATTGCAAAAAAGGACAATAGTCATTGCAGTTTCTTCTTCTAAGAATGGCCAGATGCAGCAACCTTTCCTTATGTTTTAGATTACACTGAGATGCCCCAGGTCACTTATTTAGAAATCTTGCTAATGGGGTAGATACCTGCATTTTAATTGAATTTATTCTCTAACGATTGCTTCTAACCTTGGTGAAGGTGTCTAAAGGGCTTCTTGCTCACAAAATCCAGTTGCATGAAACCACCAAGATAATGGAGCAATGTGATGTCTCATGGAGGAAAAGCTGATCAACTCCTTGCAGAGGAGATTGTGGCATGAGGTGGGGAAGTAGGACTATGGAAATGCATTGTTGGCTGAAAAAATACAATTTCAGAAGGTCTTAATTAATGAATATAAAACAAAATGGCTTGACCATATTAAGGGCTATGTATCAGATTACAGACACATATTGAAATTTTATATAAGCCATTTATCGACTCTTAAAATCTTTATCTGCTTATTGACACAAATTTATGGATGGCATGACAGGACAATACACTTACTAGACAAATACCCACACATAGCTGAAATGTCTAGAACATCCAGAGCATCAACTACAATCATATTGTTAAATTATGTTAGTGCATTGTAGTTGTTAATAAGTCCCTAGGTCCTTTACCACTATTTACGATCCCATGAACTACAGCATGCCAAGCATCCCTGTCCTACACCACCTTCTGGAGCTTGCTTGCTCATGTCCATTGACTCAGTGATGCCATCCAACCATCTCATCCTCTGTCACCCCCTTCTCCTCATTCCTTCAATATTTCCCAGCATCAGGGTTTTTTCCAATGAGTTGGCTCTTTGCAGCAGGTGGCCAAGCTTCAGCTTCAGCGTCAGTCCTACCAATGAGTATTCAGGGTTGATCTCCCTTAAAATTGACTTCTTTGATCTCCCTGCCATTCAAGGAACTCTCAAGGATTTTCTCCAACAGCACAGTATGAAAGCACCAATTCTTTGGCACTCAACCTTATTTATGGCCCAATTCTCACCTCCATACACTACTACTGGGAAACCATAGCAATGGCTATATGAACCTTTGTCAGAAAAGTGGTGTCTCTGATTTTTAATACTCTAAGTTTGTCATACATTTTCTTCCAAAGAGCAAGCACCATTTAATTTCTTAGCAGTGGTCACCTTCTGCAGCAATTTTGGTGTTTAAGGATACCTGCATTTTAATTGAATTTATTCTCTAACGATTGCTTCTAACCTTGGTGAAGATGTCTAAAGGGCTTCTTGCTCACAAAATCCAGTTGCATGAAACCACCAAGATAATGGAGCAATGTGATGTCTCATGGAGGAAAAGCTGATCAACTCCTTGCAGAGGAGATTGTGGCATGAGGTGGGGAAGTAGGACTATGGAAATGCATTGTTGGCTGAAAAAATACAATTTCAGAAGGTCTTAATTAATGAATATAAAACAAAATGGCTTGACCATATTAAGGGCTATGTATCAGATTACAGACACATATTGAAATTTTATATAAGCCATTTATCGACTCTTAAAATCTTTATCTGCTTATTGACACAAATTTATGGATGGCATGACAGGACAATACACTTACTAGACAAATACCCACACATAGCTGAAATGTCTAGAACATCCAGAGCATCAACTACAATCATATTGTTAAATTGTTAGTGCATTGTAGTTGTTAATAAGTCCCTAGGTCCTTTACCACTATTTACGATCCCATGAACTACAGCATGCCAAGCATCCCTGTCCTACACCACCTTCTGGAGCTTGCTTGCTCATGTCCATTGACTCAGTGATGCCATCCAACCATCTCATCCTCTGTCACCCCCTTCTCCTCATTCCTTCAATATTTCCCAGCATCAGGGTTTTTTCCAATGAGTTGGCTCTTTGCAGCAGGTGGCCAAAGTATTGGAGCTTCAGCTTCAGCGTCAGTCCTACCAATGAGTATTCAGGGTTGATCTCCCTTAAAATTGACTTCTTTGATCTCCCTGCCATTCAAGGAACTCTCAAGGATTTTCTCCAACAGCACAGTATGAAAGCACCAATTCTTTGGCACTCAACCTTATTTATGGCCCAATTCTCACCTCCATACACTACTACTGGGAAACCATAGCAATGGCTATATGAACCTTTGTCAGAAAAGTGGTGTCTCTGATTTTTAATACTCTAAGTTTGTCATACATTTTCTTCCAAAGAGCAAGCACCATTTAATTTCTTAGCAGTGGTCACCTTCTGCAGCAATTTTGGTGTTTAAGAAAATGAAATTTGACATTATTTATTCTTTTTCCACATCTATGTGCCATGATGTGATGGGACTGGGTGCCATGATCTTTGTTTTTTGAATTTTAAGCAAACTTTTTCACTCTTTCACCTTCATCAAGAGGCTCTTTATTTCCTCTTTAATTTCTGCCATTAAATTGATATCATCTGCATATCTGAGGTTGCTGATATTTCTTCCAGAAATGTTGATTCCAGCTTGAGCTTCATCTAGGCCAGCATTTCACATGATGTACTCTGCATATAAAGTGTACATATATGATGTACTTAGATAATGAAAGACAGTAACGCCTGATGTGCTGCAGTCCATGGGGTCACAAAGAGTCAGACATGACTGAGCAATTGAACTGAACTGAACATATAAGTTAAATAAGCAGAGAGACAATTCATAACCTTGGTATGTTCCTTTCCTAATTTTGAACCAGTCCATTGGTAACTGTTGCTTTTTGTCCTGTGTACAGGTTTCTCAGGAGACAGGTAAGGTGATCTGATGTTCCATTTTCTTCAGGAACATACCACTGTTTATTGTGGTCCACACAGTCAAAGGCTTTAGCAAGTCAATGAAGCAGAATAAGATGTTTTCTGGAATTCCCTTGCTTTTTCTATACTCCAGTTGGAAATTTGATCTCTGGTTCTTCTGCCTTTTCTAAATCCAGCTTGTACATCTGGACGTTCTTGACTCACATACTGTTGAAGCCTAGCTTGAAGGATTTTGAGCATATTCTTGCTAGTATGTGAAATGAGTACAATTGTATGGTAATTTGAACATTCTTTGGCATTGCCTTTCTTTGGGATTGGGATGAAAACTAACCTTTTCCATTCCTGTGATTATGGCTTACTTTTCCAAATTTGCTGGCACTTTAACAGCATCATCTTTTGGTATTTGAAATAGCTCAGCTGGAATTCCATCACCTCCACTAACTTTGTTTGTACTGGTGCTTCCAAACTTACACCTGACTTCACACTCCGGGATGTCTGGCTCTAGGTGAGTGAGCACACCACTGTGATTATCTGGGCCATTAAGATTTTTTTGTACAGTTTTTCTGTGTATTCTTGCCACCTCCTCGTCTGTTTCTGTTAGGTCCTTGTAATTTTTGTCCTTTATTGTGCCTATCTTTGCATGAAATGTTCCCTTGGTATCTCCGATTTTCCAAAAGAGATGTCTAGTCTTTCCCATTTGGCTGTTTTCCTCTGTTTCTTTGCATTGGTCACTTAAGAAGGCTTTCTTATCTCTTCTTGTTATTCTATAGAACTCTGCTTTAAGTTGGATATATCTTTCCATTTCCCGCTTGCCTTTTGCTTCTCTTCTTTTCTCAGATATGTGTAAGGCCTCCTCGGAAAGCTATTTTGCATTTCTTTTTCTTGAGGATAGTTTTGGTCACCATTTTTGGTACAGTGTTATGAGCCTCAGCCCTTAGTTCTTCAGGCACACTGGCTACCACATTTAGTCCTATGAATCTATTTGTCATGGACCTAACACTTTGGCCACCTGAGAGGAAGAGACAGCTCATTGGAAAATACCCTGATATTGGGGAAAAATAGAAGACAGGAGGCGAAGGGGTGATCTGATGTTCCATTTTCTTCAGGAACATACCACTGTTTATTGTGGTCCACACAGTCAAAGGCTTTAGCAAGTCAATGAAGCAGAATAAGATGTTTTCTGGAATTCCCTTGCTTTTTCTATACTCCAGTTGGAAATTTGATCTCTGGTTCTTCTGCCTTTTCTAAATCCAGCTTGTACATCTGGACGTTCTTGACTCACATACTGTTGAAGCCTAGCTTGAAGGATTTTGAGCATATTCTTGCTAGTATGTGAAATGAGTACAATTGTATGGTAATTTGAACATTCTTTGGCATTGCCTTTCTTTGGGATTGGGATGAAAACTAACCTTTTCCATTCCTGTGATTATGGCTTACTTTTCCAAATTTGCTGGCACTTTAACAGCATCATCTTTTGGTATTTGAAATAGCTCAGCTGGAATTCCATCACCTCCACTAACTTTGTTTGTACTGGTGCTTCCAAACTTACACCTGACTTCACACTCCGGGATGTCTGGCTCTAGGTGAGTGAGCACACCACCGTGATTATCTGGGCCATTAAGATTTTTTTGTACAGTTTTTCTGTGTATTCTTGCCACCTCCTCGTCTGTTTCTGTTAGGTCCTTGTAATTTTTGTCCTTTATTGTGCCTATCTTTGCATGAAATGTGGTATCTCCGATTTTCCAAAAGAGATGTCTAGTCTTTCCCATTTGGCTGTTTTCCTCTGTTTCTTTGCATTGGTCACTTAAGAAGGCTTTCTTATCTCTTCTTGTTATTCTATAGAACTCTGCTTTAAGTTGGATATATCTTTCCATTTCCCGCTTGCCTTTTGCTTCTCTTCTTTTCTCAGATATGTGTAAGGCCTCCTCGGAAAGCTATTTTGCATTTCTTTTTCTTGAGGATAGTTTTGGTCACCATTTTTGGTACAGTGTTATGAGCCTCAGCCCTTAGTTCTTCAGGCACACTGGCTACCACATTTAGTCCTATGAATCTATTTGTCATGGACCTAACACTTTGGCCACCTGAGAGGAAGAGACAGCTCATTGGAAAATACCCTGATATTGGGGAAAAATAGAAGACAGGAGGCGAAGGGGGTGACAGAGGATGAGACAGTTGGATGAAATCACCGACTCAATGGGCGTGAGTTTCAGCAAGCTCTGGGAGATGCTGAGGCACAGGGAAGCCTGGTGTGCTGTAGTCTTTGCAGTTGCAAAGAGTTGGGCATGATTGAGTAACTGAATTGAACTGATGCATTATTTTACTTTACAGCATCAGACTTTACTTTCTCCACCAGACACAGTCACAACCGGACATAGTTTCTGCTTTGACTCAGCCTCTTCATTCTTTCTGTAGCTATTTCTTCACTCTTCCCCAGTAGCATATTGAACACCTACTAACCTGGGGGTCATCTTTCAGTGTCATATCTTTTTGCCCTTTCATACTGTTCATGGAGTTATCAAGGCAAGAATATTGAAGTGGTTTGCCATTCCCTTCTTGCACTGCCCTTCTCCAAATACTTCTGTCTTCTGCACAAACCAAGTAGGCAAGTTAATGGGCATAGGTAAGCCTTTAATGGTAAGCCTTTAATGGTGTCACAGATCTCTGACATCCCTCTATAGATGTACCATTGCTTTAGTTTGCTATTTTGATCAGGAGAGAATTTCACTTGACCTTTCTTAGCGTAATAGCCTTTACTCCACAGGCCGTCCAGATCGTGTAGGGGTTCTGATCTATGTTAAATATGTTTCAACTCTGCATCCTAGACCTGAGGAAATGACACATACCGGCCATGGACAATAATAATAACCCAGGAAATAAAAATAATGTATGTACCTTACATTAACCTTCAGGATTTCTCTGTTTCTTTGCATTGGTCACCATCTTTCTGCTTGTTTAAGTTGGATATATCTTTCCATTTCCCGCTTGCCTTTTGCTTCTCTTCTTTTCTCAGATATGTGTAAGGCCTCCTCGGAAAGCTATTTTGCATTTCTTTTTCTTGAGGATAGTTTTGGTCACCATTTTTGGTACAGTGTTATGAGCCTCAGCCCTTAGTTCTTCAGGCACACTGGCTACCACATTTAGTCCTATGAATCTATTTGTCATGGACCTAACACTTTGGCCACCTGAGAGGAAGAGACAGCTCATTGGAAAATACCCTGATATTGGGGAAAAATAGAAGACAGGAGGCGAAGGGGGTGACAGAGGATGAGACAGTTGGATGAAATCACCGACTCAATGGGCGTGAGTTTCAGCAAGCTCTGGGAGATGCTGAGGCACAGGGAAGCCTGGTGTGCTGTAGTCTTTGCAGTTGCAAAGAGTTGGGCATGATTGAGTAACTGAATTGAACTGATGCATTATTTTACTTTACAGCATCAGACTTTACTTTCTCCACCAGACACAGTCACAACCGGACATAGTTTCTGCTTTGACTCAGCCTCTTCATTCTTTCTGTAGCTATTTCTTCACTCTTCCCCAGTAGCATATTGAACACCTACTAACCTGGGGGTCATCTTTCAGTGTCATATCTTTTTGCCCTTTCATACTGTTCATGGAGTTATCAAGGCAAGAATATTGAAGTGGTTTGCCATTCCCTTCTTGCACTGCCCTTCTCCAAATACTTCTGTCTTCTGCACAAACCAAGTAGGCAAGTTAATGGGCATAGGTAAGCCTTTAATGGTAAGCCTTTAATGGTGTCACAGATCTCTGACATCCCTCTATAGATGTACCATTGCTTTAGTTTGCTATTTTGATCAGGAGAGAATTTCACTTGACCTTTCTTAGCGTAATAGCCTTTACTCCACAGGCCGTCCAGATCGTGTAGGGGTTCTGATCTATGTTAAATATGTTTCAACTCTGCATCCTAGACCTGAGGAAATGACACATACCGGCCATGGACAATAATAATAACCCAGGAAATAAAAATAATGTATGTATTTTTCTGCCTTCTACTCTATTTTCTAAGCTGCTTTTATCTAAACTATCAAAGGAAAAAAATTTTGTGTCCTGATTATATTGACAGATCATTTCAGTGATTGTGTTAAATGTACGAACCAATATGTACTGATTTTTAATAAGCCATTTATCAAGCTCCTGACTGAAAATTTATCTGCTTATTGAAACAATCTTATAAATGACATTATAGGACATATATATTTACTAGGCTTAAATATCTTTCTATTATGTGCCTTCAGCTTATAGTGATCCTTTAAACCAACATTTGAACATTGCTCAGCATTCAACTGTGTTTTTCTTAAATTTGTATTAAAATTCTAAGTTGACTATGAATATAGAGTTTCATTTTTGTTCTAAGAAACTATTGTTAGTTAATTTAAAGTCTTTTCTTCATCATTGCTAACTGCTGTAGCCTGACATCTATTCTCCAAATGAAATGTGACTTTGATGGATAAACTCAATTAAAGCTCAGGCATTAGATAAGTTAAACAGAGAATTGGGCTGATCTTTGCCAATCTACCTTTAAAAATACAATAAGCATCTCAAAAAGAAACAGTCATAAATTATACTGAAAATGTATGTTAGTAAAATTGGATTGAAATTCAAATCAATTACTCAGTGTAAATTTCTTTTGCTTCAGAAATAGCATGTTTCTTCCACCTTAGTATTATAACTTATAAATATTTTTAATAAATTAAAAATTAGAGAAATACCTGTTGTCTTTTTACTTTTCTATAAATTTCTGTACCACTTATGATATTTTAGCTTACTAAAATGTCTAGTTTTAAGACTAATGATATAGATTTTACCATAATCTGAGAATGAAAGTAAATGCATATTTAATTCTCTTTAATACTTTTTAATGTGACTAAGAAAACCTCTGTTATTAGCAGTGGGTCCCACTCATTTATTTAATCATCAAAATAAAATCTATACCTTCTTTGTAACAGGAGAAATTGAACTTGGTAAATAGGTAAATAAAATATGCAGAAACATGCAAAGATACAATTTATTTTTTTTGTGTGCGATAAATCCTCTACTAGACATATACAGAGGTTGCAAAAGGAATTTAGATACAAAAGCATCTAACATAACCAAGGAAATTGGAGAAATCATTGAAGCACACAGTTTTCAACCTAAAAGAAACTTTATATGTTAATATTGAACTTTGTTGTTTTGAAATAGAAATAATGAAGTGAACTTATGTGTTTTTTTCCTAGAGCCAATATAACCAAGGGAACAGTCTTCCTAGTAATTATGACAAATCTGGATTCAAACCTTAAATCTCTGTCTTGAAGTTAATATACATGTAAGCTTTAGATTTAGGTCTCTTATTTGCCAAATTAGGGCAGGAATAATTAATTGCCTTATGGCTTTATATTATAAGTCTTATGTACAGCATTTAATGGAGGGCACATCACACTGTTCATTGGGTACTGTGGGTAGGGAAAAATACCAACGACTTTAAATATGTAGATGATACAACCCTAATGGCAGAAAGTGAAGAGGAATTTAAGAGCCTATTGATGAAGGTGAAAGAGGAGAGTGAAAAAACTGGCTTGAAACGCAACGTTCACAAAACTAAGATTGTGGCATCCAGTCCTAGCCCATCAGTGCAAATAAATGGGGAAAAAGTGGTAGCAGTGACAAATTTTATTTTCCTGGGCCCCAAAGTCACTGTGAACAGTGACTGTAGCCATGAAATTAAAAGATGCTTGCTTCTTGGAAGAAAAGCTATGACAAACCTAGACAGTGTGTTAAAAAGTAGAGACATCACTTTTCTGAAAAAGGTCTGTAGAGTCAAAACTATGTTTTTTCCAATAGTCATATATAGATGTGAAATTTGGACCATAAAGAAGATTGAGTGCCAAAGAACTGACACTTTCAGACTGGTGCTGGAGAAGACTCTTAAGAGTACCTTGGACTTCAAGGAAATCAAACCCTGGTGTAATGATTAGAACATATCAGACAAATCTCAGTTTAGGGACAGTCTGTAATGACCAGCACTCTTTAAAATTGAAAAGGTCGTAAAAAAAAGGAAAGTCTAAAGTTGTTACAACCAAGAGGAGTCTAAAGAAATACTACTAAATGCAATATATTTTCCTAGGTGGGATTCATATTTGGTAGAAACTAAAATTGGAATAAATTACAGTGACTAGTTGATAAAATACATATAAATATCAGTTTATTAGTTATATATGTGCCCCATATGGGGATTCTGTATACTATAATCACAACTTTTCTGTAAATCTGAAACTCTTCTAAAAAAAGTTTCTTTTTCCGGTAGAAGTCTAATTTTTATGTGGGCCCATATGGGGTTCATTCTGTAAGGAACAGTCTTCCTAGTAATTATGACAAATCTGGATTCAAACCTTAAATCTCTGTCTTGAAGTTAATATACATGTAAGCTTTAGATTTAGGTCTCTTATTTGCCAAATTAGGGCAGGAATAATTAATTGCCTTATGGCTTTATATTATAAGTCTTATGTACAGCATTTAATGGAGGGCACATCACACTGTTCATTGGGTACTGTGGGTAGGGAAAAATACCAACGACTTTAAATATGTAGATGATACAACCCTAATGGCAGAAAGTGAAGAGGAATTTAAGAGCCTATTGATGAAGGTGAAAGAGGAGAGTGAAAAAACTGGCTTGAAACGCAACGTTCACAAAACTAAGATTGTGGCATCCAGTCCTAGCCCATCAGTGCAAATAAATGGGGAAAAAGTGGTAGCAGTGACAAATTTTATTTTCCTGGGCCCCAAAGTCACTGTGAACAGTGACTGTAGCCATGAAATTAAAAGATGCTTGCTTCTTGGAAGAAAAGCTATGACAAACCTAGACAGTGTGTTAAAAAGTAGAGACATCACTTTTCTGAAAAAGGTCTGTAGAGTCAAAACTATGTTTTTTCCAATAGTCATATATAGATGTGAAATTTGGACCATAAAGAAGATTGAGTGCCAAAGAACTGACACTTTCAGACTGGTGCTGGAGAAGACTCTTAAGAGTACCTTGGACTTCAAGGAAATCAAACCCTGGTGTAATGATTAGAACATATCAGACAAATCTCAGTTTAGGGACAGTCTGTAATGACCAGCACTCTTTAAAATTGAAAAGGTCGTAAAAACATGGAAAGTCTAAAGTTGTTACAACCAAGAGGAGTCTAAAGAAATACTACTAAATGCAATATATTTTCCTAGGTGGGATTCATATTTGGTAGAAACTAAAATTGGAATAAATTACAGTGACTAGTTGATAAAATACATATAAATATCAGTTTATTAGTTATATATGTGCCCCATATGGGGATTCTGTATACTATAATCACAACTTTTCTGTAAATCTGAAACTCTTCTAAAAAAAGTTTCTTTTTCCGGTAGAAGTCTAATTTGTTTTTTACTGTTAAGCCTAGGGCAAGCGGTAACTCAGGGCATAAATACTAAGTTTGAAAGATCTTTGGTCAAATGTCAGGTTTCCCACTATGTAAATTAGAAACACGTTCTTCCCAAACTAGGTGAGAAATGAAATAATAGAAAAGAAAAGAGACCTTTAAAGTTCTGGGTTACTTAGCTTAACCAGAGCCTTGGGCTATCCACAGCTCCATGTACTCCATGCATGTGATTTTTCAACTAAATGGTACTGGAGAAAACACACAATAATGCTGAAAAATTTTAAGTTAAATCTATGATCAACAGCCTCAGTTGACTCCTTAGTACTATTCCTCAAGTCAGTAACTTTCTTCTGCCTGTGACTGTTTCTAGCCTTCTCCTCTCCTCTGTCATCTCCAACATATCGTCCTGTATTCTTACCTGCTGATGACTTTGTTTCTTGTTTTACTGAAAACTTCAAAATATTTGGAAGGGAATTTCCACAAATTCCACAGCAAATTTTTCACCTAACTGCATCAATTTTTATAAAATATGTCTTTTCTTCTCTTGAAATGGATGATGTATCCTTCAAATTTTGTCATCTGTTTTTCTTCAAACTCTGCTGAGATATGGCCGATATCAAGCCCAAATTTCCCCTTCCTTTCCTCTTTTTCTGTCTCATTGATGTTTGCTTGTTTTTATTTTATGAGAACTTCTTCATAAATATACCAGTGTGCTATCATCTTGAGAGAAAATAAATTCTCTGAGTCCTGTCTTTCTTTTTAGATATTGCATCATTTCCCCCCTTGCCTTTGTAGAAAAATCCTTTGAAAGGGTTGCTATGCTCTATGTCTCCATTTTCTGCCTTCCCATTTTCACATGAATCTGTACCAGGCAAGCAGTCAGAGCCACAGCTTCAGGGAAACTACTTTGTTGAACTTGCCTGTGGTTATTTCTCCCTGTTTATTGTACTTGGCTGAGAAAGAGCACTCAACAGTTGATTATCCCCTTTCTCCTTTAAATATCTTCTTTGCTCCTAAGATACAACAGGCTCTTCACTTTCTACTCAGTCCCTGGCAGCTCCCTCTCAGTCCATTGTTCTGTTTCTTCTTCATACCCCAGACCACTTAGCTTTATATTGCCTCAGTGTCTAGTCCATGTATCCCAGTGATTTTATTTTACAGTAAATCCTTTTATGGGGTCTTCAGATCTCTTGGCTTTATACCGCATCGGTTGTTGATGTGCTAGTAACTCAACACCTAGTAAAGGTGTATCTCTCTCCAGATCTCTTCTTTGGTTTCTTGTCTCATATACCCAATGGCTGACTCAAAATCCTCACTGGGATGATTCAGACATCTTAAACATAACCTGTTCCAAACTGAACTCTCATTTTTCACAATAACTTACTCTAACGAATTTTATCAATTTCTGTTGCTGGTCATTCACTCTATTCTTCTATTTACTTAGACTTTGGTTCTGAGAATCTTACTTGACTCTGATCTTCATCTTATACACCACAGCCAGTTCTCTCTACCTTATGTTTAAAAAATACCAACGATAGACAAACCTCCTTATTCTTTCCACCTCCATTGTCCTAAAGGCACAATTCCCTTTCAGTTGAATTTTTTAAATATCTTCCTATTTTTTTCCCTTTATTCAGCCTTTGTGCATACACAGCTTGTCATTATTGCTTATTTCCTGATGTAATTTAATTTGTTACCCCTCTGACTAGAATCCTTAAGTGGCTTCAAATCTGATTTTGTTATCTGTGGTAAGTTTCCCCTTGAAATCTATACGGTCTTGCTCATGCACCACCTCTGATAATTTCCTTTCCTTTGGTGACTTCTCTGTAAAAACTTCTACTTCTACATAGACTATCTTTAAATTTGCCAACCCTTCATCAATATATCCTGTCTCTATGTCTGTGATTTTTTCTTTTGTATCTATTACCCTTTATTATTATTATTCTATATAGTTTACTAACTTATACATTTTATTTTTTATCTGCCTCTTGCCACTCCCCCCACTTCAAACTAGAATACAAAATTTAGGAAGTTAGGGATTTACTTTGATTGGTTTTGGCTGTTTATAAATACGGTTCTGCACAGAGCACTCAATTGTGGAAGTCACATGAAAACTGTTTATTGACTGTTAAGTAACAAATGTTTCTCTTCTACTTCTTACCTGTTGATGATCACCTTGGATTGGATTTATGCTCTCATTCGATTTATTCCCTGTTTGTTTAGATAAACTTAATCCTTGGCACTGATTTCCCTGTGTTCAGACTCCTCTTTTGGTTTTGGAGTACTTTTTGGCAGATCTGAAATAATTTTGCTCATGATGTAGATTTTCTCAAACTTTGGCCATCTTCTTGGAAATTAGCAAAGCTTCAAATTGTAGGCTGTATCAAACCACGATTTAAGAAAACTGGTTGAAAAGATTTTTATTGTTTAGTATTCTTAAATTTGTAGAAGCTGGTGTATTAGAAGATATAAAATTGATTAAATTCTTCTTAATTTCTAAAGACAATTGCCTTTAAGGAAAGTTTCTTAAGTCATTTGCTCAAGGGAGGATTATTAGAACATATTTAAAATCACCCAAAGTTTCTAAAATGGAAAGTTTGTTTATGTCTCCTAGGAAGCAATACCGAGTTGTGACAATAAAGTAGTGATGCTTTTAAATTTGAAGTTATAACTCATCATTTCTAATATTTTCATATAGATCACTTATAACAATGTAAAATAAGAGCAATAAGGGCATTGCTTATTGAATGAAGATCAGTGGCTTGTTGTTGCTTAGTTGCTAAGTTGTGTACAACTTTTGGCAACCCCATGTACTGTAACCTGCCATATTCCTCTGTCCATGGGATTTCCCAGGCAAAAATGCTGGAGTAGGTTAATGCTTCCTTCTCCAGAGGCTTTGCCTAACCCAGAGATCAACCTTGCATCTCCTGCAATGAAAGGCAGATTCTTTACCACCAAACCATGAAGGAAGCCCACACAAAATGGCTAGAAAGTGTTTTCTCTCTCCAGATTTACTCTATTAGGATTGGTGAGTCATGTATATTTTATAACGATAATTTAATCATAAAATATTTAATTATGTGTTTTTATTCTTTCGATTGGGAAATAGTTTTAAAGCCCTGAACCATTCAAAGGTGAAATGGGTAGAATTAAATGGTTAGTTGCATAGGAGCAGCCTGACAGCATCTCATTCAAGGACACAGAGAAACCATAGTTGAATACACAGTAAATCCTACTTTGAAAGAGAACTTACCAATCTCAATTATTATGTTATAGGGACTCTATTTTGTCAAATCATCTCATTTTCTAGATGACAGAGCTATTGGCAAAAGTGGCTGCTTGGATATCAGTTTTCTATTATTGAACTTAGCAAAGTGTTTTGGTTTCATGTGCTCATGATTTTTCTAAGCTTACATTTGACCTTTTGCTTACTTGTACAGTTGAGATAAAAGCAAATATGTTTTATAAAGTGGCTTTTCTTTTTTATTTTGACTTAATTTGCATTATATAAGTCAGAAAAAGGAATCTCTGATTGGTGTGCTTAGAAAAGCACACGATAACAGTAAAAGAAAGAAATACAGGAGGACTACTACGTAGTTTATTTTTAAAATTTTTTTCTAGATCTCGACTTCAACTTTAGTTAAAACAAAATACATTGAACTGTAGCAGTGAGGCCTTGTACGTAGCTTTTTGGGTCTCCTGAGTATATAATTATTTTCTTCTAAGTGCTTGATATTTCTCATAACTGAAGTGATATTTTAAACACTTTGAGGCCATGGTCTTTTGTTTCATTTTTTGGCCTTTCCATATTAACAGCTTAGATGACTGACAAATATTTGGAATAATTAGTTATTGAATGCATAAAAAAACTGAAGGCTAATTTGTACATCCAGTTAACAGTGTTGTTATCAATGATGTAAATATTTACACTGGCTAGTCATATAGTGGATGCGTCTGTTTAAGAATACTTGCATTTAATAAGGAGAATTCCACTTGGTGAGGCATTTATGTGTGTAGAAATGTTTTTGCACGTTGGTCAAGTGCCAATATCAGTGTCAACAAGTACTTATCAGACATCTACAATGTGTTTAATACAAAGCTTATTATTTCCTTGTGATATCAGTCTGATAATTCCCAGGAGAGAAGAAGCAGAAAACTCATTATCTTGATAAGTAGAGCTATGTACTATGTAAATAAGGATTTTTGCTACTCTTTACAAATCTGATCTTTCTTTATTCAGCAACATTATTGATTGTCTCCCCTTTTTTTAATATTATTTATTTATTTTGGGGGGGTGGGCAGATTGGGGAGGGAAGGAGCGGGCGGGCCACTTCTATTGGTCTTTCATTTAGCTATTTTCATCCATCTTTGTTCTTTGGCCAGTGTGGGCCTCCCATCGCAGTGGCCTCTGTTGTCGCAGAGCACCACTCTGAGCACCGGCTCAGTAATTGGACACATGTAATGCTATATATCTGTTACATCTAAAAAATAACTAGATTTTGTTCCTAATTTTCCCACTAAGAATTCTTTATTCTACCTACATATGTAGTTGTGACCTTGGGCACTTTACGTAAACTTTTGGTGCTTCCAGTTTTTATGTGAAAAATAGGAACACTTATACCTGTATTTTAGGATTGATCTGGAAATTTAATGTGTTCCAGCATTGAAAATCCATAGAACTGAGGCTGATTAATGTTCTGTAAATATTGGTCACTATTACTATTTTACTTGCTGCTGTCAGTCCAATATGAACTTGATCTTTTCTCTCCCCTAATTCCCATCTTTCCACTTTTGAAATTGCCATTTTTCCTTTTCTGTAATTCCTCTCCTCTTCTATATCTACCCTGTTTCTCTTTCTCTGTCTGTCTCTCATTGAGCTTGCTGGGTAACTTCCTAATTCCCCAGCTTATTTGATTCTGCCACATAAAGTGTCAGGAATCTATCACCCAAAGATTGGATTTTTCTTTTCTGGCAGATCGAGAAGCCAAGGTTAAGTATAATTGTAACTAAAGGACTCAAAATTATAGAGAACGAGAGAATGCCAATTTTTATTTAAGTAAATTATTCATGTGTTGAAAGTATTATATAACCTCCAGTAAATGCATCAGGTTGAAAAACAGACTTCTTCTTGACCCCTTTTCTTCAATTATGTATTTTTCCAAAGGTCACATATAAGCTAGATGTACAATTCATTCAATTTAATGTTCTTAGAATGTAAATAAATTTACATGTTTTCCATTCTCTTAATTACTTTTGCAAGGTGTCCTTATATTTGAAACTTAAAAGGAGGTATGAAAGAAATGCTTTTGAAATATGGGAAAATCCAGTTTTATAACGTACAAGCCTGTAGGCAGTTAAAGTAGCTTATTATTAACACATCATTGACTTACTTTCTAAAAGATTATGAAGAATTAAAGATAAATGGATTGGGTCAAAGGATAACATTAAAATGTAAAATGCATTTCTGTTTGAAAAAATTTTATAAGTGGCTTTTTTTCTTTTTTTGCCTCCCCATCGCAGTGGCCTCTGTTGTCGAGAGCACCACTCTGAGCACCGGCTCAGTAATTGGACACATGTAATGCTATATATCTGTTACATCTAAAAAATAACTAGATTTTGTTCCTAATTTTCCCACTAAGAATTCTTTATTCTACCTACATATGTAGTTGTGACCTTGGGCACTTTACGTAAACTTTTGGTGCTTCCAGTTTTTATGTGAAAAATAGGAACACTTATACCTGTATTTTAGGATTGATCTGGAAATTTAATGTGTTCCAGCATTGAAAATCCATAGAACTGAGGCTGATTAATGTTCTGTAAATATTGGTCACTATTACTATTTTACTTGCTGCTGTCAGTCCAATATGAACTTGATCTTTTCTCTCCCCTAATTCCCATCTTTCCACTTTTGAAATTGCCATTTTTCCTTTTCTGTAATTCCTCTCCTCTTCTATATCTACCCTGTTTCTCTTTCTCTGTCTGTCTCTCATTGAGCTTGCTGGGTAACTTCCTAATTCCCCAGCTTATTTGATTCTGCCACATAAAGTGTCAGGAATCTATCACCCAAAGATTGGATTTTTCTTTTCTGGCAGATCGAGAAGCCAAGGTTAAGTATAATTGTAACTAAAGGACTCAAAATTATAGAGAACGAGAGAATGCCAATTTTTATTTAAGTAAATTATTCATGTGTTGAAAGTATTATATAACCTCCAGTAAATGCATCAGGTTGAAAAACAGACTTCTTCTTGACCCCTTTTCTTCAATTATGTATTTTTCCAAAGGTCACATATAAGCTAGATGTACAATTCATTCAATTTAATGTTCTTAGAATGTAAATAAATTTACATGTTTTCCATTCTCTTAATTACTTTTGCAAGGTGTCCTTATATTTGAAACTTAAAAGGAGGTATGAAAGAAATGCTTTTGAAATATGGGAAAATCCAGTTTTATAACGTACAAGCCTGTAGGCAGTTAAAGTAGCTTATTATTAACACATCATTGACTTACTTTCTAAAAGATTATGAAGAATTAAAGATAAATGGATTGGGTCAAAGGATAACATTAAAATGTAAAATGCATTTCTGTTTGAACCATACTTATATTTTTCCCAAATCCTTATACTGTAAATATCAGAAGGCTTTAAAAATATATCATATCCCCAAATTCATCATAATTTAAATTAGCATAATCAAAATTTGAATTGTCAAATATTCAATTATTATTTTAAGGAATTTTAATTATTAACTCCAATGGAGTTATAAAACTGTTGAACAATATTCTGTGTCAGAAAATAATCAGGTAATTAAATGACTTCTCATTATTTAAGTGAAAAGTATGTTACAAAGTCTTTTGTTTTCCCATTAAAATAGTGTGTGTTGCAGAATGGTAGTAATTTAAGTAAAAGTATAAAGGCTTAGAAGCAAGAGAAAATGGCTTCTAATACTGACTTTACCAAATTTAAAAGCATAAGCTGGGCCTTCTGTGTCTTGGTTTCATTGTTTGGAAAATGAAGGACTCGGTCTAGTGATTCTGAACGTTTCTATTCTGTTGGAAGTGAGTAAGTTATATTAAAAGCTCAACTACCTCATTATCTTTGATGGTCTGAAGACAGTGTGATTAGCAAATATATTAAAGGGTTTGAGTTGATTTTAGATTGGGTCTTTGATTAATTTCTCAACGTTATGTAGTATCTGGAATAAAGTAGAATAGAGAAAGACTTCTGAAGTAGTCATGAGGAATGGAAAAGGTTTCAGTTATGCCTTTAAACATATGTATGCGTGTGTGCTCAGTCATTCAGTCAGGTTCCATTCTTTGTGAGGTTCTAGAAATTCATGATATTCGTTGGACGCCTATCCATAAATACCTTGTGAAAGTCAATCCCTTGAGGACAAGTACACCCTTTCTTCCAGTCATAATTCTTGTGAGAGAACTTTAATAAACTTATGGATTTGCTATTATAAGCCCTGACTCTTTCTTTTACTCAGAACTCTTTTGGTTTTACCCAAATCTGTGTCTCTCAAATTATAATTCCTAAAACCTTTAAAAAAGCCCTTTGTTTTGGGCAGCCTTGTTACTGATTACTGTTTGGCAAACTCAACCTGCAGACTAGTTTTGGTTGTAGTTTAATTTCATCAAAATAGTTTCCTGAAAAGTGTCAAAATCGTTTTTTATTCACCTTTTCATTTTGAGATAACAATGATACTCTTAAAAAATGTCCATGTATCATAAAAAATGTAGAAAAATATACCAGTATAGAAATCATCCTGGAGTAATACTAAGGTTTATATTTTATTCAGGAGACTAGATTAGTAGGAAATACTCAACATCTTTCTTTAATTTAGTCATCTATTCATAAAAATGGAAATAAAGACTGAAATTATTAAGATCTTCCTTTTTGGCTGGTGACAGGAGCTATATTTGATGAAAATATAGAGAAGACCTAAGATATTCCAGGTGGGTGAACTGGCCATGTCAATGCAAAATTACCTTATACTTTGTTTTATGGACAGTTTATTGAAGATTTTCTGCCTATAGTTAGAATCCTACAGTAGAACTAAATAGGAACTCAATAAGATAGATGGGAACTTTCAATTTGAGACAGGAGAAACTACCAACCAGAAAATCATAGTTGGGCCAACACCCTCATGTAAATGTACCTTAGAAATGCAGGTTGGAAAAAATGTCAGAATTAGAGAAAAATATTTGGCTGAAGATTTAAAAGAAACTAATACATGACTAAATCATTTAAAGGTTAATATATAGCATATAAATATAGAAAAGAGAAGATAAGTAATAAAATAAATATGTGGAGACTTTATGAGGAAAAAAGGCATGAAGTTACTCTCCATGACAAAATCATGTTGCTGTGTGCAGTCATTGTCAGGTTCCATTCTTTGTGAGGTTCTAGAAATTCATGATATTCGTTGGACGCCTATCCATAAATACCTTGTGAAAGTCAATCCCTTGAGGACAAGTACACCCTTTCTTCCAGTCATAATTCTTGTGAGAGAACTTTAATAAACTTATGGATTTGCTATTATAAGCCCTGACTCTTTCTTTTACTCAGAACTCTTTTGGTTTTACCCAAATCTGTGTCTCTCAAATTATAATTCCTAAAACCTTTAAAAAAGCCCTTTGTTTTGGGCAGCCTTGTTACTGATTACTGTTTGGCAAACTCAACCTGCAGACTAGTTTTGGTTGTAGTTTAATTTCATCAAAATAGTTTCCTGAAAAGTGTCAAAATCGTTTTTTATTCACCTTTTCATTTTGAGATAACAATGATACTCTTAAAAAATGTCCATGTATCATAAAAAATGTAGAAAAATATACCAGTATAGAAATCATCCTGGAGTAATACTAAGGTTTATATTTTATTCAGGAGACTAGATTAGTAGGAAATACTCAACATCTTTCTTTAATTTAGTCATCTATTCATAAAAATGGAAATAAAGACTGAAATTATTAAGATCTTCCTTTTTGGCTGGTGACAGGAGCTATATTTGATGAAAATATAGAGAAGACCTAAGATATTCCAGGTGGGTGAACTGGCCATGTCAATGCAAAATTACCTTATACTTTGTTTTATGGACAGTTTATTGAAGATTTTCTGCCTATAGTTAGAATCCTACAGTAGAACTAAATAGGAACTCAATAAGATAGATGGGAACTTTCAATTTGAGACAGGAGAAACTACCAACCAGAAAATCATAGTTGGGCCAACACCCTCATGTAAATGTACCTTAGAAATGCAGGTTGGAAAAAATGTCAGAATTAGAGAAAAATATTTGGCTGAAGATTTAAAAGAAACTAATACATGACTAAATCATTTAAAGGTTAATATATAGCATATAAATATAGAAAAGAGAAGATAAGTAATAAAATAAATATGTGGAGACTTTATGAGGAAAAAAGGCATGAAGTTACTCTCCATGACAAAATCATGTTGTTCTTTACAAAAAAAATACACAAAATAGGATAAGAAAAAGAACTAATACAGTTAAGGGATAGTACTTGAGATTATAAACACGTTTATAACTTTTAGCGTTTATACAGGGCTGAGTGTTCCAGACAATGCACACATGAATTGTAACAATATAGATGGAAAGTTTCTGTTGAGGTTCAAAGAAGAAAAGAAAAAATATTATAATAGTTATTAAGAAATAATAACTTCTATTTTTTTTTTTATTTTGAAGTAAGGAAAATAAAGTCATTTACCTAGCATATGAAGTATTTTGGTCTTTAAAAAAAATTAATGGTAATCTGACTACGTTTTACCTGATCAGAACCTAGAATTAAGTGACTCACTTATGAGAATTAAAGGGAAAAGTGAATGAATATAATATTCTTAGAGGTTGTTATTATGTACAGGAGGCTTTGAAGGAAAATTAAGATATAAAGATTCTTTGTAAGCTTATAAGAAATAATTGCTTAGTTAATTCTTTGTAGGATGATAACATTTGATCAGTTATCCAGGTTCTTTGGAGCCAAATATTAAGTAGGCTAAAGACACAAGTTTAGTCCTTCAAGGAACGTGAAACTGTTTATGGGCAAAGACTTTCTTAATCATACCTGAAGACATCTCCTGAATTATGCCATTCATCACAAGACAGGGCAGGGAATACGAGTGAATCACTGCTGTGGGAAGTTAAAGCTCATGGAGCCAGTAACACCCTGCTGACCTTATAAAGACAATGACCACTTAGGAGGAAATACCTAGTAATTTTCCATAAACTAATATTTCATTTTTAGTTTTTCTTTTGCTTCTGTGTAGAAGTGTCTTTTTTATGGTTGTTTTTGGCCACTCCTTCATCGGTTTTCCCATGTAGTCTATTTGATGTGCCTACATGTTTCAGAAGCGAATTGAATCTGCAGTGACTAAGACAGATAATTCACATTAACTAGACTATCTCTATGTCTTCCCGCTGCAGGAATGTCCGATACAAATTTAGTGCAAAGGCACTGTTGTCTGAAATCTCCAGAGAGGAAAAACTGGGGTAGATTGGGGTCACAAAATAATTTTCTTATTAGCTTGCATGACTCAAATCACAAACTCAGTTTTTTACCCAATTATACTATTAAAACCACATTTTGGGGCCATGTTGAGCTGAAATAACTATACTTTGAAAGACATACGAAATTAATTATTATAAATAATAAAAACCTCATTAATCATCCTCAGGTAGAGAATCCTCTTGGCATTAATTTGCATTTCAAATGATAGTGATTTCTGTAGTGTTAATATTAATAATAATTTAAAGCTAAGTGTGCGATGAGTGGCACCACCCCTATAATGTATCATGTGTGGTTATGTGGGCAGTTTTATATGATATTACAGACAGAAGAATCATTTAAATGGTTAAGATTACAAACGTTATGCACTGGTTATCCAATATTGTGAAAAAGTAACAATGTCAGGTTGCATATTATCTTGCCATGAGACAGTAATGCATTTTTCTATGTAGACAATCTGTAATTAAAGATTCAGTTAATAAATTTCAAAATATCTTTCACAGTGTTTCTTAACTCCCTTTTTAAACTGAATATTTCAAAATATTGAGATGAATAAGATATATTATTTGTTTAGGAATTAGATGTCTTAGATAATCAAAGATTCTCTCGGAGCCATTCCCTTCACAACCCCATCAAACAGCTTCGTAATGTGTTTTTCGTATTTATCAAGAAGATTCAAGTCTTGTCATGGTCTGTTGAGCTGACTGACTTTAAATCTTGAAGCCTCATGAGTTTCACCCTGGAAAGGAAGAAGAATGAATTCAGTACCATACCTCCCTTGAAATCCAGCCCTTTTGTCTAATAGTTTTAAAATTAGCAGTGAGCCCAGGAGAGTCATTTAGTGCTGCTCTGAATGTTAAAGCATGAAAGGTATTTTGATTTGAATCTTGGGAAGCTTAAACTTTTTGTTCTATCTTAATATGAATCCAAGACTTTATTTTTAATTTGATAAACGTGCAAGGCTCAGTGCCATTTCTTGTCAACCATTTCTTACAGATGGCATACCAAAAGAAACAAACTTTGCCTGAAATCTCCAGAGAGGAAAAACTGGGGTAGATTGGGGTCACAAAATAATTTTCTTATTAGCTTGCATGACTCAAATCACAAACTCAGTTTTTTACCCAATTATACTATTAAAACCACATTTTGGGGCCATGTTGAGCTGAAATAACTATACTTTGAAAGACATACGAAATTAATTATTATAAATAATAAAAACCTCATTAATCATCCTCAGGTAGAGAATCCTCTTGGCATTAATTTGCATTTCAAATGATAGTGATTTCTGTAGTATTAATATTAATAATAATTTAAAGCTAAGTGTGCGATGAGTGGCACCACCCCTATAATGTATCATGTGTGGTTATGTGGGCAGTTTTATATGATATTACAGACAGAAGAATCATTTAAATGGTTAAGATTACAAACGTTATGCACTGGTTATCCAATATTGTGAAAAAGTAACAATGTCAGGTTGCATATTATCTTGCCATGAGACAGTAATGCATTTTTCTATGTAGACAATCTGTAATTAAAGATTCAGTTAATAAATTTCAAAATATCTTTCACAGTGTTTCTTAACTCCCTTTTTAAACTGAATATTTCAAAATATTGAGATGAATAAGATATATTATTTGTTTAGGAATTAGATGTCTTAGATAATCAAAGATTCTCTCGGAGCCATTCCCTTCACAACCCCATCAAACAGCTTCGTAATGTGTTTTTCGTATTTATCAAGAAGATTCAAGTCTTGTCATGGTCTGTTGAGCTGACTGACTTTAAATCTTGAAGCCTCATGAGTTTCACCCTGGAAAGGAAGAAGAATGAATTCAGTACCATACCTCCCTTGAAATCCAGCCCTTTTGTCTAATAGTTTTAAAATTAGCAGTGAGCCCAGGAGAGTCATTTAGTGCTGCTCTGAATGTTAAAGCATGAAAGGTATTTTGATTTGAATCTTGGGAAGCTTAAACTTTTTGTTCTATCTTAATATGAATCCAAGACTTTATTTTTAATTTGATAAACGTGCAAGGCTCAGTGCCATTTCTTGTCAACCATTTCTTACAGATGGCATACCAAAAGAAACAAACTTTGCCTGAAAAATAAAGTCCTGAATGAACAGCTTATTTCTTCACACATCTTGTCTTTTCTTTAAAGATGAAATATGGCTGCATATGAAGTTGATTTGATCAAGTAATCTATATCTGACACACAACCAGTAAACTGTACATAAAACTCTACATGGATTAGCCACATGTTGGATACTCTTTTATCTGAGTTATCCTGAGTTACTTCTGTGTGTGAAGTGAACCTGAGTATTATTTTAATTCATGCTGAAGGGACATCACATTGTTTAGTGACTCATAGGTTGACAGCATTACATATGTGAGTTTGATGCATTATATATAATATCTTACTTAAAATTCGTAACAATGAGGTACAGTTTTTCCTGTTTTATTAATGAGGAGACTAAAATTAAGAAAGTGTAGGTAATTATCTAAGACCTACAACAATTACAGCCTAATCCTATATCTATAAAAGTGCAACCAGCTCGGTTTTCATCTCTGACCTGTCATAAAGTTAAAATAAGATGCTACATACAAATTATCCGGCATGCAGTAGGCACTCCGCATGAATAGTGTTGTGAAGTTTGTGTTACTGTCATTATAGTGACCATAGCAGATTGGTGTACATGGCTTAAATCAGAACATCTCTGACTTTGAATCCTTTCTTTTACCAATATTTTTTCAAGAAAACCTGTATTTGGTATCTTGCAGTTGATGTGGAAATTGCATGTGAAGGTTTGATTTAAACCAACCCTGTCTTGATAAAATGGTCTGTTGAGCAAAGATTCAAGTCGTGTCATGGTCTGTTGAGCTGACTGACTTTAAATCTTGGAGCCTCATGGGTTTACCCCTGGAAAGGAAGAAGAATGAATTCAGTACCATACCTCCCTTGAAATCCAGCCCTTTTGTCTAATAGTTTTAAAATTAGCAGTGAGCCCAGGAGAGTCATTTAGTGCTGCTCTGAATGTTAAAGCATGAAAGGTATTTTGATTTGAATCTTGGGAAGCTTAAACTTTTTGTTCTATCTTAATATGAATCCAAGACTTTATTTTTAATTTGATAAACGTGCAAGGCTCAGTGCCATTTCTTGTCAACCATTTCTTACAGATGGCATACCAAAAGAAACAAACTTTGCCTGAAAAATAAAGTCCTGAATGAACAGCTTATTTCTTCACACATCTTGTCTTTTCTTTAAAGATGAAATATGGCTGCATATGAAGTTGATTTGATCAAGTAATCTATATCTGACACACAACCAGTAAACTGTACATAAAACTCTACATGGATTAGCCACATGTTGGATACTCTTTTATCTGAGTTATCCTGAGTTACTTCTGTGTGTGAAGTGAACCTGAGTATTATTTTAATTCATGCTGAAGGGACATCACATTGTTTAGTGACTCATAGGTTGACAGCATTACATATGTGAGTTTGATGCATTATATATAATATCTTACTTAAAATTCGTAACAATGAGGTACAGTTTTTCCTGTTTTATTAATGAGGAGACTAAAATTAAGAAAGTGTAGGTAATTATCTAAGACCTACAACAATTACAGCCTAATCCTATATCTATAAAAGTGCAACCAGCTCGGTTTTCATCTCTGACCTGTCATAAAGTTAAAATAAGATGCTACATACAAATTATCCGGCATGCAGTAGGCACTCCGCATGAATAGTGTTGTGAAGTTTGTGTTACTGTCATTATAGTGACCATAGCAGATTGGTGTACATGGCTTAAATCAGAACATCTCTGACTTTGAATCCTTTCTTTTACCAATATTTTTTCAAGAAAACCTGTATTTGGTATCTTGCAGTTGATGTGGAAATTGCATGTGAAGGTTTGATTTAAACCAACCCTTAAGTATAAATTGGACTCATTTTAATAGAGCCATAGTCAATAGTATTGTCTTATAGAAAAAAAGTTCAAGAAAGTATTATAATTAGGTTTATGTATAGATAAACAGACTTTTTCTGACTTTCAAAAAACTCAAGATTGACTTCTAAACTACTACTAGGGCCTAATGAATTCCTAGTGAACTACAAACTTTGCAAGTCAAACTGTGCTCTCATTCTTTCTATTTAATATCAACTATAATTAAATGTTCAAATCATGAATATTAAAAACATCTTTAAAAAAAAATGACTTTTCTAAAATAGAATGCCACTGGAATTATACTGATGACCCAAAATAGTCTACCTTTTTTTTTTAAGTGGAGGTTGACCGATTTTTACTGACAAATAAAGATTACCCCATGCTGATATGAATAGGAAATGCACACAGATATTCATTTAAGAAGGATCAGCTGCCCTTTCTTATTTTAAGTTTCTTTGGGTGAGTATTTTCTTAATTGAAATCCACTTGTCATCTGCCTCGACTTCCGCAGTACCACCCTGTTTTACTTAGGATTTTTACATGCAAACACGTGCACACACATGCATGCCCACTGTTGATAAAGAGAATGTTTTAGCTTCTCTATTTCTTCTATGTCAATATAAATAAAAAGGGATATACATACTTCCTTTTCACACCTACGTTGTATATTTGAAACAGTCCCCTAATATTTTTATATTAGTTAAGTCAGGTGTATTTGGAGAAATGGAACCAAAATTATATTATAAAATAAGAAATTAGCTCTCACAATTGTGGAGGCCGAGAAGTTTGAAGTAGTTCTAGTAGTAGATTCTGCTGTTTGCCAAGGTTGGGAAGTGGTTAAGTTAAAAATGACAATTTTCACAACAGCTCATATCTATAAAAGTTAAAATAAGATGCTACATACAAATTATCCGGCATGCAGTAGGCACTCCATGAATAGTGTTGTGAAGTTTGTGTTACTGTCATTATAGTGACCATAGCAGATTGGTGTACATGGCTTAAATCAGAACATCTCTGACTTTGAATCCTTTCTTTTACCAATATTTTTTCAAGAAAACCTGTATTTGGTATCTTGCAGTTGATGTGGAAATTGCATGTGAAGGTTTGATTTAAACCAACCATTAAGTATAAATTGGACTCATTTTAATAGAGCCATAGTCAATAGTATTGTCTTATAGAAAAAAAGTTCAAGAAAGTATTATAATTAGGTTTATGTATAGATAAACAGACTTTTTCTGACTTTCAAAAAACTCAAGATTGACTTCTAAACTACTACTAGGGCCTAATGAATTCCTAGTGAACTACAAACTTTGCAAGTCAAACTGTGCTCTCATTCTTTCTATTTAATATCAACTATAATTAAATGTTCAAATCATGAATATTAAAAACATCTTTAAAAAAATGACTTTTCTAAAATAGAATGCCACTGGAATTATACTGATGACCCAAAATAGTCTACCTTTTTTTTTTAAGTGGAGGTTGACCGATTTTTACTGACAAATAAAGATTACCCCATGCTGATATGAATAGGAAATGCACACAGATATTCATTTAAGAAGGATCAGCTGCCCTTTCTTATTTTAAGTTTCTTTGGGTGAGTATTTTCTTAATTGAAATCCACTTGTCATCTGCCTCGACTTCCGCAGTACCACCCTGTTTTACTTAGGATTTTTACATGCAAACACGTGCACACACATGCATGCCCACTGTTGATAAAGAGAATGTTTTAGCTTCTCTATTTCTTCTATGTCAATATAAATAAAAAGGGATATACATACTTCCTTTTCACACCTACGTTGTATATTTGAAACAGTCCCCTAATATTTTTATATTAGTTAAGTCAGGTGTATTTGGAGAAATGGAACCAAAATTATATTATAAAATAAGAAATTAGCTCTCACAATTGTGGAGGCCGAGAAGTTTGAAGTAGTTCTAGTAGTAGATTCTGCTGTTTGCCAAGGTTGGGAAGTGGTTAAGTTAAAAATGACAATTTTCACAACAGCTAACTGACTGTCGGCTTCATTCTTCCTGGATTTTATTTTTTCTGATTTTGAAAATCTCCCACTTACCATTGTCTAGTTTCAGGAACAGAACATGCTCCTCAGTGGCAAATTTTCAGAGACAATAGAAATTCAACATGAAGTTACATGCCATTTCTCATGGAAATAAAAACATCAACCCAGTCCCTCTTTCTTGGATTAACTAGTGCTATGGAGCTGCAACAAAAACACATTAAAGATCATTTTTCCTTAGTAGCATATAATATTTATTTAATTGTATAAGTAGTCTTTTGTTCAAATAGAATACATTTTACAGTCTGAACAGTTCTCTAATTCAAAAGTGAACCATATAAATTATACTATCCTCAAGGATGGGGGTTATCTTTCATCCACTATTTTATCACCAGTTCCAATCACTGTGACTCATGCTCATTAGATGATAGTTGAGTTGAGAACTGAATAGCAAGAAGGAGTTAGCTAAGATCTGATGGCAGAATGTTTCAACCATACAAATGTCAAGGACATAGAAGAGAACAGAAAAAAGACCAAACTATGTATTATAAGCACACAGAAAAGGGGATTATAGAAAGAGAAGAGCCAGGAAATGAGCTTCATAGTGTTGCAATATTTGGAAATAACACAATAACCTCTCAATGAATCTATATATAGTCTTTTCAGATTCTTATCTCTTATGAGTTACTACAAGATATTGAACGTAGCTTCCTGTACTATACAGTGGAAACTTGTTTTTTTAAATCTATTTTATATAGTGATGTATCAGTTAATCCCAAACTCCTAATTTATCCCTCCCCACCTTTCTCCTTTGGTAACCATTGATTTCTTTTCTATGTCTTACCAGTCGGTTTGTTTTTTATAAATGAGTTCCTTTGTATCACTTTTATTGTTATTATTATAATTTTGGCCAATTCCATTCATATTTCATTTATTTCCATCTTTGGTCTTTGGCCTGGGAGGGTCTCCCATCACAGTGGCCTCTTTTGCTGCCGAGCAGCGGCTCTGGGCACATGTGCGCCAGAGCTCCGGCTCGGTAATTGGACACATCGGTCCAGCTGCTCGGCGGCACATGGGATCTTCCCAGGCCAGGGATCGAACCAGCGCCCCTTGCACTGCAAGGTGGTGTCCTTACCCACTGGACCACTAGGGAAGCCCTATTTGTATCACTTTTTAAAATTCCACATAAAAGTGATTTCATATGATTTTTGTCTTTCTTTGTCTTTTTTTTTTTTTTTTAAGATTTATTTGTTTGTTTATTTTGGGCGGGGGTCGGGTTGGGGAGGGAGGGGAGCAGGTGGGCCACTTCCACCGGTCTTCATTTCTTTATTTTTCATCCTTGTTCTTTGGCTCCTGCGGGCCTCCCATCGCAGTGGCCTCTGTTGTCGCAGAGCGCCGGCTCTGGGCGCATGCGCTCCAGAGCTCCGGCTCGGCAATTGGACACATCGGTCCAGCCGCTCCGCGGCACGTGGGATCTTCCCAGGCCAGGGATCGAAAGGGCGCCCCTTGCAGTGCAAGGCGGTGTCCTTATCCACTGGACCACTAGGGGAAGCCCCCTTTCTTTGTCTTAGTTCACTTTGTATGAGGAACTCTGAGTCCATCCATGTTGCTGCAAATGGCATCGTTCCTTTCTTTTTATAGTGTATGTCTAAATATTGCATGTTCTTTATTGATTCATATGTAGATTGATGCTTAGGTGGTTCCTGTGTCTTGGCTATCATAAATAGTGATGCTGTGAACATTGAGGCGTGCATATCTGTTCAACCTAGAGCTTTCATCTCCTCTGGGTATATGTCCAGCAATGTAATTGTCAGGCCATATGGTAACTCTGGTTTTCTAAAGAGCTTCTATGCTCTGCTCCATAGCTGCTGCACCAATTTACTTTCCCACCAATAGTTACCACCAAAAGATTCTCTTTTTCCCACACCCTCTCCAGCATTTATTATTCATAGACTGTTAGATGATGGCATTTCTGACTGGTGTGAGGTGAAAACTATTTGTAGTTTTTATTTGCATTTCTCTAATAATTGGTGGTTTTGGCATCTTTTCATGTGCCTGTTGGCCATCTGTATGTCTTCTTTGGAAAATGACTACTTAGACCTTCTGTCCTTTTTTTATTGAGTTGTTTGTTTTTTGATAGTGAGCTTTATTTGCTCTATATTTTTCATTTTGGAAATCAAACCCTTGTCACTTGGATCATTTGCAAATGTTTTCTCCCAGTCTGTAGATTGTTTTTTTTTGTTTGTTTATGGTTTACTTTTTCTATGCAAAAGATCAGAAACTTGTAAGTTTGATTAGGTTCCCATCTTTGTTTTATAACCATGTTTAAAGTCCTCCATATATTAATAACTTGTATCAAAGGGAATGCATTCATTGGAATCCTTCTTTTCTTATTTATGTTTTTGTAGAAAGGTTAACTGATGCCCTGGGTCTGTGTTAACTATAACATTAATGGAAGAGCTTTGGAAAGTTTGGTGTCATGGCCTTTGTAACGTCTCTGAGTGAGCCTTCCCTCAGTTTGACTGGTAGAGATGGGGTGCAGGGCTACTTCCATATCTTTCTTTTGAGAGTCTGCTCTTGCTCACTTCAGAATGGGAGCTGAAAAGAAATAACTTGTAAGTTTTCTAACCTGCT
Organism: Tragulus kanchil; assembly: GCA_022376925.1. Lineage (NCBI taxonomy): Eukaryota > Metazoa > Chordata > Mammalia > Artiodactyla > Tragulidae > Tragulus > Tragulus kanchil. Next base: position 15,580,027 of record JAIOJX010000025.1, read on the forward strand.
GCATGATTCCAAGAGAGAAAAAAAATGGTGTTTGGTATTGCACTGGTTGTGAATTATCATGAAATTCCAAGATGAAGAAAGTAGGGAAAGGTCATACTTGTTGGAATCCTTCTTTAAAAAAGAATCCTCAAGAATCTTCATAAAGTTCTGCTACAGTTAAATTGAACATCTGTGGTTCTTAATCTCACTCATAGCCTGAAACTACCAGCTTTTCTCCCTCCCAGGCCTCCAACTCTGCCGCCTTAACCTTTGATCTACTCTAGCTGCAGTTTCATTGCCTGTGGCTCCTCTCAGGATGACTTGGAAGGTTTAAAACCTCCTATGATCTTGTGATACATTTTTATCAGAAAATGACTCTTGTCCCTCTGAATTAGAAACCCACCAACATTCACTCAAATCTCTGAATGGCTCCTGGTAATTCTCACAATTGTAAACTGTTTGGTACAGACCTAGGTTGTTAATATTATAGCTATCCTTTGACTATTTCTCAATTCCCCTTGATTTTTTTTTAACAATTTACTTTCCTATAAAACAACCAAGTTGGAACAAAGACTGCCTAATGGTAAGGAATTCAGTATATACTATTAATACATAAAACTTGAGGGTCCCAGATCCATAATACTGTTGAAACTGTAAGTATTCTAATTTCCATATGAGTAGGTTTAAGTCACTGATTGATGGAAGTTGCTAGTTAAAGCTGTACAAATTCAGTTTCTCAGTTTCTTGGATTTAGCTTGTCACAGACCTAACTTCTTATTCGAGTGTCACTACTGAAAAATCCATTTAGAAATAAAAAGGCAAGAACTTCTCTACTATTTACAGTGCAGAGCCAAAATGAAAACATGTGCTCTGTGTTTTGTCTGGTTTGCATTTGTGCTTTAATTTTATTCAAAACAATTTGAAGTTTTATGTCACTCTCTTCTGCTATGGCATGACACTTTATGGGAACTTATTTAAAGAAATAAACACTGGTTCTGTGTACTTTGAGTAAAGTTTATAAACAATTAGTTGCAAGCATATGAATTAAAACCACCAATCTTCATGTTTTCTTTGCCAGGAGTTTTTATCCCCTCAGGCTTTCTTTTTCTTATGTGAAACTACTGCCAGCAAATCAGTGATTTTTTAAATATACCAGACCCTCAAGAAGGATAAGAGAAATTTCACTTGAGACAGAAATGATCTAAATGAAGATGCACAAGAAAGATAGTGTCTATGAATGTTTTCAGATGATGTAGAATCCAGAAAAATAGCATTATTATATTAAACCATTCCTGTGAATGTGAACTGGAAACATATCTGAAAACACCCCCGTGAACTTTTATTAATCTGGATCTTTAAAGTTGCCAGGTGAATGCAATGTTCAGGCCGATTTTCACTATGAAATGTTTCCCAGAGAGAGCATGACATGAAATTTGGTGGTGACATCATTTTAAAATTAATTTATTTTTAATTGAAGGATAATTGCTTTCCAGTATTGTGTTGGCTTCTGCCAAACATCAACAGGAATCAGCCACAGGTGTACCTATATCCCATTCCTCTTGAACATTCATTCCTCCCATCTCCCTCCCCTTCTCTAGGTTGTTACTGAGCCCTGGGTTTGAATTCCCTGAGTCATACATCACATTCCCATTGGCTATCTATTTTACATATGGTAATGGATGTTTCCGTGTTACTCTTTCCATGCATTGCACCCTCTCCTCCACCTCATATGTCTGTTTTCTCTGTGTCTCTATTGCTGCCATGCAAAGAAGTTCGTCAGTACTATCTTTCTAGATTCCGTGTGTGTGTGTGTCCGTGTGTTAGAATACAATATTTGTTTTTCTCTTTCTGACTTACTTCACTATATAATAGACTCTAGGTTCATCCACTTCAGTAGGACTGACTCAAATGCATTTATTTTTATGACTGAATGATATTCCATTGTATATATGTACCACACTTCTTTAGATATTCTTCTATGGACATCTAGTTTGCTTCCAAGTCCTAGCTTTTGTATATAGTGTTGCAGTGAAAGTTGGGGAATATGTGTCTTTTTTCAGTTTTTGTTTACTTAGGGTATATGACTAGTAGTGAGTTGCTGGGTCATATGAGGTGGTATCTCATAGTTTTGATTTGCATTTCTCTAATAATGAGCGATGTTGAGAATCTTTTCTTGTGTTTACTAGTTATATGTATGTCTTCTTCAAAGAAATATCTGTTTAGATCTTCTATACACTTTTTGATTAGGTTGGTTGTGGTTGTGACAACTTAAGGAATAGAGCGGAATGCTTCTTTTCTCAAATCCCCATAATGAACTATGGCAGCTGAAAATTGAAAAGTTTGATAAAAAAGGATCAAGACTGAGAAATATTAGCATTTTCCAGTCATGAACAAATTATGATCATAGCTATAGTAATTGTTCATATTTTTCTATATATAGGCAGAAACACAGAAAAGAAGTTTTTCCAGTCCTTGGCCAGAGCAATTTATAATTATGGATTTTATCTATAGCTACAGAGTCCTGCCATTCAAATTAAAAATATACATATGTGTGTTATAAAATGGAGGAAAATACAAAGATTGCTGTTCGTCACCCTCAGCTGCCTTTTGCAAGCAGAAAAATCAATGACTTGAAGGGAGAATGCAGGGTCCAATTGAGAAACAAGCCCTGGTGCTTTCTAGCCAGTGCCAGAACTTGAAACAGGCATCAGAAACACTTTTACAGCAGTCAGTAGGATTATTTCCATTGTTAGCAAAGGATTATAGAAACAGATTAAGGATGGTTTCTTTAAAAATCACTGTGGCAGCCTGGTTTAGGAAGAGTGGAAATTACTTCCTAATCCAGTACTTCCTCAGGCTCATGACATTGAGTATTTGGGAACACTTGGATATTTTTCACATTTTGCAATGTATCATTTTTATAAATGCTTTTCTTGAGCTAAATTTGTACCTTAGACCTGAATTTTAGGCAAAGAGACACCACAAATGGAAGCTTAGATAATAATGAAAACTGCTCTAGTTGCACTGTAAATGGTACAATGGAAAGGTTTAGTTTTAATTTCAAACTTTAAAAACATGTAAAAATATTGTAACTTCTCCCTTCCAATACTATTTATAAGACAATCATATTTATTACCTCCAATAAATATTCCTTTGCAATCAGTTTCTCATTCTAACTTCCTTCAGAATGAATGTCATCTATCTCCTTATCAGAAAAGGTTATTTTATGATTTCCAACTTAATGCTAATCAAAAAATACTTAATTAATTGTAGGTTATTCTTCAGAGAAGTGGACCCAGTAGTTGTTCATGTGCCATTTAAGCCTATAGATGCAATTTAAATTTTAAATTTAAACCGTCAGAAGGAAACACCTATAAGTTTTTAGTCAGGCTTCTACTGATTTTTAACCAAATCAATAAATCGTAGCAGGACAGTGTATTTGCACCACGCAATCAAAACAAATAAAGACTATTTCCTTATTATCATAAAAGCAATAAAAAAGGCTTGCACAGCGTTCTTCCCTTAATTTATGTTTCACTCTGCACCATAAAGATAACAAAGTGCCGCATTTCCAAAGAGCATACTATTTTACTCTGTTTGTTTCTCATCACTCAAGTCTAGAGAGTATTGTTTTTTAATTTGTTGATGGAATCCATCAGTTAGAATTAGTCTAAGTGTTGTAGGCGGATAATGACAATGGGTATGAAAGGGAGAAGGTTGTGTAATATGAATTAATGGTGCTTTCATGTCTCTCTTCATTGGATGCATGGCAGGGTTTACCTGGTGAGTAAATAAATATGGATCTGTCAAAACAGGGGAAGGAGAATGTGGTTAAATTCATCTGATTAGAGACTCTGATGTGAGAAAGATGGAATCAACCTTTTTGATTAACTGTTATTAAATCCTTTTGTGTGAATATCATTTTTAATTGCTGACACTGGTCTTAGTTCTTTGGCCTCAGTGTCAACTAAGCAAAGTTTTTACTCCTATCTGCTCATAACAAGACTTAGAGACATTCACCAAGGTGAGATATTCAGTCTTCCTGTTTTCTCCTGTGAGAAAAATATCTTTAAATTTCTTCTATCTTTAAGACTCTATGATTCTAGTTATTCTAATAGTGGGTGACCCAGGTAACCAAAGTTCACTACATTCAAGTCCTGAGTATAAGCTGATCACCCTGTAGTGTCATGAAATATGATGCTCATTAAAAGGTAGATTTGATCTGATTGCAGTTTGGCTCTCTAAATTAGAAAGCCTAAATAGCTGTCTCAGTGGAATTTGGAGTGAAGCTTAACACTACCAAACTTCAGGTGTTTTCCCCAGGACCTCTGCTCTGAACCAGAAGAGTTATCAGTAATAACAAACCTAATACATTAATTCCTTCCTGAAACATATAATTGGCACACAGGCATGGGCCAGCTATTATATCTTGGATGCTTTGTTTCTGAGACAAGTTATTAATAAGTATCGTTGGTGGGTAAAGTAATGAAACTTGGTTTATAGAAAGGTAAGAAAAGTTGGGAATACGCCAACCTAAATGCTTAGTCATACTATGGAGAAGATCCAATTTAAGATGAAATATGATTTTGCATAGAGCCTCTCAGCCTGGCCAACAAATGGAACAGAAATGAATATGAGCAAATCTTGAACAAGTTATATATATATATAACTTGTGTGTGTATATATATATACACACACACATACAAGAATCAGAATCAGTTTTTATTCACTGTGCCTCAGTACATGCCTTCTCTGGGCCATGTAACCCTCTATTCCTAACCTGCATAAAATTGCTGATAAATATGAGTGAAATGAACACATGGTAGAATTTAGCAAATAAATTAGATCATCATCCTACATCTTTACATACGATGTCAATAATGTTTAAAATCCACTGTGAATTATGCCATTATTTCAAGAAAGAATAGCGAAGTTTCACATATTTTAAATTCATGAATGAATGAAAAAAGTATTTCTATTTCAACCAAGTATGGCAGTATAATTAAGTTAGTCAGATTGAATTAAAACAGCTAAATTAACTTGAAGCCTTCCTGCCATCCACTGTAAGTCTGCAATTTTTAATTAATGTTTAAAATGCAGCTTGCTTGTAGCTGATATTTAATTTATAGCTATAAACAAAACATGTAAGCTTATGGCAATTTGAATGTTTTCTCCATGAAAGATTCTTTTTGCCTTAAAATAATAGAAAATGAATACAAATACAATTTAGCTCTTTTGTAATTAAGATAAATGTTGCACTTTCTTGTTGTTTTACTTTTAAGTAAATTAAAACTTAATATACCATAAGCTCATATAATTGGAGTATTAATAGTCTTTAAAATATAGCTTACAAACTATGGAATCTGAGTTAAGTGATAATATATTTTCTAAGCATCGCATTTGTAATTCTAGGGTAATTTCATATCATATTGCATAATCAATTATGGATAAAATGATGTCCTTTTAAGGGAATATAAATTCATCAGAGTATATACAGTATATAATCTGCCCTTTCTTTGTAAAAAGGTCTATCATTCATTTTGATGCTTATTATCAAAACTTCATTCTAAGCAAATATAAAATTTAGTGTCCAAATCTACATTTAATCTATATATTTTAAAGAATACCATGTCAAAATTTTACATACATATATATATATAAAGCTTATTATGCATATATGCATGAAAATGATATTTTAAGAAAATAATATACTTTTTCTGAAATTTAAAAATTATAGAAAAATCAAATGTGCCAAATCAAACTAAAAAAGAGCTTATGATTGTGTTATTTATTATTGTGCTATTGGAATCTGTGAAATGTAGAATAAAAATTTGTGAGAATTTTGCAGATTTGGCCTAGTGTTTGATAGCAACAATTTGAGAAGCAACTTGTCTTTCTGTAGTCAAGGTTCACATAAAAGTTCACCAAATCTTTAGATGCATTTTCTAACTGTGCCTACTTTAGATTTTAAGGAGTGTGAAAGTATAGAGACTCAAAGATATTTCCAGCGCTGAATAAGCAGAGTTTTCTTCATTTTTAAAAACCAAAATCTTGATGAAATTGTGTTATGACTGTTTTTATGCCAAGAACAATAGAATAATTATGCATCTTTTTCATTTATTTTAGTGTTTCACTACTTGTGTAGGTAAATCTATTTAAAAATACGTTACTTTTCAAGAATATATATGATAACTTACTAGTAAAATTCTCACCAAAGTCAGAATGATTAAAAACATAAGCTAGGGCTTCCCCTGGTGGTCCAGTGGGTAAGGACACCACCTTGCAGTGCAAGGGGCGCCGGTTCGATGCCTGGCCTGGGAATATCCCACGTGCCGCGGAGTGGCTGGACTGATGTGTCCAATTACCGAGCCGGAGCTCTGGAGCGCATGCGCCCAGAGCCATCGCTCTGCAACGACAGACGCCACCGCGGTGGGAGGCCCACACGGGCCAAAGAACAAAGATGGATGAAAATGGAGAAATGAAAGACCAATAGAAGTGGCCCGCCCGATCCGCTCCCTCCCCAACCCGACCCCTGCCCAAAATAAATAAATAAATAAATCTTCCAAAAAAAGAAAAAAAAAAAAGCTAAAGTCATTGCCTTTTAGATTAAAAATGTATTTCTACATCTAAAAATGTTTTTTGATCATTCCTGAAATTCTTAGTTAGAAAATTACTTGTAACAAATATATTTTATAATATTCTAAGATTTTTTTTTGTTTTCCTGTCATAGTACTGCTAAAATATTTATTTTTAAACTGTGTATTTTCAATTGTGAAAAACATAGGGATATAAAAAGATCAGGATTAGTAATATACACCAGCATAATAATAGCACTAAACTGTAAGTTAACATGTTCATGATTGTTTTAACCTTTTTTTCATACTTCCCAGTGTTATGTATTACTTGAGTAAAAACAAAACTGAATGTCATTTTCACAAAATCCGTGTACATTTTATGTGCGTACTCTAGGGGGTCTTCCAACTCAGGTGTGGGACCCCCATCTTTTGCATCTCCTGCATTGGCAGGTAGGGGCTTTATCACTAGTACCACCTGGGAAGCTCTTATGTATGTGCACCATGCTCTTAATTATTATTGGAAGTTAAAAAAAAAAATTGTTTGAGTCAGAAGTTGAGAGGGAAATATACCAAAAAATTAATTTTTTTAAAAAATTTTGTTTATTGATTTATTTATTTTTGGCTATTCTGGGTTTTCGCTGCTGCTGCAGACTTTTCTCTAGTTGCAGGGAGTGGGGGCTACTCTCTAGTGGAGGTGAGCAGGCTTCTTGTTGCGGTGATTTCTTTTGTTGTGGAACTCGGGCTCTAGGGCACATAGGCTTCCATAGTTTTGGCACATGGGCTCAATAGTTGCTGCTCCAAGGCTGTAGAGCATAGACTCCATAGCTGTGGGTCATGGGCTTAGTTGCTTGGCAGCTGGGGTCTTCCTGGATTAGGGATTGAACCCATGTCTCCTGCATTGGCAGGCAGATTCTTTACCAATAAGCAACTGGAGAAGCCCTAAAAAGGATTTTTTTACGAGTGTAGAATTTTATTTATTTTTTAATATTGGCCTCTTTTTATTGGTTTATTGATTTATTTTTCATCCATCTTCATTCTTCCACCTGTGTGGGCCTCCTATTGCAGTGGCCTCTCTCATTGCAGAACACTGCCTCTGGGTGCATGTGCTCCAGAGCGCTGGCTCACAATTGGACATACCAGTCCAGCGACTCCATGGCAGGTGGGATCCTCCCGGACCAGGGATCAAACCAGTGCCCCCTGTGCTGCAAGGCAGACTTTCTACCCACTGGACCACCAGGGACGCCTGAGTGTTGAATTTTTAACTTATGTCCTTTCTACTTTTTTAAACTTTTCCAAACTTTCTTTATTGAGTGTACTGATGGCAAATATTTATTTATTTTTTTGAAATTGTAGACTGTCTCTAATGCAGTTACATTTAAATAAAAATATTCAAGTGTCATCGACTGTTAGATCTGTTCACGTTTGCTTTTCAATCTCTATTTAATGGGACACATATACCTTCTAATGAAATGCCTTTGCTTAGGATCAAAAATTACTTAGGCGAAAATTTATATTCATTTATGAAACACAGGTGCAGATTTTTGATAAATTGGATAAGCCCTGAAATATAGGGGTTTTAAAACTTTAGACTTTGAGTTTCTTTACTATTGATGTCACAGTTGAGTAAAAAATGCTCATTTAAACATTGTTGTTAAACTTGTTAACACAAGTTAATCAATATTCTCAGATTAAAATTACTTTTTAATTATAAATTAAGTAAAAGACCTTTTAAAAACTTTATAATGGAACGTCTATTCAGTCTATGCCATTGTACTTTGTAAGTGTGATTCACTAAATATAATTCTTTTCTTGATGGCTGAACATTTTGTACAGCTCAAGTCATCCTTGTGAGTATTAGCTTGACTGTAGAAAGGACCTTCAGATATAGTGAGAAATAGGACTGCACACTGCCTATCAACTTTAGTGCAACATTTTTTGTAGTAAATATGGTTCTTGTTACCATTCCACAAACACGCCTTGATAATTTCTACTTCAGGCAATCCTTAGAAGTGAAGTAATTGCTTCCCATCACCCTTAAAATCATACACATTCTTTCCTTTATCACTTCAAACTTATCCTTCTCAGAAAAAGTTCTCCACGATGACACCAGTGCATGTTAGCTTCTTATTTGAGACCATGTATAGTTTTTTCTTTTTCACAAGTTATAGTCAGTGAGCTTCAAGCTTTATCAAAAAAGTTTCAGCAACTGCAGTCTATCCTTTTTTTGGGGCCCAGTGGCCTCTCTCACTGCAGAACACTGCCTCTGGGTGCATGTGCTCCAGAGCTGGCTCACAATTGGACATACCAGTCCAGCGACTCCATGGCAGGTGGGATCCTCCCGGACCAGGGATCAAACCAGTGCCCCCTGTGCTGCAAGGCAGACTTTCTACCCACTGGACCACCAGGGACGCCTGAGTGTTGAATTTTTAACTTATGTCCTTTCTACTTTTTTAAACTTTTCCAAACTTTCTTTATTGAGTGTACTGATGGCAAATATTTATTTATTTTTTTGAAATTGTAGACTGTCTCTAATGCAGTTACATTTAAATAAAAATATTCAAGTGTCATCGACTGTTAGATCTGTTCACGTTTGCTTTTCAATCTCTATTTAATGGGACACATATACCTTCTAATGAAATGCCTTTGCTTAGGATCAAAAATTACTTAGGCGAAAATTTATATTCATTTATGAAACACAGGTGCAGATTTTTGATAAATTGGATAAGCCCTGAAATATAGGGGTTTTAAAACTTTAGACTTTGAGTTTCTTTACTATTGATGTCACAGTTGAGTAAAAAATGCTCATTTAAACATTGTTGTTAAACTTGTTAACACAAGTTAATCAATATTCTCAGATTAAAATTACTTTTTAATTATAAATTAAGTAAAAGACCTTTTAAAAACTTTATAATGGAACGTCTATTCAGTCTATGCCATTGTACTTTGTAAGTGTGATTCACTAAATATAATTCTTTTCTTGATGGCTGAACATTTTGTACAGCTCAAGTCATCCTTGTGAGTATTAGCTTGACTGTAGAAAGGACCTTCAGATATAGTGAGAAATAGGACTGCACACTGCCTATCAACTTTAGTGCAACATTTTTTGTAGTAAATATGGTTCTTGTTACCATTCCACAAACACGCCTTGATAATTTCTACTTCAGGCAATCCTTAGAAGTGAAGTAATTGCTTCCCATCACCCTTAAAATCATACACATTCTTTCCTTTATCACTTCAAACTTATCCTTCTCAGAAAAAGTTCTCCACGATGACACCAGTGCATGTTAGCTTCTTATTTGAGACCATGTATAGTTTTTTCTTTTTCACAAGTTATAGTCAGTGAGCTTCAAGCTTATCATAATTTACAACCTAACTTACAAAATACGATGTTTCAGCAACTGCAGTCTATTTAAAGTTAGTGGAGGAAGTTGATTCTTGTATGGGATGATAATCATACGTTGTCCCCCACACTTATAAGACTATATTTTTTCTAATAGTAGTGCAGTAATTTCATAAGTAGGAATAATCATTTACATTCATCTGCAAGAAAAAAGTAGTTTTTTTCTTATAATTAAATAAAGAATAAATCTAAGTCCTTAAAAAAAGGTATTAAATAATGTATGGGCAATATCTTCATAATTATTTTATAAAGCATCCAAGGGATTTGTTAAAACAGAAAGGCTTTGATTTATTATTTTTCTTCTTTTTCATTAGTGAACTCTCTATAAGTGTGTTGAAGGGAATATTAAATTTTACTGAAGCAATTATGCAGTGAATGAGATAGTATGCTTCAGGTATTATTGTTTCTGTTTTTTTTTTTTTTTTTAAATTTATGCAGACTTCATTCACTGTTGGGCTACATGAAGTAGCATTCAGGCTTTTTAACTAATCTTTTCAAGTTGGATAACAAAAAGTTGAGTACAGTTTTCAATCTTCTGGTCTACATATATATCTATAAAATAGATTTGACAAATACAGTGTTCACTAAAGCATATTTATACTGACAAACTGTGCATCGATGGTGCCTGTCAAGGCAGAGGTGAAGAGGTGAGGGAAACCTTAAATATGCTGAGCAGTGGGAGGCTTTCTGAAGATACAGCATTTGATATGAATCCTTAAGATGGTGAGCAGTTACACCAAGTATAAATCCAGGGAAAAGCAGAAGAACCAGCCAGTACATGGGCTCAGAAGCTTGAAAGACCTTCAGGTACTTAAGGAACACAATACTGGAATCTGTGAGCCAAAGACCAAGAAGAGATCAGTTTGGGAAGGTAGTCAGAGCCCTGATGATATAAGATTCTGCACATCACAGTTAGGAGTTTGAATTTTTATTCCAAGTATATGGGAAGAAATAAGAAGTCCTAACCAGTTCTGCTGTGAGCCGGCAGGATGTACATAATGGTAAGTAGCTATTGGAGTTATATTTTCAGAAGCTCTACTGAACAATGAGTTGTTTTGAAACTTCAAAATGCTTAAAGTGATATCCTACGATAGTTAATATTTTAAAATTAACTATCAAAAATTCTGCAATAACAGCAAACATTTTATAGTGCATATTAGTGTGAGATCCCATGTCAGTTCTTTCCATATATTAACTCATTCAGCTTTTACAGTAGTTATTTTAAGTATCATGATTTTGCAGACAAAGAAATTAAGGCACAGAGAGGTTAAGGTAGTTGCCCAAGGTTTTGCAGGTAGGATGTGATAGAATTAAAACATGAACCTTACAATGTTTTATTTCAAATTTAATTATATGATATGCTTTTGTTTTAATTTACTTTTATCCTAATTATGTTAGATTCCAGAATATTAGAAAGCAAAGACTAGCTTTCCACTTCTTCCATAGACAGCTGCTTGGTTTACAGTTCACTGTTTAAGGACCTAGACTAGCTCACACCTCACAGTCTTTCCCCACATACATCACTTAAATTTGGGAACCAAAATTAAGTGCTTGGTAAATATTGACTGGTTAAATATACAGTCAGCCAATATATACTATTGATGTCTCATGAGTATACAGTTAGAGATTTAGATAGCTCAAAATACAACTTGGATAATATTTTTTAAAAATAATTTTATTCGTTTATGGCTGTGTTTGAGTCTTGGCTGCTACACAGACTATGTTCAGTGTGGTAAGCAGAAGCTATTCTCTAGCAGAGGTGAAGAGGTGAGGGAAACCTTAAATATGCTGAGCAGTGGGAGGCTTTCTGAAGATACAGCATTTGATATGAATCCTTAAGATGGTGAGCAGTTACACCAAGTATAAATCCAGGGAAAAGCAGAAGAACCAGCCAGTACATGGGCTCAGAAGCTTGAAAGACCTTCAGGTACTTAAGGAACACAATACTGGAATCTGTGAGCCAAAGACCAAGAAGAGATCAGTTTGGGAAGGTAGTCAGAGCCCTGATGATATAAGATTCTGCACATCACAGTTAGGAGTTTGAATTTTTATTCCAAGTATATGGGAAGAAATAAGAAGTCCTAACCAGTTCTGCTGTGAGCCGGCAGGATGTACATAATGGTAAGTAGCTATTGGAGTTATATTTTCAGAAGCTCTACTGAACAATGAGTTGTTTTGAAACTTCAAAATGCTTAAAGTGATATCCTACGATAGTTAATATTTTAAAATTAACTATCAAAATTCTGCAATAACAGCAAACATTTTATAGTGCATATTAGTGTGAGATCCCATGTCAGTTCTTTCCATATATTAACTCATTCAGCTTTTACAGTAGTTATTTTAAGTATCATGATTTTGCAGACAAAGAAATTAAGGCACAGAGAGGTTAAGGTAGTTGCCCAAGGTTTTGCAGGTAGGATGTGATAGAGTTAAAACATGAACCTTACAATGTTTTATTTCAAATTTAATTATATGATATGCTTTTGTTTTAATTTACTTTTATCCTAATTATGTTAGATTCCAGAATATTAGAAAGCAAAGACTAGCTTTCCACTTCTTCCATAGACAGCTGCTTGGTTTACAGTTCACTGTTTAAGGACCTAGACTAGCTCACACCTCACAGTCTTTCCCCACATACATCACTTAAATTTGGGAACCAAAATTAAGTGCTTGGTAAATATTGACTGGTTAAATATACAGTCAGCCAATATATACTATTGATGTCTCATGAGTATACAGTTAGAGATTTAGATAGCTCAAAATACAACTTGGATAATATTTTTTAAAAATAATTTTATTCGTTTATGGCTGTGTTTGAGTCTTGGCTGCTACACAGACTATGTTCAGTGTGGTAAGCAGAAGCTATTCTCTAGCTGTGATGTGAGGGCTTCTCATTGCAGTGACTTCTTGTTGCCAAGCATGGGCTCTAGGGCATGAGGGCTTCCGTAGTTGTAGCTCGTGGCCTCAGTAACTATGGTTCCTGAGCTCTAGAACACAAACTAAGTACTTGGGCTTAGAAGCTTTGTTGCTGTGAAGCATGTTGGATCTTCCCAGATCGGGGATGGAACCTATGTCTTCTGCATTGACAGATGACTTCTTTACCACCGAACCACCAGAGAAGCTTGATGTTAGTTTTTTACTTGTTTTCCTCTTAATATTAAATGAAAAAATTTAAATATCCTTGAATTTAACTTACTATTTTAACTATAGACAATTCCTCCAGCAAGGAATACCCCATTTTATAGCTGAGAACTTGCAAATCATTCTAAGGAACCTGCTGGAAGAAAGACTCTCCACAGTAAAAAGTAGCATATAGAAAGTGTGGATCTGAGTATGGAAATGATGAAACTGATATATGTGGGTTTGCAAATTTGTACAATCACTTTGAAGAGAAACTACATATAACTGTGAAGTGAAAAATGCATTTATCCTTAATGAGTAATTCTGCTTACTTAAAATATATATGTATATGTGTTATGCACATATGTATGACATATATGTTAGAGAAAATTTTGACCATGAAGAAAGCATGTGCATTTAGTATTGTTTATAATATATAAAAATTGGAAACAATGTGAATCCACACTAATGTAGGAATAGTTATAAAATTATAATTGAGTCATACAGTGGAATAATTTACAGCAGTTAAAATGGTTGGACTTTATCTATATATGTGAACATGGATAATCCTAGAAAGTATAATGTTAAGTAAAATAAGATTATTACAGAAAGATACATGCATTAGATAGTCTGTATTTGATATTAAAATACCTTAAATAACATGTGCTATTTAAAGTAAATAAATACAGAAAACAGTGAACAGAAAGAATGGAGTTCAACTTCAGGGCAGCAGTTACCTCTGGGAAGAGTGAAGGCGAATGAGATAACATTAAACATATCTATATCCTTTTAATTCTTTATAAAAAGCAAAATACAGCAAGTATGATAAAAATCTTAGCATGTTAAAATAGGTGTGAATTTATGGGTGTGAGGTTGTATTATAAACATGCCATTTTACTGTTTGCAATATACTACAGATGAAGATCCTTTCACCTTTCCCGAATTAACTGAAAAAGTCAGCTTGGTGACTTGATAATAGTGTTTTCAAAGGTTATGGACATGTTTAACACTAAATTTTTTGAAGTATTTTTTAAAAGTAATATATATTTGCTATTTTATATATAGACTTATAGATAGCCCGTGATTCAAGAGTTATGTCTAAAAAATCAATAATTACCCTCCCATACGGACAAATTGGTGTCAAATCTTGAATTTAACTTACTATTTTAACTATAGACAATTCCTCCAGCAAGGAATACCCCATTTTATAGCTGAGAACTTGCAAATCATTCTAAGGAACCTGCTGGAAGAAAGACTCTCCACAGTAAAAAGTAGCATATAGAAAGTGTGGATCTGAGTATGGAAATGATGAAACTGATATATGTGGGTTTGCAAATTTGTACAATCACTTTGAAGAGAAACTACATATAACTGTGAAGTGAAAAATGCATTTATCCTTAATGAGTAATTCTGCTTACTTAAAATATATATGTATATGTGTTATGCACATATGTATGACATATATGTTAGAGAAAATTTTGACCATGAAGAAAGCATGTGCATTTAGTATTGTTTATAATATATAAAAATTGGAAACAATGTGAATCCACACTAATGTAGGAATAGTTATAAAATTATAATTGAGTCATACAGTGGAATAATTTACAGCAGTTAAAATGGTTGGACTTTATCTATATATGTGAACATGGATAATCCTAGAAAGTATAATGTTAAGTAAAATAAGATTATTACAGAAAGATACATGCATTAGATAGTCTGTATTTGATATTAAAATACCTTAAATAACATGTGCTATTTAAAGTAAATAAATACAGAAAACAGTGAACAGAAAGAATGGAGTTCAACTTCAGGGCAGCAGTTACCTCTGGGAAGAGTGAAGGCGAATGAGATAACATTAAACATATCTATATCCTTTTAATTCTTTATAAAAAGCAAAATACAGCAAGTATGATAAAAATCTTAGCATGTTAAAATAGGTGTGAATTTATGGGTGTGAGGTTGTATTATAAACATGCCATTTTACTGTTTGCAATATACTACAGATGAAGATCCTTTCACCTTTCCCGAATTAACTGAAAAAGTCAGCTTGGTGACTTGATAATAGTGTTTTCAAAGGTTATGGACATGTTTAACACTAAATTTTTTGAAGTATTTTTTAAAAGTAATATATATTTGCTATTTTATATATAGACTTATAGATAGCCCGTGATTCAAGAGTTATGTCTAAAAAAAAAAAATCAATAATTACCCTCCCATACAGGCATTTCAAATTGGTGTCAAATCTTATTGAAAATAGAATGCCATTTTTATTTTCAAGATCCCATTTTTGAAAAAACTGAATTTTCTCCATCTTATCTCTCTCTATCCCAAAACTATTTGGTTCTAAGTAGTGCCATTCCCAAACAGGTGGTCTTTGACTTCCTCATCCTTCTTCCCCTCCCTCTCTGCCTTCCTTGTTTTTCCTTCTTCTTCCTTCTTCCCCTCCCCCTCCTCCTTCTCTTCTTAAAGTGTAACTGACAAATAAAATTGTAAAACTTAAAGTGTGCAATGGGATGGTTTCATTTATCTCATGCCGTGAAAGAATTCCCACCATCCCTTACCTTACTAATGTACCTTTTTTTGTTGGGGGTGGGGAGGATGGGGGAGTTGAGATATTTACTTTTATTCTCTTAGGAAGTTTCAGTGTTATAAGTTTAGTTACACTAGATCCTCGGATAATAATCACCTTATAACTGAAACCTTGTTTACTTTTACCAACCTATCTCCCTTAAAAAAGAAGATAAACAGGGTACCAAAACATAACAATACTATAATATCATCGTAATAAGCAATTATATGAAGTATGCTTTCTCCTGCCAGCATATGAAGTAGATACTATTGGTAGCAATACAGATAAAAATCCAAGACTTATAAAGATTAAGTAACTTGACCAAGTTCACAAATCTTAGAAACATCAGAGTGATTTTAAACCTCAGTTCAGTTCAGTTCATTCTCTTAGTTGTATCTGACTCTTTGCAACCCAAGGGAATGCAGCATGTCAGGCTTCCCTGTCCTTCCCTGTCTCCCAGAGTTTGCTCAAACTCATGTCCATTTTAAACCTAAATCCATTCAATTACAGAGTCATCATTCTTAGGAATCATACCATTCTGCTATAAAGAAGAAGTTTCTTGGGCCACTCACATATGTGCAATTAATATATCATAAAAGTATATTTCTTGGAACTTTGTGTCCAGTCTAACTCAAATGCTGTTCATAGCTATTAACTTCATAACCCAATCAAAGAAAGTGGCAAAGTAATTTAAATTTTTCTTAAATATCAGATAAAGGCCAATGAAAACTTAATTTTGAGAGGAAATGAAATCTGAGTAATACATCTGAACAGTTGGATTTAATTAATATTCACATAATATTCATTTAAAAATGAGGAGCCAAATGGAATATAATTTCTCAATATAATTAACATTTAAAAATATGTTTTTTATTTATACCAGACAATTGTAAGATTTTAAAATGTCTATATTACGTACAGTAAAATCTGTTTTTATAGTGCAGCTATTTGCATTGGATTATTGTATCAGTGATAGTTTAAGGAAGGGTCAAAGAAAGTAAATCAAAATTAAAGGTTAAAACAATAAATATAAAAATTATCAGGTAGATGATTTATAAATATATATGCATATAATATTTCAGAAGGTATAATATTCTAATGTCAGTTTTTTCATTACCTATTAAAAGACTCAAACTATAAGTTACTATTAGTAGTTCATATATAAATGTAAATAATACTCTATTGCAATTAATTTTTTATTCATAATTATATAATAAACTGAATATAACTAAAATGAAGCTGATACATATCTACCTGAAGTATAAAAGTAATTACATTTTCAGAAAATGATACTCTTCATAGTTATATAAGGTAATACTCTGATGATAATTTAACCTTTATAATATTGTTGCTAAAAATACAGTATTATAAATTTATATTGCTTCCCTGCAGTAGATCTGTTCTATTTGTTTTGCTTTATTTATTTTTAGACTTTTTTTTCATGGAAAAGAGATTTGTGATGAAGCATTATTTATTTCCTCTTGTCTGGCAACTCAATTTACAGGTAGAACACTTAGATTGGCACATTCCTCTTTCCTTCCCTTGTTCTCATTAACAGGAGTCTTAATTTCTTTCCTGTGCCTTTCTGAATAATCACACTATATCACTATCCCAGTGGGATCTAAACAAAGATTGAGTGGAAAATTAGGATCACAACCATTCAATACATGATCTTTTGCTATAAAGAAGAAGTTTCTTGGGCCACTCACATATGTGCAATTAATATATCATAAAAGTATATTTCTTGGAACTTTGTGTCCAGTCTAACTCAAATGCTGTTCATAGCTATTAACTTCATAACCCAATCAAAGAAAGTGGCAAAGTAATTTAAATTTTTCTTAAATATCAGATAAAGGCCAATGAAAACTTAATTTTGAGAGGAAATGAAATCTGAGTAATACATCTGAACAGTTGGATTTAATTAATATTCACATAATATTCATTTAAAAATGAGGAGCCAAATGGAATATAATTTCTCAATATAATTAACATTTAAAAATATGTTTTTTATTTATACCAGACAATTGTAAGAATTTAAAATGTCTATATTACGTACAGTAAAATCTGTTTTTATAGTGCAGCTATTTGCATTGGATTATTGTATCAGTGATAGTTTAAGTAAGGGTCAAAGAAAGTAAATCAAAATTAAAGGTTAAAACAATAAATATAAAAATTATCAGGTAGATGATTTATAAATATATATGCATATAATATTTCAGAAGGTATAATATTCTAATGTCAGTTTTTTCATTACCTATTAAAAGACTCAAACTATAAGTTACTATTAGTAGTTCATATATAAATGTAAATAATACTCTATTGCAATTAATTTTTTATTC
The DNA here is from genome assembly GCA_022376925.1 of Tragulus kanchil. Classification (NCBI taxonomy): domain Eukaryota; kingdom Metazoa; phylum Chordata; class Mammalia; order Artiodactyla; family Tragulidae; genus Tragulus; species Tragulus kanchil. The sequence continues at coordinate 15,598,009 of JAIOJX010000025.1, forward strand.
ATAATTATATAATAAACTGAATATAACTAAAATGAAGCTGATACATATCTACCTGAAGTATAAAAGTAATTACATTTTTCAGAAAATGATACTCTTCATAGTTATATAAGGTAATACTCTGATGATAATTTAACCTTTATAATATTGTTGCTAAAAATACAGTATTATAAATTTATATTGCTTCCCTGCAGTAGATCTGTTCTATTTGTTTTGCTTTATTTATTTTTAGACTTTTTTTTTTCATGGAAAAGAGATTTGTGATGAAGCATTATTTATTTCCTCTTGTCTGGCAACTCAATTTACAGGTAGAACACTTAGATTGGCACATTCCTCTTTCCTTCCCTTGTTCTCATTAACAGGGAGTCTTAATTTCTTTCCTGTGCCTTTCTGAATAATCACACTATATCACTATCCCAGTGGGATCTAAACAAAGATTGAGTGGAAAATTAGGATCACAACCAAGTAAGTTTAAGAATAGGGTCATAATAATGAAAAATCAATAGAACATACAAAGAGGCATTTTAAAATCAGTTTGATGCTTCTTTGTGTGGTGTTTATGTTACAGTTTATGTGACTGTACCACATTTCAGTTGAAATATATGACAATACAGTTCCTTTTCCCTCCCCAGAAAGCATATCATACAGAGCTCTTCTATGGCCCCCATAACTGGTATCAGTCCTTATGAACTCAAACAGTACTGAACAGCTTCACGGTCACAGGAGTCCTACTGTGCTTATAAATAGATCTGTTTACAAGGAACTTTAGTCACCTGTTCTGAGTTAAAGAATTGCTTTTAATTTTGCTTGCCTTTATTCATATAGACATGAGTAAAGTAACAGTGTAGGGAAGAGTAGTTTTGTTCATCGTCGTTAGGCTGATGTTAAAGCCTTTGCAGATTCCAAGGGCAGCTGTGTGAGAGAGGATAAATTCCCTGAGCAGCAGCCTCTTGACCTGCTGCCAGAGTAGGGATTGGTCTTCTAACAGGAGGTGCCTGACTGGGTGTGAGACAGGAATAGAATGTGAAAGGGCAGCGTGTGTAAGGTTTTCACACCTGGTCCACCTGGAAAGGAAGAGGGTTTTATAACAGAAGTTGGATCACTCAAAGCTATCCAGAAAAATCAAAACAAAATTTTAGTCATTAAAGTGATCATTTCCCTAATATTAATGATTTTAAAAGAATAAGAACACTTTAAGACCCTCAGTGTGGGAACAATAGAAACTGAACATTCCAGGCAGCAAGAACCAAGAACACTGTGGGCTTTGTGGAATTTCAAGCAAGAAAATTGTGATTTTGATGATGATCATGTGTTGGGATCATTGATCACAGTAGTTTTCAGACTTCACGATGAATAGTAAAGATTAAATCCTTACTGAACATTTCTTAATGTCTGAATGAACATTACCAGGATATTAAACAATGAACTGAATATATTACTTCTATTTCAGTATTTCATTATATCACTTGATTCTCAGAATCATCCTGTGATAGAATTCAGAAGCTCTAGTTAAAAGAAAAAGGAAAACATACTCAGAGAAACCAACATAAAACAAGTGTCTGAATGGGTTTTCAAAGTATACGATCATATTGCCTATAAGCATACTAGACTCAAGTCAAATCCCTCTCAATTTACTGTATGTAACTTGGATAGTAAATAATGTCTAGTCCTATTAGAAAGTAAGAGTGCATTTGTTTTGTAAGGTTTTTCTTGCAATGTTGATAAAATTTCTAAGGTTAAAAATCTCTCAGATGTTAGTTAGCACCACCTGGGAAACCCGTTTCCTATAAATAATACCTTCAACGTGGCTGGCTTTTCTTTATACTAACCAAAATTCTGTGGTCCAGGATGGGAAAACCTGGCAACTAGGCCTATCGTCTGATATTTCCATTCATTCACTCATTCATTTATGAAACAGCCTAATGATATAAAAACTATGAACCAAAACCATGCTTCCTCTTATCATGGATATTATAGAATTTTGAGTTAATACAAATGAATTACCTTGGTGTGTTCAATAGATCTTAGTAGCACATTACCATTTTCATACAGATTGAAAGCAGAATTCCTCTAAAACAATCATCTGCTCTGTATTTAGCACATCTGTTCATTCCAAGTAGGGGACCAAATATGCTGAGATTGTAGGGCTCAAGCAGAAGCTATCATTGCTATTGAGAGGAGAACTCAAAGCTGTAACTTACACCCTGTGAAATCCACTGCAGCCCTCTAGACTGCACAGTGTTAACTTCTTGAGGAGATGCTGAAGGACAGTGGATTGAAGATCTGAGAACTTATCAGTAAGACCCTCTTATATCTCTATCCTTTGCAACTATTCTTTTCTGCCCACATTTTCTCTTTTTGGTCCCTAACTATCCCTTGCCACTCCTCAGGATATAATCTAGATTGTCTGTACAATAAATGTCACTTGGAACATTATACTTCTGTAAACTACCTGGATTTTGTCTGAATTTAAACCTCCTGCTAAAGCCCTGTTCAGTCAGCATTCTGCTGTCAAGTCAGATTTTAGGAGATTCCTCAAGAGCCTTTTCATCCCAACATTTTGTATGTTCTGTTTGGTTTCCTTCAATGACACATATTATCGAGTCTTGTGTGTGTGCTAAGTCGCTTCACTCATGTGGAATTCTCTGGGCAAGGATATTGGGCTGGGTTTGCATGCCCTCCTCCGGGGGATCTTTCCGACCCTGGGATGGAACCCCCATCCCATAAGTCTTCTGCCTTGGCAGGGCAGATTCTTTACCACTTGTGCATTGCCTGAAAGACAATAAGGAGAAAAAATCTAAAATAGTCATGGCTGACAATTGTTTATAGATAAGACACAGAGTCAGTCTCTTGTTATAGCATGTGCTGTGTGTTCTTTCTCTCTTATCTTTTCTGAGAGCACTCACGGAAGTAGTCCTCACCCACCCAGCTGAGACTGTCTTCCCTGGGGATATTTCACAATGTTGGGAGAAATATTTGTATCACATATGAAAAGGGGAGGTGCTACTGGCATCAGGGGATGGAGACCAGGGATGCTGCTAAACACCTTACAATGCACAGGACCGTCCTTCTCAACCAAGAATTATCCAGTTTGAAATGTAAAAAGTACAGTTTGATTTAGAGGAAAGAGTTCAGTTACTATGAAGGAGTTCAGTTCAGTTTATATTGTATATAAAAAATACAGTTATTAGCAAATATTGTCAATGGAAAGAGTTAAAAATTCTAGGATATAATATTTGTCTGAAGGTGGTTGAGTGTTCAAATGTCTTTTCCCCCCATAGATTTTTATTTTTTTGCCCTTGTGTTAGAAACAGGATCATTAGTATCAGTCACTGGGAATGAAAATGCAGTGAATGTTTTCATTAGTGATTTTAATTTATAGATCTCCAAGCTTTTTTTTTTTTAATGTTTGGGGCATGCATATCCATGGACCACTTGAACAGTGAATTTGCCTAGCTTTTGGATTCTGGGATCATGTGGCCTTAGAGGAATTCATCCAGGCAGTATGTGGCTGGCCTGCTACCCCCTCAACAATTCCAGACATGAATGACTATCTCTGAGACGCAGAGAGTAGCCTCTGGCTCTAGCTCTCAGCAGTAGAGAAAGATGGCAAGGCTACCAAGCCAGGACATGGGAGCACATGATGAGATTCAGAATGTTGATGCCAGTAACATGAATCACAGAAGACAGGAGCTGCTGATCCTGACACTGTATGACCATTATGAGCTGAACTACCAGGATAGTGCTAGACTTCTGCTAGGAGAGACTCACCTGTCCTTAGGACTGACCCCAAAAGCCATCCCCAGCCAGCTCTTCAGTCAGTTCCTGACATGTTTGATGGAGATTTCAAAGGAAGGGCTTGAAGGGGAAAGTTGACTCTGCAAATTTCAATGTCCACACAGGCGAGAGAGGAACTCAATTCACACTGTAAAAATCTAAACCTACAGAATCCAGCCTCCAAGGATTGCCAAGCCCAGAGCTGACAGACCACTGGGATGGAAAGTGGGTGCTCAGCTTGACCCTGGGGTAGAGCAGTCCTTTGAAAGGCAGTCTCCGTCAAAGTAGTGAAGCCTCTGCCTACACGAACAGCATTGACAGGAGCGACCTGGTGATGTCTGCATTTTATCTGCTCCCTCAGTTGTCCTTTGTCCCTGACAGCTGTCTGGAGGAGCCTCTTCTGCTCCTCTTTTCCTATGACTTCACTACAAAAGACTTGTGCAAAAGCTTGCTTTACATCTGTACATCTGTTTTATTGTCCATCATGTTATACATACAAGTACTGGATGAACTGATAGAAATGGGAAAGTTCCATGGTCCAATGGAAGAATGTTTGAAGTTAACCAGAGCTTCCATGGTGGCTCAGATGATAAAGAATCTGCCTGAAATGCAGGAGCTCTGGGTCAGGAAAATCCTCTGGAGAAGGGAATAGCTACCTACTCCTGTATTCCTTCCAGGTGAATTCCATGGACAGAGGAGCCTAGTGGATAGAATCAATGGACTCCCAGGAGTCAGCCATGACTGAGTGACTGTCACTTAAAGTGAAAGGGTTAGTTGCTCAGTTAATGTCTCTTTCCAATCTATCAACTGTATTCTGTCAGGCTCCTCTGTCCATGGGTTTCTCCAGGCAAGAATACTGGAATGGGTAGCCATTCTTTTTCCAGGGAAGCACAGTTGGTCCTAGGTCCTGTCATACTCTATATTTTGGGAGCGTGATTTATTTTAGTTCTTCACTAAATAAAATGCCTATAATTTAGTTCCTACCAAGCCAGGACATGGGAGCACATGATGAGATTCAGAATGTTGATGCCAGTAACATGAATCACAGAAGACAGGAGCTGCTGATCCTGACACTGTATGACCATTATGAGCTGAACTACCAGGATAGTGCTAGACTTCTGCTAGGAGAGACTCACCTGTCCTTAGGACTGACCCCAAAAGCCATCCCCAGCCAGCTCTTCAGTCAGTTCCTGACATGTTTGATGGAGATTTCAAAGGAAGGGCTTGAAGGGGAAAGTTGACTCTGCAAATTTCAATGTCCACACAGGCGAGAGAGGAACTCAATTCACACTGTAAAAATCTAAACCTACAGAATCCAGCCTCCAAGGATTGCCAAGCCCAGAGCTGACAGACCACTGGGATGGAAAGTGGGTGCTCAGCTTGACCCTGGGGTAGAGCAGTCCTTTGAAAGGCAGTCTCCGTCAAAGTAGTGAAGCCTCTGCCTACACGAACAGCATTGACAGGAGCGACCTGGTGACGTCTGCATTTTATCTGCTCCCTCAGTTGTCCTTTGTCCCTGACAGCTGTCTGGAGGAGCCTCTTCTGCTCCTCTTTTCCTATGACTTCACTACAAAAGACTTGTGCAAAAGCTTGCTTTACATCTGTACATCTGTTTTATTGTCCATCATGTTATACATACAAGTACTGGATGAACTGATAGAAATGGGAAAGTTCCATGGTCCAATGGAAGAATGTTTGAAGTTAACCAGAGCTTCCGTGGTGGCTCAGATGATAAAGAATCTGCCTGAAATGCAGGAGCTCTGGGTCAGGAAAATCCTCTGGAGAAGGGAATAGCTACCTACTCCTGTATTCCTTCCAGGTGAATTCCATGGACAGAGGAGCCTAGTGGATAGAATCAATGGACTCCCAGGAGTCAGCCATGACTGAGTGACTGTCACTTAAAGTGAAAGGGTTAGTTGCTCAGTTAATGTCTCTTTCCAATCTATCAACTGTATTCTGTCAGGCTCCTCTGTCCATGGGTTTCTCCAGGCAAGAATACTGGAATGGGTAGCCATTCTTTTTCCAGGGAAGCACAGTTGGTCCTAGGTCCTGTCATACTCTATATTTTGGGAGCGTGATTTATTTTAGTTCTTCACTAAATAAAATGCCTATAATTTAGTTATCTCCAAGGAGGAAACAAATGACTAAAGGTGAAGACAAAAGATACACATGAAACAACAGTCATTTTATGCAAAATGAGTGATTATATGATTTGGACGATTTATATGTGTCTCTTCATACTAGACTAGGTTGTGATTTGTTGGTATTTGTGAACTACCTTCTTTTTTAAAATATTTATTTGTTTATTTAGCAGACTGGTTCTTACTTGTGGCCCGCATGATCTTCGAACCTTGAGGCTTGCAGGACTTTTGTTGCAGAATATGGACTCTTAATTGTGGCATGTGGGATTTAGTTTCTTGACCGGCTATAAAAACCTGGGCCCCCTACATTGGGAACATGGAGTCTTAGACACTGGACCAACAGGGAAGCCACTGGTGGTTCTTCTTTTTTTTATTTATTTTAATTAGGCATAGTTTATATTATATAAGTTGTAGGTATATAATATAGAATAATAAAGTGATTCACAATTTTTAATAAGATACTGACTATATCCCCTGTATTGTATAAGATATCCTTGTAATGTAGTTTATATATAATATATGGTCTATCAGAGTTGATCCTTTAAAATATGGACTTTAAAGTAAGTTTCTATCACTTAAGGAAAAATTCAACATCCTCAAAACTCTTACCTATTTCTCTTCCATTTAGCATATCTCCATAATTAACTTTGTTTTTTCCCAAATATATAATGAGATTGACACTAATAGTATGACTTATTTGTGCTGATTAAATTGTCTCCTAATTATAAAAGGCTAAAAATAGGACTAAAAATTCCTTTTGCATAAAGATTTTCTAACTAACAAAACTGATTTTCTTGCACAGTATAAAAATGATTGCTCTTCCTTTTGATTGCACATGTATATTTAAACTTTTAAAATTGTTTTTATTAATATGTATTAGCATTAGACCCTTAAGAAGACAGTTTTTTATTTTACATATGTAAAATATTAGTCCTATTTTTGGCATCAATATTCATGTTTCTGACTAAAAACCCAATTGACCATTACATAGTTTTTAATTGTCAACTTTGGAATGTTTAAAAACTGTAATTAGGCACAGTTTAAAAATTTAGAAGTGATACAGATCTAAAAGTTGTATTAACCAAAAAAGGAGAGGAATTTCTTTTTCTTTGTAACCTAAGATAATTTAGTTATCTCCAAGGAGGAAACAAATGACTAAAGGTGAAGACAAAAGATACACATGAAACAACAGTCATTTTATGCAAAATGAGTGATTATATGATTTGGACGATTTATATGTGTCTCTTCATACTAGACTAGGTTGTGATTTGTTGGTATTTGTGAACTACCTTCTTTTTTAAAATATTTATTTGTTTATTTAGCAGACTGGTTCTTACTTGTGGCCCGCATGATCTTCGAACCTTGAGGCTTGCAGGATTTTTGTTGCAGAATATGGACTCTTAATTGTGGCATGTGGGATTTAGTTTCTTGACCGGCTATAAAAACCTGGGCCCCCTACATTGGGAACATGGAGTCTTAGACACTGGACCAACAGGGAAGCCACTGGTGGTTCTTCTTTTTTTTATTTATTTTAATTAGGCATAGTTTATATTATATAAGTTGTAGGTATATAATATAGAATAATAAAGTGATTCACAATTTTTAATAAGATACTGACTATATCCCCTGTATTGTATAAGATATCCTTGTAATGTAGTTTATATATAATATATGGTCTATCAGAGTTGATCCTTTAAAATATGGACTTTAAAGTAAGTTTCTATCACTTAAGGAAAAATTCAACATCCTCAAAACTCTTACCTATTTCTCTTCCATTTAGCATATCTCCATAATTAACTTTGTTTTTTCCCAAATATATAATGAGATTGACACTAATAGTATGACTTATTTGTGCTGATTAAATTGTCTCCTAATTATAAAAGGCTAAAAATAGGACTAAAATTCCTTTTGCATAAAGATTTTCTAACTAACAAAACTGATTTTCTTGCACAGTATAAAAATGATTGCTCTTCCTTTTGATTGCACATGTATATTTAAACTTTTAAAATTGTTTTTATTAATATGTATTAGCATTAGACCCTTAAGAAGACAGTTTTTTATTTTACATATGTAAAATATTAGTCCTATTTTTGGCATCAATATTCATGTTTCTGACTAAAAACCCAATTGACCATTACATAGTTTTTAATTGTCAACTTTGGAATGTTTAAAAACTGTAATTAGGCACAGTTTAAAAATTTAGAAGTGATACAGATCTAAAAGTTGTATTAACCAAAAAAAAAAGGAGAGGAATGCTATTTTTGAACTAAAATTTTATATTCAAATTTGAGAAAATTAACCCTAATTTAAGAGCAATATATTTTATACAGAAAATATAGTCAAAGTAAAAGATGGCAAGGCAAGATGTCTAAAAAAATAAGAACTCTTCTGCAGAATATAATCTTTATTCCATATTTTAATAAAAATGAAATTGTCAGTCATCTATTCATCTCCATAGTTTTAATATTTTTCATTAACTAGACTAATTCCATGAACATTTATATATGAAGCTTCTAGATCAGAATGAATTGAAATTTCATTAATATCTGAGAATAGTTCTTCAAAAGACTGTGTATATGTGTGTGTATGTGTCTGTATTTTGCCCTCAAATATATATGTGTACATGGATGCATGTGTACTTCTGTCCTCTGACTCTTGACCATTGTCATATTGTCAGGTGAATTTGTGTCAGCCTGTGCAGGGGTGAGATGGAGAAGCAGAGAGGGGACTGTTAGGAAAAAATAGAATCTGCGAAGTTAAGTAGTCTCCATATCCACATTTAAAATGTGTTTGTAGCTCTGTAACTTAGTCCCTTTGGTGTGAATAGATGCGTAACCAGATGGATTCTGGTTTTCAGCAAATTCACATGGTTAATAGTTCTGTGAAGACATCATTTTATATGTACGTTACCACCTCAGGAACAGTTTTTCTCAAGGGCAAGACAAGGATAGTGGCCTGCCTGTGCTGCCGGCGGTAAGAGGTGTCAGTTATTTGTGGAAAAAGTGGAAGTTTAAAACAAGAATAAAACCAACTAGAAGTATGGTCTGCTTTATATTATCACCTTGCACTGACAGTTCTGAATAATGCTGCGATAAATGTTTCCTGCCTGTGGACAGGCTGTTCCCAATGTTAACCATTTCTTTTGGTAGACCATTGCTCATGGACAACTTCCCCAGTCACCCAGATTAGCTCAGATAATTTAATCATCCATTTCCTTAATAACCCTAAGCTTTCTCTGTGTGCTTCCCACAATTAAAATAATTCATTACCTATTTGATTAATCATGTGATACCATTCATTCTCCAGATTATGATCTTCAAGAAAACAAAGCCTTTTACAAGTTTTCAAGCATAGCTTCATAATCTGAATTTTATATATGTAGATCCACAATGAATACTCAAGAAATGACTGCATGAATGACAAATTGATGAAGAATGAATAAATGAATGAATAAAACATTCATTAAACATTTCTGAACATTTTCAAGAATTGTGTCTAGATTTTAAAACTCTGAATCATAACTATCATTTATCTTGGCATCTCTAATGGATTATCTAATTCATTCTCAACTAAATCTTTATTTAGCTTAGACACTGTCAAATGAACTTGACTAATGTCAGGGAAGAAGAGATTTTCCTTTAATCTTCTATGTTCTCAGGCTGATCTAAGAATTACATTAACATGAGACAGATTAACAGAAGAAAATGAAGCAAAAGTTTAATAATACCTATACATGGAGAGACCCAGGAAAACTGAGTAACTTGCCAAAATGGCTGAACTCACCTCACCTTAAATAGTATCTTTGTGTTTGCTTACTTAGTCAGTCATGTCTTACTGTTTGCGACCTCATGGACTGCAGGCCACCAGGCTCCGCTGTCCATTGGATTCTCCAGGCAAGAACACTGGAGCAGGTTACTATTGCTGTCTCCAGGGGATCTTCCCAACCCAGGTATTGAACCCAGGTCTCCTGCATTGCATCTGAGCCACTAGAGAAGTCCAAGAATACCAGAATGTACAGCCTGTCCTTTCTCCAAGGGAACCTTCCCAACCCAGGAATAAAACCAGGGTCTTCTGCATTTCAGATGAAATCTTTACTAGCTAAGCTACCAGGGAAGCCCCAGAATACTGGAGTGGGTAGCCTATCCATTCTCCAGTGGATCTTCTTGATCCGGGAATCAACCCAGGCCCTTCTGCATTGCAGGCAGTTCCCAATGTTAACCATTTCTTTTGGTAGACCATTGCTCATGGACAACTTCCCCAGTCACCCAGATTAGCTCAGATAATTTAATCATCCATTTCCTTAATAACCCTAAGCTTTCTCTGTGTGCTTCCCACAATTAAAATAATTCATTACCTATTTGATTAATCATGTGATACCATTCATTCTCCAGATTATGATCTTCAAGAAAACAAAGCCTTTTACAAGTTTTCAAGCATAGCTTCATAATCTGAATTTTATATATGTAGATCCACAATGAATACTCAAGAAATTACTGCATGAATGACAAATTGATGAAGAATGAATAAATGAATGAATAAAACATTCATTAAACATTTCTGAACATTTTCAAGAATTGTGTCTAGATTTTAAAACTCTGAATCATAACTATCATTTATCTTGGCATCTCTAATGGATTATCTAATTCATTCTCAACTAAATCTTTATTTAGCTTAGACACTGTCAAATGAACTTGACTAATGTCAGGGAAGAAGAGATTTTCCTTTAATCTTCTATGTTCTCAGGCTGATCTAAGAATTACATTAACATGAGACAGATTAACAGAAGAAAATGAAGCAAAAGTTTAATAATACCTATACATGGAGAGACCCAGGAAAACTGAGTAACTTGCCAAAATGGCTGAACTCACCTCACCTTAAATAGTATCTTTGTGTTTGCTTACTTAGTCAGTCATGTCTTACTGTTTGCGACCTCATGGACTGCAGGCCACCAGGCTCCGCTGTCCGTTGGATTCTCCAGGCAAGAACACTGGAGCAGGTTACTATTGCTGTCTCCAGGGGATCTTCCCAACCCAGGTATTGAACCCAGGTCTCCTGCATTGCATCTGAGCCACTAGAGAAGTCCAAGAATACCAGAATGTACAGCCTGTCCTTTCTCCAAGGGAACCTTCCCAACCCAGGAATAAAACCAGGGTCTTCTGCATTTCAGATGAATTCTTTACTAGCTAAGCTACCAGGGAAGCCCCAGAATACTGGAGTGGGTAGCCTATCCATTCTCCAGTGGATCTTCTTGATCCGGGAATCAACCCAGGCCCTTCTGCATTGCAGGCAGATTCTTTACCAGCTGAGCTACCAGGGAAACCCAAAGATAAAAGAGAACGTTGGTGGTGGTGGCTTGGGAATTCAGAAGGAAAGATGTTAACTGAAAGCGAGATGACAAAGCCAATGTTTGGTAAATAAATGTTTACTTGGCCTTGCAGAGAGGATAGATATAATGTGGACTTTGATCTGTAGGTCCTGCCCAGTTTCCCATACCACATCCAGCTAATTCTCTTTGCAGATATTTTTGGCAAAAGCTCTATTCAAGGAATAGGCCTTCTATCTAAATTAGGCAGCTAAAGGGGAGGTAAAAAGAAAGACTTCCTGAGTTTTAACTTTAAAACGAAATCATCCTAAATTAATTCTCATACCAAAAAGGTATTCTGGAGTGGCAAAATTTACTCACATGAGATAATCTGACCACTGTCTTAAAAAATTCTTCTGATGAAGATATCAAGGGGAAATTACTTTCTTAATGCTACTGGATAAACATATCTTATATTTTTTAGGATTTATTTTACTTGTTTCTTATTTCATTAACTTTTACATAATTTATTTACACAGCCTGGAGTCTCTGATAGCTCAGTAGTAAAGAATCCACTTGCCAATGCAGGAGGTGAGTCGTAGGAGACACGGGTTGGGTCTGAGTTGGGAAGATCTGGAGGAGGAAATGGCAACCACTTCAGTGTGCTTGCCTAGGATATCCCAGGAATAAAGGAGCCTCACGGGCTATGGTCTATGGGATCACAAAAGAGTTAAACACAACTGAGTACATGTACACACGCTGCATTGGCAATTGCTTCCTTCTGTAAAATGGGTGAAGCAAGTGTCAGGCAGTCATTAGAGGTCCAGCTCTGCCAGGAGTCTGCCCAGCTGTGGTTCTAGTGGCAGAGAGTGCAGTGAGATGCAAATCACAGCCTTCTCCCTGCACTCACCAGACCCTCCAGCCTTGGGGCTGGCAGGTGAGCTGAGGAGCCAAGTATCTGTCCAAATATCTCTCCCATCCCCACCTCAACAACCTAATGGAGGCGGCACTCTCCATTGGTCTCAAACCTTGCAGTCCTCAGCAGCTTGAGTATATGGACCTTGCCATTAAGGTCATAGCTTGAACCAGCTTCAGTCTCTCAATCCAAGTTTCAAAAATTGGCATGGCTTAAGTCAGGCCTCCACCCCGGCCAGAAATCAGGGTTAAGTTTCTAGGAAATTGTACATCATTATTTCAGATCTTCCTCTGTGATTGGGGCTGTTCTCAAAGAATGGCAGTTGTTGCCAGTTGGGGACTAACCCATGGACATTTGATACTTAGTTTGATTGGCATTTTCTATACAAATGATTCTGTCCAGTGAAAATGAAAATCTTGAGGACCAGCTGTGTCGTGGGTGCCTTACTCCCTCAGTGATGATGACTAGGTAGGATCTGGGGACCTGGCCCTTCAGGATGCCCTCTGGGCCTGGGCACTGGCAGGAGGACCTATTACTGGGTCCTCAGGAGGAGTGCTTTTGTGGAGGGTCCTCAGCCTGCATAGGAACCACCATTCTCTTAGCCAGCGCCTGGACCATAGAGGGTAAAAGTTGAGGCCTTTGAACTTAACCTTTCTTGTCAGAACAAAGAATACATTTGTTTTGATGGAGTCCTATAAAAATATAATGACCTAACATCAAGAACAAAGGATCTGACTCCAAGACGTCTGCACCTACCACATCCTCCCTTTATCTTTCCTATAGAAAGACTTTGCTGAAAGCTTTCAGGGGAGTTCAGGGTTTTTAGGACATGAGTCACCTATCTCTTTGCAATAAACTTTTCTCTGCTGCAGACTCCAGCATTTTAGTGTGGATTTGGCCTCACTGCATCAGGTGTAAGGTGTTAACACTTGTTGAATTACAACCAGCTTATTAACCATATTCTCAGCTTATCAGATATTATGTCTTCAACCAGAAGTCAGAGACTCCAGGTATTTTATATGTATCTTTCATTACTGACATGTCAAGTGTCAATTGCTTCTCGAAATGGGTGAAGCAAGTGTCAGGCAGTCATTAGAGGTCCAGCTCTGCCAGGAGTCTGCCCAGCTGTGGTTCTAGTGGCAGAGAGTGCAGTGAGATGCAAATCACAGCCTTCTCCCTGCACTCACCAGACCCTCCAGCCTTGGGGCTGGCAGGTGAGCTGAGGAGCCAAGTATCTGTCCAAATATCTCTCCCATCCCCACCTCAACAACCTAATGGAGGCGGCACTCTCCATTGGTCTCAAACCTTGCAGTCCTCAGCAGCTTGAGTATATGGACCTTGCCATTAAGGTCATAGCTTGAACCAGCTTCAGTCTCTCAATCCAAGTTTCAAAAATTGGCATGGCTTAAGTCAGGCCTCCACCCCGGCCAGAAATCAGGGTTAAGTTTCTAGGAAATTGTACATCATTATTTCAGATCTTCCTCTGTGATTGGGGCTGTTCTCAAAGAATGGCAGTTGTTGCCAGTTGGGGACTAACCCATGGACATTTGATACTTAGTTTGATTGGCATTTTCTATACAAATGATTCTGTCCAGTGAAAATGAAAATCTTGAGGACCAGCTGTGTCGTGGGTGCCTTACTCCCTCAGTGATGATGACTAGGTAGGATCTGGGGACCTGGCCCTTCAGGATGCCCTCTGGGCCTGGGCACTGGCAGGAGGACCTATTACTGGGTCCTCAGGAGGAGTGCTTTTGTGGAGGGTCCTCAGCCTGCATAGGAACCACCATTCTCTTAGCCAGCGCCTGGACCATAGAGGGTAAAAGTTGAGGCCTTTGAACTTAACCTTTCTTGTCAGAACAAAGAATACATTTGTTTTGATGGAGTCCTATAAAAATATAATGACCTAACATCAAGAACAAAGGATCTGACTCCAAGACGTCTGCACCTACCACATCCTCCCTTTATCTTTCCTATAGAAAGACTTTGCTGAAAGCTTTTAGGGGAGTTCAGGGTTTTTAGGACATGAGTCACCTATCTCTTTGCAATAAACTTTTCTCTGCTGCAGACTCCAGCATTTTAGTGTGGATTTGGCCTCACTGCATCAGGTGTAAGGTGTTAACACTTGTTGAATTACAACCAGCTTATTAACCATATTCTCAGCTTATCAGATATTATGTCTTCAACCAGAAGTCAGAGACTCCAGGTATTTTATATGTATCTTTCATGTAACTGGAAGTCTTGAGGATTGTTGATATAGCATCCAGGTTCTTTTCATTTCTGGGGTCAGGCATCTTATTGACTTAGCCTCTAGGCTGGCTCTCTTCATGGTTACAAAATGGCTGTAGCACTCCCCAACATCAACTGACAACAATCTTCGAAAGAAAACCTTCTCCAAGTCTGAGACCAGTTCTCATTTGAGTTGTATTGGTCACATGTCCATCCGTAAGCCAGTCACTGGCAAAGAGGAATACAATAATTGTGACTGACCTAGGTCCATCAGGGTCTGTCCTTACACTTGAAATTTGAATTCACCACCTTCTATGTCAAGGGTCAAAGAATAACTTCCTGAAAAAAATTTTTCTTTTCTTTTAGCCAGATGAAAAGTTTGAGGTCTCTCATGAACAGAGAATAACACTTCTGCCAAACTAAGAATCGAGTCAGTCTTTCTTATTAACCAAATTATGTAAGAGCCTTAGAAACTATTATTTTTACATTATAAATCACTGATACAAATTTTTATGACTTGATTTTCAGATCTTTTTCTCTTTTTTTCCCAATCATGCCTCTTTTATTGATATTTATTTTCATTCATCATTTTATTCTTCGGTATATGTGGGCGTCTCATTGAGGTGGCCTTTTTCACTGCAGAGTACCAGCTCCTAATTGGACACACCAGTCCAGCCGCTTTGCAGCATGTGGGATCTTCCCTGGCCAGGGATTGAACCGGTACCCCTTGTGGTGCAAGGGCTGACTCTTTACCACTGGACCATTGGAAGCCCAATTTTCAGATTTTTAAATAAGGTTCCTTAGTAAGTATTGTGATAAGATTAATATTATCCAGGTTTATCATAAAATATTTTGAAAATATTAAATGTGATTGAAGGATAGAAATAACTTTAAAGGGCTTGACATATAATAAAAAAACTATTTGTCATTTTTAAATCAACCATTGACCACTTACTCCCATTTTAATGGAATTCAAGTCTCTTTTCTGGGAAATAGTTTTAAGTGTTTTCAATTGTTGTTGTTTACTTACTAAGTCATGTCTGACTCCTTGAGACCCCATGGACTGCAGTACAGCAGGTATTCCTGTCCTGGAGTTTGCTCAAATTCATGTCCATTGAATCAGTGATGCTCTTCAGCCATCTCACCCTCAGTTGTCCCCTTCTCCTTTAGTCTTCAATCTTTCCCAGCATCAAGGTCTTTTCCAATGAATTGACTCTGCATCAGGTGGCCAAATTACTGTAGCTTCAGCATCAGTCCTTTCAGTGAATATTCAGGGTTGATTTCCTTTAAGGATTGATTGATTTGATTTCCTTGTAGTCCAAAGGAATCTCAAGAGTCTTCTTTAGGACCACAATTCAAATGCATCAGTTCTTCAGTGCTCAGTCTTCTTTATGATCCAGGTCTCCCATCTCTACATGACCACTGGAAAAACCATACTTTTGACTATACAGACCTTTGTCAACAAAGTGATATCTTTGCTTTTTAATACACTAGGTTTTTCATAGCTTTTCTTCCAAGAAGCAAGTGTGTTTTAATTTTCTGGCTGCAATCACTGTCTTAAGTGATTTTGGAGCCAAAGAAAATAAAATCTGTCACTGCTTCTACTTTTGTCATTTCTATTTACCGTGAAGTGATGGGAGCAGATGCCAAGTTCTTTGTTTTTTGAATGTTGAGTTTTAGCCAGCTTTTTCACTGTCTTCTTTCACCCTCATCAAGAGGCTCTTTAGTTCCTTGCTCTTTGCCATTAGAGTGATGTCATCTGCATATCTGAGATTGTTGGTATTTCTCCCAGTAATCTTGATTCCAGCTTGTGATTCATCCAATCTGACATTTTTTATGTTGTACTCTGCATATAAATTAAATAAGCAGGTTCATAATATACAGTCTTGGCATACTCCTTTCCCAATTTTGAACCAGTCATTTGTTCCATGTAAGGTCCTAACTGTTGTTTCCTGATACATGTACTAGTCACTTAGGAGACAGGCAAGGTGGTCTGATATTTTTAATTTTCCACAGTTTGTTGTGATCCACATAGTCAAAGGCTTTAGTGTAGTCAATAAAGTAGAAGTAGATGTTTTTCTAGAACTCTCTTGCTTTCTCTTTGATCCCACAAATGTTGGCAGCCTGGTTCCACTACCTTTTCTAAATGTTTTCAATGCTCTTTTACAGTTAGGGTTTGGAAAGATACTGCCTTTTTTTTTTTTTTAGAAATGATTTTTTTGAAAAAGGTTGCTCTGATAGCTTGTTTCACTGTCTGGCCTTGTTCAGCTGCATGATTCAGTCCCATCACGAAAATGTTCTTGTTCTCATTGGTGGGCTTCATATATCATTAAAGGATAATTTATTATCCTTTTCTATAAAAGCCCCACTTCTAGTATTAACAGTCATTTCACTGAAAAAATTAAGCAGAAATGTATTTTGTATATACCAGTTATTAGAAAGCTATGATGTTTAAAATGTCTATTAATGCATGAGAATATGATTTATAACTCTACAGTGATATTTCTCAGAATAGAGAAATATTATCCAATATGAAACAATTAAACAGGAGGTTTATTACAAAACATCAAACATGCTATAGAAGACATACTTCTCTTAGACTGTCAGAAATAGACAATGTCTAGAAGCCTAAAGTATCCTAGGGTTAAAAAAAGAACACTGCAATTCGTAAGGGATAGTAGTATAATTATCTTCCATCCTTCCTATTGATTCTAACCAGTGGAAAATAGAGATTTTTAGTGGGCAAAAGGGTTATCTTTATGAATAGCTATAGATTAATGTCCACTAATGGCCCAAATTTGTGAATCACACATGATGATTCTCCCACTCTAATTGAATAAGGCTAAGGACCCAAACAGGGCCCATGCACTTGACTTAGGGCCAAATAAACTGGACAAACAAGGCCTATTTATGAGGAGAACCTCCTCCTCACCCCAACACACACATCATGTGCTTATTATAAAAGTAGAAGTTGCCAAAATGAATGATCTATAGGAAACCAGACCCTAAGTTAAACAAAGGCAAAGAGATAGCAGCATGTAAGGTCCTAACTGTTGTTTCCTGATACATGTACTAGTCACTTAGGAGACAGGCAAGGTGGTCTGATATTTTAATTTTCCACAGTTTGTTGTGATCCACATAGTCAAAGGCTTTAGTGTAGTCAATAAAGTAGAAGTAGATGTTTTTCTAGAACTCTCTTGCTTTCTCTTTGATCCCACAAATGTTGGCAGCCTGGTTCCACTACCTTTTCTAAATGTTTTCAATGCTCTTTTACAGTTAGGGTTTGGAAAGATACTGCCTTTTTTTTTTTAGAAATGATTTTTTTGAAAAAGGTTGCTCTGATAGCTTGTTTCACTGTCTGGCCTTGTTCAGCTGCATGATTCAGTCCCATCACGAAAATGTTCTTGTTCTCATTGGTGGGCTTCATATATCATTAAAGGATAATTTATTATCCTTTTCTATAAAAGCCCCACTTCTAGTATTAACAGTCATTTCACTGAAAAAATTAAGCAGAAATGTATTTTGTATATACCAGTTATTAGAAAGCTATGATGTTTAAAATGTCTATTAATGCATGAGAATATGATTTATAACTCTACAGTGATATTTCTCAGAATAGAGAAATATTATCCAATATGAAACAATTAAACAGGAGGTTTATTACAAAACATCAAACATGCTATAGAAGACATACTTCTCTTAGATTGTCAGAAATAGACAATGTCTAGAAGCCTAAAGTATCCTAGGGTTAAAAATAGAACACTGCAATTCGTAAGGGATAGTAGTATAATTATCTTCCATCCTTCCTATTGATTCTAACCAGTGGAAAATAGAGATTTTTAGTGGGCAAAAGG
Source organism: Tragulus kanchil (assembly GCA_022376925.1). Taxonomy (NCBI): domain Eukaryota; kingdom Metazoa; phylum Chordata; class Mammalia; order Artiodactyla; family Tragulidae; genus Tragulus; species Tragulus kanchil. The sequence goes on from JAIOJX010000025.1 coordinate 15,616,222, forward strand.
GTTATCTTTATGAATAGCTATAGATTAATGTCCACTAATGGCCCAAATTTGTGAATCACACATGATGATTCTCCCACTCTAATTGAATAAGGCTAAGGACCCAAACAGGGCCCATGCACTTGACTTAGGGCCAAATAAACTGGACAAACAAGGCCTATTTATGAGGAGAACCTCCTCCCTCACCCCCAACACACACATCATGTGCTTATTATAAAAGTAGCAGTTGCCAAAATGAATGATCTATAGGAAACCAGACCCTAAGTTAAACAAAGGCAAAGAGATAGCACACTGTGTCATGCATAAAAGGTGATCTTTAAACTGTTCATTTATTTTCATAGCTTAATCACTACACATTTCAAGAGGCAGAGTTAGTTAAGAAGGGAGAAGAAGAGATCTCTCCTGAACACTGCTTCTTAATTTTGGAAAAATTTCCTTTTCTTCTCTGGCAGGAATATGAGGATAGAAGACACAATTATACATGTTAAGATCATTAAGAAAGAGCATTGTACATTTTCAAGGTATAAGAAAAATGAGAAATAAATTAGATTTGACACTTAAAATGCAAAAATATCATTAATTTGATTTGAAGTAATGTCTTCCTACACAGTGATTTTGAAGCAGGAAAACAGATAACTGTCCTGAACTCATAATTTTATTTAGAAAATCTTGAACATTATCCTAGGTAAGTATGCAATAGGATCTAGTATGATTTTATTTTGTCCATGATTTCCTTTGTTGTGAAAGAGCTTTCAATTTTAATTAGGTCCTATTTGTTTAGTTTTGTTTCCTTTGCCTTAAGAAACAGATCTCTCAAAAAATACTGTTAGTGTTTATGCCAGAGAATACTCTGGTTGGGTTCTCTTCTAGGTCGTTTATGGTTTTAGGTTTTACATCTAGGTCTTATAACTCCTTTTGACATTTATTGTATATGGTGTGAGAAAATATACTATTTTCATTGTTTCACATGTAGCTGTCAAGTTCTCAATACCGATTATTGAAGAAAATTGCAATTCGTAAGGGATAGTTGTATAATTATCCATTGCGTTGTCCATTGTGTATTCTTTCCTCCCTTGTCATAGATTAATTGAGCATAGTTGTTTGGTCTTATTTGGGGACTCTCTATTCTCTTCCATTGATCTGTGTGTCTGTTTTTCTATCAATACCATACTGCTTTGATTACTGTAGCTTTGTAGTATAATCTGAAGTCAGAAAGCATGATACATCCAGTCTTGTTATTTTTTTCTCAAGTTTACTTTGACGATTTGGGGTCTTTTGTGATTCCATGCAAGGTTTCAGATTATTTGTTCTAGTTATGTGAAAAATGGCATGAGTATTTTGATAGGGATTGCATTAAATCTATAGATTGCTTGCGGTAGTATGGACATTGTAATAAGATTAATTCTTCCAATCCATGGCCATGGGATACTTTTTCTTTAATTTGTGTTACCTGTAATTTTCCTCACCATTGTTTTACAGTTTTCAGAATATATGTCTTTTGCCTCATTAGTTAAATGCATTCCTAGGTATTTTATTCTTTTTGATCCAATTGTTTGCTTAAAAGATGCTCAACAGCAGCAGTTATCAGAGAAATGCAAATCCAAACCACAGTCAGATGTAACTTCACCACACTCAGAATGACCATCATCAAAAAGTCTACAAATAAATTTTGATGATGATTTGGAGGGAAAGAAACCTGTCACTGTTGGTGGAATTGTAAATTGAGGGAAAAACTATAGAAAATGATATAGATGTTTCTCAAAAACTATAAATAGAGCTACTGTTATCCAGCATTTCCATTCCTGTGTTATATCTGAAGAAAGCAAAAATGCTAATTCAAAAAGATATATTCATCACAATGTTCACAGGAATGTTATTTACAATTCCTAACATATGGAAGCATCCCAAATGGCCTCAAAGCTATGTTATATACCTAAAAATAATAAAATACTATAAATAAACTATACTTCAATTTAAAAAATGGTTCAGAATTTTATGACAAAATACATTTTTTGTTTAAAAATTGAGTTATATTAACTATTTTGAACCCAACAGAGTTTGAGATAGATTCTTAGATCTGAAATAGTGTAATAAATAAATAGAAAGTTGAATCTAGATGAGATTAGAAATAAACGTAGTTGATTCACATATTCAAGAATGAGATTGCTTACTCTTAGGAAGTTTAAATGCCTCAACTAATGTCAGGACAGTGGAAAAAATAACAGCCAAACTCTTTGCTGTGGTGGTGTGTTTTTTCCACCCTTTTTACCTGTTTAGCTTAAATTTCTCACTCTGAAGAGAACTGTAGTTGGAAACAGTGACTGTTTAGAGAAATTCTATTAAAGAATTCTCTGTTAAGACTTGAAATATAGTCTTATAACAGCATAATTTTTCATCTTTTTGTGGCATTCAGATTTTATGATAATTGACATACTGCATTTTCACAGTGATTTATAGAGTACTATGTAACTAGTGTGCTTCATTCTCTGCATTATATTATATGATGTTTTAAAAAAAATTCTAACATTTTTTCCATGGTATGTAATTTTCTCAGTGAGAAATTGCTTATATATTTTTTTTTACCAGAAAATAATCTCTGACTTTGATCGGGTGTCAGATGAGATTTTCTTTTAGATGTTTTTGCATCAAGTGATGTAGCAATGGCAAAGATCTGAAAAGAGCAACAGCAATCTCTTAATGAATATGTAGAATTTAAAGTTGCAAGATGAAGCTGACTTAATGCATTTTAAGAAATTTTCTTTAGAGATAGCCACTCCATGTGAAGCAAAGTTGATTGTCAGGATGCTAAATTTTAGGAATGTTTTCTGTCAGGTCACCAAATGAAGCTCTAATGTGGAAAGGCTAAAGATGCTGTACTCACATTGAAATCTCCTCTGGTCAGACTTCATAGGGAGGTCTCCATTAGATTGAATTATGTGTTTTACTTTGTTTTGGAAGTATTGATAAAAGAAATGTGTCTAAAGGCAGAAATGGCATCAAATAAGGAATCATATTTTTGAGGAAAAGGTAACTGTGAGCTGCATGATTGCTTCAAGTACTTGAAGAGAGAATATGTGCAGGAGAGAGGAAAAGAGTGGATGTAGAATAAGACTGGTTTGGGTCCTGTATGAGAACATACATTAACAGCGAGTAGAACTTTCAAAGAGAAAAATCAGTCCACTTTGCAGGTGGCAAAGCCATGGTCCTTGCGGGCTTCCCTGAGCTTAAAGGCAGTGTCATTTGGAAACGTGGATTCGTCTTCAGCACTTCTCTCTGTACTGTCTCTATGATGCTATCTTTAGTGCAACTTCAGGATGATAAAGAATCGTTCTCCAAGAAAATGACAGGGCATGTTTCAAGAAAGGTGGAGATGAGAGCTTGCTTTATATTTCATTCTTTTGCTCATAATCAACTACATTATGCATTCCTGAGACTGAAAGTGATACAGTAAAATAAAGCTAACTGTTTATTCCCCCCATAGCCTCTAATCATAAGCTATGTAATGCTCAATGTTAAATGAAAGATTAAGTCAAGAGAGACAGAGCCTACAATGCCCTTTGAGCTTATAATTTCAGAAAGGAAAGATGGACTTTAGAATAACCAAACATACATACACAGGCCTATAAAATACCCCTCTCCAATTTCCACTTATTTTTTCCCCATGCCCTCTTTGCATATTTAACCTCAAGACATGTGGCCAGCATCCTTTTAGATAGAAACGATGTGCAGTTGTATAGTTACACTCTCAGTAGTGAAAGTGTGCTGGTCAGCCATGTCTGACTCTTTGCGACCGCACGGACTGTAGCCTGTCAGGCTCCTCTGCTCATGGAATTTTCCAGGCCAGAATACTGGAGTGGGTTGCCAGTCCCTTCACCAGGGAATTTCCTTGACCCAAGGGATCAAACCCTGGTCTCCCACATTGTGGACAGATTCTTTACCATCTGAGCCACCTGGAAAGACCTGCTAATAGAGAAGCCAAGAGTAAAAACAGGAGTTTTCTGATGATGGATACTCAGTACACTAATGGAAGCAAATAGTGCTTGCTTCTCTGGCTTTGTAATCAATGAAGATAGGATGTGGCTTGGTGAGAAGAAGAAATGTCCCAGTGGTTCTTTTGCAAGAAGAAACCTACTATTTGCCCTAAAATTGTACTGAGAAACAGGTGAACCTGGTGACTTGAAGTCTTAAGCCACTAAATCACCAAAATGCTGTTTCCAAATATTGTATCTAAGCCACAGTTGCTTAACATTAAGAGAAAGAAGGTAAACATAATATCTCTTGAATACTATTATTGAGGGGACTAAGTATGATACTATGTAAAATATTTAAAAAGAATTTCCCACATAGTAAAGCAAAGAATAATTTTTGCTTTAATTATGGCTCACGAAAAACATTCTATTTTGCTTATGAACTAAAAGGTTTAAACTCAAAGGTATAACTTTACTCTCCTTCCAAATGAATTATATGCATTTTGAAGATTATGCTTGCTTGATGGAGGGCCTGTACCTCTAACATTCTAGCTATATTGTTCAGAATTGCTCTATTGTCCCCATTTGATGATCCCACCATGTATATGTTCATCCAACTAATATGCAGAAATATTCCAAAGTGATCTACAGAAATGCTCTGTATTATTCTATCTGCCATTTTCTTTCCAGGTTGCTACTTATTCATTGCTCAACACTCTTTAGGTATGTTTATGAAACTGATTGTGAAGTATTGTGTCCATGTCATAATTCGGTTCACCCATGTTTTTCATCTTTTCTGAAGGAAATAGTGAAATATTTTAGAAAACGCCTTGTACACTTATATATTGAGTCTTTATATCATTTGTCATATCCTAACTTTTTAATGAAACTTGGAAAAGTTGTTAATTTCTGCTTGTTCTTGTTACAAATATTCAAACCAGGTGCTTAAAAATTTATTTGTTCATATGAACAGAGAACAGGACTCTCTCTAGTTTCTATAAAATTGTATTTAATAATTTTTGAAAGTAATTTCTTAGGGGAAGAAAAGCTTGTGGAATGTTATTATTAAGTGATTTAATATTTTTGTCTGGTATCTTCAAGCCTCCTTAGTGACCTACTACTTACTTCTCTAGAGAAAATGTAGGTCGATCCCTAGTCGTTCTTGGGTACTAAATGTTCCTCTTCAGTGGTTTATAAGGCATGGCTTTGCCTGGAACTATTGATGAGGGAAAGGCTTGCTTGGATCCCTTTTCTTTTCATTTTTGTGCTTTTCCTTTTTCCTACCTAAGCTTGTTTAACAAAGTTTCTGATCTTTTCTGGGAAAGGCCAGGGAATAGGAAGGAGAGGACAAAGGAGACTGAAAGTCCCTACCTGACTCATAGAGGCTAAGCTACTGGTACATTCTCTGGTCTCGACACATGATTAAAGCAGCCTTTCTTTCCTCTTTTACTTTTGAGAGATCTTTAATCAGTGTCCTCTTGCAGGATGATCAAATGTCCCAGTTTGCCCAGGACTGAAGCGTAGAATTTCCTGGGTCACAAAATTTCAGTAACCAATACTGGAATACTCCAAGGTGCACAGGGGAGACTGTTCACACTCACCCTCAGAATCCTCTGTACTCAGTATGTAAATGGAGAAAGACAAGCTGAGCCATGCAAGGGAGGCTTTCATGAGCCAGGTCTGAAAGTGGCACACATCACTTCTATCAAAATTTTATTGCACACCCTATGTGATGATCCCACCATGTATATGTTCATCCAACTAATATGCAGAAATATTCCAAAGTGATCTACAGAAATGCTCTGTATTATTCTATCTGCCATTTTCTTTCCAGGTTGCTACTTATTCATTGCTCAACACTCTTTAGGTATGTTTATGAAACTGATTGTGAAGTATTGTGTCCATGTCATAATTCGGTTCACCCATGTTTTTCATCTTTTCTGAAGGAAATAGTGAAATATTTTAGAAAACGCCTTGTACACTTATATATTGAGTCTTTATATCATTTGTCATATCCTAACTTTTTAATGAAACTTGGAAAAGTTGTTAATTTCTGCTTGTTCTTGTTACAAATATTCAAACCAGGTGCTTAAAAATTTATTTGTTCATATGAACAGAGAACAGGACTCTCTCTAGTTTCTATAAAATTGTATTTAATAATTTTTGAAAGTAATTTCTTAGGGGAAGAAAAGCTTGTGGAATGTTATTATTAAGTGATTTAATATTTTTGTCTGGTATCTTCAAGCCTCCTTAGTGACCTACTACTTACTTCTCTAGAGAAAATGTAGGTCGATCCCTAGTCGTTCTTGGGTACTAAATGTTCCTCTTCAGTGGTTTATAAGGCATGGCTTTGCCTGGAACTATTGATGAGGGAAAGGCTTGCTTGGATCCCTTTTCTTTTCATTTTTGTGCTTTTCCTTTTTCCTACCTAAGCTTGTTTAACAAAGTTTCTGATCTTTTCTGGGAAAGGCCAGGGAATAGGAAGGAGAGGACAAAGGAGACTGAAAGTCCCTACCTGACTCATAGAGGCTAAGCTACTGGTACATTCTCTGGTCTCGACACATGATTAAAGCAGCCTTTCTTTCCTCTTTTACTTTTGAGAGATCTTTAATCAGTGTCCTCTTGCAGGATGATCAAATGTCCCAGTTTGCCCAGGACTGAAGCGTAGAATTTCCTGGGTCACAAAATTTCAGTAACCAATACTGGAATACTCCAAGGTGCACAGGGGAGACTGTTCACACTCACCCTCAGAATCCTCTGTACTCAGTATGTAAATGGAGAAAGACAAGCTGAGCCATGCAAGGGAGGCTTTCATGAGCCAGGTCTGAAAGTGGCACACATCACTTCTATCAAAATTTTATTGCACACCCTATGTGTAAAGCTGAAGATAATCTGTCAGTGCCTTGTAAGAATAAGGAAATACAAATATTGGAGAACAGAAGAAGTGACTGAAAAATTCACTCTTCTCTACACCAAAATGGATTTCACATACGTCCACACAGAGAACACCTCTTTCAGAGAGAGAAGTCAAAGCCCAAACTAATACGTATCCAGCAAAGCAAAACAAACAAAGAAACAATCTAAGATTTCTGGAATGTCAGGTCCCAGTATGATCCCTTGGTAATCTGTGAACTAAAAAGTCAAGTTATCTGTTCTAATATAAAAGAAAATCAAACAGTAATAGAAATTAACAGCCATAGAAATTTGCTCTGTGTAAAAATAAAGATGGAGCATACAATTATACATTTATAACCATTTGGTCATTTCTTTGGGTCATGATCATGAATGTTACCTGCACATGGAACTAAGCTGAAATCCTTGATGATATTTAGATTCATGGTGAACCGAAAGGCTGTTGATTTTTGTTTGCTTTTTGTGTTTGTATCTGAATGTACTTTTAAGGCAATATCTAGGGCTGCTGTACCAAAATACTATCCAAACTGGTTGGCTGAAACAACAGACATTTATTATCCCACCTTTCTGGAGGCCAGAGGTCTAGGATAAAGGTATAAGCAGAGTTTACTCCTTCTGAGAGCAGTCAGAAAGAATCTGCTCCATCCGTTTCCTCTAGCTTGTTGTGGTTAGTTGGCAGTCTTTGGTGTCTTTGGCTGTAGATAATCTGCCTTGGTCCTGTTGTGGCATTCTCCCTGTGTGTCTACATTTTCCTTAGGATGCCAGTCTTATTGGAACAGGAGCACAGTAAAACTTCATCTTTGCTACTTACCTCTGCAATGACCTTAAAAGATCTTATTTCTAAATAAGCCACATTTTGAGGTACTAGGGTTTAGGCCATATGAATGTTAGGAAGACCCATAATAGGTATGGATATCCAATAGACAAAAACTTTGTTTTAAGCATATAGTATCTTTAGAAATAAATTCCTTTGAAAGGTAGTGCAGTTCTAATCTTTTAAACTTCCAGTTCGCTCTGTGTGCCAGTAATTATGCCCAAAGTGTCTTCCACACATAATTCTCAAGCCTGATTTATGTCTTTGCTTTCTTACTTCTAGAAATCTCTTTTAACTTAATGAAGCCTACTGTGCTATCGTCCGGCTTAGGTGGAGAGGCCACTCCATCTGATTTTTGCTGCAACACTTATTTTTAATAAACCCAGTTGCTCAAAGGCTTTTTAAACTCTTATTTCATGCTTTTGGGTATAGAAACTGTCAGCTTTGCAAATCCTTCAGGGCCTCAACTGTCTCAATTCTATTTAATTTCATTTTTTTGTTTGTAAACTGGCCAATCCTCTTCCTGGGTTCATTTCTTTTTGATGATGCAACAGCCATAGAAATTTGCTCTGTGTAAAAATAAAGATGGAGCATACAATTATACATTTATAACCATTTGGTCATTTCTTTGGGTCATGATCATGAATGTTACCTGCACATGGAACTAAGCTGAAATCCTTGATGATATTTAGATTCATGGTGAACCGAAAGGCTGTTGATTTTTGTTTGCTTTTTGTGTTTGTATCTGAATGTACTTTTAAGGCAATATCTAGGGCTGCTGTACCAAAATACTATCCAAACTGGTTGGCTGAAACAACAGACATTTATTATCCCACCTTTCTGGAGGCCAGAGGTCTAGGATAAAGGTATAAGCAGAGTTTACTCCTTCTGAGAGCAGTCAGAAAGAATCTGCTCCATCCGTTTCCTCTAGCTTGTTGTGGTTAGTTGGCAGTCTTTGGTGTCTTTGGCTGTAGATAATCTGCCTTGGTCCTGTTGTGGCATTCTCCCTGTGTGTCTACATTTTCCTTAGGATGCCAGTCTTATTGGAACAGGAGCACAGTAAAACTTCATCTTTGCTACTTACCTCTGCAATGACCTTAAAAGATCTTATTTCTAAATAAGCCACATTTTGAGGTACTAGGGTTTAGGCCATATGAATGTTAGGAAGACCCATAATAGGTATGGATATCCAATAGACAAAAACTTTGTTTTAAGCATATAGTATCTTTAGAAATAAATTCCTTTGAAAGGTAGTGCAGTTCTAATCTTTTTAAACTTCCAGTTCGCTCTGTGTGCCAGTAATTATGCCCAAAGTGTCTTCCACACATAATTCTCAAGCCTGATTTATGTCTTTGCTTTCTTACTTCTAGAAATCTCTTTTAACTTAATGAAGCCTACTGTGCTATCGTCCGGCTTAGGTGGAGAGGCCACTCCATCTGATTTTTGCTGCAACACTTATTTTTAATAAACCCAGTTGCTCAAAGGCTTTTTAAACTCTTATTTCATGCTTTTGGGTATAGAAACTGTCAGCTTTGCAAATCCTTCAGGGCCTCAACTGTCTCAATTCTATTTAATTTCATTTTTTTGTTTGTAAACTGGCCAATCCTCTTCCTGGGTTCATTTCTTTTTGATGATGCATCACTAAAGTCAGCTAGTCGTAACCAACACACAGAATAATTATGATTTTTTTTTTTTAAGCATTCCCCCTTGAGCTGGTAGACATGTGCTCTGCCTTCCTAATTATCATGGACTGTAGTTTTTGCCATCATTTGGCTAACAGGTCTCTCCAGTGCATCGGTTTTTGTTAACCTTGACTTTTTGTTGTGAGAATACTGGTATGGGCAGTCTTTCCCTTCTCCAGGGGATCTTCTTAACCCAGGGATCAAAGCCAGGTCTCCCTCATTGCAGGCAGATTCTTTGCAGTCTGAGCCTCAAAGGAAAACCCGATTGGTAGTACTAAACTACATGTCGGAGTGTATATATTGGTCTCGGTTGGCTAGATGCTATAGCAGTCATATCCTTGGCACTAGGTCTTGCTTTGATCCATAGAATGTGTGGAGTTGACCTTGTGTGAGTGCACATCCCAGCCTTTAAGAGTCTCTGAGTTTCCTTCCTCACCCTCCTGGGATTCTGAGTTCACCTTGCTATGAAGAAGCCGTCTCAAGCCTCCTGGGAGATGACAGACTACACGGAGAGCAGCTCAAGCACCCTGGAAGAGAACAGGCCCAAAGGCTTCATACTTGTGAGCGAGAACATTGTGAAACATCTCCCATTGCACTGGCTGAAGAAGTACCTGTTGAAGGAAGCTGCATTAATTAGCCCCAAAGTGAGAAACAGAACCAACCAGTAAATGCACAGAATTTGAGAAATATCAGTTTGTCTTATTTAAAAACTATTTATTTATTTGGCTGCATCAAACTTTAGTTGCAGCACTGTTTGTTTGCTTTTTTTTCTTTAACTGTAGCATCCAATTCCTTGACTAGGGATTGAATCTGGAACCCTTGCTTTGGGATCTCAGAGTCTTAGCCTTTGAACCTCCAGGGAAGCCCCGTCATTGCTATTTTAAACCAGCAATGAGTTTAGGGCAGGTTTTTATGCAGTGATAGATAAACAGAATCTATTCAAACCTAATAAATTGAGATTAAGTATATTACTCTGTAGGCCATCACTAAAGAATTGTTATATTCTTAATGTAAAATGTTTCTTTTACTACTGTGTGTATTATTTACAAATTTTAAAGTAGTTCACTCATAAAATTTGGGAAATGATGGAGTTTGCACAGTTACCCACTAGTCTTAATTTTCCAGGGGACATATTTTATATGATGAGTAATCTAAAGACTTCATTGTTTTTTCCTTCAAAAGCATCTATATTGTATAAGTTGTAATGAATAGAAGATCATAAAAATGAGATGATAAAACATGAAATCTTGGAAACTGTAAGGAAGATGTGAGTTGGATTCTCCAATTATATGCCATACCTAAGTACTAATGAATGATGAGATAAAATAGAGAACTTTAAAGATATTTTTTGTCAGACATTTTTTATAGAGAAAACAAAAAAAGAAAACTTTGTTTAAACTGATTATTAGGTGGTATGAAGAAACAGAAAATATTAATAACAACAGTAACCATATACTTTAAAATTGATCACCACTCCTCCCACTTCCCATTCACATGGTATTGCCTAAAATGTTACCTTATATTGTTAAAGGGAGGGACTGGAAATGTGACTATATGTGTAGTTAGCTCTTCTCTCCTTATACCTCTTTGGTGATACAATATTGATTCCCTCCTACCTATAGGTTTTTGCCTTTGTTTTTGACAAACTTTAGAAGGTAATAAGTCTTTCGAGCTCCTTGGATTTGATAAAAATTTTGTGATCTTTTAAAGTAACTGCAGAAGGATATTTGAATTTGATTATTAAAGAAATAATATTGAAGAACTCTGACTTTAGTTGAGTTCTGTTTATTTATTTATTTTTTAATACAAACATAGACATATACTACATTTATATGAACCAAATGTTTTCCATATCCTCTTCTTTGGTTTACTTACAACACAATTGAAGATAAAAGAATTTAAGCCTTGACTATAAATCAGAATGTTTTGTTATGAAAAATGTTATAGAGAACGTAAAGATGAATTTCTTGATTTCGAAGTTTGGGCACACAGTATGGTGAATTAGAAAATCTGTGTGACTACATATATTAAAATGTCATGTAACATGTTCTAAAAATGACCTGGACAGGTAATTTTCTATTTGCTTGTTGTCTTCAGATATAATAAAGTATTAACAGTATTAATATGCTAAAAATGAAGCATATTTATTTTTAAAAATTTCCCAAACAGTTGAAACAGCAGTTTATGGAGTCATTTGAATTTGAAGAAATATTAGAATCTTAGGTTTGGGAAAGTAGTTTAAATCATGTCCTTGACTTCTCGTATTTTAAAACTGTAGTATCTGAGGACCAGTTGGAGAGATTATGTCATCCCTCCTAGATAGAATCATGAGATGTTTCTTTAGTGTCCACCAGATCTTTAGTTTCACTTTCAGGAATAGCTGGAGGCAGAAGAAGCAATGCATTAGAAGTTCGTAAAACTTTAAAGATATTTTTTGTCAGACATTTTTTATAGAGAAAACAAAAAAAGAAAACTTTGTTTAAACTGATTATTAGGTGGTATGAAGAAACAGAAAATATTAATAACAACAGTAACCATATACTTTAAAATTGATCACCACTCCTCCCACTTCCCATTCACATGGTATTGCCTAAAATGTTACCTTATATTGTTAAAGGGAGGGACTGGAAATGTGACTATATGTGTAGTTAGCTCTTCTCTCCTTATACCTCTTTGGTGATACAATATTGATTCCCTCCTACCTATAGGTTTTTGCCTTTGTTTTTGACAAACTTTAGAAGGTAATAAGTCTTTCGAGCTCCTTGGATTTGATAAAAATTTTGTGATCTTTTAAAGTAACTGCAGAAGAATATTTGAATTTGATTATTAAAGAAATAATATTGAAGAACTCTGACTTTAGTTGAGTTCTGTTTATTTATTTATTTTTTAATACAAACATAGACATATACTACATTTATATGAACCAAATGTTTTCCATATCCTCTTCTTTGGTTTACTTACAACACAATTGAAGATAAAAGAATTTAAGCCTTGACTATAAATCAGAATGTTTTGTTATGAAAAATGTTATAGAGAACGTAAAGATGAATTTCTTGATTTCGAAGTTTGGGCACACAGTATGGTGAATTAGAAAATCTGTGTGACTACATATATTAAAATGTCATGTAACATGTTCTAAAAATGACCTGGACAGGTAATTTTCTATTTGCTTGTTGTCTTCAGATATAATAAAGTATTAACAGTATTAATATGCTAAAAATGAAGCATATTTATTTTTAAAAATTTCCCAAACAGTTGAAACAGCAGTTTATGGAGTCATTTGAATTTGAAGAAATATTAGAATCTTAGGTTTGGGAAAGTAGTTTAAATCATGTCCTTGACTTCTCGTATTTTAAAACTGTAGTATCTGAGGACCAGTTGGAGAGATTATGTCATCCCTCCTAGATAGAATCATGAGATGTTTCTTTAGTGTCCACCAGATCTTTAGTTTCACTTTCAGGAATAGCTGGAGGCAGAAGAAGCAATGCATTAGAAGTTCGTAAAACAACACATAGATCAAGTTCCATGTGACAGATTTCCTAACAGCTGTGATGTTTGTTAAGGAAATTCTGCTGGGAGCCTCAGATACTGAATTCAAAATAAGTCGCACATCCCTTTCAAAAAACGATCTAAATATGAATAATTTGCTCTGGAGATAGGACCTAGAAAAGAAATTCAGTCTTGCCTGCAATTCTCACCAGTACTTTGATGCATATTCCATTCATGAGGGAAATTTGATTTATTGACTTATGTACCTTGATATTATGTTATTCTTTTAGCAGAGAGCACTCATTCCCAAGATAATTCTAAAATAAAAATCATTAAGGAACTGCTAATTAATTACCCTTGGAATTAAAGAGCTTCATTATCCCTAATTTATGTTCATTTAACCTAAGTTCTGATTTTTTATAGGTATGCTGAAAATTGAAACTTAGGGAGAAGTAGATTTTCAGCCGTTGATTACATTAAATTCAAAGCTCACTCAATTTGTGATGTTTTGTTTAAAAGGCAAATCTTGACTTGATTTGAATAAATACCCTCATTCCTTATTATGGCTTATTTTGTTCTGTTCTACCTTTTCTTTCATCACTTTGTTATGTCCTTTTTGTTGTCTGTGTTGAGAGTCTATAGGAATTGTTCAACCTGGCATTTAGAAGTAATCCATAAGCATTTTCTCACATAAATGTATGTGTCTTATGTTTCAAGCATGTTGCTTATATTTCCACTTTGAAGCCTTCTTTTTTTTATTTTTTTTAAATTTTTTTTCCTTCTTTATTTTTATTTTATTAATAGCAGAGAAGATTTATTTTTCATTTTTATCTCTTGCTGTTATTTTTTGTTGTTCAGTTGCTAAGTTGTGTCTGACTCTCTATGACACTATGGATTTTTAGCACAGATTTCCCTGTCCTTTACTGTCTCCCAGAGTTTGCTTAACCTCATGTCTATGGAGTTAGTAATGCCATCCAACCATCTCATCCTCTGTTGCCCTCTTCTCTTTTTGCCTTCAATCTTTCCCAGCATCGAGGTCTTTTCCACAGAGTCAGCTCTTTGTATCACTGGCCAAAGTATTGGAACTTCAATTTCAGAATCAGTCCTTCCAATGAGTATCAGGGTTGATTTTCTTTAGGATTGACTGATTTGATCTCTTTGCAGTCCAAGGAACTCTGCAAACTCTTCTTTAACACCACAGTCTGAAAGCATCAATTCTCCAGCACTCAGCCTTCTTTCTAGTCCAACTCTCATATCCATACATAGCTACTGGAAAAACCTTAGCTTTGGCTATATAGATCTTTGTTGGCAAAGTGATCTCTCTCTCTCTCTCTCTCCCCACCCCCTCTCTTTTTTAATAAGCTGTCTAGGTTTCTCATAGCTTTCCCTCCAATGAGAAAGGCTCTTTTAATTTTGTGGCTACAGTTACTATCCATAGTGATTTTTGAGACCAAGAAACTAAAATCTGCAATTGTTTACACTTTTTCCCATTTGCCATGAAGTTATGGGACTGTATGCCATATCTTCATTTTTCGTGTTGAGTTTTAAGCCAGTTTTTTCACTCTCCTCTTTTACTGTCATCAAGTGGCACTTTAGTTGTTTTTCACTTTCTGCCATTAGAATGGTATCTGCATATCTGAGATTGTTGATATTTCTCCTGGCAATCTTTTTTTTTTTTTTTTTTTTGGCTACTTCTATTTTTTTTTTTTTTTTTTTAAAGATTTATTTATTTATTTATTTTGGGCGGGGGTCGGGTTGGGGAGGGGGAGCGGGCGGGCCACTTCTGTTGGTCTTTCATTTCTCTGTTTTCATCCGTCTTTGTTCTTTGGCTCCTGCGGGCCTCCCATCGCGGTGGCGTCTGTTGTTGCAGAGCACCGGCTCTGGGCGCATGCGCTCCAGAGCTCCGGCTCGGTAATTGGACACATCGGTCCAGCCGCTCCGCGGCACGTGGGATCCTCCCAGGCCAGGGCTCGAACCGGCGCCCCTTGCACTGCAAGGCGGTGTCCTCATCCACTGGACCACCAGGGGAAGCCCCTGGCTACTTCTATTGATCCTTCATCTATTCATCTCTGCTCCTTGGCCTGTGCGGGCCTCCCATCACAGTGACCCCTCTTGTCACAGAGCACCAGCTCTGGGCGCATGTGCTCCAGAGCTCCAACTCAGTAGTGGGACACATCCGTCCAGATGCTGCACAGCATGTGGGATTTTCCCAGGCCAGGGATCGAACCGGCGCCCTTTGCACTGCAAGGCAGTGTCCTTACTCACTGGACCAACATGGAAGCTCCACTCCTGGCAATTCATTCAGCAAGGCATTATTTGAAGTATACTGATTTTTTTTCTTAGCAAGTGTTTACTGACACCAGTGTCTTTCCACTGGTGTATGTATGAACTATATATTAATTTATATGCTGATTTTTTATTTGGATTAGTATTCCAAAGAGTTCAACTGAAAAGTGTTGAAGAATGAAATAAAGGAACACAGAGAACATGTTATAATGCCTAACATGATCAGGCCCTTGGTTAGTTCTCCACCACTCTTTCTTGCTTATTTGAGACACACTAACCTTATTTCTTGATTTCTCTAAGCATCAAATTCATCTGCTCACAGAAACCTTTTCTGAGGAGTCTAGAACAGCATTCACCTCCATCCTTCTCTATTTCATTATCTTTTCCTTCAGGGTATGTATCACTGACTTTATTACACATTTATGCCTTTATTTTTCCTTTTTCTCTAAATGTAAGCTTCACAAAAGAGAAAATTTCCCTGTTGTGTTTGTTTCTGCATCATCAATAACTATGTTAATGACTGGGTTAGAAAATAAAATGTTTAATAAATCACTGTTGAATGAGTAAAAGAAACAGTGAGATTTCCTATTCTAGATGTGGGCTAGACAAGATTTCATATTTATGTTAAGACAGGGAAAATAAGGATTTAGTCACACTATAAGGCAAACCAAGAATGTGTAAAGAGTACAGGCAACCAAATTATTTCATAGCTTTTGCACAAAAAATTGATCTTTACCAAATTTATCTTCTCAATCCTAAAAATGTTTGTAAATTAAAGTTAAATAATAAAAGTAGTCTTGGGCTTCCCTGGTGGTCCAGTGGGTAAGGACACCGCCTTGCAGTGCAAGGGGCGCCAGTTCGATCCCTGGCCTGGGAAGATCCCACGTGCTGCGGAGCGGCTGGACCGATGTGTCCAATTACCGAGTGGGAGCTCTGGAGCGCATGCGCCCAGCGCCGGTGCTCTGGGCCTCCGCGATGGGAGGCCCACATGGGCCAAAGAACAAAGATGGATGAAAATGGACAAATGAAAGACCAATAGAAGTGGCCCACCTGCTCCCCTCCCTACCCCACCCCCACCAAAATAAATAAATAAATAAATCTTAAAAAAAAGAAGAAAAGAAAAGTAGTCTTTCCAAATTACTAACTCATTTCTTTTGTAACAGTATTTGAATTAGGAATTGTAACTATATATATATATATGTATATATGTATATATATACATATATATTCCTATATAAATCATCTTAAATAAAAGATAATTATCACAACATTTTCAGTTCAGTTCAGTCACTCAGTTGCCTTCTTTATGGTCCAACTCTCACATCCATACATGACTACTGGAAACGCCATAGCTTTGAGAAAGTTTGACTATCATAGCTTTTAATGAAATGCATATACCCATATTAAACATTTTAGGATTATCAGTAACATGAGACTATGCTATGTGAAGTGTGGTTTGAAAATTTATGAGGCAACATAAGTCCATAACTGCTTATTTTCAGTTGCAAAATTCAAGATGGCGTGTACACCAAGAGTTTGTTGTTTTTGCTTGTGTATTTGTATAGGTGACACCAAAACTCATTTGGAGGATTTGACATCTACAGATACAAGAATATTGTGTGAGTAGTCATGATTTTTGCTTTAGAAATGCTGTGTTCAATTATGTGATACTGGGGGAGGAGGGGTGCTACACGTAGTGATTAAAAATATTATTTCTTTCCAAATCAGATACAATTCTGGATTTTGGTTTCAACGTTATTAAATAAAATATTGCCACTGAGTATAAGCATGCAACACAAATTAAAATCTCTAAATTTTCACTTTTTTATGCAATTAAAACTAAAATATTTCAATAATATGGCATGAATAACAATTGTATTAGGATCATATAAGATGAAAAAGGCATTACAGAATAGAAAGAAATTAAAAGTTAATGGCAAATAAATTAAAAAATAGATGCTATGAATGGCTGGTAACCATAAGGTATTTAATTTCACTAAAATTTTAATTAAATTAAAATGAGACACTGGGGCTTCCCTGGTGGTCCAGTGGGTAAAGAGTGTGCCTTACAGTACAAGGGACACCAATTCAATCCCTGGCACAGGAGGATCCCATGTGCCGCGGAGTGGCTGGACCGGTGTGTCCAGTTGTGTGCCAGTTCTCTGAAGCGCATGTGCCCAGAGCCACCAGAGGGGCCACTGCAATGGGAGGCCCACACAGGCCAAGGAATTAAGATGAATGAAAATAAATAAATGAAGGACCATTAAAAGGGGCCAAAATTAAAAAAAAGAGAGAGAGAGAGACACTGTATTTACTATTAATCTATCATATATTTTTTTAAAGATTTATTTATTCATTTATTTTTAGGGGGGGGTCGGGTTGGGGAGAGAGGGGAGCAGGCGGGCCACTTCCACTGGTCCTCCATCCGTCTGTTTCCATCCGTCCCCGCTCCCCGGCTCCTGCGGGCCCCCCATCGCGAGCGCTGGCTCTGGGCTCACGCGCCCCAGGGCTCCGGCTCAGCAACTGGACACATCGGTCCAGCCGCTCCGCGGCACGTGGGATCTTCCCAGACCAGGGATCGAACCGGCGCCCCTTGCACTGCAAGGCGGTGTCCTTACCCACTGGACCACCAGGGGAAGCCCTTAATCTATCATATTAATACTGACTTTCTATTTTAAATATAGTCAGTAGGAACCTCACATTTATACTGAAGAGATGAATAGTACAGTATGTTTGGAAAACATTTTTAGAATACTTGCATATGAACTAAAATAGTAATAAATAACTCAGTTGACAAGTTATGTATAAATAAAGATTCTTCAATATTGTATGTAACAACAACAAAAAACAAATGTGTAAAAGATTTGCTAAATGTGTCATAGTATAATCATGTGATCAATCGGTGCATGCTTAAAACAATTACAAATTTAAATTTAATAAAAACTTTTGGCATGAATAACAAAAAAGATGAAAAGGCATTACAGAATAGAAAGAAATTAAAAGTTAATGGCAAATAAATTAAAAAATAGATGCTATGAATGGCTGGTAACCATAAGGTATTTAATTTCACTAAAATTTTAATTAAATTAAAATGAGACACTGGGGCTTCCCTGGTGGTCCAGTGGGTAAAGAGTGTGCCTTACAGTACAAGGGACACCAATTCAATCCCTGGCACAGGAGGATCCCATGTGCCGCGGAGTGGCTGGACCGGTGTGTCCAGTTGTGTGCCAGTTCTCTGAAGCGCATGTGCCCAGAGCCACCAGAGGGGCCACTGCAATGGGAGGCCCACACAGGCCAAGGAATTAAGATGAATGAAAATAAATAAATGAAGGACCATTAAAAGGGGCCAAAATTAAAAAAAAGAGAGAGAGAGAGACACTGTATTTACTATTAATCTATCATATATATTTTTAAAGATTTATTTATTCATTTATTTTTAGGGGGGGGTCGGGTTGGGGAGAGAGGGGAGCAGGTGGGCCACTTCCACTGGTCCTCCATCCGTCTGTTTCCATCCGTCCCCGCTCCCCGGCTCCTGCGGGCCCCCCATCGCGAGCGCTGGCTCTGGGCTCACGCGCCCCAGGGCTCCGGCTCAGCAACTGGACACATCGGTCCAGCCGCTCCGCGGCACGTGGGATCTTCCCAGACCAGGGATCGAACCGGCGCCCCTTGCACTGCAAGGCGGTGTCCTTACCCACTGGACCACCAGGGGAAGCCCTTAATCTATCATATTAATACTGACTTTCTATTTTAAATATAGTCAGTAGGAACCTCACATTTATACTGAAGAGATGAATAGTACAGTATGTTTGGAAAACATTTTTAGAATACTTGCATATGAACTAAAATAGTAATAAATAACTCAGTTGACAAGTTATGTATAAATAAAGATTCTTCAATATTGTATGTAACAACAACAAAAAACAAATGTGTAAAAGATTTGCTAAATGTGCCATAGTATAATCATGTGATCAATCGGTGCATGCTTAAAACAATTACAAATAATTTTAATAAAAAAACTTTAAATACAAGCTACAGAGCTTTATATAAAGAAATAATTTATTAATATTTGGTATGAACATGAATCTGCCATTTTTATATGTTTTAAATTATTTTATATTGGCAACTTTATATAGTTCACTTTAATACATAGATAAGAAAAAACTGAGAGGAAATACACCAAAAATTTTGTTAGTGGTTATCTCCATAGGTAGAATTGGGGCTTCTCCATTTGTTCATTGAATTTCTGGTAGTTTCAGATACATAAAATGTGTATACTATTTTACTTTTTTAAGTCAAATATTATCATAAAAAAGATTATGAAAAAAATTATGATTGTCAAATTTATGCTCAATAAGCTTGCATACAAGTTGGCTGTTAACAGATAGTTTATTTCCTCTACTTACCAAATAATTAGAATAATCGATATACAAATGACCATTTTTGTGTTACAACTTCATGAGTTTCTTGAAGATAATAATAAATCAGAGAGATTTAATTAAATTTCATTTTATTCATTTTTTGTACCAGCGTCAGTATTACATATCATATATATATAGTATATAGTTTGAGTGTGTGTGTGTGTATATATATATATATATATATATATATATATATACACATACATGATTTAAGGAAAAATATAGTAATGTGACTTATTAGTCATTATTCATACTGTTTAGATTAATAACTAAGAGTTTTCTGTTATTGTTGTATAATTGTATAATATTTTACTGAAAGGGAACTTATATAATATCTAACAGCCTTTTAATATATCTAGAATAAATTATTTACATGTAGTTATTAATTATTAATAATAATATGTAAATAATAAGTCTTTTCATGCATCGCTATCTGGCGCCTATTCTATGTGAGGGATTGGTCTAAGAACTAAAGATTCAAAGGTTAACAAGACACATTCTTATGTAACTTCAACTGAAATACATAGGAGGAGACCAATAGAATCCATTAAATATACAATTAATAAGAAAATTATCCTATGTAGTGAGAGATATAAAGAAAATAAAGCAAGGAACTGAGATAGAAACAGCAGTCCTTACCTTAGCTAGGGTGTGAACAAAGCCCTTCTCTGAGGAGATATTAACTGTAAGAGACTTAACTGAGACACAGGATTAAGAAGCAACATTTAAATGTGGACTGTTACTTAGCAGCAAAATCAGGGTTGCAATCCCATTTTCTTGATTTAAAGTGATTTCTATTTTAAGATAAATCTGTGTATTTTTATTCCATGCTATTGAAATTCAGAATGGATAGTTGTAGAGTAGAATATCCAATGTTTTCTAAGGCTCGTATTAATTTACCTGAAGTCAAAAATAAAAGCATAAAGATTCAAGGAAAGAACATTTAACTGCTTCTGGTTCACATCTATGCAAGTAAGTAGAGAACTTAAATCTGTAAATTTCTATTTGCATTGTAGTTGCTAAGTTGTTTCAGACTCATGACTAAAAGTGTGTGATGAGTTATTTGAGGAAATGAATTTTCTTTTGGTAGTTTAATTCTACTCTTCACTCTTTCAATTTAGGATACTTTCTTCTTTTTAATTTTAAATTATGTTATCAGGTCCTTAATTTCAGAAGGTCTCTTGATATAATGTTCAAAAAGCTAAACATTTGGTTCCATAATCTTAAAACTAGAAATGTATGACTTTCATTTGGATTTTCTATAGGCATTTTCTTTTTTCTTTTTTAACTATAGAGCAACAAAGAAACTGTGAAAGGAAAGATTATGAAAGGCATATTTCTATTGTGCATTTCCCTTTATTGCTCTTCTCTAACAATACCACTCTCTGCACTCCTTTTGCTTTCTCTTTATACCAATTATATTAGAGGCAGTTCAAGAGGATGACTTTACACTAGGTAGGTTAGGTGAAATTTTTTTGTTTTCCAGTTAAAGTAGCTGTGTATCCTGTATGGTTTAGACTTTCACCATAAATTCTCAAGGATGATCTTCCATAATGCCCATTGCCACCATTAACACACTAGGTATAGAATAATTGAGAGATATAAAGAAAATAAAGCAAGGAACTGAGATAGAAACAGCAGTCCTTACCTTAGCTAGGGTGTGAACAAAGCCCTTCTCTGAGGAGATATTAACTGTAAGAGACTTAACTGAGACTCAGGATTAAGAAGCAGCATTTAAATGTGGACTGTTACTTAGCAGCAAAATCAGGGTTGCAATCCCATTTTCTTGATTTAAAGTGATTTCTATTTTAAGATAAATCTGTGTATTTTTATTCCATGCTATTGAAATTCAGAATGGATAGTTGTAGAGTAGAATATCCAATGTTTTCTAAGGCTCGTATTAATTTACCTGAAGTCAAAAATAAAAGCATAAAGATTCAAGGAAAGAACATTTAACTGCTTCTGGTTCACATCTATGCAAGTAAGTAGAGAACTTAAATCTGTAAATTTCTATTTGCATTGTAGTTGCTAAGTTGTTTCAGACTCATGACTAAAAGTGTGTGATGAGTTATTTGAGGAAATGAATTTTCTTTTGGTAGTTTAATTCTACTCTTCACTCTTTCAATTTAGGATACTTTCTTCTTTTTAATTTTAAATTATGTTATCAGGTCCTTAATTTCAGAAGGTCTCTTGATATAATGTTCAAAAAGCTAAACATTTGGTTCCATAATCTTAAAACTAGAAATGTATGACTTTCATTTGGATTTTCTATAGGCATTTTCTTTTTTCTTTTTTAACTATAGAGCAACAAAGAAACTGTGAAAGGAAAGATTATGAAAGGCATATTTCTATTGTGCATTTCCCTTTATTGCTCTTCTCTAACAATACCACTCTCTGCACTCCTTTTGCTTTCTCTTTATACCAATTATATTAGAGGCAGTTCAAGAGGATGACTTTACACTAGGTAGGTTAGGTGAAATTTTTTTTTTATTTTCCAGTTAAAGTAGCTGTGTATCCTGTATGGTTTAGACTTTCACCATAAATTCTCAAGGATGATCTTCCATAATGCCCATTGCCACCATTAACACACTAGGTATAGAATAATTGAGAGAGAAAAAGCAAAAAGATTGCAAAAGATTGGCTGAGGTACAAAAGTTTAATTTTCTTGTATCAGAAAAAAAATAGCACCCTCGGGAAATTCAAAGCCATACACCAAAGCAGAGTTGTTTACATTTGTTGTGCACCTTCATGTTTTCTCAGAGGGCAGATCAGTTATTTTAATTTTTTCAAAGGAGAAGAGAAATGCAGACTGGAGAATAAGTTTTGGAATATGAATAACAGCACCAAAATAAAGTCATACATATTTAAGATGACTTATATTAGGAATGCTTGCTCATACACATTGTATATAACACTAATGCAAGACAGATATTTGTTTCCTCATGAGTCCTACACTCCCAGAGTGGGATTATTGCTTCATTAAATTATTTGAAGTTTGTTAAATCCCATATAGAATGGCATCATAACCCAAAGTTGTATCTCAGTGCTGGGGAGAAATGAAGGGTAGCATTACTATGATTCATTCGTAGAAGTCGGTAATGCACCGAGATGCATCATGCATACATCTAGTAGAGAGGTGGAATTACTCCACAAAGAATAAAGAACCCTTTGAAGAGGCGTGGAAGGTAATGCGTACCGATCTTTATAGCTAGGAGGCTGAAATGAAAACCTGGCTGATGGTGCTATTATCAGCTTGGTTTTTTGGGAGCTTGTAAGTCAACTCTAAACAATAAACTCAGCAGCAAAATCCATATCTAGGAAAGTTTAGAAACAGCAAACATTTAAATATATTCAGATAACCTGGATTTAAAGACAAATACCCAAATAGAAATGGATCCATATTTTAAGTGTTTGCTTATGAGAGTAGATCAAATCAGAAATGACAGTTTGGGTTTTAAAACTGAGCAGATTGAAGACCGCCACTGCCCTGTGATTGCTTTGTAGTTAGGTTACTAGAAGACAAAGAAACAGACTAGAAGATACCCATTAAAGAGCTTCCCAAACACTCTCTGCACTCCTTTTGCTTTCTTTTATACCAATTATATTAGAGGCAGTTCAAGAGGATGACTTTACACTAGGTAGGTTAGGTGAAATTTTTTTATTTTCCAGTTAAAGTAGCTGTGTATCCTGTATGGTTTAGACTTTCACCATAAATTCTCAAGGATGATCTTCCATAATGCCCATTGCCACCATTAACACACTAGGTATAGAATAATTGAGAGAGAAAAAGCAAAAAGATTGCAAAAGATTGGCTGAGGTACAAAAGTTTAATTTTCTTGTATCAGAAAAAAAATAGCACCCTCGGGAAATTCAAAGCCATACACCAAAGCAGAGTTGTTTACATTTGTTGTGCACCTTCATGTTTTCTCAGAGGGCAGATCAGTTATTTTAATTTTTTCAAAGGAGAAGAGAAATGCAGACTGGAGAATAAGTTTTGGAATATGAATAACAGCACCAAAATAAAGTCATACATATTTAAGATGACTTATATTAGGAATGCTTGCTCATACACATTGTATATAACACTAATGCAAGACAGATATTTGTTTCCTCATGAGTCCTACACTCCCAGAGTGGGATTATTGCTTCATTAAATTATTTGAAGTTTGTTAAATCCCATATAGAATGGCATCATAACCCAAAGTTGTATCTCAGTGCTGGGAGAAATGAAGGGTAGCATTACTATGATTCATTCGTAGAAGTCGGTAATGCACCAAGATGCATCATGCATACATCTAGTAGAGAGGTGGAATTACTCCACAAAGAATAAAGAACCCTTTGAAGAGGCGTGGAAGGTAATGCGTACCGATCTTTATAGCTAGGAGGCTGAAATGAAAACCTGGCTGATGGTGCTATTATCAGCTTGGTTTTTTGGGAGCTTGTAAGTCAACTCTAAACAATAAACTCAGCAGCAAAATCCATATCTAGGAAAGTTTAGAAACAGCAAACATTTAAATATATTCAGATAACCTGGATTTAAAGACAAATACCCAAATAGAAATGGATCCATATTTTAAGTGTTTGCTTATGAGAGTAGATCAAATCAGAAATGACAGTTTGGGTTTTAAAACTGAGCAGATTGAAGACCGCCACTGCCCTGTGATTGCTTTGTAGTTAGGTTACTAGAAGACAAAGAAACAGACTAGAAGATATAGCCCAGCATGGGTTGAAAGAGCTTCCCCAAATCTGTTTACAACAGTGCAGTGAAGTGTGATGGTCATTGTAAAGTGAGCAGGATGAACCACCTTCCAGATCAGGCTTCAGAAGGAAGAAATCTGGGATTGAAGCTTCTAACGTGTGCTCCTATGCTCAGTCATATCTGACTCTTTATAACCCCACAGACTGTAGCCTACCAGACTCTTTTGTCCATGAAAATTTCTAGGTAAGAACACTGTAGCACACTGCCATTTCCTTCTCCAGGGGATCTTCCCAACCCAGGAATTGAACCCCTGTCTCTGTTGTTTCCTGCACTGGCAGGTGGACTCTTTATCACCGAGCCACCTGGGAAGCCCTCCTTAACCTACTAACTGCATTTCAGGTGCTCACTATCTACGATTGGTTAGTGAACCATTTAGACAGTATAGACAGGGCATTGCCATCATCATAAGAAGTTCTAGGGAACAGTACTGGTCTAACATGTAAGACAGTTCTTGCTTTGCCGCAGTAATACGTACTGTGTTTTGTTTCTTATTGAACCATTTGGTATTCAGTAGGTCTAGCTGTTGCCTACTGTGGAGAGTTGTGAAGATGTAATATTAATGTATATACTAAATTTATGCATAGTGTTTAAATTTGTATGGGCAGCACATATTTATGAAGTAGAGGTCATTTGTGTTGTTCAGTCACTAAGTTGTTTCTGACACTTTGTGACCCCATGGACTGCAGCACACCAGGCTTCCCTGTCTTTCACTGTCTCTGTGAGTTGGTCAGACTCATATCATTGAATAGATGATGCCATCTGACCATCTTCATCCTCTGTTGCCCCCTTCTTCTCCTGCCCTCCCTCTTTTCCAGCGTCAGTCTCTTTTCCAATGAGTCAGTATCATTCTAATATTCCAGAATAATAAAAACAGTATGAGACTTAGGAGAATGGTAAAGGTTAGGGAGAGCCTGTGTGGGAGTGAGAGGGAGGTGACTCAAAAACAATTAGGAAAGAATTCTGAGTATCACAGAAATTCAAACAGATAGGTATAGATCATTTACTTGATATGATCTGCCTCTATCTGTGATATAAAAGACCATACTTTAGAGTATTACACTTTCTTTGGCATCAGTCTTCCCATTCCAGGGTTTTTGAAAAAATGAATTCTGCTTATTATCCACAATCTTCCATTTGCAGGAACATTAATTATGTTTATAAGCAAGGTTTAGCATTGTGGGACATTATATATGCAGACTGTAATAAAAAAAAAAATAATAGCCCCTCCAAAAATGTTCACACTTTAATCCCTGGATTCTGTGAATATATTATGTTACATGACAAATGAACTTTGCATATGTAATTAATGTTGCAGACCTAAAAATAAGGACATATCATGGATCCTGTGAGTGGATCCATTCTAATCAGTTAATCCCATTAAAGCAGATAAATGTCTGCAGTTGAAGTCAGAAGAGAGATGAGACAGAAGAGGTCAGAGAGATTAGATGCATGGGAAGGCTTTGAAGATGAAGAAAGGGAGTCCTGAGCCAAGAATTGAGGGTGGTATCTAGAGGCTGAAAAGAACTGGCCAATATCTATCAAGGAAATAGACACTTGGGTCCTACAGGCATATGGAACTGAACTCTGTCAACAAGTTTCATAGACTTGGAAGTGGACTCTCCTAAAGAACCTCCAAACAAGAGCCTAAGCTGGTCAATATCTTGATTTTAGGTCCATGAGACCATAAGCATTATACCTAGAGAAACCTACTGGACTTCCAGCCTGTAGAACTGTATGGTAATAAGTGCATTCTATTTAAGCAACTTTAACTTCTTCCTTTGTTCTGACAACAAAGGAAAATTAGTACAGATTCATATATGAGAGAATGGAGTCCACCAATGTTGTTTCTCATGTATGTCCTCAAGGATGGCAACATCTCCAGTGCATCAAGGAGCAAGGAGGAAGAAGAGTGTGGGATTCTACTGTTTTTAATCATTCACCTTCTTATGTGTAATTCCTTCATCTTCTATAACTGCTATATATTCTGATCAGAGTTGAAGGAATCAATTCTTCTATTTCATCTCTAGTCCAAAAAGTAACTTTATAAACATTAGTGAGAAAGTAGGGTTTTCCTGATGTTTTACAAGAGGTGAGGCTTTTGGACTATAACTCATTTGAGTACACATTTAATCACGTTCCTCTTCACACATGCTGTCTCCAGCCACACTGCTAACCCTGGCTCTGGTTCTCTGACCTTCAGCCCCAGCGCTCATCCTCTCTGGAGGAAGTTTCCAGGACTTCCTCCTCACATATCTTTCCATAGATCTGTCCACTTGTTCTTTCTAACTTTCAGTTATTCTTCTGCTTCACTGCTTATTTTTAGAATAGCCTCTTGTGAGGGATACTGAAGGACTAAATCATGCAGAACTGAAAATTTTCCAGTGAGGCACTTGTATGTCCTGTCTCCACAGCTGTTTCTGCCTACATTCACTTGAACATGACTTTAACCCTGAAGTGTTCCTCTCCACCTTGACATAACGGAGATATTTTCCTCAGATTAGCTGCAAATCCACCAGCACGTTTCCTTTATTCCTAGATTTTGCTTCATCCCTTGCTGGTAAAGCCCTGTAAACCATTTTTTAGTCCCTTTCTGAGGCTGAAAAGAACTGGCCAATATCTATCAAGGAAATAGACACTTGGGTCCTACAGGCATATGGAACTGAACTCTGTCAACAAGTTTCATAGACTTGGAAGTGGACTCTCCTAAAGAACCTCCAAACAAGAGCCTAAGCTGGTCAATATCTTGATTTTAGGTCCATGAGACCATAAGCATTATACCTAGAGAAACCTACTGGACTTCCAGCCTGTAGAACTGTATGGTAATAAGTGCATTCTATTTAAGCAACTTTAACTTCTTCCTTTGTTCTGACAACAAAGGAAAATTAGTACAGATTCATATATGAGAGAATGGAGTCCACCAATGTTGTTTCTCATGTATGTCCTCAAGGATGGCAACATCTCCAGTGCATCAAGGAGCAAGGAGGAAGAAGAGTGTGGATTCTACTGTTTTTAATCATTCACCTTCTTATGTGTAATTCCTTCATCTTCTATAACTGCTATATATTCTGATCAGAGTTGAAGGAATCAATTCTTCTATTTCATCTCTAGTCCAAAAAGTAACTTTATAAACATTAGTGAGAAAGTAGGGTTTTCCTGATGTTTTACAAGAGGTGAGGCTTTTGGACTATAACTCATTTGAGTACACGTTTAATCACGTTCCTCTTCACACATGCTGTCTCCAGCCACACTGCTAACCCTGGCTCTGGTTCTCTGACCTTCAGCACACAGCGCTCATCCTCTCTGGAGGAAGTTTCCAGGACTTCCTCCTCACATATCTTTCCATAGATCTGTCCACTTGTTCTTTCTAACTTTCAGTTATTCTTCTGCTTCACTGCTTATTTTTAGAATAGCCTCTTGTGAGGGATACTGAAGGACTAAATCATGCAGAACTGAAAATTTTCCAGTGAGGCACTTGTATGTCCTGTCTCCACAGCTGTTTCTGCCTACATTCACTTGAACATGACTTTAACCCTGAAGTGTTCCTCTCCACCTTGACAAAACGGAGATATTTTCCTCAGATTAGCTGCAAATCCACCAGCACGTTTCCTTTATTCCTAGATTTTGCTTCATCCCTTGCTGGTAAAGCCCTGTAAACCATTCTGTCCTCCTTCCTTAAGTCAGGACCACTCATTCAGAACCTTATCATGGCTCAGATTGGTTTCCTCAGTGTGCTTTTCTACATACATAGGTACAAAGCAGGTCTCTTGCCTTAATGTCCTAGATAAGCTGTGGACTGGAAGGGAAAGGTTTAAGGAATAGCATGAGCCAAGCCACTGTGTGATAGTGTTGGCGTTAAGTTCCTCTGGACTCATACAGATTGTGCTGTCTGTAGGGATGAATGTAGACCACCTGTGGTTGCCATGGACCTTGAAGAAGTGGACATGCTGTTTATATGTTGGTTACAGGTTCATATTAAGGGTGCTATTTTGGTAAAGTTTGGTGTCTGTGTATGTTCCAGAGAGCAGGATTTCTATGTTACATTCTTTATCTGCTCACTCATTTTCTTTATAATTCTGACTATTTTTTAGGTATTTGAAAAAACCTGTGAGAATAACACAGCTCATGCAGCTTAGGTCAGATCTCTACAACATTTGGGCACAGCCACCTGAACAATTTTAATGATGTGGGATGCCTGTTGCATAATCAAATTAACTGTGACAATTAATATTGAGAATCCATAGACCAAATTGAGAGGGTTTGTAATAGTCCCTTCTGGTTTAGCAGCCAGATATAGATCTGACATTTATCATAATTAGTTTTTATTGTGTCCTCTACCTCTCGACTCTGTTCTACTGCATTTGACTTGATAATTTCACTATTTATTTCAAATTATGTATGTATAATCAGAGAACCTATCATTTAAACTGGGACTTTTTTGAGAATAAAAAGGAGGTATTCTTTTTTGAAGATTTTGTTTTGTTTTTCACAGAGTTTTATTGTTTACTGCCACGCATCAACCTGAATCCTAAAGGAGGTATTCTTTAAAATTAGTCTGAGTCATAGCTCACAATAATGTCAGGCACACCAAAATATAATGACACCAGACTGCTCATTCATCCATTTAAATATCATGACCAAAACCCTCTTTGATTAGTTATAGAGGTACAAACTCTAAGATTGATTTAACAACTGAAAATGCAACACCGCTAATTTACATTAAAAGAGATTACTAGTTAGCCTAGGATATGTGTCAGAAAGACAAGTCAATATGCAAGTATGATGTCAAATGTTCCTCTTGCAGTCAAAATACTGTTGAAGGACAGAGTCGTTAATACTAACCCAAACAAGAAACTGAGATAGAGCGACAGTCTTGGTGTTTCCTTTACGTTAATGAAACATACATCATGATCTGTAAGTCTAGCAAGAAACAGGTCTGGCAGATGTTGTATATATCCAAAAGAGAAAGATGTATATGAATGAAAATTGAGCATATCTGAAAGCACAAGCATGAAAACATTTAAGCATATCTGATCATCACAAATGGTACATAAGCAGTATTTTAAATAATGTGAGAACAATGCAGTTTTGACATTGATAAAAGACTAAAGAAGGAAAAAAAGTCTAAAGAGCAAAGTGGCTCCCACTCTGTGTTTGCTCATCAAATCATAGCTAGGACATTTTTCATTAAAACAGATATGATAGAGGACCTATACAAATTGCCTATACCATTTTCTGCTCACTCATTTTCTTTATAATTCTGACTATTTTTTAGGTATTTGAAAAAACCTGTGAGAATAACACAGCTCATGCAGCTTAGGTCAGATCTCTACAACATTTGGGCACAGCCACCTGAACAATTTTAATGATGTGGGATGCCTGTTGCATAATCAAATTAACTGTGACAATTAATATTGAGAATCCATAGACCAAATTGAGAGGGTTTGTAATAGTCCCTTCTGGTTTAGCAGCCAGATATAGATCTGACATTTATCATAATTAGTTTTTATTGTGTCCTCTACCTCTCGACTCTGTTCTACTGCATTTGACTTGATAATTTCACTATTTATTTCAAATTATGTATGTATAATCAGAGAACCTATCATTTAAACTGGGACTTTTTTGAGAATAAAAAGGAGGTATTCTTTTTTGAAGATTTTGTTTTGTTTTTCACAGAGTTTTATTGTTTACTGCCACGCATCAACCTGAATCCTAAAGGAGGTATTCTTTAAAATTAGTCTGAGTCATAGCTCACAATAATGTCAGGCACACCAAAATATAATGACACCAGACTGCTCATTCATCCATTTAAATATCATGACCAAAACCCTCTTTGATTAGTTATAGAGGTACAAACTCTAAGATTGATTTAACAACTGAAAATGCAACACCGCTAATTTACATTAAAAGAGATTACTAGTTAGCCTAGGATATGTGTCAGAAAGACAAGTCAATATGCAAGTATGATGTCAAATGTTCCTCTTGCAGTCAAAATACTGTTGAAGGACAGAGTCGTTAATACTAACCCAAACAAGAAACTGAGATAGAGCGACAGTCTTGGTGTTTCCTTTACGTTAATGAAACATACATCATGATCTGTAAGTCTAGCAAGAAACAGGTCTGGCAGATGTTGTATATATCCAAAAGAGAAAGATGTATATGAATGAAAATTGAGCATATCTGAAAGCACAAGCATGAAAACATTTAAGCATATCTGATCATCACAAATGGTACATAAGCAGTATTTTAAATAATGTGAGAACAATGCAGTTTTGACATTGATAAAAGACTAAAGAAGGAAAAAAGTCTAAAGAGCAAAGTGGCTCCCACTCTGTGTTTGCTCATCAAATCATAGCTAGGACATTTTTTCATTAAAAACAGATATGATAGAGGACCTATACTTTCCCCTTTGCCTTCTACCTTTGCCCTCCTTTCTTGATTATTGTACAAAAACCAATTGTATTTATATACAGTATAAATGAAGTATTGGAGGAAGAAATTAAGAAAGCTATTTCATTTAAAACGGCATCAAAAAGAATAAAATGCTTAGGAATAAATTTTACTAAGGAGATATAAGATCTGGACACTGATACTATACATGTATAATATAAATATGTATATACATACACACACACATATATGTAATGAAATAATATTGTCTTAAAAAAAGAAGAAAGAATCCCTACAGTTTGCAAAAAATAGATGAAGATGGAGGACATTATGCTAAGTGAAATGAAACTGGACAGAGAAGGACAAACACTGTATGGTACCACTTACATGTGGATTCTAAGAAAAGAGAATCAAATAGAATGGTTGTTACCAGTGGTTTAGGGGCACAGGAAATTGGAAGAGTTTGAAAGAAAAGTTATTAACTTTCAGCTATAAAATAAATAAAGTCTCAAGATTTAATATATAATGTGTTGACTACAGTTTATATTGTATTGTGTAATTTGTATGTGCGAAGAGATTAGAGTTCAAGTGTTCTGTGACGCTAGTGTTAAAGAACATGCCTGCCAGTGCAGGAGACAACAGAGATGTGGGTTTGATCGCTGGGTCAGGAAGACTCCCTGGAGAAGGAAATAGCCATGCACTCCAGTACTCTTGCCTGGAGAATCGCATGGACAGAGGAGTCTGGAGGGTTATGGCTAATAGGGTCTCAAAGAGTCAGGCACCACTGAAGTGGCTTAGCACACATGTGTGCAAGAGATTAGAGTTTAAGTGTTCTTACCTCCCCCCCAAAAAACTTTCACTTTCATCAGAAAAAGAAAGAGAGAAATACATGAGGTGATAAGTCTGATAATAGTGGAAATCCTTTTACAGTTTATACTTATATCAAATCATCACTTTGTACACATGAAACCATTTTCTTTGTCAACTATAATTTAATAAAGATGAACAAACAGTAGTGAAGTGCTAAGTAAGAAATAATATTTTAATAGTCATTAGTAGCCAAATTTCTCCTGTTATGTTCTTTGGGCGGGGGTCGGGTTGGGGAGGGAGGGGAGTGGGCGGGCCACTTCTATTGGTCTTTCATTTATCTATTTTCATCCGTCTTTGTTCTTTGGTTCCTGTGGGCCTCCCATCGCGGTGGCCTCTGTCATCGCAAAGCGCCGGCTCTAGGTGCATGCGCTCCAGAGCTCCAGATCGGTAATTGGACACATCGGTTCAGCCGCTCCGCGGCACGTGGGATCTTCCCATCGCGGTGCCCCCCGATCTGGACACTTTTTGATAAAAAATGTATATCATACACACACATATATGTAATGAAATAATATTGTCTTAAAAGAAGAAAGAATCCCTACAGTTTGCAAAAAATAGATGAAGATGGAGGACATTATGCTAAGTGAAATGAAACTGGACAGAGAAGGACAAACACTGTATGGTACCACTTACATGTGGATTCTAAGAAAAGAGAATCAAATAGAATGGTTGTTACCAGTGGTTTAGGGGCACAGGAAATTGGAAGAGTTTGAAAGAAAAGTTATTAACTTTCAGCTATAAAATAAATAAAGTCTCAAGATTTAATATATAATGTGTTGACTACAGTTTATATTGTATTGTGTAATTTGTATGTGCGAAGAGATTAGAGTTCAAGTGTTCTGTGACGCTAGTGTTAAAGAACATGCCTGCCAGTGCAGGAGACAACAGAGATGTGGGTTTGATCGCTGGGTCAGGAAGACTCCCTGGAGAAGGAAATAGCCATGCACTCCAGTACTCTTGCCTGGAGAATCGCATGGACAGAGGAGTCTGGAGGGTTATGGCTAATAGGGTCTCAAAGAGTCAGGCACCACTGAAGTGGCTTAGCACACATGTGTGCAAGAGATTAGAGTTTAAGTGTTCTTACCTCCCCCCCAAAAAACTTTCACTTTCATCAGAAAAAGAAAGAGAGAAATACATGAGGTGATAAGTCTGATAATAGTGGAAATCCTTTTACAGTTTATACTTATATCAAATCATCACTTTGTACACATGAAACCATTTTCTTTGTCAACTATAATTTAATAAAGATGAACAAACAGTAGTGAAGTGCTAAGTAAGAAATAATATTTTAATAGTCATTAGTAGCCAAATTTCTCCTGTTATGTTCTTTGGGCGGGGGTCGGGTTGAGGAGGGAGGGGAGTGGGCGGGCCACTTCTATTGGTCTTTCATTTATCTATTTTCATCCGTCTTTGTTCTTTGGTTCCTGTGGGCCTCCCATCGCGGTGGCCTCTGTCATCGCAAAGCGCCGGCTCTAGGTGCATGCGCTCCAGAGCTCCAGATCGGTAATTGGACACATCGGTTCAGCCGCTCCGCGGCACGTGGGATCTTCCCAGGCCAGGGCTCGAACTGGCGCCCCTTGCACTGCAAGGCGGTGTCCTTACCCACTGGACCACCAGGGGGAGCCCTAGGACATATTTTTATTTACAACTTCTAATGTTTATTTCCTTCGAGAGTTTTAACACAAATTTTTTGTGTATGTATTAAATATTTAAAAGTGTATAATTTGGAGGATGATGATTCTGTTTAGGAATTTGTTCTCATTTGCTATCTGCATTGAAAAATGAAACATATTCCAACTTATATTCATGCTCAGGAAGTGATTTATGAATAAACATTGCTTAAGAGGCAGACAAAAATAGGTGATAGTACAAGACCTGATTCTGTAAGATACTTTTATATCTTCTCTTGTTTGCTAGAGATTAAAAAGTAAAAATATTTTGGAGCACTATAATGTTAGAAATTATATAATGTGTTTTTCTCAAGCAGCAAATGAATTAGAGTTCATTTACTGTAATTTTCAGTTCTGGGATGAATGTTGCCTATTATTTTCAGACTAGGTGACTAAAATGGTCATTCATTTTTCATGGACATTTTACTTAAAATTAAATATAGTACATGAAATACATTTACCAAGAATGCAGGATTATTCCAGTGTAGACTTCATGTACATGGCTTTAGTTAGTCCTCACCTCAGTAGAAAGTATCTTTGGATACTTAATTTGACTGTGTCCACTATTCTTATTATTTCCAATATTATTTCTACTATGTGTATTTGAAATTATGCTTTGTCCTCTAGTATGTACCAACTTAATTGTGAAACTGAAATTTCTACCCTCCTGTGCATATTCTTTTTCTTAATCCAGAATGCCTATTGCCATCCTGTGTTTTCCTTCACTACAATGACCTTTTTTGTTTTTAATTTGCTCCCTGAAGCTCTTCTAAGTCATGTCCATGACTTAAAAATCATATAATTTAAAGTATTTTTAGCCTGTCTAATAGCATTTCTTATGCTTATAGGTTAACTCCAGGATTTAACATTCTCCTTATATTTATACATTATTTTCATCTACTTATGTTTGTTTTTGTTTGTTTGCAATTGCCTATATGTTTTATTTATTTCTCCCAAACTTCCCCTATAAGGATACCTGTCTTGTGCATGTGAACCCCTAGTAAATATTTGTTAATTGATCTGCATTAATTTTTAATTAAAAAACAGATAGCAATATGCATATAAAAGTCCATCAGGTTCAAAATATGTTAAAAAATATTGGTTGATTAGGGAATTTACCATAATCCAAGATGAAGGTTTAACTTGGCTGGGTTAGTGGCTTAATCTTATTTAGATCTATTTAACTATAATCCAGTTGATAGATTCACTGTGACCAAACTGAGAGGAGGCAGGGATATATAAACTAGAATTCAAATTACTAATTTGTGTTGAGAAATGAATGCAATAGATGGCCCAGACATTTGACTGTGTTTCTTATGGTGTCTTCTCCCCTTGAGAGTGTTGAGTGCATGGTCTTGTCATGCCCTTTTTATATGGTACAGTTGCTGAATGAGCCTACATATTACTGATACTGTCTTTAGATAAGTCAATATTGTATTTCCTTAGTTCTAAGCTACTAGAATGATAAAAGACCAAAACTTCAGTCAGATCTTCAAGGGGAAAATAAATAAATAAAGGAGAAAAGAAAAAGGAAGAGATACATAAACATATGTTCTAATTTAAAAACACATCTAGATTGTAATAAAATTAAAACTTTGGAGAAAAATGTTTTGTTTCTGTCTAAGGCAAACATTGGTCATTAATCAACTTTATTTCAATTCTTATTGTTCTGATAATAAGATTTTTTTAAATAATAGATGCTGTGGGTGTTCCATTATTTAACTCACAAGAAAATCCTATTTTCAGAAAGCTAATGGGAAGTTGCTCTGTAGCACAGGGAGCTCAGTCTGGTGCTGTGTGTCAAACTGAAAGGGGTGGGATGAGGTGGAAGGTGGGAGGGAAGTTCAAGTGAGAGAAGCCATGTGTATGCCTATGGCTGATCCATGTTAATGTATGGCAGAAACAAATATAACATTGCAAAGCAATTATCCTCCAATTAAAAATAAATAAATTTAAAAATTAAAGAAAATCTTATTTCCTTTCATATCTTTAGAGCATCTGATTGTTGAGCCCTATTTATTACCTAACTTTAACTGATAATAGCCATAAATATAAGTGTACTTAATTTTAATGATAAATGATTGTTATCTATTTTTACCTGTAGTCCCTATGCTGTATGGAAGTTTCATAACTTGAATAAAGCATTGCATACTTTCCGTATCTCAAAAGAGATTTCCTATTCATTCTATGCATTTTTCACTTTGCACAACAGCCCTTCACCTCTAGCCAAGGTATTGTTAAGATTCTGTAATTCTTCCTCCACTTAACAAAAGAAGGGTGTTGTTTCATATCATTATCATTGCCTAATTGTCCATTTTGAATACTTTGCCTGGAGAATCTAGTTTACTGTCTTTAATTTAATAGGTATTTTAAAAAATATTTCCTTTTAATTCAGTAGAGATTTTTTAACCTATAACTACTACATACTGGGTCAAAGGTAGCACTGAGTTTAGAATTAATTTATTTCAACTTAACTACTATCTTTCCAATAATTATACCGTTACACATAAAGCCTAAGGAAATGTCCCTCCACTTTGAATTATAATGTAAAAAATTATGTTAAATGACATTAAAATCATTAATTTTATGCTTTATGTAGTAGTATCAAAAGTAATGTACTAGTTTTCTAGAAAATTTAAGAACTGGATTAATTACAAGGAGTTTTAAGTCTATTCTTGACAATTGCCATTTGCCATTAGATAGTTTATTTCCCTTTCCACTTTCTTTAACGTTTTAACAAAACTTCAGCTTTTTTAAATAATAGATGCTGTGGGTGTTCCATTATTTAACTCACAAGAAAACCCTATTTTCAGAAAGCTAATGGGAAGTTGCTCTGTAGCACAGGGAGCTCAGTCTGGTGCTGTGTGTCAAACTGGAAGGGGTGGGATGAGGTGGAAGGTGGGAGGGAAGTTCAAGTGAGAGAAGCCATGTGTATGCCTATGGCTGATCCATGTTAATGTATGGCAGAAACAAATATAACATTGCAAAGCAATTATCCTCCAATTAAAAATAAATAAATTTAAAAATTAAAGAAAATCTTATTTCCTTTCATATCTTTAGAGCATCTGATTGTTGAGCCCTATTTATTACCTAACTTTAACTGATAATAGCCATAAATATAAGTGTACTTAATTTTAATGATAAATGATTGTTATCTATTTTTACCTGTAGTCCCTATGCTGTATGGAAGTTTCATAACTTGAATAAAGCATTGCATACTTTCCGTATCTCAAAAGAGATTTCCTATTCATTCTATGCATTTTTCACTTTGCACAACAGCCCTTCACCTCTAGCCAAGGTATTGTTAAGATTCTGTAATTCTTCCTCCACTTAACAAAAGAAGGGTGTTGTTTCACATCATTATCATTGCCTAATTGTCCATTTTGAATACTTTGCCTGGAGAATCTAGTTTACTGTCTTTAATTTAATAGGTATTTTAAAAAATATTTCCTTTTAATTCAGTAGAGATTTTTTAACCTATAACTACTACATACTGGGTCAAAGGTAGCACTGAGTTTAGAATTAATTTATTTCAACTTAACTACTATCTTTCCAATAATTATACCGTTACACATAAAGCCTAAGGAAATGTCCCTCCACTTTGAATTATAATGTAAAAAATTATGTTAAATGACATTAAAATCATTAATTTTATGCTTTATGTAGTAGTATCAAAAGTAATGTACTAGTTTTCTAGAAAATTTAAGAACTGGATTAATTACAAGGAGTTTTAAGTCTATTCTTGACAATTGCCATTTGCCATTAGATAGTTTATTTCCCTTTCCACTTTCTTTACGTTTTAACACTCATGCTTTTGCAGAAGAAAGGAGATTACTACGGTCAGTTATTTTTTAGAAAATTTTCAAAATTATAAAAAAAAATGAAAGAACAAGGACAAAAAAACATCTTGCTTTCTCATATGACCAGAGAGGAGCACTGATCTGTTATTTATCCAATCCAGGAATTTTCCGTCCTCCCATTCCAAATTATGCTATCTCCTCTTTATTCTTTGTCCTGTAGTTGAGTAGTCTATGTACAATTTGTGAGAAGATTTGATGTTTATTGCAAATTTACTAATTCTACTTTTGTGTAATTTTTTCTCATCTTTTAAATATCATAAAATGTTGTGAAAATAATGTAAATCTCCCCAAATTTTTCAACTGTTACATAATAAAACTAGTCTTCTCCATCTATTCTACTGGTTAAGGAAGTAAAAGTCTTTTTGTTTTGTTTTGGTTTGGTTTTTTTCAAAGAAAAAACATGGAGCTAAATCCTCTTTCTGGACATTTCTAGCTGTTTAAATGAAGTTAAATCATACAACGTTGCTGAGAATGTATACATTTGGAATAATAATTTATACATATTCACAGATAATTGTTGGAATAATTGGCAGAATCTAAAGGTATACACATCTTCAAGGAGAAATTTGGGATTGTAGTTTTATCTTTTCAATAGAGTTGATGTCATTTCTTATTCCACTAGGAACTTTTTCCATCTATGTGTTTATTTTTCATATGTGAAATTATTGCAGTGACATATTACTAAAGCTTGTTCCCTGACAGTGCAGAGGAAGTCTTGTTTTTGATGTTTACCAAGTGTGTTCTAGGAATCAATCTAGATTTAAGGAAAGTGCTATAACAGGTAAGCAAGCATCCTTTTATCAATGACTTTATTAACAAAACTGTCCTACAGATTTGTCTGTAAAACATTTGAATCCCTCTTTAATCGACATCATGAAATAGCAATCATTTAGTCATCTGTCACAGAATTCAATATAGGATTGACTTTGAATTGTCACTTGCCAAAGGCTTAACAAACTCACCTGGTACTTTCCTCTGCCATACACGTTAACTACACATTTCTTTAGGCTCTATGTTGACTGAAAACAGTGAGTAATGTGAAGGGATCATTTTATTTCAGTTCTATGAGAAAAGCTTTCATCACCATAGCTCTGTAATACATATTTAGGTCTGATTAAAACCTCAGTCACTTCGAAGAAAGGAAGGAGATCTAGTCTGTGGTTTGGAATTATTTGATTGGCTTATAAAATGTTCCTCTGAGTTAGGTATTGGTATGCCCATTTTATAAGTGAGATAATAAAAATTTTATGCACTGTATAAGGGCTCTAATGGGTAGAATGGCCCCCAAAGAGGCCCATA
This sequence comes from Tragulus kanchil, assembly GCA_022376925.1. NCBI lineage: Eukaryota > Metazoa > Chordata > Mammalia > Artiodactyla > Tragulidae > Tragulus > Tragulus kanchil. Next base: position 15,654,634 of record JAIOJX010000025.1, read on the forward strand.
CCCTCATCTTTAGAACCTAAATATGTTATAGTATGTGTAAAAAGCTTTGTATATGTAATTAAGGCCACAAACTTTAAAATATGGAGATCATATTGAATTATCCTGTTGGCTATAGTCTAATTATGTGAACCCTTAAAAGACAAAGAAACGTTCTTTAACTGAAGGTGGAAGATACGAAACAGTAAATCAGATTTAAAGCATGCATCACTATAGCATAGCTCTCATCTAGCCTTACTGGTATTTAGCATATTATTTACTTAACTGAAGTTAAAGATCCCCTGGAGAAGGGAATTGCAACCCAATCCAGTATCCTTGCCTGGAGAATTTCACTAACTAGGAGCCTGGTGGGCTACAGTCAGTGGGGCACAAACAATCGGACACAACTAAGCTTCTAGCACACTTACTTTAACTTAATCAAAATTTTTAGTTTCTATAATTTTTTCTTTATTTAAAAAATGAAAATTGGGTTTCCCTGTTGGTCCAGTGGGTAGAGAGTCCACCTTGCAGCACAGGGGACACTGGTTCGATCCCTGGTCTGGGAGTATCCCACCTGCTGTGGAGTGGCTGGACTTGTGTGTCTAATTGCGAGCCAGTGTTCTGGAGTGCATGAGCCCAGAGCTGGTGCTCTGCAATAAGAGAGACTACAGGAATGGGAGACACATACAGGCCAAAGAATAAAGATGGATGAAAAATAAATAAATAAATAAAGGCCAATCTTTAAAAAAAAAAAAAAAAGAAAATGATTTAATAGGAAAGGGAACACCTTATTCAAAACTTAATGATCCATAAATTTTCAGGTTCCATAGATGCAAATATTTGTTTAAAAAATCTCCTACATGCTTTTGTTGTGTATAGTTCATATAACAAATATCCTGTTGAACATCCTAACCATATTTTGCTATATCTTACTTAAAAATATCATTATCAGTTATATATGTGGGAAAGTTTATACACACGTAAGTGTGAAGCTTCTAGATCAGAAAAAGTTTATTACTCATAAAGTAGCATTTTGTGTCAGTTTCCCATGTTCTAAATCCCCACAAGTCACATGACTTGGAATAATATTTCACCTGCATATACAGTTGATTTGCACTATAGGAGAGCAACCCCGAAATTATAAGACTATGAGCTTATATAGGTGATGCTAACAAATCTGTCCGTCTCCTCCCAAAGCTCTCCAGAGAAGGACTTAATTCCTCTTTAATGCAAACAAGAGGTTGGGGGACGTCTATGGGAAAGTTTTCATCTTTATTTATTCTACTGGAATGAGAGCAAATGCCTCTGAGTGGACATCTTTAAATCCCTAGATTCCTAGACCTTTGCTGTTTAAACATTGCCCTTGATTAGAAGTCTTGGACCATGAAAATCATGAAATATTCATACAAAGTTCTCTTTGAACACACAGTCATCCTGAAAATTAGTAAACATGACCAATTATTGCTTGCAAAGCTAATCAGATCACCTTATCTATTTTACATACCCCCCCAAGTTGTTTTTCTAGTTCAAATAGTCTTCCAAATCTCCATGTTTAAGTTTAATATTTGCTCTGGATTTTTAGCATACTAATTTTCCACACCACTTTCCCATTATAATGTGATATATTATATTGAAGAATTAATCACAAGAATTGTGGCTTTGAGTTACTGTTATGTTTAGGAAAACATTTCAAACCTGAGTTGCTGGGGGTTCTGAAGGCCCTCTTTTTCAAAACCACCTTAGGTCCACTTACAGTTTGGTTCTTTGTGGAAATAAAATCTACTCCAAGTTCAATATTGGCATGTATGATTATGGGTCCTCTGACTGGCCAGAAAGTCTAAGAAGTGATTAGAAGAATTTCCCAGTTGGTGCATACCCATTTTATATCACTGTCTGACTCTACAGGGCTAGGCGCAAGCAAAGTTAATGACAAGCAGAATTATCTTCATAATTTTTGAGACCATACATTTTTTTTTGTCCATGAATCTCCCTCCTATTCCAAAAGCATTCAAATCTAAAAGAAACTAAGAACTTCTATCTACCTATAATAGTCAAGCTATCCAGAGACACATAAATTACATTTATGATAACAATATTCATTTGGATAAAACTGTACTTATTAAACATGATTTTTATTTCATTAAAAATAATGCAATATTTGGGACTTCCCTGGTGGTCCAGTGGGTAAAGAGTCCACCTTGCTATGCAAGGGGAACTGGTTCGATCCCTGGCCCGGGGAGATCCCATGTGCCGTGGAGCAGCTGGACCACTGTGTCCAATTATGAGCCAGTGCTCTGGAGTGCATGCACCCAGAGCCGGTGCTCTGCAATGAAAGAGACCACTGCAGTGCCAGGCCCACACAGGTCAAAGAATAAATAAGGCCATAATTAAAATAATAATAATAATAATATAATTTAAGATGGAAAGATAAGAATTTTCAGAGTCATATTTATCATAATTTTTTACTCCTTTAATATTACTGTTAGAAGTAGCCATCTTACAAAGATTTATTAAATTTTTCATTTTTGTAATTGTATATAAAGTTTGATTATTGATAATACACTTAAATATATATCATCTCTCAAAAAGAGCCCACATCATGATTAGAATGTACATCTTTATATAGTGATGCACTATCATTGTATGAAGATTGCACATTATAATAATCATACTAGAGCCCATAATATATAAAATATATATTTTATAAAATATATAAAGTGTTATTCTTATGTATTTTATCAGATTAACAATGCGACAACTTTAACATAAATTTTGGAAAACTAACAGTTTTTTCTTCTCTTCTAGAAAAAGCACACCTAGAGATAAAACAGATGAATGAGAATTTAGGTATCAATTACCTTTTGATATAGCGCTTCATTGTAAAAAGCTTTACTATCTCTGCTATCCCCCAAAATGTTAATAACAATTATGTTTTTTCAAAAATGTGGATAATCTCCTGCTATAATGCAAGAGATTCCCCAGTAGTGTTTAACTCAGTAAAATGACTGAAGCCTCCCTGACTGACTACAGTAATATCTCCTCAGTAGGTGCCCTTTGACCCCCTCCTTGAGTTGTGAATCCTGTCAAGCAACAAAAGGCAGGAACATACACTTGACTGTTGTGTGTCATATAAATGACAGCAAATATCTCACCACCTGTTTTCTTGGTTGATTTTTCTGTTGTAGAATACAGCACTTGGGAATCCAAATAGAAAGACTGTTTGTCCTACAGTTAGAAAATATTTTAAATATCTAGAATTATTAATCTACTGAAAAGTCTCTACATAGGATCTAATACCTAATTTCCACTCCACTCATAGATAAAGTTGGTAAAAGGAAGTTAGATTGTCACAGTAGACAAAAGAGAAAGAAGAATCTAGGTCTGCAAGATCCACCTAATTTACCCCCATACTTTGTTCTGAGTGATTTTTCAAATTCAAAATACCCGGGAAATGTGACTATTTTGTAATAGAAATGTGTAGATTTAATGCTAACTTCTCTTAGAAAATACAGAGAGTTGACAAATTATTGTGTTAGATCATGTTTCCCAGAAGTACTACCTTCAGCAAAGTTTCCTGTGCAAGTTATTTATGCAGAAACTACTTCTAGGAGAAATCATAAAAGAGTATAGGGCACAAGATAGGCTTGAAATACGAGCAGTATACTAGTTAACATTTGCTCTTCACCCATACCAAAGTCTACTAATTTAAAATAAAAATCATGTATTGACCCATGATTTGAGGGGTTGGAAATTTGGGCTAGGCTCAGATGAGTGGTTATTTTCTTGGGCTTTCATCAGCTAGCATGGTACCTGTGGTCTGACTAGACCAAGATGACCTCACTCACATGTCTGACATTTGGTCTTTTCTCTTGGCTAGTGTGCTTTAGTCTCCAGATGACTAGTCCAGCTTTATTCACACAGTAATATTTGTAAGGTCCTCATGAGGCCTGATGCTGAAGCTGAAGCTCCAATACTTTGGTTACCTGATGCAAAGAGCTGACTCATTAATGGGCAGGAAGAGAAGAGGGTGACAGAGGACGAGATGGTTGGATGGCATCACCACCTCAATGGACATGAGTTTGAGCAAACTCCAGGAGATAGTGAAGGACAGGGAAGCCTGGCATACTGCAGTTCATGGGGTCACAAAGAGTTGGACATGACTGAGCAACTGAACAACAACTTGAGGAGCAAGAGAGTATAGCCACAAGGGATTATCCAAGGGCATGGGCACAAGGGGGAATAAATCACTGTAGGTCGCTATTTCAACAATCTACTACAGGTAAAATCAGAAGTAAAGAGCACAAAGCTAAAGAAAAGCTTTAAATTGTAAAATATAAATAAAAGCTGTCCTCTATTATTAGGCTTTCAGTTTTCTTTACTGGTTAACCGTTGACCTTGGGATATCTCTAGCTTTTGTTGCTAACTCCTAGTATTTGCAAAGTGAGTCATCAGGTGCTAACTTTTGTATGATAAAGCATGCATGATATGCAGAGAGGGCTATCAGAGGGGACAAGGAACAACAGAGAGCATAGAGGTTTCTACAGGTAGCGGATTGAAATTCAAAATACCCGGGAAATGTGACTATTTTGTAATAGAAATGTGTAGATTTAATGCTAACTTCTCTTAGAAAATACAGAGAGTTGACAAATTATTGTGTTAGATCATGTTTCCCAGAAGTACTACCTTCAGCAAAGTTTCCTGTGCAAGTTATTTATGCAGAAACTACTTCTAAGAGAAATCATAAAAGAGTATAGGGCACAAGATAGGCTTGAAATACGAGCAGTATACTAGTTAACATTTGCTCTTCACCCATACCAAAGTCTACTAATTTAAAATAAAAATCATGTATTGACCCATGATTTGAGGGGTTGGAAATTTGGGCTAGGCTCAGATGAGTGGTTATTTTCTTGGGCTTTCATCAGCTAGCATGGTACCTGTGGTCTGACTAGACCAAGATGACCTCACTCACATGTCTGACATTTGGTCTTTTCTCTTGGCTAGTGTGCTTTAGTCTCCAGATGACTAGTCCAGCTTTATTCACACAGTAATATTTGTAAGGTCCTCATGAGGCCTGATGCTGAAGCTGAAGCTCCAATACTTTGGTTACCTGATGCAAAGAGCTGACTCATTAATGGGCAGGAAGAGAAGAGGGTGACAGAGGACGAGATGGTTGGATGGCATCACCACCTCAATGGACATGAGTTTGAGCAAACTCCAGGAGATAGTGAAGGACAGGGAAGCCTGGCATACTGCAGTTCATGGGGTCACAAAGAGTTGGACATGACTGAGCAACTGAACAACAACTTGAGGAGCAAGAGAGTATAGCCACAAGGGATTATCCAAGGGCATGGGCACAAGGGGGAATAAATCACTGTAGGTCGCTATTTCAACAATCTACTACAGGTAAAATCAGAAGTAAAGAGCACAAAGCTAAAGAAAAGCTTTAAATTGTAAAATATAAATAAAAGCTGTCCTCTATTATTAGGCTTTCAGTTTTCTTTACTGGTTAACCGTTGACCTTGGGATATCTCTAGCTTTTGTTGCTAACTCCTAGTATTTGCAAAGTGAGTCATCAGGTGCTAACTTTTGTATGATAAAGCATGCATGATATGCAGAGAGGGCTATCAGAGGGGACAAGGAACAACAGAGAGCATAGAGGTTTCTACAGGTAGCGGGATTGACTGAACCATCATCATTGTTTGCCAGAGTATCCTCCTCCATTACTCAGATTCAGTAATTTAGATTAGTTCATGAATTAGTTGATACAGGGTCTTCAAGATGGAATTTTTCTTGAGAAGGATAAAAAGGAAGGGTTAGTGGGATGAATTTCATAAATGATCTTTTGTAATTTATGTTCAGCATCTCTTTTCTCTACTACCTAGTCCAGATCACCCTTTCCCTCAGCTAGCTTTCTACAGGTCTAGTTGACTTGCCTGGTGGCATGATGTAGACCTTCATAGTTCTGGGGATCTAAGATATTTTTCTTCTCATTATTATTGTTATCAAAGTGATTCAAATTATTTTTTAGAAGTAGGCTCAAACAGATAGATGACAGGCATATGGGAATGCTAGCCATTATCACATTGGATGTAGAAGATTTCAGATACACACTCATGACTCATCTTATTCAATGGAAAATGATCCAGCCAGAATGCTGTGGGTTTTTCCATCTTATGGAGGATACTCACTGTTTCCAGACCTCAGAAAACAGAAAAACTAACTTCCCCCAATTTCTGCTTCTGGACCAGGCCACTGACACTCCTCTGGCAGCATTCGCCTGGGTTCTTTGGATTTCTGACTAACAGACAGTTGGTGATGATTTTAGATTCTACTTACCTTTTCCTGACCTTGTCCCCACTTCTACAATATTGCATTCTCTTATTTTTAATCAGAAAATTTAATGCTTAATCCAATGTTTATCAATTTTTATAGATTCTTGGTATTGCGTAATTATTTTTCTACTGGTTTTCAGCTAAATTCAGAGCTTCAGAGTAAATTGCCCATAACTTTGTATTGAATCAGAAGACAGATCCTTCTTATTGTTAATTTTACTTTGATTCCTCTTCCACCATGAAAGGTAGCTCACCTAAATTGCTTTTGAAAAGCTTTGGAAACAACTTCATAACCACTCTAGTTATGTTGGAAAAAGCATTCTGCATGTTGTCAACTACAAAGTGGCATTTACCAATTACATTGCCAATGACTGATCAATGGTATTTGCCATCTGCCTCTGTGGAAATTGACCTCCATGCTGTGACAGCTGCTGACTTTCAATACCCCCTGAAGTAGTTCAGGGTGGAGTAGGCACTCCATGCTCCAGGGAGTCTGGTGGGGCAGGTCTTTAGATAGGTGGATGCTTTTAGGAACAGATTTTATTACCTCAATTCTTGTATCTCCTCATATTTAGAAAAGCACTAAGTACCCTCATGGTGACATCATATCTTCATGAGTAACTGAAAACCTCTTGTAAAATGACTGTTTATTAGTATGGAAGCCCCCCTCCTCAAAATGATATATATTAATCTTCCTCCTGCTGCCTCTTTGGAGCAGTCTCTCAGAGCTATCTGGGGTTCTGCCTCCCGGGCTGCAGTCCTAATTATGCCCCAAATAAAACTTAACCCACAATTCAAGTTGTTCATCCTTTTTAGTTGACAATACAGTATGATCTTTTAAATGAATATGACCACAGACCATAAACCTGACATGGACACTTTTCAGCAGTTACCTCCCTGTCAGCGATAACTATCAGAGATTTGAACTGTACAGCAAGTTGCTTTAGCTCTGCTAGAAGTGGCTGCTTACATACAGGCCACTGTTGATAGGTTATTTCTTCTTTAGACTATGGATTTTCTTCTTAGTGTTAAGAATCTGTAAACAATAAAAATGTATTGTTCAGCATATTAATATGATTTCAGATAATTTAAAATAGCAATGGGGATCACTGAATTGAAGTTTACATGACAGTATCTTACCTCCTGCACTTTTTATACTTTGAATGTTACAAATTTTTGACAGTGAGAGAACTAGGAAAATGTACTTTATTTCTGAAGAGCCTTAACATTTATCTGCCTGTTTTTAATAGCTTAAAATGGAAAGCTCTTGTTGAGAAACCATTGTATTTTTATAGATTGATTTGGGCTATCAAACAAATAACTGAATTTATTTGAAAATATTCCATTGTTTCCATAACACTTGCCTTTAGATGTGATGAAAGCATTATTGATTGACTTAAAAAAAGCATGTTTTGTATCCAAGAGCTTTGGAGAAATCTTGGTAATTACATTCATTGAAAACAATTTAAAATGTATAAAACAGTTAACTTGTCTTAGGTTCTCACTTAATGGAACAAAGAGGTTTTGTTTATTTTAAAAGCCAGTACATTCAAACAATTTTGAAAATAATATAAATACATCATTTTAATAATCATTCCTGTAATAAGTAAAGACATACTTATATCAGAATTATTGGAATATTTTCTAAAGCTATACTATTTCTATTTCTCTAGCTAGAGAACAAATGAACAGAAATTTAATCTCTAATAATAAATTTTAAATCATGAATATTAAAGCAAGAGGAAATACATTATTCAAACAGAGATATTATAAAAGAAAAGAAGTATAAAGATATTTAATAAATTAAATTATTCCCTTTGGACAGAAATCATTAAATCATCTATTCGATGTTGCTTAAAAAAAAAGTATTGTAAGCATAAAGAAGAAAGAAATGCCCAGATCCCAGGTTGGAACTTATGAGACCAGAAGCCCTTAAAACATTTCTAACCTACACACAAATCAAGCTATATGTATTTTCTGGCAAACTAGGCTTAATGTCACCTTTTATCTACCATTCCAAAATCTTGTTAGAATATGAAGTGAGAGTAGTACCCTCTAAAGGGTAAACACAATTTCATATAAAAAAATAATCACAAGACCAAAAGCATTATATCAGCACATGTTACATATCATATCGCAAGCTCCATGAAGGATTTTGCACTGGAGGCAGGATATGTTTAGTTGACCACTTCCTTTCTGTTACCTAGAATAGTGCCTGACACTGTGTGATACTCCCTAAATATCAGCTGACAATGTTATATAGCATTACATTGCACCAAGTCTGAGGACCATGATTCCAAAATAAGTCAGAAACTGGTTTATGACCATTTCTTCTATGAACATATGAAGATTTCCTGGAAAAATGATCAAGAGAACGTTGGTGACTATCTCTTTCTTTGTCAAATGATATTTGAAAAAAAATAAATCAGAATATTTCTCACAGGGAGCTAGAGTCAGAGAGTGAATATTTTGTTTCTGCATAATTAGTTTTCTCAACATTTCACTGGGACCTAGGTCAAAATGCAAGCCTTGAATGTTGCTGAGTATTGAGACCCTATCTGCAAAAACATTTATCTAGAGATATTTCTTTGTGTTTCAATCAGAGATGAGGCTCACATCCACAGACATATTGTTCTAGGGATTGTAAACTCTGAGAGGCTCCTCTTCTGGCTGAAGATATTTATTTACGTTCTGCAGGGCAATATAGCAGAGTTCTGTTCCCTTCTATTTCAGAGAGTAATTTGTATATATTGCAAAGCAAAAACTTCTGTCCGTCCCTCAGGAATGGAGGTGGAGTTGGCAGTGAGATCTTAACATATTCTTCAGGGACCATCTCCCCTGTGGTACGAGCCACATATGTGAAAGGTTGTCTGTCTACCTCCCATTACATCACCCCAGACCTGAGAAATTTAGGGCAAGGGAAAATAATGTGATCTTACTCTAAGTAATAATTAATCTTTCACATGTTGCTTAAAAAAAGTATTGTAAGCATAAAGAAGAAAGAAATGCCCAGATCCCAGGTTGGAACTTATGAGACCAGCAGCCCTTAAAACATTTCTAACCTACACACAAATCAAGCTATATGTATTTTCTGGCAAACTAGGCTTAATGTCACCTTTTATCTACCATTCCAAAATTTTGTTAGAATATGAAGTGAGAGTAGTACCCTCTAAAGGGTAAACACAATTTCATATAAAAAAATAATCACAAGACCAAAAGCATTATATCAGCATATGTTACATATCATATCGCAAGCTCCATGAAGGATTTTGCACTGGAGGCAGGATATGTTTAGTTGACCACTTCCTTTCTGTTACCTAGAATAGTGCCTGACACTGTGTGATACTCCCTAAATATCAGCTGACAATGTTATATAGCATTACATTGCACCAAGTCTGAGGACCATGATTCCAAAATAAGTCAGAAACTGGTTTATGACCATTTCTTCTATGAACATATGAAGATTTCCTGGAAAAATGATCAAGAGAACGTTGGTGACTATCTCTTTCTTTGTCAAATGATATTTGAAAAAAAATAAATCAGAATATTTCTCACAGGGAGCTAGAGTCAGAGAGTGAATATTTTGTTTCTGCATAATTAGTTTTCTCAACATTTCACTGGGACCTAGGTCAAAATGCAAGCCTTGAATGTTGCTGAGTATTGAGACCCTATCTGCAAAAACATTTATCTAGAGATATTTCTTTGTGTTTCAATCAGAGATGAGGCTCACATCCACAGACATATTGTTCTAGGGATTGTAAACTCTGAGAGGCTCCTCTTCTGGCTGAAGATATTTATTTACGTTCTGCAGGGCAATATAGCAGAGTTCTGTTCCCTTCTATTTCAGAGAGTAATTTGTATATATTGCAAAGCAAAAACTTCTGTCCGTCCCTCAGGAATGGAGGTGGAGTTGGCAGTGAGATCTTAACATATTCTTCAGGGACCATCTCCCCTGTGGTACGAGCCACATATGTGAAAGGTTGTCTGTCTACCTCCCATTACATCACCCCAGACCTGAGAAATTTAGGGCAAGGGAAAATAATGTGATCTTACTCTAAGTAATAATTAATCTTTCACTGCCCCAGAAATCTCTTGCATACTTTAAGGATAATATGAATAATTATAGATGCTAAAAAGTATCAGCTACTACATTAGCAGTGACAGTATAGCTGTGTTTGACATACATATGCAAAACAATCTTTAGGGTGTTTGGTGGATATCTTCACAGTACAACTGAGCTGATGGAAAGTTGAGGAAGCCTGACCCTCTGGTTTTATGCTAATCCATCCTTCTACCCTTCTGCTTTCCCTCCCTCACACACATTTCACATAAGTGACCAGAGAAGCAAGTGGAAGTGAGTCATTGACACCTCCGTACTTATAAATGGAGAGAGAGCAAGGGACAACCCCACATTTGCATCCTCCCCCTCCTCAGTCTGGATATATTTTGGTTATCTGTAGGAAGCTCCAGAGTTTGAAACTTGCTTCAAGGTTCCCCCAAACGCAGGGGTGGATTGGGTAGAAAGGTTGCTTCCTTTGGAAATTTAATCACTCATTCAGTCAGAAATTGTGTCAGTCAGGTTTATATTTTCATATACTATGAGGTACCAGTTCAGTTCAGTTGTTCAGTCATGTCCAACTCTGCAAACTCATGGACTGGGACATGCCAGGCTTCCCTGTCCTTCACCGTCTCCCAGAGTTTGCTCAAACTCATGTCCGTTGACTCAGTGATGCCATCCAACTATCTCATTCTCTGTCATCCCATTCTCCTTCTGCTTTCTGTTTTTCCCAACTTTGGGTCTTTTCCAATGATTTATCTTTTCCCATCAGGTGGCCAAAGTACCATAGGTTTAGCTTCAGCATCACTCCTTCCAGTGAATATTTAGGGTTAATTTCCTTGAGGATGGATTGGTTTGATCTCCTTGTAACCCAAGGGACTCTCAAGAGGCTTCTCCAAGACCTCAGTTCAAAGGCATTAATTCTTTGGTGCTCAGCTTTCTTTATGGTGCAACTCTCACATCCATACATGACCACAGAAAACCAAAGCTTTGAAAGACTTATTCTTGGATGGCATTAAGTTGTCTGTCTACCTCCCATTACATCACCCCAGACCTGAGAAATTTAGGGCAAGGGAAAATAATGTGATCTTACTCTAAGTAATAATTAATCTTTCACTGCCCCAGAAATCTCTTGCATACTTTAAGGATAATATGAATAATTATAGATGCTAAAAAGTATCAGCTACTACATTAGCAGTGACAGTATAGCTGTGTTTGACATACATATGCAAAACAATCTTTAGGGTGTTTGGTGGATATCTTCACAGTACAACTGAGCTGATGGAAAGTTGAGGAAGCCTGACCCTCTGGTTTTATGCTAATCCATCCTCCTACCCTTCTGCTTTCCCTCCCTCACACACATTTCACATAAGTGACCAGAGAAGCAAGTGGAAGTGAGTCATTGACACCTCCGTACTTATAAATGGAGAGAGAGCAAGGGACAACCCCACATTTGCATCCTCCCCCTCCTCAGTCTGGATATATTTTGGTTATCTGTAGGAAGCTCCAGAGTTTGAAACTTGCTTCAAGGTTCCCCCAAATGCAGGGGTGGATTGGGTAGAAAGGTTGCTTCCTTTGGAAATTTAATCACTCATTCAGTCAGAAATTGTGTCAGTCAGGTTTATATTTTCATATACTATGAGGTACCAGTTCAGTTCAGTTGTTCAGTCATGTCCAACTCTGCAAACTCATGGACTGGGACATGCCAGGCTTCCCTGTCCTTCACCGTCTCCCAGAGTTTGCTCAAACTCATGTCCGTTGACTCAGTGATGCCATCCAACTATCTCATTCTCTGTCATCCCATTCTCCTTCTGCTTTCTGTTTTTCCCAACTTTGGGTCTTTTCCAATGATTTATCTTTTCCCATCAGGTGGCCAAAGTACCATAGGTTTAGCTTCAGCATCACTCCTTCCAGTGAATATTTAGGGTTAATTTCCTTGAGGATGGATTGGTTTGATCTCCTTGTAACCCAAGGGACTCTCAAGAGGCTTCTCCAAGACCTCAGTTCAAAGGCATTAATTCTTTGGTGCTCAGCTTTCTTTATGGTGCAACTCTCACATCCATACATGACCACAGAGAAAACCAAAGCTTTGACTATACAGACTTTTCTTGGATGTTGTAAAATAGTTCATAAACGTTTTTTAACTCTCTGGCTGGAGAGAGATGACCCCTCGCAGGGCTAGTCACTTCTAATAGGTGGGAAAGGGCCCAGCTGGGAGCACGTGGATGTGCAAGTGAACCTGTTCAGAGCATTCCTCCTTCATCTAGACACCTCAGGAGATGGTATTCCTCTGCCTTCTTCCTGCAGAGCCAGGTACCAGACAACTGGTGACCACGCCTTAGCCCAAAACCCACTGAAATGCTTTAAACCAGTTGTCCTTAAACTCTTCACCACTGCTTTGTCTTTCCAAGGAAAACTCAATAAAGGTTACAGGGCAAACTCTCCCCTTGATCCTGCTTCTGCTTCTTGAACAAAACTTGATGATCCTCTTATGGCCCTGTGTGGTTAACTGTGCCTCTTGTTTCTCGAGGAGCTGCGAGTACCAAACTTCTCCTTCAATGGCGTTGCCCTGTACATGTCATCACTCAGTTACCTTTATAAATTAAGATGAAGCAGAACTATCTCTATGCAGCTTTTATAACTGAGGCTATGTCCTGTTTCTTCAGGACATGAGATATTCCTCTGCATATAGAACTCTTTTTTTCCTCTCCCATCTGTGGTTTTATTATATCTAAGTTGGGACCTATTGTTTTACTCCTTCCTTCTATCCTTTCCTGCCTTCCTCCCACCTTTCCTTCACATTCTTGCTTCTCCTTCTTTTCTTTCTAAATACTGCTTTGAGTTCCCTGCGCCATTTGACTCTGAGGATTGGTGTCTCAAATTGCAGAAATTCTCAGTAACAGATGCTATAATCTCTCCTTCAAGTAATGAAATTTCACAGACTGGAGACTTCTAAGTTTATAGTGTTTCTATGGACCAATTTTTCTGTGGTTGTTTCTACTTTTGGAAAAGAAAGTTATATTTCATAATTTCAAATCTTTCTTAATCATCCAATAGTGTAGTATCCAGAGGCTCCAATTTGAAATTTTAAAACAAGTCTAAAGCTCATAAGTTCAAGACCAACCTCTTATAATTCAAAGCAAGACTATAATTGCAAGAATGAATGTCCACAGAGAAAACCAAAGCTTTGACTATACAGACTTTTCTTGGATGTTGTAAAATAGTTCATAAACGTTTTTAACTCTCTGGCTGGAGAGATGACCGCAGGGCTAGGCAATTCTAATAGTTGGGAAAGGGCCCAGCTGGGAGCACGTGGATGTGCAAGTGAACCTGTTCAGAGCATTCCTCCTTCATCTAGACACCTCAGGAGATGGTATTCCTCTGCCTTCTTCCTGCAGAGCCAGGTACCAGACAACTGGTGACCACGCCTTAGCCCAAAACCCACTGAAATGCTTTAAACCAGTTGTCCTTAAACTCTTCACCACTGCTTTGTCTTTCCAAGGAAAACTCAATAAAGGTTACAGGGCAAACTCTCCCCTTGATCCTGCTTCTGCTTCTTGAACAAAACTTGATGATCCTCTTATGGCCCTGTGTGGTTAACTGTGCCTCTTGTTTCTCGAGGAGCTGCGAGTACCAAACTTCTCCTTCAATGGCGTTGCCCTGTACATGTCATCACTCAGTTACCTTTATAAATTAAGATGAAGCAGAACTATCTCTATGCAGCTTTTATAACTGAGGCTATGTCCTGTTTCTTCAGGACATGAGATATTCCTCTGCATATAGAACTCTTTTTTTCCTCTCCCATCTGTGGTTTTATTATATCTAAGTTGGGACCTATTGTTTTACTCCTTCCTTCTATCCTTTCCTGCCTTCCTCCCACCTTTCCTTCACATTCTTGCTTCTCCTTCTTTTCTTTCTAAATACTGCTTTGAGTTCCCTGCGCCATTTGACTCTGAGGATTGGTGTCTCAAATTGCAGAAATTCTCAGTAACAGATGCTATAATCTCTCCTTCAAGTAATGAAATTTCACAGACTGGAGACTTCTAAGTTTATAGTGTTTCTATGGACCAATTTTTCTGTGGTTGTTTCTACTTTTGGAAAAGAAAGTTATATTTCATAATTTCAAATCTTTCTTAATCATCCAATAGTGTAGTATCCAGAAGCTCCAATTTGAAATTTTAAAACAAGTCTAAAGCTCATAAGTTCAAGCATACTCGTTGCCAAACCTCTTATAATTCAAAGCAAGACTATAATTGCAAGAATGAATGTCCACAGATAGCCAGGGAAGATTCATGTCCAGAATATAATTTTCCTGAAATTGTTTTCTTAAAAGTTCTTTAATTTAATGAATTCACACAATGTACTGCCTAAATTCCTCTGTAATTCATCTCTTCCTATATTATACTTTCCATTATCTATTGCAATTTTGATCTAATCAATATCTACTATATCTCCTTGGCTTTGAGATAGCATTTCAAACTCTGATGGATAATGCTCCTAAATTTATAGTAATTAAAAGAATATCTAGCTAGGTGACTTCACCACACATGGTTAGGTACTGTCTCTGGAATTTCTGTCAGGGTCATGTGTTTGCTTATTTCTAGAGTAGCCTAGAGTATTACTAGAGCACATACACAGGTTCTCCAGGGACAATGAAAAAAGAAAGTCCCCATTATTCATATTAGTGGGGTTTCATGAAGAAACACAGATGGATCTTTGGAGTTAATTATTAGCATGTATCAAAGTGTTGGGTAAAATTAACTGACAAAGGAAGTGGTTTCCTTATGGATGGAAAAATAACTCAGTTATGCTCATCTACTTTGCTAGAAAGTTATGCAGTATGTTGTAAAGTGCTGAATAAAAACAAAATGAAAATAGAATGGAAATAAATCCAGAAGTTTTTCACATCTTTTGAGGAAATGTTTCCAACTAGTACTTCATTTATCTCAAATACTCAGGAAATGACTTTTTCAACCTGTCTTTGATTCATTCATATTATTAAAAATATGATCTATGCAAAGTAATATAGGCTATTACACCAAAATAAATCTAAAAATAGGTACAAATAGATTACAAAGCCTGATTTCACACTTTCAGATCTATATCTCGTCCTATAATCTCTCCTTCAAGTAATGAAATTTCACAGACTGGAGACTTCTAAGTTTATAGTGTTTCTATGGACCAATTTTTCTGTGGTTGTTTCTACTTTTGGAAAAGAAAGTTATATTTCATAATTTCAAATCTTTCTTAATCATCCAATAGTGTAGTATCCAGAGGCTCCAATTTGAAATTTTAAAACAAGTCTAAAGCTCATAAGTTCAAGCATACTCGTTGCCAAACCTCTTATAATTCAAAGCAAGACTATAATTGCAAGAATGAATGTCCACAGATAGCCAGGGAAGATTCATGTCCAGAATATAATTTTCCTGAAATTGTTTTCTTAAAAGTTCTTTAATTTAATGAATTCACACAATGTACTGCCTAAATTCCTCTGTAATTCATCTCTTCCTATATTATACTTTCCATTATCTATTGCAATTTTGATCTAATCAATATCTACTATATCTCCTTGGCTTTGAGATAGCATTTCAAACTCTGATGGATAATGCTTCTAAATTTATAGTAATTAAAAGAATATCTAGCTAGGTGACTTCACCACACATGGTTAGGTACTGTCTCTGGAATTTCTGTCAGGGTCATGTGTTTGCTTATTTCTAGAGTAGCCTAGAGTATTACTAGAGCACATACACAGGTTCTCCAGGGACAATGAAAAAAGAAAGTCCCCATTATTCATATTAGTGGGGTTTCATGAAGAAACACAGATGGATCTTTGGAGTTAATTATTAGCATGTATCAAAGTGTTGGGTAAAATTAACTGACAAAGGAAGTGGTTTCCTTATGGATGGAAAAATAACTCAGTTATGCTCATCTACTTTGCTAGAAAGTTATGCAGTATGTTGTAAAGTGCTGAATAAAAACAAAATGAAAATAGAATGGAAATAAATCCAGAAGTTTTTCACATCTTTTGAGGAAATGTTTCCAACTAGTACTTCATTTATCTCAAATACTCAGGAAATGACTTTTTCAACCTGTCTTTGATTCATTCATATTATTAAAAATATGATCTATGCAAAGTAATATAGGCTATTACACCAAAATAAATCTAAAAATAGGTACAAATAGATTACAAAGCCTGATTTCACACTTTCAGACTGCCTGGGATGCACATCTTGGTGCTGACACTTGATGGCCATATGTCTTTGAGTGACTTTTTTTCTTTTCTTTTTAAAATTATAGTTGCCTTGTGGTACTATGTTAGTTCTAGGTGCTTGACATAGTAATTCAGTATTTTTGTAGAATGTACTCCATATAAAGTTATTTTAAGATATTGATAGTCCCTAACTGTATATAATGCTCTTGTAACTTATTTATTTTTTACCTGGTAGTTGTACCTCTCAATCCCCTTCCTATTTTGCCCCTCCCCTCAATCTTCCCTCTGGTAACCACTTGTTTGTTCTCTTTGAGTTTCTTTCTGTATTGGCATGTTTTTTCACTTTTTTTACTTTTTTTTGGTTTTGCCCCAAGTCTTTTTTTTTTTTCTTTTTTTTGTTTTCATCCATCTTTATTCTTTGGCATGTGTGGACCTCCCATCGCAGTGACCTCTCTAGCTACAGAGCACCGGCTCTGGGCACATATGCTTCAGAGCACTGACTTACAATTGGAAACACCAGTCCAGCTGCTCTGTGGCATGCGGAATCCTCCCGGGCCAGGGATCGAATAGGTGTGCCTTACCCAATGGACCACCAGGGAAGCCTCAGTTTTTTTACTTTTTGAATGGTTTCTTTAAGCTATTTGTTCCTCAGTAAAATGAAGGTGGTAATAATATTTACCTCTTAGGATTGCTAAAAGATTGAGTGTGTTAATATATTTAGTACTTGTCCTGGCATAAGTCAAAATATTTGCTTAATGTAATTTAGACAGAGTGAAGTGTTCATTTTTATTGAGATTTTACTATCCTGATTAACAGAAATTTATATATGACAGTTCCTGGAAAAAATTTTAGTTTGTTAATCTTTCAACCTGTCTTTGATCTATATTAATTACAAAATTATGAATTTTCCAGAATTTTACATCTTTTGAGGAAATGTTTCCAACTAGTACTTCATTTATCTCAAATACTCAGGAAATGACTTTTTCAACCTGTCTTTGATTCATTCATATTATTAAAAATATGATCTATGCAAAGTAATATAGGCTATTACACCAAAATAAATCTAAAAATAGGTACAAATAGATTACAAAGCCTGATTTCACACTTTCAGACTGCCTGGGATGCACATCTTGGTGCTGACACTTGATGGCCATATGTCTTTGAGTGACTTTTTTTCTTTTCTTTTTAAAATTATAGTTGCCTTGTGGTACTATGTTAGTTCTAGGTGCTTGACATAGTAATTCAGTATTTTTGTAGAATGTACTCCATATAAAGTTATTTTAAGATATTGATAGTCCCTAACTGTATATAATGCTCTTGTAACTTATTTATTTTTTACCTGGTAGTTGTACCTCTCAATCCCCTTCCTATTTTGCCCCTCCCCTCAATCTTCCCTCTGGTAACCACTTGTTTGTTCTCTTTGAGTTTCTTTCTGTATTGGCATGGTTTTTCACTTTTTTTTGGTTTTGCCCCAAGTCTTTTTTTTTTTTTCTTTTTTTTGTTTTCATCCATCTTTATTCTTTGGCATGTGTGGACCTCCCATCGCAGTGACCTCTCTAGCTACAGAGCACCGGCTCTGGGCACATATGCTTCAGAGCACTGACTTACAATTGGAAACACCAGTCCAGCTGCTCTGTGGCATGCGGAATCCTCCCGGGCCAGGGATCGAATAGGTGTGCCTTACCCAATGGACCACCAGGGAAGCCTCAGTTTTTTTACTTTTTGAATGGTTTCTTTAAGCTATTTGTTCCTCAGTAAAATGAAGGTGGTAATAATATTTACCTCTTAGGATTGCTAAAAGATTGAGTGTGTTAATATATTTAGTACTTGTCCTGGCATAAGTCAAAATATTTGCTTAATGTAATTTAGACAGAGTGAAGTGTTCATTTTTATTGAGATTTTACTATCCTGATTAACAGAAATTTATATTAACTGACAGTATATAACATAAGTTAAATATTGCTAATAAAGCAATGATCATAAACATCTGTAATTATAGTTATTTCTGCATTTCCTTTTACAGTTTTCCACTGGTACTATTCAGTTTTCTTGCTTAGGGTATTCATGTGCATGTTTCCATCTAAGGCATGTATATGTGCCCTGTTGTGTCCAACTTTTGTGACCCAATGGATTCCTCTGTCCATGGGATTTTACAGGTAAGAATTCTGGAGTAGGTTGCCATCTCTTCCACTGTGTCTTCCTGATCCAGGGATTGAACCAATGTCACTTATGTCTCCTGCGTTGGCAGGTAGATTCTTTCCTATTGGTGACAGCACACAAGTTTTTATTCAAAATTTCCTAGTTTTCACAATTTAATTAGGCTTTGTTATAAATTTAATTATTCAGTCAATATAGAGTAAGGATCTTTAAGTATATAGCTTGTGAGAAAATTTGTCTTTACATTGACAAGTAAGGGGCAAATTTTATCTTAAAACAATTAGGCAATACTACAAATATTATACTATTATACTACAAGAATGAGTTTATGTTTCCCTCAGGTTGATGTCTGTAACTTATATTTTCAGCACTGTTGGATGTAACAAACTTATTTTTACTAGATGCCCACCTTAAAAATACATTTTACTTAAAAATGAATGAGCAACACATCTAAATGTATCTTTTAAGGTCGAATACATTAATGACTTCATGTAACAAGGATAGGCAAAAGTACCAACTAAAGGCCAAATCTGGCCTGCTGCCCATTTTGAAATAAAGTGACTTACACTTGGGAACACCAGTCCAGCTGCTCTGTGGCATGCGGAATCCTCCCGGGCCAGGGATCGAATAGGTGTGCCTTACCCAATGGACCACCAGGGAAGCCTCAGTTTTTTTACTTTTTGAATGGTTTCTTTAAGCTATTTGTTCCTCAGTAAAATGAAGATGGTAATAATATTTACCTCTTAGGATTGCTAAAAGATTGAGTGTGTTAATATATTTAGTACTTGTCCTGGCATAAGTCAAAATATTTGCTTAATGTAATTTAGACAGAGTGAAGTGTTCATTTTTATTGAGATTTTACTATCCTGATTAACAGAAATTTATATTAACTGACAGTATATAACATAAGTTAAATATTGCTAATAAAGCAATGATCATAAACATCTGTAATTATAGTTATTTCTGCATTTCCTTTTACAGTTTTCCACTGGTACTATTCAGTTTTCTTGCTTAGGGTATTCATGTGCATGTTTCCATCTAAGGCATGTATATGTGCCCTGTTGTGTCCAACTTTTGTGACCCAATGGATTCCTCTGTCCATGGGATTTTACAGGTAAGAATTCTGGAGTAGGTTGCCATCTCTTCCACTGTGTCTTCCTGATCCAGGGATTGAACCAATGTCACTTATGTCTCCTGCGTTGGCAGGTAGATTCTTTCCTATTGGTGACAGCACACAAGTTTTTATTCAAAATTTCCTAGTTTTCACAATTTAATTAGGCTTTGTTATAAATTTAATTATTCAGTCAATATAGAGTAAGGATCTTTAAGTATATAGCTTGTGAGAAAATTTGTCTTTACATTGACAAGTAAGGGGCAAATTTTATCTTAAAACAATTAGGCAATACTACAAATATTATACTATTATACTACAAGAATGAGTTTATGTTTCCCTCAGGTTGATGTCTGTAACTTATATTTTCAGCACTGTTGGATGTAACAAACTTATTTTTACTAGATGCCCACCTTAAAAATACATTTTACTTAAAAATGAATGAGCAACACATCTAAATGTATCTTTTAAGGTCGAATACATTAATGACTTCATGTAACAAGGATAGGCAAAAGTACCAACTAAAGGCCAAATCTGGCCTGCTGCCCATTTTTGAAATAAAGTTTTACTGGCACATAGACACATTTATTCATTTGCTACCAACTTATGGCTGATTTTGCACTATAATATCAACAATGACCATATGGCATGCCCAGTGGAAAGTATTTGCTATCTGGCCTTTTGCTGAGAAACTTTGCTAAACCTGGTTATAGGATAGGTATATTTATCTTACAAGAGATTTAGGAATGCATTTTTAAGACATTTTCACATGCCTAAAATGCTATTTTAAATAATAGATTTGGTTACCCCTTGAACAATTCAGGGTTTGGGATACCATCCCTGTGCAGTGATAAGCTGAGTGTAACTTTACAATCAACCTTCCTTACCCGAGGTTTCAAATCCAATCCTTGGATTCAAGCAACCATGGATCCTGCAATATGTATTCACTGAAAAAAATCTGTATGTAAGTGAACCTGGGCAGATCACACACATGTTGTTCAAGAATCAAGTATAATTGGTTCCTATAGTAAATTTAAAAACCATTTTGATTTAATAATACTTTTAGAATGAGTGTTGTCATAACTCAAAAGAGGCATTCACAGAAAATTTCACTTTGTATAAGCATATGTGATGTATAAATGTTGTACAAAAACATGCATTTCAGAAGTTAACAAAAGCATTGGGGGATGTTTATTCTATTTAATATCAGTGTAAAGCTTTTAAAGTAAACTCTAAGGCTTCATATATATGCATATATGTCAATGATTTTTTTTAATTTTTATTTTACTGTTTACTTTTACAGTTTTATTGTTTACAGATGTGTATGTTCCCAGATTAGTCATATGTATATCCCCCCCAATCCCACCCCTCCAGACCATCACACAGCACCCCTGCAGGATCCCCTTTTCTCGGAGCAATGACAATAACTATTTTTTTCACATATGATAATGTAGGTTTTCATGCTACTTCTTTTATGCCTCCCATCCACTGTTCATTCCTCACAATGTCCACATGTCTACTGTCCATGTCTGTTTTTCCATTGCTTCACTGCATGTGTTATCATAACCATCCTACTAGATTCCATATATATGTGTTAGTATATTGTATTTGTCCTTCTTTTTTTGTATGTCAATGATTTTTAAGCAAACATAAATATGCATTGTAGGTTTCCTATTGCATTTATGCATATCTCTGTACACACACACAGACACACACAGGGTATAGTTATGTAATGTGTAAAAAGATGCATACATTCTGTTCTTTGTGACACTATGTTAATATGAATCAGGTATCCATGACTATAATCTGTTATTCATATAATCTGTTATTAATATTATATATAATTTGTTATTCATATGTAAGTATGAATCAGGTGTCTGTGACTATAATGAACTCTTGCTCATAGTTTTTCACTCATGGAATAGAATTTTAACAAAAATAATGAGGAACCTTGAGCCATATTTGGGCTTGCTTGTATGTAATAATCCGGTAATAATCTTGCCACTGTTTCTTTCACTGTGTTCCTCAGACATACAGTTTGTATGACCCAGGTAGAAGCTCATTTTCGCACTCCAGTAAGACAAACCCTACCTCTTTCTTTCTACTGCAGTGATAAGCTCAGTTTCCCCATGCCTATTCCAGTCAGCACATGGCATTTTCCAGGATAAATGATATTATCCACAGTGGGTATTTGAATCAACAAAATATGAGACTAGTTTTTCTAACTAGATTTCAATTTCTTTAAAAGTAAGTATAATCCCTCATTATTTGAAAGCTAAAACTTTTCTGTCTCTTCATCTGAAAGTTAAAAGAATTAGCAAATACACATTTATGTTTGACAGTTTGAGTTTGTTTTCCTGCTACTTCTACAAAAAACTCTTAACAGATACAAATATATTTCAGTTATCTAGCATAATTCAGGATTCATTAGCTTATCCATTCATTTATTTAAAGGGATCTGCACAAACTATATATCACAGACATAAACAAATTGAGTTCTTAACATGATTTTCATACAATTCTGTTTTACATTGTAACAGAGAAATACCCATATGGTGTCCGATGCTGCCATAATAAGATGAATAAGATATATTTGCCACCAACTGTGCTATAGTTTTGGTTCATAAACTCCTGTAAGTTTGATAATAAAATAAATTTAGTTGTTTACAGACCTGTTGACCAAAAATGCAGTGCTATGACATAGAATCTGTACATGTACATACAAAGAGGCATACAGCATTTCTTGATTCTGTATGTTTAGCAAATCCATGCGACACTGAAGGGATTTCTTTGGAAATGAAATAGGGTCCTATTCTTTTATGAACCCTGACCGGAACAATTGGTCCTTAGCCCATTGGGCAGGAAGCATGTCGCTTCTAGCTCAAATATGGAGAGGTTTCAGTCTTACTGGCTGGATTTTGCTCTGCCTGAAACCTGAGGGGGAAAACGCCACCCTCACATATTAAAGAAAAGATAATTTCAAAGCACTGACTAGACACATTAAGACTGCAACATATTTAGGCTGCACAGAGGCAATATTGACAGGTCCCAGCGGCTACCCTGGCTTTCCCAGAAGCACACTCCTCCTTCTCCAGCTGTGCCATCAGTGGCTGCTTGCTCCTCCCAGTTAGAGGTCATCACGCCCTTCTGCTTCCTAAAGTGTTAAACACTTTTGAGTTAAGGGCTTTCAATCCGAGAGTATTTGCATTTTAATAAGGAACTACTGAAGATTGAAACACCTTTAGGACTTAAAGGAAAACAATTCTAATATTGCAAGGTGAGGCACTTGCTTTTCCAGATGTTTGGGTATTGGAATCAACAAAATATGAGACTAGTTTTTCTAACTAGATTTCAATTTCTTTAAAAGTAAGTATAATCCCTCATTATTTGAAAGCTAAAACTTTTCTGTCTCTTCATCTGAAAGTTAAAAGAATTAGCAAATACACATTTATGTTTGACAGTTTGAGTTTGTTTTCCTGCTACTTCTACAAAAAAGTCTTAACAGATACAAATATATTTCAGTTATCTAGCATAATTCAGGATTCATTAGCTTATCCATTCATTTATTTAAAGGGATCTGCACAAACTATATATCACAGACATAAACAAATTGAGTTCTTAACATGATTTTCATACAATTCTGTTTTACATTGTAACAGAGAAATACCCATATGGTGTCCGATGCTGCCATAATAAGATGAATAAGATATATTTGCCACCAACTGTGCTATAGTTTTGGTTCATAAACTCCTGTAAGTTTGATAATAAAATAAATTTAGTTGTTTACAGACCTGTTGACCAAAAATGCAGTGCTATGACATAGAATCTGTACATGTACATACAAAGAGGCATATAGCATTTCTTGATTCTGTATGTTTAGCAAATCCATGCGACACTGAAGGGATTTCTTTGAAAATGAAATAGGGTCCTATTCTTTTATGAACCCTGACCGGAACAATTGGTCCTTAGCCCATTGGGCAGGAAGCATGTCGCTTCTAGCTCAAATATGGAGAGGTTTCAGTCTTACTGGCTGGATTTTGCTCTGCCTGAAACCTGAGGGGGAAAACGCCACCCTCACATATTAAAGAAAAGATAATTTCAAAGCACTGACTAGACACATTAAGACTGCAACATATTTAGGCTGCACAGAGGCAATATTGACAGGTCCCAGCGGCTACCCTGGCTTTCCCAGAAGCACACTCCTCCTTCTCCAGCTGTGCCATCAGTGGCTGCTTGCTCCTCCCAGTTAGAGGTCATCACGCCCTTCTGCTTCCTAAAGTGTTAAACACTTTTGAGTTAAGGGCTTTCCAATCCGAGAGTATTTGCATTTTAATAAGGAACTACTGAAGATTGAAACACCTTTAGGACTTAAAGGAAAACAATTCTAATATTGCAAGGTGAGGCACTTGCAATTTAATTCACAGTAAAACAAAATTCACGATGTGGTTAGGTGCATAATTTAACCTTGGGCAATGCCAATCCTATTTAAGTAAAAGGAAAATGAGGGGCTTGAGAATGCTTCAAAGTTGCTCGTATTTCAGTCTCTATAAATGGCCTAGATCATGGATCAGAAAAATGTTCTTTCCCAAAGCACTTTATTAAGGTTTTACTCGAGCCAAGTTTTCTGTACTAAATTATATATTCGTAAACACGGGGACTAACAATCCTGTTTCCACACAGAGTGTAGTATGCTCTCATTTTCTCATCCTTGTCTGAGTGCACAGACTGTTTGGTGCCCTGTCAGTAATCTGTCCAAACACCAGAACAAGTCAACTGGCAATATGCACCTTGGTGCTAACTTGTCTTTCAAATAGAGATCACTAATTGTCTGGAAGGAGCAATACCTGCTATTATCTTTCTTGAAGAAAGATTTTAAGCACTAAATAATTCAAACATAAATACTGTGTTTCTGCTTGGTCTAGTCTTTAATAAAATAGCTTGCTTTTATAAGTTTCACTGAGGTTTAGGAGGATGAAACAGATGAAAGCATGAGAATGTACTGAAACCACAATAGAAGGGGAAACTGAACTCCAAGTGAATATTGTAAATTAAAAGAGTTGTACTTTAAAAATTTGAGGAGGTATAGAAATAGTATAGATGATTATAAGTAGAAAAGACAAGCTATATAATGTTTTATAAAGATTGCATAGAACTAGAGAGAAAAATTTTGAAGCATATGAAGAAGGAAATGACAGCCCAGTCCAGTATTCTGGACTCTCATGGAGGGAAGATCTTTGGTGGGCTACAGTCCATGGGATCATAAGCAGTCAGACACAACCGAGTGACTAAGTATGCAGAGACTGAAACGATTCTACTTGTGTAAGATATGTTTTATTTCATTGTTTCCACATAGAAAATGAAACTAGGTGTATTGTAATGAGGATGATCTATCTGTCCTTTATTTTTATTTTTTATTTTTTTTTAATTGAGGGATAATTGCTTTATAGAATTTTGTTGTTTTCTGCCAAACAGCAACATGAATCAGCCATAGAGGTACATATGTCTCCTCCCTCTTGAACTTCTGTTCCATTTCCTAGATGATGGATTTCATGTGTGTGTGTGCATGCTAAATTGTGTCCAGTTCTTTTGCTACCACATGGACTATAGCCTACCAGGCTCCTCTGTCCATGCAATTTTTCTGGCAAGAATAGTGGAATGGGTTACCATTTTCTACCCCAGGGGATATTCCCTACACAGGGACCTAACTGCGTCTCCTGTACATCCTGCAAGTGGATTCTTTATCACTGAGCCACTTGGGAAGCCCTAATGCTATTCAAGATCCAAATCAGAGAACAATGTTGCTAGAGAAACCACTATATTTATATGGTCTGAATTAAGGATTGCCGAAGGTTAGGAACAGTTAAGGGTGATGTTATTCAGAGACTTAAATTAAAGGAAGCATCTGGATGTAAAGAAGGCAAAATTTTCATTGGTAACTAATCAGGTCCTGCCAGGAAACCTTGGTAGAACAGCTAGGATTGGCCTTATTCAAGTACACGATATGAAATGGCTTCAAAAAAACTATGAGATACTTTCAGTTCCCTTCTCGTGAGCTAGGATGAGAGTTTTTTCATGGAAAACTGTAAAAATAATTTTTAAGTGACTTTTTATTTTTCTGTCTAAAATGATGAGACATCAGAAACTATATATTATTTTCCCCTCTATTGTACAGCCAATTTTGTAAAATTGAGAAATTTCATTCCCAAATTATCCCATTTTACATATATGCCTTTAAAATTGAGGAAAATTATTTTTCTTGCCAAATTGTATGATTTGTGATTACCAGTTTAGTCAGATGTTTTTAAACATAGTATGGTATTTCTCAGCAATTCCGAATGGTGACAGTAAGTTATTTCAATTAATGTTTAAAGGTGAAAGGTTTACTTTTGAAAATTATTTGATTAGTGAATACATTTAGAGTTTGATTTTTATTATTTTAGAATCCTAAGGAAAATAACAATTAATAATGAGTAGTTATTAAATACAGTTTTTGTCCTGAGTATTAATGAACAAATTTTATCATCTCAACTCTTAGAGAACTTTTCCTAAGAAAGCAGACTAATACCCATTTTAGTTTGTGGCCCTTCTAGGTATTTCTTATAGCCAGTAATGACATCTGCCAACTTTACTAGAAGAACTATAAGTGATATGTGGTAAAAATGAATTCCTCACAGGACATCTGAATTAAAATCCTGGGTCCAGTCATATTACTGACCTGATGACAGTGTCCTGAGTCAATCCATTATTTAATTAAGAATCCATGCGGGCCAGATCTTCTGTCAGTGTCTGCAGGACATTCAGGTTCTTGAAAATCAGCTAAGTTGAGAAAGCAAACTTTGTATTAGTTTGACAACAGAGCTTATCCAACTGGAGTGTAATTGTTCAGCTGTTTTTCTGAGTTTGTATAAAATTTATTCATCGGTTAAGCAGTGATTTCATCTTGTTCTCCCTTAGATCTGTTCTATTTACTGTTGAAGCTGCTACATAGTAGGTGTGCAGTAAATCTGTTAAATAAGTGGAAATATTTTTCCCCAGTATAGTAAAAGATAAAGGAGAAAGGCAGTCTGTCTGAGGAAACACACAGGAGTTTTCAGCCACATGTATAGGGGATAGGTCAGGAGTGACAGAGAACCACAGACATGCTAAATAAACAGATTACCAATCTATGGGGGGAAAAATACATTTTTGGAGGTAAGTTTTAATGTTAAATAGGATTGGGCAGGTGCATGCAGCCAGTTTCTACAATGTTAATAATGTTTAATTCTTAATTTGGACAGTGGGTTTGTGATTGTTTAGTTTACAGTTTTATATAATTATATGCTGCTCAAATCCTTTTGTATGTGCATTACATTACACATACTTTTTAAAGAAAAATGTAAAGTATCATAATCTTTTATATCTTAAAAACATTAATTACACCAAAAGCACGTGAACAATGTATACCTCGTTTAGGTCAGAAATTTTTCTGGCCAGGGAGAAAGTCACTGTCAGAAGGTGGCAGTGTAGCACTTTCTTTTCCAAATCAAATGAACTAGCTTTAAAAATATCAAAATGTACCCCTTTCCAGATGCAGGCCTCAGGACCACATTCAGCCCTACAACTTCTCATTGGGGCGCATTGCTAAATTAGCTTCTTAAAATGCAATGATAATGTGAAAGGTTTAATTGGGAAATCCTATGAATATAATATTAATCTTAAGTAACTTTATCTAAAATTCCTGGTTCCTTTTTCAGATGTTTGGCCTTTCCAAATGTTGTAAACTATTTCTATCTATAGAAAATAAGCTATTTATGGAATCATAATCATTTTATTTCAGCTACATTTTAAAATGCAGTTCAAACTTCTTTTGTAACCACATCATGCATAGCTTTAATAAAAACAAAATCTACATCTTTATAAATGTACTATGAAGTAAATATCTTTGGGAAATATTAAAGCATAATTTAGTTAAAAAGAAACGAATCTGTGTAGAAGATACCAAGAATTCAAATTTGTCCCCCAACAAGGTAAAGGATGGGGTATATCTAGTGGTAACAAGTCTCAGAAAGAAAAGTAGCTCACACTTTTTACTAGGACTCAGCATTGCATATTAATAGAAGTAAGAGTTTATAATGGAATAATATCATGTCATGAAATTGTGAGTCACTGCAATCCCATGGACTGTAGGCCAACAGGTTACTCTGCCCATGGGATTCTCTAGGCAAGAATATTGGAGTGGATCGCCGTCCATTTATTCGGAGATCTTCTTGATTCAGAGATCAAACCTGGGTCTCCAGCATTGCAACTATCAGGGAAACTCCCAATAAGGTAAGAGTTAGGCAATATATAGTGGTAATACCTCTCAGAAAGAAAAGTAACTCACACTTTTTCTAGGACTCAGCATTGCATATTAATAGAAAATAAGAAACACTAAAACTTTTATGATAGAGTGATATTATATATAATGTTTATTAGTATGATGAGCTTTGTTAAGAATATATATGAGCACATTGACATGCACATGGATTATACTTTTTAACATTTAGTTAAGTCATCTTTTTTAATGTATTTAGTCATTTTGTATAAACATTTGAAAGACTGATCACTCTTCAACCAATAGGCATATTAGCTTTTTCTTTCTTTTTTCAATTTTTGCTTCTTTTGTTGGTTTTTTATTTATTTATTTTCATCTGTCTTTATTCTTTGGCCTGTGTGGACCTCCCATTGCAGTGGCCTTTCTTCTTGCAGAGCCCTGGCTCTGAGCACATGTGCTCCAGTTATTGGACACACTGGTCCAGCGGCTCCAAACATGTGGGATCTTCCCAGGTCAGGGATCGAATCGGTACCCCGTGCATTGTGAGGCGGACTTTATCCACTGGACCACTGGGAAGACCCACATTAACTTTTAAAACTGTAAAACAGTGTTCTTGTAAGATGGCTCTAGCCATTTTGGTCTCAATGATATTTATTGTATATGTATAATTTTATTGGTATCAAGAAAGAACAAAACAAGAGGTATCATGCTCCCTGACTTCAGACTATATTACAAGCCTAGAGTAATGAGAACAGTATGCTAGTGGCACAAAACAGACATATAGAGCAGTGCAACAGACAGTGCCTAAAAAAACCTTATGGTCAGTTAATGTATGACAAAGGGGACAAGAGTATACAATGGATAAAAGGCAATCTCATTAATAAATGGTATTGGGAAAACTGGACAACTACATTCAAAAGAATCAAAAGGGACTAATTCCTTAAAGCATATACAAAAATAAACTAAAGCATGGATTAAAGATTAAATGTAAGACATGAAGCCATAATACTTCTAGAAGAAAATAGAGGCAGTAGACTCTTTTACATCAGTCTTAGCAGTGTTTTTTGGGAATGTGTCCCCTAAGGTAAGAGAAACAAAGGCAAAAGTAAACAAATTGGATTATGTTGAACTAAAAAGCTTTTATACAGTAAAGGAAACTATTAACAAAACAAAAAAGCCACCTACTGAATAGTGGAAGGTGTTTGCAAATGAAACATCTGATAAAAGGTTAATATTCACAGAACAAAGAACTCATACAATTCAACAACAACAACAACAAAACAACCTGATTTAGAAAAAGAGCAAAGGATCTGAAGGCACGTGAAAAATTATCAACCTCACTGAATATCATGGAAATGAACATCAAAACCACCACAATGAGATATAACCTCACATCAGTCAGAGGTAAACTCATGCACCTGCGGTTACCTAATCTATGACTAAAGAGTCAAGAAAATACAGTAGAGGGGCTTCCCTGGTGGTCCAGTGGGTAAGGACACCACCTTGCAGTGCAAGGGGCGCCAGTTTGATCCCTGGCCTGGGAGGATCCCACGTGCCCTGAAGTGGCTGGACTGATGTGTCCAATTACCGAGCTGGAGCTCTGGAGAGCATGTGCCCAGAGCCGGTGCTCTGCAACAAGAGACCGTTTCGAGGGGAGGCCCACATGGGCCAAAGAACAAAGATGGATGAAAATAGATAAATGAAATACCAATAGAAGTGGCCCGCCCTCCCCCGCCTCCGCAAAAGAAAATACAGTAGAGAAAAGACAGTCCCTTAAGAAATGGTTTTCAGAAAACTGGACAGCCACATTTTTTTGTTCGTTTCGCCAAAGAAGGCTTACAGATGGCCAAAAAGCACATGAAAATATGCTCAACATCACTAATTATTAGAGAAATACAAATCAAAACTACAATAAGGTATCACTTTACACTGGTCAGAATGACTGTCGTCAAAAAAATCTACAAAGAATAAATGCTAGAGATGTGGAGAAAAGGGAGCTCTCCTATACTGTTGATGAGAATGTAACTTGATATGTCTATGGAGAACAGTATGGAGGGTCCTTAAAAAACTAAAGGTAGACTTGCCATATGATTCACCAATGACACTCCTAGGCATATACCAGAGAAAACCATTCTTCCATTATTTCAAAAGACATATGCCTCCCAGTGCTCATTGTAGCACTATTTATAATACAGTAGACAGACATGGAAGCAATCTAAATATACATTAATGAATGAATGAATAAAGAAGATATGGTACATATATACAATAGAATATTGCTTAGCCATGAAGAAGAATGAATTAATGCCATTTGTAGCAACAATGATGGACCCAGAGATTTTCATACTGAGTGAAATAAGTCAGACAGAGGAAGACAAATATCATATAATATTGCTTATATGTGAACTCTAAAAAAATGGTACAAATGAACTTATTGACAAAACAGAAATATAGTCACAGATATAGAAAACAAACTAATGGCTACCAAGGGTAGATGGTGAGAAGGATGATTTAAGAGACTGGAGTTGACATGTATGCATTACTATATATCAAATAAATAACTAGTAAGTACCTACTGTATAGCACAGGGTACTCTACTCAGTGACCTGTAATGGCCTATATAGGAAAAGAGTGCATATATGTATATGTACAAGTGGTTCACTTTGCTATATATCAGAAGCTAACACAATGTTGTAAATCAAGTATACTCCAATAAAAATTAATTTGAAAAAGCCAAATGAATATTTTCAAAAAGAGCCCAAATAGTAAATCTTAGCAAAGATACTAAAAATAGGAAATTCCTATGCAGTATTGTTGGAAATTTAAACTGATGCAGTGACTTGCATAAAGAGTATGGAGATTCCTCAAATAATTAAAAATAGAAATAGCATGCAATCCAGCAATTTCACTTCTGGGCATTCATTCAATGAAAATAAAAACACTAATTTAAAAATATATATTCAATCCAGTGCTTATTACAGCAATTTTTTTAATAGACAAGATATGGTACCCTTCAGTATGGTATGTATACATATATGGGCTTCCCACATAGCCCAGTGGTAAAGAACTCACTCCAAAGCAGGAGACATAGGTGACATAGAGTCAATTCCTGGTTGGGAAGATCCCCTGAAGAAAGAAGTGACAACCCACTCTAGTATTCTTACCTGGAAAATCCCATGGACAGAAAAGCCCAGGGGCTACAGTCCAGGGTTCAGGGGGTCATGCAGACTTTGACACAAATGAACATACAAAAGAATGAAATATTTCCATCTGTGAGAACATGGATGTGTTTTATTTTTGTTTTGATTTTCGTTTTGTTCTCCTAACCTTTTACTATTTATCATATAAACATATAAGATGAAGTTAGGAACATCAAAATGTAAGATTAGACCAGTTTGGGAATTATTTGTTGTCTTTGTGGTGGTTCCTAGTCAGGATTTTCAGTTATTAATGCTAAACAATATTATTGGGACTGTAATCTTAGTTATTTTATTTTTTTCTTTTCAATTTTGGTTTGCTACAGGATATTGAACATAGTTCTCTGTGCTATACAGTAGGACCTTGTTGTTTATTTTATATATACTAGTGTATGTCTGCTAATCCCAAATTTCTAATTTGTCCCTCTGTTACTCCCTTCCCTCTTTGGTAACAGTAAGTTTGTTTTCTGTGTTAGCCTCAGTTATTTTGACAATTCACCCATAGGGCCCTGATGTCTCTGTAAGAATGCCCTTCAACCCCTATAACAACAAATGCAACAAAAATCTAAACTACAGAATTAAAAAGATAAATCTACTTTTCATCTCTTAGGGTACTCAAGCTCTAGAACTTAGCTCATGCTGTAAGGATGAATTCAAAATCTTTAGATACTCCTATAGATTGACCTATAATTATCTATATTCTCAATTGATTTTGATAATATCATTGCTATTATTTGTTGCAATCAAGAATTTAAAAAAACACACGCACAATCAGTTCACCTCAGAATTCTACCTTTGCCTTCCAAACACTCTATTGCACTCACATCTTTTTTTGTGTGTACATTTTCACGTTTATCTCCACTGTCCACTCAAACCTATCCAGGTTCTGCATGTGTGCCATTCATTATTATTCTGCCTTAGAAACATTTTAATGTCTTTTGCTAGATTTGTGCCCTAGATATTTCAGTAAAGTCCCATATGTTTAGATAAATTGTGTACACTTCCCTGGTAGCTCGTCTGGTAAAGAATCCACCTGCAATGCAAGAGACCCCAGTTCGATTCCTATCTTGGGAAGATCCCTTGGAGGAGGGCATGGCAACCCACTCCAGTTTTCTTGCCTGGAGAATCCCCAAGGTGTTGCCAAGAGTCAGACACGACTGAGCGACTAAGCACAGCACAGAACATGGTGATGACACCTGTATTTTATCTGATGAGCCTATGTTTCCAACTACCTTCTTCTCATTTACATTTTTACTAAATATATCAATTAATAAGATAAAACAGAGCTTTTCATTTTCCTCTCAGACCTGCTTCTCTCTCATTCTTACTATCTCAGTAAATATCACTACTATTCCCTGATTGTTCAGGAGGAAGTCCTATGAGTTATTATTATCTTTTAAAATTCATTTTACTGATGTGTAGTTGATTTACAATATATTAGTTTCTATTGTACAGCAAAGCAAATCAGTTATACATATCCATGTATCCACTCTTTTTTAAATTCTTTTCCCATGTAGGTCATGATGGTATTGAGTAGAGTTTCCTGTGTCATACAGTAGGTTCTCACTGGTTATTTGCCTTTAAGATTTATTATTGATTTGTCCTCTTCATTGCATGCTGTATTCTATGTATCAGCATGTCTTCTTGAGTTAATCTAATAATCTACTTACTTGTTATCCCCTCCCCACTGTCCCCCTGGTTCGTACCACTAGTCTCTGACCTGGAATATAATAGTAACCTCGCCCTTGGGAGGCCCTCTTCCACATTGTTCCCATTCAGAGATTTGTCAGCACAGCAATGAATATGATGCTTTGCAAATGTAAATCATAGCATATCACACCTTTGTTTGCAACTCTGAAATGAATTCTGATCCCTCAAAATCAAAGGTAAGTGTCTGAGTACACCCCACTGGGCCTAGCGGATCTGGTCCCATGTACCGCTCCAACATTCCCTGCTCCAGTCTCTTTCCTTTAGCTCTGTGCTCCCTCCTCTTATTCCTCATTTCCTCTTCAAAGCATTTGTTGTTGCTGATTCTCCTGCTAACAGCCCTCTTCCTCATAATGCTTACATGACAATTTCTCCTCCCCAGTTTGTTTTTTTGATTAATGGATGTCTCCTTAGAGAAACCTTTCCTTACTCCTAAATCTAAAATATGTACTGCACTGAGAGAGAGAGAATTTATATGTAATCGTGCTTTCTTTTAAGAATGTAAGCACTATAAGAGTAGAGATTTTACAATTTTGCATTCTCAATTCAACACTGAGACAATTCCTAGAACCTAGAAGTCACATAGCAATTATTTAGTAAAAAATAAGAAACAACTTATATTTAATTTAATTAGCTAAAGTTAAGTAAGTTAATTAGCTAAAAATTAAGTAAGTTACAGGATTTCTGTAGTATTCTGAGTACTATTTTAATTTTATTCTATATTTTTTTCTGCATTGGAAATACGTCACTTGAGTAGAATTATCCAACAGAATGGAATATTATGAGCAAAAATACTCATTTGCCATACTGGAAATATATTGCATTTTGAATGCATGCATGTTGTAACAATTGATATGACAGTATGTTTTTTCATAGGTAAGCTGATAAAATTGTGGTTCTAAAATTGCAAAGCTGATTTATAGAACTAATTATCTATTAAGGGTCAAGGCTAAATATCAAATTATCTTCAAAACACTAGGGACTTGAACTTAAAAATAGAAAATAAGAGAAGATCTTTTACTAGAAAGAACTATCGCAAGTTATTTGTATTATTGCACAAATAACTAATATATTTTATTCATATATATAGTTTTAAGATTAAAACCATCTTTAAAACACAAGATAGGGCTTCTCCTGGTGGTCCAGTGGGTAAGGACACCGCCTTGCAGTGCAAGGGGCGCCGGTTCGAGCCCTGGACTGGGAAGATCCCATGTGCTGCAGAGCGGCTGGACTGATGTGTCCAATTACCGAGCCAGAGCTCTGGAGTGCATGCGCCCAGAGCCGGTGCTCTGCAACGACAGACGCCACCGCAATGGGAGGCCCACAGGAGCCAAAGAACAAAGACAGATGAACAGAGAGAAACGAAAGACCAAGCTCCCCTCCCTCCCCAACCCAACCCCCGCCCAAAAATAAATAAATGAATCTTAAACAAAACACACACACACACACACACACAAGATAAAAAGTCTGATCAGAAAAATATTCATTTTATTCATAGATATTAAAAGATCTGGCATATATGTCTCTAATATGGAAAAATATTGCTTTAGAGGAAATAGTCATATTAAAGGATTATATTAGAACTTGCAGTTCTGGAGTAATTTTTCATTTTAGCTGTAATTCAATACAGCTTCAGATTCTTTACTGTTTTATATTGATACTTTAAGT
Organism: Tragulus kanchil; assembly: GCA_022376925.1. NCBI lineage: Eukaryota > Metazoa > Chordata > Mammalia > Artiodactyla > Tragulidae > Tragulus > Tragulus kanchil. Next base: position 15,689,343 of record JAIOJX010000025.1, read on the forward strand.
CATTTAATTAAAATAACAAATGCAGAAAGTTGCATTTAATGTCTCAAATCAATGAATGTTTAATGCTCCCAAAGTACAAATATTCATAAGTTCGAAGCCTATGCTTATGAATAATAACAAATCAACTTTATACAAACATGTTGGACTTTAAAGTTTTCATGATCATTGACATACTTTGTGAATATCTAGTAGTGAACTATTTTTAATTACTTAGCTGCGTTACTGGAGAAGGAAATGGCCAACCACTCCAGTATTCTTGCCTGGATAATCCCATGGACAGAGGAGCCTGGCAGGCTGCAGTCCATGGGGTTGCATCTAAGAATCAGACACGTCTGAGCAGCTAACTACTACTACAACTACTACTAGCTGTCTTATTGTGCCTATTAGAAAGTGCTCAGGTCAATTCAGAAGACCCTGGTTTAACATAAAATATTGACAGGTTATTAGGGAAGTTTCCATTTTATTTTATTATTTTTCAATCCAGCATAATAATCATTTGATTTTCATGCCTTGTTCTCATACAGCTCATACATAACATTCTCTCATTCAGGTATACTCTCTTTCTAGTTTACTTGAAAAAACCCACGTTTAGTGTCACTTAACAGCAAAACCTCTGTGTGACAAGTTACATTCTAGAAAGGCACTTGGTGAAGTGTGAAGAGACAAAACAAAATAATCTACAAGAAGGGTTGGGGGGAAGGAATCGGAAAATTTTCAAAGTAAATCACAAATAGATGTAAATAATAATAAATGGTTAACAAGGTCTGCTGTCAAATAAAACCATCATCTGTGTCCCTTGCTATATTGTATGAAAGGTAGTACAGCCTTCCTTTGATATCTGTGAGGATTTGGTTCCGGTATCCCAACCTGTTTTGGGCACCACATTCCAAGAATACTCAAGTTCTTTAGAATGGCATAGTATTCACATGTAACCTAAGTCACTTAGTTGTGTCCAATTCCTGGTGACCCCATGGCTGTAGCCTGGCAGGCTCCTCTGTCCATGAGATTTCTCAGGCAAAAATACTGGAGAGGTTTGCCATTTCTTCCTCAAGGGGATCTTCCCAACCCAGTACTGGAACCTGCATCTCTTATATCTCCTTCACTGACAGGCAGATTCCTTGCCACTGAGCCACTTGGGAAGCTGACAACCCATGTACATCCTATGATACTCTTTAAGTCCTCTCTAGATTACTTATAATACCTGGTATAATATAAATGCTTTGTAAATGGCTGTCAGTATGCAAAATTCAAGCTTTCCTTTTTGGAAGTTCTGAAATTTTTTTTTTTTTTTTCTTTTGTAGGTCATTAGAGTTTTTAATTTATATAGTTTTTTTTTTTTTTTTTTTTAATTTTAGCCTCTTTTACTGGTCCTTCACTTGTTTATTTTCATCCATCTTAGTTCTTTGGCCTGTGTGGACCCCCCATCATAGTGGCCTCTCTCCTTGCAGAGTGCTGGCTCTGAGCACATGCACTCCAGAGTGCTGGCTCCTACTTGGACACACCAGTCCAGCCGCTCCACGTCATGTGGGATCTTCCTGTACCAGGGAACAAACTGGTGCCCCTTACACTTCAAGGCGGTGTCGTTACCCACTTGAACCACCAGGGAAGCTCTTGATTTTTTTTTTTTTTTCCTTAATATTTTTGACATGTTTTTGGTTTAATTGGCAGCTTCCACATCTGTAGGAATAAGGTACTGTTGTATATTATATTGGTTACGGGATCAAATTTTAAAACCAGTACACCAAAGGTTTAAAATCTAACTCTACCAAATAATATCTTGGGCTTATTGATCTCATTTGCTGCAGGTTATTTTTGTATAAATGGGGTTAATGACTGTCCTTGCCTCATGAAGCTATTCTCATTTAAAGTTATGAATGAGTATGAAAATAGAAAAGTGCCTGGTATGAAGTATGTTCCTAATGGTTCTCAAAAATTTTTTCCAACTTTATTTAGAGTTTTAAATTTAGGGGTTTTTTTTGTCCTTCCTTTGATATCTGTGAGGATTTGGTTCCGGTATCCCAACCTGTTTTGGGCACCACATTCCAAGAATACTCAAGTTCTTTAGAATGGCATAGTATTCACATGTAACCTAAGTCACTTAGTTGTGTCCAATTCCTGGTGACCCCATGGCTGTAGCCTGGCAGGCTCCTCTGTCCATGAGATTTCTCAGGCAAAAATACTGGAGAGGTTTGCCATTTCTTCCTCAAGGGGATCTTCCCAACCCAGTACTGGAACCTGCATCTCTTATATCTCCTTCACTGACAGGCAGATTCCTTGCCACTGAGCCACTTGGGAAGCTGACAACCCATGTACATCCTATGATACTCTTTAAGTCCTCTCTAGATTACTTATAATACCTGGTATAATATAAATGCTTTGTAAATGGCTGTCAGTATGCAAAATTCAAGCTTTCCTTTTTGGAAGTTCTGAAATTTTTTTTTTTTTTTCTTTTGTAGGTCATTAGAGTTTTTAATTTATATAGTTTTTTTTTTTTTTTTTTTTTAATTTTAGCCTCTTTTACTGGTCCTTCACTTGTTTATTTTCATCCATCTTAGTTCTTTGGCCTGTGTGGACCCCCCATCATAGTGGCCTCTCTCCTTGCAGAGTGCTGGCTCTGAGCACATGCACTCCAGAGTGCTGGCTCCTACTTGGACACACCAGTCCAGCGGCTCCACGTCATGTGGGATCTTCCTGTACCAGGGAACAAACTGGTGCCCCTTACACTTCAAGGCGGTGTCGTTACCCACTTGAACCACCAGGGAAGCTCTTGATTTTTTTTTTTTTTCTTAATATTTTTGACATGTTTTTGGTTTAATTGGCAGCTTCCACATCTGTAGGAATAAGGTACTGTTGTATATTATATTGGTTACGGGATCAAATTTTAAAACCAGTACACCAAAGGTTTAAAATCTAACTCTACCAAATAATATCTTGGGCTTATTGATCTCATTTGCTGCAGGTTATTTTTGTATAAATGGCGTTAATGACTGTCCTTGCCTCATGAAGCTATTCTCATTTAAAGTTATGAATGAGTATGAAAATAGAAAAGTGCCTGGTATGAAGTATGTTCCTAATGGTTATCTGCAAATAGTATGCATTGTTTCCAACATTTATTTAGAGTAAGTATTTTCATATTAAAATGTTTGTGAAGTTTGCCGTGATCATGCTTTTCCTTAGCCATTCATAGTTTCTATTTTGTGTAGTCCTAAGAGTTATCCTGAAAGTATAATTGCAAAGGAGTCCCGCATTGGAATCTCAAGGCTAGTACTCACTTGTATACTGTTTTCACTGAAGTCTTCTCCCTTTTTGAAAGATAAGGGCGAGGACCTAATAACAAAACTCATGATACAGTATCTGTTACTGTTCCAATACTTGCATGGAGTCCTATCCAAAGTTACACATGTCCATGTCTAAGTGTGTAAAATCCAGGGACTTTTGTATAGAACAAATACATTGGATCAAGGAATATATTGGAAAAAATAATTCAAAATACGTGTTGTTTCCTCCAACAATATGAAGTGAAGTATAGCATAAGACTTGGTTATATTCAGTTCAGTGTAAAATATATATTCCAAAGTTTATATTGTAAAGTAAGTTTACTACCTACTTTAATCCAGGCACTGGTTAGCTTCTTTAATAGTTCCTTCCCAGATTTCAGATCAGTTCTTTCTAGTTAGTTTTTTCTCTTTATTTTTTGGCCACTTCTATTGGTCTTTCATTTTTTTCCATCTTTGTTCTCTGGCCTGTGTGGGCCTCCCATCGCAGTGGCCTCTGTTGCTGCAGAGCACCGGCCCTGGGCACATGCGCTCCAGAGCTCCGGTTTGGTAGTTGGACACATCAGTCCAGCTGCTCTGTGGCACATGGGGTCTTCCCAGGCCAGGGATTGAACTGGCACCTCTTGTACTGCAAGGTGGTGTTCTTACCCACTGGACCACCAGGGAAGCCCTCTAATTAGTTTTTGATTAATCATTTTTTTCACTTATTAAATGCATGTTTTCTGAGACATAACTCTTTGTTCTGTATTGTTCTAGACTTTGGCCTGCATCTCAGAGAGATAATTCAATTTTTTTTTTTTTTTTTACATTTTTCTCCATGTATCTCACATTACATTAATGTATATGGTCGTCCAGTAGCTTTACATGACTCAGCACTGCTGCATTGTTATTTTGTATTGAGTCAAATTAATCACACATGAACAGCTTTGAAAAACTATGCCTCAAGAGATGTCAAACTATTAAATATTTTTCCATTATAAGAACTGAGAATTGTTCACTGCAGAGAATAAAGTACCACTTTTGCATATATTACACAAACATTTTATGCTTCATGAAACCACAATAAATTTTCTTGCTGATTACTCATGTAATCTAAGGATCTCCTGCTGTTTTATAGAGAGCCTTATTAATTTCATTCAAGTAGTAAAATTAGCACCTGTAGAGAACTCTTTAAGATTTCTTAACTTTTATCATATTAGGAATAACCTGCTTTATTCATCATAGAACTGTTTCTTTTTTCTATCTTCCTAGATAGGAAGCTTCAGTATTTGGAGCATTGAATTTATTTTTTAAAACATAAACAGCATTGGATACAAAATAATATTATAAGAAATCTTAGCCTCCCAGTCAATCAGATTTAAATAAATCAGGCTCTGAAGTTAGCTACACAATCCAGGTTTGAGAAGAAAATTTGCCTTTCCTTTGAAGGGTAGCAGTTTGAGTACAACTAAACACAATGATGGAATGACTTACTGACTAGTAGTATGCTGGCCTGAGCACATTAATTATCCCTCTTTTTGCCACCAGTGAAAGAAATTGAGACACCACAAACATTTCTTCAGTGTTTCTTTTAGAAATACTTCAGAGTCAATGCACTTATATTTGTTTGGCCGCATACATATCTGAAATGGTCCAAACTATTCCCTGCAACTTCTTTGTTCCATATTGGATGCTACATTCCACCATATGGAGGGAGAACTGAAGCAAAGCCAGGAGCATGTATTCCTGGTGCATCTTGAGTCTTTGGGAAATGTTGAAGGAAGGTTCATAAACAAATGGATTTGAAGGAAGAAGGGTTTGCATGGTAGATAAAGAATAAAACATACTTCTCACTAAATTCTTATTACTAGACCTGGGCACCTTCTGTAAAGCTTATCATTCATCTGGAGTATCATAAAATCTAAGGAACATTATTAGTTGGTTCCGCCTGTCTTCTTCAAAGGCAATATTCTAACACAAGGTAGCCTAGACACTAGGCTCTTGCTTTCTCCAATATAGCAGCATATTGTTTTTAGACAAGTAAGAAGTCACCTCAGGAAAAACTCCAAGGGAGATGCATTTTTTTGTAGCCTTCAAATAAAGAGTTGAATTGTCTTCTTGTCTTTCTTTCCTCCTCTTTTATTCTCTTTCTCTCTACACTTTTGGTTTTTTTTACTTTGCTCATAGTGTTTATCTGATTGAGTTAAGATCCCTCATTTCTTTATGCTGAAGTGGAGAAATGATTTACACAGACTATGCCCATAAGTTTAAAGTTGAGAAATAGACATAAAGCACGGAACCTGGAATCAGAATGCCTGTGTTCGAATTCTCACCTTACTATTTACTACCTTCATGAACTTGGTCAAAGTATTATACCTGATGAAACAGAACTGTTTTTAAAGCCAGATACAAAATAATATTATAAGAAATCTTAGCCTCCCAGTCAATCAGATTTAAATAAATCAGGCTCTGAAGTTAGCTACACAATCCAGGTTTGAGAAGAAAATTTGCCTTTCCTTTGAAGGGTAGCAGTTTGAGTACAACTAAACACAATGATGGAATGACTTACTGACTAGTAGTATGCTGGCCTGAGCACATTAATTATCCCTCTTTTTGCCACCAGTGAAAGAAATTGAGACACCACAAACATTTCTTCAGTGTTTCTTTTAGAAATACTTCAGAGTCAATGCACTTATATTTGTTTGGCCGCATACATATCTGAAATGGTCCAAACTATTCCCTGCAACTTCTTTGTTCCATATTGGATGCTACATTCCACCATATGGAGGGAGAACTGAAGCAAAGCCAGGAGCATGTATTCCTGGTGCATCTTGAGTCTTTGGGAAATGTTGAAGGAAGGTTCATAAACAAATTGATTTGAAGAAAGAAGGGTTTGCATGGTAGATAAAGAATAAAACATACTTCTCACTAAATTCTTATTACTAGACCTGGGCACCTTCTGTAAAGCTTATCATTCATCTGGAGTATCATAAAATCTAAGGAACATTATTAGTTGGTTCCGCCTGTCTTCTTCAAAGGCAATATTCTAACACAAGGTAGCCTAGACACTAGGCTCTTGCTTTCTCCAATATAGCAGCATATTGTTTTTAGACAAGTAAGAAGTCACCTCAGGAAAAACTCCAAGGGAGATGCATTTTTTTGTAGCCTTCAAATAAAGAGTTGAATTGTCTTCTTGTCTTTCTTTCCTCCTCTTTTATTCTCTTTCTCTCTACACTTTTGGTTTTTTTTACTTTGCTCATAGTGTTTATCTGATTGAGTTAAGATCCCTCATTTCTTTATGCTGAAGTGGAGAAATGATTTACACAGACTATGCCCATAAGTTTAAAGTTGAGAAATAGACATAAAGCACGGAACCTGGAATCAGAATGCCTGTGTTCGAATTCTCACCTTACTATTTACTACCTTCATGAACTTGGTCAAAGTATTATACCTGATGAAACAGAACTGTTTTTAAAGCCAGATAAGAAAAAGTTAACATAACATTTTCTTGGCTTTTTGAGCTGTTCTCCCTCCCCTTTACTGTGCATCATGCACCTGCATTACATATTAACACATCTCCTTAAAAACACAAGAATGACCACTCACCAAAGACAAAAAAGGAAAAATATAATTCCTCCTAGAGCCAGCAGGGTAACTCTTTAGGTGATAACAGGCCTTTCTCAATCCTGTAAGGGGTCACAATGATCCATTGCTTGCTCCGTCAGACTATATAAACTGTCAGTACGTTACTTTGAAGTATAACTCTCTCTCAAAAACTTACATAACTATGCTTTAACCTCTGATGGGTGGAAAGTCCTCAGAGCCTTTTGAAAGACTGTTTGCTGGTTTATAATCCTCAGATAGGATCAAATAAAATTTCCCACTTCTCTCTTAGTTTGATTATTGATTTTTTTTTTTTTTTCCATTGACAGCCTCTACACTTTACTGCAGAGGAGGATAATAAGAGTTTCTACATAATAGTGATGTGTTAAAATTGAGTTACTAGGGCTTCCTGGTGGTCCAGTGGGTAAGGACACTGCCTTGCAGTGCAAGGGGTGCCGATTTAGATCCCTGGCCTGGGAAGATCCCACGTGCCGCCGAGCGACTGGACTGATGTGTCCAATTACCGAGCCGGAGCTCTGGAGCGCATGTGCCCAGAGTCAGTGCTCTGCGACAACAGAGGCCACCATGATGGAAGGCCCACATGGGCCAAAGAACAAAGATGGATGAAAAATAGACAAATGAAAGACCAATAGAAGTGGCCCACCTGCCCCTCCTCCCTCCGCACCCAACCCTCCCCCCAAATAAATCAATAAATAAATGTTAAAAAAAAAATGGAGTTACTATATTCCAAAGTTTAGTCTGGAATCTGACAGTTATAAGTGCAGTATAATATTATAGAATTTCATAAATTAAATTTTGGCTTATTGCTTTTGCTATTTGCATCATCCCCCTTTCATCCTCACACCACAAATGTCCTGGACTAGCTTTCCTGAGAAGATTTTTAGAGAACTAACCTCCATCTATCTTTTCTATCATTCCCAACTTGTCCTTTGAGGAACTATATTATGCAGAATTCTATTTCTTTTTATTTGTCACTGTGATTTATCTTTGCTTAGGGAGCTTGTTTCTCACAGGCCATGTATATTCTTTCTTAATACTCTTCTTTCTCTCTGTTTCCTAGTCGTCTCTTTAGTAGAAACTTCCATTTCTTCATCTTTTTCTTCATCACTTGCCTAACAGACGTCAATGTTCAGTAGAAAACTGGCTATAGCTTTCTGGAGTTTTGATTAAAGGTCTTTCCTGAAGATGTAGTTTTAGGAGATACAAGCATGTCATTGGTAATTCAAGCCACTACTGTGGCTAGAGTAAACCAAGTGGAGAAATAAGTGTGCGAAAGTGAGTATGAGTGGTCATGAAAATTCAAGAGACTTCTCCAGATAGGTACCTTCAGATACTGCCTAGAGGTTGCACAATATGAGAGTGGGGACACAATCCATAACATATTGTGACATGGCGTCTTTTGATATATTGTCATCTCTTTATTGCCCATCTCTCCAATAAAGTTTAAGCCCCTTCAGGGAAGGTTGGAGAAGTTGGGGTTTAGAGTGCAGGTAAAGGGCCTGGCCTAAAACAGGAATGGCATCTCTTTCACTTCAATGAGAGAAATGGGCTATTAGTTGAATGTACACTATTGTGGTTTTATGACTTCTTTCCTCTCTAGAAGCAGAGTAGAAGAAAGTTGAAAAGCAGGCACTTGAAAAGAGTGGAAAAATGTTTGAAATTCTGATTTTTCTCAATTGGAAAATGAGATAATGATTATAGTAACAAGGGAACTCAAGTAGGAACTAAAGATCAGTCCAGATTAGTAGCTGTGATAAAGGATCAGTGATGGTTCTCATCTTTTGTACACGAATGTTCTCTGCTATTAATCATCTGTCTAATTGCTGACCATAAAGATGAAGTGTTTCCTTCATTTAGAGATAACTGGTTTGTGTCATTAAAGTTAATTCCGAAAAAAAAAAAAATCAAAAAACAGGCTATAATATAAATAAAATCCAATTTAAAATTTGAACTTTTTCCTTTTCTAATTATTTGTCTCAAGATAATATTGTTTCCCATAGTTTAAATTTATATGTTATCTAAACTATAAGTTACACTGGTTATTTTTTCGAAATAGTTTTTAAGCAACTATTGCAGTGTAATAGATTATCCTTACAACTTAGTGGCATCAAATAACTCTTTTATAATGTGCTTGAACTCTGTAGGTTATGAATTCAACCAGGGAACCATAAAGGAAAAATTGCACTCAAGATTTGTTAAAACTGGCAAGAAAGACTTTATGAGAGATGAGTACAGTAGGAGTTAAGACTATTGCATTAGGGGAGAGAGATTAAACTCAATTCCACTGAAATAAAGGGCAGAAGGACTTTTAAATGCTAGGCCTAGCCAATGGGAAATGGGAGAGGACACTGGATGAAGGTGGTTTGACTCTTTGTTTTCTGATTATATTTTGTTGATTAGGCTCCTATCCTCCCCAAAAGAATCAGAGATAGGGGTAATGTAGCCCTCAGCAATTTCACTTCAACAGGATAGCTCCTAGGTCTTCTATAAAGACATTTTTGAGTTGATGATTTGCTTCTCCAAGAGGCAGAGAAAGAATTTATAATTGACAGCTATCTAAAGTACATGCTTTTAAGAAAAGCAAGGTCAGGGACCTATAGTCAGAAGCCTGTGTTAAGTTTAGTCAAGCCAAGATCTTTAATTGTCTTCTTGGTTAGCAAAGAGATTTAGCAAAAATGGAAAATGTTTTTGAAATTCATAGGTTTATTTTTCTCAGAAGCAGAGTAGAAGAAAGTTGAAAAGCAGGCACTTGAAAAGAGTGGAAAAATGTTTGAAATTCTGATTTTTCTCAATTGGAAAATGAGATAATGATTATAGTAACAAGGGAACTCAAGTAGGAACTAAAGATCAGTCCAGATTAGTAGCTGTGATAAAGGATCAGTGATGGTTCTCATCTTTTGTACACGAATGTTCTCTGCTATTAATCATCTGTCTAATTGCTGACCATAAAGATGAAGTGTTTCCTTCATTTAGAGATAACTGATTTGTGTCATTAAAGTTAATTCCGAAAAAAAAAAAAAATCAAAAACAGGCTATAATATAAATAAAATCCAATTTAAAATTTGAACTTTTTCCTTTTCTAATTATTTGTCTCAAGATAATATTGTTTCCCATAGTTTAAATTTATATGTTATCTAAACTATAAGTTACACTGGTTATTTTTTCGAAATAGTTTTTAAGCAACTATTGCAGTGTAATAGATTATCCTTACAACTTAGTGGCATCAAATAACTCTTTTATAATGTGCTTGAACTCTGTAGGTTATGAATTCAACCAGGGAACCATAAAGGAAAAATTGCACTCAAGATTTGTTAAAACTGGCAAGAAAGACTTTATGAGAGATGAGTACAGTAGGAGTTAAGACTATTGCATTAGGGGAGAGAGATTAAACTCAATTCCACTGAAATAAAGGGCAGAAGGACTTTTAAATGCTAGGCCTAGCCAATGGGAAATGGGAGAGGACACTGGATGAAGGTGGTTTGACTCTTTGTTTTCTGATTATATTTTGTTGATTAGGCTCCTATCCTCCCCAAAAGAATCAGAGATAGGGGTAATGTAGCCCTCAGCAATTTCACTTCAACAGGATAGCTCCTAGGTCTTCTATAAAGACATTTTTGAGTTGATGATTTGCTTCTCCAAGAGGCAGAGAAAGAATTTATAATTGACAGCTATCTAAAGTACATGCTTTTAAGAAAAGCAAGGTCAGGGACCTATAGTCAGAAGCCTGTGTTAAGTTTAGTCAAGCCAAGATCTTTAATTGTCTTCTTGGTTAGCAAAGAGATGAGCATAATTACTTGATTTGCAGAAATCATGTGAATTTAAGTATTCAGACCTAAGTATGTAGGGATAACTGCTTTGGAGAAAGTAGAAAACTAGGTGGTAAACACATAAGAGTAGTCATCAGTGGACAGAAATCCCACTTCTCTTTGAGACATGTTTAATCTATGACATAGTGGACACTGTCCACTAAAAACCTGTATAATAATAAAGTAGCCTAAATTAATTGTTTTTTTAGTTACTTATTAGAATCAGATTTATAGTCAGTTTTTGAATCAGGTTAGATTTAGCCACACATTTTCCAGGCTTCTATGCAATTATAATGTACAGTGTGAATTATTGCACAGCATGAATAAGCTGAAAACTTGATCACATTCCCTAGGTTCTGGAGTGTCATGGTGCAATGGATGCTTGTAATTACTTTTGATTAAAGTCAGTGATTTGGCAATACTCAAACCAGAAGTTATGATAGAAAAAGGCAGGAAACTTAAAACTTTTTGTAGATAATTAATATCCTTTCTGTTGTTCAATTTATTGCGTGTTCAGTTTTGCTTTGGTCTAGATAACCTAATGAGCCACATGTTTTGCTACTGTTGGCAAAAAATTGGGTTCTGATGTAGTACTTTAAAAGCTCTGAATAAGAAAAAATAACAACTTTAAATCTGATTAAAGTATATTTGAGTATAGTGGGTTTCTCCAGAAAATCTCAAGGATGTGAAATGCCATGAAATTGTTACCATGGGAGAAAAATAAATCTTGGTAATTTATCAAGGATATACACTATCATTCTAGTTATTTTGCAGAGTGATCAGTTTTAATTCCAGATTAAGTTTGCACTTCTAGTAGGCTGTCTTTATCATTTTGTAGAATGAAACGCTGTATGGGACTGACACTATATCTGTATATGTGAAATAATCTTAGCGAATTGACATTTCAGTTAATTGACCAATAATAACAAAAATATCCAGGTATCAATATAATTATACATACATATGTATGCACACTCTTTCCTTCTGTACACAATTTATATGAATATTTTCTCTATTAATTCCTATAAAAGTTGATATAATATTATCTGTCTAGTGACCTATAGTATAATTTTACATTTATTGTGACAAGTTAAGTGGCACAGGAGGGGGAACTATGAAACTCATTTAAAAATTCCTACACTCAGCTGTGGGAAAGTGGTTTTGGAGATGTTAGCTTAATAATTGACTAGTTTTCTAGTTCTATGCATGTGCATAAACTATGAATCACTAAAGCAGAATCTGTGTACACAAAGTAAATATTCACTGAATTAAAAGCAGAACACAAACTAGAAAATCTTAGATATCAAAACAGTTCATTGAGACTTGAATCCAGAAAAAGCCTGTACACTGAAATAGTTGGCCATCTGATTCTCAGTGTTAACTTAATGCTCTCTTATATAGATTTAGTTTTAAATGCACTGATAACAAAGTGATATCTTTTAAGTGGTCTGGATTCCTTTTCTCTGTTCTTTCTTTGTCCTTGTCCTCCTCCCCTCCTCCTACTCCTCACTTCTTTCTCTTCCTTCTCTTCCCTTTCTTAAATTTGCCTGAAAAATGATGCACTTATTTTGCTTTAATTACTTCAACATTGCAAGTATCAAGATTTAAGGGCAGAGTTTAAAATAAGATTAGCTTAAATTCAACCTAAAAAAATTCTGTCCAGTTATAACTGAAGCTTTTTATTTTTATTTTAAAGCAGCAGTATTGAATAGTACATTTTCAAATTTTAATCAAACAATAAAACTCAGTGTATTCCCGAATGGGATGATAAAATCTCAAGGATGTGAAATGCCATGAAATTGTTACCATGGGAGAAAAATAAATCTTGGTAATTTATCAAGGATATACACTATCATTCTAGTTATTTTGCAGAGTGATCAGTTTTAATTCCAGATTAAGTTTGCACTTCTAGTAGGCTGTCTTTATCATTTTGTAGAATGAAACGCTGTATGGGACTGACAGTATATCTGTATATGTGAAATAATCTTAGCGAATTGACATTTCAGTTAATTGACCAATAATAACAAAAATATCCAGGTATCAATATAATTATACATACATATGTATGCACACTCTTTCCTTCTGTACACAATTTATATGAATATTTTCTCTATTAATTCCTATAAAAGTTGATATAATATTATCTGTCTAGTGACCTATAGTATAATTTTACATTTATTGTGACAAGTTAAGTGGCACAGGAGGGGGAACTATGAAACTCATTTAAAAATTCCTACACTCAGCTGTGGGAAAGTGGTTTTGGAGATGTTAGCTTAATAATTGACTAGTTTTCTAGTTCTATGCATGTGCATAAACTATGAATCACTAAAGCAGAATCTGTGTACACAAAGTAAATATTCACTGAATTAAAAGCAGAACACAAACTAGAAAATCTTAGATATCAAAACAGTTCATTGAGACTTGAATCCAGAAAAAGCCTGTACACTGAAATAGTTGGCCATCTGATTCTCAGTGTTAACTTAATGCTCTCTTATATAGATTTAGTTTTAAATGCACTGATAACAAAGTGATATCTTTTAAGTGGTCTGGATTCCTTTTCTCTGTTCTTTCTTTGTCCTTGTCCTCCTCCCCTCCTCCTACTCCTCACTTCTTTCTCTTCCTTCTCTTCCCTTTCTTAAATTTGCCTGAAAAATGATGCACTTATTTTGCTTTAATTACTTCAACATTGCAAGTATCAAGATTTAAGGGCAGAGTTTAAAATAAGATTAGCTTAAATTCAACCTAAAAAAATTCTGGCCAGTTATAACTGAAGCTTTTTATTTTTATTTTAAAGCAGCAGTATTGAATAGTACATTTTCAAATTTTAATCAAACAATAAAACTCAGTGTATTCCCGAATGCTATATCATAATGAGTCTGGCAAGAGTTTGAGCTGATGCAAACTTCCTGATCAACCAGGAGAGCAAGAAGACAGAAAACTGAGAGAGCTCAATGTAAGACATTGCTTATCCTTTATAGTGAGTAACTTAGTAGCTGCAAAGAGTGGATGCAAATCTCTGGTCCCTGACTTCCTTTTTCTTAGAAATTGCTTCTTTATGACAAAGGACCATATGCATACATACATCTGTGTGTGTGTGTGTGGTGTGTATTTATGTGTATTTGTATATATGTATATGTACATATACATATATATAAGTATTAATTGCATCAGATTCCAGGGAATCCAGTGAAAATAAATGACCATGTGAACATAAGAAAATAAGAATAAATTAACAGATCTGTTGATATCAGTGTGTCAACTACAAACTGGCATTTACCAATTACATTGTCAATGCCTCGACAACAAGGACATTTGTCGTCTGCCTCTGCAGAGATCAGACCCTGTGCTGTTGAGAACTACTGAGCTTCAATACCCCCTGAAGGAGATCAGGGTGAGGCTGAGACCCCTTGCTTTTGAGAGCTGCTGACCTTCAGTACCCCCTGATGGAGATCAGGGTAAGGTAGATGCACTCCATGCTCCAAGGAATCTGGTGGAGCAGGTCTTTTAGATAGTTGAATGCTTTTAGGAACAGATTTTATTATCTCAATCCTTGCATCTCCTCATATTTAGAAAACACTAAATCTCATGGTGACAACAGATCCTCGTGACTAACTGCAGACCCTTTGTTTTTAAAAAAACCCCCTATTTTAAGTGGTCTGGATTCCTTTTCTCTGTTCTTTCTTTGTCCTTGTCCTCCTCCCCTCCTCCTACTCCTCACTTCTTTCTCTTCCTTCTCTTCCCTTTCTTAAATTTGCCTGAAAAATGATGCACTTATTTTGCTTTAATTACTTCAACATTGCAAGTATCAAGATTTAAGGGCAGAGTTTAAAATAAGATTAGCTTAAATTCAACCTAAAAAAATTCTGTCCAGTTATAACTGAAGCTTTTTATTTTTATTTTAAAGCAGCAGTATTGAATAGTACATTTTCAAATTTTAATCAAACAATAAAACTCAGTGTATTCCCGAATGCTATATCATAATGAGTCTGGCAAGAGTTTGAGCTGATGCAAACTTCCTGATCAACCAGGAGAGCAAGAAGACAGAAAACTGAGAGCTCAATGTAAGACATTGCTTATCCTTTATAGTGAGTAACTTAGTAGCTGCAAAGAGTGGATGCAAATCTCTGGTCCCTGACTTCCTTTTTCTTAGAAATTGCTTCTTTATGACAAAGGACCATATGCATACATACATCTGTGTGTGTGTGTGTGTGTGTGGTGTGTATTTATGTGTATTTGTATATATGTATATGTACATATACATATATATAAGTATTAATTGCATCAGATTCCAGGGAATCCAGTGAAAATAAATGACCATGTGAACATAAGAAAATAAGAATAAATTAACAGATCTGTTGATATCAGTGTGTCAACTACAAACTGGCATTTACCAATTACATTGTCAATGCCTCGACAACAAGGACATTTGTCGTCTGCCTCTGCAGAGATCAGACCCTGTGCTGTTGAGAACTACTGAGCTTCAATACCCCCTGAAGGAGATCAGGGTGAGGCTGAGACCCCTTGCTTTTGAGAGCTGCTGACCTTCAGTACCCCCTGATGGAGATCAGGGTAAGGTAGATGCACTCCATGCTCCAAGGAATCTGGTGGAGCAGGTCTTTTAGATAGTTGAATGCTTTTAGGAACAGATTTTATTATCTCAATCCTTGCATCTCCTCATATTTAGAAAAACACTAAATCTCATGGTGACAACAGATCCTCGTGACTAACTGCAGACCCTTTGTTTAATCATATGAAACTCCCCCCTCACCAAAATCCTTAAATATTGATCCTCTTCCTGTTGCCTCTTTGGAGCAGTCTCTCAAAGCTGTCTGGGGTGTTGCCTCCCAGACTGCAGTCCTAATTATGCTCCAAATAAAACTCAACCCACAACTCTCAAGTTGTTCATCTTTTTTTAGTTGACTAGTGCCTTAATTGTAATCATGTTAGAAACAATGTAAAAGAAGAATGTTTCATCAATCAGAATATATGTTCTTTGGATTCCACCTTTCCCAGGGTGCCCTGCTCTATAAGCAGTAACTCTGTTTTAAGTCATGATGAGAATGACCTCTTTAGACTTCTTTGCTCCAGTAATATTACTCTTATTCTTTCATATAAACTCTATGTTTAATTGAGAATTGTTAGTAAGCCACTTCTCCCCCAAATACCCTATGGTTTGCCTAGATTGCTAATTGGGAAGGTTCATTTTCTTGCTTGAAAAAGGATAAATTCATAATTTACTGGGTTATTTGAAGATTTAAAAAGCCACTTTTTGTAAAAGCCCCAGACAGATTATAGAACTGCCACGAAACCTCAGCCTTGGTGCACCGATGCTAAATTGAATCTTGGAGAGAGAGTTTGGGTAAAGTGGAAAAGAAAGCTTTATTGTTTTGACTGGCAAAGGGGTCCTGTGTCCTGAAAACAATAAAGTTCTGTGAAGCAATTATCCTTCAATTAAAAAAAAAAAAAAAGTAAAGAGAAAATAACAATAAAACTGTGTCCTAACTGGGGAGGATTTGGGGAAGAGTTTTATAGCACTGGTTCAAGGGTGGAGTTGCTGATAAGGATCAAGGTGTGTGCTAGGCCTTTAATCTGGTCTCAGATGGTCTCCCAGTGAGTTTCTGGAGTCTCTCAAACAGCAGTCTTCTCTTAAGTGAACTAATCTCCCATCTGTTGGGGGTTATAGTCCTGTCCAAAGCTCAGAGAGCTCAGTTCTGAGTATCCCTGGAGACAGAACCAGGACTCAGCCCCAAGGCTGTACTATTGTTCCTGGGCTGCTCCTCCCTTGTCTCTGGATCCCCCACCCTTTCCTGGTTTGCAACAGTTTGAAAGGCTTTAGTTTCCAGGAGCCCCACAGGATTGTGCTTGGTTTCAGAACTAAGACAGTGTCTGAGATCAACATCTCAATGTTAAAAAGTCAGAAGTGGCTTTCGATTTTTAATGGTCTGTGACACAAGAATGCCCACATTTTCTCTGACAGATATACACTACTTGTATGGACTCTTGAGGGAGATATAAGAATCAAAGAGAAAACAAATGGGAAACAAGATACTATTTTATTAACTTTGAGGTTTCAATATTTTTGTGGGAAGAATTCACTAAGGACTTTTCAAAGCTGAGTTGGGTATGAGTCCCAGGCCAAAGGTTCAAATGTGGCTTTCAAACACAAACACCCACAATCTAAACTTTTCCCTTCCAGTTCTACTCAAACACTGTATATTTGATGTATATAGCATAATAGACCAACATACATACATATTAGAAAAAAATATAATAGGTTTAGTTAACATCCAATATCTTATAAAGTTACAAGTTGTTTTCTTTATGATGAAAATTTTTAGAATCTATTCTCTTAGCAACTTTTACATATAGCATGCAGTAGTGTTAACTGTAATCACCTTGTTATAGAATACATTCCCAGTACTTACTTCCTTTGTCATTTGAAGTTTGTATCTTCTGACCACCTTCATCTAGTTCTCCCACCCTTCATCCCCAGTCTCTGAGAATCACCAAATATCTCTTAACCCAAGTTCTTTCTTAGAAATTCTAAGATTCTTACCTTTAAGTAAGGTCATACAGTGTTTGTTTTCTTTAAAAAGTGAAAGCGAAGTGGCTCAGTCATATCTGACTCTTTAAAACCCATGAACGAGACATAGAATTCTCCAGGCAAGAAGACTGGAGTGGTGAGCCTTTCCCTTCTCCAGGGAATCTTCCCAATCCAGGGGTCAAACTAAGGTCTCCTGCATTGCAGGCAGATTCTTTACTGTCTGAGCCACAAAGGGAAGACCAAGAATACTGGCATGGGTAGCCTATCCCTTCTTCAGGGGATCTTCCTGATCCATAAGTTGAACTGGGGTCTCCTTCATTGCAGGTGGATCCTTTACCAGCTGAGCTACTTACCTTAATTTTCAAGATCCATTCATCCATTCACATTGTCACAAATGGCAAAATTTTCTTCCTTCTTATGCCTGAATAGTATTCATAGTACATACCATATCTCTGAGATACACACACTATATCTTGTTTTTTTCAGTCATCTATTGATGGATACTTAGGTTGTTTCCATTTGTAAGTAATATTGCAGTGAACATGGGAGAGCAGGTATATTCTTGACACGGTGATTTTATTACCTTCAGATATATATCCAGAAGTGGAATTGCTGAGTCTTACTAAAACATGAAGGAAGGGGGCAGGACCCAACCTTTAAAATAATGACATATTCTAAGGACACAACATAAACTGATTAGAACCAGATAGGTCCAAAATGGCAGATGAACTGACTTCCATTAGACCTTGACCCTCTGCATAAGCTTTCTGGAACACATCAGCAAGATAAATGACACACTTACAGGCACCAGGACAGTTCAATGGCAACCTTAGGGGTCAGAAAATGGGCCTTGGCCCAATTCCAGGAAACCCTTACCATTTCCCAAAATAGGTGGCATACTCCTCCTACTCATTAGCCTATGGAATTATACACTTCTCTAAAAAACTGACAACCCAATACTGTGTTGAATTCTTGCTGCAATGCAACATCAAGAACTTCAGCTTCATTAAGTCATGACACCAGGTGTATGATCTGAGTTAAAAGACCCAGTCTGGATTTTGATTAGATTCAAGTCCTTGTACATGGGTTCAAGACCCAATCTAAGCTATGTTGCTTCAATATGGTAGCTCTATTTTTCATTTTTGGAGGAGATATGGTACCGTTTTCCATAGTGACTGTAATGTTGAAATGATCCAATTGCAAAGAAAGTATACCTTGGGATTCTGTTCTCAATTATGGTGCATTCTAGAATGGAATGTCAAACTGATAATTTTCTGGGTTGCTTAAAATTGTAGCTATACAGTTTTCCCATGTGTTTGCCTTTGTTTTGGTATGTATACGTTCAGAGAGATAGCATCTTACATGTAGAGCTGCCAAAAGACTCAGGCAACATTGTCAGTTGTCAAATACAATCTCACTATAAATGACCCTTTTTTTATATATTACTGTTATTTGACTATGCTTGCCTGTGTAAAGTAGGGCTTCCAAGGTGGCTCAATGGTAACAAATCCATCTGCCAATGTAGGAGTTGCAGGATATGTGGGTTTGATCCCTGGGGTTCAGTCCCTGCAGTTCGATTCCTGGATCAGAAAGAACTTCTGGGAGAGGAAATGGCAATCCATTCCATTCTTCTTGCCAGAATAATTCCATGGACAGAGGGGCCTGGCGGGCTTTAGTCCATGGGATCACAAAGAGTCTGACTTAACTGAGTGACTGAGTACACATGTACACGCCTGCCTGTGTAGTATCTTTAAAATCTGATGCAAAACTTTTATGGGCTCCCAAATAGAATATACTGTACCATATGTAATATTCACAGCAAAACGATAGGTCCAAAATGGCAGATGAACTGACTTCCATTAGACCTTGACCCTCTGCATAAGCTTTCTGGAACACATCAGCAAGATAAATGACACACTTACAGGCACCAGGACAGTTCAATGGCAACCTTAGGGGTCAGAAAATGGGCCTTGGCCCAATTCCAGGAAACCCTTACCATTTCCCAAAATAGGTGGCATACTCCTCCTACTCATTAGCCTATGGAATTATACACTTCTCTAAAAAACTGACAACCCAATACTGTGTTGAATTCTTGCTGCAATGCAACATCAAGAACTTCAGCTTCATTAAGTCATGACACCAGGTGTATGATCTGAGTTAAAAGACCCAGTCTGGATTTTGATTAGATTCAAGTCCTTGTACATGGGTTCAAGACCCAATCTAAGCTATGTTGCTTCAATATGGTAGCTCTATTTTTCATTTTTGGAGGAGATATGGTACCGTTTTCCATAGTGACTGTAAGGTTGAAATGATCCAATTGCAAAGAAAGTATACCTTGGGATTCTGTTCTCAATTATGGTGCATTCTAGAATGGAATGTCAAACTGATAATTTTCTGGGTTGCTTAAAATTGTAGCTATACAGTTTTCCCATGTGTTTGCCTTTGTTTTGGTATGTATACGTTCAGAGAGATAGCATCTTACATGTAGAGCTGCCAAAAGACTCAGGCAACATTGTCAGTTGTCAAATACAATCTCACTATAAATGACCCTTTTTTTATATATTACTGTTATTTGACTATGCTTGCCTGTGTAAAGTAGGGCTTCCAAGGTGGCTCAATGGTAACAAATCCATCTGCCAATGTAGGAGTTGCAGGATATGTGGGTTTGATCCCTGGGGTTCAGTCCCTGCAGTTCGATTCCTGGATCAGAAAGAACTTCTGGGAGAGGAAATGGCAATCCATTCCATTCTTCTTGCCAGAATAATTCCATGGACAGAGGGGCCTGGCGGGCTTTAGTCCATGGGATCACAAAGAGTCTGACTTAACTGAGTGACTGAGTACACATGTACACGCCTGCCTGTGTAGTATCTTTAAAAATCTGATGCAAAACTTTTATGGGCTCCCAAATAGAATATACTGTACCATATGTAATATTCACAGCAAAACAATAAATTAATGGTAGTCAAGAAATATTAAACATAGGAAAAGTTAATTTCCCAAAGGTCTTTGGTTGTACTAGAGATTAGAAACCCAGAAATGTGACAGTGGAGAAGTTAAATTGAATGACATTCTAGGGAGATGTTTTGATTACAATAAAACTTCAGTGATCAGGAAGGAAATACACAACTCGTAAAAATTAGCTGTGGAGAAATAGGATATGAAGTTGACTCACACTGAGAGCGCTCACTTTGAGGTGAATCTGGAATCCTGGTAATCCATCTAATATGGATTACTAGAAAAGTCAGCTATTTGTCAAGATACATTTCAATAAAACAAGAAGCAAAATGTTTCCTGCTTTCAATTTCAGCCCTAGTTTCAGGGTAGTTAGTCTCTAAGCTTATATTGCATATGTCAGTATCAGAATCTGTCTTTATGTAGTGTAATTGCCACCACATGTCATGTATGCAAGAAATTAGAAACCAAGCATAGAATTAATTCATGACTGTTATGAAATAAACTCTGTTAAAGTAACTCTAATTTTAAATAATCTCCAATGGGGTTAGTTTCATTTTCTTGCCTCCATTTAACACCTTTGATATTGAGTATTCATCTATTTTTAGGCATGAATATAAGTGAATAAAGGAGTTTTCCTAGTGGCTCAGCATGGAAAGAAATCTGCCTGCAATGCAAGAGACGCAGGAGATTTGCTTTCAGTCCCAGGGTTGGGACAATACATTGGAGGAGGACATGGCCACCCACTCCAGTATTCTAGCCTGGAAAGTCCCATGGATGGGCTACAGTCCATAGGGTACAAAAAGTTTGTCATGATCTGAGCGACTTAGCACACATAAGTGGATAAAATATATGCACCTGGTTTAAATGAGGAACCACTAGTTATTTTTTTATATGATACCCCTCATTGCAAGCTTCATTCCGATTTTTACTTTAGTTTGCACATCTACTAAACAATAATCATTAATGAGAGGAAGAAATGTCTTATGAAAACAAGGGAGGGAGCATTATTTTAAATGGAAATTCAACTGGTATTGTAATTGGCAACAGAAAAAAGGAGTGAAAGAACAAATTCAACAACAATAACAAAAAAAGAAAGATGAAAGGAGGAGAGAGTTTCTGTTGATTATCCAGGCACCTTCCTTACCTGTGGAAATAAAAGTATCGTAGTTGCTGAATTAAAATCATTCTGAAGAAATACATGCTTCTTTTCCCCTTGTTTCTGAGATGGTAGTTCTCTGGCAGGCTAAATTTGGAAATGTTTAATTATAAAAATAAGATAATCATTGCATAAGTTGTTAATATATTTTAACATGTCCAAAATACCTTTTGTCTGAGGCTATTGTATTTATTTTATTATAACGTAATGAAACACTAATTAGTAGGCTTTTGTTTTAGCTTTTACAGAAACCTAATGATGAGTCCAAGGAATCTAGCGATAAAGGACGAATAAACACCTTTGTGTTCCTTCACCAGTGCAGTTTCCAATTGTGTCTCATGGCCTTCTTAATAGTTGTCCAGCTAATATTCCCACAGAACTTGGTGAAACTTTAAGAAATATGTACCAATGAATGTTTACAGCAAGTTACTTTAAAGCTAAAGAAATATCCTTAAATATATTTTAAATCAAAAGCAATTGACTATAATGTCTTCTTTGCTATTTATATAAATTCTTTGCAAAATCATTGTGAAATTCTGAATAATAAATATACAGATTAGCAAAGAATTATACTTACCCTAGTCTTCATGAAGTTTCTGTAGGCTTTAGTAGTAACAGAATTTGTCTATGGGAGTGGTGTTCGTGTACCGTGTGCAGTGCAGTCTATGTGTGTGCTTGCATTGGCCTAAATATGTATGTCTGGGGACATGTAGTAAGCCACAGTTACCCCTGGGTATGAGTGTAATTGTTTTGCAAAGTGTTTTTGCTTTCTTCGTCCTTATAATATGAAGATATTGATTACATATTAAAATTGAGTAGTTCTAGAAATCAAGACTAAGATTAAAAATAGTCAAGTCAGAAAAATAGTCTTCATAATAATTTAAACATAATTTGTTAAAAGTTGTGGAGTTAGTGCAGAGGTTTTAAATTTCAGTCATTATAACTCATTTCTGATATGAATCATTTTCTAAAATTAATTTATTAATTACAGCAGTTAAGTGTAATTATTCTACCTATTCAAGATTTTTATTATGACTTTTTAGCACCAAGATGAATTCACTGGAGGATAATTACCATAACAATAATTCAGCACACATTTTCAGACCTGCTTGGTATTACAATATGTTCTCCAGAGTACTGGCTTCCACATTAATCAGTCATTCAGGAACTTACCTCCCTATTCAGTCAGGCCTTCTAGAAGCAATTTAAAGGATAATAATGTTTTTCTTTTCAAGAGGAACTGGCAGAGGAGATGTCCTTGTCCTGATTTCTATTTTGGTTTTAGTAACAAACATTAAATAAATTAAGTGAAAAACATAGGAAAGCAGAAGAAAAGAACAGGTTTAAAAATCGAACATTTATATTAGAAAAGAAGAGACTAAACACCTTTGTGTTCCTTCACCAGTGCAGTTTCCAATTGTGTCTCATGGCCTTCTTAATAGTTGTCCAGCTAATATTCCCACAGAACTTGGTGAAACTTTAAGAAATATGTACCAATGAATGTTTACAGCAAGTTACTTTAAAGCTAAAGAAATATCCTTAAATATATTTTAAATCAAAAGCAATTGACTATAATGTCTTCTTTGCTATTTATATAAATTCTTTGCAAAATCATTGTGAAATTCTGAATAATAAATATACAGATTAGCAAAGAATTATACTTACCCTAGTCTTCATGAAGTTTCTGTAGGCTTTAGTAGTAACAGAATTTGTCTATGGGAGTGGTGTTCGTGTACCGTGTGCAGTGCAGTCTATGTGTGTGCTTGCATTGGCCTAAATATGTATGTCTGGGGACATGTAGTAAGCCACAGTTACCCCTGGGTATGAGTGTAATTGTTTTGCAAAGTGTTTTTGCTTTCTTCGTCCTTATAATATGAAGATATTGATTACATATTAAAATTGAGTAGTTCTAGAAATCAAGACTAAGATTAAAAATAGTCAAGTCAGAAAAATAGTCTTCATAATAATTTAAACATAATTTGTTAAAAGTTGTGGAGTTAGTGCAGAGGTTTTAAATTTCAGTCATTATAACTCATTTCTGATATGAATCATTTTCTAAAATTAATTTATTAATTACAGCAGTTAAGTGTAATTATTCTACCTATTCAAGATTTTTATTATGACTTTTTAGCACCAAGATGAATTCACTGGAGGATAATTACCATAACAATAATTCAGCACACATTTTCAGACCTGCTTGGTATTACAATATGTTCTCCAGAGTACTGGCTTCCACATTAATCAGTCATTCAGGAACTTACCTCCCTATTCAGTCAGGCCTTCTAGAAGCAATTTAAAGGATAATAATGTTTTTCTTTTCAAGAGGAACTGGCAGAGGAGATGTCCTTGTCCTGATTTCTATTTTGGTTTTAGTAACAAACATTAAATAAATTAAGTGAAAAACATAGGAAAGCAGAAGAAAAAGAACAGGTTATCGAATAACTTCAGTTACAAAACATACACACACAAAAAATAAAAATCGAACATTTATATTAGAAAAGAAGAGACTCAAAAATTGTGTGTCTCTCTGAGCCAGAAGCCTCAAGTAGGCAAATACCTTCATTGCACACCTTCCCTCCCTAGATGCCGAGTTCACCACTGAGATGAACTCAGTTAGCACTGCCGAGTTCACCACTGAGATGAACTCAGTTAGCACTGCCGAGTTCACCACTGAGATGAACTCAGCACTGCCGAGTTCACCACTGAGATGAACTCAGTTAGCACTGCTCGGCACCTCGTTGTGGCATTCAGAGATGCACTGAGTGAGAGCTAGAAAAGCACAAGACAGCTATGCCTGCCTCCTGGTTGGAGACGTCATCCCTTCATAATTCCATATCTGAGTTTGTAGAAAGTTTAGCACAACACTTCAGAATCCCTTTCATGATTCCACCTCTGCCCCAGTTGAATTTTGAATAAAAAAAGATTGCACTAGCTGTGTTTCAGTAGCTGTGCAAATCAATGTGTATTCATATTACCTAAATGGAATTCTAGAAACAGCATTTTTAAACATTGGAGGTTCTAACTATCCTTGAATCTGATGGACCAGTAGATATGAGTTAGTGCCCAAATATTTCTTTAAATGCAGATTATTTTTCAAGATCCTGTGTATGCACTGTAAGTTAAGCTTACATGCTCTGTCATTTTTATGGATCATTTCTTTTTTACCTGTCACATTATAAGGAAGCATAATGACTGATAAAGACAAATAGAAAATGTTGACTTTTCTGTTTATTTAACAACCAACTTGATTCATATTGGTTATGACATAAATAAGTTTGCATTTCTATTTACTTCAAAGTCAATAAGAAGAATAAGGGCATTGCATGCCTGGTTATGAATAGCTGTTTGAATCCATCTACCTGGCTACTGGAATGCAGTGTATGAAATAGACTCAGAGGATGCACTAAATTTTCACAACCTCTGTTCAGACACACTTGTCCCAAGCCATTCTTTATACTAGAAAATCTTAAGTTGGTTTTAGTAACAAACATTAAATAAATTAAGTGAAAAACATAGGAAAGCAGAAGAAAAAGAACAGGTTATCGAATAACTTCAGTTACAAAACATACACACACAAAAAATAAAAATCGAACATTTATATTAGAAAAGAAGAGACTCAAAAATTGTGTGTCTCTCTGAGCCAGAAGCCTCAAGTAGGCAAATACCTTCATTGCACACTCCTCCCAGAAGAAGACGTTCACACTAGTAAAGTGTGTCTCTCTGAGCCAGAAGCCTCAAGTAGGCAAATACCTTCATTGCACACCTTCCCTCCCTAGATGCCGAGTTCACCACTGAGATGAACTCAGTTAGCACTGCCGAGTTAAACCCCACCCTGAGATGAACTCAGCACTGCCGAGTTCACCACTGAGATGAACTCAGTTAGCACTGCTCGGCACCTCGTTGTGGCATTCAGAGATGCACTGAGTGAGAGCTAGAAAAGCACAAGACAGCTATGCCTGCCTCCTGGTTGGAGACGTCATCCCTTCATAATTCCATATCTGAGTTTGTAGAAAGTTTAGCACAACACTTCAGAATCCCTTTCATGATTCCACCTCTGCCCCAGTTGAATTTTGAATAAAAAGATTGCACTAGCTGTATTTCAGTAGCTGTGCAAATCAATGTGTATTCATATTACCTAAATGGAATTCTAGAAACAGCATTTTTAAACATTGGAGGTTCTAACTATCCTTGAATCTGATGGACCAGTAGATATGAGTTAGTGCCCAAATATTTCTTTAAATGCAGATTATTTTTCAAGATCCTGTGTATGCACTGTAAGTTAAGCTTACATGCTCTGTCATTTTTATGGATCATTTCTTTTTTACCTGTCACATTATAAGGAAGCATAATGACTGATAAAGACAAATAGAAAATGTTGACTTTTCTGTTTATTTAACAACCAAATTGATTCATATTGGTTATGACATAAATAAGTTTGCATTTCTATTTACTTCAAAGTCAATAATAAGAATAAGGGCATTGCATGCCTGGTTATGAATAGCTGTTTGAATCCATCTACCTGGCTACTGGAATGCAGTGTATGAAATAGACTCAGAGGATGCACTAAATTTTCACAACCTCTGTTCAGACACACTTGTCCCAAGCCATTCTTTATACTAGATTCTAACTACTTCCTTATACCCAGGTTTTGCTTTTGCTGTGAATTGACTTGGATGGAATTTTGCCTCTCATGTAAAGGAAATATAAGAACTATCCCCATCTGAAGATGATTCAGGGCATTTGGCATACATGATACTTTCTTGAAATAAATACTTGATTTTATGTGATGAATAAAAATAAATAATTCAGAGGCTCAGTAATCAAAAACTCTTTTCTGATAGGTCGTGAATCCATTTCTTGACATCACTAAAACTAAGCAAAATAAATAAATATTAAGAAATTAAAGTTCCAATCATATTAAAAAACAAATTGAGAGCTTAGCAAGAAGGTGAATGGAGATATCAGCACTTAACATCTCTAAAACTTTCCAGCCAGGAGCTATATATAAATCCTGTCTAAAGTTGAAAGAAAACTAAAAAATATATATATTTAAAGTGAATATATTCATTTACAAAGAAACATATCAGAATATTTATGTATCAAAAAGGACAAAATGGGATGTGAGGGCAATCTGGCTGCGACATCTGTCACCCCATTGATCGCCAGGGTTGATTTGGCTGATCTGGCTGGCTAGGTGGGTGTCCCCTTCCTCCCTCACTGTTCCATGTGTGTCCCTCCCTAAGCTGCGTGCTCAGTCGAAGAGGACGACCATCCCCGATAGAGGAGGATCGGTCTTCGGTCAAGGGTATACGAGTAGCTGCGCTCCCCTGCTAGAACCTCCAAACAAGCTCCCAAAAAGGACAAAATGATCAGTATTAAAATACAAAAACACTCAGAGATGATTGTAAAAGATAAAAAGGAAAAGTAATATGGTTAGTAACTGTCAAATTTGCATATTCAGTATTACTAAATTGAACACACAAAATCACACAATTAGTCCTAAATAGGCTTGAGAAAATAATAAGTAAAATGTGATAATGGATCAATTGAAATAATCTCAATATATAGTTCAATATTAAATATAATAATATGATGCATACATGAAGAACTGGAAGCAGCCTAAATATTTTTTTCGTAGGAATTGTTAAATCAGTTATGGTAAATCATGCATTGGCTCTGTATTTAATGAATGGATTCTCAACCAAAATTATTAGCATCAACTACCAGCTGTGTGTATGGATGGGGGATGTGTGGCTTTGTGGATGACTAGTATAATCTCGCTTTCAGAGGACAGTAACTTCACTTGTTTTTTGATTGCACCAGGGGAGACTTCCAAAAAGAACTGCCTCAGTCAAACTACAGAATCTTAGAAGATAATGATAAGTTGTTCCTTTAAGCCACTAAGTTTTGTGTCGAATTGTTTCCCATCAAAAAGTCATTGAAAAGAAGCACATTTAATAAATATGCATACATTTCTGGTATTTAATAAAAATGATATTAAAAACAAATTGAGAGCTTAGCAAGAAGGTGAATGGAGATATCAGCACTTAACATCTCTAAAACTTTCCAGCCAGGAGCTATATATAAATCCTGTCTAAAGTTGAAAGAAAACTAAAAAATATATATATTTAAAGTGAATATATTCATTTACAAAGAAACATATCAGAATATTTATGTATCAAAAAGGACAAAATGGGATGTGAGGGCAATCTGGCTGCGACATCTGTCACCCCATTGATCGCCAGGGTTGATTTGGCTGATCTGGCTGGCTAGGTGGGTGTCCCCTTCCTCCCTCACTGTTCCATGTGTGTCCCTCCCTAAGCTGCGCGCTCAGTCGAAGAGGAGGACCATCCCCGATAGAGGAGGATCGGTCTTCGGTCAAGGGTATACGAGTAGCTGCGCTCCCCTGCTAGAACCTCCAAACAAGCTCTCAAAAAGGACAAAATGATCAGTATTAAAATACAAAAACACTCAGAGATGATTGTAAAAGATAAAAAGGAAAAGTAATATGGTTAGTAACTGTCAAATTTGCATATTCAGTATTACTAAATTGAACACACAAAATCACACAGTTAGTCCTAAATAGGCTTGAGAAAATAATAAGTAAAATGTGATAATGGATCAATTGAAATAATCTCAATATATAGTTCAATATTAAATATAATAATATGATGCATACATGAAGAACTGGAAGCAGCCTAAATATTTTTTTCGTAGGAATTGTTAAATCAGTTATGGTAAATCATGCATTGGCTCTGTATTTAATGAATGGATTCTCAACCAAAATTATTAGCATCAACTACCAGCCGTGTGTATGGATGGGGGATGTGTGGCTTTGTGGATGACTAGTATAATCTCGCTTTCAGAGGACAGTAACTTCACTTGTTTTTTGATTGCACCAGGGGAGACTTCCAAAAAGAACTGCCTCAGTCAAACTACAGAATCTTAGAAGATAATGATAAGTTGTTCCTTTAAGCCACTAAGTTTTGTGTCGAATTGTTTCCCATCAAAAAGTCATTGGAAAGAAGAACATTTAAAAAAAATGCATACATTTCTGGTATTTAATAAAAAATGACTAGACTTCAAAACAGCACTCTGAGAACACTAGTCAATTGAAAAAATGCAGGGTAGTACAGTTATTAGAGTTTAGAGATAAAGACTTTAAAGTAACTTAAATATATTTAAAGCAATATACAGCAAGATGGGAAATTTCATAAGTGAAGCAAAAAAATAAAATGATCTAAGTAGAAATCTTAGAACTTGATATAATAACTGTTAAGAGTAGATTGGAAATACAATTTTAAAAAAAAGAATAGATTGTATACAGCAGAAAGAAGTCCTAGAAAATTGACATGTATCAACTGATACTATCCCAGGTAAATCATAAAGAGAAAATCATGAAGAGAAAAAGATATTACAGATATTACTTAGGAATATGCACCATTAGCAGCAAATATGCAATATAATACATGTACACATAACATATGTGAATGCAGATACATAGCTAGGCACATATAGTTTTTTTTGAAAAATGAGAAACGTTACAGGTAAAAATCTTAAGAACAATAGGAAAACAGAGCCCTAAGCTTCAAAGGAGAAACAAAAAGCACTAATAGCCTACGTGTACATAGAACAACAGTGATGGAATGAAACTGTTAAAGTGCTAAAATACTGACATGCATAAAAGTCTAGACTTAAACATAATCTGTAAAACTAAATGAACCGTTATTTTAATAGCATTCTGGGGGAAAATGAGTAAAACAAATATAAGAAAAAATGTCGGGCTTCCCCTGGTGGTCCAGTGGGTAAGGACACAGCCTTGCAGTGCTATTTTTTTGAAGAACTGGAAGCAGCCTAAATATTTTTTTCGTAGGAATTGTTAAATCAGTTATGGTAAATCATGCATTGGCTCTGTATTTAATGAATGGATTCTCAACCAAAATTATTAGCATCAACTACCAGCCGTGTGTATGGATGGGGGATGTGTGGCTTTGTGGATGACTAGTATAATCTCGCTTTCAGAGGACAGTAACTTCACTTGTTTTTTGATTGCACCAGGGGAGACTTCCAAAAAGAACTGCCTCAGTCAAACTACAGAATCTTAGAAGATAATGATAAGTTGTTCCTTTAAGCCACTAAGTTTTGTGTCGAATTGTTTCCCATCAAAAAGTCATTGGAAAGAAGAACATTTAAAAAAAATGCATACATTTCTGGTATTTAATAAAAAATGACTAGACTTCAAAACAGCACTCTGAGAACACTAGTCAATTGAAAAAATGCAGGGTAATACAGTTATTAGAGTTTAGAGATAAAGACTTTAAAGTAACTTAAATATATTTAAAGCAATATACAGCAAGATGGGAAATTTCATAAGTGAAGCAAAAAAATAAAATGATCTAAGTAGAAATCTTAGAACTTGATATAATAACTGTTAAGAGTAGATTGGAAATACAATTTTTAAAAAAAGAATAGATTGTATACAGCAGAAAGAAGTCCTAGAAAATTGACATGTATCAACTGATACTATCCCAGGTAAATCATAAAGAGAAAATCATGAAGAGAAAAAGATATTACAGATATTACTTAGGCATATGCACCATTAGCAGCAAATATGCAATATAATACATGTACACATAACATATGTGAATGCAGATACATAGCTAGGCACATATAGTTTTTTTTGAAAAATGAGAAACGTTACAGGTAAAAATCTTAAGAACAGATAGGAAAACAGAGCCCTAAGCTTCAAAGGAGAAACAAAAAGCACTAATAGCCTACGTGTACATAGAACAACAGTGATGGAATGAAACTGTTAAAGTGCTAAAATACTGACATGCATAAAAGTCTAGACTTAAACATAATCTGTAAAACTAAATGAACCGTTATTTTAATAGCATTCTGGGGGAAAATGAGTAAAACAAATATAAGAAAAAATGTCGGGCTTCCCCTGGTGGTCCAGTGGGTAAGGACACAGCCTTGCAGTGCAAGGGGCGACGGTTTGATCCCTGACCTGGGAGGATCCCACGTGCCGCAGAACGGCTGGACAGATGTTTCCAGTTACCGAGCCGGAGCTCTGGGGCGCATGCGCCCAGAGCCGGTGCTCTGCAGCGACAGACGCCACCGCGATGGGAGGCCCATAGGAGCCAAAGAACAAAGACGGATGTAAATAGAGAAATGAAAGACCAATAGAAGTGGCCCGCCCGTCCCCCTCCCTCCGCACCTTACCCCCCAAAAGATAAATAAATAAAATAAATGTTTTTTTAAAAAAAATGTGCCGTTCACAAAATAAATAAAATAATTCAAATGTTTAATGCATTCCTATTCTGAGACTATGTCTAGATGGAACAAAATACAAGTGCATAACTTGAAATTTTAAGTAACAAGTATTATTTTAATAATTCAGAAAAATTTCTGAGCAAAATATCCAGAAATCATATAACATCAAACTGAGACAAAACAGGATACAAGGACATATTTAGGTCCATATATCCCATTTAGCCAGATAAGTTATAGTAATACATTCTTTTAAGGAAGAAAGTTTAATATTCCTAATAAAAGTGTTTATTTACATCAATAAATTAGAAAGTCTTGTAAAGTCATAAAAGGCTAAAATGATATTTTATTGATGAAAAAGTATAAACATATAACAAACCTATATGAACTAATCAAACTCATGTGAAAGTAAAGACATTCAAATGTTAATAAAGAGATGAAAGTTTAGGAATATGCACCATTAGCAAATATGCAATATAATACATGTACACATAACATATGTGAATGCAGATACATAGCTAGGCACATATAGTTTTTTTTGAAAAATGAGAAACGTTACAGGTAAAAATCTTAAGAACAATAGGAAAACAGAGCCCTAAGCTTCAAAGGAGAAACAAAAAGCACTAATAGCCTACGTGTACATAGAACAACAGTGATGGAATGAAACTGTTAAAGTGCTAAAATACTGACATGCATAAAAGTCTAGACTTAAACATAATCTGTAAAACTAAATGAACCGTTATTTTAATAGCATTCTGGGGGAAAATGAGTAAAACAAATATAAGAAAAAATGTCGGGCTTCCCCTGGTGGTCCAGTGGGTAAGGACACAGCCTTGCAGTGCAAGGGGCGACGGTTTGATCCCTGACCTGGGAGGATCCCACGTGCCGCGGAACGGCTGGACAGATGTGTCCAGTTACCGAGCCGGAGCTCTGGGGCGCATGCGCCCAGAGCCGGTGCTCTGCAGCGACAGACGCCACCGCGATGGGAGGCCCACAGGAGCCAAAGAACAAAGACGGATGTAAATAGAGAAATGAAAGACCAATAGAAGTGGCCCGCCCGTCCCCCTCCCTCCGCACCTTACCCCCCAAAAGATAAATAAATAAAATAAATGTTTTTTAAAAAAAATGTCCCGTTCACAAAATAAATAAAATAATTCAAATGTTTAATGCATTCCTATTCTGAGACTATGTCTAGATGGAACAAAATACAAGTGCATAACTTGAAATTTTAAGTAACAAGTATTATTTTAATAATTCAGAAAAATTTCTGAGCAAAATATCCAGAAATCATATAACATCAAACTGAGACAAAACAGGATACAAGGACATATTTAGGTCCATATATCCCATTTAGCCAGATAAGTTATAGTAATACATTCTTTTAAGGAAGAAAGTTTAATATTCCTAATAAAAGTGTTTATTTACATCAATAAATTAGAAAGTCTTGTAAAGTCATAAAAGGCTAAAATGATATTTTATTGATGAAAAAGTATAAACATATAACAAACCTATATGAACTAATCAAACTCATGTGAAAGTAAAGACATTCAAATGTTAATAAAGAGATGAAAGTTTTAGACTTTTAGAACTGGCAAAAAATAAAAATAGTGATGAAAATCATGACTGTGCTTTGTAGTTAAAAATATGTTTATATGTTATTGACTTTATTGAAATTAACAGACCTTTTTGGCAGTTTTAAAAAATATACATATTCAGTTATGATAAATGAGAATAAATAAAAAGAGGTAGCTACAAATACATGCTTATGGACTTTTTATAATCACAATTTTGGAAAAATGTGTATCTGTTAAAGAGTACTAACCAAATATGTTGTGACAAAATCATATAAAATATTCGTAACACTTAACATTTTTCTTTGTTTGCAACTATTTGGCTCTGAACGCTTATGTCTGTCTGTGAGGGAGGGATCCATTTTTCTGAGGGGATTTATGTAGCTCTTGAATGAATGATTTGATGTTTTCTGTCAGTTTTTAATAGTCTCCGGTGCTGTTTCTTCAACTTGATTCTGTCTCATCATCTTTCTCTTTTCCTTCTGTAACTCCATTTAGACATTTGTTTAGCTGTGCCCCAAATGTCTCATGTTGTTTTATAATTTTTCACTTATTAACCTTATATTATAATGTGGGCATTTTCCTTCAGTTTACTGATCACATTTCCTACTGTTTCTAATATTTAACCTTCTATTCATGCTCTCTATTAAATTTCTGTAATTCTCTAGTGTGTGTGTGTGTGTGTGTGTAAATATATATATATATATATATATATATATATATATATATATATATATACATATACATACGAATATATTACATGTTATGTTTATGCCAATTTCTTATTTGACTCCCTATTTTTATTGATTTGAAATCCCTGATATCAGGGTTTCTTTATTATGTCCTTTATTTGAGCAATTTTTAAGTTTATTTTATTTTATTTATTTATTTATTTTTTGGACACTTCTATTGGTCTTTCATTTATTTATTTTCACCCATCTTTGTTCTTTGGCCTATGTGGGCCTCCCATTGCAGTGGCCTCTCTCCTCACAGAGCACCAGCTCTGGGCGCATGCACTTCAGAGCTCTGCCTTGGTAGTTGGACACATTCGTCCAGCTGCTCTGCGGCAGGTGGGATCTTCCCAGGTCAGGGATCAAATGATGCCCCTTGCACTGCAAGGTGGTGTCCTTACCCACTGGACCACCGGGGAAGCCCAAGTTTATTTTAAATTATATGTCTGATTACACTGATATGTGAGTCAACTTTACTGTGTTTCTGTTTTCTATTTAAACTTTGGTTTACTTGAGTATGTGTTTTAACATGGCTCAGAAGTTTTAATTGAAAGCTGCATATATGAAAATTTGTGTTGATTCTGGATAATGTTATCATTCTTCACAGACAATTAGGTGGTTTTTTTTTTTTTAATTTATGGTTTTAGTTGTTTATTTTTTCTGGCAGGCATAAAGATTATAGATGGATTAGTGTGACATTGCCTAAATTTAATTTAGACGTGATTATGGCTGATACACATCTTTTTTCAATAGAGTAGTGTTTCTGCACACAATGTTGAGCTCCTAGGGTTTCAAAGAAAATCCTGGGTCATTCATAAAAGCCCTTCATATTGAGAGGCCTAGACCTCAATTCAGGACTTCCCTGGTAGCTCAGTGGTAAAGAATCTGCCTGCAAATGCGGAAGACATGGCTTTAATCCCTGGTTTAGGAAGATACCCTGGAGAAGAAAATGGCAACATACTCTAGGCTTCTTGCCTGGGAAATCCCATGGATTGAGGGGCCTTTCAGACTGGAGTTCATGGGGTTACAAAGAGTCAGACATGACTTAGCAACTAAGCAACAACAACAGACCTCAATCCACTGCCTCACCTGTATTGTGTAGCAGCAAAAATAGCTACTGAGGTGTTTAGCCTACTCAGTGCTGCTTTCTGCTGAGTTTCTTGAAGTTGCACCTTACACATGGACAGCTGTGTGTTTGATAAAGAATTCAAAAATAAGTTTAAAATGGAGTTTGGGCTCAGTTCTCCATGGTTCCCTCCTTTTCAGGGTCTGACCCGTCAAGTCCCAGATGTTTTGGCATAGACCACAAGCATCAACATCAACTTCTAACCACTGATGGGGTTCTGACTTTGTTCGTAAACTCTATTTTTCAGTGAACTAAAATGCAATCAGGGAAAAGGCCAGAGCAAATGCAAATTTCAGATTGTTGTATGTTCCTTCCCTTAGTTACTGTAGCCACTTAAGCACTGTGCTGCTTCCTCTCAAATGATTAACACATAATTTTACTTCCATAATTGTTAAAAGAAGAAATCTTCTGAAATTTATGAATTCTTATTTATTTATAGTTTATTCATTTTGACTTGTCAAGCTTAGTTCTTTTTTATGTTCTTTATTTTGAAACTTAGTTTATAAATTTACCTTTTTAGTACACTAATAAAATTGTTGAAATCATATAATTTTTCTTTGCACTTCAGTCACAACTAGACATTTGCATATAATTGTTTGTTGTTCTTAGTTATACTTATTTGTTCTTCTCCAGAACCTCTGAAGTTGGAAAAAGTGATAACTGGACAGCTGCTCTGGAATCAGAGGTGAAAGCTATATATGAGGAAAATATAAATTATTTTTGATTGCTTGCCTCTAGAAAGTTACAAGAGAGGAAATAGAGATATCTGGTTTATGATTGTGCCTTTGAAGGTTCTCTTTGCTAAAGCAACTTACCTTTACCCAGTCATACAAGTCTTGCTATATTAGTTTATTTGTTCACATGCCTGTATCCATCACCAGGATTAAGGTTACAAAACTCATTTAATATTCATTTTCTTTTCATCTTATGTAAAGAAGTTATGTTGTGGGGGATTTACTTTGGCAGAACAATATATTCGTACTATTTTTCAGAGATTAAATCAATCTGTTCTTACGTGCTTAGGTATTAGCCTTTGTATATTTTATGTTAACAGATGGAGAGATAGATTTGATATTTAAGACAAGGGAGAAGCTTTCAAGTTGGTTGAATTATTTTTAAAAAAGAGGGAAAGCAGAAAATATTGTTAGCAGCAGTGATAAATAAAATTATAAATAAAACATTTATTTCTGTAAACTTTTTTCTGTAAAATGAAAACAAGTGCAGCATTACAGAATTAAGTTAGGGATCTTATATCAATGAGGGTAAATATATAATTTACCTTGTTCAGAAGCTTGCAGTATTCTAACCACTGATGGGGTTCTGACTTTGTTCGTAAACTCTATTTTCAGTGAACTAAAATGCAATCAGGGAAAAGGCCAGAGCAAATGCAAATTTCAGATTGTTGTATGTTCCTTCCCTTAGTTACTGTAGCCACTTAAGCACTGTGCTGCTTCCTCTCAAATGATTAACACATAATTTTACTTCCATAATTGTTAAAAGAAGAAATCTTCTGAAATTTATGAATTCTTATTTATTTATAGTTTATTCATTTTGACTTGTCAAGCTTAGTTCTTTTTTATGTTCTTTATTTTGAAACTTAGTTTATACAATTTACCTTTTTAGTACACTAATAAAATTGTTGAAATCATATAATTTTTCTTTGCACTTCAGTCACAACTAGACATTTGCATATAATTGTTTGTTGTTCTTAGTTATACTTATTTGTTCTTCTCCAGAACCTCTGAAGTTGGAAAAAGTGATAACTGGACAGCTGCTCTGGAATCAGAGGTGAAAGCTATATATGAGGAAAATATAAATTATTTTTGATTGCTTGCCTCTAGAAAGTTACAAGAGAGGAAATAGAGATATCTGGTTTATGATTGTGCCTTTGAAGGTTCTCTTTGCTAAAGCAACTTACCTTTTACCCAGTCATACAAGTCTTGCTATATTAGTTTATTTGTTCACATGCCTGTATCCATCACCAGGATTAAGGTTACAAAACTCATTTAATATTCATTTTCTTTTCATCTTATGTAAAGAAGTTATGTTGTGGGGGATTTACTTTGGCAGAACAATATATTCGTACTATTTTTCAGAGATTAAATCAATCTGTTCTTACGTGCTTAGGTATTAGCCTTTGTATATTTTATGTTAACAGATGGAGAGATAGATTTGATATTTAAGACAAGGGAGAAGCTTTCAAGTTGGTTGAATTATTTTTAAAAAAGAGGGAAAGCAGAAAATATTGTTAGCAGCAGTGATAAATAAAATTATAAATAAAACATTTATTTCTGTAAACTTTTTTTTTCTGTAAAATGAAAACAAGTGCAGCATTACAGAATTAAGTTAGGGATCTTATATCAATGAGGGTAAATATATAATTTACCTTGTTCAGAAGCTTGCAGTATAGTAAAAATCAAAGTTCTGTGTCATATAGAAATCAAGGATTTGTCAATCACAATTAGTAACGTCTACCATGATGCAGATAAATTCCTTCATTAGAATATGTACATCCGTCAAGATTTTTGTGGATGAATCTATTTGCTAAGCTTTTACATTGCCCTTGACCTTGAAACAAAAGAATTTGTCTCCATAAAGTATTAAACAAAAGACACAAAAATAGGATCAAATTATAGTATTGTACATTCTAGAAGTGTGCAGTAACTTTATTTTCATGATAGTCAACCCAGGGATAGATGCTAATTATAATGCACTAATCATTCTACCCAAGAAAATGGAGCTGTTAAAATATTCAAAATGACAAAAAGAAGTTTCATTTGCACTGAGAAATTTTACCTGGAGAAATTTGACAGAAGAACGTGTTTTGGGCAATCAATCATGGCTGTCTACAATGGTATTAATCACCCTGTGGGCCAGGTTGTTTGTCTTCTCATCATCTTGGAGGCTTAGATATTTAAAAATGTTCTGCCAAGATGCTGTTCATGTAAATGAACCATATGCTGGAAGTTTGCAATGTTGCCAAGGTGTTGTTAAAACTTGTTCAAGGTAGAAAGTTTTGCTCATTATGTTCATGTTTATTACTGAAGAAAAACTTAGTCCTTTATAAGGCAGTCCAAACATTCAAAATTTGAAAAGTGAAAATAGCATTGATATTTTGTCAGTTTCTTTCTTTCTTACGTATTATTTATCAGAACATAGATATGACAAATAACTATTATATTGGATTTCTTTCTAGTTCTCAGAGGGAACAATTACATCAAATATATGTTATCTATAATGGATTTTCCTTCTGAAAAAAAATCTGATATCTATTCAGTATTTGTGATAAGATGCTTCGATGTTGAATGTTTTCATTCACAAACTGTTTTTAAATGTTTTATGATTTTTCATTTAAAGATTGAATATTTTTAAAAGATTTCCAAAATAAATAGGGGATTCTTTTCATGGAAAATAGTTTCATACCATCATTCAATCTGGTAACATGAATCACTAAGGGCAAACTGTGACTGAAAATCAGCAGTTACCCATTTATTCAGTATATTTACAAATGAGATCATATTAGGTGATGTGAAGTTGATAACATTGAAGACACGGTTCAGGTCATGAGAAATAAAGTTAGTACAATTGAGATCTGGTTTGTAAACAAATAAAATAACTGTGAGGCAAAATAAACTGATCAGATATAATTTGTAATAAAAAGGATACATAGTTCTGTAAGTTTCCCCTCAAAAAGAAAACACTAACTTCAAAAGAGATATGCACCTGCATGTTCATGGCAGCGCTAGTTACAATAGCCAGGATAAAGAAACAGCCTCAGTGTCTATGACTGACACATACAATAGGATTGTTTTTGTTCAGTCACTAAATCCTTTCTGACTCTTTGGACCAGTTGAACTGCAGCATCCAGTCTTCCCTGTCCTTGCCTATCTCCTGGAAATTGCTCAAACTCATGTCTGTTAAGTCAGTGATGCTATCCAACCATCTCATCCTCTGTCCCCCACTTCCCCTCTTGCCCTCAATCTTTCCCAGCATCAGGGTCTTTTCCCAGTGAGTCAGCTCTTTCCATCAGGTGTCCAAAGTATTGTAGCTTCAGCTTCAGTATCAGTCCTTCCAATGAACATTCAGGGTTGATTTCCTTTAAGATTGACTGGCTTGATCTCCTTGCAGTCCAAGAGACTCTCAAGTGTCTTTTCCAGCCCCACAGATTGAAGGCGTCAATTCTTTGGTGCTCACATCCAAACATGACTATTGGAAAAGACATAATTTGACTATATGTACCTTTGTCAGCAAAGTGATGTCTCTCCTTTTAATACACTGTCTAGGTTTGTCATAGATTTCTTTCCAAGGAAGAAGGGTCTTTTAATTTCATGGCTGCAATCACTGTCCACAGTGATTTTGGAACCCAAGAAAAAAAAAAAAAAAGATCTGTTAACAGTTTCCATTTTTTTACTCATCTATTAGCTATGAAGTAATGGGATCAGATGCCATGATCATAGAATTTGAATGTTGAGTTTTAAGTGCACTTTTTCACTCTTCTCTTTCACTCTTATCAAGAAGTTCTCTAGTTTCTCTTTGATTTCTGTCATTAGAGTGGTATAATTTGCATATCTGAGGTTGTTGATATTTCACCTGGTGATCTTGATTCCAATTTGGAGTTCGTCCAGCCCAGCTTTCAAAGTATGTACTCCACGTAGGAATTCAATATACAGCCTTGACATACTCTTTTCCCAATTCTGAACCAGTCTCTTTTTCATTGTCCAGTTCTAACTGCATACAGTTTCTCAGGAGGCATGTAAGGTGATTTGGTATTCTCATCTCTTTAAGGATTTTCCATAGTGTGTTGTGATCCACACAGTCAAAGGTTTTAACATAGTCAATGAAGCAGAAATAGTTGTTTTTCTGGAATTCCCTTGCTTTTTCTATGATCTAGCTGATGCTGGAAATTTGATCTCTGGTTCCTCTGCCTTTTCTAAATTCAGCTTGTGCATCTGAAAGTTCTTGGGTCACATACTGTTGAAACCCAGCTTAAGAGATTTTGAACATTACCTTTGTGGCATAATAATAATGGGATGTTATTCAGTTATAAAAAAAGAGAAGAATGAAATATTGAAATAGGTATAACAACATAGATGGACCTTGAGGTGTTGTATTAAGTGAAATTAAGTCAGAGAACAACAAATACTATATGACCTCTCTTACATGAGGAATTTGGAGAAAAAAAAAAAATCAATAAGCTCCCAGATATAGAAAACAGATCAGTGCTTAACAGAGGTAGCAAATGAAGGTGTGGAAGAAATGGGTGAAGGGGAACAAAAGTTTAAAAGTTATAAAATAAAAAAAATTAAACTCCGTTAGAATGTATTTAGTACAAAAGGAATTTCATTCCAAGGGAATGGGGGAGATAGATAGCTAAATAAAACTAAACCTTTATTATATATTTGTGCCTGTGTTCCAGAGGCATATTTGTTTGTAATTTTCTTGTTGTTGCTTGCAATGTCTGGTTTTAGAATGGAGGTAATACTGGCTTCACAGAATACATTAAGAAGTACTTGTTTTCATTATAAATTCTGAAGGAGTTTTTGTAGAACTGGTGCAATTTTCTTCCTTAAATGTTTGATGGAGCTAACCAGTGAATACATGTGTGGCTGGAATTTTCTTTGTGGGAAGATTTTTTTAATTATAAGGATGATTTCTTTAATAATTAATTTAATCAAAATATCTATTAATTTTTGGTTAATTTTTATAATTTGCATCTACTAAGCAATTTATATTTGTCACCACGTTTGCAGTTTTTGTTAGTATATCATTGTTTGTATATCCCCATATTAGCTTTTTAGCATATGTAGAATCAGCAGTTACATTTCCCTTTCATTTCTCATTTTGGTAACTTCTGTCATCTCTCTTTTATCTTGATTAATCTCCCCATATGTTTAGCAGTTTTAAATCTTTATAAAAAACTAGCTTTTGATTTCACTGATTTTCTCTGTTAATCTATTTCATGTTCTATGGCTCTGCTTGTTATCTTATTTGGTGAACCCAATTTTATCAAATTTGATAAGAGTTTTTCCTTATTATATTCAGCTTGTGCATCTGAAAGTTCTTGGGTCACATACTGTTGAAACCCAGCTTAAGAGATTTTGAACATTACCTTTGTGGCATAATAATAATGGGATGTTATTCAGTTATAAAAAAAGAGAAGAATGAAATATTGAAATAGGTATAACAACATAGATGGACCTTGAGGTGTTGTATTAAGTGAAATTAAGTCAGAGAACAACAAATACTATATGACCTCTCTTACATGAGGAATTTGGAGAAAAAAAAAAAAATCAATAAGCTCCCAGATATAGAAAACAGATCAGTGCTTAACAGAGGTAGCAAATGAAGGTGTGGAAGAAATGGGTGAAGGGGAACAAAAGTTTAAAAGTTATAAAATAAAAAAAATTAAACTCCGTTAGAATGTATTTAGTACAAAAGGAATTTCATTCCAAGGGAATGGGGGAGATAGATAGCTAAATAAAACTAAACCTTTATTATATATTTGTGCCTGTGTTCCAGAGGCATATTTGTTTGTAATTTTCTTGTTGTTGCTTGCAATGTCTGGTTTTAGAATGGAGGTAATACTGGCTTCACAGAATACATTAAGAAGTATTTGTTTTCATTATAAATTCTGAAGGAGTTTTTGTAGAACTGGTGCAATTTTCTTCCTTAAATGTTTGATGGAGCTAACCAGTGAATACATGTGTGGCTGGAATTTTCTTTGTGGGAAGATTTTTTTAATTATAAGGATGATTTCTTTAATAATTAATTTAATCAAAATATCTATTAATTTTTGGTTAATTTTTATAATTTGCATCTACTAAGCAATTTATATTTGTCACCACGTTTGCAGTTTTTGTTAGTATATCATTGTTTGTATATCCCCATATTAGCTTTTTAGCATATGTAGAATCAGCAGTTACATTTCCCTTTCATTTCTCATTTTGGTAACTTCTGTCGTCTCTCTTTTATCTTGATTAATCTCCCCATATGTTTAGCAGTTTTAAATCTTTATAAAAAACTAGCTTTTGATTTCACTGATTTTCTCTGTTAATCTATTTCATGTTCTATGGCTCTGCTTGTTATCTTATTTGGTGAACCCAATTTTATCAAATTTGATAAGAGTTTTTCCTTATTACTTATCCAAATACTTTGCTTTCTCCTATGGGACTCATTATGACACTTATGTTTGGAAGGTGGATAAGTAGGAGGAATTGAAAGCAAAACTAGTTTTCTGAGAATCATAATTGGGAGGAGATGAGTGAGGTTGCTCATTAGGGTAACTTAGAAACGAGTCAATGGTTTCTGACCTAAGGAAATTGCAATGGGATTGGAGAGGTCTGGAAACAGGAAACGTTAGAAATCAAACATAGTAACACTTTAGACTTTTGCTTGTGTAAGTGTCTAGCTTTTGTTATTTTTATTGTAGGACGTATTACTTTTGGAGAGAAATGGTGAGTTTTGTGCTTTTCATTTTTCTAGTGAATACCCCAGGAAGTAAGAGGTATACTTGATTTTAATAATATTCAAAAGTGACAATAAAGTGGATCAAGCAAGGAGTCACTCAGCTGCAGTGTGTTTGGCTAACTGATGAACTTTGATCACAATGTTCCCTTATTTCTGGATTCTCACTCACACTAATCTCTATTAATATTTGTGAATTAGTTTGAATGTCATCCTTATGAGTACATGAATGTTGCTCATAAGGAATGGTATTTTGAGCATTTGTCTGAATAGTGAAATTACAAGACATACTTTATGGACTATAAAACCTCTTCTGTCACATAAATACAATGAAGAAGAAAGAACCAATTCTAATCTAAAAAAGATGAACATGCACATTAGAAACCTCATGCTGAACTTGATTTTAAAGAAGTTCATCAGGGAAATGTAATTTGTTCGCTCCTTTTCTTTGTTGGTTTTATTGTTTTATTTTCCTGTCATTGCTACACTCTGTTTTTTTTCACTGCCTCTTTTCTGTTTCCTTTATATACTCAGGAACACTTTTTAGCTTGAATAGATTTGTGAAGAATTTGTTTGTTTCCAATCAGTTTATTGCTTGGAGAAAAGTTGAGATATTGAAAAGGAAATGTAAACTTTTTCAGTCCAGCTTGACAGGTCTATTACGTTTCAGATTTAGAAGTGATTCATAGGTTTCCTCAGATTTTCAGAACTAGCCTACCTGTTTAGTAAAAACTCTCCTTCAGGGCGTCTATTTGTTAGTGAGATTTTTTTTCAATACAAGTAACATAGATATTTCTGTATAGTCACATTTTAAGTTATGAACGCAATAGGCACAACTTACTACTGCTATTATTGTTACTACCACTTACTAATATAATATTGAATAATTAACATTTTTGAGAGCATATTGATACTTACTAGGCATTGCTGTAGCCACTTCCCATGTATTTAATTCTTATTTAAGCAATATGAAGTAAGTAGCACATTCCTCCCTGTTTCACACATGAAAAATTGAGGTGCCTGATTTGTAAGCAATTTGCTGAGAGTTACATGGTAAGTGACAGTGTTCAAGTTTGAACTCAGGCTTTGGGGATCAAACATTCAGTCTTTAAAAAAAAATTCTTGTGAGTTTTCTACTTTAATGAATAAATATCATCATTAAATAAGTGCCATCAGACTAGCGGCTACCTGAATTAGTTGTGACAGTATTTCAGTGGTTAGCATTTGATCTTTCTAGTTAATGCTATGTAACAGAACATTTCAGGGCATATTCAGTAGAAATATTCACTAATATTAGTGAGAGTATTTAAAATCTTTAATCCATATTTCTGATTAGTTATCTAAATGAAGTTCATTATCTGTTTGTGGGTGCTCAGTTGCATCCAACTCTTTGCAACCTCATGAACTATAGCCTCTAGGCTCCTCTGTCCGTGGAATTTTCCATGCAAGAACACTGAAGTGTTATGGACATTGAGGTGAGGAAGGGGAAAATGCTGTGGGACTAGGGGATCTCATACAGGAGTTCTGTGGTGACCTGGGGGGGGTGAGGAATTTTCTTTGTTGGTTTTATTGTTTTATTTTCCTGTCATTGCTACACTCTGTTTTTTTTCACTGCCTCTTTTCTGTTTCCTTTATATACTCAGGAACACTTTTTAGCTTGAATAGATTTGTGAAGAATTTGTTTGTTTCCAATGAGTTTATTGCTTGGAGAAAAGTTGAGATATTGAAAAGGAAATGTAAACTTTTTCAGTCCAGCTTGACAGGTCTATTACGTTTCAGATTTAGAAGTGATTCATAGGTTTCCTCAGATTTTCAGAACTAGCCTACCTGTTTAGTAAAAACTCTCCTTCAGGGCATCTATTTGTTAGTGAGATTTTTTTTCAATACAAGTAACATAGATATTTCTGTATAGTCACATTTTAAGTTATGAACGCAATAGGCACAACTTACTACTGCTATTATTGTTACTACCACTTACTAATATAATATTGAATAATTAACATTTTTGAGAGCATATTGATACTTACTAGGCATTGCTGTAGCCACTTCCCATGTATTTAATTCTTATTTAAGCAATATGAAGTAAGTAGCACATTCCTCCCTGTTTCACACATGAAAAATTGAGGTGCCTGATTTGTAAGCAATTTGCTGAGAGTTACATGGTAAGTGACAGTGTTCAAGTTTGAACTCAGTCTTTGGGGATCAAACATTCAGTCTTTAAAAAAAAATT
Source organism: Tragulus kanchil (assembly GCA_022376925.1). NCBI lineage: Eukaryota > Metazoa > Chordata > Mammalia > Artiodactyla > Tragulidae > Tragulus > Tragulus kanchil. The sequence goes on from JAIOJX010000025.1 coordinate 15,733,077, forward strand.
CTTGTGAGTTTTCTACTTTAATGAATAAATATCATCATTAAATAAGTGCCATCAGACTAGCGGCTACCTGAATTAGTTGTGACAGTATTTCAGTGGTTAGCATTTGATCTTTCTAGTTAATGCTATGTAACAGAAAAATTTCAGGGCATATTCAGTAGAAATATTCACTAATATTAGTGAGAGTATTTAAAATCTTTAATCCATATTTCTGATTAGTTATCTAAATGAAGTTCATTATCTGTTTGTGGGTGCTCAGTTGCATCCAACTCTTTGCAACCTCATGAACTATAGCCTCTAGGCTCCTCTGTCCGTGGAATTTTCCATGCAAGAACACTGAAGTGTTATGGACATTGAGGTGAGGAAGGGGAAAATGCTGTGGGACTAGGGGATCTCATACAGGAGTTCTGTGGTGATCTGGAGGGGTGGGATGGGGAGAGAGAGAGTTCGGTTGTGGGGATGTGTATATACCTATGGAGGATTTGGGTCAATGTGTGGCAGTAAACAATAAAACTGTAAAAAATAAAATAAAGTCTTTGAAAAAAGAATACTGAAGTGTGTTGCAAGTGTCTACTCCAGGGGATCCTGATGACCCAGGAATCGAACCTGCATCTCCTGCATTGACAGACAGATTCTTCACCACTGTGCTACCTGAGAAAGCCCCAGTTTATGTAAGTTATTTGAACCACTGATATCTAATTGGCATATTTAAGATTTAGTTTGTTGATGATGTATATTTTGTAAGGAAACATTGAATTGTTTTCTGTGGCCAAATAACTGATATTCTGTGGTTCATTAGTAAATAATTAGCTTTAAATACAATCCACTTGCCTTATCCCCCTAAACGATTGGAAGAGACAAGTTGGACATACAACTTTACATTATATGCTCATTGTATGGTACTTTGATATCCAGTATAAGGACTATGAAGCATCTGCCTTAATTTAAAATCAATGGTTCACCTTGCTTAAAAAAGAGTTTTTGATATTTAGGTACATCCTTACAAATTGTATGTATTTAGAATAAATTATTTTAAGAAACACAATATTTTATAACAGACTATTAATTGTTCTAATATAAGCAAACATAAATAAAGTATAATTTCCTCTAGGAAAGTATAAAAATTTAAAAAGGATTAAAAAATAGTTAAAGAAATGCACAGAAATCTCTATCCTACAACATCAATTATTAGTGAGATTGGAAGTTAAGTATTATCTGAAGACAGTAAAATAAATGTGCATTCATTTTCTTGTTCAAACATGCAGTACCACATTTGAAAACTTTCATATGGTCTCCTTTTATGTGTGTCGCATAGGGGTTGGGAACCTGTGAATTTTACTGCTTAGAATTGTGTTTTATCTGTTTCAGTGTAATACATGAAGTTCAGTGTTCCAGAGGCTTACAAGTCAGATATGGAAGGAAGAGTAGAATTGGTCTATAGGCTGAGAAAGACAGATCTGTATGCAAACATCAGTATATCCTGTGGCTTTGCAGTGGGTTCTGAGAACTGCCTGAGGACTCTTCTACCTCAGTCCTAAAGGCAGCTGTGACCATTGACCAAAATTTCCTGAAATGTTAGAAATAGTAGTAAAAATGAGGTTCAACTTTCTTGACCTTATCTCTTCTAGCATTTCATCTGTTTTGTAAGCATTTTACATTTTTCAGATTGAAATATTGGATTTATTTCTGATTACTAGATATAATTCTGACTGATAAAGTTATGATAGAAGTAGTTCTAGGAAACCCATCTGCAAAAATACAAATCTAGTATTTGTTATCTCAGTTAATTTTGAAGGGATTGGTGGTCACTTAACCAGAATAAAATTGATTGGAGTTCATATAATTCAATAAGAATCAGACATATGAATTAAGATATATATTTCCCTAGGATGGACTTTTTATTTATTTTAATTTATTTTATTCAAGTATAATTGATTTACAATTTTGTGATAATTTATGCTGTAGAGCAAAGTGATTCAGTTATACAGGTATATACATTTTTTAATATTCTTTTCTATTATGGTTTATCACCTGATATTGAACATAGTTCCTTGTGCTCTATAGTAGGAACTTTTTTATCTATTCCACATATAAATAGTTTGCATCTTCTAATCCTAAACTTCCAATTCATTTCTCCCTACCCCAACCACCTTGGCAACTACAAGTCAGTTCACTCTGAATCTGTTTTGTAGATAAGTTTATTTGTGTCACATTTTCTATTCCACATGTAAGTGATATTATGTGGTGTTTGTCTTTGACTTTCTTCACTTAATATGATAATCTCTAGGTCCATCTATTTTGTTGCACGTGGCATTATTTCATTTTCTTGTGATTGAGTAGTATATGAATACAATACTATCGATCAATCAATCTCTCTCTATCTATCTATATTCCACAACGTTTTTAATCTATTCATCTGTCAGTGGACACTGATGCTGATTCCATGTCTTGGCTATTGTGAATACTACTGCTATGAACATAGAGGTATAGGTATCTTTTTAATTATAGTTTTCTCTGGATAAATCCCCAGGAATTAGATTGCTAGATCATATGGCAAGTCTAGTTTTAGTTTTTTGAGGAACCCCTATGTTGTGGAAAGTTTATAAATGGGGTTTTTATTTAAAGCAAGGTTAAGTCTAGTCAAGTGGCTGTTGAAATGGAGTATTACATCAGGCATTAGGATTTATGAATAATAGAAGGACTTCCTCTTTTGTACAGCATGTAAGAAGGCTTACATAGAATATGGCAGGTTAGGGACTTTATATGCACATCTCAAAGCATGTCCAGAAAGGACAAGGATTTTAGGTTTTTCTTAAAAATATTTTTTATCATTTTAACCTAAGGACTGATTTACCCTACTACGACACATTTGATCTTTCAGACTGTGAAATTATAACTTAAGTTGGATTTATAGCCTTGCCTCTTATTTAGATATTCTCTTATTGATAAAGAGTGGTACTTGGAAAACTGAAAAAGGGTAATAATCAAGTAAGCATCAATCTCAAAGGAAGCTAGTATTCTTGAGATAAAGATCCTTTAATGATTTTAATTCAGTCACAGACCTTTATTTGGATATTGATTCTAATCAACTCTAACCACACTACCATTTAGGTTTCCACACCTAAAACTAGAGCAATAGCGTTAGTCGCTCATTCATGTCTGACTCTTTGCGACCCCATGAACTGTAGTCCACCAGGCTCCTCTGTCAGTTGAAATTCTCCAGGCAAGAATACTGGCATAGGAAGCTGTTCCCTTCTCATGGGGATCTTCCTTATACAAGGATTGAACTTGAATCTCCTGCATTGCAGGCAAACTTTACTGTCTGAGCCACCAGTGAAGCCCTGCCTGGAGTAGATCTTATTATAGTCCAAGAAAATGAGTACAATATCTGAATAGGAAGGAAATAGTAGATACAGATAGAAACCTGGGGGAAATGAATAGAGATAGCTTCTGAGACCCTATAGGAAGAAATGTCAAGCTAAATGTATTCATATGAATATACTTACCAAAGATGATAGGTTTATATTTTAACTTATAAATATGATATTGACTATTAGAATTGCATAGGTGGTTAACTGATTTATGACTTAGTAGCAGCCCAAATTAAATAAAGTCTTATTGTCAAAACTTTCTCAGTATAGTAAACAAATATAAATTTGAAAGGTTAGGAAGATAGAAATATTGGAATACATTTTTCTTCTCTTATTTTTTCTTCATTCCCCTCCTTATGAATCTTTGTTCTCAAGAAGTGATGAGGTAAACCACCATCATCAAAGACTGGAAAAATCTATTGATAAAATGGATGTCTGCATTCCTAGAGAATTCTAGCAGATGTCTTCTGCAGCCTAGAAGAAGTCACCATTAAAATGAATCTCCCTGGGCTTCCTTGGTGGTCCAGTGGGTAAGGACACCGCCTTGCAGTGCAAGGGGCGCCGGTTCGATCCCTGGCCTGGGAAGATCCCAAGTGCCGCGGAGCAGCTGGACCGATGTGTCCAACTACTGAGCCGGAGTTCTGGAGCGCATGCGCCCAGAGCCAGTGCTCTGAGACAACAGAGGCTATTGCGATGGGAGGCCCACATGAGCCAAAGAACAAAGATGGATGAGACTGAATAAATGAAAGACCAATAGAAGTGGCCCACCCGCCCCCTTCTGTCCCACCCCCCCAAAAAAAAGGTTAAAAAATAAATAAATAAATAAATAAAATAAAATGAATCTCCCTAATTTTATGATAATGATGAGATCCCAGCATAGTACAGTCAAATACCCATTCTTAAACTTCTGATCCAGGTGAACATTGTACTTAAAAGGTCTGCAGAACCTGAGTGAAAATAAGAATGGCTTAACTGGTAGGGATCTTCATAATGTCCCAGTAGTGAAATACATTGGCAGTTTATTAAGGTCTTAATAGCTTTTTGTAATTTAAAATGAACAAACGAGACAGAATAAAAATGGACAAAACACTCTATATCTGGTGAATGTTTTGTCTTTCCCTACAATAGAATGTTGCTGCTGCTCTTATTTCCCAGACCTAATATAACAAACAGACACAGAATCCCTTGAAGTATAAATCAGAACTAAGAAATAGGTGCCATAGGTATGTATTTCCTATCCAAAAGGAATATCTAGATTATATTCATAATGAATTAATGTTCTGGAAAGAAGATACACAGTTTTAAGGAACTATTGAATATTGTCTCTGAAGTGGCACTAATTATTTGGGCCCTTGTTATCACTATGTTTTGAAAACAAAGGACCAGGGTCAATAAATGCATGCTTGATGATGCTTTAATGCCCCCACCTCAGATTGTGACTTTTCTTAGAATACTAATTTGAATTAAGATCTACCTAAACCAGTCTTCATGCTATAAAGGATACTGTGAGTGAATCTTTGAGAAGGAAAAAAATAATAGAATAGTTTATCCAATTGATTTTTTAAAAAGCATATGTTGAGATAAAGATGAAAGCATTATTTAGCAAACAGACCACAGAATAAATGGCCTATGTAAGATATATTACAAAACAGAAAACAGAATAGAAAACATTGAGTAAGAGACACTTAAAAAATTAATAAAATGCATAAAGCTTACATCATTTCATAGAAGGCATGTCTTTGAGAAAATCTCATTTAAATGCTACTTTACTTTTTCCAAGCATTGAAAGAAAAAGTAAGTCATTTTCTAATTGCAGGTATATTTTTGAAACCAAACCTTGCCAAATATTACCCAAATAAATATAATTACAGCCTTGATTATAAATACTATAATGATATTTAAAAAGATATTTCTACCTGGAAACTGTTACGGTCACCTGATTTTCAAAAAAGAACCTTCACAGGTGTAATTCAATTAAGGATCTCAATTTGAAACCATTTTTAATAATCTGAGTAGCCTTTAAACCCTTATATGACAGAGCAAGAGGAATATTTGAGGCACACAGATGAAGATAAAGGAAGAGACCAAAGTTATGCAGCCATCAGTCCAGGTAACCTGGAGCCACTGGAAATTGAAAGAGGCAAGGAATGCCATCTCTGTATCCCATAGTCTTTGGACAGAGAGAGGCCAGGCCACTCACTCTAAATAAACCTCTATGACTCTTCTCTTATCTTTTTCATCTGATGTTTATCCCAACATATTCTTTTTTAAAATTGATTGGACAAATTATTTTATCCAACATCAGATTGCAGAAAGCAAGGAAGAACTAAAGAGTCCCTTGATGAAGGTGAAAGAGGAGAGTGGAAAAGCTGGCTTAAAACTCAACATCTCAAAAACTTCAAACAACAAATTGGAACTAATTATTTGGGCCCTTGTTATCACTATGTTTTGAAAACAAAGGACCAGGGTCAATAAATGCATGCTTGATGATGCTTTAATGCCCCCACCTCAGATTGTGACTTTTCTTAGAATACTAATTTGAATTAAGATCTACCTAAACCAGTCTTCATGCTATAAAGGATACTGTGAGTGAATCTTTGAGAAGGAAAAAAATAATAGAATAGTTTATCCAATTGATTTTTTAAAAAGCATATGTTGAGATAAAGATGAAAGCATTATTTAGCAAACAGACCACAGAATAAATGGCCTATGTAAGATATATTACAAAACAGAAAACAGAATAGAAAACATTGAGTAAGAGACACTTAAAAAATTAATAAAATGCATAAAGCTTACATCATTTCATAGAAGGCATGTCTTTGAGAAAATCTCATTTAAATGCTACTTTACTTTTTCCAAGCATTGAAAGAAAAAGTAAGTCATTTTCTAATTGCAGGTATATTTTTGAAACCAAACCTTGCCAAATATTACCCAAATAAATATAATTACAGCCTTGATTATAAATACTATAATGATATTTAAAAAGATATTTCTACCTGAAAACTGTTACGGTCACCTGATTTTCAAAAAAGAACCTTCACAGGTGTAATTCAATTAAGGATCTCAATTTGAAACCATTTTTAATAATCTGAGTAGCCTTTAAACCCTTATATGACAGAGCAAGAGGAATATTTGAGGCACACAGATGAAGATAAAGGAAGAGACCAAAGTTATGCAGCCATCAGTCCAGGTAACCTGGAGCCACTGGAAATTGAAAGAGGCAAGGAATGCCATCTCTGTATCCCATAGTCTTTGGACAGAGAGAGGCCAGGCCACTCACTCTAAATAAACCTCTATGACTCTTCTCTTATCTTTTTCATCTGATGTTTATCCCAACATATTCTTTTTTAAAATTGATTGGACAAATTATTTTATCCAACATCAGATTGCAGAAAGCAAGGAAGAACTAAAGAGTCCCTTGATGAAGGTGAAAGAGGAGAGTGGAAAAGCTGGCTTAAAACTCAACACTCAAAAATTCAAACAACTAAAATCATGGCATTCTGTCCTATCACTTCATGGCAAATGTGGAAACAGTGGAAACCGTGGAATACTTTGATTTCTTGGGCTCCAAAATTACTGTGAATGGTGACTGTAGCCATGAAATTAGAAGATGCTTGCTCTTTGGAAGAAAACCTAGACAATGTATTAAAAAGCAGAGACATTACTTTGCTGACAAAGGTCCATATAGTCAAAGCTATGGTTTTCTCAGTAGTCATGTATGAATGTGAGAGTTGGTCCATAAAGAAAGCCAAAGAATTGTGGTGCTGGAAAAGACTATTGAGTCCCTTGGACTGCCAGGAGATCAAACCAGTCAATCTTAACGAAAATCAACCCTGAATATTCATTGGAAGAACTGATTCTGAAGTTGAAGCTCCAATAATTTGGCCACCTGATGGGAAGAGCCAACTCATTGGAAAAGATCCTAAACCTGGGAAAGATTGAAGCCAGGAGAAGGGTACAGCAGAGAATGAGATGGTTGGATGGTATCACCAACTCAATGAATGTGAATTTGAGCAAGCTCCAGGAGATGGTGAAGGACAGGGTTACCTGGTGTGCTGCAGTCCACGAGTTCACAGGTCAGACATGACTGAGCAACTGAACAACAGTAAAATGATTTTAGTATCCTAGCCTCCACAACTGTGAAAGAATGCATTTGTTGTTCGACGCCTCCCAGTTTTAAGACTTTGTTTTAACAGTTCTATGTAACTAATATTGTGTGTGTGTGTGTGTGTGTGTGTGTGTGTATGTGTTAGTCATGCAGTTGTATCCAACTCTTTGCAGCCCCATGGACTTTGGCCCACTGGGCTTCTATGGCCATGGGATTCTCCAGGTAGGTATGCTGAAGTGGGTTGCCATTTTCTTCTCCAGGGAACTATTACAGATATTGATACAAATAAACCTCTATGACTCTTCTCTTATCTTTTTCATCTGATGTTTATCCCAACATATTCTTTTTTAAAATTGATTGGACAAATTATTTTATCCAACATCAGATTGCAGAAAGCAAGGAAGAACTAAAGAGTCCCTTGATGAAGGTGAAAGAGGAGAGTGGAAAAGCTGGCTTAAAACTCAACACTCAAAAATTCAAACAACTAAAATCATGGCATTCTGTCCTATCACTTCATGGCAAATGTGGAAACAGTGGAAACCGTGGAATACTTTGATTTCTTGGGCTCCAAAATTACTGTGAATGGTGACTGTAGCCATGAAATTAGAAGATGCTTGCTCCTTGGAAGAAAGCCTAGACAATGTATTAAAAAGCAGAGACATTACTTTGCTGACAAAGGTCCATATAGTCAAAGCTATGGTTTTCTCAGTAGTCGTGTATGAATGTGAGAGTTGGTCCATAAAGAAAGCCAAAGAATTGTGGTGCTGGAAAAGACTATTGAGTCCCTTGGACTGCCAGGAGATCAAACCAGTCAATCTTAACGAAAATCAACCCTGAATATTCATTGGAAGAACTGATTCTGAAGTTGAAGCTCCAATAATTTGGCCACCTGATGAGAAGAGCCAACTCATTGGAAAAGATCCTAAACCTGGGAAAGATTGAAGCCAGGAGAAGGGTACAGCAGAGAATGAGATGGTTGGATGGTATCACCAACTCAATGAATGTGAATTTGAGCAAGCTCCAGGAGATGGTGAAGGACAGGGTTACCTGGTGTGCTGCAGTCCACGAGTTCACAGGTCAGACATGACTGAGCAACTGAACAACAGTAAAATGATTTTAGTATCCTAGCCTCCACAACTGTGAAAGAATGCATTTGTTGTTCGACGCCTCCCAGTTTTAAGACTTTGTTTTAACAGTTCTATGTAACTAATATTGTGTGTGTGTGTGTGTGTGTGTGTGTGTGTGTATGTGTTAGTCATGCAGTTGTATCCAACTCTTTGCAGCCCCATGGACTTTGGCCCACTGGGCTTCTATGGCCATGGGATTCTCCAGGTAGGTATGCTGAAGTGGGTTGCCATTTTCTTCTCCAGGGAACTATTACAGATATTGATACAAATATTCTAAGGAAACTATTAACAGTAAAATTCATTTGTAGATTAAAAAGATAATCCATAAAACCCAAGGAATATTAGATATATACATTTGAAGATGGTTATTTATTAAAATATATTTATATAGCCATTTTCACATTTGTAAGAAAATCATAATAACAATAAACAGAAACCTGTACACGGTACTTACCATGTACCTGCTCTATTCAAGCACTTTCCAGTAAATCATCATAGCAATCTTATGAGGTATATTTATCTAAGTACTTTTGTATAAAAGAAAACTGAAAGAAACAAAACTAAAGCAAAGTTAAGTAGCTTTACAAATATTGTGTAGCCAGTAGATGGTGAACTTGGATTTTAAATAGCAAGTAACTGGCTCCAGAGTCCCTCCATAGTAACAGAATAGTACAATCATTTTCATGGATGCTGAAATGGGATTTGACCAAAACAGATAATCAATCTTGCCTGAATCACCATTAATCTAGATAAAATACACAGTACTTAACATTAATATATATATGTATGTATATATATATATATATATATATATATTGGTTTTAAACCCTGAAGTTCTTCATATTACTGTCAGAAGTTAAACAAGGACACTCAGTATTCCTAATGTTAGCATATTATCATTATACTGGATGCACTAAAAACACAGCAAGGCAAGTTAAAAATAGAGAAATGTGAGATATAAACATTTTATGATATGTGTGTGCATGTATATATATACATGGATAAGGTCTTTCTGCCTAATTTCTATTTTTATTCTAGTCCTAACCAGATAAAGCTAGTACAAGAATATTGCACAAGTGCAGTGTTTGCACTGTTGTAATTACAAAAGTGAGATGAGTCATGAACACAGTTTTAGAGTTTAAGTATGACTAAATGGATTGTATAATATAAATTAGATTACACTGGCCAGACACTGCCTGGTTTCCATAGTTATGAAAACCTCTTCATGTCAGTAAAATTATGGTTAAAATAGTCACATGAGAATGAGCAAGAAACAATTAGGAATCAAAAAAAATACATGATTTAATTCCACTTAGCTCTTGACTTTGGAGTATAAAATAAAGCAGGGCAAGGCTAACAGAGTTTTAAAAGAGAACACACTGGTCACAGCAAACACTCTCTTCCAACAACACAAGGGACAACTCTACATATGGACATCACCAGATGTATCACGATTTGTAAGAAAATCATAATAACAATAAACAGAAACCTGTACACGGTACTTACCATGTACCTGCTCTATTCAAGCACTTTCCAGTAAATCATCATAGCAATCTTATGAGGTATATTTATCTAAGTACTTTTGTATAAAAGAAAACTGAAAGAAACAAAACTAAAGCAAAGTTAAGTAGCTTTACAAATATTGTGTAGCCAGTAGATGGTGAACTTGGATTTTAAATAGCAAGTAACTGGCTCCAGAGTCCCTCCATAGTAACAGAATAGTACAATCATTTTCATGGATGCTGAAATGGGATTTGACCAAAACAGATAATCAATCTTGCCTGAATCACCATTAATCTAGATAAAATACACAGTACTTAACATTAATATATATATGTATGTATATATATATATATATATATATATATATATATATATACATATATATTGGTTTTAAACCCTGAAGTTCTTCATATTACTGTCAGAAGTTAAACAAGGACACTCAGTATTCCTAATGTTAGCATATTATCATTATACTGGATGCACTAAAAACACAGCAAGGCAAGTTAAAAATAGAGAAATGTGAGATATAAACATTTTATGATATGTGTGTGCATGTATATATATACATGGATAAGGTCTTTCTGCCTAATTTCTATTTTTATTCTAGTCCTAACCAGATAAAGCTAGTACAAGAATATTGCACAAGTGCAGTGTTTGCACTGTTGTAATTACAAAAGTGAGATGAGTCATGAACACAGTTTTAGAGTTTAAGTATGACTAAATGGATTATATAATATAAATTAGATTACACTGGCCAGACACTGCCTGGTTTCCATAGTTATGAAAACCTCTTCATGTCAGTAAAATTATGGTTAAAATAGTCACATGAGAATGAGCAAGAAACAATTAGGAATCAAAAAAAATACATGATTTAATTCCACTTAGCTCTTGACTTTGGAGTATAAAATAAAGCAGGGCAAGGCTAACAGAGTTTTAAAAGAGAACACACTGGTCACAGCAAACACTCTCTTCCAACAACACAAGGGACAACTCTACATATGGACATCACCAGATGGTCAATACCTAAATCAGACTGATTATATTCTTTGTAGGCAATGATGGAGAAGCTCTATACAGTCAGCAAAAACAAGACCAAGAGCTACCGTGACTCAGATCATGAACTCCTTATTGCAAAATTTAGAAGTAAATTGAAGAAAGTAGAGGAAACCACTGTGCCATTCAGATATGACCTAAATCAAATCCTTTATGATTATACAGTGAAAATGACAAATAGGTTCAGAGGTTCAGATCTTATAGAGTGACAAACTATGGACAAAGGTTCATAACATTGTACAGGAGGTGGTGATCCAAACCATCCCCAAGAAAAAGAATGCAAAAAGGCAAAGTGGTTGTCTGAGAAGGTCTTACAAATAGCCAAGAAGAGAAGAAACATGAAAGGCAAAGGGGAAAAGTAAAGGGATACCTATCTGAGATCAGAGTTCTAAAGAATAGCAAGGAGAAATAAGAAAGCCTTAAGAGAACCATGCAAAAAATAGAGTAAAACAATCAGATGGGAAAGACTAGAGATTTCTTCAAGAACATTAGGGATATCAAGTGAATATTTCATGTAAAGATGGGCACAATAAAGGACAGAAACAGTATAGACCTAACAGAAGCAGAAAATATTAAGAACTGGCAAGAATATACAGAAGAACTGTACCAAAAAGGCCTTACTGAGCTGAATAACCACGATGGTGTGATCACTCACCCAGAGTCAGACATTCTGGAATGTGAAGTCAAGTGGGCCTTAGGAAGCATCACTATGAACAAATGTAGTTGAGGTGATGGAATTCCAGCTGAGCTATTTCAAATCCTACAAGATAATGTTTCTAAAGTGCTGCACTCAGAATACCAGCAAATCTGGAAAACACAGCAGTGGCCACAAGACCAGAAAAGGACAGTTTTGATACCAATCCCAAAGAAGGACAGTGCCAAAGAATGTTGAAACTACTGCATAATTGCACTCATTTTACATACTACCAAGGTAATGCTCAAAATCCTTCAGCTAGGCTAACAGAGTTTTAAAAGAGAACACACTGGTCACAGCAAACACTCTCTTCCAACAACACAAGGGACAACTCTACATATGGACATCACCAGATGGTCAATACCTAAATCAGACTGATTATATTCTTTGTAGGCAATGATGGAGAAGCTCTATACAGTCAGCAAAAACAAGACCAAGAGCTACCGTGACTCAGATCATGAACTCCTTATTGCAAAATTTAGAAGTAAATTGAAGAAAGTAGAGGAAACCACTGTGCCATTCAGATATGACCTAAATCAAATCCTTTATGATTATACAGTGAAAATGACAAATAGGTTCAGAGGTTCAGATCTTATAGAGTGACAAACTATGGACAAAGGTTCATAACATTGTACAGGAGGTGGTGATCCAAACCATCCCCAAGAAAAAGAATGCAAAAAGGCAAAGTGGTTGTCTGAGAAGGTCTTACAAATAGCCAAGAAGAGAAGAAACATGAAAGGCAAAGGGGAAAAGTAAAGGGATACCTATCTGAAATCAGAGTTCTAAAGAATAGCAAGGAGAAATAAGAAAGCCTTAAGAGAACCATGCAAAAAATAGAGTAAAACAATCAGATGGGAAAGACTAGAGATTTCTTCAAGAACATTAGGGATATCAAGTGAATATTTCATGTAAAGATGGGCACAATAAAGGACAGAAACAGTATAGACCTAACAGAAGCAGAAAATATTAAGTACTGGCAAGAATATACAGAAGAACTGTACCAAAAAGGCCTTACTGAGCTGAATAACCACGATGGTGTGATCACTCACCCAGAGTCAGACATTCTGGAATGTGAAGTCAAGTGGGCCTTAGGAAGCATCACTATGAACAAATGTAGTTGAGGTGATGGAATTCCAGCTGAGCTATTTCAAATCCTACAAGATAATGTTTCTAAAGTGCTGCACTCAGAATACCAGCAAATCTGGAAAACACAGCAGTGGCCACAGGACCAGAAAAGGACAGTTTTGATACCAATCCCAAAGAAGGACAGTGCCAAAGAATGTTGAAACTACTGCATAATTGCACTCATTTTACATACTACCAAGGTAATGCTCAAAATCCTTCAAGCTAGGCTTCAACAGTATGTGAACTGAGAACTTCTAGATGTACAAGCTGAATTTAGAAAAGGCAGAGGAACCAGAGATGAAGTTGCCAACATTCGCTGGATCATGGAAAAAGCAAGATAATTCCAGAAAAACATCTACTTCTGCTTCACTGACTATGCTACAACCTTTGTGTGGATCACAATCAACTGGAAAGTTCTTAAATCAGATGATTCTTAAATCACCTTACCTGCCTCCTGTGATATCTGTATGCAGGACAAGAAGTAACAGTTAGAACTGGACCTGAAGCAGTAGACTGGCTCCAAATTGGGAAAGGGGTACATCAAGGCTGTATATTGTCACCTTGCTTATTAAACTCCTATACAGAATATATTATACAAAATACTGGGCTGGATGGTTCACAAGCTGGAATCAAAATTGTGAGGAGAAATATTAATAACCTCAGATAAGCAGATGACTTCACCCTAATGGCAGAAAGTGAAGATGAACTAGAGCCTCTTGATGAAGGTGGCAGAGGAGAGTGAAAAATCTGGCTTAAAACTCAACACTGAAAAAACAAAGATCATGGCATCCAGTCCCATCACTTCATGACAAATAGTTGGGCAAACAATGGGAACAGTGACAGACTTTATTTTCTTGGGCTCCAAAATCAGTCAAGGTAACTGCAGCCATGAAATTAAAAGACACTTGCTCCTTGAAAGAAAAGCTCCTATAAATTTAGACTGTGTCTTAAAAAGCAGAGACATTACTTTGCCAACAAAGCTCCATATAGTCAAATATATGTTTTTTCCAGTAGTCATGTATGGATGTTAGAGTTGGACTATAAAGAATGCTGAGTACGACAGAATTGATGCCTTTGAACTGTGGTTGTGGAAAAGACCGTTAGGAGTCCCTTGCACACCATGGAGATCAAACCAGTCAATCCTAAAGGAAATCATCCCTGACTATTCATTGGAAGGACTGATGAAGCTGAAGCTCCAATATGTTGGCCACTTAATAAGAAGAGACAATTTATTGGAAAAGACTCTGATGCTGGGAAAGATTGAAGGCAGAAGAAAAAAGGGATGACAGAGGATGAGACAGTTGGATGGTATCACCTACTCAATGGACATGAGTTTGGTCAAACTCTAGAAAATAGTGAAGGACAGGGAGATCTGGACATGATTGAGTGACTGAACAACAATAAGGGTAGATCTGGGGACGCATATGTGAATGTTTATATAATGGAATAAAATGATTAAATCAGAGGGAAAATTTTGATATATGAAAAAATGTGCTAAAGAAGTAAATAAATTACCTAGTGTAAATCTACAGTAAATAGAATGGAAATGCATTGAGGTAGAATGCTCTGGATTTTTGTAATTTCTGCAAGCCTATCATGAAGCCACAGACTTTGATTCCAGTGAGTAGGCATAAATGAGTGTGGGGGTGTGCACATTGCCACACCTGCTCTGACACAATTACCTCATGAAAGTAAGTCAAAGTGAAAGTATTTGTTGCTCAGTCCTGTCCGACCTTTTGTGATCCCATGGACCATATCTGTCAAGCTCCTCTGTCGATGGGATTCTCCATGCAAGAATACTGAAGTGAGTTGCCATTCACTCCTCCAGTGGATCTTCCTGACCTAAGGATATATATAACCCAGGTCTCCTGACTTGCAGGCAGATTCTTTACTGTCTCAGCCATCACGGAAACCTTCAACTGTAAATCCTAAAATGAATGAGGCAAGTGAGAAAAATGTGTTACATACTCACAACTTGACGGAGTCCTCCTGGTACATACACAACTCTCCTCAGTGCTAGCTTGTCCATGGGTAGTGAGAAGTGAAGAGACAGTTAACTATTCTCAGTCTCAGAGTTAGTGCAGTGCTGACCTTAATTTAGACAATACTGGAAAGAAGCAGTACATGTTCAGTATATGAAATTATTATCTCTGATAATATTTTATCTCTAGTTACTAATTTTGGCAGTCTTTGGGGCTATGTTATTTTATACAGTTCATCATAATTGAGAGAAGGTAATTATCACTGATTTTTGCATTCTAAGATAAAGACATAAAAAAGGCCCAGATTATCTCAGTTTCTTCATGCAGTGGCAAAAATAATTGGAAGAGTGACTTAAATGGATTTATTTTTTAAATTAAATATATTTTAATTAGTAAGCAAGATATTTGTATAATTTAATGTGATGTTGTTTCTTAGGAGGTTATTTCCTCAGAAATCAGTCTATGCCCTTCAGGGGGGCGGGGGGAGTGGAGAATTGTATCTGAAATAGTGAGTCTGTTTTGTTTTATTATTATTATTAGAAACACATAAATAGTTTGACCATTTCAGCATGGAATCAGTTACAGGAATTTTCCAATAATTTGAAAAATATAATTTTACCTGATATATTTCAAGATAAATCAATGGTATTCTGTAAGCATCCAACTTAATAAGGAGGACAGTGTAACAGAACATATACAATATTTATTGTAGCCCAAGTTACAATAGCAGATGCTATTTTTCTTTACTCTTCTGAATATTTAGACAATAAAATCAAATATGCTGTTGTGGCCACCTATGATATCATAGAGATTCTGAATGATCAATCCGCATTGTAGAACCTGATTATCATAACATGGCCCCATATTATATATGCATGTGATGCTTTCTTACAAATTCCCATTAGGTACAAAAATAAGTATGTAATTAATGATTTGGATTATGTGAACAATGCAAAATTGTGTTAAAAAATGTGAAATATACAACATAGAATGCTTTTAAATAATACACACTTACTGGAAGACATTTTTGACATTTTTATAGTGTAATTTGAAAGATCAAACCTTTCATTGCATTATTTATTAGTTCAGGAGACTTGAAATAAATCCTGGAATTGATATATAGCATTTCTCTAATGGTATAGTAAGTCATTTAATTATTATAACTGACATCTTCATAGTGTTAAAATGACATTGATATCCTTAAACCCATGAGGGTGCAAACTAGCTATACATTTTTTTTGGCCTATATAGAGTATTATTACTGTGTTTTTTACTGCATTGTGAATGAGAGTATCTTAAATTGTATAATGATCACTGAAATTAGTAGAAGCTGCTGTTTCTGTATAAGATAGAAATGCTTAGATGAAAGCAGTTGTTGCTTGTTGTTCAGTTGCTAAGTCACGTCAAACTCTTTGCAACCCCATTAACTGCAGAATGTCAGGTTTTCCTGTCCTTTACTCTCTACTGGAGTTTACTCAAACTCATGTTCATTGAGTCAGTGATGTCATCCAGACATCTCTCTCTCTGTCGCCCTCTTATCCTACCCTCGATCTTTCCCAGCGTCAAGGTCTTTTCCAATGAGTCAGCTTTTTGCATTAGATGGCCTAAGTATTGGAACTGCAGCTTCAGCATCAGTCCTTCCAATGAATATTCAGAGTTGATTTCCTTTAGGAATGATTGGTTTGATCTCTTTGTTGATTAAGGGACTCTCAGGAGTTGTTTCCAGCACCACAATTTTAAAGCATCACTTCTTTGGTGCTCAGCCTTTACATTGTTCAGCTCTCATATCTAAACATGATTATTGGAAAAACCTTAGCTTTGACTCTATGGACTTTGTCTGCAAAGTGACATATCTGCTTTTGAATATGCTGTCTAGGTTTGTCATAACTTTTCTTCCAAGGACCGAGCATCTTTTGATTTCATGGCTGCAGTCAACCATCCACAGTGATTTTGGAGCCCAAGAAAATAAAATCTGCCACTGTTCCCATTGTTTTCCCCATCTATTTGCCATGAAGTGATGGAACCGGATGCCATTGTCTTACTGTTTTGAATGTTGAATTTTAAGCCAGCTTTTTCACTCTCCTGTTTGATCCTCATCAAGAGGCCCTTTAATTCCTCTTTCCTTTCTTTCTTTAGGGTGGTGTCACCTGCATATCTGAGCTTGTTGATATTTCTCCTGGCAATCTTGATAAAAATAGTGACAGCTATCATTGGCATAATCTTTCTTAGTGAAAAAAAAAATTTGCAGTGCACTAGAGTTACTGGATTGTTTTATCAATCTATTCAAATATATATATATATATATTTGGCTCTATTTGTGCTCAGACTGAGGTAGGTGCTGGAGGTACAATGATATAGAAACCTGTGTCCTTAAAGAGAAAACACAAACTGAAAAAGTAGATACAATCAGCTCAATAAGTACAAACATAAGATACATTCAGGGTCTCATGGGGGCATCTGACATTGGAGCAAGATCATTTCCAAAAAAGCATGGCGAGAGAAGTTGAGGCATAGGTTCTTAAATTATGGAAAAAAAATATTGGAACTTCTCATAGTGGTATGAAATCTTTTAAATACTTTAAACAGATGCTTAGTAATATATTATCATTCAAAAAAATCATTGTGTGTCAAGTGTCCACAGTGGATCAAAGAAAGACAAAACTCATAGCAGAGAATATAGGGGGATCTGCAGTAATTCATTCAGTATACACGTTGCATGTGCCTCCTTTGTGTGCTTAACACTGGGCATGGAATTGACAGCAGGCAGAGTACATTCCCTCAGAAGCTAAGTCAGAGAACCTGTAAGCAAAAATGCGAATGCAAATATATATGGCTGGATTATATCACTAAGTAGAAACCAAATAATGTCCTTAATGTTCCCCTATTTCTTATCTCGTAACACAATGATGTTTTCCTTCCATGTATCCATACTAGGGGGTAGAAACCAAGGTCAGAACTAACTGCAAAGTTTCAGATCAAGAAACTGGCTTTTGTTTTTTGTTTTTACCTTAAAAAGACTGGATAAATCAAGGTGTCAAAGTTGAGAAGGAAGGAGAGAAGCACTTAAAAGGGAGAGCTAAAGCTAAAGCTTTAGACAGATGCTACAGCTAAAACCATCTCTCATGGAGAAATAGGAGGTGTAGTGAGAAAAAAAAAAAACAAAAAAAAAAAACAGCAGGACAAACAGTCCTCCTGTGTGTGTCCAATTCTCCCCCACCTCTTCGTCAATGTTGTATAGTAGCACCTGTGAATGACCTACAATGGGATGGTACTGGAAATGTATAAACCTCTATTAACAGAAGGTAGCAACATAAAAACTATATGTGATGTTCTTGGACAATAATATCCTCAGACTAAAATCTTCCAAGCATGAATCTATAGGAGATTTTCTAATTAGCAGAACCCTGACATATTAAATACATATTTTTTTCGTAAAGAGAAAGCACTACAAATGAAAATAGCAAAAATACTTGGAAAGATAGCAGGGCAGATTAATCATGTATATTGAAGAGTCAAGAAATGGTAGGTGTATAGCACAAGAATAGTCAAGTGAATTTTAGAATTAACAGTGTGAGGCAGAAGGCACATGGTGATGAACTTCACTGATACTGAAAAGCGTTTAGTAGGTGCAAGAAGTTAGACAAGGTTGACTGGCCTGGTGGTGAGTTGGAGGAAGGAACAAATGAAGGTCTGAGCACATACAAATTTCATTAGAAAAAAAATTTGTGTGTCAAGTGTCCACAGTGGATCAAAGAAAGACAAAACTCATAGCAGAGAATATAGGGGGATCTGCAGTAATTCATTCAGTATACACGTTGCATGTGCCTCCTTTGTGTGCTTAACACTGGGCATGGAATTGACAGCAGGCAGAGTACATTCCCTCAGAAGCTAAGTCAGAGAACCTGTAAGCAAAAATGCGAATGCAAATATATATGGCTGGATTATATCACTAAGTAGAAACCAAATAATGTCCTTAATGTTCCCCTATTTCTTATCTCGTAACACAATGATGTTTTCCTTCCATGTATCCATACTAGGGGGTAGAAACCAAGGTCAGAACTAACTGCAAAGTTTCAGATCAAGAAACTGGCTTTTGTTTTTTGTTTTTACCTTAAAAAGACTGGATAAATCAAGGTGTCAAAGTTGAGAAGGAAGGAGAGAAGCACTTAAAAGGGAGAGCTAAAGCTAAAGCTTTAGACAGATGCTACAGCTAAAACCATCTCTCATGGAGAAATAGGAGGTGTAGTGAGAAAAAAAAAAAAAAAAACAGCAGGACAAACAGTCCTCCTGTGTGTGTCCAATTCTCCCCCACCTCTTCGTCAATGTTGTATAGTAGCACCTGTGAATGACCTACAATGGGATGGTACTGGAAATGTATAAACCTCTATTAACAGAAGGTAGCAACATAAAAACTATATGTGATGTTCTTGGACAATAATATCCTCAGACTAAAATCTTCCAAGCATGAATCTATAGGAGATTTTCTAATTAGCAGAACCCTGACATATTAAATACATATTTTTTTCGTAAAGAGAAAGCACTACAAATGAAAATAGCAAAAATACTTGGAAAGATAGCAGGGCAGATTAATCATGTATATTGAAGAGTCAAGAAATGGTAGGTGTATAGCACAAGAATAGTCAAGTGAATTTTAGAATTAACAGTGTGAGGCAGAAGGCACATGGTGATGAACTTCACTGATACTGAAAAGCGTTTAGTAGGTGCAAGAAGTTAGACAAGGTTGACTGGCCTGGTGGTGAGTTGGAGGAAGGAACAAATGAAGGTCTGAGCACATACCATGTAAGGGTCAGATTCAAGAACTGGAATTTTACTCTGAATGCCATGATCAAGAATTGTGAAGGGCCTGAAATTGCATCCTTCTCTTGAGGTCCCACGTGAGGCCACAGCAGTTGCAGGGAAGCTGACAGGATATATGAAGCTCCTGGATCTGGGACAGGAGACTCCCTTCTAGCACAGCGAGCAGCACTTGCTTCACATTTTTCTGCCTCCCTGATCCCACAGGGCCAGATGAAAAGCAGGCCCAAGTGGTTGCTACCCACACAGTGGGTTTGTGTCACAGCTAAGGATCCCTAAGTTTAAGAAACCCACTTTCCAAAAGGAGGCTGTTAAGAAGTCTGACTCCCATTTTTCTTTTTCATTCTGTGGAGAAAGTAAATCTTCCCAGTCCTCTAGAGAAAGACCCTCTCTCTGTCTTTGCAGACTGTCTGCTATACATACATCCTGGAAAAGATAATCAGGAACAAAAGGTAGGAGAAGACATACAGGAATGTTGTAGAGAACTGCCTCTTAGCACATTACAGACTCTTTTAATTAGGTGATTTAGAAAATATACATGTATATATTTTTAAGTGAGCACTTTGTGTACTATGTGAAAGGATAAGCTTTTTCAGGAGAGTAGTGATGAACAGATCAGTTTGAAGGCTGTTGAGCCCATGTGAACAATGATTGTAACTGTTGCATGTCACTGGAAGGGTGATGGTGGTTTAACAAGGTGAGTGGCAGTGAAGATTTAGCGTTAATAAGACCTAATGGCTTCCTCTGGTGGTCCAGTGCAGTGCAAGGGGCGCCGGTTCGATCCCTGGTCTGGGAAGATCCCACGTGCCATGGAGCGGCTGGACTGATGTATCCAATTACCAAGCCGGAGCTTTGGAGTGCATGAGCCCAGAGCCAGCACTCTGCGACGACAGACACCACTGCGATGGGAGGCCCACAGGGGCCAAAGAGCAAAGACGGAAGAAAATAGAGAAATGAAAGACCAATAGAAGTGGCCCGCCCGCTACCCTCCCTGCTCAACCCAACCCCGCCCAAATAAATAAATAAATAAATCTTTAAAAGAAAAAAAAAAAAAGAAATGGCTCACCCGCCCCACTCCCTACCCCCCAAAGAAACCCCACCCCCAAAAAATAAATAAATAAATACATATAAAAAAAAGATTAGTAGAGATTAATGTAGATATTGATTTTTTTTAGTCAAAAATATGCCATGAGATATTCTTTAATGTTTACCTAGAGAGGGAAAATTCTGTCCATAATGACGCACTTAAATACTTTAAACCAACTAAAGTCCCAGTATTCCTAGAAGAATATTAAACCATGTCAAAAGCTTTGAGAATTTTTAGCATAAAATAGTGAACTTGTCACATCCGATTCATAATGTAGCAAGATTAAATTGTATATTATCATCTAGTGGGAAAAAAAGATAAAAAGAAGAAATTTTAAAATAGAATAGTCTCTCGTTATTCTTGTATTTCCTTGACTCTCGTTCCTTTAGGACATCTGAAGATATTTAGTTTCATTGTTCTCTGAGTAGTTCATGAATATTTCAGTTCCAAATGGTTGAATGTTCTTTTTGCTAGTCCATTTAAATTGCAGCACAAATATGTTTTTTATGTGTGTTGCTGGGAGACTTGGTGATTTAGGGAGTTTTACTTTTCTATTTTTAAAACAATGAAACAATAGTCTGTACGGGGACTCTAGCAGCCATGTTTGTTTAAGATTGCAGTAAGTGGAAATATCACATTGTTTTTTAGTGTTTAATGATGAAATCACTCTTTTAACAATCATGTGGAATAATAGTTTTCAAACATTCAGAGCATTAGTGCACATAAAAGAGGTTTGAATTAGACCATTCTTGACTTCCCTCTATAAGAGATTTCCTTTGTGTCTCTTCACAAAAGTCCTTTCAAAGGCTTGAAAGGCATATAAAGTGTTCCCTCATTACTGCACTCACTTGGACCTTTGTGTGAAATAGATCACAAATAAGAGGTAGCCTCAAAACCCTGGCTGTATGAATATGAAAAAAATTGATCTGACTGAAAAATTATTTAATCAATAGTTATAGCACATTTTTGTACACAAAATCCTGATTCTCGTATGTCTTTACATAATTAAGATAAGGCAAGCGAATAAAATAAAGCAGATATTATGTTGCCATGTTAATATAGCCAACACATTGTGGAATTAATAAAATTGTCTAAGAATTTAAAAAAAAACTATTGATCTTGATGCACATTTTCAGCCTAGGTCCAAAATGGTGTGGCCATACTCATTTTAAACATTGGGAAATATTTCATTCAAATTTAGACTTATTAAATAAATGAAACTAATGGAATATTACAAGGAACTGAATAGGAAGAATAAATTAAAATATCTGGAAATAAGAAAAAATATAAATGATGAGGTTGGTTGCTGATATCAGATTTTCCTCTGAGCAGAGTGTCTTTATGATTTATTCATGCGATCATCCACATGGCATTAACATGGCATGCTCATCATTTACTTAGGGATCAGACAAATGGTACTGTCTTTTGGTGTTTAAAGGAAAGGATGTGAAAACTTTTAGCCTTAGGCTAAGGGATCGAAGGGCTTCCCAGGTGGCACTAGTGGTAGAGAACCAATCTGCCAATGCAAGAGATATAAGAGATGCAGGTTCAGTCCCTGGGTTGGGAAGATCCCCTGGAGGAGGGCATGGCAACCCACTCCAGTATTCTTGCCTGGAGAATCCCATGGACAGAGGAGCCTTGGGGGCTACAGTCTATATGGTCACAAAGAATGGACATGGCTGAAGAAACTCAGCATGCATGTACACACACATAAAATTAAAAGGAAATAACTGTATAGGAGTTAACAAAAGATTGCAGTAAGTGGAAATATCACATTGTTTTTTAGTGTTTAATGATGAAATCACTCTTTTAACAATCATGTGGAATAATAGTTTTCAAACATTCAGAGCATTAGTGCACATAAAAGAGGTTTGAATTAGACCATTCTTGACTTCCCTCTATAAGAGATTTCCTTTGTGTCTCTTCACAAAAGTCCTTTCAAAGGCTTGAAAGGCATATAAAGTGTTCCCTCATTACTGCACTCACTTGGACCTTTGTGTGAAATAGATCACAAATAAGAGGTAGCCTCAAAACCCTGGCTGTATGAATATGAAGAAAATTGATCTGACTGAAAAATTATTTAATCAATAGTTATAGCACATTTTTGTACACAAAATCCTGATTCTCGTATGTCTTTACATAATTAAGATAAGGCAAGCGAATAAAATAAAGCAGATATTATGTTGCCATGTTAATATAGCCAACACATTGTGGAATTAATAAAATTGTCTAAGAATTTAAAAAAAAAACTATTGATCTTGATGCACATTTTCAGCCTAGGTCCAAAATGGTGTGGCCATACTCATTTTAAACATTGGGAAATATTTCATTCAAATTTAGACTTATTAAATAAATGAAACTAATGGAATATTACAAGGAACTGAATAGGAAGAATAAATTAAAATATCTGGAAATAAGAAAAAATATAAATGATGAGGTTGGTTGCTGATATCAGATTTTCCTCTGAGCAGAGTGTCTTTATGATTTATTCATGCGATCATCCACATGGCATTAACATGGCATGCTCATCATTTACTTAGGGATCAGACAAATGGTACTGTCTTTTGGTGTTTAAAGGAAAGGATGTGAAAACTTTTAGCCTTAGGCTAAGGGATCGAAGGGCTTCCCAGGTGGCACTAGTGGTAGAGAACCAATCTGCCAATGCAAGAGATATAAGAGATGCAGGTTCAGTCCCTGGGTTGGGAAGATCCCCTGGAGGAGGGCATGGCAACCCACTCCAGTATTCTTGCCTGGAGAATCCCATGGACAGAGGAGCCTTGGGGGCTACAGTCTATATGGTCACAAAGAATTGGACATGGCTGAAGAAACTCAGCATGCATGTACACACACATAAAATTAAAAGGAAATAACTGTATAGGAGTTAACAAAAGTAATTCAGATTTTAGAAATGTCCTCCAGGTAGTATAATTTGGTGCTGTACTTTTATGTGATTTAATAATCAGTTTGAAAGAGAATAGTAGTTCTATGAGAAAGGCATCTGGGGAAAAAGAAAAGCAAGCTTATTAACTATAAGGTACCTCTTGGTATAATGTTCTTAGTTTGAGATTTGGGTCAGAGAATATAGAAGTCATACTGATAGAGACTCATTACTTTCTGGTGCAATATATGCTTGAGGTTAGTTATTGTAGTCTGTGCTTATAATATAAATGCCAGCTCATCTTTCTCATGTCCTGAGGATTGTTGTTTAGTCACTATATCCTGTCCTCTTTTGTGACCTATGGACTGTAGCCCACCAGGCTCCTCTGGCCATGGGTTTTCCTAGGCAAGAATACTGGAGCAGATTGCTATTTCCTTCTCCAGGGGATCATGTGAGAGGAAGGCGAGGTTCAATTTAAAACCTACATAGTGTAAACACAGAAGTATGATAGAGTAATTTTTGATAGCAAACTTATTATATGATTATTTTTCTTATGATTTTTTCATTCAGAAAAACAACCTCTTGTTTTTCCTCAACATGGTAAATTTAGTGAGAAAATAGGTTGACGGGTGTAACTTGAATAAATCTTATGTTGGTGAGACCAGTTGACCAGCCGTGATTTCCATGGTGATGATTTTGTAAGTCTCAGTAACTAGAAATCCATCTTGGTATTGATGCCACATGTATGAGCCCTTTCAATTAAAGAGCACTGTGATCTCAGCTCAGCAAATACAGTTGGCTTAAAAACTGTGCAATAACTTACATCCTGTATATTGAACAGAATAAAGGACCATACAGTTTTAATAGATTTACAAATAAGCTCATTTTTTGCAAGGAGGATAAAAACAGACAAAACAACAACAAAACCGTAAGGCTTAAACCGTAAATGTTTAAAGGAGGATCCGTGTTAAGATTGTTACTGGCAATCACATCAGATGTCTCTTTAGAGTGTCCAGGCCTGTGTGAAGAAAAGAATATTATTCTTTCCTCATTTCCTTTGCTAGCATTAGCAGCAGTCTGCTGATTTTGAGATGATTATGGATTGCATGATGAAGGCAACAGGCATATTTTTTACTCGAAAATAAGGTGAAGGTGTCAACAGAATCTGGAAGATACTGTAATGTGATGTGACTGCTGTCAGAAGAACAACCAGTTGAAATTAAGTACATTGGCTGTGACAAAACTGGCTGAGTTAAAAGAAAAAAAAAACTATAGATGCAAGGCATAGGAGGGCTTTCTAAAGTGTCTGGTTATGTATACCAATACATGGCTCCAAGGACTTGCTGCTTGTTAACCTTTGTGTCCTAAAGGACACATCCTGTCATGAGAAGGCACCCAATACTCTGTGTTTTACAAGGGGATTCAAGGGGGTATAAATATTTGATATTTCTAATAATACCATGCAATAGCCATTATTATTACTGCTATGGTTATTCCCCCAAAGAAGCAGGGATCAGAGTTTAAATGATACTAGGGTGATATAATGTGAAAGATCCAGGGTCAAACCAATAGCTTCTTCTACCTGAGCAATTGAGTACTTCCAGATCCACCGTACTTTGAATATAAATTGGAATAATCTTATTTATTAGTGTCCAGAAATACTTATAAAAAGTAAATTATGCTTCAAAATCCCAAGAGTTTATATAAAGACAGAGTTGTAGAAGCTAGTATTTTAATAAGAAAGGAAATAGCAAATTAGTTTTAAGTATAAATAGTTAATAGTAAATTTTGAAGAAAAGAATATTGTTTCTTATGAGGAAAAGTGAACATGTTAAAGGAAAGGTGTAAAGAAGATGGTGTGGTGAGTGTAGAAGGAGAAGGGACTGCTCAAGCTTAGTTACTGGAGTGATGGTTTTCTTAAAAGTTATTATAGCAGTCTAGACTCAAGGTTATAAAACTTGAAGCATTATGGAAAGTACCAACTGTAAAGTATGCAAAATTATAAGTAGTGTTCCTTTGAGATAACCACTTTGGGCCTTGTTCTATTTAGCTATTCTATTCTGTTCTTTATGATTCTAAAAAAATGCATTCATACTCAGGGGTAATATTAAATATTCTCAACAACCAGCACAGCAAAAGCACATCCCCATCTGAGGGGATGCTCACTAGTCCTGAAGTTATGCCAATATTTGTCTCCTGAGTACCAGCTCTATTTCTGTTGCTTAATTTATCATATGAAAGCATTTCCTAGGAACTCCATGAATAAACATATGTGATTTAGCTCACTAATGACCTTTTCCCCTTTACCTGTTCTCTCTTCCATTTTATTCATGGTTTTTCTTCAGTTAACTTTAGATTTGTCTCTGGGCTTCCCTGTTGGTCCAGTGGGTAAAGAGTCGGCCTTGCAGTGCAAGGCGCACTGGTTCAATCCCTGGCACGGGAAGATCCCACATGCAATGGTGAGCTTGGACTGGTGTGTCCAATTATGAGTCAGCGCTCTGGAGTGCATGCGCCCAGAACTGGTGCTTTGCAACAAGGGCAGCCACAGTGATAGGAGGCCCACACAGGCCAAAGAATTAAGATGGATGAAAATAAATAAATGAAGGACCAATTAAAAAAAAAAGAAGGCCAAAAAATGAAAAAAAAAAATCTCTATGAAATTGTATGTTGGAAAATATCATAAGGATGCAGGAATAAGTATATTCCCTGAATTCTCTCTCCTTCCTTTCTCCCTCTCTATATAGAGATAGATATACATAGATAGATATAGATATATAAATATAAATATATACAGGCATACCTGGAGATCAATGTCCAGATCACTGCAGTAAAACAGATACCTCAAAGAGTGAGTCACATGACTTTTTTGTTTCCAAGTACATATAAAACTTTTTTTGACACTATAATGTAGTGTTTCAAGTGTATAATAGCATTATGTCTAATAAATACAAAACAAAAAACAATTACAAAAGTAATACCAAAGATCACTGATAACAGATCACTGTAACAAATATAATAATAATAAAAGAGTTGAAATATTGTATTATCAAAATGTAACTCAAAAACCACATTGAGCAGATAGATGCTTCTGGAAAATTGATGCCAGTAGACTTGTTTACCTCAGGGCTGCCACGAATCTTTATCATTATAAAAATGTTTCCATGAATGATTTCTTTTTATCTGAAGTAAAAATAACTGTCATACTCAAATTGCCATCTATATTATCTGACTCAGCGTTTGTTTTAACTTTTCTGAATCTTTTGTTTAAAATGCATCTTTAGTAATAAAAAGTACATTTATCATGCTTCTACCCTCAGAATACGGAATAGACATATTATTCCCATCCCTCCCACTAAGTATAACTAAAAACACATTAAATTATAAATAAAATAAACATAAGAACACTATAAAAGCTGGAGAGAAAGCTAACTACCTAAGAACCTTGTATGTAGATACAAGGAGCTACTTGGTGGTAAGTTAACCTGATTTCGTTATTGACTCACATATCCCAGACTTGAGCAGAAGAAGCCAGAAACCTGGAAATTTCCAAGGGAACAAAGAAAAACGTCTCCACCCTCAGTCAATAAAATCTAGTATTTTCTTGGAGCCACAGTTGTTGAAGTATTATATGTCCTAACTTTTATTTTTAGAACTAGAGAGGAAATACATTCTCAGTAAAAGTAAAACAGGCATTACAGATTTTAGTTTATTGGAGTTTTTAAGTTCATAATAGAAGAAAATCTTAGAAACAGATTGATTTTTGTCTTAGAAAGTTTAAATAGTTTCCAAAAAAAGTATAGATCAGGAATCTATTGTGCCTCAGAATCATGAAAGGGACAGATTGTTTTTCTAAATAAACATATGACCCTCGTGTATGGCTAGTTTTTTTCCCTTATTCTTTCTGCCTGGTTAAAGTAACGAAGGAAGATGTGAATATGGTATGACGGTGCTGTTAGCAGAAATGCAAACCATTAGCTGTCAGTTACCACAGCAGCCTATTCACAGTTCAGTTGCTAATGACCATAATCACATAGAATATGTCTGGACTATCAACTGCATGCAGAACAGAATCTTAGATTTGGTAGGCAATACAGATTAAAGTCAGGATAGCTTTTGTTGTTCTCAGAATGTTTACAGTCTTTGTTTTGTTTTATACCAACAGATGTCAAAATAATGAAGAAATCTATTATACAAGTCCAGTACAAGCACTTATTATTTTCAAAATTTTTGCATATCTTTATCAAAATACTTAGTATGCATATGTATGTATTTATAAGGTCTGTATATGTACAATTGCATTAACACACATGAGTTTCATAAAATACATAGATATTAGAAATTGAAAAGCACATAAAAATATAATAAATTAGTGATAAAAATGTATGTTTAGGTTATTAATGTACTTCACTCAATCTCACTTGCATATAAATCTCTTGTTTACTTTGAATTTGGAACAGGCTTGGTAATTTTTGTCAGTCTTCTTCTCAGATCTCCTTTTTTAATCTTTAAACATGACTAAAGTACGTCAAGTGTATCTTCCAGGAGCCGGCTTTTGTATTTCTTAATGTTGATCTTCAATGTTATGTACTTACACTATAATATGTTTCAAATCCCTGAAGGAAAATAAGAGTTGGAGGAACTCGCCTCCCACCTTCTCCATATGGAGAGCTCCCATTCCCTTTCTTGGGATTTTGCATGTACCATGTAAGATCCACTGCAACTGAGAATCTGACATGTGGAAACAGAGGACATATAAGAAAGGAAAACATTTTCTTTCTTTTATTTTTAAGAAGAAACTTACATATAAATCAATCCTCTAATAGTTCTTTTCTGTAATTTTTAAGTTACTTTTGCAACCAATTTTTAGTAACCATTTTAGAAATCAGTGGCATAAATTACAGATGAAATAGGAGCATATAGAAAAGAGAAAGAAACTCTGGCATAATTGTGGAAATCTTTACAAAGGAAAGGCTGATAGAACTGGACATAAATGGATTGGTTTAATTTAAAAGCTAGTGTGAAATGGAACAATTTATGCACATTTAGTAATAAACTCTGTAAACTAATGACATAGGTAAAATGGCCTAAGTAGAGAAGGGGTTCTTGTTATTAGAATATATATAGTAATTTATTCAGTGAGTTTTCTGTTTATTTTTGGTTTTTTAATTGACTTCTTTTTCAACTTCATGCCATGAGCTTTTTTATTTACGTACTTTCATGCGTCTTAATTCTTTGGCACGTGTGAGCCTCACATCGCAGTGGCCTCTCCCGTTGCAGAGCACCAGCTAGCTCTGAGCGCATGTGCTCCAGTGCGCTGGCTAGTAATTGGACACAGCAGCTCAGCTGCTCTGGGGCACATGGGGTCTTCCCGGTCCAAGGATCAAACTGGTGCCCCTTGCACTGCAAGGTGGACTCTTTACCTACTGGACCACCAGGGAAGCCTGAATTTTTTTTTTTTTAAATCATTTTTAGGTTCACAGAAAAATTAAGGAAAAGATACAAAAATTCCCATGTGGCCCTGCTACCATTCATGCATAGTCTCCCCCATAATTCTCATTTCCCACCTGAGAGGTACATTTGTTATGATTAGTGAACCTACTTTGCCACATTGTAATCACTCAAAGTTCATAGATTACATTATGATTCACTCTTGTTGTTATATATTCTATATGTTTGGACAGATGAATGATATCTATCCGTTATGATGGCAACAACTATTTTTCATGCCCTAAAATACTCTATGCTCTGTTTATTCATTCCTTCCCATTACTTTCTAACTTCAGCAACCTGTTATCTTTTTATTATCTCCATAATTTTGCCTTTTGCAGAATGATGTGTTGTTGGGATAATTCACTATATAGCCTTTTTAAATTGGCTTCTTTCATTTAGTAATATGCGTTTCAGTTACCTCCATGCCTTTTTATGCCTTGATAGCTCTTGTTTAGTGCTAAATAATATTCCATTGTCTGGATGTACCACTGGTAGTTTATTCATTCACCTACTGAAGAACGATTTTATTACTTTTGTATATGTGCTCAGTTGCTCAGTCATGTATGACTCTCTGTCACCCCATGGAGTTTTGCGAGTTATGAGTAAAATTTTTGGTAAAGATCCATGCACAAGTTTTTGTGTTGACATAATCTTTCAATCTTTTTGTAAATAAATTTGTTTCAATCTTTTTTGTAAATACCAAAAGAACAGGATTAATGGATTACATAGTAAGGTGTGCTTAGTTTTATAAGAAACAGTGAAACTATCTTCCAAAATGCTATACCATTTTGCATTTCTAACAACAATGATTGAGACCTCCTTTGCTCCAAATTCTTATTAGTGTTTGGTGTTGTCAGTGTCCTTAATTTTAACTATTTTAGTGGAATCTCATTTTCTTCTTATTTTGTCTTTGATAACTTTTAATGAAGTACTATTTTTATATGCGTATTCACTTACTGTATATGCTCTTTCCTGTGGTGTCTGTTAAGGTCTTTGGCCCAGTTTTTAGTAGGCTTACAAGTTTTCGGAGCACATTGTATATTTTGGATAGAAGTTCTCTATAGGAAGAATTCTCTCTTGTGCTTGTCTTTTCATTATCATGGCATTGTTTATCACAGATCAGAAATTTAAAATTTAATGAAATCCAGTTAATCAGTTACTTCTTTTATGAACTCTGCCTTTATTATTTATAAAAATATTTATTTATTCGGCTGTATTGGATCATAGGTGTGGCATGCGAGATCTTTTGTTGTGGTACCTGGGCTCTAGAGTACATGGGCTCAGTAGTTGTGGCTAACAGGCTTAGTTGCCCAGTAACATGTATGATCTTAGGTCCCTGATCAGGGACTGAACCTATGTACCCTGAAAGGTAGAGAATAATCTCAAAGGCAGATTATTAACCACTGCACCCCCAGGTAAGTCCCCATGTGCCTTTGTTCTTCTCAGTTAAAAAAAGAAAAAAAAGAAACAGCATTGCCATATGTAAGGAGCCCATCATACTTTTATAAGGTCGCAGCAATGTGGCATCTTGTTCCTCAACCAGAGATCAAATCCTGATCCTTCATTGGGAACATGGACCCTTAACCATTGGACTGCCAGGGAAGTCCATAGGAGTTCTATGTTTTACGTTTAGTGCTATGATCTATTTTGAGTCAATTTTTGCAAATCATATATGGTCTGTGTCTAGGTTCATTTCATTGCCTGTGAATTTCCAATTTTTCTAGCCCCATTTGTTAAAAAGAATATTATTATATTGCCTTTGCTCCTTGCCAAGCAAACGTCTGTTGACTATATGTATGTGGATCTATTTCTGGGCTCTCTGTTCTGTTCCATTAATCTATTTGCCTATTATTTTACCAAAAACACATTGTTTTGATTACTCTAGCTTTATAATAAGTTTTAGATTGGAGTGGTAAGACATTTCCAACTTAGTTCTTTTCCATCAATATTGTTTAGGGCTTTTATGTATCTTTTGGCTCTCTACATAAACTGTAGAATCAGTTGGTCAGTATACTTAAAATAACTTTAAGAGATTTGGATCAGAACTAGACTGAATCTATAGATCAAGGATTAGGAAGAACTAACGTTTTGTCAGTTCTGTATTCTTATCTGTGAACATGGAATATCATATCACTTATTAGTTCTTCATTTGAGTTTTCCTCATATACATCTTGTGTATATTTTTTTAGATTTATACCTAAGTATTTCATTTTTTGAGTGCTAAGTGGTATTGTGTTTTTAATTTTAAATCCAGTGTTTATCATAGATATATGAAAAATAATTGACTTTTGTATATTAATTTTATATCCTTCAACCTTTCAGACATATTAAGTCCAGTTTCTTTTTGTCAGTTATTTTGGATTTTCTTTATAGACGGTTATGTCATCTTTGAACAAAGAGTTTTATTTCTTCCTTCTTTATTTGTGTGCATTTCATCTCCTTTTCTTGTCTTATTTCATTAGCTAGAATTTTCATTATGATTTTGAAAAGGAGTGGATGGGCTTTTCTTTCCTTGTGCCTGATCTTCATGGGAAACTTCATGTTTCTTACCATTAAGTATGATATTAACTGTGAGTTTTCTGTAGAACTCTTTTTCATATTGAGAAAGTTCCTATCTGTTCCTTATTTACTAAGATTTTATGTTATGAATGGCAAATCCTGATCCTTCATTGGGAACATGGACCCTTAACCATTGGACTGCCAGGGAAGTCCATAGGAGTTCTATGTTTTACGTTTAGTGCTATGATCTATTTTGAGTCAATTTTTGCAAATCATATATGGTCTGTGTCTAGGTTCATTTCATTGCCTGTGAATTTCCAATTTTTCTAGCCCCATTTGTTAAAAAGAATATTATTATATTGCCTTTGCTCCTTGCCAAGCAAACGTCTGTTGACTATATGTATGTGGATCTATTTCTGGGCTCTCTGTTCTGTTCCATTAATCTATTTGCCTATTATTTTACCAAAAACACATTGTTTTGATTACTCTAGCTTTATAATAAGTTTTAGATTGGAGTGGTAAGACATTTCCAACTTAGTTCTTTTCCATCAATATTGTTTAGGGCTTTTATGTATCTTTTGGCTCTCTACATAAACTGTAGAATCAGTTGGTCAGTATACTTAAAATAACTTTAAGAGATTTGGATCAGAACTAGACTGAATCTATAGATCAAGGATTAGGAAGAACTAACGTTTTGTCAGTTCTGTATTCTTATCTGTGAACATGGAATATCATATCACTTATTAGTTCTTCATTTGAGTTTTCCTCATATACATCTTGTGTATATTTTTTTAGATTTATACCTAAGTATTTCATTTTTTGAGTGCTAAGTGGTATTGTGTTTTTAATTTTAAATCCAGTGTTTATCATAGATATATGAAAAATAATTGACTTTTGTATATTAATTTTATATCCTTCAACCTTTCAGACATATTAAGTCCAGTTTCTTTTTGTCAGTTATTTTGGATTTTCTTTATAGACGGTTATGTCATCTTTGAACAAAGAGTTTTATTTCTTCCTTCTTTATTTGTGTGCATTTCATCTCCTTTTCTTGTCTTATTTCATTAGCTAGAATTTTCATTATGATTTTGAAAAGGAGTGGATGGGCTTTTCTTTCCTTGTGCCTGATCTTCATGGGAAACTTCATGTTTCTTACCATTAAGTATGATATTAACTGTGAGTTTTCTGTAGAACTCTTTTTCATATTGAGAAAGTTCCTATCTGTTCCTTATTTACTAAGATTTTATGTTATGAATGGCAGTTGTTTAGTAGCTTTTCCAAATAAAATTTATTTCTCACTCACATAAAACCTATTCCAAGTGCAGGCGTCTCTCCAATGTAGCCATCCTCAGGATTTAGTTTTATTTTTGTGCAACCTCAACATCAAACAAATATTATGATAATAACCATTTTGAAGGAAAAGAGCATGAGGAACTGAATGCTTTTTCTTAAATATATACTTCTGAAAATTATGCTTAAAGAAAGTTACTTGGTCATACCTATCTTCAGAAGGACAGAGAAACCAAATAATGAGAAAACCCAGATATGCTGGTGAATAATAGTAATGTCTGAAGTAAATTAAAAATATGGTAGATTCACTTTGGGAACTTCCTAAAATCAAATGAGGATGAATAAAAATGTGGCAACAAAAAATAAGTGATAACATTGGAGCAGATTGGTGTAATTCTTCCCACCAAAGCAGGAAATCACTTCAGTTTACATTGCAATTGAGAAGGAAGTAGGAAACTTTTGCAGGAATGGATAAAGATAAATATAAATATAAATATATTTTTGAAACTATAGCTTTCTATTTTTTTATTTAAATTATTTTTTTTTTATTTGGCTGTACTGAGTCTTCACTGTTACAGAGTCCTTTCTCTTGTTGGGGTTAGCAGGGACTACTTTGTATTTACAGTGTGTGGGATTCTCATGGTTGTGGCATCTCTTGTTCCAGGGCATGGGCTCTAGGGTATGCCGACTTCAGTAGTTGTGGCACATGGGGTCAGTAGTTGTGGTTCCCAGGCTCTAGAGTACAGAATCAGTAGCTGTGGCACACGGGGTTAGTTGCTCTGTGGCATATGGGATCTTCCTAGACCAGGGATAAAACTTGTGCCCCTCCGTTGGCAGGTGGATTCTTTATGACTGAGCCACCAAGGGGACCCCGAAATATTAAATTTCTTAATTTCAAAGATTATTCTTTGAAATAATTTTTGAGGAGTATTATTTAGATAGAGTTTAGCTATAGGGACTGCACTGATCAAGTTTAGAATCTGGAAAAAAATATTAAAAAATAATCGGGCCAGAACCCAGAGCGAGAAGCCCGTGGCGCGCGAGAAGCCGACGCGCGTCACGGGTAAGTTCAACCGCTCCAACTGGAGGGCTTGCTGAATGGAGAAGTCCTTCGCCCAAGGGTTGCTGACAAGGGACAAATAAATTTATTCCCAAAAAGTGCAGGCGTCTCCAATGTAGCCATCCTCAGGATTTAGTTTTATTTTGTCAACCTCAACATCAAACAAATATTATGATAATAACCATTTTGAAGGAAAAGAGCATGAGGAACTGAATGCTTTTTCTTAAATATATACTTCTGAAAATTATGCTTAAAGAAAGTTACTTGGTCATACCTATCTTCAGAAGGACAGAGAAACCAAATAATGAGAAAACCCAGATATGCTGGTGAATAATAGTAATGTCTGAAGTAAATTAAAAATATGGTAGATTCACTTTGGGAACTTCCTAAAATCAAATGAGGATGAATAAAAATGTGGCAACAAAAAATAACTGATAACATTGGAGCAGATTGGTGTAATTCTTCCCACCAAAGCAGGAAATCACTTCAGTTTACATTGCAATTGAGAAGGAAGTAGGAAACTTTTGCAGGAATGGATAAAGATAAATATAAATATAAATATATTTTTGAAACTATAGCTTTCTATTTTTTTATTTAAATTATTTTTTTTTTATTTGGCTGTACTGAGTCTTCACTGTTACAGAGTCCTTTCTCTTGTTGGGGTTAGCAGGGACTACTTTGTATTTACAGTGTGTGGGATTCTCATGGTTGTGGCATCTCTTGTTCCAGGGCATGGGCTCTAGGGTATGCCGACTTCAGTAGTTGTGGCACATGGGGTCAGTAGTTGTGGTTCCCAGGCTCTAGAGTACAGAATCAGTAGCTGTGGCACACGGGGTTAGTTGCTCTGTGGCATATGGGATCTTCCTAGACCAGGGATAAAACTTGTGCCCCTCCGTTGGCAGGTGGATTCTTTATGACTGAGCCACCAAGGGGACCCCGAAATATTAAATTTCTTAATTTCAAAGATTATTCTTTGAAATAATTTTTGAGGAGTATTATTTAGATAGAGTTTAGCTATAGGGACTGCACTGATCAAGTTTAGAATCTGGAAAAAAATATTAAAAAATAATTGGGCCAGAACCCAGAGCGAGAAGCCCGTGGCGCCGCGAGAAGCCGCGACGCCGCGTCACGGGTAAGTTCAACCGCTCCAACTGGAGGGCTTGCTGAATGGAGAGGGGAAGTCCTTCGCCCAAGGGTTGCTGACAAGGGACCAGGCATGAGCTGGATGGGAAAGCTCGCGCCCGCCTTTGGGATTTAGACACGTAACCGGCAGTGCACGTGTGCCAGTGGCGGAGGAGCCCGCACTCCCCTAGAGCTGCAGCAGCAGCGGAGGAAGCCAGGGAAAGAGCAGGAATTGGTGACTACAGACGGGTGCGCGGTAGAGCCGGGGCGCCCTCCTCCAACACGGGACTGCGTGCACCACTGCTTCTGCCCAACTGACTGGGATCAGCCCACTGTCCCGGCCAGCACCCAGTATGGCAGCAAAGCCCTCATTTTGCTGAACACAAAAACAGAAACTATAGCAACCGCTGCTATAAGGGAAAGCCTACGCCATCAAGACACCACCATCAAGAGCAGATTGGTTTCCAACAGGCAGATGAGAAGATAAAAACCAGGGACAGCATTTAGCTTTTTGTTTTGCTTGTTTATTTGTGGTGGACTATTTTGCTTATTCAGTTGATTGGTCTGGTTTGGGGTTTATTAGTTTATTCGTTTATTCTGTTTTTTTTTTGGTTGTTTGTTTTGGTTTTTATTTGTTGTGCTTTTTATGTTTTTTGTTTGTTTTCTGGCCTCTTTTAATTTTTTCTGCCATTTTTAATTTCTTTTTATGACTTTTATTTTATTGTTTTTTTTTTTTAATTTTAATTTTAATTCTTGGAAACTTCTAATTCTCTTTCCTCTTTCCCACTGCTTTCTCCCTCTATGTCCTAAATGTAAAACATTTTTCTATCTACCAATATCCTCTAAATAAATTATTTCCTATCTTCCTGTCTCCACTATTCCAAATACACTAAAAAACACACACTAATCTTTGCTACCTAACCCTATGAAATCCTTCCAAGACGAATCTGTTCCTTCTCATTCATTACCTATACACTCTCCTCGTCACCCCCAACACAGAAGCCTGCACTGATCAAGTTTAGAATCTGGAAAAAATATTAAAAATAATCGGGCCAGAACCCAGAGCGAGAAGCCCGTGGCGCCGAGAAGCCGGACGCCACGGGTAAGTTCAACCGCTCCGACTGGAGGGCTTGCTGAATGGAGAGGGGAAGTCCTTCGCCCAAGGGTTGCTGACGAGGGACCAGGCATGAGCTGGATGGGAAAGCTCGCGCCCGCCTTTGGGATTTAGACACGTAACCGGCAGTGCACCTGTGCCAGTGGCGGAGGAGCCCGCACTCCCCTAGAGCTGCAGCAGCAGCGGAGGAAGCCAGGGAAAGAGCAGGAATTGGTGACTACAGACGGGTGCGCGGTAGAGCCGGGGCGCCCTCCTCCAACACGGGACTGCGTGCACCACTGCTTCTGCCCAACTGACTGGGATCAGCCCACTGTCCCGGCCAGCACCCAGTATGGCAGCAAAGCCCTCATTTTGCTGAACACAAAAACAGAAACCATAGCAACCGCTGCTATAAGGGAAAGCCTACGCCATCAAGACACCACCATCAAGAGCAGATTGGTTTCCAACAGGCAGATGAGAAGATAAACACCAGGGACAGCATTTAGCTTTTTGTTTTGCTTGTTTATTTGTGGTGGACTATTTTGCTTATTCAGTTGATTGGTCTGGTTTGGGGTTTATTAGTTTATTCGTTTATTCTGTTTTTTTTTTTGGTTGTTTGTTTTGGTTTTTATTTGTTGTGCTTTTTATGTTTTTTGTTTGTTTTCTGGCCTCTTTTGATTTTTTCTGCCATTTTTAATTTCTTTTTATGACTTTTATTTTATTGTTTTTTTTTTTAATTTTAATTTTAATTCTTGGAAACTTCTAATTCTCTTTCCTCTTTCCCACTGCTTTCTCCCTCTATGTCCTAAATGTAAAACATTTTTCTATCTACCAATATCCTCTAAATAAATTATTTCCTATCTTCCTGTCTCCACTATTCCAAATACACTAAACAACACACACTAATCTTTGCTACCTAACCCTATGAAATCCTTTCAAGACGAATCTGTTCCTTCTCATTCATTACCTATACACTCTCCTCGTCACCCCCAACACATGTCCTAGTTAAAAATTGTTTTCATTGTAATTGTCCAAACCAGGACCTTGTGCTGGATCTATTTATTCAGGCACTATTTTAATTAATTCAGAGCTTAACGGGCAAGTATCATCTATGGTTGTGAGATTTGCCAGAAAGATTTCCTGTGCCTTATCTCTGTAAAACTGGTCAGTTGTGGGGATTGCTGTGTATGTGTATATATCTTACAATTATGTTAGAAAACATCTGCATGCTTTTATGACTGTCACCCATCAGGGATACACCTCTTGTTCCTCAGATGCTAGTATTTGAAATAATATCACGGAACACCATAGCAAACCAGACATAGAGCCTACACCCCCTGACCAATCATCAGACCAAGAATCCTCGGAGTGGAAGCCCTGATCCAACACCCCACACTATCAAAGAACATACACTAGAGATTATTCATCTGTAAACAAGACCTAACACCATCCAAGTCACAAACCACTGAACCCTTCTAGAAGGACAGAAACCCAAAGGAAGGGAGAATTCAACCAAGAAGCTTTGTGGGGGAAAAAGAACTCCATACACACACAGACACACACAAAGAAACAAAATTAACCTAATAATGAAACGTAAGAGAAACACTGCACAAATGAAGGACCAAGCTAGAGAAACACAGCTTCAAATGACAGAGGAGGAGATAGATAAACTATCTGAAAGAGAATTCAGA
The DNA here is from genome assembly GCA_022376925.1 of Tragulus kanchil. Taxonomy (NCBI): domain Eukaryota; kingdom Metazoa; phylum Chordata; class Mammalia; order Artiodactyla; family Tragulidae; genus Tragulus; species Tragulus kanchil. Next base: position 15,771,062 of record JAIOJX010000025.1, read on the forward strand.
AAAGCTATACTAATGAGGATGCAAAACACCGAAAACAGAATATTAGAGGAAATTAGTGCATTGAGAAGAGACATGCAGGACATGAAAAATAAGCAAATAGAGACCACCAACTCAATTGCTGAACTCAAAAATACTATAGAAGGTATCAACAGTAGAGTATCAGAGGCTGAAGAACAGATAAGCGAGCTGGAAGATAGACTGGTGGAGAAATAACTGGTGAGGAACAGAACAAAGCCCAAAGAATTAAAAGAACTGAGGTTATCCTTTGAGACCTATGGGACAATATCAAACACACCAACATTAGAATTATAGGAGTTCCAGAGGAAGAAGAGGGGAAGAAAGGCTACGACAAAATTCTTGAAGAGGTTATAGTTGAAAACTTCCCCAACATGGGAAAGGAAATAGTCAACCAATTCCAAAGAAAAACAGGTCCCCAAGTAACCTTGTGCTGGATCTATTTATTCAGGCACTATTTTAATTAATTCAGAGCTTAACGGGCAAGTATCATCTATGGTTGTGAGATTTGCCAGAAAGATTTCCTGTGCCTTATCTCTGTAAAACTGGTCAGTTGTGGGGATTGCTGTGTATGTGTATATATCTTACAATTATGTTAGAAAACATCTGCATGCTTTTATGACTGTCACCCATCAGGGATACACCTCTTGTTCCTCAGATGCTAGTATTTGAAATAATATCACGGAACACCATACAGACATAGAGCCTACACCCCCTGACCAATCATCAGACCAAGAATCCTCGGAGTGGAAGCCCTGATCCAACACCCCACACTATCAAAGAACATACACTAGAGATTATTCATCTGTAAACAAGACCTAACACCATCCAAGTCACAAACCACTGAACCCTTCTAGAAGGACAGAAACCCAAAGGAAGGGAGAATTCAACCAAGAAGCTTTGTGGGGGAAAAAGAACTCCATACACACACAGACACACACAAAGAAACAAAATTAAACTAATAATGAAACGTAAGAGAAACACTGCACAAATGAAGGACCAAGCTAGAGAAACACAGCTTCAAATGACAGAGGAGGAGATAGATAAACTATCTGAAAGAGAATTCAGAAAAGCTATACTAATGAGGATGCAAAACACCGAAAACAGAATATTAGAGGAAATTAGTGCATTGAGAAGAGACATGCAGGACATGAAAAATAAGCAAATAGAGACCACCAACTCAATTGCTGAACTCAAAAATACTATAGAAGGTATCAACAGTAGAGTATCAGAGGCTGAAGAACGGATAAGCGAGCTGGAAGATAGACTGGTGGAAATAACTGGTGAGGAACAGAACAAAGCCCAAAGAATTAAAAGAACTGAGGTTATCCTTTGAGACCTATGGGACAATATCAAACACACCAACATTAGAATTATAGGAGTTCCAGAGGAAGAAGAGGGGAAGAAAGGCTACGACAAAATTCTTGAAGAGGTTATAGTTGAAAACTTCCCCAACATGGGAAAGGAAATAGTCAACCAAGTCCAAGAAGCACAAAAAGTTCCACACAGGATAACCCCCAGAAGTAACACACCAAGGCACATTCTAATCAAACTAACGCAGACTAAATATAAAGACAGATTGCTAAAAGCAGCTAGGAGCAAACAACAAATAACATATAAAGGAAACCCCATACGTTTAACTGCGGATCTCTCAACAGAAACCCTGCAGGCCAAAAGAGAATGGCAAGACACATTTAAACGGCTAAAAGAGAATAACTTCCAACCAAGAATTCTCTACCCAGCAAGAATCTCATTCAGAATTGATGGTGAAGTCAAAAGCTTCACAGACAAGCAAAAACTAAAAGAATTCTGTACCACAAAACCAGCCCTACAACAAGTGTTAAACGGCCTGATAGAGTCAATAAATAGAGTAGGAGAAGCATTACAAATTAAACCCCAAAATTCTAAGAAGATGACAATAGGAACATTCGTATCAATAATGACTTTGAACGTGAATGGACTAAATGCTCCAACCAAACGACACAGGCTGGCTGAATGGATCCAGAAACATGACCCATATATATGCTGTTTACAAGAGACACACTTCAGACCTAGAGACACTCATAGACTGAAAGTAAAAGGCTGGAAAAAGATATTCCATGCAAATGGAAATCAAAAGAAAGCTGGAGTAGCAATCCTTATATCAGACAAAATAGACTTTAAAGTAAAGAAGATTCGAAGAGACAAGGCAGGTCACTACATCATGATTAAGGGATCCATCCAAGAGCAAGACATAACAGTCATGCAGGACATGAAAAATAAGCAAATAGAGACCACCAACTCAATTGCTGAACTCAAAAATACTATAGAAGGTATCAACAGTAGAGTATCAGAGGCTGAAGAACGGATAAGCGAGCTGGAAGATAGACTGGTGGAAATAACTGGTGAGGAACAGAACAAAGCCCAAAGAATTAAAAGAACTGAGGTTATCCTTTGAGACCTATGGGACAATATCAAACACACCAACATTAGAATTATAGGAGTTCCAGAGGAAGAAGAGGGGAAGAAAGGCTACGACAAAATTCTTGAAGAGGTTATAGTTGAAAACTTCCCCAACATGGGAAAGGAAATAGTCAACCAAGTCCAAGAAGCACAAAAAGTTCCACACAGGATAACCCCCAGAAGTAACACACCAAGGCACATTCTAATCAAACTAACGCAGACTAAATATAAAGACAGATTGCTAAAAGCAGCTAGGAGCAAACAACAAATAACATATAAAGGAAACCCCATACGTTTAACTGCGGATCTCTCAACAGAAACCCTGCAGGCCAGAAGAGAATGGCAAGACACATTTAAACGGCTAAAAGAGAATAACCTCCAACCAAGAATTCTCTACCCAGCAAGAATCTCATTCAGAATTGATGGTGAAGTCAAAAGCTTCACAGACAAGCAAAAACGAAAAGAATTCTGTACCACAAAACCAGCCCTACAACAAGTGTTAAACGGCCTGATAGAGTCAATAAATAGAGTAGGAGAAGCATTACAAATTAAACCCCAAAATTCTAAGAAGATGACAATAGGAACATTCGTATCAATAATGACTTTGAACGTAAATGGACTAAATGCTCCAACCAAACGACACAGGCTGGCTGAATGGATCCAGAAACATGACCCATATATATGCTGTTTACAAGAGACACACTTCAGACCTAGAGACACTCATAGACTGAAAGTAAAAGGCTGGAAAAAGATATTCCATGCAAATGGAAATCAAAAGAAAGCTGGAGTAGCAATCCTTATATCAGACAAAATAGACTTTAAAGTAAAGAAGATTCGAAGAGACAAGGCAGGTCACTACATCATGATTAAGGGATCCATCCAAGAGCAAGACATAACAGTCATGAATATCTATGTACCCAACACAGGGGCATCTCAATACATAAGACAGGTACTTTCAGACATAAAAGAAGAAATCAACAATAACACAATAATGGTAGGAGACTTTAACACTCCTCTCACACCAATGGACAGATCATCCAAACAGAAAATTAATAAAGAAACACAAGCCTTAAATGCCACACTGGAAAAGATGGACGTCATCGATATCTTTAGGACGTTCCATTCAAAAGCAGAAAAATACACTTTCTTCTCAAGTGCTCACGGAACATTCTCCAGGATAGACCACATCTTGGGCCACAAATCAAACCTCAGTCAGTTCACAAAAACCAAAATTATATTAACCATCCTCTCGGACCACAATGCCATGAGACTAGAGATCAACTACTGGAAAAAAAAAAAACCCTAAAAACACAAACACATGGAGATTAAACAATACATACCTAACAAACCAACTGATCATTGAGAAAATCAAAGGAGAAATTAAACAATTCCTAGAAGAAAATGACAATGCACACACGACAGTGCAAAACCTATGGGATACCACAAAAACAGTTCTAAGAGGGAAATTTATAGCAACACAATCCCACCTCAAGAAACTAGGAAAATATGAAGCAGATGACTTAACCCTCCGCTTAAAACAATTGGAGAAAGAAGAACAAAAACATCCCAGAGCCAGCAGAAGAAGAGAAATTATAAAGACTAGAGCAGAAATAAATGAGAAAGAAATGAAAGAAACTATAGCACGGATAAATAAAGCCAAAAGCTGGTTCTTTGAAAAGGTAAACAAAATTGACAAGCCTCTGGCTAGACTCATCAAGAGAAAGAGAGAGAAGAATCAGAACAGCAAAATCAAAAATGAAAAAGGAGAGATTACAACAGATCATGCAGAAATCCAAACGATTCTAAGAGACTATTATGAGCAACTCTGTGGCAACAAACTGGACAACCTGGAAGAAATGGACAGTTTCTTGGGGAAGATCAATTTCCCAAGACTGAGCCAGGAAGAAACAGAAACTTTGAACAACCCAATCACAAGCTCAGAGATCGAATCTGTGATTAAAAATTTATCCAAAAATAAAAGCCCAGGGCCAGATGGTTTCACAGCCAAATTCTACCAAACATTTAAAGAAGAGCTAATGCCTGTCCTTCTAAAACTCTTTCAAAAAATTGCACAGGAAGGAAAACTTCCAAACACATTCTATGAGGCCACCATCACCCTGATATCCAAACCAGGCAAAGGCAACACAAAAAAGGAACATTACAGACCAATTTCCCTGATGAACTTAGATGCCAAGATCCTCAACAAAATCCTAGCAAACAGAATTCAACGACACATCAAAAAACTCATACATCACGATCAAGTCGGGTTCATCCCAGGCATGCAAGGATTCTTCAACATCTGCGAATCAGTCAATGTGATACACCATATCAACAAATAGAAAGACAAAAACCACATGATCATCTCAGTAGATGCAGGAAAAGCCTTCGTCAAAGTACAACATCCATTTATGATCAAAACTCTTCAGAAAATGGGCATAGAAGAAGCCTATCTCAACATAGTAAAAGCCATCTATGAGAAGCCTACAGTGAACATTATCCTTAACGGTGAAAAACTGAAAGCATTCTCTCTAAGATCAGGAACAAGGCAGGGGTGACCACTTTCACCACTGTTATTCAACATAGTCCTGGAAGTTCTAGCAACAGCAACAAGAGAAGAGGAAGAAATCAAAGGAATCCAGATTGGAAAGGAAGAAGTCAAGCTTTCTCTTTTTGCAGACGACATGATATTATACGTAGAAAATCCCAAAGACACGGGTACAAAGCTACTAGAGCTAATCAAGGAATTCAGCAAAGTTGCAGGATACAGTCAACACACAGAAATCACTGGCATTCCTATACACAGACAATGAAAAATCAGAAAACGAAATCAAAGAGGTAATCCCCTTCACCATTGAAACCAGAAGAATCAAATACCTAGGAATAAACCTACCCAAAGAAACAAAAGAATTGTACACAGAAAATTACAAGACACTCATGAGAGAAATTAAAGACAACTTAAACATATGGAGAGATATTCCATGTCCCTGGATCGGAAGAATCAATATTGTAAAAATGACCATACTACCAAATATCATCTACAGATTCAATGCAATACCTACCCAACTACCATTGACATTTTTCACAGAACTAGACCAAAGAATAACACAGTTCATATGGAAACACAAAAGAAGAGCTAATGCCTGTCCTTCTAAAACTCTTTCAAAAATTGCACAGGAAGGAAAACTTCCAAACACATTCTATGAGGCCACCATCACCCTGATATCCAAACCAGGCAAAGGCAACACAAAAAAGGAACATTACAGACCAATTTCCCTGATGAACTTAGATGCCAAGATCCTCAACAAAATCCTGGCAAACAGAATTCAACGACACATCAAAAAACTCATACATCACGATCAAGTCGGGTTCATCCCAGGCATGCAAGGATTCTTCAACATCTGCGAATCAGTCAATGTGATACACCATATCAACAAATAGAAAGACAAAAACCACATGATCATCTCAGTAGATGCAGGAAAAGCCTTCGTCAAAGTACAACATCCATTTATGATCAAAACTCTTCAGAAAATGGGCATAGAAGAAGCCTATCTCAACATAGTAAAAGCCATCTATGAGAAGCCTACAGTGAACATTATCCTTAACGGTGAAAAACTGAAAGCATTCTCTCTAAGATCAGGAACAAGGCAGGGGTGACCACTTTCACCACTGTTATTCAACATAGTCCTGGAAGTCCTAGCAACAGCAACAAGAGAAGAGGAAGAAATCAAAGGAATCCAGATTGGAAAGGAAGAAGTCAAGCTTTCTCTTTTTGCAGACGACATGATATTATACGTAGAAAATCCCAAAGACACAGTTACAAAGCTACTAGAGCTAATCAAGGAATTCAGCAAAGTTGCAGGATACAGTCAACACACAGAAATCACTGGCATTCCTATACACAGACAATGAAAAATCAGAAAACGAAATCAAAGAGGTAATCCCCTTCACCATTGAAACCAGAAGAATCAAATACCTAGGAATAAACCTACCCAAAGAAACAAAAGAATTGTACACAGAAAATTACAAGACACTCATGAGAGAAATTAAAGACAACTTAAACATATGGAGAGATATTCCATGTCCCTGGATCGGAAGAATCAATATTGTAAAAATGACCATACTACCAAATATCATCTACAGATTCAATGCAATACCTACCCAACTACCATTGACATTTTTCACAGAACTAGACCAAAGAATAACACAGTTCATATGGAAACACAAAAGACCTCGAATAGCCAAAGCAATCCTGAGAAAGAAAAATGGAATTGGAGGGATCAGCTTCCCTAACTGCAGACTCTACTACAAAGCAACAGTCCACAAGATAGTAGGGTACTGGCACAAAAACAGAACTGTAGACCAATGGAACAAGATCGAGAACCCAGAGATCAACCCACGCACCTATGGGTACCTTATTTTTGACAAAAGAGGCGAACATATAAAATGGGACAAAGACAGCCTCTTCAACAAATGGTGCTGGGAAAATTGGACAGCTACATGCAGAAAAATGAAGTTGGAACATTCCCTGACACCATGCACTAAGATCAACTCAAAATGGATTAAAGACCTAAATGCAAGACCAGAAACTATCAAACTATTAGAAGAGAATATAGGCAAAACCCTCAAGGACATAAATCAAAGCAAGATCTTCTCTGATCCACCTACTAGAATAGTGGAACTGAAAAGAAAAGTGAGCACATGGGACCTCATGAAACATAAAAGCTTTTGTACGGCAAAAGAAATTACAAAAAAGCTGAACAGACACCCCACAGAGTGGGAGAAAATCATAGCAAATGAAACAACAGACAAAGAATTAATCTCCAAAATCTACAAGCAACTCAGACAACTCAGCACAGGGAAAACGAACAATCCAATCCAAAAATGGGAAAAAGATCTAAAGAGACGCCTCTCCAAAGAGGACATACAGATGGCCCAAAAGCACATGAAACAATGATCAACCTCGCTTATCATTAGAGAAATGCAAATTAAAACCACAATGAGATACCACCTCACACCCGTCAGAATGGGCATCATCAACAAATCGACAGACAACAAATGCTGGAGAGGGTGTGGAGAAAAGGGAACTCTCTTGCATTGCTGGTGGGAATGTAAACTGATGCAACCTCTATGGAAGACAATATGGATATTCCTTAAAAAATGAAAAATCGAAGCACCCTATGACCCAGCAATCCCACTGTTAGGCCGATATCCTGATGAAATCAAAACTGAAAGTGGCATCTGTACCCCAATGTTCATTGCAGCTCTCTATACAATAGCCAGAACATGGAAGCAACCTAGATGTCCATCGACGAATGAATGGATCCAGAAGCTCTGGTACATATATACAATGGAATACTACTCAGCTGTTAAAAGAAATGCAGAAGATTCAGTCCTAATGAGGTGGCTAGCTCTAGAACCTATCATAAAAATGAGAGAGACAAATACAGCATACTAACACACATATATGGAATCTAGTAGGACGGTCTTGATAACACACGCAGGGAACACATGGAAAAACAGACAGAGCATAGACATATGGACATTGTGGGGAAGAAATAGGGAGGGGGAGGCATGGAGACAATAACATGGAAACCTATACTGGCACTTGTGGAAAAGATAGCTAGTGTCATTGTGCTAAGGGAATAGGAGTACCTACAATCACTTGGGGTGATGGTCTGGAGGGGTGGGAGGGGAGTACTGGGTTGGGGGACGGTCCAGGGATATGCATATGAATGATCTGGGTACATACATGTTGGTGAACAACAAAACTCTGTAAAATCTTTAAAATAAAGAATAAAAAAAAATAATTGAACATAAGCAATCTAATACTTATAGTTAGGTCAGTTATTTTAACTGGAGAATGTTTGTAGCTTTTTTGGAATTAACTAATATAATCTTACATTTTCATTATTCATTTTTAAAAGTTTATATTTTGATGAAACAATAATCACAGTAAATCTTATGCAAAATAAGCCATACATATTTATAGTGGCAATCTAATTTGCAAGCAGAAAGGAACTATCCTGAAGGCCATTATGTGAGTATTCTTTGCAGATGTTAGACCTGAAGATGAACACTGAAGATAAATCTTTATGAATTGAAGATGAATCTAATAAGTTTTTTAAAAAGATTTTTAATATCTGTCAATTAAAATGATGAATTACTTAAAAAGATTCAACACCATTAAAATGATACCAGCTGACAGCTGAGAACATACACTGCAAGGAATCAAAACTGCTGAACACCTACAGATGCATTTAATAGAAGGTATTACATCCTGGAACATTTTTGAGTGTGTGCTCTGCAGCTAGACGGGACTGTTATTTGCTGTGAGAAGTATTATGCTTCAAATAAATTTGAGCACATAAGTATCATAGGAATAGATTACTTAGAAACTTACAAACATGAATTCTGGCCTAGATTATGTTTTTGGCAGCTCTGTCTTTTGGTCCTCAGGATATTCTGTACTTACAGCTATCTCTCTGCCTTTCATACTTTCGTATTTGAATCTACTTATTTATCAGTTTTACTCAAGTACAGTATATGAATTATTTTATTTTCCTTGAGTCAGGCCCATATGAACAAAATGTAACAGATTTGTTGTTGTCTAGGTGCTCAGTCATGTCCCAGTCTTTGCAACCCCGTGGACAGCAGAACACCAGACTTTCCTGTCCTTCATCATATCCTGAAGCTTGCTCAAACTCATGTCCATTGAATTGGTGATGCCATTGTGCTAAGGGAATAGGAGTACCTACAATCACTTGGGGTGATGGTCTGGAGGGGTGGGAGGGGGGTACTGGGTTGGGGGACGGTCCAGGGATATGCATATGAATGATCTGGGAACATACATGTTGGTGAACAACAAAACTCTGTAAAATCTTTAAAATAAAGAATAAAAAAAAATAATTGAACATAAGCAATCTAATACTTATAGTTAGGTCAGTTATTTTAACTGGAGAATGTTTGTAGCTTTTTTGGAATTAACTAATATAATCTTACATTTTCATTATTCATTTTTAAAAGTTTATATTTTGATGAAACAATAATCACAGTAAATCTTATGCAAAATAAGCCATACATATTTATAGTGGCAATCTAATTTGCAAGCAGAAAGGAACTATCCTGAAGGCCATTATGTGAGTATTCTTTGCAGATGTTAGACCTGAAGATGAACACTGAAGATAAATCTTTATGAATTGAAGATGAGTCTAATAAGTTTTTTAAAAAGATTTTAATATCTGTCAATTAAAATGATGAATTACTTAAATAGATTCAACACCATTAAAATGATACCAGCTGACAGCTGAGAACATACACTGCAAGGAATCAAAACTGCTGAACACCTACAGATGCATTTAATAGAAGGTATTACATCCTGGAACATTTTTGAGTGTGTGCTCTGCAGCTAGACGGGACTGTTATTTGCTGTGAGAAGTATTATGCTTCAAATAAATTTGAGCACATAAGTATCATAGGAATAGATTACTTAGAAACTTACAAACATGAATTCTGGCCTAGATTATGTTTTTGGCAGCTCTGTCTTTTGGTCCTCAGGATATTCTGTACTTACAGCTATCTCTCTGCCTTTCATACTTTCGTATTTGAATCTACTTATTTATCAGTTTTACTCAAGTACAGTATATGAATTATTTTATTTTCCTTGAGTCAGGCCCATATGAACAAAATGTAACAGATTTGTTGTTGTCTAGGTGCTCAGTCATGTCCCAGTCTTTGCAACCCCGTGGACAGCAGAACACCAGACTTTCCTGTCCTTCATCATATCCTGAAGCTTGCTTAAACTCATGTCCATTGAATTGGTGATGCCATTCAGCCATCTTGTCCTCTGTTGTCCCCTTTTCCTTCTTCCTTCAATCTTTCCCAGCATCAGGATCTTTTCCAATGAGTCAGCTCTTCGCATTAGGTGGCACAAGTTTTGGAGCTTCAGCTTCGGCAGCAGTCCTTCTAATGACTCTTCAGGGCTTATTTCTTTTAGGGTTGACTGGTTTGATGTCCTCACTGTCCAAGAGACTCTCAAGAGTCTTCTCTAATACCACAGTTTGTAAACATCAATTCTTCAGCTCTCAAATGCATGCATGACTACTGGAAAAAACCATGGTTTTGACTACACAGACCTTTGTTGGCAAAGTGGTCTCTGCTTTTTAATATGATTTGTAGGTTTGTCATAGCTTTTCTTCCAAGTAGCAAGTATTTTTAAATTTCATGTCTACAGTCACCATCTGCAGTGATTTTGGAGCCCAAGAAAATAAAATCTGTTACTGTTTGCATTGTTTACAGTCTATTTTCCATGAAGCGATGGAACTGAATTCCATGATCTTATCTTTTGAATGCTGAATTTTAGGCTAGCTTTTTCACTCTCCTCTTTAACCTTCATCAAGAGGCTCTTTAGTTCCTCTTCACTTTCTGGCATGAGGATGGTGTCATCTGCATACGTGAGGTTATTGATATTTCTCCCGGAAATCTTGAGTGCTGAGAAATCCAGCCCAGAATTTTGCATGATTTACTCTGCATTTAACCTAAATAAACAAGGTGGCGATAATTTGATCCTTTCCCGGAACCTTTGTCAGAAGTATTATGCTTCAAATAAATTTGAGCACATAAGTATCATAGGAATAGATTACTTAGAAACTTACAAACATGAATTCTGGCCTAGATTATGTTTTGGCAGCTCTGTCTTTTGGTCCTCAGGATATTCTGTACTTACAGCTATCTCTCTGCCTTTCATACTTTCGTATTTGAATCTACTTATTTATCAGTTTTACTCAAGTACAGTATATGAATTATTTTATTTTCCTTGAGTCAGGCCCATATGAACAAAATGTAACAGATTTGTTGTTGTCTAGGTGCTCAGTCATGTCCCAGTCTTTGCAACCCCGTGGACAGCAGAACACCAGACTTTCCTGTCCTTCATCATATCCTGAAGCTTGCTCAAACTCATGTCCATTGAATTGGTGATGCCATTCAGCCATCTTGTCCTCTGTTGTCCCCTTTTCCTTCTTCCTTCAATCTTTCCCAGCATCAGGATCTTTTCCAATGAGTCAGCTCTTCGCATTAGGTGGCACAAGTTTTGGAGCTTCAGCTCGCAGCAGTCCTTCTAATGACTCTTCAGGGCTTATTTCTTTTAGGGTTGACTGGTTTGATGTCCTCACTGTCCAAGAGACTCTCAAGAGTCTTCTCTAATACCACAGTTTGTAAACATCAATTCTTCAGCTCTCAAATGCATGCATGACTACTGGAAAAAACCATGGTTTTGACTACACAGACCTTTGTTGGCAAAGTGGTCTCTGCTTTTTAATATGATTTGTAGGTTTGTCATAGCTTTTCTTCCAAGTAGCAAGTATTTTTAAATTTCATGTCTACAGTCACCATCTGCAGTGATTTTGGAGCCCAAGAAAATAAAATCTGTTACTGTTTGCATTGTTTACAGTCTATTTTCCATGAAGCGATGGAACTGAATTCCATGATCTTATCTTTTGAATGCTGAATTTTAGGCTAGCTTTTTCACTCTCCTCTTTAACCTTCATCAAGAGGCTCTTTAGTTCCTCTTCACTTTCTGGCATGAGGATGGTGTCATCTGCATACGTGAGGTTATTGATATTTCTCCCGGAAATCTTGAGTGCTGAGAAATCCAGCCCAGAATTTTGCATGATTTACTCTGCATTTAACCTAAATAAACAAGGTGGCGATATACAACCTTGACATGATCCTTTCCCAATGTGGAACTAGTCTGTTGTTCCATGTCCAGTTCTAACTATTTCTTCTTGTCCTGCATGGTTTCTCAGGAGGTAGGTAAGGCAATCTCGTATTCCCATCTCTTTTCCATGGGGTCACAAAAAATCGGACAGGACTGAACAACTAATATTTTCAACACTTAGGCTATTTCCCTACACTTGCTTTTGATTATTTAGGGGAACGTTTCATAAACCTGTTCTACGTCTCCTCTGGATGAAGCTTCTCAGTCATTACTGGCTTCACATTAGGGTATGGGGATTTCCTAAAGGAAATTAATCCTGAATATTCATTGGAAGGATTGATGCTAAAGCTGACGCTCCAGTACTTTGGCCACCTGATGTGAAAAGCAGATTGATTGGAAAAGACTGTGGTGCTGGTAAAGACTGGAGGCAAAAGAAGGACATGAGAGGATATTAGGTAACATCACTGACTAAATGGGCATGAATCTGAGCAAACTCCTTAAAATAGTGAAGGATAGGGAAGCCTGATGTACTGCAGTCCATGGGTTTGCAAAGAGTCAGACACAATTTTGCGAATGAACAACAACAAATTGGGGACAGTGGTGTGTTGCACCCTATGTACTGGCCCTGCCTCAGTTACCGAGGACTGGTCATGGGACAGTAGCAACTGTTCTTAGCTGGCCTTGCCCAGTATATATGGATACACATAAATCATTTGTCCCAGAAATACTCCTTTGGAGAACATCTTGTGAAAACAAATTAGGATAAATGCCTGAACACAAAACTACTAGATCAAATTATATGTGAATTTTATAATTGACTAAATATTATAAATTGCTTTCTATAAATGTTAAATGTATGTATACATCTCCAAAGTGAAAACGATGTGATCATTTCTCACACTCATCAAGAGGCTCTTTAGTTCCTCTTCACTTTCTGGCATGAGGATGGTGTCATCTGCATACGTGAGGTTATTGATATTTCTCCCGGAAATCTTGAGTGCTGAGAAATCCAGCCCAGAATTTTGCATGATTTACTCTGCATTTAACCTAAATAAACAAGGTGGCGATATACAACCTTGACGTGATCCTTTCCCAATGTGGAACTAGTCTGTTGTTCCATGTCCAGTTCTAACTATTTCTTCTTGTCCTGCATGGTTTCTCAGGAGGTAGGTAAGGCAATCTCGTATTCCCATCTCTTTTCCATGGGGTCACAAAAAATCGGACAGGACTGAACAACTAATATTTTCAACACTTAGGCTATTTCCCTACACTTGCTTTTGATTATTTAGGGGAACGTTTCATAAACCTATTCTACGTCTCCTCTGGATGAAGCTTCTCAGTCATTACTGGCTTCACATTAGGGTATGGGGATTTCCTAAAGGAAATTAATCCTGAATATTCATTGGAAGGATTGATGCTAAAGCTGACGCTCCAGTACTTTGGCCACCTGATGTGAAAAGCAGATTGATTGGAAAAGACTGTGGTGCTGGTAAAGACTGGAGGCAAAAGAAGGACATGAGAGGATATTAGGTAACATCACTGACTAAATGGGCATGAATCTGAGCAAACTCCTTAAAATAGTGAAGGATAGGGAAGCCTGATGTACTGCAGTCCGTGGGTTTGCAAAGAGTCAGACACAATTTTGCGAATGAACAACAACAAATTGGGGACAGTGGTGTGTTGCACCCTATGTACTGGCCCTGCCTCAGTTACCGAGGACTGGTCATGGGACAGTAGCAACTGTTCTTAGCTGGCCTTGCCCAGTATATATGGATACACATAAATCATTTGTCCCAGAAATACTCCTTTGGAGAACATCTTGTGAAAACAAATTAGGATAAATGCCTGAACACAAAACTACTAGATCAAATTATATGTGAATTTTATAATTGACTAAATATTATAAATTGCTTTCTATAAATGTTAAATGTATGTATACATCTCCAAAGTGAAAAAGATGTGATCATTTTCTCACACTCATCAACTCTGATTAATATGAAGCTATAAAATATTAACAGTATGACAGATGAAAAATGGCATATATTGGTTTGAAAAAATTAAATTTAATGATGTTGAGCATCTTCATGAATGTTTGTTTTCCTTTTGTGACTTTCTTCTAGAAACTGCTTTTTATCGCATTGGTGTATAAGAGTGCTGCAAGATAAAATTAAAGACATTTCCTGCAATTTAGGACAAAATGAAATTGAAATAGAAGGTCCTTCTCAATTTGTGTCTTTCTTTCTCTCCCCAGATGACCCTTGAATAATGCAGCTTTGAACTGCTTGGTGACTATTTCTCAACATTTGTTGAGAAAATAAAATACACAATACACAATAAAATAAAATACACAAATACACAATAAAATACACAATCATGAGTGCATGCATGCATGCTAAGTCATGACAGTTGTGTCTGATTTTTGTGACCTTTTGGACTGTAGCCCACCAGGCTTCTCTGTCCATGGATTCTCCAGGTAAGAGTATACTAGACTCGACGCCATGCCCTCCTCCAGGGTATTTTCCCAACCCAGGTATCCAACCTGAGTCTCTTATGTCTTCTGCATTGGTGGGAAAGGTTTTTACCACTAGCATGATCTAGGGAGCCCCAAATATATGTTAATCTCTGTGTTCATGGGTTTCTCATCTAGGAATTCAACTAAGGATTGGAATTTCTATCTGCCATTGGTTGAATCCTTGGAAGCCAACTTTAGGATACAGTAGGCTAACTATGGAACTTAAGTATCTATGGATTTCAGTATCCCACAGGGACTCCTGGAGCCAGTTCCTCATAGATACTGAAGGACTTTTGGGTGTGTATGTGTATAAAAATACATTATATGTACAACTTTACATATGAAGCTTTTTAATATTATACTTTGTTTGGGGGAAGCTCTTTTAGGTTTAGAGAAAAAAGTTAATGCAAAGGCCAGGACTTCATGGCAAGTTCGTTGGCTAAGACTCTACTTCCACTGCAGAGGGCATGGGTAACACAAAACTACTAGATCAAATTATATGTGAATTTTATAATTGACTAAATATTATAAATTGCTTTCTATAAATGTTAAATGTATGTATACATCTCCAAAGTGAAAAAGATGTGATCATTTTCTCACACTCATCAACTCTGATTAATATGAAGCTATAAAATATTAACAGTATGACAGATGAAAAATGGCATATATTGGTTTGAAAAAATTAAATTTAATGATGTTGAGCATCTTCATGAATGTTTGTTTTCCTTTTGTGACTTTCTTCTAGAAACTGCTTTTTATCGCATTGGTGTATAAGAGTGCTGCAAGATAAAATTAAAGACATTTCCTGCAATTTAGGACAAAATGAAATTGAAATAGAAGGTCCTTCTCAATTTGTGTCTTTCTTTCTCTCCCCAGATGACCCTTGAATAATGCAGCTTTGAACTGCTTGGTGACTATTTCTCAACATTTGTTGAGAAAATAAAATACACAATACACAATAAAATAAAATACACAAATACACAATAAAATACACAATCATGAGTGCATGCATGCATGCTAAGTCATGACAGTTGTGTCTGATTTTTGTGACCTTTTGGACTGTAGCCCACCAGGCTTCTCTGTCCATGGATTCTCCAGGTAAGAGTATACTAGACTCGACGCCATGCCCTCCTCCAGGGTATTTTCCCAACCCAGGTATCCAACCTGAGTCTCTTATGTCTTCTGCATTGGTGGGAAAGGTTTTTACCACTAGCATGATCTGGGGAGCCCCAAATATATGTTAATCTCTGTGTTCATGGGTTTCTCATCTAGGAATTCAACTAAGGATTGGAATTTCTATCTGCCATTGGTTGAATCCTTGGAAGCCAACTTTAGGATACAGTAGGCTAACTATGGAACTTAAGTATCTATGGATTTCAGTATCCCACAGGGACTCCTGGAGCCAGTTCCTCATAGATACTGAAGGACTTTTGGGTGTGTATGTGTATAAAAATACATTATATGTACAACTTTACATATGAAGCTTTTTAATATTATACTTTGTTTGGGGGAAGCTCTTTTAGGTTTAGAGAAAAAAGTTAATGCAAAGGCCAGGACTTCATGGCAAGTTCGTTGGCTAAGACTCTACTTCCACTGCAGAGGGCATGGGTTCAGTTCCTGGTGGGAACTAAGATCTTAAATGACAGTCAGCATAGCTAAATACATATATAAAGTGAGAGTAAAGCATTTTTTAAAAAAAGAAGTGCCCGAGAATTCTCAGCACCACTCACAGTGTTATCCATATTAACATCTTACACTGTGTGATACATATATTACAATTAATGTGCAGTAATTGATATATTATTATTAATGTCCAGTATTGATATATTATTAAATAAAGTTCATAGTTTATATAATAAGGCTTGCTCTGTGTTAATATATGCTATGTGTTTTGACAAATGATTAATGCCATGTATCTACTATTACCAAATTTATATAATTTCACTACTTTATAATTCCTCTGTGTTCTACCTATTCATTCCTTCATCTTCTCCCAAACTGCTGACAACCACTTATTTTATTGTCTTCATAGTTTGGCTTTTCCAGCATGTCATATAGTTAGAATCATATAATACAAAACTTTTTCAGAATTACTTGTTTTGTTTAGTCACATACATTTAAGGATCATTCATTCCTTTTCATGATTTCATAGCTCACTTCTCTGGTGACTCAGATGATATAGATGTAATGCGAGAGACCCAGGTTCAGTCCCTGGGTTGGAAATATCCCCTGGAGAAGGGAATGACAACAACACACTCCAGAGTTCTTATCTGAAGAATCCCATGGACAGAGAAGCCTAGTGGGCTACAGTCCATGATGCCCCAGAGAGGTACTTGACTTAGTGACGAACATTAGCTGATTTACTTTTAGTCCTGAATAATATTCTATTGAATGGATATGCAACAGTTTATTTTTCCATTCTCTTACTCAAGCACATTTTTGTTCCTCCCAATTTTTAGCCATTATGAATAAAGCTGTGTAAATAGTGGAGGGTAGATTTAGTGTAGATATTAGTTCTTAATTCACTTGGTAAATACCAAGGAATATGATTACTGGGTCTTTTGTTAAGAGTGTGTTTAATTTTGTAAGAAGTGCCGATTTGTGTTCTGAAGTGGCTGTACTATTTTGCATTTTCACCATTGATTAATAAGTGTTCCTGTTGCTTTACATTGACACTGGCATTTGGTGTTGTCATTGTTTCAAATTTTAGATATTCTCATAGATATGTAGTGGTGTTTCACTGTGACTTTAGTTTGGAATTACCTAATGATATGTGATATGGAACATCTTTTCCTATGCTTATTTGTCAGCTGTATGTTATCTTTGGTTAGGTGTCTGTTAAGATCTTTTGCCCATTTTCTAATAGGGTTCTTTGTTTTCTCATTACTGAGTTTTAAGAGCCTTTTGTAAATTTTGTATACCTGTCTTTTACATTTTCCATAAATGTTTATTCCAAGTAGGCCTTTTGAGAAAGAGAATATTTTGCTTCTTTTTTAATTCAGATCCAACTTTTGGTGTTGTGTCATAGAAGTCATCGCCAAACACAAGATCACCTAGATATTCTTATATGTATGGTTTTTTAAAAATTCTTTATTTTTCTCTGATTGTTCCTCTTCCTGCTTTTAAGGATTCAATATATTTTAATATGTCTCTAAGAATTTTCACTTCATAATGGGTTTGAAAATTTATCCTCTACTCCCTAATTGTCTCTGCTACATCAGGATTGACGTCTCAGCTTTCTTAAGTAGATTTCAGGTTTTTGTCTTTCAAATGGCTTGTGTTCCAAACCAGTATGATTAATAACCAACCCTGGTTGTTAATTCAATTTGCTGAATGAAAAATTTGACAGAATTTCACAATGCAGTCAAGGGGAATTCTCTTTGCTGCAATATACCATATAACTATTTTTCAGAAACTTCTCCCCAAGGTGGGAAATGTCATGAAAACAAAAACAGGGTGTGAGGACCCTCCCCTTTTATTTGCAGGTATTTAGTCAGGGAGTGGGCTGTCAGACGGCACCCCTCCCTGACATGTAAGAACTTCTGGTGCAAGGTAGAGATGAAGTAATTTGTGGAGCAGCTGTTGTGCAGAACTTCTTTAATTAATCCTTATTTTTTCAGTCTCATACTTAATTTTTCACCTCTGTACTTCAGACCAGGTGTCTCATAAGCCTTCCACAGAGTACAGACTTCGGAATATGATTACTGGGTCTTTTGTTAAGAGTGTGTTTAATTTTGTAAGAAGTGCCGATTTGTGTTCTGAAGTGGCTGTACTATTTTGCATTTTCACCATTGATTAATAAGTGTTCCTGTTGCTTTACATTGACACTGGCATTTGGTGTTGTCATTGTTTCAAATTTTAGATATTCTCATAGATATGTAGTGGTGTTTCACTGTGACTTTAGTTTGGAATTACCTAATGATATGTGATATGGAACATCTTTTCCTATGCTTATTTGTCAGCTGTATGTTATCTTTGGTTAGGTGTCTGTTAAGATCTTTTGCCCATTTTCTAATAGGGTTCTTTGTTTTCTCATTACTGAGTTTTAAGAGCCTTTTGTAAATTTTGTATACCTGTCTTTTACATTTTCCATAAATGTTTATTCCAAGTAGGCCTTTTGAGAAAGAGAATATTTTGCTTCTTTTTTAATTCAGATCCAACTTTTGGTGTTGTGTCATAGAAGTCATCGCCAAACACAAGATCACCTAGATATTCTTATATGTATGGTTTTTTAAAAATTCTTTATTTTTCTCTGATTGTTCCTCTTCCTGCTTTTAAGGATTCAATATATTTTAATATGTCTCTAAGAATTTTCACTTCATAATGGGTTTGAAAATTTATCCTCTACTCCCTAATTGTCTCTGCTACATCAGGATTGACGTCTCAGCTTTCTTAAGTAGATTTCAAGTTTTTGTCTTTCAAATGGCTTGTGTTCCAAACCAGTATGATTAATAACCAACCCTGGTTGTTAATTCAATTTGCTGAATGAAAAATTTGACAGAATTTCACAATGCAGTCAAGGGGAATTCTCTTTGCTGCAATATACCATATAACTATTTTTCAGAAACTTCTCCCAAGGTGGAAATGTCATGAAAACAAAAACAGGGTGTGAGGACCCTCCCCTTTTATTTGCAGGTATTTAGTCAGGGAGTGGGCTGTCAGACGGCACCCCTCCCTGACATGTAAGAACTTCTGGTGCAAGGTAGAGATGAAGTAATTTGTGGAGCAGCTGTTGTGCAGAACTTCTTTAATTAATCCTTATTTTTTCAGTCTCATACTTAATTTTTCACCTCTGTACTTCAGACCAGGTGTCTCATAAGCCTTCCACAGAGTACAGACTTCTGATAAAGTTGCTTCCACTGCAACCCGGCCCTCACCTGCCCTGGCCTCTGAGGCCTGGTGTGTAAGTCCCCACCACACGGCTCTATTTCCTGCAATGTGTGCTGCCTTCCGCTTTGCACTTCATACCCCCCTTACAGTGGGAATTTATGAGAGTGCTTGCCAGTTGGTATGCATCCTACAATCTTGACCAGGAAGTCTAAGAATGATTTAAAAATGTTCTTTACACCTTAGAAGTCATAAAGCTCCCATGTGAAAATAAAAAGAAAGAAAAAGAAGTGCCAGCAAATATTGCTGAGTTGGCATAATCACAGTGGGATTTCATAGACTTTGGTTTATACGTGACATTAAGATATAAACTCTTGAAACAAAGGATGACATAAAGGCTGTACTGGGCAGTAGATTTCAATCTCAAAACAAATATAACTGAAGTAATAAATTATTCAAAATACTGCTGAGAACATAGACATAAAAAAAAATCTCCCTAAATCATATCTTTAAAAAAATGACATGAAAGTAGAACAACAGGTTAACATAGGGAAGCCTGTGGTGAAAGCATTGCTTGACAAAAAAATTTCCCTGGTTAGTAAATCATTTAATTACAATTACTTCTTTGAAAGTAATTTTGAACACTTCTAAATTGATCATAGATGTTTTAATTTTGATTTTAACGTTAAACACATGAACACCTCAAATTACATTGATTGATTGATACTATTATGTACTTATGCAGTGTAACATCAGCATTATTTCTGATAGCTAGAGACAAGGTACCAACTTATTACTCTGTGGAAACCACTTCGAGTCCTGCTCTGTGACTGCCATGTCCTCTACTTGTTCTTAATCTCATTTTCTGTTTCTATGTAAAGGAGAAATAAATACTGCAGAAGAAATGAATAAGAAAGAAGGGACAGTTGGAAAAACAGTTTGCTACAGGACTACTAGAAAACTATTATATCTGTGGCCTAAAACTCTTTCACCAACATATGCCCATCCTTGCAATAAGTTGCTAATTCAGAATGAAAGGAACCTAGATGAGAAGCAGCCGCTATCCCTTTTGTTTTCTTTTCACCTCTGTACTTCAGACCAGGTGTCTCATAAGCCTTCCACAGAGTACAGACTTCTGATAAAGTTGCTTCCACTGCAACCCGGCCCTCACCTGCCCTGGCCTCTGAGGCCTGGTGTGTAAGTCCCCACCACACGGCTCTATTTCCTGCAATGTGTGCTGCCTTCCGCTTTGCACTTCATACCCCCCTTACAGTGGGAATTTATGAGAGTGCTTGCCAGTTGGTATGCATCCTACAATCTTGACCAGGAAGTCTAAGAATGATTTAAAAATGTTCTTTACACCTTAGAAGTCATAAAGCTCCCATGTGAAAATAAAAAGAAAGAAAAAGAAGTGCCAGCAAATATTGCTGAGTTGGCATAATCACAGTGGGATTTCATAGACTTTGGTTTATACGTGACATTAAGATATAAACTCTTGAAACAAAGGATGACATAAAGGCTGTACTGGGCAGTAGATTTCAATCTCAAAACAAATATAACTGAAGTAATAAATTATTCAAAATACTGCTGAGAACATAGACATAAAAAAAAATCTCCCTAAATCATATCTTTAAAAAAATGACATGAAAGTAGAACAACAGGTTAACATAGGGAAGCCTGTGGTGAAAGCATTGCTTGACAAAAAATTACCCTGGTTAGTAAATCATTTAATTACAATTACTTCTTTGAAAGTAATTTTGAACACTTCTAAATCGATCATAGATGTTTTAATTTTGATTTTAACGTTAAACACATGAACACCTCAAATTACATTGATTGATTGATACTATTATGTACTTATGCAGTGTAACATCAGCATTATTTCTGATAGCTAGAGACAAGGTACCAACTTATTACTCTGTGGAAACCACTTCGAGTCCTGCTCTGTGACTGCCATGTCCTCTACTTGTTCTTAATCTCATTTTCTGTTTCTATGTAAAGGAGAAATAAATACTGCAGAAGAAATGAATAAGAAAGAAGGGACAGTTGGAAAAACAGTTTGCTACAGGACTACTAGAAAACTATTATATCTGTGGCCTAAAACTCTTTCACCAACATATGCCCATCCTTGCAATAAGTTGCTAATTCAGAATGAAAGGAACCTAGATGAGAAGCAGCCGCTGTCCCTCTGTGTCTGTCACTCTCTGTCTTTCTGCCTCTTTTACTTTCTTTCTCTATCAACACACATCCACACACATCATCTGGATTCAGAATTTCACTGTTTGCTGTTATCTTCAGCAAGTTGCGTAAGTTTTTTGAGATTGGCTATAAATAAGAATAACAATACATACCCTGAGATATTTTGAGTGAACTTTGAGGGAATAACCCTGTAAAAACAACACAGGAAATTCAGAGATATGTATTATTATCATTGGAAACATCATTATCATTTAAGAAGTGTTTGTCAAGTGCTGGCAAAATGTCCTAATCCCATTCAGTCTCATAGATGTGCACAAAAGCATCTCCCTCATAAGATTTACATTGTAGTAGGGGATAAAAGATGAATAAATCTGTGAGTAAAATAAATAATATGTCAGACAGTGACTGTTTTCCAGAAAAAAAATAAGTAGGAAAGCAAAACGGGTTGCATTTGTGTAGAGGGAGTGCAGTTCATTGAGGGCAGCCCCACTGAATAGACATTTGAGAAAAGATGACAAAAATGACATAGTAAATCAATGGATATTTAGGAACCAAGTGTTCCGCACAGAGGGATCAGAATTTCTAAGGCCCTGAGGCTTGAGTTGACCCAGTGCGTCCAAGGTACAAAGAGGAAACCTGTTTGACTAGAATGGCTGTGAGGAGAAAGTGGTAGGAGATAAATGGATGGAAGTTATACAAAGCTAGATGACCTTGGGCTTTATTCTTTTACTTTGAGTGACAGAAAAAGATATTGGAGATAAAGAATTGCTTATAGATTTGGGTGGAGTAGGAAAATATTCTTGATGAGAGGAATGGTATACAGTGTGTCTTAATATGGTCATTCTGATTATCTATTGCATGCACGGAAGATTGGAGCAG
Organism: Tragulus kanchil; assembly: GCA_022376925.1. NCBI lineage: Eukaryota > Metazoa > Chordata > Mammalia > Artiodactyla > Tragulidae > Tragulus > Tragulus kanchil. The sequence goes on from JAIOJX010000025.1 coordinate 15,793,648, forward strand.
GTAGAGATACATGTGATACAGGCAGAAACAGGAAGTAATTGCAGTAATCCAGATGAGAGCAGATAGATATTTGGATCAGGTGTTGATAATGATTGTAGCTAATAGTCAGATTCTTTCATCGTGTATGAAAACATGCCTGAGAGAATTTGCTGATGTGTGTGGCATGTGGGAGAGAGATGGATGCAGAATTTTGGCCTAGGAAACTAGAAGGAAGGAGTAGAAGGCTAATGGAATGTGAAAGTCTGTGAGGAGATCAGGCTTGGGGCTGGGTGCAATCAAGAATTCAGTTTTAAAGAAGCGGTGGTAAATAATGTTAGACATCCCAAAGATGGTGCCAAGTAAGCAGTTTGATATGTAATTAGTTGAGTTCAAGAAGAGGTGTGTGGATTGTTGAGAGAAAGATATGAGTCAGGAGCATATAAATAATACTTAAAGTCATGAGCCTGGATGAAGTTACCAGGATAGACAAGAGAGAGAAACCATAAGTGATGATGACTCAGTTCCGAGTTGCTGAAATGATTAGCAATATTCTCAATGAGAAGGATGGAAACAAAGAAGTGGGCTGAGAAGGGAGCAGGGAAACTGAGAGTGGGTGATGTCCCCAGGGTGACTGGAGTTAGGTAGGATGGAGTGATAGCCCTTGTGTGGTAAATAGTGTTGCTAGTTAAAACACGATAGGAACTGTGTTATCACTGGATTGACCACTAGATTGAGTCCTTGATCACTGGGTTTTGATAGGGTAATGGTCATTGCTTAGCCAGCTTAGTAGTTTTGGTGGAATGGTGGATGTGAGAGTCAAATTGAAATGAGTCTAGGAGGGAAGACAAGACAAGGAAGTGGAGATTCATTACTGTCCACTGTAAAAGTAGGGGAAGCAGTGAGGGGTATATAGCTTAACGGCGTTGTGAAATTAAGAAGAATTTTAACTCTTTTAGTAGGAGAAATAGCATCACAGTTACATGCTGAAGGGAGAGGGTCAATAGAAGGAGAAACATTGATTATGTAGGAATGAAGTAGGGAAAGCCTTAATAGGGGGGACACACAGGAAGTATCTTAATATCTCAATTGAAGAGGTTGATCCAGATAAGAGCAAAGTTAGTCTCTCTGTAGGAATAGGAAAGCAGACACAGTGAGTGTGAGGAGTAGCTTTGTAGACTGATGTAGAAATTGAGCACATGAGGGTTCTTTTCTCAATTGTTCCTGTTTCCTCATTAAAATGAGAAGCAAGATAATAAGTTGAGAGTCATGATGAGGAAAGAGATATGGGCGGTTGCAGAGAAAAAAACATTGAAAAGCTCTTCCAGGAATCCCTGGCATATAATATGTTAACATCATTTTATTGTTGTTATTATCCCCTGGAGGAGGGCATGGCAACCCACTCCAGTATTCTTGCCTGGAGAATCCCATGGACAGAGGAGCCTTGTGGGCTACAGTCCACAGGGTCACAGAGTCAGACACAACTGAAGCAACTTAGCATTGCATTGCATTACTGCTATTAATATTACTACATATTTTTAATTAAGATCTCTTGAAAATAATCGTCTAACAAGATCTTATTTTGGCCAAAAACAATAACTTTAGGCTCAGATGGTAAAGAATCTGCCTACAATGCAGGAGATCCAGAATTGATCCCTGGGTCAGGAGATCCCCTGAAGAAGAGAATGGCAACTCACTGCAGTTTTCTTGCATATGGAGAATGCCATGAACAGAGGAGCCTGTAATTTGAATGTGGGCTACATTCAAATTAGTAATCTATATGTGAATACAAATTAGTAATTTGTATTCAAAAAGGTAATGTGTATGTGGGCTATAGTCCATGGGGTCTCCAAGAGTTGGACATGACTGAGGAACTAATACACACATGGCAAATATTAAGAGAAAGTAGTCAGGGGGCAATTAGGTTATAATGAATCTCACTTCTGATGCTTTCCTTTGTTAGCCAACCAACTACTGTTCTTTTCAGCTACCCACAACCTTCTTTGGCCACTTTAAAGTATTTCTTCAAGAATATACATTTAAATTGCTGGCAATTTTCTCATAATAGAAAAAATATTCAAAATAAATCTAAATTGCTCTTTCTTTAAAGAGATGCATGCTAGTCTGAAAGAAGGTGGAAAAGCAATTACTGTAACATAAATTATATTTATGTGTTTTTATTAATGTCAAGCTTATTTACAAAGTGTTATATTCACACTAAATAAAAACTTGGAAATGTACACTTGCACATGTAAATATAACCATATTTTTATATAATAGCTTAAAAGATTACACTTAATTTTTGTGTGTTAGTGTAGAATACCAGTTCCACATTTTTCCCGTTTTGTCCAGAAAAGATAGAGAGCAATTTCCTTCAGCTTCAAAATGTTGTCTGCAAGTAATTTGTATGTGTGTCTAGAGAGCAGAGACTGTATAGACAATTGTGTCAGTGAATAGAATTGAGTGAATTAGGTGTTTAAAATGTCCTTGGCCCCTGGATTTTAGTAGTCTGTCACTTTATTTTCCATTTAGGTTGAAGTAGGCAGGGGATTAGACATATTTCTTTAGCCTTCTTGTTTTATTACACATACAATGCACTGAAACTTAGTGAATAAAATTTACGATTGAGCAATTCACCTTTTAAGATGCTGTGTTGAGGAATAAGTTGTTGACCAATGCTTAATGAACCTTATGTAGTTTTTTTTTTTTTTTTTTTTAATTTTAGCCTGCCTGCTTTATTGTTTTTTTTTTTTTTTTAAATTTATTTTCATCTATTTTTATTCTTCGGTCTGTGTGGGCCTCCTGTTGCAGAGGCTTCTTTCATTGCAGAGCATGGGCTCTGCACGCATGCACTCCAGAATGCTGGCTTGTAATTGGACACACCAGTCCAGCCACTCCGCAGCACTTGGGATCTTCCTGGGCCAGGGATCAAACTGGTGCCCCCTGCATTGCAAGGCAGACTCTTGACCCACTGTACACCAGGGAAGCCCAAATGAACCTTATGTAGTTTTGAATTTGTATACAACTGTGTCTTCTAGTCCTCTTCATGTAAATATCTGTATATTTAACACTCTCCAGTCCCATGTTTAGTCCATACCAGACATGTGTGCTGCTCGTCAGTTTGAAGAAGATCCTCATGAGAGATCCCACCTACTGAAAATGCTTCTACAGAGATTTAACCAATTTCATGAGGTTTAACCAGTTCTCAGGCCAGGTATCCATTTGCACTGCTATCCATGGACTTTATTCAGGCAAATGTCACTCTGAGTCCCTGTATAACTAATACACATCTTCAGCATAGATAAAGTAGATAACTCTTCTGCAGCTATAAAGCATATCCTGAGCATTCTGTAGTTATGGAAAAAGATGGAAACATGGCAAAATGTGTGGATTAAGTTGTCATGAGTGATGGAAAGTAACATAATCCGTAAACTGTTGTGACCTTAAAAGTCAGACGATTACAGAGCCATTACCCAGGATCAGGACAATTTGAAATTCTTTGTTGCTAGTGCTGGTTTGTATATTTCAAAAGTGGATACGGTTTGGAAGATGTTAAATTTTTAGGGAAAGCACAACAAGCTCTACAGATCAAAAGACTATAGAGGGCTTCCCCTGGTGGTCCAGCGGGGAAGGACACCGCCTTGCAGTGGAAGGGGCACCGGTTCGATCCCTGGCCTGGGAAGGTCCCACGTGCTGTGGAGCGACTGGACCCATGTGTCCAATTACCGAGCCGGAGCTCTGGCGCGCGTGTGCCCAGAGCTGGCGCTCTGTGATGACAGAGGCCACCGTGATGGGAGGCCCAAAGGAGCCGAAGAACAAAGATGGATGAAAATAGAGAAATGAAAGACCAATAGAAGTGCCCCCTCCAAAAAAAACAAATAAATAAAATAAATGTTTTTAAAAAAAAGACTATAGAAAAAAAATACTTTCTAAGCTTACACAGAAGTGTTGTTTGGCAAAGCAGTTTTCCACGCTTATGAGACTGACTTATTTTAAAACAGTACTGCAAATGAACATGTATAAAGCAAATAGCAATTTGGTTGATGAAAATGCTGAGACAGGGGCTTAGAGGAACCTTACCCCCTGTTTCCTCTAGGAGCATTAGTTCAGTATCACTAATTTAGTGTTTGAGGCAACTTTACACAGCCCAACTAATGCAAATAATGATTGACTTTATATACAAGCCAGTGTAAGACTGAGGTAGGGTCAAGGATGAGAATCTTTATTCCAGTATATCCAGCATTCATGCATTTAGATTGATTGTTTTGTGATATGTTAGCTTAGGCTGAAATACAAACCACAGAATTCCCTTTCTAGTATGTTTCTGATTCATCTGCACAATGCTGATAACTAAGTTACGACCCCATCTTAAAAGCATAGATAAAGTAGATAACTCTTCTGCAGCTATAAAGCATATCCTGAGCATTCTGTAGTTATGGAAAAAGATGGAAACATGGCAAAATGTGTGGATTAAGTTGTCATGAGTGATGGAAAGTAACATAATCCGTAAACTGTTGTGACCTTAAAAGTCAGACGATTACAGAGCCATTACCCAGGATCAGGACAATTTGAAATTCTTTGTTGCTAGTGCTGGTTTGTATATTTCAAAAGTGGATACGGTTTGGAAGATGTTAAATTTTTAGGGAAAGCACAACAAGCTCTACAGATCAAAAGACTATAGAGGGCTTCCCCTGGTGGTCCAGCGGGGAAGGACACCGCCTTGCAGTGGAAGGGGCACCGGTTCGATCCCTGGCCTGGGAAGGTCCCACGTGCTGTGGAGCGACTGGACCCATGTGTCCAATTACCGAGCCGGAGCTCTGGCGCGCGTGTGCCCAGAGCTGGCGCTCTGTGATGACAGAGGCCACCGTGATGGGAGGCCCAAAGGAGCCGAAGAACAAAGATGGATGAAAATAGAGAAATGAAAGACCAATAGAAGTGGCCCGCCCGTCCCCCTCCCTCCCCACCCCCCCCAGCCAAAAAAAGACAAATAAATAAAATAAATGTTTTTAAAAAAAAGACTATAGAAAAAAAATACTTTCTAAGCTTACACAGAAGTGTTGTTTGGCAAAGCAGTTTTCCACGCTTATGAGACTGACTTATTTTAAAACAGTACTGCAAATGAACATGTATAAAGCAAATAGCAATTTGGTTGATGAAAATGCTGAGACAGGGGCTTAGAGGAACCTTACCCCCTGTTTCCTCTAGGAGCATTAGTTCAGTATCACTAATTTAGTGTTTGAGGCAACTTTACACAGCCCAACTAATGCAAATAATGATTGACTTTATATACAAGCCAGTGTAAGACTGAGGTAGGGTCAAGGATGAGAATCTTTATTCCAGTATATCCAGCATTCATGCATTTAGATTGATTGTTTTGTGATATGTTAGCTTAGGCTGAAATACAAACCACAGAATTCCCTTTCTAGTATGTTTCTGATTCATCTGCACAATGAGGAAGATTTTCTTGGGAGTCGAATGGTTGAAGGAGACAGCAGTCATTTTGTAGCATACACATACACATCCCCTCCGCCAGTAACTTGGTCACATCTTAGATACTGTTGAGAAGGGACTTTGCAAATGTAATAAAAACCCTGAATTGGTTGGTTTTAGTTATTCAAAAGATAGATTATCCTGGGTGTGCTGACTTAAGTCCATTAGAGAAGGACAAACATCAGAGATTGCATGAAACAGAGGTATATTGTGACTGAAAAAATTATATATAGATATCTATCTACCTGGCACAGAAAGCTCTAAAACCCTTGGAATTTCCTATGATGAGAGCTGTGAAGGTCTTTTGTTCTGTTGATGAGGTGACTTTGGGACTCTCCTAAGAGGGGGGCTGGCTGTCAGAAGAACCATGAGAATGTCCAGTTCCACTCCTCACCCCACCCCCTCTGACCTCTGGGAAGGTCAGAGGGACTGGAGGTTGAATCAACCACGGCTGGCCAGTGATTTAATCCATCATGCCTATGGAATGAGGTCTTCATAAAAACTTAAGAGAAGGGGGTTCAGAGAGTTTCAGGTTGGTGAACACATGCAAGGAGCATGATGCGACTGTGGCCTTTCTCCATTCCTTGCCCTGTCTCCTCCATTCATCTACCGCTGAGGTATATCCCCTGGTAATAGGCTAAGGATCTTGTAAGTAAAATGTTTCTCTAAGTTCTCTGAACTGCTTTATCGAATTCATTGAACCCAGAATGGGAGTCAGCGGAACCTCCAATCAGTAGGCTTTGGGTCAGAAGTCCAGGTGCTAAGCTGGACTTGTGAGTGGCCACGGAAGCAGGGTTGGGACCATGCTTGTGCCAATCTGGTGCTGTCTCCAAGTGGATGATGTCAGAACTGAGTTAAACTGTAGGACGCCTGGCTGGGGTGAGTAGATCGCTTAGATGTATGGAGAAAACTCTGTATGCATCAGAATTGATGATCAGAATTTTAGTTGGTGATCAGGATCCTGAAGAGGGAATAAAGATGGTAAAAGACTTCTCTATTCTGTACCGCAGCAGTCATTCCAACATTGCAAATCTGCTTACATTCACCAAGCTGCACAGAGCAGCAGCCAGGCCTGCAATTGTTTCCCCTTCCCTTAAATCCTTCCTTCCTGACTACCTGCCTGTGAATTTGGGGCTTGTTTAACCAGCTACAATTGTATAAACTAACTTCCTGTGATAAATCTCTTCCTCTCCAGTTGTATCTCTATCTAAATGTCTTATTTCTATTGGTTCTCCTTCCTCTAGTTGAACACTGACCTTAAATTCTTTACCAAATTATTTTTTCCGTATATCCTCTATGCTGTCCGCTGCATTTTTTCCTATTTATGCTCTTGTATCCTATTCAGCTTGACAAATAAAGCTACCCAAACCCCTTGGAATTTCCTATGATGAGAGCTGTGAAGGTCTTTTGTTCTGTTGATGAGGTGACTTTGGGACTCTCCTAAGAGGGGGGCTGGCTGTCAGAAGAACCATGAGAATGTCCAGTTCCATCTCACCCACCCCTCTGACCTCTGGGAAGGTCAGAGGGACTGGAGGTTGAATCAACCACGGCTGGCCAGTGATTTAATCCATCATGCCTATGGAATGAGGTCTTCATAAAAACTTAAGAGAAGGGGGTTCAGAGAGTTTCAGGTTGGTGAACACATGCAAGGAGCATGATGCGACTGTGGCCTTTCTCCATTCCTTGCCCTGTCTCCTCCATTCATCTACCGCTGAGGTATATCCCCTGGTAATAGGCTAAGGATCTTGTAAGTAAAATGTTTCTCTAAGTTCTCTGAACTGCTTTATCGAATTCATTGAACCCAGAATGGGAGTCAGCGGAACCTCCAATCAGTAGGCTTTGGGTCAGAAGTCCAGGTGCTAAGCTGGACTTGTGAGTGGCCACGGAAGCAGGGTTGGGACCATGCTTGTGCCAATCTGGTGCTGTCTCCAAGTGGATGATGTCAGAACTGAGTTAAACTGTAGGACGCCTGGCTGGGGTGAGTAGATCGCTTAGATGTATGGAGAAAACTCTGTATGCATCAGAATTGATGATCAGAATTTTAGTTGGTGATCAGGATCCTGAAGAGGGAATAAAGATGGTAAAAGACTTCTCTATTCTGTACCGCAGCAGTCATTCCAACATTGCAAATCTGCTTACATTCACCAAGCTGCACAGAGCAGCAGCCAGGCCTGCAATTGTTTCCCCTTCCCTTAAATCCTTCCTTCCTGACTACCTGCCTGTGAATTTGGGGCTTGTTTAACCAGCTACAATTGTATAAACTAACTTCCTGTGATAAATCTCTCTTCCCTCTCCAGTTGTATCTCTATCTAAATGTCTTATTTCTATTGGTTCTCCTTCCTCTAGTTGAACACTGACCTTAAATTCTTTACCAAATTATTTTTTCCGTATATCCTCTATGCTGTCCGCTGCATTTTCTAATTCCTATTTATGCTCTTGTATCCTATTCAGCTTGACAAATAAAGCTAGTGTTGAAAGCTCATTAATTTAATGTTAATGCAAAAAAGCTTCATCCTTTTATCTCTCCTTCCCTCCCTCCTTTCCATACCCCCCCCTTTCTTCTTAGCTTCTGTTATGTTTTAAAACGAATCTTTCTTGTCCTCAACACACCATACCATAAAGAAACCTTCATATAACACTTCTTCGAGTCTGTAGCTGTAAGGTAGAGAATGGAAAATTAATCGTAAAAATGTGTAAGATTTCTGTAGAAAAACAGAGGAGTTAGAGTAGTTTAGATGGCATTGTAGGCAGTTTCTAAGTTTTAAAACCATGAAATATAGCACCAACTATCTGAAAGTACTCTGTTATAGCTGGAACAAAAATGGTAAAGGAAAGTGAGGAATATGCAGCTGGAAAATAGACCAAGGGTCAATTGAGAGATTTTAGGTACCAGACATGGAAGAAAAAATGCTGTGTTTTAAGAATCTGATTTTATTTTACTATTTGTAGCTGCTTAAGAAGAATGTATTTCCCAACCTCTTCTAGGAACCTGGGCTTAGATTCTATTCAAATGATTTTCTATAGCATGGGTAGACAAATCATATACGTTACATGTCTCAGATAAAGGTAATATAAAACCGTAACTTCTGGGTCTAAGCAGTTAAAGACAAGTGGACTTTTCTCATGTCCTTCTTTTCTACTTCTATAGTGACCTTGCAGGACACCCAGAATCCAGATTGGGTAGTTACAGTTGCAGGCGTGTACCTGACCCAGGTTGGATTTGTATGAGTGAAAAATGAATGTTTATTTGGCTAATCCACTGAGATTTAGGGTTAATTTTTAAAACAAGACAGCCTAGCCTATTTTGACTAATGGCCCATGAAAAGATGTTTGCATTTTATCATGTAACAAATTAGAAGCAATTAAATGATTGTTAAAGAGAAATACAGCATCAGTCACTGCATAATGTTTGAGTCATTCTGAATTCCTACAGAGCAGTGGCAGCTAGTCTGTCCCCTGACGGTCCACTGACTCAAGAGTGGCATTCTACACCTTAGTCCAGAGCAGCTGGTGTGGAGAGTTTGCAAAAGGATAAGATTGATTAAAAGTCTCTGGTTTCTAAAAGGATAGTCTACCAACAAGACAGGTTAACATGTTCAAAATAAATGTCCCCTTTATTACCATTTAACAAAATTCCCTTAACAACTCTCTTTATGTTCATACAGAAATGCAAATCATATGCCACAATTTTCCAGTAGCGATTCTCCACCCCAAGCATGTGGTCGACTTTCAGGCTGTGAGTACGCAGGAAGGCGGTAGGTTTATGCTTCCTCTACTCTGCTTCCACAAGACTGATGCCTCTATGACCTGTCTTATATATGGAGGATCCATGTAAGTTTTTTCCTCCTCTGCTTACTCTATAAGATATGTGAATCATTTTTCAGTTTATAACCTATGTGTTAGGAGAAAATTTTTCTTGTGCTGAAGAACTATTTTTCCTGGAAGCATTCACCAGTCAAGCAGAATCTCTGGACAGACCATGTCAGTGTTTGCTTTTACCTTTTCTCTTGTGGCATTTTTATGTTCTCTTTGAGCACTTGAGAATAGAAGGTTCTATTTTCCTATTTAACTCCACAGTCGTAGGGCCAGAATTTATCTTATGTTCCAACTTGAACAGTTATGGATCCCAAGGGACTTATCAGAGTTTCACACAGAGAAGGACCATTTGAATCTGTGAATCTGACAAAATTGAAGCTTTAGGGTCCCTAGATGAGCAGGACAACCAGGCCCTCCATAGATGTTAAAATGAACACAAACAAACTAAACTGTTGTTTCTTTAAATACTTTGTTTGCAGCATCTCAAACAGTTATCTGTCACATAGTAAAGTCTAAATAAATACTTCTTAAACCAACCTTCATTTAGCCAATACTAAGATCTTCTCTGTGTCAGACATTGTATCCATGAAGACTCCAGTTTTGGCTCATGGCATGTTGTTGCCACAGTTGCTATTTCAAGTGCCTTAGGCCTTCCATAGTTGTTGTTTTAGAAGAAAAGCATAAATTTCATAAAATGTCAGTCACTGCATAATGTTTGAGTCATTCTGAATTCCTACAGAGCAGTGGCAGCTAGTCTGTCCCCTGACGGTCCACTGACTCAAGAGTGGCATTCTACACCTTAGTCCAGAGCAGCTGGTGTGGAGAGTTTGCAAAAGGATAAGATTGATTAAAAGTCTCTGGTTTCTAAAAGGATAGTCTACCAACAAGACAGGTTAACATGTTCAAAATAAATGTCCCCTTTATCACCATTTAACAAAATTCCCTTAACAACTCTCTTTATGTTCATACAGAAATGCAAATCATATGCCACAATTTTCCAGTAGCGATTCTCCACCCCAAGCATGTGGTCGACTTTCAGGCTGTGAGTAGGCAGGAAGGCGGTAGGTTTATGCTTCCTCTACTCTGCTTCCACAAGACTGATGCCTCTATGACCTGTCTTATATATGGAGGATCCATGTAAGTTTTTTCCTCCTCTGCTTACTCTATAAGATATGTGAATCATTTTTTCAGTTTATAACCTATGTGTTAGGAGAAAATTTTTCTTGTGCTGAAGAACTATTTTTCCTGGAAGCATTCACCAGTCAAGCAGAATCTCTGGACAGACCATGTCAGTGTTTGCTTTTACCTTTTCTCTTGTGGCATTTTTATGTTCTCTTTGAGCACTTGAGAATAGAAGGTTCTATTTTCCTATTTAACTCCACAGTCGTAGGGCCAGAATTTATCTTATGTTCCAACTTGAACAGTTATGGATCCCAAGGGACTTATCAGAGTTTCACACAGAGAAGGACCATTTGAATCTGTGAATCTGACAAAATTGAAGCTTTAGGGTCCCTAGATGAGCAGGACAACCAGGCCCTCCATAGATGTTAAAATGAACACAAACAAACTAAACTGTTGTTTCTTTAAATACTTTGTTTGCAGCATCTCAAACAGTTATCTGTCACATAGTAAAGTCTAAATAAATACTTCTTAAACCAACCTTCATTTAGCCAATACTAAGATCTTCTCTGTGTCAGACATTGTATCCATGAAGACTCCAGTTTTGGCTCATGGCATGTTGTTGCCACAGTTGCTATTTCAAGTGCCTTTTAGGGGCTACAATATCCATAGTTGTTGTTTTAGAAGAAAATCTGGCCAGATGGCCGTGTCAGAGATTGTGAGAGTTGCGGATGGTACAATGGAAAGAGAGAATATTGTGTTGTGGCTATACAAAAGAATGAATGGGCGCTTCCCTGGTGGTCCAGTGGGTAAGGATACCACCTTGCAGCGCAAGGGGCGCCGGTTCAATCCCTGGCCTGGGAAGATCCCACGTGCCGCGCAGCGGCTGGACCGATGTGTCCAATTACCGAGCCGGAGCTCTGGAGCGCATGTGCCCAGAGCCGGCGCTCTGCGACAACAGAGGCCACCGCGATGGGAGGCCCACACGGGCCAAAGAACAAAGATGGATGAAAACAGACAAATGAAAGACCAACAGAAGTGGCCCGACCGCCCGCCTCCGTCCCCACCCTTCCCATAAATAAATAAATAAATATATATATATATATATATATATATATATATTTTAAAGAATGAATGGACTCTGATAAGCAGCATTTATAATAATAATAATAGCAAAGGAACATTTACAGTGATTTGGACATTAATGAATATGCCAGTTTTTGTACATAGAATTGTACTTTCTGCTCAGACCTGTTCAGCACTAAAAATACTTTGGGGATTCTGATTAACAATAACCAGTTTATAATTTAAGTATTATATTTAATGAGGCAACCATGTTTAATTTAAATTTTTAACTACTGTGTTTTCATTAAAAGTAGTACTTTGGGGATATATAATATTTAGTTAATATCATAAATGTTGCAAATTATGTCAATGACTCTATGACATATATAATTTGATGTAGTATTCACAATGTTTAATTGGCCCAACCTTTAGCAACAAAACTTAACACTGTTGTTTAGGGTCCCTAGATGAGCAGGACAACCAGGCCCTCCATAGATGTTAAAATGAACACAAACAAACTAAACTGTTGTTTCTTTAAATACTTTGTTTGCAGCATCTCAAACAGTTATCTGTCACATAGTAAAGTCTAAATAAATACTTCTTAAACCAACCTTCATTTAGCCAATACTAAGATCTTCTCTGTGTCAGACATTGTATCCATGAAGACTCCAGTTTTGGCTCATGGCATGTTGTTGCCACAGTTGCTATTTCAAGTGCCTTTTAGGGGCTACAATATCCATAGTTGTTGTTTTAGAAGAAAATCTGGCCAGATGGCCGTGTCAGAGATTGTGAGAGTTGCGGATGGTACAATGGAAAGAGAGAATATTGTGTTGTGGCTATACAAAAGAATGAATGGGCGCTTCCCTGGTGGTCCAGTGGGTAAGGATACCACCTTGCAGCGCAAGGGGCGCCGGTTCAATCCCTGGCCTGGGAAGATCCCACGTGCCGCGCAGCGGCTGGACCGATGTGTCCAATTACCGAGCCGGAGCTCTGGAGCGCATGTGCCCAGAGCCGGCGCTCTGCGACAACAGAGGCCACCGCGATGGGAGGCCCACACGGGCCAAAGAACAAAGATGGATGAAAACAGACAAATGAAAGACCAACAGAAGTGGCCCGACCGCCCGCCTCCGTCCCCACCCTTCCCATAAATAAATAAATAAATATATATATATATATATATATATATATATTTTAAAGAATGAATGGACTCTGATAAGCAGCATTTATAATAATAATAATAGCAAAGGAACATTTACAGTGATTTGGACATTAATGAATATGCCAGTTTTTGTACATAGAATTGTACTTTCTGCTCAGACCTGTTCAGCACTAAAAATACTTTGGGGATTCTGATTAACAATAACCAGTTTATAATTTAAGTATTATATTTAATGAGGCAACCATGTTTAATTTAAATTTTTAACTACTGTGTTTTCATTAAAAGTAGTACTTTGGGGATATATAATATTTAGTTAATATCATAAATGTTGCAAATTATGTCAATGACTCTATGACATATATAATTTGATGTAGTATTCACAATGTTATCAACTTAATATTGTAGCCCATTTGACATACACTAAAAAAAACCGACTAAGGTTGAAGTGAAAGTGAAGAAAGTATTATTCGCTCAGTCATGTCTAACTCTTTGCAACCCCGTGGGCTGAAGCTGACCAGGTTCCTCTGTCAGTGGAATTCTCGAAGCCAGAATACTGGAGTGGGTTGCTGTTTCCTTCTTCAGGGGATCTTCCCCACCCAGGACTCAAACCCAGGTCTGCATTATAGGCAGATTCTTTACCATCTGAGCCACTAGGAAAGCCATTTGACACATGCTAAAAAAAGATGATATTTGACATATATTTAAAAAAATGGCAAAACCAAAAATACTGCATTGTTTTAATTGTCAAGTAAAGTGTTTTATGTGTTTTTCCATAAAGTTTTTGTCTACTGAGGTGAAATTTGAAATGTCCTTTTTAATGAAGGTTTTAAGAAATTATTGAGGAAGAAATAGTCTTTGTGTTTTATTTGAAATCATTAATGCTCATTCCAATGTTCAGTTATTATTTTTCTCTCTAACTTATTTCTTTCTATAATAGGTAACAAATGCTATACAAAATATCATTTTGAAGGCAGTATATACAATGTCCAAATATTGAGATTTAAATATCTAATGTTTGTTTTAGCAGCAATGGGTGCTTCCAGTAGCAATTTTTGGACTCTGCATAGTATTTAATGGAATTACTATTTGAAATAAAAGAACAAATTAGGGAAATAAAACAAAGAACTGAAATGGGAGATGTATTTGGCATTGTTAGGAATCAAGATAGTAAAACCTTAAAGTGTAATTGAAATAACAGTTTCAGCTAGTTAAAAAGACTTCATCCTGCTAATCAAATATCTCATGATAGTCAGTGGGCCTGACAGAATAATTGTCTTCTTAGTCAGGAAGTACATGCTTTAAAATTTAGTCATAGGCTCAGAACTGAGGTAAGCATTGTTAAGAGCAAACCACTATTGCCATCAAGCAATAGTTGAAAGAGCTATTCCTAGATGTTCACATCATGGTTGAGTTCATGTACATCTCTTGTCTGCATACTTCCCCTGCTTCTATCCCAGCACAGATGGAATTAGCATATGCCTTCAATTGAAGAATAAATTTAAAGATCCATTAATTATTGTTAAATTTTTCATTATGCTCAAAGGCACTGAACTGGAAAGATTGGAAGTAAAACTAATCCTAAGGTTGAAAGCCATGACTGTTTTATTATCTCTGGAAGTTCATAAGAATTTTAAGAAACAGTACAGTCAATTCTCTAGTGAGTATGCATATAGCCATAGGAACAATGATTTCAACTTCTTTTTCACCATATTAAAATTTATGTTAATTTCATTTGATCGTAGGGAATACTGGGAATTCTCAAGCCAGAATACTGGAGTGGGTTGCTGTTTCCTTCTTCAGGGGATCTTCCCCACCCAGGACTCAAACCCAGGTCTGCATTATAGGCAGATTCTTTACCATCTGAGCCACTAGGAAAGCCATTTGACACATGCTAAAAAAAGATGATATTTGACATATATTAAAAAAAAATGGCAAAACCAAAAATACTGCATTGTTTTAATTGTCAAGTAAAGTGTTTTATGTGTTTTTCCATAAAGTTTTTGTCTACTGAGGTGAAATTTGAAATGTCCTTTTTAATGAAGGTTTTAAGAAATTATTGAGGAAGAAATAGTCTTTGTGTTTTATTTGAAATCATTAATGCTCATTCCAATGTTCAGTTATTATTTTTCTCTCTAACTTATTTCTTTCTATAATAGGTAACAAATGCTATACAAAATATCATTTTGAAGGCAGTATATACAATGTCCAAATATTGAGATTTAAATATCTAATGTTTGTTTTAGCAGCAATGGGTGCTTCCAGTAGCAATTTTTGGACTCTGCATAGTATTTAATGGAATTACTATTTGAAATAAAAGAACAAATTAGGGAAATAAAACAAAGAACTGAAATGGGAGATGTATTTGGCATTGTTAGGAATCAAGATAGTAAAACCTTAAAGTGTAATTGAAATAACAGTTTCAGCTAGTTAAAAAGACTTCATCCTGCTAATCAAATATCTCATGATAGTCAGTGGGCCTGACAGAATAATTGTCTTCTTAGTCAGGAAGTACATGCTTTAAAATTTAGTCATAGGCTCAGAACTGAGGTAAGCATTGTTAAGAGCAAACCACTATTGCCATCAAGCAATAGTTGAAAGAGCTATTCCTAGATGTTCACATCATGGTTGAGTTCATGTACATCTCTTGTCTGCATACTTCCCCTGCTTCTATCCCAGCACAGATGGAATTAGCATATGCCTTCAATTGAAGAATAAATTTAAAGATCCATTAATTATTGTTAAATTTTTCATTATGCTCAAAGGCACTGAACTGGAAAGATTGGAAGTAAAACTAATCCTAAGGTTGAAAGCCATGACTGTTTTATTATCTCTGGAAGTTCATAAGAATTTTAAGAAACAGTACAGTCAATTCTCTAGTGAGTATGCATATAGCCATAGGAACAATGATTTCAACTTCTTTTTCACCATTTTAAAATTTATGTTAATTTCATTTGATCGTATTTAAAAATGCTTGAATGTTTATGAAAGTCACAATTGTTAGTTATTAAAATTCCCTTGTTATTTTTCTAAACCTGTTATGGAAATTATTTTAATCTTGTAAGAATATATTAAAGTAGTCAATGGACATATTAAGAAGATAGACACAATTTAAGTAAAATAAAATAAAATGTAATAGATCCTTTTGTAATTCCTCATACTTTTGACAGTGTTGACATTTACCTAGCCCCTAATCCCTGTGTCCTTTGGAAAACCATGATGATTCTGAAACTTCTACCATTTTAAATTCAAGGAAATGGTTTACATCAAAAACCATCTCTCCCCAGATGAATTAGGTAAGTCTTGAGGATGATGCCTTGTTTATCTCTGAGAAGGTCAGGCCCAGACTCCTGAAATTTCCATTCTTTGTTTCCTAAGTGTTTAGCTGAACTGTGTATCCACGGACTTATCTGGACATAATGCCCCCTGATTTAACTTGACCAAAATTTAATTAGGGTTCTCTATTTCCCAGAAACCCTTGAACCGGCCCTTGCCCCAGAGTTTAAACAAGGCTTGAAACAGAAAACCTCCCTTATTGGCTCCACCTGAGAATCATCTGACTGGAGAAAATCCTCCCTGATTTAAAGTCATACCACCTGCTTATCCGTTCCTCCCACTTGTTTTTTCTAGCTTTGTTTGCTCCTCCTTATAAAGGAGGAGCCATTTCACTCTGACTGTGGAGATTTCTTCAGGTCGGATGGCCCTCTTGTTATGGTAGACTTTGAATAGAATTAATTCCTCCAGTTTGTTTTGTTTGATGTTTTCTGGTGTTGAAACGTGGATGGAGTACTGACTTTCCCTGGGCCCCCGCTGTCTTCTCACAGGCGTTTATGCCAGCTTCTTGGGCCCTTCGTGCCTGTTCCTGCTTCAGAGAACTGGGGTTCCTGGTGGTGAGTCAAATTTCCAGTTCGTCTAGAGGTCTTATCTGTAGAAAAGCAGAAGGAGTTATGTGCTTTGAGTCTTTACAGTAAAGAGGCTTTATTCAGGCCTCTTTCAAGGCCTGCTATTTTCCCTTTGTTCCTGTAATGAGAGTTAGGCAAGGGTGTTCTCTCAGCTCTGGGATTAAGGACTGTGCTGGGGAATGAGGGATGAACTGCTTTGGTTCCTGAGATGGGGCTCCTAAAAGGAGGATTTGAAGGGAATTTCTCTTGAGCCCCTTTAAAATAGTATTTCTGAATTATATAAGCCCATGGGTAGCTTTTGGTCTCCTGGCACCCTCCATTTCTCACTACTTGCATCACCATTATGACCCTAATGCAATATAACATTTTTAAAAACAGAAATGTTTTATAAAAGGTCATTAAGAACTTCCTTGACAACTTGGGTACTTGGCATTTCCCAAAATGACCCTCTCATAAGATCTCTTTGACCATCATCTCTGCTCCTGCTTTCCCTTTTTCACATTTTCCACTTGGACCTTCCCTTGAATCCTTAGTTCACTTCCTTCAACCCCGTTCCCACTTTCTCTACCCTCTCTAGCCACACTTCCAGACTTTTCCTTTTATCTGGGTCTATGATTCCTAAAGGTACTCAAGGGTCAAGCCCCTTCCCATCCCAGGAGGTTTTGAGATGCCAGGGAATCCTAAAAGCACTCACCTGCAGCATAAAAACCAAATTAGAAACATGCTGAATCTTTTATTCACTTAGAAGGCCTTTGAAGATCCTCAGCTGTTGCTAGCTTTCTTGTCAGTCCTTCATCCAAAACAGAGTCCACATTCTTAATAAGATTACACATCAAGGCAAAAGGTGTAAAGATATCCTCCATTATTGGTGTAGTCACTTTAGCCCTCACATTGCTTAAGTTCCCTTAAATTATCCCACCTGCTTGGAATAAATGTATAGGTGGAGCAAAGAAAAGACCCAGAGCCTTTGTATAAGACAATGAGATTGGTATTTCTGTGTTTATGCCTGACCCATGATGGAAACAAAAAACTTGGAAGTTACACTCAAAAAATTGAAACACTCTCTTTGTTTATATTGGGATGTTTATAAATGTGCATCTGTATATTTATGTACAAATGTATATTATACATGAATATTTTCTTACCCTCCAATGGTGTTATCAAGTTATTTTATGTATCTTTATTCTTAAAGGAGGGCTAATCTTACTGGCTTAGTGATTGACTCTCAAATGAGATCTTCCTGTGATTCCCAGAGAGTAAGAAAATTAAACTTCTAGTACTTTGAAAAGTATTTTATAAAAACTAACCCAAATGTATCTTTAATGAGAGTTAGGCAAGGGTGTTCTCTCAGCTCTGGGATTAAGGACTGTGCTGGGGAATGAGGGATGAACTGCTTTGGTTCCTGAGATGGGGCTCCTAAAAGGAGGATTTGAAGGGAATTTCTCTTGAGCCCCTTTAAAATAGTATTTCTGAATTATATAAGCCCATGGGTAGCTTTTGGTCTCCTGGCACCCTCCATTTCTCACTACTTGCATCACCATTATGACCCTAATGCAATATAACATTTTTAAAAACAGAAATGTTTTATAAAAGGTCATTAAGAACTTCCTTGACAACTTGGGTACTTGGCATTTCCCAAAATGACCCTCTCATAAGATCTCTTTGACCATCATCTCTGCTCCTGCTTTCCCTTTTTCACATTTTCCACTTGGACCTTCCCTTGAATCCTTAGTTCACTTCCTTCAACCCCGTTCCCACTTTCTCTACCCTCTCTAGCCACACTTCCAGACTTTTCCTTTTATCTGGGTCTATGATTCCTAAAGGTACTCAAGGGTCAAGCCCCTTCCCATCCCAGGAGGTTTTGAGATGCCAGGGAATCCTAAAAGCACTCACCTGCAGCATAAAAAGCAAATTAGAAACATGCTGAATCTTTTATTCACTTAGAAGGCCTTTGAAGATCCTCAGCTGTTGCTAGCTTTCTTGTCAGTCCTTCATCCAAAACAGAGTCCACATTCTTAATAAGATTACACATCAAGGCAAAAGGTGTAAAGATATCCTCCATTATTGGTGTAGTCACTTTAGCCCTCACATTGCTTAAGTTCCCTTAAATTATCCCACCTGCTTGGAATAAATGTATAGGTGGAGCAAAGAAAAGACCCAGAGCCTTTGTATAAGACAATGAGATTGGTATTTCTGTGTTTATGCCTGACCCATGATGGAAACAAAAAACTTGGAAGTTACACTCAAAAAATTGAAACACTCTCTTTGTTTATATTGGGATGTTTATAAATGTGCATCTGTATATTTATGTACAAATGTATATTATACATGAATATTTTCTTACCCTCCAATGGTGTTATCAAGTTATTTTATGTATCTTTATTCTTAAAGGAGGGCTAATCTTACTGGCTTAGTGATTGACTCTCAAATGAGATCTTCCTGTGATTCCCAGAGAGTAAGAAAATTAAACTTCTAGTACTTTGAAAAGTATTTTATAAAAACTAACCCAAATGTATCAGCTATATATTTGTGCCTCTTATTTTAATAGAACATATACAAGATATATATTCTGAGTCTGTTAATGAACATGTTCATTTCTGCCAAATTAAGAGGCTGTACTATAATAACTAATGACTATAAAAACTTGATGTATATTTGTAAACCCTGCTTGTCTGCTACAAAATACTGTAAGAAGGTTCATAATTATCCACAAGGTAGTTTTCTCTGTGAAGCAGAGTTACTGCAGTTATAAGGTCTAATCAATATATGTAAATAAGAATCTGCAGGGAGAAATAATGGCAGAAAGGGACTGCGTTAGTATGCATGATGTAGAGAATGTGTGTTTGTTAAGGAACTAGTACTTTTGTCCTAAAGTAAAATGGCTGCTTGTTTCAAGATATATATAGTTGTATGGAGTTTGTAGAAAGGGAATTGTATTTCAGCTGGCTAAAGGTTTATTTATTTATAAAATAACTTTAGTGTCAAGTTATACTGATTCAAAACTGAAATTTGTTTTTTGTTTGTTTTTTTGTTTGTTTTGTTTTATGTTTCCTGGATTATTTGGTGTACTCCAAACAAGAGTTTTAAGAAGTTTTTTCTCTACCTTCTGAGTAACCTGCCTGGAAGGCATCCTGTGTCTTACTGACAAAGTCTATTGTGCTTTATGTTGACTTTATCATTGTCTTGATTATTAAAGAAAGGTCTTTTTAGCTGAGAAAGAACTGAGTCTTTACAGCATATACCACCCTTGTTTACTTTTAATATCTTCATGGACCATTTGATTAATAGGTGGCCATCTATTTTCTCACTAACCTATGATTGTCTGTAATCAACTGACCCATGATCAAAAACTAGGATGTTACACTCAAAAAATGGAAACACTCTGTTTGTTTATATTGGGATGTTTATAAATGTGCATCTGTATATTTATGTACAAATGTATATTATACATGAATATTTTCTTACCCTCCAATGGTGTTATCAAGTTATTTTATGTATCTTTATTCTTAAAGGAGGGCTAATCTTACTGGCTTAGTGATTGACTCTCAAATGAGATCTTCCTGTGATTCCCAGAGAGTAAGAAAATTAAACTTCTAGTACTTTGAAAAGTATTTTATAAAAACTAACCCAAATGTATCAGCTATATATTTGTGCCTCTTATTTTAATAGAACATATACAAGATATATATTCTGAGTCTGTTAATGAACATGTTCATTTCTGCCAAATTAAGAGGCTGTACTATAATAACTAATGACTATAAAAACTTGATGTATATTTGTAAACCCTGCTTGTCTGCTACAAAATACTGTAAGAAGGTTCATAATTATCCACAAGGTAGTTTTCTCTGTGAAGCAGAGTTACTGCAGTTATAAGGTCTAATCAATATATGTAAATAAGAATCTGCAGGGAGAAATAATGGCAGAAAGGGACTGCGTTAGTATGCATGATGTAGAGAATGTGTGTTTGTTAAGGAACTAGTACTTTTGTCCTAAAGTAAAATGGCTGCTTGTTTCAAGATATATATAGTTGTATGGAGTTTGTAGAAAGGGAATTGTATTTCAGCTGGCTAAAGGTTTATTTATTTATAAAATAACTTTAGTGTCAAGTTATACTGATTCAAAACTGAAATTTGTTTTTTGTTTGTTTTTTTGTTTGTTTTGTTTTATGTTTCCTGGATTATTTGGTGTACTCCAAACAAGAGTTTTAAGAAGTTTTTTCTCTACCTTCTGAGTAACCTGCCTGGAAGGCATCCTGTGTCTTACTGACAAAGTCTATTGTGCTTTATGTTGACTTTATCATTGTCTTGATTATTAAAGAAAGGTCTTTTTAGCTGAGAAAGAACTGAGTCTTTACAGCATATACCACCCTTGTTTACTTTTAATATCTTCATGGACCATTTGATTAATAGGTGGCCATCTATTTTCTCACTAACCTATGATTGTCTGTAATCAACTGTTAAGATCTCCTTACAACTTTGAGGACTTTGCCTTCCTCAAACAAATCCTAAAGCACGTAAAACTGCATTTAAGTTTTCCCAGAGCTTTTGGGAATATCACACACACAAAAAAGTGTTATCTTATCCTGTAAAAAGAGGTAGTACAAGCAGTTAAGATATTTGACTTGCTGTGAGTTGTCTGGGAAGTGTTCTCAAATCAGAAATGGTGCTTAGCATTTTTCTCTGTTAAATAGCTGTATGATGAAATGTAACATTTCAGAAAGTATATGATCTCTAGAGATTATCAATGCCTTGCTGTGTATGTGTTTCTGCATATCAGTCTTAGTGCTACTTTGCCTACTATAGGACAATAAAATTAATGTTTTCAGTGTTACTAACTCAATGTTGCTTCTTCAATTTTAATTCAGTATGTTTCAGATCAGTGGTTTTAAACTTGGGATTCACATATTTACCTATGGCGTTTTATTAATACATAAATGTTTCAGATCTATTTCTAACTTAATTTCTATTCCTGACAATATTGACTTTTATATAGTCTAACCTATCTATTTATGGTATATTAAATCTCAGATTTAATGTATGTTTGAAGATCTTTCTCTACAAAGATTATTTTCATCCATATCTGTAAGTTAGATATATTTTCCACCCTTATTTGAAAATAGGGTTGATTATGTTATGAATATCTTAACCCCTTTTGGATTGCCTTTATTTTGTTTTGAATGCTCCAAAAATGCCTTTTTTCAGTTACATAATCTTTGTAATGAACTCTCATCAGATACTCTGCATGTGTAAATTATCAGTAATAAGTAAACCATAGGAATTTTTAGTTTGTCCTTTACAGAAAGAGTTTTATTTTACTCTGATGGTTAAATGAAAGTACTTGCAGATCAGATACAAGCCAGAATGTTTCATCTCTAAAAGGATGACTGTCTCAGAGTCCTGTCAAAAAGGACCATGCCAGGGACTTCTGTGCTTAAGGTTCTGATGGCATTACTTAAATAACTTCAAGATCATATCATTTGGATTAAGTCAGAATTTCCAGCATATACCACCCTTGACTTTTATTAGGACCATTTGATTAATAGGTGGCCATCTATTTTCTCACTAACCTATGATTGTCTGTAATCAACTGTTAAGATCTCCTTACAACTTTGAGGACTTTGCCTTCCTCAAACAAATCCTAAAGCACGTAAAACTGCATTTAAGTTTTCCCAGAGCTTTTGGGAATATCACACACACAAAAAAGTGTTATCTTATCCTGTAAAAAGAGGTAGTACAAGCAGTTAAGATATTTGACTTGCTGTGAGTTGTCTGGGAAGTGTTCTCAAATCAGAAATGGTGCTTAGCATTTTTCTCTGTTAAATAGCTGTATGATGAAATGTAACATTTCAGAAAGTATATGATCTCTAGAGATTATCAATGCCTTGCTGTGTATGTGTTTCTGCTTATCAGTCTTAGTGCTACTTTGCCTACTATAGGACAATAAAATTAATGTTTTCAGTGTTACTAACTCAATGTTGCTTCTTCAATTTTAATTCAGTATGTTTCAGATCAGTGGTTTTAAACTTGGGATTCACATATTTACCTATGGCGTTTTATTAATAGATAAATGTTTCAGATCTATTTCTAACTTAATTTCTATTCCTGACAATATTGACTTTTATATAGTCTAACCTATCTATTTATGGTATATTAAATCTCAGATTTAATGTATGTTTGAAGATCTTTCTCTACAAAGATTATTTTCATCCATATCTGTAAGTTAGATATATTTTCCACCCTTATTTGAAAATAGGGTTGATTATGTTATGAATATCTTAACCCCTTTTGGATTGCCTTTATTTTGTTTTGAATGCTCCAAAAATGCCTTTTTTCAGTTACATAATCTTTGTAATGAACTCTCATCAGATACTCTGCATGTGTAAATTATCAGTAATAAGTAAACCATAGGAATTTTTAGTTTGTCCTTTACAGAAAGAGTTTTATTTTACTCTGATGGTTAAATGAAAGTACTTGCAGATCAGATACAAGCCAGAATGTTTCATCTCTAAAAGGATGACTGTCTCAGAGTCCTGTCAAAAAGGACCATGCCAGGGACTTCTGTGCTTAAGGTTCTGATGGCATTACTTAAATAACTTCAAGATCATATCATTTGGATTAAGTCAGAATTTCCAGAACTCTAGTAGAGAGCAGATGGATTCATGATTTTGCTAACCTGCTATTGAATTGAATCAAAACTACTTACATAGGAATGAATTAAATAATGAAAGACGATTATGGTTTTTTGTTTGTTTTTAGTATTGCTGACTTAATGCTGTGCTTTTCTGAGTACAAGAAACTCATTTCTTTTTTCTCTTAAGTTATGTACACTTAGGACAACTTTTAGACAGTACTTTTGTAATAGAAAGTCAATATTTCCTGCTTTATCTCTGTTCAACCATCCAGAATTTAGAAATTCATATTGACTATTATTTTCATGCCAGTAGTTATTTGTGAGGGTTAAATGAGAATTTATCTCACTTGTTGACTAGAGGTAACTAGAAACATTGGTTATGCAGCCCACACTTTTACTGGAATCCCATTTGAAAATGATCCTCATTTAATCAGATATGGCCAAACAGTTTTAAGGAAACAATGTTTTGTTTATTTATGTATTTATTTTTAACGGAGCCAGTGCTTACAATGCCCTTTTGGAAAAACTGACCAGGCATCTGGCTTAAAAGATTCCCAGTCTTACTGGTAAAATAAGAAAGATAACTTTCTGGTCGATCTACAAATGTTAGGCTATTTTGGTGACTTAGGGAAAGTAAGAATTCACCCAGATTTACACGTATTGCAGCTGAAAACTCTCTAAATTCTCAGCTTAGTTTCCTAACCTGGAGACTTTTAAAAGTTTGATTTGATATTTCTTATGAAAATCTCCCATAAAGCAAATGTTGCTAGGCTTACACAGGTGTACCTCATTTTATTGTGCTTCTGTGGTGCTGCTTTGCTTTTACGAACTGGTAGTTTTGATGGTCCTGTGTTGAACAAGCCTGCCAGTGCCAATTTTTTCCACCAGCATTTGCTCTGTTTGTGTGTCCCTGTCATGCTTTGCTAATTGTTTGGTAATTCTTGTGATATTCAGAATGTTTCATCTCTAAAAGGATGACTGTCTCAGAGTCCTGTCAAAAGGACCATGCCAGGGACTTCTGTGCTTAAGGTTCTGATGGCATTACTTAAATAACTTCAAGATCATATCATTTGGATTAAGTCAGAATTTCCAGAACTCTAGTAGAGAGCAGATGGATTCATGATTTTGCTAACCTGCTATTGAATTGAATCAAAACTACTTACATAGGAATGAATTAAATAATGAAAGACGATTATGGTTTTTTGTTTGTTTTTAGTATTGCTGACTTAATGCTGTGCTTTTCTGAGTACAAGAAACTCATTTCTTTTTTCTCTTAAGTTATGTACACTTAGGACAACTTTTAGACAGTACTTTTGTAATAGAAAGTCAATATTTCCTGCTTTATCTCTGTTCAACCATCCAGAATTTAGAAATTCATATTGACTATTATTTTCATGCCAGTAGTTATTTGTGAGGGTTAAATGAGAATTTATCTCACTTGTTGACTAGAGGTAACTAGAAACATTGGTTATGCAGCCCACACTTTTACTGGAATCCCATTTGAAAATGATCCTCATTTAATCAGATATGGCCAAACAGTTTTAAGGAAACAATGTTTTGTTTATTTATGTATTTATTTTTAACGGAGCCAGTGCTTACAATGCCCTTTTGGAAAAACTGACCAGGCATCTGGCTTAAAAGATTCCCAGTCTTACTGGTAAAATAAGAAAGATAACTTTCTGGTCGATCTACAAATGTTAGGCTATTTTGGTGACTTAGGGAAAGTAAGAATTCACCCAGATTTACACGTATTGCAGCTGAAAACTCTCTAAATTCTCAGCTTAGTTTCCTAACCTGGAGACTTTTAAAAGTTTGATTTGATATTTCTTATGAAAATCTCCCATAAAGCAAATGTTGCTAGGCTTACACAGGTGTACCTCATTTTATTGTGCTTCAGTGGTGCTGCTTTGCTTTTTACGAACTGGTAGTTTTTGATGGTCCTGTGTTGAACAAGCCTGCCAGTGCCAATTTTTTCCAACAGCATTTGCTCTGTTTGTGTGTCCCTGTCATGCTTTGCTAATTGTTTGGTAATTCTTGTGATATTCAGATGTTTTCATTATCATTGTAATGGTTATGGTGATCTGTGATCAGTGGTCTGAGTTATTGTGGGAGCATTCTGACTCACCAAATGTTTTCATAATGGTTGGCATTTTTTAGTAATAAAGTACTCTTAATTAAGGTAGACACATTGTTTTTTAGTGAGAAATCAATTGCAAAATCTGTAGACGACAATATGGTGTAACCATAAGTTTTAAATGTACTTAGAAACCAAAACACTCATGTTGACTTGCCTTTTGGTATACTCACTATATTGTGGTGGTATGAAACAGAACTGGCAATATCTCTGAGTTATGCCTTTGTAGGAAATTGACATTCTTACTGGGCCTATGAAAATAAGCCAAATTTAGTGAGACTAGTCTTATTTTGTCATCAAGGGTAATCTTTCCTTCAGATTATCTTTAATCCAGGGGAAGAAAGGGTGTCTGTAGAGAGAAATTTTAGTAGAAAGCTATAGCATGTCCTCCTGGGTTATCATATCCTGGGTCCTGTTCATTCTTTTGGTCTATTTTTGCTACTACTCATAAAATGTAGGTTAGTGATAGATAGGCAGACTCTTGACTTTTCTTGTAGAAATTCAAACGGCTATTCTTTCATATCTATCGCTAATCTACAATTTATGAGTAGTAGCAAAAATAGCCCAAGACCATGAACAGGACCAGGATATGATAACCCATTTTGTTACCTGCATGTTAGTTGGGTTGGGTCCTGTCACCTTGCACCATTGGCCACACTTGTCAAACTTGTACTTCTTCCAGTGCTTATCTGGCTACAATTCTCAGGAAAGTAAGAATTCACCCAGATTTACACGTATTGCAGCTGAAAACTCTAAATTCTCAGCTTAGTTTCCTAACCTGGAGACTTTTAAAAGTTTGATTTGATATTTCTTATGAAAATCTCCCATAAAGCAAATGTTGCTAGGCTTACACAGGTGTACCTCATTTTATTGTGCTTCAGTGGTGCTGCTTTGCTTTTTACGAACTGGTAGTTTTTGATGGTCCTGTGTTGAACAAGCCTGCCAGTGCCAATTTTTTCCAACAGCATTTGCTCTGTTTGTGTGTCCCTGTCATGCTTTGCTAATTGTTTGGTAATTCTTGTGATATTCAGATGTTTTCATTATCATTGTAATGGTTATGGTGATCTGTGATCAGTGGTCTGAGTTATTGTGGGAGCATTCTGACTCACCAAATGTTTTCATAATGGTTGGCATTTTTTAGTAATAAAGTACTCTTAATTAAGGTAGACACATTGTTTTTTAGTGAGAAATCAATTGCAAAATCTGTAGACGACAATATGGTGTAACCATAAGTTTTAAATGTACTTAGAAACCAAAACACTCATGTTGACTTGCCTTTTGGTATACTCACTATATTGTGGTGGTATGAAACAGAACTGGCAATATCTCTGAGTTATGCCTTTGTAGGAAATTGACATTCTTACTGGGCCTATGAAAATAAGCCAAATTTAGTGAGACTAGTCTTATTTTGTCATCAAGGGTAATCTTTCCTTCAGATTATCTTTAATCCAGGGGAAGAAAGGGTGTCTGTAGAGAGAAATTTTAGTAGAAAGCTATAGCATGTCCTCCTGGGTTATCATATCCTGGGTCCTGTTCATTCTTTTGGTCTATTTTTGCTACTACTCATAAAATGTAGGTTAGTGATAGATAGGCAGACTCTTGACTTTTCTTGTAGAAATTCAAACGGCTATTCTTTCATATCTATCGCTAATCTACAATTTATGAGTAGTAGCAAAAATAGCCCAAGACCATGAACAGGACCAGGATATGATAACCCATTTTGTTACCTGCATGTTAGTTGGGTTGGGTCCTGTCACCTTGCACCATTGGCCACACTTGTCAAACTTGTACTTCTTCCAGTGCTTTCAGTATTTACCTACTATTCTCTAAACTAGTATATTTTGTCCTCCTTCCTGAGTTCTATATCAGGCAGCTAAAATCTGACTGCCCATATTCTTAATGGTCCCTCCAGAGCATCACCAGACATTTGCACCAGCTGTCCAGTCTTGATACCTGCCCATCTAACTCCTCACACCTGTTTCTTTCATGCCTTGTTTACTGCTTATCAAAAAAAAACCAAAAAACCAAAAAAACAAACCCTTCCTGATTTAACAGGCTTTCTCAGATCTTATGCTTGGGATTTCTCCCTGTTATAGTAGTCCTTCTGAATTAAACCTCTTCTTACATAGGTCTGAATTTATTATTTTATTTAACATTCTTCCCTTCTATTTATTTTACCTGGAATTGTCTTTGTTTCCACTTTCCCATAGTTGAAATCTTCCTCATCTTTGAAACTGAAATCAAAAGACACATAGTCCATGAACTTTCTCTGGTCTCCTGTCAGAATTAATTGCAAGTTATTATAGTGGATCTTGTATTTATCACTTGATTGCTCTCTTTGTATAAGAATGATTTACCAGGTTTCATACCAAATTAAATTCTTAATTCTTAAAAATCAGGGAAACTGTATTAGTCACTTTTCACTTTTTACAGTTTCTCAAAGGACATACTCAAAGTGTGCTTTTTCCCATATATTTATATAATCCAGGGTTATAACCTTCCATAATCCAACAAGTAGGATGGTGGTCTAGACACATTTTGAGCCACAGTTTACTAATTTATGACATATTTGGAAAAAAGTTCTCTATCCCACATATCTTCAATGGTCATATAAGGGATCTTATAATTGCTCATAAAGGTGCCCTTTCTTTTTAGCTAAGTGTATTCAAGCTATTTTTGTTTTTGAACATGTAAACATTATTAGTTTTAAATTATGAATTTTATTAATGATACATTTTTCTTTTTCTATCAAAATGTAGGTTAGTGATAGATAGGCAGACTCTTGACTTTTCTTGTAGAAATTCAAACGGCTATTCTTTCATATCTATCGCTAATCTACAATTTATGAGTAGTAGCAAAAATAGCCCAAGACCATGAACAGGACCAGGATATGATAACCCATTTTGTTACCTGCATGTTAGTTGGGTTGGGTCCTGTCACCTTGCACCATTGGCCACACTTGTCAAACTTGTACTTCTTCCAGTGCTTTCAGTATTTACCTACTATTCTCTAAACTAGTATATTTTGTCCTCCTTCCTGAGTTCTATATCAGGCAGCTAAAATCTGACTGCCCATATTCTTAATGGTCCCTCCAGAGCATCACCAGACATTTGCACCAGCTGTCCAGTCTTGATACCTGCCCATCTAACTCCTCACACCTGTTTCTTTCATGCCTTGTTTACTGCTTATCAAAAAAAAACCAAAAAACCAAAAAAACAAACCCTTCCTGATTTAACAGGCTTTTTCAGATCTTATGCTTGGGATTTCTCCCTGTTATAGTAGTCCTTCTGAATTAAACCTCTTCTTACATAGGTCTGAATTTATTATTTTATTTAACATTCTTCCCTTCTATTTATTTTACCTGGAATTGTCTTTGTTTCCACTTTCCCATAGTTGAAATCTTCCTCATCTTTGAAACTGAAATCAAAAGACACATAGTCCATGAACTTTCTCTGGTCTCCCTGTCAGAATTAATTGCAAGTTATTATAGTGGATCTTGTATTTATCACTTGATTGCTCTCTTTGTATAAGAATGATTTACCAGGTTTCATACCAAATTAAATTCTTAATTCTTAAAAATCAGGGAAACTGTATTAGTCACTTTTCACTTTTTACAGTTTCTCAAAGGACATACTCAAAGTGTGCTTTTTCCCATATATTTATATAATCCAGGGTTATAACCTTCCATAATCCAACAAGTAGGATGGTGGTCTAGACACATTTTGAGCCACAGTTTACTAATTTATGACATATTTGGAAAAAAGTTCTCTATCCCACATATCTTCAATGGTCATATAAGGGATCTTATAATTGCTCATAAAGGTGCCCTTTCTTTTTAGCTAAGTGTATTCAAGCTATTTTTGTTTTTGAACATGTAAACATTATTAGTTTTAAATTATGAATATAAGATTGTAGTTAATTGATAGTCTAATATATCAATATAGAGTATGTGATTTTTAACTATGGTGCAGTTTGTGTCTATAAGTGCTTGTTGGTCCCTAATGCTCATTTATATTTTGTACTATGAAATGAGGGTACAGAAATAAACAACTAGCTTAGAATAAGTTCTTGTCTATAATGACCATATCATTTCCTAAAATCTGCTGTGGAAAAATTGCTTGTTCCCTTCCCTTGTGTTTTGTATACTTTCTGATCAGTGTGTCCCTATTTGTAACTTCAGGACCATTGCAAAGTGTGAGAATTGTTTCAGACTTGAGTTGGTTTTGCTCTTAGAACTATCCTCGATACCTCCATTACCAAGCAAAAACTCCTTGTCTTGTTCCAGTATGCTTAGGTACCTGTTTTCTGAAGGAATGCAGTAGTAGCCTGGAATGGGATTAAGTAGAGAAGTTGCAAAATAAAGCACCCGTCAGTTACATGAAGTTTTGGCATAGTCCTGATGCCAAGGCAACCTGACTTAGCTTTCAGGATATATCAGCTAGTGTTCAGACAAGTAGGTATAACAGAGACCTCAAGACATAGTAACAAAAACAGTGCAGAAGTATCTTAATCTTTAACATACAATAATAGTAGTAGGTCCAGAGTTGGTTGGGAGACTCACATCTCTGTGTTGAGTAACTATTTCATAGGCAAACTATCTTGTACCATTTTCAGGTCACTGGATATACAGGGAGAGTTGGGCAAAGGACAGATACATTTCTCTGAAGTCATGTCCTAGAGGTGGATGTCACTTCTCATATCCCAGTAAGCTGCAAAAGAGGGAAATTCTATGCCCGCTCTGCTATTAGTCACTTTTCACTTTACAGTTTCTCAAAGGACATACTCAAAGTGTGCTTTTTCCCATATATTTATATAATCCAGGGTTATAACCTTCCATAATCCAACAAGTAGGATGGTGGTCTAGACACATTTTGAGCCACAGTTTACTAATTTATGACATATTTGGAAAAAAGTTCTCTATCCCACATATCTTCAATGGTCATATAAGGGATCTTATAATTGCTCATAAAGGTGCCCTTTCTTTTTAGCTAAGTGTATTCAAGCTATTTTTGTTTTTGAACATGTAAACATTATTAGTTTTAAATTATGAATATAAGATTGTAGTTAATTGATAGTCTAATATATCAATATAGAGTATGTGATTTTTAACTATGGTGCAGTTTGTGTCTATAAGTGCTTGTTGGTCCCTAATGCTCATTTATATTTTGTACTATGAAATGAGGGTACAGAAATAAACAACTAGCTTAGAATAAGTTCTTGTCTATAATGACCATATCATTTCCTAAAATCTGCTGTGGAAAAATTGCTTGTTCCCTTCCCTTGTGTTTTGTATACTTTCTGATCAGTGTGTCCCTATTTGTAACTTCAGGACCATTGCAAAGTGTGAGAATTGTTTCAGACTTGAGTTGGTTTTGCTCTTAGAACTATCCTCGATACCTCCATTACCAAGCAAAAACTCCTTGTCTTGTTCCAGTATGCTTAGGTACCTGTTTTCTGAAGGAATGCAGTAGTAGCCTGGAATGGGATTAAGTAGAGAAGTTGCAAAATAAAGCACCCGTCAGTTACATGAAGTTTTGGCATAGTCCTGATGCCAAGGCAACCTGACTTAGCTTTCAGGATATATCAGCTAGTGTTCAGACAAGTAGGTATAACAGAGACCTCAAGACATAGTAACAAAAACAGTGCAGAAGTATCTTAATCTTTAACATACAATAATAGTAGTAGGTCCAGAGTTGGTTGGGAGACTCACATCTCTGTGTTGAGTAACTATTTCATAGGCAAACTATCTTGTACCATTTTCAGGTCACTGGATATACAGGGAGAGTTGGGCAAAGGACAGATACATTTCTCTGAAGTCATGTCCTAGAGGTGGATGTCACTTCTCATATCCCAGTAAGCTGCAAAAGAGGCTGGAAATTGTAGTCTCTGGCTATGCCCAGCTCTGCTATTAAATAACTGAGTAACAAATATTAATAGGCAATTACATGTGTCTTTCTTAAGCCAAAACAGACAATAAACCTATAGTGACTTAAATCAGCATGGACAGGTATGTGTAGAAATCTATGACTTTTTAGCACCAGTTCAGCCTAGGATCCATTTGGAAAAGGATGAGTAAAGATACTTTGTTCAAGTTTGTAAAAGCTCCATCAGAAATATGGAGATAAAAATTGTAGTAAGATAAGGGAGAAAATAATATTTTACTTTTTGTTTAAAATGAGCATAATTTTTGGCCTAAGAGCTGTACTATTAATTAACAGTATGACTGTGTTATCCTTTGAGAAATAATCTTCCTTTGGGCCTTACTATGCATCATTCTGTTATAAAATGCTGAACTTAATCATATTGTTAGAAATTTAATTTCAGTATAAAGTGTTAGAAAAAAATTTTCAAAATATGACTAAACCCAACTTTTATTCATTTAATTAAAGCCAAAATTATACTCAAGTCTTATTTTACCTATTTTAGTAATGAGCGTGGGTCACTACTTGTCTAATAGAATAGTTCTATTTATGATTACGTCAGTAAAGTGTCACAATAATCTATTTAGTTGGAGATAAAATAAGCTTTCAGAAGTTATTGAAAGGTTATGAACAAAATGTTTTACTTTCTGAAAATTATTTCAAAGTTCTCTGCAGTATGTGTAAGGATAGTCTTAGCTTTTTAAAGCTTGAAATACTAGGCAAATAATCAATGAGCTTTTGGTATCTAAAATGATAACTATGACATTCTTTTGGGTTTCTCCCACGTAATCCACTCCAGAAAAGTTACAAAGCAACCTGACTTAGCTTTCAGGATATATCAGCTAGTGTTCAGACAAGTAGGTATAACAGAGACCTCAAGACATAGTAACAAAAACAGTGCAGAAGTATCTTAATCTTTAACATACAATAATAGTAGTAGGTCCAGAGTTGGTTGGGAGACTCACATCTCTGTGTTGAGTAACTATTTCATAGGCAAACTATCTTGTACCATCTTCAGGTCACTGGATATACAGGGAGAGTTGGGCAAAGGACAGATACATTTCTCTGAAGTCATGTCCTAGAGGTGGATGTCACTTCTCATATCCCAGTAAGCTGCAAAAGAGGCTGGAAATTGTAGTCTCTGGCTATGCCCAGCTCTGCTATTAAATAACTGAGTAACAAATATTAATAGGCAATTACATGTGTCTTTCTTAAGCCAAAACAGACAATAAACCTATAGTGACTTAAATCAGCATGGACAGGTATGTGTAGAAATCTATGACTTTTTAGCACCAGTTCAGCCTAGGATCCATTTGGAAAAGGATGAGTAAAGATACTTTGTTCAAGTTTGTAAAAGCTCCATCAGAAATATGGAGATAAAAATTGTAGTAAGATAAGGGAGAAAATAATATTTTACTTTTTGTTTAAAATGAGCATAATTTTTGGCCTAAGAGCTGTACTATTAATTAACAGTATGACTGTGTTATCCTTTGAGAAATAATCTTCCTTTGGGCCTTACTATGCATCATTCTGTTATAAAATGCTGAACTTAATCATATTGTTAGAAATTTAATTTCAGTATAAAGTGTTAGAAAAAAATTTTCAAAATATGACTAAACCCAACTTTTATTCATTTAATTAAAGCCAAAATTATACTCAAGTCTTATTTTACCTATTTTAGTAATGAGCGTGGGTCACTACTTGTCTAATAGAATAGTTCTATTTATGATTACGTCAGTAAAGTGTCACAATAATCTATTTAGTTGGAGATAAAATAAGCTTTCAGAAGTTATTGAAAGGTTATGAACAAAATGTTTTACTTTCTGAAAATTATTTCAAAGTTCTCTGCAGTATGTGTAAGGATAGTCTTAGCTTTTTAAAGCTTGAAATACTAGGCAAATAATCAATGAGCTTTTGGTATCTAAAATGATAACTATGACATTCTTTTGGGTTTCTCCCATGTAATCCACTCCAGAAAAGTTACAAAGCAATGAAGAAGCATAGATTTTAAGGATTAATGCTAAAGAGTCCGACCCTTTGGTATTAGTGAGAGATCAAAGGTTCCTGTGAAGTGGGATGTGGGTAAGTACATGAATGTGTGTGTGTCTGTCAGTGTGTGTGAATGTATAGAAGTGTGTGTGATGGGGAGGTAGAGGGGTCAGGGCTGGCAGAGGGCATAATAGCATGTGAGTTATCAGCTTTCTGGAAGAAAGGTGAACTGCAGCAGGAGACTAGAATGGGGAGAGAGTCTTAAAATTCTGATCTTAGAACCACAATATCTTGGGAGTTCCAATGAAGACCACCACTGAGCTCTGCAGATGTGTCCTAAGAAGAATAAGTTGATGACCTGAATTGCTAGTGGAACCAGTGCAGGAAAGGATGGGAAGTTCACTGTTCCATGTCCACCTTCTAAATACTAAGGGCTTTTGTGTGTGTGTGTGTGTGTGTGTGTGTTCTTTATCCAAGAGTAACTTTTCCTAAATAAAAAATGTTAATTATCTTCTAGAATCTATTCAGACTTTCTTCCCTGTAATAATAGGGCCACCTGAATTCTAGCATGGCACAAGTCTTCTCAACAGATACTATATTTCCTAGCTGCCTTGCAACTGCATATGGGCATGTGATGCAATTCTGGTGAATGGTATATAAGAGAAAACTACCTTTACAGCATCTAGTCTATTTTTCATAAAGAAAAATCTCTTGTCCTTCCAATGCCCCCTTTCTTGCTAGCACAAAAATGACAACACATGTAGCAGCTAGCTTGGAACTAGGATCACCTCTTATCCTTAGTCTTTCAATGACTTTGTGGTAAGGAAATACTTGCATTAGTTCTAGACAACTCCCATTTGACCATTAAGTGAAAAGAAATACAACTCTCTTGTGTACAAGTTACTGTAGCTTTGGGTTTACTGATCAGTAAAGTGTCACAATAATCTATTTAGTTGGAGATAAAATAAGCTTTCAGAAGTTATTGAAAGGTTATGAACAAAATGTTTTACTTTCTGAAAATTATTTCAAAGTTCTCTGCAGTATGTGTAAGGATAGTCTTAGCTTTTTAAAGCTTGAAATACTAGGCAAATAATCAATGAGCTTTTGGTATCTAAAATGATAACTATGACATTCTTTTGGGTTTCTCCCATGTAATCCACTCCAGAAAAGTTACAAAGCAATGAAGAAGCATAGATTTTAAGGATTAATGCTAAAGAGTCCGACCCTTTGGTATTAGTGAGAGATCAAAGGTTCCTGTGAAGTGGGATGTGGGTAAGTACATGAATGTGTGTGTGTCTGTCAGTGTGTGTGAATGTATAGAAGTGTGTGTGATGGGGAGGTAGAGGGGTCAGGGCTGGCAGAGGGCATAATAGCATGTGAGTTATCAGCTTTCTGGAAGAAAGGTGAACTGCAGCAGGAGACTAGAATGGGGAGAGAGTCTTAAAATTCTGATCTTAGAACCACAATATCTTGGGAGTTCCAATGAAGACCACCACTGAGCTCTGCAGATGTGTCCTAAGAAGAATAAGTTGATGACCTGAATTGCTAGTGGAACCAGTGCAGGAAAGGATGGGAAGTTCACTGTTCCATGTCCACCTTCTAAATACTAAGGGCTTTTGTGTGTGTGTGTGTGTGTTCTTTATCCAAGAGTAACTTTTCCTAAATAAAAAATGTTAATTATCTTCTAGAATCTATTCAGACTTTCTTCCCTGTAATAATAGGGCCACCTGAATTCTAGCATGGCACAAGTCTTCTCAACAGATACTATATTTCCTAGCTGCCTTGCAACTGCATATGGGCATGTGATGCAATTCTGGTGAATGGTATATAAGAGAAAACTACCTTTACAGCATCTAGTCTATTTTTCATAAAGAAAAATCTCTTGTCCTTCCAATGCCCCCTTTCTTGCTAGCACAAAAATGACAACACATGTAGCAGCTAGCTTGGAACTAGGATCACCTCTTATCCTTAGTCTTTCAATGACTTTGTGGTAAGGAAATACTTGCATTAGTTCTAGACAACTCCCATTTGACCATTAAGTAAAAAAGAAATACAACTCTCTTGTGTACAAGTTACTGTAGCTTTGGGTCTCCTTGATACAGAATCTTGACCTAAACTCTGTACTTCAGGATATAAGGAAGAAGTGAGGACAAAAAGAGAGGTTAGGCAGAATGGTAAGATGTGGCATTGTTCAACAAGTTTTGAAGGTTGCTGAGATTCTAGAACCTCAGGCTTAGTATCTCTTAGTTCACCAGGAAGGACACATCTAAGACCTGCCTCCTATAGTACAATTACCACAAAGGTTGGGTGATACCAGTGGGGGAATGTGAACTCACAGGACAAAATAATATTTGAGAAGTAAATCCACTGTAAAGAAACATAATGAATGTAAGCTATGATGTAACTTTTTGGAATAGGCAGATTAATAATTTAATTGCAACAAGCTTTATAAAATTTTATGGAAGAATACTAAAAAAAAGGTAAATTAGGTATTTTACTTAAGGTGGATTCGATGAAATACTGGTTAGAAACAGTTAAAAAGGAAGTTAATTGAGCTGAAAAAATCAGTGAGAAAAATTTAAAGGCAATAGAAAGAGACAACAAGATAAATACTAAGAAATTATGGGGTATAAATAGAATTACCGGTATTTAGACATAGAATACCAAAATGACAGCAATGCTTGAAGAAATAATAATAAACTTATAAAATTAATAGTTTAGCATTTTGCAGTAAGACAACTTACAGAATGTCAAACTTCCTTGTTAAAGGAAATCTGTATAGAATTTGTTGTTGTACAGTTGCTCAGTAATGTCTGACTCTTCGCAACCTCATGGACTGTAACATGGCAGGCTTCCCTGTCCTTCACTGTCTCCCTGAGTTTGCTCAAACTCTTGTCCACTGAATTAGTGATACCATCCAACTGTCTCATCCTCTGTCGCCCCCTTTGCTTCCTGCCCTCAGCCTTTTTTTTTCCACCTTTTTTTAATTAGTGATTTTTTCCCTCTCTGTTCTCATCCTCTTGCTAGCACAAAAATGACAACACATGTAGCAGCTAGCTTGGAACTAGGATCACCTCTTATCCTTAGTCTTTCAATGACTTTGTGGTAAGGAAATACTTGCATTAGTTCTAGACAACTCCCATTTGACCATTAAGTGAAAAAGAAATACAACTCTCTTGTGTACAAGTTACTGTAGCTTTGGGTCTCCTTGATACAGAATCTTGACCTAAACTCTGTACTTCAGGATATAAGGAAGAAGTGAGGACAAAAAGAGAGGTTAGGCAGAATGGTAAGATGTGGCATTGTTCAAAAAGTTTTGAAGGTTGCTGAGATTCTAGAACCTCAGGCTTAGTATCTCTTAGTTCACCAGGAAGGACACATCTAAGACCTGCCTCCTATAGTACAATTACCACAAAGGTTGGGTGATACCAGTGGGGGAATGTGAACTCACAGGACAAAATAATATTTGAGAAGTAAATCCACTGTAAAGAAACATAATGAATGTAAGCTATGATGTAACTTTTTGGAATAGGCAGATTAATAATTTAATTGCAACAAGCTTTATAAAATTTTATGGAAGAATACTAAAAAAAAGGTAAATTAGGTATTTTACTTAAGGTGGATTCGATGAAATACTGGTTAGAAACAGTTAAAAAGGAAGTTAATTGAGCTGAAAAATCAGTGAGAAAAATTTAAAGGCAATAGAAAGAGACAACAAGATAAATACTAAGAAATTATGGGGTATAAATAGAATTACCGGTATTTAGACATAGAATACCAAAATGACAGCAATGCTTGAAGAAATAATAATAAACTTATAAAATTAATAGTTTAGCATTTTGCAGTAAGACAACTTACAGAATGTCAAACTTCCTTGTTAAAGGAAATCTGTATAGAATTTGTTGTTGTACAGTTGCTCAGTAATGTCTGACTCTTCGCAACCTCATGGACTGTAACATGGCAGGCTTCCCTGTCCTTCACTGTCTCCCTGAGTTTGCTCAAACTCTTGTCCACTGAATTAGTGATACCATCCAACTGTCTCATCCTCTGTCGCCCCCTTTGCTTCCTGCCCTCAGTCTTTTGTCTGCTTTCACATTCATCAAGAGGCTCTTTAGTTCCTCTTTATTTTTTGCCATTAAGGTGGTTTCATCTGTATGTATAAGGTTATTTATATTTCTCTCAGCTCTCCTGATTCTACCTTATGCTTCATCTAGCCTGGAATTTTGCATGATACACACTACATATAAGTAAATAGGCAAGGTGACAATGTACAGCCTGATGTAATCTTTTCCCAATTTTGAACCATGTTATATTAAAATTTAAGTGACAGACAAAGGGCAAATTCTGGAAACTTCCAAAGTAAGGATGTTTGCACATTTTCCAGAAGAAGAGAGAAATAGCTAAAGGGAACTATTTATTAAGTTAGTATAATCTCAAACAAGATAGACAATACAAAAAGCATGCTGGGTCTCTTTCTCTTGTGAACACAATGAGAAATACCCAGATAAAACAAGACTCAAGGGAATCCAACAATGTACTAAAATTAATGCAACAGTTTTATGGGTCATCCCCCAAATCTTTGTTGATTCAGCATAAAAATGTTAATATTATAATTCCTCATTCATTAAGAAGAAAGCAGATATATCACAGCTGTAAATAAAGCATTTAATCAAGATCAATAATTTAAATAACCAATGACATAAAGAAGCAAACTTTCCTAATATGGCAAATGTTATGTACCGATGCCTATATAGTCACATTCTCCTTAAGAACAAGAAGACAGAGATTCTCAATTAGCATAGCCACTCTTTAACTTAGTACTAGATGTCTTATGATGTAGAAGAGTAAAAGGGAGAAAGAGATGACTGAGAATGTGGAGAGACAGTAAAGGAACAAGAGAGAAAAGTTAGAGTGAAAAATTAGAGTGTCAAGTTTGAAAGGGGCTAAATTGTCATTATTTGCAAGTGTAGAATAATCTACATAGTAAACAACAATGACATCAAAAGCCACTGGAACTCATAAGACAGTTGAGTAGTGGTGGTTTATATAGAAATCTAAGGTCTGGAGTCAGAATTGACTAAAGGAACATGATGAAGTAAGCCATTTCTGAAAAGAAAATATTTTATAGTACAATACTAGAAAATAAGTAACTTAAAGTTAATTCATTTCCCCATCCAAGCGAGGCAGGGTTGTTGGGTAGAATGTTGTGTGCAGTACCAGTGCTGCCTTTCCTTATGGGTCCAGGTGTGCATTGGGAATTGTTCAGAGTTCTTTTGGGGAGACTTTATGGCCATTTGGGAGACTGCAACTTATATTACATCACGTACAAAATTGTTATAGAAAGAATAGTCTCTGTAACCGAAGAACAGGGACCCATGTGGTTATTGACACCAGTGTTGAAAGCAAGGCTTTGATCAGTTAGGATGTGAGGAGCAGGAGACTCATGGCCTGGTCAGTCCAATACCGGGAAAGCTCGGTGAAGAAAAGGACCGCTTCTGGGTATTCAAACTCAAGTTTAAGCTTCAGAGTTTAGAAAACCAGGGAACTTTTTTTTTTTTCCCTTTTATCCACAGAACTTAGGTCCTTGAAAATCTGATTCACACTTTTGCCATGCATGTTCCTGAAATACAATATATGCTGACTTCAAAACCCTATCAGTTTCCCTACATAAAAACACATTGTTTTTTACAGAGTGAGATTCCAAACTTCCAGTGGACCCACTGGCATAATAGAAAGAAATTTGCTCTAAGGTGACTTTCTGGGCCTGATCAAACAAGTAACTGTGTAATCCATGCACTGCTATGTATTTCAAGTTGTGACTCACTTAGAAAACTACTAAATGAAATATAAAAGCAGTTTTTAAAATTGTACCTCTGTGCCTACTAATTTTATTCAGTCGAGGCATTTGTACTCACAGTATTAATGAGAACACATCTATAGAATAATATTTTATTCTAAAATCTATACCTTTAATTGCATAAGCTATACTTGGATTTAAGCTTCAAAATTTATTTCAGACATTAAAATGACATATTAACACAAGGCTATGTGAGTAATAAAGTAAGCATCCAAAATGTCAAGTTAATATAAATGTTTCATTAATTAATCGAAAGGAATGGGAGAATTAGTTCTTAAATCAGAGCTTTTTACTTGTAGTATATAGTTACAATAAAACAAATGGAAGTAATAAGAACATTTCATAAATAAACGATAATTCAACCAAATGTTCCCTAGTTTAGAGGTAAGAACATTGATTGGGAATTAGGATTGCAGAAATATATCTCAGAAAGTGTTATATTTTACATGACTGCCAACACTTCCAGTGTTTTAAGCATTAACTCTTAACCCTTTAATCTCCTTTTCAGAAGTACACACCCAAGTGTCCATTTCAAACATTTCCAGACTGCGTTATATCCATGCTGAAAATTCTTCTGTAACTCTGTTATTCTTAAGGTGACAACTAAAATTGTGTCTAGAGCCAACAAGGTCTTGTGTGACGTGAATCCCTCTTACCTATCTAGGCTCATCTGTCACTGCTTTCTCTTGTTCTAAGTGCTAGTCTACTAGCTCACTTCCTTCAGCACTGTGAGACTCACCCTTCACTGAGACTGTATGATTTCCTAAAAGATTTTTTCCTCCGCAGGTTTGGTATCCTATTCTTTTTTTCTTTCTTTCTTTTAAGATTTATTTATTTATTTATTTTGGGCGGGGGTCGGGTCGGGTT
This sequence comes from Tragulus kanchil, assembly GCA_022376925.1. NCBI lineage: Eukaryota > Metazoa > Chordata > Mammalia > Artiodactyla > Tragulidae > Tragulus > Tragulus kanchil. Next base: position 15,833,570 of record JAIOJX010000025.1, read on the forward strand.
GGGGAGGGAGGGGAGCGGGCGGGCCACTTCTATTGGTCTTTCATTTCTCTGTTTTCATCCGTCTTTGTTCTTTGGCTCCTGCGGGCCTCCCATGCGCGTCTGTTGTCGCAGAGCGCCGGCTCTGGGCGCATGCGCTCCAGAGCTCCGGCTCGGTGATTGGACACATCGGTCCAGCCGCTCTGCGGCATGTGGGATCTTCCCAGACCAGGGATCAAACTCGCGCCCCTTGCACTGCAAGGCGGTGTCCTTATCCACTGGACCACCAGGGGAAGCCCAATATCCTATTCTTAAGCTTTATTTTCTTGGAAAAGCCTTCCCTTAACTTTCAGACTAATGTCTATTTACTATATGGTCTTGTAGCATCGTATTTTTGTAGCACTCTAACGTTTGATAAGTCTGTCTCCAATTAGACTGAAGTCTAAGACTATAGAATCCTGTCTTTTTTGTTGTTAAACATAAGCTCAGTGCCCATTGTTATACGTGTATATGATTGGTCAGTCAGTCAGTTCAGTTGCTCCATCGTGTCCCACTCTTTGTGACCCCATGGACCAGAGAATGCCAGGCCTTCAGCATCTCCTGGAACCTGCTCAAAATTACATTCATTGACTCAGTGATGCCATCTAACCATCTCGTCCCCTGTCATCCCCTTCTCCTTTGGCCTGCTGTTTTTCCTGACATCAGATTCTTTTCCAATGAGTTGTCTTTCTGCATCAGGTAGCCAAATTACTGGAGCTTCAGCTTCAGCATTAGTCCTTCCAATGAATATTCAGGGATGATTTCCTTTAGGACTGACTGGTTTTATCTCCTTGCAATCTAAGGCACTCTCAAGAGTCTTCTCCAACACCAGAGTTCAAAGACATCCATTTTGTACTCACTTAATATTATTTTTGCTTAGAGAAATGAGCTCTAGTATCACCAGTTTATCTTAATAATTACAAATCACCTTTTCAAAAAGTATATAGTGTGTGTGGGTGAGATATGCTAAGGTAGGTGGTGTACTGTGAAAATGTTATGCCTGATATTCTTCTTCCTACCACCTCTATAGCTCTTAGAAAAGGCTAAGTGAAACTATAGGTATTATCCAATGTTTTTTATTCAAAAATGTAAGGTAAAAATCAAACACTTAACACTGAATGTAAATTAATGAGATTATCTTGTGGAACTTAATTGAGAAAAGAAATCAATGATGGGGTGACAATATATAGAGGAGAAAGTAGACAAATTCATCCTTTTTAAAATGAAATAGCAGTGTAGTTGAGAGAAAAACAATTCTGTTTACTAATGTTTATTGAGAGCGCTGGCTCTGGGCGCATGCGCTAAGCCTGTTCCTGGTAATTTCTTCCCAGACCAGGGATCAAACTCGCGCCCCTTGCACTGCAAGGCGGTGTCCTTATCCACTGGACCACCAGGGGAAGCCCAATATCCTATTCTTAAGCTTTATTTTCTTGGAAAAGCCTTCCCTTAACTTTCAGACTAATGTCTATTTACTATATGGTCTTGTAGCATCGTATTTTTGTAGCACTCTAACGTTTGATAAGTCTGTCTCCAATTAGACTGAAGTCTAAGACTATAGAATCCTGTCTTTTTTGTTGTTAAACATAAGCTCAGTGCCCATTGTTATACGTGTATATGATTGGTCAGTCAGTCAGTTCAGTTGCTCCATCGTGTCCCACTCTTTGTGACCCCATGGACCAGAGAATGCCAGGCCTTCAGCATCTCCTGGAACCTGCTCAAAATTACATTCATTGACTCAGTGATGCCATCTAACCATCTCGTCCCCTGTCATCCCCTTCTCCTTTGGCCTGCTGTTTTTCCTGACATCAGATTCTTTTCCAATGAGTTGTCTTTCTGCATCAGGTAGCCAAATTACTGGAGCTTCAGCTTCAGCATTAGTCCTTCCAATGAATATTCAGGGATGATTTCCTTTAGGACTGACTGGTTTTATCTCCTTGCAATCTAAGGCACTCTCAAGAGTCTTCTCCAACACCAGAGTTCAAAGACATCCATTTTGTACTCACTTAATATTATTTTGCTTAGAGAAATGAGCTCTAGTATCACCAGTTTATCTTAATAATTACAAATCACCTTTTCAAAAAGTATATAGTGTGTGTGGGTGAGATATGCTAAGGTAGGTGGTGTACTGTGAAAATGTTATGCCTGATATTCTTCTTCCTACCACCTCTATAGCTCTTAGAAAAGGCTAAGTGAAACTATAGGTATTATCCAATGTTTTTTATTCAAAAATGTAAGGTAAAAATCAAACACTTAACACTGAATGTAAATTAATGAGATTATCTTGTGGAACTTAATTGAGAAAAGAAATCAATGATGGGGTGACAATATATAGAGGAGAAAGTAGACAAATTCATCCTTTTTAAAATGAAATAGCAGTGTAGTTGAGAGAAAAACAATTCTGTTTACTAATGTTTATTGAGCTCTTGCTATATGCTTAACATTGAGGGTACAGTAGTGAAGGCAACTTGTGTCAGATACAGGATTTATCTTACTCTCATAACCTAAATTTTATGTGTGGTATTAGGGTAGAATTACAAATCATACTGAGATGTTCAGCAAATTGGTGAAGGAAAGACTCTAGATAAAATTAAATGTGAATCACTATTACCAAGAGTATGTACAGTACCCGGTAAACAGTGGTTTGTGGAATATATTTAGGTTTTTGGAAAGAATAATCAGAGCAAAGAAAATGTGTACCATGACTGCCTTGGACATTATAGTGGGCAGAAAGACAACAAAGAACTCGAGTAGAAAGCAAAGGAATTGCAAGATAATTTATATCCACAGATATCTAAAGTATAGAAAAAGGCTTTAAGGTTAATAAAGACAGTAAGTTTGAAAATGGAGGAATACTGGAAGTAAAGAAATTACACTTTAATTATTGGAAATGTTGAAGATTTCACTGTCAATAGGGGGGCCCCTTTATAATTTCTCAGATCTGAATGGATGCTGACAAAAAGTGATGACTTTCATTAATAATTTAAAGTTAATAATTTGTGTACCTGTAATTCTAAAAGTCAAATTACATAGCTATGAAATATTAGACCAAATCTAGGAAAGTACTGAGAATTACCTTCATAAAACTGCATGTAGGAAGTCAGTTTCAAACCTTATTTTTTTAACTTTTATGCATATATAACTAAGAGGAAGAGATTTGAGAGGGGATGATCAGGAAATATAGTTAAGAGTACCTCTGTTTCTTTCATGGTTCTTAGTTGCATATGACAGAATCCCTTTAGTTTTTAGGTAGGTGGTGTACTGTGAAAATGTGAACCCCCCTATAGGTATTTTTTCCAATGTTTTTATTCAAAAATGTAAGGTAAAAATCAAACACTTAACACTGAATGTAAATTAATGAGATTATCTTGTGGAACTTAATTGAGAAAAGAAATCAATGATGGGGTGACAATATATAGAGGAGAAAGTAGACAAATTCATCCTTTTTAAAATGAAATAGCAGTGTAGTTGAGAGAAAAACAATTCTGTTTACTAATGTTTATTGAGCTCTTGCTATATGCTTAACATTGAGGGTACAGTAGTGAAGGCAACTTGTGTCAGATACAGGATTTATCTTACTCTCATAACCTAAATTTTATGTGTGGTATTAGGGTAGAATTACAAATCATACTGAGATGTTCAGCAAATTGGTGAAGGAAAGACTCTAGATAAAATTAAATGTGAATCACTATTACCAAGAGTATGTACAGTACCCGGTAAACAGTGGTTTGTGGAATATATTTAGGTTTTTGGAAAGAATAATCAGAGCAAAGAAAATGTGTACCATGACTGCCTTGGACATTATAGTGGGCAGAAAGACAACAAAGAACTCGAGTAGAAAGCAAAGGAATTGCAAGATAATTTATATCCACAGATATCTAAAGTATAGAAAAAGGCTTTAAGGTTAATAAAGACAGTAAGTTTGAAAATGGAGGAATACTGGAAGTAAAGAAATTACACTTTAATTATTGGAAATGTTGAAGATTTCACTGTCAATAGGGGGCCCTTCATAATTTCTCAGATCTGAATGGATGCTGACAAAAAGTGATGACTTTCATTAATAATTTAAAGTTAATAATTTGTGTACCTGTAATTCTAAAAGTCAAATTACATAGCTATGAAATATTAGACCAAATCTAGGAAAGTACTGAGAATTACCTTCATAAAACTGCATGTAGGAAGTCAGTTTCAAACCTTATTTTTTTAACTTTTATGCATATATAACTAAGAGGAAGAGATTTGAGAGGGGATGATCAGGAAATATAGTTAAGAGTACCTCTGTTTCTTTCATGGTTCTTAGTTGCATATGACAGAATCCCCTTTAGTAGGCTAAAGCACCTCTGGATTTTACAAGATAGTAATTATCTTAAAAATTTTCTGGAAATGTACAGGTCAAATTTCTATGCCATACAGTCTGGAACCAAGAGACTGTTCTGTTTTCTGTAACTTGGCATTGTTCGGTTCTGTTGTTCAGGACCCACCATTATAGGAAAGGAATCCAATATGAACTACATTACAAAGGGCATTCAAATAAATCTCCATGGTTAGGGTTCTAAAGTAAGTGACACAAATTAGAAGTTGCCTAAGCAGGCCTATGATGAGTAAGTCTTTTAGTTTCTCTTAATGCCTATAGAAAAAAGGGACATAAAGCATGGGACAGGATAGAGTATAAAATTAGTTTATTTAAATAATGGAGTATTTTAGTGAGCCCAGTATATAAGATGTCAGAAGAAAATATTTAGAGATATTTTAAAGAAAATATTTAGCTCATAAACATAAGAGGAATAGTGTCTGAATATCCAAGATTCTGATTAAAGAACAATTTGCAAATCAGTGGGTCTCAAGGAGATGATGAAGATAAAACTCTCAGGATTTTTATTGCTTAGTTGGATTTTTTTCATTAGCATGAATCTAGAGTCTCTATCTAGAATGAAAACCTGGGAAGCTGATAATTCAAAAAGATACAAGAGGCATAGGGTTTGTAAATTCAGTTGGTATAAACCAGTTTCAGTTTAAGGTGGGAGAGGCAAATATTCATTGTATTTGAGAGGGAAATCAACTGAAAAGATACTGGAGATCAATTGATGTAACACTTACCATAGACGTGGCTAGATTGTTAATTTTGTATCAGTAGGTAATAGAATAAGATAATGGCTTTAATATTGCATAAGAATGTTCTAGACAGGCTACTTTGCAGTCCTAACATGCCTTGGTGTCTTACTATTTTTTTTTCCTGAGCCCATCATAAGTCATAAATCGAAGTTATTCTAGGACTAGCAGCCTACATAGATAGAATACCAGAGGAGAACCTTTGTGAAACTACCATTATCATAATTATATGCAGATGGTCACTCATTCAAAAATGACTGCTATAGTCTAGGCACTGTGGTAAAATAGCAAACAAAGCAATGTCCTTATTCTCCTGGCAGAATAGAAGGGGAAAGACTGAAAAACAGATAAACATAAATGTACAAGGTCAGAGGGCAATATGTACTATAAGAAAAGTGAGAAAAGGTACCATAAACAGACTTGAGTGGAGTGTGTGGAGGCTGGTATTCCACATAGGGATTTTAGGACAAGTGTTTCCGCTCAAGGATCACTGGGATAGAGACCTGAAAGATGGGAGAGAAGAAGATACATACGGGAACTAAGTAGAAAGAAAATGATGGCCAACAACCTGAAAACACATGCTTCTCAAGAGCCTAAAGTTACTAAGCAGGCCTATGATGAGTAAGTCTTTTAGTTTCTCTTAATGCCTATAGAAAAAAGGGACATAAAGCATGGGACAGGATAGAGTATAAAATTAGTTTATTTAAATAATGGAGTATTTTAGTGAGCCCAGTATATAAGATGTCAGAAGAAAATATTTAGAGATATTTTAAAGAAAATATTTAGCTCATAAACATAAGAGGAATAGTGTCTGAATATCCAAGATTCTGATTAAAGAACAATTTGCAAATCAGTGGGTCTCAAGGAGATGATGAAGATAAAACTCTCAGGATTTTTATTGCTTAGTTGGATTTTTTTCATTAGCATGAATCTAGAGTCTCTATCTAGAATGAAAACCTGGGAAGCTGATAATTCAAAAAGATACAAGAGGCATAGGGTTTGTAAATTCAGTTGGTATAAACCAGTTTCAGTTTAAGGTGGGAGAGGCAAATATTCATTGTATTTGAGAGGGAAATCAACTGAAAAGATACTGGAGATCAATTGATGTAACACTTACCATAGACGTGGCTAGATTGTTAATTTTGTATCAGTAGGTAATAGAATAAGATAATGGCTTTAATATTGCATAAGAATGTTCTAGACAGGCTACTTTGCAGTCCTAACATGCCTTGGTGTCTTACTATTTTTTTTTCCTGAGCCCATCATAAGTCATAAATCGAAGTTATTCTAGGACTAGCAGCCTACATAGATAGAATACCAGAGGAGAACCTTTGTGAAACTACCATTATCATAATTATATGCAGATGGTCACTCATTCAAAAATGACTGCTATAGTCTAGGCACTGTGGTAAAATAGCAAACAAAGCAATGTCCTTATTCTCCTGGCAGAATAGAAGGGGAAAGACTGAAAAACAGATAAACATAAATGTACAAGGTCAGAGGGCAATATGTACTATAAGAAAAGTGAGAAAAGGTACCATAAACAGACTTGAGTGGAGTGTGTGGAGGCTGGTATTCCACATAGGGTTTTTAGGACAAGTGTTTCCGCTCAAGGATCACTGGGATAGAGACCTGAAAGATGGGAGAGAAGAAGATACATCAATGTCTGGGTGAACTAAATCTTTTGTAGAAAGAAAATGATGGCCAACAACCTGAAAACACATGCTTCTCAAGAGCCAGTATAATCAAGGATGAGTATGTGGCCAGAGCATGGCATAGGAGATGAAGTAAAGTCAAAAACTAGGAGGTGGCCAGATCTCAGGGACCAGGCTACCCACCTCAAATTTTCTTAGTGTAAGGGAAATATTTGAAACTTGAGCATGATGTGGTATTAAAAATATTTTATGCTTTAAACAGATTCTTTTAACAATATGATATTCTTGAGGGGAAAACTAAGATGCATTTCTTTAGAATATCTTATTCCTATGTATTTGATAGGTAACAAGAATATAAATTTATAATACTTTAAGAATTTATAATGATTAAAGTTAGCTCTTAAATAGGGTATACAGTATTATTTTGCTTATTTTTTAAAACAGTGAGACATCTTGTTAAATATAAAAATAGGACATCTTAAGTAAACTATAAAAAACAGGACATCTTAAGTTAGATATAAAAATAGTTTTTGAGTTTGTCACTATGAGAGAAAGGGGAAATTTCCAGAGAACTTAAAAATATTTTTTAATTAATACTACAATATTTTATAGTGACTTAATGACTTTTAATAGCTTGAAAAATTGTGCCAAATGCTGACCACATGTTTAAAAAAAATACATTATGCCCATGCAAATACACACATTGTAATAAAGAGTTGGAATGGAAAGTAACCAACAACATAATATATGTAGTGTAAATCAGGATTGGATAGAATCAAAGTGGCTTTTATTGAAAAATAGTGACTGTGAGAAGACAATTTTGAAATGAGTTTTAGTTTTGGCAATATCTCCTGTTTGCAACTGAAGCCCACTAATTGTCTTTTATCCTCTTTTTCATTGCGAAAATTTGCTTTATTCAGGAAATAATTGATTGCCCTTCAGATTGTGATATGAATTGCTTCATTAACATTCCCTACCACTTACAGTAAACTTTCATTAATTTTCTGTGGACCAAAGGACTTCTTTTTCAGCAGACATTTACTAAAAGCTAATGTTAAGTGCAGAAAAGTACAAAAATTGTAAGTTTAAAGATTTCATGCCTTCTTTTTTTTTTTTTTTTTGCAAAACTCATCCAGGTAAACCATCATTCAAATGAAGACAGAATTAGTGATAGTTAAGTACATTTTAACTTCAAGTGCTGCACATTGAAGCAGAGTTTCTGATAGTCACAGAACTTGAAAGGTTAACGATGGTACTTAGCTATTGTCTAAAACCATTTTATAGATTAAAGCATGATTCCACTAAGGTACAAGTCAACAAATAGTGATAGTGTCTAAGGCCTTTGGAATTTCATGGGAGTGGTGAAAATATTTTTACAACATTATAATATAAATCATATCTAAAAGAACAGAGTTTTTAAGTAGAAAGTAAACCATTCTGTTTTCTTCACATCACTAGCTCACTACAAATAATAGGGATTTTAAAAAATAATTTTCCTACTTTAAGTACCTGTGAGGCTCACTCACTTTTCCACACAGGGGATTTAATGAATTTCAGAGGAGATATGGGAGTTAACCATACATTGGATCATGTTATTCTTGAGAAGAGTTTTCTGAAAGCAGCCTGATGGACCATCCGCAGGTTGAATAGGTTGTGAGTTCAGTAAGATAATCATGTTTTGCTGTTGTAGAATAGTCTAACCTGTTTTCAGTGAAGAAGAGGGATCTTTTGGAGACAGGAGGCTTCTGTCTCCTGTCAAATATGAATAAACTGCTACCACATGTTTAAAAAAAATACATTATGCCCATGCAAATACACACATTGTAATAAAGAGTTGGAATGGAAAGTAACCAACAACATAATATATGTAGTGTAAATCAGGATTGGATAGAATCAAAGTGGCTTTTATTGAAAAATAGTGACTGTGAGAAGACAATTTTGAAATGAGTTTTAGTTTTGGCAATATCTCCTGTTTGCAACTGAAGCCCACTAATTGTCTTTTATCCTCTTTTTCATTGCGAAAATTTGCTTTATTCAGGAAATAATTGATTGCCCTTCAGATTGTGATATGAATTGCTTCATTAACATTCCCTACCACTTACAGTAAACTTTCATTAATTTTCTGTGGACCAAAGGACTTCTTTTTCAGCAGACATTTACTAAAAGCTAATGTTAAGTGCAGAAAAGTACAAAAATTGTAAGTTTAAAGATTTCATGCCTTCTTTTTTTTTTTTTTTTTTGCAAAACTCATCCAGGTAAACCATCATTCAAATGAAGACAGAATTAGTGATAGTTAAGTACATTTTAACTTCAAGTGCTGCACATTGAAGCAGAGTTTCTGATAGTCACAGAACTTGAAAGGTTAACGATGGTACTTAGCTATTGTCTAAAACCATTTTATAGATTAAAGCATGATTCCACTAAGGTACAAGTCAACAAATAGTGATAGTGTCTAAGGCCTTTGGAATTTCATGGGAGTGGTGAAAATATTTTTACAACATTATAATATAAATCATATCTAAAAGAACAGAGTTTTTAAGTAGAAAGTAAACCATTCTGTTTTCTTCACATCACTAGCTCACTACAAATAATAGGGATTTTAAAAAATAATTTTCCTACTTTAAGTACCTGTGAGGCTCACTCACTTTTCCACACAGGGATTTAATGAATTTCAGAGGAGATATGGGAGTTAACCATACATTGGATCATGTTATTCTTGAGAAGAGTTTTCTGAAAGCAGCCTGATGGACCATCCGCAGGTTGAATAGGTTGTGAGTTCAGTAAGATAATCATGTTTTGCTGTTGTAGAATAGTCTAACCTGTTTTCAGTGAAGAAGAGGGATCTTTTGGAGACAGGAGGCTTCTGTCTCCTGTCAAATATGAATAAACTGCTGCAGCCTCCAAAGGCAAGCAGGAAGAAGACTGTATGGATTAAATATAGACACTGGCCAAATAATAAAATATGAAAATTGTGAGTTTCAGTGTCCTCCAAGAGATGGTCAAGGCTAAATTACTAGATCTCACCTTCCTACTTTTCTTGGTACCCTTATGCTCTTGACCTTCTCTACATAGTTGCCTTGATTAATTCTTCTGTTCCTTGGTCTTCTGCATTAAAATTTAATGCTCAATAGTTATCAAACCTCACAATTATGTTCATATTTTACACAATAGCCAATGAGGTAGATATATTGGATATCCCATTTTACTGATAATAATACTGAAACACAGCCTGTGGAAATAACCTATGGAAGGTTACGTGGCATGACTGGTAGGATGAGATTCAAATAACTCAGTTGGTCTCAAAAGCCCATACGCTTAACTGCCATGCTGCATTACATCTCCACCTGCTGAGTCAATATTTCCATCTGGATGTCTCCAGGGATTGAAACTAAACATGTCCAATGTTGAACTTTTTCAGTTTTTCTAATCTCAGTAAATAGTGTTTCCTATCTAGAATATAAAGAAAAATAAAACCATCACATTTCTTCCTGAACACTTCATAGTCACCAATCCAGTAAGTTCTGCTGATTTTAGAATAATTTCAATGCTTACATTTTTAAAGTACTTCCAGCTATCAGTGAAGTCTAAGTTCATTTGTATGGTCAACAAATCAATATTGACATTAGACAGTGTCCTTGATTTGGGATTCTCTGTCAACTTAGTGCTGTCGCTTCATGTCTAACTCTTTGTGACCCCACAGACTGTAGCCCACAAGGGTCCTCTGTCTATGAGATTCCTAATTTCCAGTGAGCTGGATTTTAAAAATAATTTTCCTACATTGGCATCACTTTTCCACACAGGGATTTAATGAATTTCAGAGGAGATATGGGAGTTAACCATACATTGGATCATGTTATTCTTGAGAAGAGTTTTCTGAAAGCAGCCTGATGGACCATCCGCAGGTTGAATAGGTTGTGAGTTCAGTAAGATAATCATGTTTTGCTGTTGTAGAATAGTCTAACCTGTTTTCAGTGAAGAAGAGGGATCTTTTGGAGACAGGAGGCTTCTGTCTCCTGTCAAATATGAATAAACTGCTGCAGCCTCCAAAGGCAAGCAGGAAGAAGACTGTATGGATTAAATATAGACACTGGCCAAATAATAAAATATGAAAATTGTGAGTTTCAGTGTCCTCCAAGAGATGGTCAAGGCTAAATTACTAGATCTCACCTTCCTACTTTTCTTGGTACCCTTATGCTCTTGACCTTCTCTACATAGTTGCCTTGATTAATTCTTCTGTTCCTTGGTCTTCTGCATTAAAATTTAATGCTCAATAGTTATCAAACCTCACAATTATGTTCATATTTTACACAATAGCCAATGAGGTAGATATATTGGATATCCCATTTTACTGATAATAATACTGAAACACAGCCTGTGGAAATAACCTATGGAAGGTTACGTGGCATGACTGGTAGGATGAGATTCAAATAACTCAGTTGGTCTCAAAAGCCCATACGCTTAACTGCCATGCTGCATTACATCTCCACCTGCTGAGTCAATATTTCCATCTGGATGTCTCCAGGGATTGAAACTAAACATGTCCAATGTTGAACTTTTTTTTCAGTTTTTCTAATCTCAGTAAATAGTGTTTCCTATCTAGAATATAAAGAAAAAATAAAACCATCACATTTCTTCCCTGAACACTTCATAGTCACCAATCCAGTAAGTTCTGCTGATTTTAGAATAATTTCAATGCTTACATTTTTAAAGTACTTCCAGCTATCAGTGAAGTCTAAGTTCATTTGTATGGTCAACAAATCAATATTGACATTAGACAGTGTCCTTGATTTGGGATTCTCTGTCAACTTAGTGTGCTTCGTCGCTCAGTCATGTCTAACTCTTTGTGACCCCACAGACTGTAGCCCACAAGGGTCCTCTGTCTATGAGATTCTCTAGGCAAGAATACTGGAGTGGATTACTATTGCCTTCTCCAGAGGAACTTCCTGACCCAGAGATTGAACCCAGCTCTCCTGCACTGCAGGTGGATGCTTTCCCATCTGAGCCATCTGAGAAGCCCAAAGAGTGGTTTTGCTCTCAGCCCCATGGACTGTAGCCCACCAGGCTCATCTGTCCATGAAATTCTCCAAGCAAGAATACTGGGGTGGGTTGTCATTCCCTTCTCTGTATCAGCTTAGATGTCCAAGTAAATATACTATGGAGTCTGCTCTCTCTATTCTTAAAAGCTGGCCAATTAGACCTAAATGTGAGAGCTACTAGGATGTGTGTTTGTTCTTTTATTATTGTTACCATGACATAAATCTAATCAATTCTGATTAGTGTCCTATATTCCTCCTCAATAGGAACTGAAATTCCTTAATTTTATTATTTGAAATTTTTTCATTATTAATAAATATCTATTTTAAAATATCTCTTGCTTATACCCCTAACTTGATGGAGACAGAACTCTTATCAATCTAATTCATCATTATGTTCTGCACCTGAGAAAGTGGCCTAGAGTCAAAAAAATAAACTGTGTGTATGTTATATATTGTGTATATGAATACATATACACACAGATCCATCTGTATTAAGCTTGTATTTGAAGAGAAGAACCACTGAAGTGAAAAATAGTAGTACAAATTGTGATATAGTTACTAGCTACGATGGAATTCTCCAGGCAAAAATACTGGAATGGGTTGCCATTTCCTTCTCCATGGAATCTTTCAGACAGAAGGATTGAACCCTGGTCTCCCACATTGCAAGTTGATTCTTTACCATCTGAGTCACCAAGAAAGTCCTATAGGGAAAGGCAAAGTAATATTGGAACTCATAGACAAAGATGCTAAATTGAAGTCTCATTATATGGGCATTTAACTTAGGAGTTGGATTCTAACCTAATATATTTTAATTCACAGAAGAACAAGAGAGCCCATTAATTTGCACTGCATTTAAAGATACTACTAAAATGGAATGAACTATGCACTGCAGACAATCATCAATACATTAAAGCTTTCTATCTCATTTGTTCACTGTTAAATATTTTGTAATATTAAGAATGTTGTTTTAAATGTTCAATCATCAGTTTATATATTTGCTCTTGTTTAAACCTTTCAGTGTAGCTGAGCAGTTTCCAAAGTTAAATGTACATATAAAGTACTGCACAGATTTCAATTGTAAAGAGTTGCTGGCCAAGTGACAATGTACATGAAAGCCTAGAGGACTAGAGAGGCTGACTCTGTAAAGATATTTAGAAAATAATATGTATATGCTTTGCTTATGTGTGGGAGGTAAAAGACAGAGCAATTGAATCAAGACTGAGGGGATGATGGACATAGAAGAAAAAAATTATAATCAAAAAAGTTTTGTAGAGGATGGAGAAGATGGAGAATCATTGGTAAGTTTTAAACAATGAGATAGCTTCTTTGTGATTTGTGTTTCCATTGCTTAAATGATAGACATAAACTTTGATCTAATGAAGTTAATGGCCTAGTAGGACTTCCATAAGTAAGATCAGGGTTTCATTTCAAAAGGATCATTTCAGATGATTTATAGGGCATATAAGTGTATAGTGAATTTTTCCAGAGGCTATATGATGTATGATTTAAAATAAATTGAATATCAAACTAGAAATGAGAGTCTAGCTGATGCTATTAAGCCAGAAATTGTTGACTTGCAAAAAATGTAGAACACTGCTCTTCTTACCACTCTTTATGAGAGAGTTAGCATGCAACATAATTTAATATATAAATTTTAACATATACATTTTAGCTTTAATGAAATAATAAATACTTAAAATATTTTTATCACCTAATGCAGTAAAGATAAACAGATACTATTTATGTAAACAAAAGTATTTTGGTGTCCTCAGTAATTCAAGAGTTTCAAGAGGCTCTGAAACCAGAACTTTCGAGATTGCTTCTTCTATTGTATAAAGAATTTGTTACAGTTATTTTTTAATTTGTACTTTGTTTTTTATTTTTTGGTAGCCAATGTAATAAGTGATACTCAATTAAAGATGGTAAAATATTTTTATTAGAGAATCTCTAAAATACAGAAAAGATTAAAGCAATTTTTCTTCTCATTTTAGAGCGTATGCTATCTATTCAATATAAATTTAAAAATTTTAGTGAATCAAAAATAAGCCTTTCTAGAATTAAAAAGAATGCTTAATGCATTACTGGCTTTATAGAGCATCTGTTGTCTTACTGTTTTATGCAAATATTTATTCCCGTGGAAGAAACCGTTTCAGATCTAGAAAATCATACCTTAACATAAACATTTTCAGACAATTAATACTATGAAAATAATAACTCTTATCTACAGTAGAATATATCTGTTAGAGATATCTATACAAAAAATTTATGTTTAAAGGAATGTTCAAGCTTACTGAGAAAAGTCAAAAAAAACTTAAAGAAACAAAGTTGTAGGAAACATGTTCATGAGTGTGAATATATCAGTGTAGAGAAGTTCAGTGGGCTATATTACCTCTGTCATTCCTTTCTCCTACCTCCAGTTCCTTCTCTAGCAAGTTATTGGTGATTAGGGTGTATAAAATTGGGACAGGATCTCCAAAGCATTAACACCTGAAGTTGCATTAAATGTTCCCATTCATCTTGAAGCTTGGGGAGAAAACGTTAAGTCTGTCTGTCAGAAGGTCTGATTCCAAAATAACTGTGCCGAGGTAGGGCATGGATGGGTGATGCAAAGCTTTGGAAATAGCCTGAATCAGAGGCTGAAGGCAACCAATAACTCCTGCTTCTGTCATTCACAGTCAGTGACCAATGACCAATCACTTCCTGAGATTTTAGATCATGGAAAGCATTCCCCAAATGCTGACATTTCCTGTAATCTGAGAGATTTTGCCTGAAAATGTATCCATTTCGAGATTGCTTCTTCTATTGTATAAAGAAATTTTTGTAAACAAAAGTATTTTGGTGTCCTCAGTAATTCAAGAGTTTCAAGAGGCTCTGAAACCAGAACTTTCGAGATTGCTTCTTCTATTGTATAAAGAATTTGTTACAGTTATTTTTAATTTGTACTTTGTTTTTTATTTTTTGGTAGCCAATGTAATAAGTGATACTCAATTAAAGATGGTAAAATATTTTTATTAGAGAATCTCTAAAATACAGAAAAGATTAAAGCAATTTTTCTTCTCATTTTAGAGCGTATGCTATCTATTCAATATAAATTTAAAAATTTTAGTGAATCAAAAATAAGCCTTTCTAGAATTAAAAAGAATGCTTAATGCATTACTGGCTTTATAGAGCATCTGTTGTCTTACTGTTTTATGCAAATATTTATTCCCGTGGAAGAAACCGTTTCAGATCTAGAAAATCATACCTTAACATAAACATTTTCAGACAATTAATACTATGAAAATAATAACTCTTATCTACAGTAGAATATATCTGTTAGAGATATCTATACAAAAATTCATGTTTAAAGGAATGTTCAAGCTTACTGAGAAAAGTCAAAAAAAACTTAAAGAAACAAAGTTGTAGGAAACATGTTCATGAGTGTGAATATATCAGTGTAGAGAAGTTCAGTGGGCTATATTACCTCTGTCATTCCTTTCTCCTACCTCCAGTTCCTTCTCTAGCAAGTTATTGGTGATTAGGGTGTATAAAATTGGGACAGGATCTCCAAAGCATTAACACCTGAAGTTGCATTAAATGTTCCCATTCATCTTGAAGCTTGGAGAGAAAACGTTAAGTCTGTCTGTCAGAAGGTCTGATTCCAAAATAACTGTGCCGAGGTAGGGCATGGATGGGTGATGCAAAGCTTTGGAAATAGCCTGAATCAGAGGCTGAAGGCAACCAATAACTCCTGCTTCTGTCATTCACAGTCAGTGACCAATGACCAATCACTTCCTGAGATTTTAGATCATGGAAAGCATTCCCCAAATGCTGACATTTCCTGTAATCTGAGAGATTGCCCCGTATCATGGGACGATTTGGGTCTTGTATTTAAGCCGACTGGACAACTAATGAAAATTATCTCACTTAAATTTAGGTGAATTATCTACCTATGTTAGACTGACTTCTGATTATGAAAATAAATATAAAAGTATCTTTTAGAGAGTCAGTTGATATGCATGAATATGCTAATATAGTTGAAATCATACAGTAGGTATGTAGAACTTTTTTTCTCATTTTATAATAAATCTACATTATATTAAACACCTAGGCACATGAGAGTTCTTTCACAATTCAGATATGTTGTTTTAATTCAAGTTAGAAGCTTATTATAAAAGTTTGATGCTAGTCTTATTTAGTCATTAAAAAAGTAACTCTTCCATTACTCATTTTCTCTGGTCTATCAAAGGTTTTAGAGTGACCTTATTTTTTAATCTAGTAGTTTTGGTGAGAATATAACAAACATTAAAGATGATGCTTTTTATTTATATAAGAGAATACTAGTTCACTCTTTTTCTACTGCCTTGAAATTCTTAGATAAGTAAATGATTAATTTTCATGATTAAGCAATGTAAGTTCCTTTTTGATTAATGTATTTAGCAGTGTTTAACTTGAGCTATTTTTCATCAAAGATTTAGGTTTCTAGCCACACTTAGAAATTTGTTTGTTAAAGCACATTAACTAAAATTATGACCCCAAATCAATTTATGTTCTGTATAATTTGGATTTTCGTAATACAAAGAAGAGCTGATTAAGTGTGTATTTAAATCTTAAACACACAACGCAATTGTGCAGCACACCAAAAGGACCTAGAGTAGGATAAAGTATGTAAAGTGATTGTGAGGTCATTAGTTAATATTTTCTCATTTAATTTTGTAATTTAATAACACATACACACACACACACAATTTAGATCTGTATTCCTAAACAAACACATCACCAGAAGTTAAAGATGATACATAATTCATTAGCTCCAGCCAAAGAATAAACACATCCCATGTTTTCCAGAGGTTTAATTTACCTCAAAGATTATGGGTAAAATATCTTAAGGTTATATTATGATATCTATAGTGAAAGGTCTCATGAAGTTTTAAGCTAAACCCAAACGTAAAAAAAATCAGCCCTTCCCTTTCAGAAGGCCCCTTTGAACTAAACTCGGAAATTCTTTTGATATTAGGAGCATGCCAAAAGAAGTATGAGGAAGATATTTTTTTAAGCTATTACTATGATTCTGTGTTTTCCATTATAGTCAGTGACATTATTGTTTCTGTTGAGAGAACATTATGATAGAAATTGTTTTACTTATTTCACAGGGTTTTATATTCACTCATGCCGGCATACGTGAGTCACACAACATGACTCTAGTATCTTGGGCCTTAATTTCTTTGATGTCACTAAATGTATCCTATTCAATGAAATTTGACTCTTGAATGTACCTGTATGCTCGTAGATAATTATAAACCTGGAATGCAAGGAATAGGTGTTTTTCTATTTGGGGTTTTACTGTTTTATTTTTCTTGTTCTACAAGTGCCAAAAATTACTGAGTCCTGATGGATAAAGTCATGTTCTCAATGACATAAATCAAAATGATGATCAAGCCAGATCTAAAATCTGGGCTCCAAGTCTGGGCTTCCCCTGGTGGTCCAGTGGGTAAGGACACCACCTTGCAGTGCAAGGGGCGCTGGTTGGATCCCTGGCCTGGGAAGATCCCACATGCCGCAAAGCGGCTGGACCGATGTGTCCAATTACCGAGCCGGAGCTCTGGAGCGCATGTGCCAGAGCCGGTGCTCTGCAGCGACAGACGCCACCGCGATGGGAGGCCCACAGGAACCAAAGAACAAAGACAGATGAAAATAGAGAAATGAAAGACCAATAGAAGTGGCCCGCCCGCTCCCCTCCCTCTCCAACCCGACCCCCGGCCAAATTAAATAAATAAATCTTTAAAAATAAATGAATAAAATCCAAGTCTGCTATCATTCACTTTCTTAGTCTAGGCTGTGCCTCTCTGCTCATAAAAAAGGCCCCATTCTCCTTAACCTGGAATGTTCTTTCCCTTTTCTAATTGTTACCATCTTACTCATATTTCTGGATAATTAATGTGAAACCTTTTCTTTTAATCAAGTAGATTCTAGTGTATTATGATGATTATTTGTAATAAATTTAATTGATTTTTTATTATGCAAAGGGAAGAGCTTCCTTAAATCTCAGCTCTTCAAAGTGTTGCTCACTTGTAAAATTACGTGAATACATTTCTAATTATATGAATAATTTTCTAACTTATTAATATTTTGATTATAATCATCTAAATGTTCTTGGCCTATGACTGAATACAAGTTAGGCAAATTGATCATTTGGGGTAAAATGCTTTTTCAGTCGCTCAGATTTCAAATGAATTTCATATGCTTTTCATAACTGAAGAATGTTTGAGAAATTGCTACAGCTTTTAATTATTACATGTGATCCCAATTATTTGTCCTTTTACCTTTTCCTAAAGAAACAGAAGCCTTTTCAAATAATAATGTGTGGAAATGAGACAAGTCCTACATTTCTTAATAGGTGTTTCTCACTTAGATTAGTCTAATCTCAAATTAGTTCTTACAACCTCTCCTGATAAAGGTACACCCAATTTAAGTATAGAGAACTGTATTAAAGGAAGCACAGAATGATTGAAATTGTTTTAGAGACTGCAAATCAAGTGGTTTTACTTTCATTGTCAAGTAAAGTTTCTTTGTTGTAAATCAAAGAAATTTCTGGGTTACTTTAATTGGTAGATTACATTCACTATCAAAACTTTCTTTTCCACGGGCATTATATAATGTGATTGAAAAATGACTAATAGGTAATGTGTGAATTTTTAATTAGGTGGCTTCTGCCATCCCTAAGATTCTAAAGAAGGAAATTTAAGTAAAAGAATTTTAATGAAGAGAACAGTGTTTTTCTTAAAGACCCATGATTTATTCCTCCTCCACTATCTTTCAATGGCTCCTTTTCACCCCTACAGTTAATTAGAGGTACTTCAAATTTAATTGCTATTTCAGAAATTGTGCACCTCATCACTTGGCAGTATTTTGTTCCTAAACCCTAACTTTTCTGTACATATTGTCACTCATGACCTTTTTGAGCGTTCTGTGTGGTTCTCTTTCTGTGTGTTATTTTAGTGGCGGTATCATTTGACCTCTTGAGGGTCCTTTGACCCAACTGAGTAAAAATTTACAACTAGTTGGTGAGCCTCAATCTCTCGTAGTTAATTAACCTTGATCTCTGTCTGGTTGGGCATGCTTTGGCATGCCTCTAGAACTAATTAAGAAATGAAGGAGTGCAATGTAGAGATGGAACAATTTTAAAATTCTGCTTTACATAAGATATCAAAATTTTATTCCTGTGACAGAGAAAGCATGTCTCATTGTTCATTTTGTGTCAATAATGCAGATTTATCTTGCTCTCAGTGGGATGCTGACTTAGACTCTGTTTAGAGATACTACAAAGTTGAAACTATGATTAAATTCTGCTGTTTGATAACTTGGACAAAGAAAGAAGTGAATTATATTCCCTGCACTTTGGGGGAAGGATAATCACTGGAAAGAGATGGTATTGGCCGTGTGTAGTTCCAAATCTCACTCAGTCTAATTCGATAATATAGTGACAATACGTATCTTCTAGAGAAATGAGAAAATTCTGACCTTTCCTCTTGCATAGAATCACTGGGGTCCTGAATACTTGAATCAAAGACAGATACTGTTCATACAATATGTACTTTGATGAATAAGTACTTTCAGCAGCTGCTTTTGCAAAAAATATTTAGTGACTCATGAGAGGATTCACATGTGAGGAAGGCAATAGCTTATTTTCACTTTTTTTAAACTTTGGCCTCTCTTACTGGTTTTTTATTTATTTGTCTTCATCCATCTTTATTCTTTGGCCTGTGTAGGTCTCCCATTGCAGTGACCTCTCTCCTTGCAGAGCACCAGCTCTGGGCGCATGCATTACAGAGTGCTGGCTCCTAATTGGACATACAAGTCCAGTGGCACATGGGATCTTCCCGGGCCAGAGATTGAACCGGTGCCCCTTGTACTGCAAGGCAGACTCTTTGCCCACTGGACAGCCAGGGAAGCCCCTATTTTCATTGTTTTGATTTATTTTTCCATTATTTTAATAGCTTAAGACGCTAGTAGAAAGATTGTGTAATTTTTTAAAAAAAATTATGAGCCTGTTAGATAAAATAATAGGGCATTGAGATTATAAAATAATTAACACTCTAGAAAATGTGAGGAATATTATAGGCTTTCAGAAGATATTTTCTGAAGTAATTCTGTAATCTAGTACGTTCTTCTGTTATTAGATTTTATTTCAAAATAGAATGTATAAACTGATGTTATGCTCTAAAATGTTTTAAGTTTAGATAAAATGATTACCACATAGTAATTTCTGCTTACTGTGTTACAATACAGATGTCATTATGTTATACTGTATGTAATCACATAGTTATGCTAATTATGTTTTGTCACGTATGTTATACTATTAAACTTCACAAATAGAACTGCACATTTAACTTTTATCATGCCATAATTTACATATCTTTAAAATGTGTTTTAACATTAAAGATAAAAATAAAACTGCTGCTTGATAACTTGGACAAAGAAAGAAGTGAATTATATTCCCTGCACTTTGGGGGAAGGATAATCACTGGAAAGAGATGGTATTGGCCGTGTGTAGTTCCAAATCTCACTCAGTCTAATTCGATAATATAGTGACAATACGTATCTTCTAGAGAAATGAGAAAATTCTGACCTTTCCTCTTGCATAGAATCACTGGGGTCCTGAATACTTGAATCAAAGACAGATACTGTTCATACAATATGTACTTTGATGAATAAGTACTTTCAGCAGCTGCTTTTGCAAAAAATATTTAGTGACTCATGAGAGGATTCACATGTGAGGAAGGCAATAGCTTATTTTCACTTTTTTTAAACTTTGGCCTCTCTTACTGGTTTTTTATTTATTTGTCTTCATCCATCTTTATTCTTTGGCCTGTGTAGGTCTCCCATTGCAGTGACCTCTCTCCTTGCAGAGCACCAGCTCTGGGCGCATGCATTACAGAGTGCTGGCTCCTAATTGGACATACAAGTCCAGTGGCACATGGGATCTTCCCGGGCCAGAGATTGAACCGGTGCCCCTTGTACTGCAAGGCAGACTCTTTGCCCACTGGACAGCCAGGGAAGCCCCTATTTTCATTGTTTTGATTTATTTTTCCATTATTTTAATAGCTTAAGACGCTAGTAGAAAGATTGTGTAATTTTTTTAAAAAATTATGAGCCTGTTAGATAAAATAATAGGGCATTGAGATTATAAAATAATTAACACTCTAGAAAATGTGAGGAATATTATAGGCTTTCAGAAGATATTTTCTGAAGTAATTCTGTAATCTAGTACGTTCTTCTGTTATTAGATTTTATTTCAAAATAGAATGTATAAACTGATGTTATGCTCTAAAATGTTTTTAAGTTTAGATAAAATGATTACCACATAGTAATTTCTGCTTACTGTGTTACAATACAGATGTCATTATGTTATACTGTATGTAATCACATAGTTATGCTAATTATGTTTTGTCACGTATGTTATACTATTAAACTTCACAAATAGAACTGCACATTTAACTTTTATCATGCCATAATTTACATATCTTTTAAAGCACATGTGATTTAATTTACTCTATTTAAAGCCATCATAAATTTTATTTGTTCAGTTAATTCAGGGAAATACTAATACTTAATGGTGAAAATTTTAAAATATCTTGTTTTCCTGAATTATTTCAAAATTATCATGCAAGTCCCCTCTTTTTTGTCACACCTATGTGGGCTCTTAGCTCCCTGAGCAGGGACCAAACCTGTGCCCATTTGCAGTGGAAGCGTGAATCCTAACCACTGGATGCCAGGGGAAATCAGGCCCTTTTATTTCTTCTTTTTTTTCTTTTTTGAGGGGGGTGATCCATCAGGTAATTAACTAGGCTACATTAATAAATGGCAGAGTTGTGATTCAAACTCAAGTCTCACTTCACAATTTCATGTGTTAATCACTGCAGTATATAATAATAATTTAATATTAAAGATGTGATTTAAATAAAAATAAGAGAAATTATTATATAAAATATTAGCAAATGGGGACTTCCTTGGTGGTCCAGTGGTTAGGACTCTGGGCTTCCACTGATGGAGGCATCGGTTCAATCCCTGATTGGGGAATTTAGATCCCACATGTTACAGTGCAGCAACCCCCACAAAAAACAAACAAACAAACAAACAAAAACTTAGCAAATGCATTTAAACTTTCTATTAACTTAGTTTTATTATGTCTCAAAATTAGATAATCCTGCTACTGATTTTACCAGGTTTTAGAATTAAAGGATTTATGCTTTAGAAGATATTTTCTGAAGTAATTCTGTAATCAGTAGTTTTCTTATTAGATTTTATTTCAAATAGAATGTATAATGTTTACAAAAAAAACATAGTAATTTCTGCTTACTGTGTTACAATACAGATGTCATTATGTTATACTGTATGTAATCACATAGTTATGCTAATTATGTTTTGTCACGTATGTTATACTATTAAACTTCACAAATAGAACTGCACATTTAACTTTTATCATGCCATAATTTACATATCTTTTAAAGCACATGTGATTTAATTTACTCTATTTAAAGCCATCATAAATTTTATTTGTTCAGTTAATTCAGGGAAATACTAATACTTAATGGTGAAAATTTTAAAATATCTTGTTTTCCTGAATTATTTCAAAATTATCATGCAAGTCCCCTCTTTTTTGTCACACCTATGTGGGCTCTTAGCTCCCTGAGCAGGGACCAAACCTGTGCCCATTTGCAGTGGAAGCGTGAATCCTAACCACTGGATGCCAGGGAAGTCAGGCCCTTTTTATTTCTTCTTTTTTTTTTTCTTTTTTTTGAGGGGGGTGATCCATCAGGTAATTAACTAGGCTACATTAATAAATGGCAGAGTTGTGATTCAAACTCAAGTCTCACTTCACAATTTCATGTGTTAATCACTGCAGTATATAATAATAATTTAATATTAAAGATGTGATTTAAATAAAAATAAGAGAAATTATTATATAAAATATTAGCAAATGGGGACTTCCTTGGTGGTCCAGTGGTTAGGACTCTGGGCTTCCACTGATGGAGGCATCGGTTCAATCCCTGATTGGGGAATTTAGATCCCACATGTTACAGTGCAGCAACCCCCACAAAAAAAAACAAACAAACAAACAAAAACTTAGCAAATGCATTTAAACTTTCTATTAACTTAGTTTTATTATGTCTCAAAATTAGATAATCCTGCTACTGATTTTACCAGGTTTTAGAATTAAAGGATTAAATGTATAAATATCATTTGAATGTTACTTAGTGTATAGTAATACCTCAACACATGCTTGATATTATTAATCCTAGTCAGTGGTGGAGAACCCTGTCCCCATTAAATGTTAACTAGGTGAGACACAATGTACTTGGGCATTTGTACAGAATTTTTGAGTGGGAAAGTTTTGTGAAAGTTGAAGTTCCAGTAATGATGAACATCCAAACATTCTAGGTCTCACTGAGTGTGTGAACCCATAGACTGGACCTGGACCCATGCAGAGCAGTGCAGTGGTTAGAGACACTGGCATTTGGCTCCTTCTACCACTTATGTGACTTTTGACGGGTTTTTCAATCAAACACTGCCTTCTTAGATAGGCCAGTATGACCTAGTAATGAAAAGAGTAGTGTTTCGGCCATATGTTCTGGTTCAAATATCGATTCTATGTTGAACCAGCTTTGATTCCAACTCCTCATGGCTTTCCTAACTGCAGACATTTAAATCTTTCTCCATTTCACTGAAAATTTCATCTTAATTAAACCAATATGTACAGGAGTAGTAAAGTCTAATAAAAGTATAGCTTGCCGTGAAATTTTACAAAAATAGTGAATAATTTTATGTAGTAAAGACATAAATGCCTTCATACTGATTTGTATATTTTAAGTAAATGCCCTGTATTTTGAAAATATGGTCATATTAGTTTCTGTCTCTGTGCCCAGCTCCTCCTGTCTGGGAGATCACTGTTGCATGAAGGGAAATTGGTGCAAAGGCTTCTATTTTACAGGCTTAATAAAGCATGCAGTTTTGTTTTGCTATCAGTAGGTATTGTAATACCAAAAAAAGAAAAAGAAAACTAATCTTAAATAAAATATCATGTCCGTCATTTTGCTAATTGATGAGTGAAACCTCTAGGAAGGATAGATTGGAGCCTGTGTTGGTCTTTCATGTGCAGAGATCTCCTGTGTACACAGACGGTGGTGAGGGAAACACTCCTGCCGCCTCACATCAGAGGTGTGATATCAGCCCCAGGGCTGTGCAAACAAGCAACTTGAACCTTCTTTTGCATCTTAAGTTTCTTTTGTTCTTTGCTCTTCTCCCTGCCCTGAACCACCTTGCTAATAGTGTCTGTGATTTCTGTCATCTCCATGTGATTTTCTTGCTGTTCCACAGTGTTCAACTCACTGTGTATGCCATGCCAGTTTTTTAAAATGAATATCAGAATATTCATTCTACAGACCAATACCTAGGATTTTGGCACATGGTTATGCTTGGAAATACTGGATATTTTGAAAAATACCATTTTTTTTTAACACGAAAAATACAGGCAAGGGCAAATCCTTCTCTGCCTCACTCACCCTCTGCAACGGCCCACACTCTGTCTCTGGAGGATGCTTGTCTCTGAATCTGAATAAATCCACTTATTACCTATCACTTTGTCTCTCACTAAATTATTTTCTGTGACTTTTGACGGGTTTTTCAATCAAACACTGCCTTCTTAGATAGGCCAGTATGACCTAGTAATGAAAAGAGTAGTGTTTCGGCCATATGTTCTGGTTCAAATATCGATTCTATGTTGAACCAGCTTTGATTCCAACTCCTCATGGCTTTCCTAACTGCAGACATTTAAATCTTTCTCCATTTCACTGAAAATTTCATCTTAATTAAACCAATATGTACAGGAGTAGTAAAGTCTAATAAAAGTATAGCTTGCCGTGAAATTTTACAAAAATAGTGAATAATTTTATGTAGTAAAGACATAAATGCCTTCATACTGATTTGTATATTTTAAGTAAATGCCCTGTATTTTGAAAATATGGTCATATTAGTTTCTGTCTCTGTGCCCAGCTCCTCCTGTCTGGGAGATCACTGTTGCATGAAGGGAAATTGGTGCAAAGGCTTCTATTTTACAGGCTTAATAAAGCATGCAGTTTTGTTTTGCTATCAGTAGGTATTGTAATACCAAAAAAAAAGAAAAAGAAAACTAATCTTAAATAAAATATCATGTCCGTCATTTTGCTAATTGATGAGTGAAACCTCTAGGAAGGATAGATTGGAGCCTGTGTTGGTCTTTCATGTGCAGAGATCTCCTGTGTACACAGACGGTGGTGAGGGAAACACTCCTGCCGCCTCACATCAGAGGTGTGATATCAGCCCCAGGGCTGTGCAAACAAGCAACTTGAACCTTCTTTTGCATCTTAAGTTTCTTTTGTTCTTTGCTCTTCTCCCTGCCCTGAACCACCTTGCTAATAGTGTCTGTGATTTCTGTCATCTCCATGTGATTTTCTTGCTGTTCCACAGTGTTCAACTCACTGTGTATGCCATGCCAGTTTTTTAAAATGAATATCAGAATATTCATTCTACAGACCAATACCTAGGATTTTGGCACATGGTTATGCTTGGAAATACTGGATATTTTGAAAAATACCATTTTTTTTTAACACGAAAAATACAGGCAAGGGCAAATCCTTCTCTGCCTCACTCACCCTCTGCAACGGCCCACACTCTGTCTCTGGAGGATGCTTGTCTCTGAATCTGAATAAATCCACTTATTACCTATCACTTTGTCTCTCACTAAATTATTTTCTGTGATGAGACATCAGGAACCTGAGCACTATTAGGTCTTGGAACCAGGTAACAGGGTTTGGGCTGGGTTTGAGTCCTAGCCTGGTGGGTTTAAGTCCCAAGCAGGGTTTTGGCTGTGTTCAAGTCCTGGCCGTGTGGGTTCCAGTCCCAAACTGGATTTTGGGTTCAAGTCCCAATCTGAGGAAAATGATTTCAGCTGGAACTCTAGATGGGACAGTGTTAGGTCTTGGTCCCAAAGAGGCCCATGGGATGCTGTGAGTTGGGTATATTGGGGAAGATGCTCTGCTGTCTTCTGCTTATTTGTTACTGGCAGGTCAATCCTGTGTGCTTATTCAGGTCCAACAGTAGGTCCAGGACAAGATGATACTGTTCTCTCTGACTCTGAGGTTTTTCTCCTATATTCTTGTGTTCGTGTATCTCTCCTGTCAAACCCAGAAGATTGTTTTCATCCCCCTCCCTCTAACCCTTACAGGTGCTGACCCTTTATTCCCAACTGACAAATAGACCAGCTACAGTTGATTGTTAACACCACTGGGGACATCTTCCAAGATGTTTCTTTTTGACAGCTTTTGAGCACTAACACCCAGTTGTAGATTACCTAGGAAATGTTAACATTGAAAACATAAGTGTAGGTCTTGACTGATTTGTGTGTATAGCTTGGAGGGATAATTATTCTAGTGAGGACACAAAAGACATTTATATATATATATATATATATAATTTATTTGTAGTTTCTTTTACAGAGTTTTGTTGTTTACTGCTATACATAAACCCAATCAGTTATAAGTATACCCTTGACCCCTCTCACCGTATAGCTTGCCCCTCTCCCTCCCCGTCTCACCTCTCCAGGCTGTTGTACTAAGGATATTCCACCCTTCAATACTGGATTTTGGCACATGGTTATGCTTGGAAATACTGGATATTTTGAAAAATACCATTTTTTTTTAACACGAAAAATACAGGCAAGGGCAAATCCTTCTCTGCCTCACTCACCCTCTGCAACGGCCCACACTCTGTCTCTGGAGGATGCTTGTCTCTGAATCTGAATAAATCCACTTATTACCTATCACTTTGTCTCTCACTAAATTATTTTCTGTGATGAGACATCAGGAACCTGAGCACTATTAGGTCTTGGAACCAGGTAACAGGGTTTGGGCTGGGTTTGAGTCCTAGCCTGGTGGGTTTAAGTCCCAAGCAGGGTTTTGGCTGTGTTCAAGTCCTGGCCGTGTGGGTTCCAGTCCCAAACTGGATTTTGGGTTCAAGTCCCAATCTGAGGAAAATGATTTCAGCTGGAACTCTAGATGGGACAGTGTTAGGTCTTGGTCCCAAAGAGGCCCATGGGATGCTGTGAGTTGGGTATATTGGGGAAGATGCTCTGCTGTCTTCTGCTTATTTGTTACTGGCAGGTCAATCCTGTGTGCTTATTCAGGTCCAACAGTAGGTCCAGGACAAGATGATACTGTTCTCTCTGACTCTGAGGTTTTTCTCCTATATTCTTGTGTTCGTGTATCTCTCCTGTCAAACCCAGAAGATTGTTTTCATCCCCCTCCCTCTAACCCTTACAGGTGCTGACCCTTTATTCCCAACTGACAAATAGACCAGCTACAGTTGATTGTTAACACCACTGGGGACATCTTCCAAGATGTTTCTTTTTGACAGCTTTTGAGCACTAACACCCAGTTGTAGATTACCTAGGAAATGTTAACATTGAAAACATAAGTGTAGGTCTTGACTGATTTGTGTGTATAGCTTGGAGGGATAATTATTCTAGTGAGGACACAAAAGACATTTATATATATATATATATATATAATTTATTTGTAGTTTCTTTTACAGAGTTTTGTTGTTTACTGCTATACATAAACCCAATCAGTTATAAGTATACCCTTGACCCCTCTCACCGTATAGCTTGCCCCTCTCCCTCCCCGTCTCACCTCTCCAGGTTGTTGTATAAGCCCCCTTAGTCTTACAGGATATTCACAATGGTTGTCTCTTACATGTGGTAATGTAAGTTTCCATGTTATTCTTGTCATACATCTCACCCATTCCTCCCTCCCCACAAAGTCCATTAGTCTGTTCTCTAGGTCTGTTTCTCCATTGGTGCTCTGCATATGCATTCATCAGTACCATCTTACTAGATTCCATATATATGCATTAGTATATTGTATTTGTCCTTTTTGACTTACTTCACTTTGTATAATAGGTTCTAGATTCATCCACGTCATTAGGACTGATTGATATGCTTATATTTTTATGGCTGAGAAGTAATCCCTGGTGTACATGTACCATAGCTTATTTATCCATTGATTTGTTGATGGACATCTAGGTTGTTTCCATGTCATACTGCATCCATAGGAATGTGACTGGAAAGGTTAAATGCACCCAGAGAAGAACGTAAGAGATGCAAACGATTGCAATGGCTTTGTCCACTTAAAGACCACCAACTAGGAGGCTGCCTTTCTGGGCCAATCTGGTCCTGGCAGACCACGAGGCCCATGGATACCCATACAAGACTGGTGTATCCTGTGTAGACAAAAGGGGCGCTGGAAGAAGGACTGCGGTCCATGCGTCCTTTGCAAACTGCCAGGGCACTGGCAGAGGGAATGCCCCAGATGCCAGAGAGCAATGCCCCCCCTCTCCCCAGCCATTGCTGGTTTTGCAATCCGAAGACTGATATGACCCCAAGCCAAAAGTGGCTCTGCCTAGAGATACTAACTACATAATTGATGTCCAGTTTCGGGTGGTCATTGATGTGGCCAGCCATTTGATTGAATGTCTTATAGACACTGGTGCAACCTTCTCAGTCTTAACCCAAAAGATTGGAAACCTTAGCAGTCACAGGGAATATGTAATAGGGATGTCAGGAGGGAAACAGGGGCACACTTTCCTGAAGCCTATTTGGTACAATGCTGATGGTCACCTGTTTTTACATTCATTTCTGTTTGTGCCTGATTGTCCAATCCCTTTAATGGGAAGAGATTTATTAACTAAGTTAGGAGTCACTCTGTTTCTGGAGGGGCAAGGGGACCACCCTTATTGCCAAATGATTCTAGCAGAAAAGGACAGATTGAATCTGAGGTTGAGGTAGAAGCCTTAAGAGACCCTGGAATGTGGAAGATCGAGATTGCAGGCCTGGCCGCAGATATCCAGCCAGTGGTGACTAAACAAGGTCCTCAAGAAATAGCTGTAATTCACCAGAAAGACCATCAGTCTCAGATTCTCAGGTCTGAAATTGGAAAGGTAAATCACAAAGATGACCAAGAAACCAAGAAAACAGATTGCATACCAACAGATAAAATACAGGCAGTTTTAGAAGTCTCAGGCTTGAGAGAGGAAATGCCATAACCTTGCTGTACCAAAGGAAAAAAACTGTGCTAAAAATGGGGGGCTATAAGTCAGAAAGAATGGCATATGTTAGATGAAAAGATTGATTCCACAAGCTCAGCAATGGGAAGTAATTAAGGCTTTATATGAAACTAATCACAATGGATGTGAAGCTCCTTGGAGTTGACTGCAAAGATTGTGGGTTAAGGAATGAAAATGATGGGAGACCAGGTTACCAAATCATGTTTACAAAATTCTTCTAATTCAGCTCCACCCCTTCCTTTAGTGAGACCCATTAAACACCAGGGAAACAGCATGGAGAACTGATTTTACTCAGATGTCCAAGTCCAGACAATACAAACACTTATTGGTGAAGGAAGACACCAATGGGTACCAATGGTGGGTAGAGACTCAGCCTATATGCACAGAAAAGGCATCAGGTATAACAAAGAATGTGCTTATAAAGATAATACCACATTTCAGATGAGCTCGATATGTACAAAATGATAATGAACTTCTCCCAGATTTAGGAACTATTTTAGGAAAATGGTTTGGTTTCTCAAGATCATGGCTGAAAGCTTGGGACAAAGAACTATGAGGAGTCTATGCTGATGTGTTTGTATGTGTCTATATGTGTGTTATAGGATATTACACAAAATTCATAAAAGAGCTTAAGTCAGGAGGAAACAGGGGCAGACTCTCCTAAAGCCTATTTGGTACAATGCTGATGGTCACCTGTTTTTACATTCATTTCTGTTTGTGCCTGATTGTCCAATCCCTTTAATGGGAAGAGATTTATTAACTAAGTTAGGAGTCACTCTGTTTCTGGAAGGGCAAGGGGACCACCCTTATTGCCAAATGATTCTAGCAGAAAAGGACAGATTGAATCTGAGGTTGAGGTAGAAGCCTTAAGAGACCCTGGAATGTGGAAGATCGAGATTGCAGGCCTGGCCGCAGATATCCAGCCAGTGGTGACTAAACAAGGTCCTCAAGAAATAGCTGTAATTCACCAGAAAGACCATCAGTCTCAGATTCTCAGGTCTGAAATTGGAAAGGTAAATCACAAAGATGACCAAGAAACCAAGAAAACAGATTGCATACCAACAGATAAAATACAGGCAGTTTTAGAAGTCTCAGGCTTGAGAGAGGAAATGCCATAACCTTGCTGTACCAAAGGAAAAAAACTGTGCTAAAAATGGGGGGCTATAAGTCAGAAAGAATGGCATATGTTAGATGAAAAGATTGATTCCACAAGCTCAGCAATGGGAAGTAATTAAGGCTTTATATGAAACTAATCACAATGGATGTGAAGCTCCTTGGAGTTGACTGCAAAGATTGTGGGTTAAGGAATGAAAATGATGGGAGACCAGGTTACCAAATCATGTTTACAAAATTCTTCTAATTCAGCTCCACCCCTTCCTTTAGTGAGACCCATTAAACACCAGGGAAACAGCATGGAGAACTGATTTTACTCAGATGTCCAAGTCCAGACAATACAAACACTTATTGGTGAAGGAAGACACCAATGGGTACCAATGGTGGGTAGAGACTCAGCCTATATGCACAGAAAAGGCATCAGGTATAACAAAGAATGTGCTTATAAAGATAATACCACATTTCAGATGAGCTCGATATGTACAAAATGATAATGAACTTCTCCCAGATTTAGGAACTATTTTAGGAAAATGGTTTGGTTTCTCAAGATCATGGCTGAAAGCTTGGGACAAAGAACTATGAGGAGTCTATGCTGATGTGTTTGTATGTGTCTATATGTGTGTTATAGGATATTACACAAAATTCATAAAAGAGCTCTAATTGACTTAAAGGAAATTAATTACTTATAAATACTCAGAAATACAAAATAATCTGACTGGAATAAATTTCAGGTTCATGTTATCTGGCGTATATTCAGGACAAAACTGATAACTGGTACTGAAACTGGTTTAAGCTTGTTGGTGTGGTTAATATGGACAAAGAGTTACTCATGGTCAGGATTTTCTTAGATTAAATATTTGGGTAAATGTATTTTGATAGGAATAGGCTAAGACAAGACTGGGTTTGGTTTCTCCTTCCAAAGTATTGTTGAAATACTGCTTTTGACAAATAGTGGTGAATTTCTCTGCCTTTAAGTGATTTGCATTTGCTTTTGAGATCTTTATAACTTTGGGTAGGGAAATAAGTACTGTCTCACAGTGAATTCTCATCTTATCTGACTAAAACCCAACTTTAGGATGTCTTAGAGGATCCCTGAGCTATCTCAAAGAAAAATATTTAACTAGGGTAATCTGGTATATTATGTTAAATGTAATCATTTGTAATGCTGGTTATTGTAACCAACCTACCTTTATTGTACATTATAATTAGATGCTTGACCATGCTTTTTAAGCTTTTTGTCATTTATAGATATTTTTGCACCCTGTTACAAAAGTGTTTCATCATCAAGAGGATCTGTAGGAAGGCTAAGGAATTTAAAACTCTCAAAAAATTAATTCAGCTCAACCCCTTCCTTTAGTGAAACCCATGAAACACCAGGGAAACAGCACGGAGAACTGATTTTGCTCAGATGTCCAAGTCCAGACAATACAAACACTTATTGGTGAAGGAAGACACCAATGGGTACCAATGGTGGTAGAGACTCAGCCTATATGCACAGAAAAGGCATCAGGTATAACAAAGAATGTGCTTATAAAGATAATACCACATTTCAGATGAGCTCGATATGTACAAAATGATAATGAACTTCTCCCAGATTTAGGAACTATTTTAGGAAAATGGTTTGGTTTCTCAAGATCATGGCTGAAAGCTTGGGACAAAGAACTATGAGGAGTCTATGCTGATGTGTTTGTATGTGTCTATATGTGTGTTATAGGATATTACACAAAATTCATAAAAGAGCTCTAATTGACTTAAAGGAAATTAATTACTTATAAATACTCAGAAATACAAAATAATCTGACTGGAATAAATTTCAGGTTCATGTTATCTGGCGTATATTCAGGACAAAACTGATAACTGGTACTGAAACTGGTTTAAGCTTGTTGGTGTGGTTAATATGGACAAAGAGTTACTCATGGTCAGGATTTTCTTAGATTAAATATTTGGGTAAATGTATTTTGATAGGAATAGGCTAAGACAAGACTGGGTTTGGTTTCTCCTTCCAAAGTATTGTTGAAATACTGCTTTTGACAAATAGTGGTGAATTTCTCTGCCTTTAAGTGATTTGCATTTGCTTTTGAGATCTTTATAACTTTGGGTAGGGAAATAAGTACTGTCTCACAGTGAATTCTCATCTTATCTGACTAAAACCCAACTTTAGGATGTCTTAGAGGATCCCTGAGCTATCTCAAAGAAAAATATTTAACTAGGGTAATCTGGTATATTATGTTAAATGTAATCATTTGTAATGCTGGTTATTGTAACCAACCTACCTTTATTGTACATTATAATTAGATGCTTGACCATGCTTTTTAAGCTTTTTGTCATTTATAGATATTTTTGCACCCTGGTACAAAAGTGCTTCATCATCAAGAGGATCTGTAGGAAGGCTAAGGAATTTAAAACAGTTCTGCATCAAGATAATGGCTATGTAGGGATTTCAGCCCATATGGACTTAAACAAGGAACTGCTCTGCCCCCTGGGGCCCCTAGATGAGGTGCCCAGAAATTTTTGCTCCCTGAAAGGCAGGGTCAACACCCCTACTCAGCCTTGAAGCAATTACAAAGACGGACCTTCACCCTTCTATATCCTGTAAGAATAAGGGAGTAAAACCTCTGAGGGGGGGGAATGTGACAGGAAGGAGGGGGGCAGGGCACAATTTTTGAAAGAATGACATAGCCCTAGGATACAACATAAACCCGTTAGACTCAAATGGGTCCAAGATGGCAGACTAGACCTTGATCCTCAATCAGCAAACTAAATGACACACCCAGAGGCTCCATGACAGTTGTGCCCCTTCCCCAAACGAGTTGGAATAATCCTGCCACTCATTAGCATGTGAAATTACCCAGTCCATAAAAGCTAAGCATGCCATGATTTCAGGGTTGCCACACTTACCTCTGTGATGGCCCACACTCTGTATAGAGTGCTTGCCTATGAATCTGGGTAAATCTACTTCTTGGCTATCCAAAAATAAAAGACAAACTGAGCAAATCCTTTCCTTTCCAGCTCTTGTGATTGGAGGAGCCTAAATTTTGAAACTCCATATGCCCCATTTTTAGTGATTATAGGATAATCACATAATCCATGTTAACTTTATAGAAATAGTTCAAAAAATTATTGTAAAAATTCTGATGAATCTTTAGATGAGGCTGATCATCTATGGAAAGATGATTTTTATGCAGTATTTTTTATGTTCTTATGTAAGGCTTACTTCTTGTAGCACAATGTGGAACAACGACAAAAACTCGAGAAATACCTCCTTACTGAAACTGTCAAAGATTATCTCTGTTTTAGCTCAGGGTAGCATATGCACATGATGTGATCGATACGAGAGAATTTTTCATCCTCCTGAAAAGTTGGACCATGCTGCTTCTGAAAGGTGATCTCAGTTCTCGGCGGTGGTTTTCTTTAGTGTCTATAGGTGTGAGCTTGCTCCAGCAATTGTCCTTTGTTTACTCAGGAAAGGGGAATCCTTCAATGAGAGGACAAGTTATCTGATGTTCTTTCCCTTGACTTATAAGGACAGTTGTAAGAAATAAGCTTCTTATAAATGTTCTTCTTTTCAGTGAAGTAAGTTTTCTAGTTAACCATCAGAGGGAGAGCAGAGCCTTGAGTAGAGATTGAATAAGATGTAAAAAGAGTGTGCCCTGCGACATAAGCACTTTTCCAAACATACGGGATGTTAAAGACATGTTTTATTTCACATTCTCCTGTCTAGTTTTTTTTTTTTTTTTTTTTAATTATGGAACCATGTGGCTGATTCTAGAAGATAATTTCAATTCTAACCTGTTAATCAGAGTCCATTCTCTCAACTTGACCTCTCACATATTTATTGCCATCAACTTCAACAGTCCTTTTCCATATTGGAATGTACCTTCACTCAAGAATAGACAGTTTGTGCTTCACTGGTTGTCCAGAGAGTGAAGAGTCCACCTTGGAGTGCAAGGGGCACCAGTTCAATCCCTGGTCCAGGAAGATTCCATGTGCTGCAGAGGCTGGGCCGGTGTGTCCAATAAGGAGCCAGCACTCTGTGATGGCCCACACTCTGGTTTTAAATCTGGACTTCTTGGCTATCCAAAAATAAAAGACAAACTGAGCAAATCCTTTCCTTTCCAGCTCTTGTGATTGGAGGAGCCTAAATTTTGAAACTCCATATGCCCCATTTTTAGTGATTATAGGATAATCACATAATCCATGTTAACTTTATAGAAATAGTTCAAAAAATTATTGTAAAAATTCTGATGAATCTTTAGATGAGGCTGATCATCTATGGAAAGATGATTTTTATGCAGTATTTTTTATGTTCTTATGTAAGGCTTACTTCTTGTAGCACAATGTGGAACAACGACAAAAACTCGAGAAATACCTCCTTACTGAAACTGTCAAAGATTATCTCTGTTTTAGCTCAGGGTAGCATATGCACATGATGTGATCGATACGAGAGAATTTTTCATCCTCCTGAAAAGTTGGACCATGCTGCTTCTGAAAGGTGATCTCAGTTCTCGGCGGTGGTTTTCTTTAGTGTCTATAGGTGTGAGCTTGCTCCAGCAATTGTCCTTTGTTTACTCAGGAAAGGGGAATCCTTCAATGAGAGGACAAGTTATCTGATGTTCTTTCCCTTGACTTATAAGGACAGTTGTAAGAAATAAGCTTCTTATAAATGTTCTTCTTTTCAGTGAAGTAAGTCTCTCTAGTTAACCATCAGAGGGAGAGCAGAGCCTTGAGTAGAGATTGAATAAGATGTAAAAAGAGTGTGCCCTGCGACATAAGCACTTTTCCAAACATACGGGATGTTAAAGACATGTTTTATTTCACATTCTCCTGTCTAGTTTTTTTTTTTTTTTTCTTTAATTATGGAACCATGTGGCTGATTCTAGAAGATAATTTCAATTCTAACCTGTTAATCAGAGTCCATTCTCTCAACTTGACCTCTCACATATTTATTGCCATCAACTTCAACAGTCCTTTTCCATATTGGAATGTACCTTCACTCAAGAATAGACAGTTTGTGCTTCACTGGTTGTCCAGAGAGTGAAGAGTCCACCTTGGAGTGCAAGGGGCACCAGTTCAATCCCTGGTCCAGGAAGATTCCATGTGCTGCAGAGGCTGGGCCGGTGTGTCCAATAAGGAGCCAGCACTCTGGAGTGCTTGCACCCAGAGCCGGTGCTCTGCAAAGAGAGAGGCCACTGCAATGGGAGGCCCTCACAAGTCAAAGAATAAAAGATGGATGAAAACAAATAAATAAAAAAAACAATAAAAGAGGTCAATTTTTGTTTTTTAATGGACAGTTTTTCCTTTCACAGGATTTTTTTTTTTTAAACTTTTTTTTTTTTTTTTTTTTTGGGGTTGGGGGGGGAGGGGATGGGCGGGCCACTTCTATTGGTCTTTCTTTCTTTTTTTTTTTTTTTTAAAGATTTATTTATTTATTTATTTTGGTGGGGGTGGGGTGGGGAGGGAGCGGAGCAGGCAGGCCACTTCTATCGGTCTTTCATTTGTCCATTTTCATCCATCTTTGTTCTTTGACCCGTGTGGGCCTCCCATCGTGCTGGCCTCTGTTGTCGCAGAGCACCGGCTCTGGGCGCATGCGCTCCAGAGCTCTGGCTCGGTAATTGGACACATCAGGCTAGCCGCTCCGCGGCATGTGGGATCTTCCCAGGCCAGGGCTCGAACCGGTGCCCCTTGCACTGCAAGGCAGTGTCCTTACCCACTGGACCACCAGGGAGGCCCTCACAGGAATTTTTTTTCCCCATTATTTTTGTCTGTGCTGTGTCTTCATTACTGCATGTGGGTTTTTTCCAATTGCGATGGCTTCTCTTGTTGCAGAGCTCAGGGTCCAGACTGTGGACTCAGTAGTTGTGGCACATGGCTTTAGTTGCCCTGTGACATGTGGGATCTTCCTGGACTAGGGATCAAACCCGTGTCTCCTGCCTTGGTAGACAGATTCTTAACCACTGAGCCACCAGGAAATTCCCTTAAAGGAATTTCTTAGTAAAACAGAGGCCATACAAAATTGAAGATAATAAAATCAAAGTTTCTGTTGCATAGTTCAACAGTCCTTTTCCATATTGGAATGTACCTTCACTCAAGAATAGACAGTTTGTGCTTCACTGGTTGTCCAGAGAGTGAAGAGTCCACCTTGGAGTGCAAGGGGCACCAGTTCAATCCCTGGTCCAGGAAGATTCCATGTGCTGCAGAGGCTGGGCCGGTGTGTCCAATAAGGAGCCAGCACTCTGGAGTGCTTGCACCCAGAGCCGGTGCTCTGCAAAGAGAGAGGCCACTGCAATGGGAGGCCCTCACAAGTCAAAGAATAAAAGATGGATGAAAACAAATAAATAAAAAAAACAATAAAAGAGGTCAATTTTTGTTTTTTAATGGACAGTTTTTCCTTTCACAGGATTTTTTTTTTTTTAAACATTTATTTATTGATTTATTTTGGGGTTGGGGAGGGAGGGGATGGGCGGGCCACTTCTATTGGTCTTTCTTTCTTTTTTTTTTTTTTTTAAATTTTTTTTTTTTTTTTTTTTTTGGTGGGGGTGGGGTGGGGAGGGAGCGGAGCAGGCAGGCCACTTCTATCGGTCTTTCATTTGTCCATTTTCATCCATCTTTGTTCTTTGACCCGTGTGGGCCTCCCATCGTGCTGGCCTCTGTTGTCGCAGAGCACCGGCTCTGGGCGCATGCGCTCCAGAGCTCTGGCTCGGTAATTGGACACATCAGGCTAGCCGCTCCGCGGCATGTGGGATCTTCCCAGGCCAGGGCTCGAACCGGTGCCCCTTGCACTGCAAGGCAGTGTCCTTACCCACTGGACCACCAGGGAGGCCCTCACAGGAATTTTTTTTCCCCATTATTTTTGTCTGTGCTGTGTCTTCATTACTGCATGTGGGTTTTTTCCAATTGCGATGGCTTCTCTTGTTGCAGAGCTCAGGGTCCAGACTGTGGACTCAGTAGTTGTGGCACATGGCTTTAGTTGCCCTGTGACATGTGGGATCTTCCTGGACTAGGGATCAAACCCGTGTCTCCTGCCTTGGTAGACAGATTCTTAACCACTGAGCCACCAGGAAATTCCCTTAAAGGAATTTCTTAGTAAAACAGAGGCCATACAAAATTGAAGATAATAAAATCAAAGTTTCTGTTGCATAATTCAACCAGAATAAGGGGTATTTTTATTTTCACACACTTGTGTAACTAAAAAAAACCTCTTAGTGGAGCCATTGGAGAACAAAGGGAATCATTTTACTTTGATAAAATACAACAGTGATGCTAATATTCCCTAATTTTTTTTACTATAGTTAAGTAAAACTAAAATGCAGGCACGAGTATTTTTCACATGTGCCTTCTAAATTATTTCTCATAGTGATTATCAGAAAATAAATGGGACTGTCATTTATAGAAGAAAGGGAAGATTATTTTTTTTTTGTATAGTGAAGAAAAGAGGTTCCCAGGTGGCACAACGATAAAGTACCTGCCTTCCAATGCAGGAAACATAAGAGACACAGGTTCAATCCCTGGCTCAGGAAGATCCCCTGGAGAAGGAAATGGTGACCCTCTTCACTATTCTTGCTGGAAGAATCCAATGGACACAGGAGCCTTGCAGGCTACTTGCAAAGAGTCAGACATGACTGAAACAACTTAGCACACATACAAACAATAAGTAGCTAAAATCAACTGAAAACATAACCGGGACTTCTGCCTTTGAATATTTTGTTCTGTATTAGTGTGAGCATGTGTGTGTGAGTGTGGAAGTCATGTCTTATAGAGCCATATCAGAATGTTATATGAGTTCTAATAGATGAAGTTGTGATTATCATGAGGATTATGAAAAATGCCTGTTTGAGTTCGTCATTGTTTGATGATGCTATTTAAGCTGAATATGCTAAATTAAGTTTAAATTTATTCTATTTCAAACATCAACATTTATCTTACTTGGTAGACATGATGGCAGTAATAAAACATACCTTACTTATAAGGATAAGAAAAGGTTGAAAGTAAATATATGGGTAGTTCCTTGGGATCCAGTGGGTTGGATTCAGGGGTTTCACTGTTGTGGCCTAGGTTCAGTCCCTGGTTGAGAATGTAGATCCTGTGAGTCACACAGCATGGCCAAAAAAAGAGAAAGAAACATCAGTACAAATATGAAAAAAAAAATATATAATACAAATAGTGAATTAGTACATAGTTTTGCAGATATAAAATACTAATCTTCAAAATTAAAAAGAATTTTAAGGTCATGGTAGAAGATTTTTATCATACATCCTTTAATAACTATTATAACAGGAAAAATTATCAGTAAATATGTTAAAAAGTTAAGTAACAGAATGTATGAATTTGACTGAAGTGACTCACAGTATCTCTAAGAATTATAGAATACACATTTGTGTCAATGAATGTATATTTGGGCTTTTTCTTTTTTAAAAAACCTCTTAGTGGAGCCTAAAAATTTTTCCCTAATGTGAAAACTAAAATGCAGGCACAGTATTTTCACATGTGCCTTCTAAATTATTTCTCATAGTGATTAATCAGAAAATAAATGGGACTGTCATTTATAGAAGAAAGGGAAGATTATTTTTTTTTTGTATAGTGAAGAAAAGAGGTTCCCAGGTGGCACAACGATAAAGTACCTGCCTTCCAATGCAGGAAACATAAGAGACACAGGTTCAATCCCTGGCTCAGGAAGATCCCCTGGAGAAGGAAATGGTGACCCTCTTCACTATTCTTGCTGGAAGAATCCAATGGACACAGGAGCCTTGCAGGCTACTTGCAAAGAGTCAGACATGACTGAAACAACTTAGCACACATACAAACAATAAGTAGCTAAAATCAACTGAAAACATAACCGGGACTTCTGCCTTTGAATATTTTGTTCTGTATTAGTGTGAGCATGTGTGTGTGAGTGTGGAAGTCATGTCTTATAGAGCCATATCAGAATGTTATATGAGTTCTAATAGATGAAGTTGTGATTATCATGAGGATTATGAAAAATGCCTGTTTGAGTTCGTCATTGTTTGATGATGCTATTTAAGCTGAATATGCTAAATTAAGTTTAAATTTATTCTATTTCAAACATCAACATTTATCTTACTTGGTAGACATGATGGCAGTAATAAAACATACCTTACTTATAAGGATAAGAAAAGGTTGAAAGTAAATATATGGGTAGTTCCTTGGGATCCAGTGGGTTGGATTCAGGGGTTTCACTGTTGTGGCCTAGGTTCAGTCCCTGGTTGAGAATGTAGATCCTGTGAGTCACACAGCATGGCCAAAAAAAGAGAAAGAAACATCAGTACAAATATGAAAAAAAAAATATATAATACAAATAGTGAATTAGTACATAGTTTTGCAGATATAAAATACTAATCTTCAAAATTAAAAAGAATTTTAAGGTCATGGTAGAAGATTTTTATCATACATCCTTTAATAACTATTATAACAGGAAAAATTATCAGTAAATATGTTAAAAAGTTAAGTAACAGAATGTATGAATTTGACTGAAGTGACTCACAGTATCTCTAAGAATTATAGAATACACATTTGTGTCAATGAATGTATATTTGGGCTACTTATATTTCATCTTAATGATTTTTAAGGAATTAGAGTCAAACAGAAAATATATTCATAGTGGAAACTGGAAATTAGTAACATGAATATATTGGAAAAAATATTTCTAAACGATTATGTCAAAAAAATAGTGGGATTAAATATGATTTCAACTATATATACAAATGTGTGGTCTATGAAAGTTTGTAGTTTGTAGCTAAAACCTGATTTATATTGAGAATTTTAAAATTGTAGAAAGTTGAACAATGTATACATATTTAGCACTTTGTAACAATTGAAAACTAAGCAGCTTTAACAATTCATATCTTTTATCTCATAGTCCTATGGGTGGAAATCTAGGAAGGCATTATAAGAATTCTCTTCTGGGCTTCCCTGGTGGTCCAGTGGGTAAAGAGTCTGCCTTGCAATGCAAGGGACATGGGTTCGATCCCTGGCCTGGGAAGATCCCACATGCCACAGAGCGGCAGGACCAATTTGTCCAATTACAAGCTAGTGCTCCGCAGTGAGTGCTACCAGAGCTGGTGCTCTGCTACGGAGAGAGGCCGCTGCAATGGGAGGCCCATACAAGCCAAAGAATAAAGATGAATGAAAACAAATAAAAAAATAAAAACAATAAAAGAGGCCAAAATTTTAAAAAGTACACTAAAAAAAAAAAAAAAAAGAATTCTCTTCTTACACCTCATCAGGCTGAATAGTAAACTCAGTGTGTTTTGAGCACTGGGGTCTTCTTCTGCACCCATTATTTGTTGAAAGAATTCATTTACTTATAGTAGGTGTTGACCCTCAGCTCCTGGAGGTTAATAAACATTCCTAGCAGAGTGTGCTTCTCTACAATGATTGTTTCTTCCATACCTGCAGGGGAAAGTCTGTCACTTCCACTTTTTTTTTTTTTTAATGGTGTAGTAGGCCTTCCCTTGTAGCTGGTAAAGAATCAGCCTGCAATGCAGGAGGCCCTGATTCAATTCCTGGATTGGGAAGACCCCCTGGAGAATGGATAGGCTATCCACTCCAGTATTCTTAGGTTTCCCTGGTGGCTCAGCTGGTAAAGAATCTGCCTGCAAAGCAAGAGACCTGGGTTGGAAAATCCCTGGAGAAGGGATAGGCTACCCACTCCTGTTTTCTTGCCCGGAGAATTCCATGGTTCATCCATGGGTTGCAAAGAGTCAAACAGGACAGTGACTTTCACTTTCTAGAATAATCTCTCATTTAAGTAATTCAAAATCAGCTGTGTGTGTGTGTATTCATGTGCAGACTTGTGTCCAACTCTTTGTGACCCCATGGAATGTAATGCGTCATTTGTAGTGCTCCTTTACCCATGGAATTTTCCTTATGAGAATCCTAGAATGAGTTTCCATTTCCTCCTCCAGTGCATTTTCCTAATCCGGGAATCAAACTCACTATCTTCTGTGTCTCCTGCATTGACAGGTGGATTGTTTACCAACTATGCCACCAAAGTCAAGTGACGAGTGGATTGTTTACCAACTATGCCACCAACGTCAACTGACGAGTAGCCTAATCATATAAATTGTAAACCCTCATGATTTGGTTGTCCTGACACATTACTGCTCCCACTGAAGCGACAGGGGTGGATGCATGGCCTGTACATCTGGGACTGCCATCTTGACGTTCTGTCTTATGTAGACATGAATAATAAGGGGATGTGTATTGTCAACATATTTGCTCAAATGTATTCCGATATTTAGTTGACATGTGCACATAGAAAACAATTTGCCAAAACTGATAGAATAAGCATAGAAATGGAAGCCTTTGTATAACTTCAAGTGACAGCTTTGGTAATAATTTCTTTTTAAAATCCACAGTAAGAATAGACACAGCTCAGATAACATTATTCATACAAAATTTTAGAAGTAACATTTGCTTCTTCTGCACCCATTATTTGTTGAAAGAATTCATTTACTTATAGTAGGTGTTGACCCTCAGCTCCTGGAGGTTAATAAACATTCCTAGCAGAGTGTGCTTCTCTACAATGATTGTTTCTTCCATACCTGCAGGGGAAAGTCTGTCACTTCCACTTTTTTTTTTTTTTTAATGGTGTAGTAGGCCTTCCCTTGTAGCTGGTAAAGAATCAGCCTGCAATGCAGGAGGCCCTGATTCAATTCCTGGATTGGGAAGACCCCCTGGAGAATGGATAGGCTATCCACTCCAGTATTCTTAGGTTTCCCTGGTGGCTCAGCTGGTAAAGAATCTGCCTGCAAAGCAAGAGACCTGGGTTGGAAAATCCCCTGGAGAAGGGATAGGCTACCCACTCCTGTTTTCTTGCCCGGAGAATTCCATGGTTCATCCATGGGTTGCAAAGAGTCAAACAGGACAGTGACTTTCACTTTCTAGAATAATCTCTCATTTAAGTAATTCAAAATCAGCTGTGTGTGTGTGTATTCATGTGCAGACTTGTGTCCAGCTCTTTGTGACCCCATGGAATGTAATGCGTCATTTGTAGTGCTCCTTTACCCATGGAATTTTCCTTATGAGAATCCTAGAATGAGTTTCCATTTCCTCCTCCAGTGCATTTTCCTAATCCGGGAATCAAACTCACTATCTTCTGTGTCTCCTGCATTGACAGGTGGATTGTTTACCAACTATGCCACCAAAGTCAAGTGACGAGTGGATTGTTTACCAACTATGCCACCAACGTCAACTGACGAGTAGCCTAATCATATAAATTGTAAACCCTCATGATTTGGTTGTCCTGACACATTACTGCTCCCACTGAAGCGACAGGGGTGGATGCATGGCCTGTACATCTGGGACTGCCATCTTGACGTTCTGTCTTATGTAGACATGAATAATAAGGGGATGTGTATTGTCAACATATTTGCTCAAATGTATTCCGATATTTAGTTGACATGTGCACATAGAAAACAATTTGCCAAAACTGATAGAATA
Organism: Tragulus kanchil; assembly: GCA_022376925.1. Taxonomy (NCBI): domain Eukaryota; kingdom Metazoa; phylum Chordata; class Mammalia; order Artiodactyla; family Tragulidae; genus Tragulus; species Tragulus kanchil. The sequence continues at coordinate 15,876,090 of JAIOJX010000025.1, forward strand.
AGCATAGAAATGGAAGCCTTTGTATAACTTCAAGTGACAGCTTTGGTAATAATTTCTTTTTAAAATCCACAGTAAGAATAGACACAGCTCAGATAACATTATTCATACAAAATTTTAGAAGTAACATTTGCATGGAAACTATTTTCACAAATAGAAAATAAGTTTCTCAGAATGTGTTTCATGGCAACTTGAACTAAAATAAAGACACAATTGTTGAACGACAACTGTCTGGCAGTGTCACTCATGAGTATAGGTGAAAGAACAATAAAATCTGAGCAAATCAAATTCGGCTATACTAAAGTAGGTGATATATCATGAACTGCTGTAGACTGAATGTTTGTGTCCTCACTAAAATCTACATTGAAACTTCTTCCCCAGTGTGGAGGTACAGGAAGATGGTCCCTTTAGGAGATGATTAGATCCTGAGATCAGAGCCCTCAGGAATAGGTTAGTGACCTCTAGATAAGAGTTAGCCTTCCTAGGTGGCACACGGGTGAAGAACCTGCCTGCCAGCGCAGGGCATATCGGGGATGTGTGTTCGATCCCTGGGTTGCAACGATTCCCCTGGAGAAGGGAAATGACTAAAATCTGTTAAAATGAAATAAAAGTGTTTTTTTTTCCTAGGAAGATGTGGTGTCCCTGCAGCAGGACTTAAAGTGCATGTGCTTTATTGAAAATCTGTTCTTTCAAGAAATCTGGTAAGAGGGATAGAGCAAAGGCAAGAAACAGGGCAGAGAAAAAGTGAGATCTCTGATACAAAGTTTAGCTTTAGTATCATTCACAGGTAGCTTCTGGTATATTAATAGCAAAACTGAGTTTTCTCTCTTAAGGCAAGATGTCTGGGCATCAATCATCCTACCATTCCCTTCTCTGCCACCTAAAATCTCCCACATTTTTGTGCTTTATTTTGTCTTCTTTTTTTTTTTTCTTCCTTTTTTTTTTTTTTTTTGCTTTGCATCTTCCTTTAGCCAAATGGCATGTTCTGAGGAAGACTGCAAGATTTATTCATAATAATCAGCCCCAATACTCCCAGTAAAAAGTTCTTTGGGCCATGTGCTAACTGTTTAAGCTAGCAAGGGGACATCCTTAATGTAATAAAGTGTATCTAAAAAAAATCTTCACCAAAGAAGCATAGTTACTGAGTGCATACTGTAAATTTTCACTTTGAGATTAGAAATGGGTCAATAATGCACTTATCACCACATTGCATATGTTATATAAGAATTCATAAATTAGGAAAAACGTTCTTGCTACAGAGCTGAATAGAGTTGGGTCTTTGTGACAGATGCTAAATCTAATATTTTCCTAAAGTATAATATTTAAAATAAAGACACAATTGTTGAACGACAACTGTCTGGCAGTGTCACTCATGAGTATAGGTGAAAGAACAATAAAATCTGAGCAAATCAAATTCGGCTATACTAAAGTAGGTGATATATCATGAACTGCTGTAGACTGAATGTTTGTGTCCTCACTAAAATCTACATTGAAACTTCTTCCCCAGTGTGGAGGTACAGGAAGATGGTCCCTTTAGGAGATGATTAGATCCTGAGATCAGAGCCCTCAGGAATAGGTTAGTGACCTCTAGATAAGAGTTAGCCTTCCTAGGTGGCACACGGGTGAAGAACCTGCCTGCCAGCGCAGGGCATATCGGGGATGTGTGTTCGATCCCTGGGTTGCAACGATTCCCCTGGAGAAGGGAAGTGACTAAAATCTGTTAAAATGAAATAAAAGTGTTTTTTCCTAGGAAGATGTGGTGTCCCTGCAGCAGGACTTAAAGTGCATGTGCTTTATTGAAAATCTGTTCTTTCAAGAAATCTGGTAAGAGGGATAGAGCAAAGGCAAGAAACAGGGCAGAGAAAAAGTGAGATCTCTGATACAAAGTTTAGCTTTAGTATCATTCACAGGTAGCTTCTGGTATATTAATAGCAAAACTGAGTTTTCTCTCTTAAGGCAAGATGTCTGGGCATCAATCATCCTACCATTCCCTTCTCTGCCACCTAAAATCTCCCACATTTTTGTGCTTTATTTTGTCTTCTTTTTTTTTTTTCTTCCTTTTTTTTTTTTTGCTTTGCATCTTCCTTTAGCCAAATGGCATGTTCTGAGGAAGACTGCAAGATTTATTCATAATAATCAGCCCCAATACTCCCAGTAAAAAGTTCTTTGGGCCATGTGCTAACTGTTTAAGCTAGCAAGGGGACATCCTTAATGTAATAAAGTGTATCTAAAAAAAATCTTCACCAAAGAAGCATAGTTACTGAGTGCATACTGTAAATTTTCACTTTGAGATTAGAAATGGGTCAATAATGCACTTATCACCACATTGCATATGTTATATAAGAATTCATAAATTAGGAAAAACGTTCTTGCTACAGAGCTGAATAGAGTTGGGTCTTTGTGACAGATGCTAAATCTAATATTTTCCTAAAGTATAATTTGGAGAAATTTTAATCTAAAGTAATACATAAAGAGAAGAAGTATTGGAAAAAAAATTCTATCAAGCTTCTTAATTTTTAATACTTTTATTTTTGGCTATGCTGCATCTTCACTGTTGTATAGGTTTTCTCTAGTTGTGGAAAGCAGGGCCACTCGCTAGTTGCAGTGTGCAGGCTTCTCATTGTGGTGGCTTTTCTGGTTGCAGTGCATGGGCTCTAGGGTGCCTGGGTTTCTGCTGTGTCATGTGAGCTCCGTAGTTGTGGCTCCAGGGCTCCAGAGCACAGACTCAGTAGTTGTGGCACATGGGCTTCGTTCCTCCATGGCACATGAGATCTTCCTGGCTCTGGTATAGAAATTCAAATGAAGTATTTTTTTTCAATAATTTTATTCTCAATGCAGTTTTATTAGATATTATAAAATACAACAACATGGTTTTACTGTAATTTTTAGATCTAGGAATATGTGAGAAAAAACTTTCCATTCAAATTTATACTTCTATATATCAGCATATATTTCTGTATTTTCAGCTTGAATCTTAAAATGTGTTTTGCACGTATAATCTTAAACTTAACCATCAGATTGCAATGAGTATTGGAATAAGTACATTTATGTTCAGTTTTCTCTAAGCTGTAGGAAATTCTGACTATATAAAGGATTAAATTTCAAGTAATATCTGAAATTTATTAGATCTTTGAAATGATATAATCAAAGGCTCCTATAGAATGCATATTCAAATAAGATTGAAATGCTGATTATATGAAATTTAAAATTTCTTTTTTCAGTTATTTTATACATGTATCCTTAGATACATATGTATGCATGTATGTATATATGTTTATATCCAAAATTGCCTGTCAAGACATGTATTGTGTAACATGCATACATACATGGAGGGAAATGGTTATATTTTGGAAGATAAATGCTTCCAGATATCTATTTCAGAATTTATTAACAGCACATAGAAAATTCAGGTGTCAATGAGTTTGGCGGTGACTTCGTAGATACAACGCCTAAAGAAAATTCATGAAAAATTAGGAAGTCAAACTTTATTAAAAGTGTCTATGAAAGACACTGTTAAGAGAATGAATGATGAGCCACAGCCTGAGAGAAAATATTTACAGTAGACATCTATGATCAAAGACTGTTATCCAAAATAAAAAAGAGTTTTAAGTTACTCTTAAAACTCAACATGAAGGAAACAATTACACACTAAAACTTGCACACCAGTGTTTATGGTAGCTTTATTCATATTGTCAGTACTTGGAAGCAACCAAGATGTCCTTCTGGTTGCAGTGCATGGGCTCTAGGGTGCCTGGGTTTCTGCTGTGTCATGTGAGCTCCGTAGTTGTGGCTCCAGGGCTCCAGAGCACAGACTCAGTAGTTGTGGCACATGGGCTTCGTTCCTCCATGGCACATGAGATCTTCCTGGCTCTGGTATAGAAATTCAAATGAAGTATTTTTTTCAATAATTTTATTCTCAATGCAGTTTTATTAGATATTATAAAATACAACAACATGGTTTTACTGTAATTTTTAGATCTAGGAATATGTGAGAAAAAACTTTCCATTCAAATTTATACTTCTATATATCAGCATATATTTCTGTATTTTCAGCTTGAATCTTAAAATGTGTTTTGCACGTATAATCTTAAACTTAACCATCAGATTGCAATGAGTATTGGAATAAGTACATTTATGTTCAGTTTTCTCTAAGCTGTAGGAAATTCTGACTATATAAAGGATTAAATTTCAAGTAATATCTGAAATTTATTAGATCTTTGAAATGATATAATCAAAGGCTCCTATAGAATGCATATTCAAATAAGATTGAAATGCTGATTATATGAAATTTAAAATTTCTTTTTTCAGTTATTTTATACATGTATCCTTAGATACATATGTATGCATGTATGTATATATGTTTATATCCAAAATTGCCTGTCAAGACATGTATTGTGTAACATGCATACATACATGGAGGGAAATGGTTATATTTTGGAAGATAAATGCTTCCAGATATCTATTTCAGAATTTATTAACAGCACATAGAAAATTCAGGTGTCAATGAGTTTGGCGGTGACTTCGTAGATACAACGCCTAAAGAAAATTCATGAAAAATTAGGAAGTCAAACTTTATTAAAAGTGTCTATGAAAGACACTGTTAAGAGAATGAATGATGAGCCACAGCCTGAGAGAAAATATTTACAGTAGACATCTATGATCAAAGACTGTTATCCAAAATAAAAAAGAGTTTTAAGTTACTCTTAAAACTCAACATGAAGGAAACAATTACACACTAAAACTTGCACACCAGTGTTTATGGTAGCTTTATTCATATTGTCAGTACTTGGAAGCAACCAAGATGTCCTTCAATAAATAAATGGATAAATAAATGGTGGTATATCTAGACAATGGAATATTATTCACTGCTTAAAGGAGAAATGAGCTATCAAATCATGAAAAGACATGGATAAATCTAAATGTGGATTTTAAGAAAAAGAAGTGAATCTGTAAAGGTTACCCACAGTATGACTTCAACTATATATTTGTAAAGCCAAAATTAGAGAAGAAAAAGATCAGTGATTTCCAGAGTTTGGGGCAAGGATGATTAAGTGACCTCAGAACAAGTTTAGAGCTCTGAAACTGTTCTCTGTGATGCTTTGATGATGGATACTTGTTTGTTACGTGTTTGTCAAAACCCGTAGATTGAGCTGGAATGTAAGTTATAGACTTTAATGATAATAATGTATCAATATTGGATCATCAATTTTGACAGTAATATCACACCAGTGCAAGATGTTAATAATAGAAACTGTGTAGATCTATTGGGGTAGGAGGGTATATACATCCTACTCAAGTTTTTTGTGAATGAAAATAGTATAAAGAATTTTAATCAAAAACAAAATGTGGAAAAAAAAACTGACAGGCAGAGTTGGCCTTACAATTATTTTTTAAAAAGTACAGCTTGCCAATTTTACTTTTTTCCTTTCTTGTTTTCTTTTTATTGACACCTATAAAGAATAGTTTCTTTGGTTTTCCAGGGCTAGCTGCCAATATTTATTAAATCCTCTCTGCTTCCTTTGAGATATTGCCAAATTACTGTACATTTATCAAATTTTCATTTTCTTTTCAAGCACCATTTCCTTCATTACTATCTGTGAACAAAGATATCCTTCAGATTTAACAGCACATAGAAAATTCAGGTGTCAATGAGTTTGGCGGTGACTTCAGATACAACGCCTAAAGAAAATTCATGAAAAATTAGGAAGTCAAACTTTATTAAAAGTGTCTATGAAAGACACTGTTAAGAGAATGAATGATGAGCCACAGCCTGAGAGAAAATATTTACAGTAGACATCTATGATCAAAGACTGTTATCCAAAATAAAAAAGAGTTTTAAGTTACTCTTAAAACTCAACATGAAGGAAACAATTACACACTAAAACTTGCACACCAGTGTTTATGGTAGCTTTATTCATATTGTCAGTACTTGGAAGCAACCAAGATGTCCTTCAATAAATAAATGGATAAATAAATGGTGGTATATCTAGACAATGGAATATTATTCACTGCTTAAAGGAGAAATGAGCTATCAAATCATGAAAAGACATGGATAAATCTAAATGTGGATTTTAAGAAAAAGAAGTGAATCTGTAAAGGTTACCCACAGTATGACTTCAACTATATATTTGTAAAGCCAAAATTAGAGAAGAAAAAGATCAGTGATTTCCAGAGTTTGGGGCAAGGATGATTAAGTGACCTCAGAACAAGTTTAGAGCTCTGAAACTGTTCTCTGTGATGCTTTGATGATGGATACTTGTTTGTTACGTGTTTGTCAAAACCCGTAGATTGAGCTGGAATGTAAGTTATAGACTTTAATGATAATAATGTATCAATATTGGATCATCAATTTTGACAGTAATATCACACCAGTGCAAGATGTTAATAATAGAAACTGTGTAGATCTATTGGGGTAGGAGGGTATATACATCCTACTCAAGTTTTTTGTGAATGAAAATAGTATAAAGAATTTTAATCAAAAACAAAATGTGGAAAAAAAAACTGACAGGCAGAGTTGGCCTTACAATTATTTTTTAAAAAGTACAGCTTGCCAATTTTACTTTTTTCCTTTCTTGTTTTCTTTTTATTGACACCTATAAAGAATAGTTTCTTTGGTTTTCCAGGGCTAGCTGCCAATATTTATTAAATCCTCTCTGCTTCCTTTGAGATATTGCCAAATTACTGTACATTTATCAAATTTTCATTTTCTTTTCAAGCACCATTTCCTTCATTACTATCTGTGAACAAAAGCAGACGTCTTTCCTGGAGTCTCATCTTCACGTCCTCCTTATTGGACTCTTTCTTTTAAATGCCCACATGTCATTTCAAATTCAGCATGTATTAAACAAGATAAATACTTTCTCTTGAAAGAAACAGTTCCGTCTCACAACTCCGTTTATTCACTCCTTACGGATTTTAAAGCTAGATGTTGCCAAATGAAGTTGAATTTTCCCTTGTGCTTTCTTCAAGTAGCCAGTCAGACTTTTGGTTTACTGTTTCTTGGGATGTCTCTCAATCAATTTTTCCCAATTCTTGCTGTCATTCCCTTACTTATTAACTCAATACTCCATGCCTGGATTGCTAAAATGGTTCTCTGGATAGCTTATGACTTTCAATTTTGTCCATTCTTGTCTGTTTCTGAAGATACCTAGATCAATCTTTAATAGCAGTTTAATCTAACATGCTTCTTAAATCATATCAATGTTCCACCTCTAATACGGTCTTAGAAATCAACTGAATCAAACTTTTGCCAAACATGTCAAAAATCTTCCATGCAATTTATACTGTACTTATTCTGAAATGTTTATCTACTCTTGACACATTCCAAGTGTGAGAAAAACATAAAGCTCTCTTTTGTCAAATTTGAACTTCACATGATGGGTTTTTATTGCTGTTACCTAGATTTTCTTTTCTAATCAGCAGGAAGGTTTTTCTCAATTCAGTTCACCAGATTTCTTTATTCGTTTTAGGCTTGGGTGCTGAGTCTATCATTAATATCTTCATCCTGAATGCATGTTGTTATAAGTGAGGTTTAAGAGAAATTTTTCCTTATACATACACTTCTGTGTTGTGATTTGGCAACTTCTGTTCATCTAAAATTAATGACTAAGCAGTTTGATATCAGGCTTTTTTATGTCAGATAAATGGAGTTTTGGAGGGAAATTAGTAGGTTAACAAACTTGTAAAATAGCTATGTAACAAAAATGTTTAAATCACAATTATGTTTTCAACCAAATGGTTATTAATAAAGTTGAAAATGATGTAGCTAAACTATGTATTTAAAAAATAGAGCTCTGGCTCATGTTGTAAAGAAATTTTATTCTGCAAACTTAAACAGAAATTGCTGTGAAGTTTTATGCACTACAGCAGTTCCATTTTGAAAAGATGAAGAACTTCTTTTACAAGTTAACGTTTAAGGAACTGATGTGCATTCTCTTAGAAGAGTGTTTGGATTATGGCTAAAGGAGTACGTATACTCTAGCTTATCATAAATGATATTGCTTCATAAGAGCGTAGCTGCTCAGAAATTTCTTTTTTGGAAAAGAAAAAAATGACCATAGCAAATATTTAAGAAATAGTATCTTTCAAGCAGTGAGATCCGTTTTAAGCTTCAGACTTTTATAGTACCAAACAGAGGAAGGAAAGGTAAATGCATTTATTTTAATTATATTTAAATGTAGAAGCACTTTTGTAAATATTTAATTACTTGAGAAATATATAGATTAGTCTCATTAAATATTTTACGTGGAATCAGAATCATCCAAATGGAATCTGACTTTTATGTCCTCTCCACTATGATTAAGAAAAGCTGAATTTTCAGCGGGATGGCATAGATTAGAGATGGCAGAGAACAAACTGGATAAGTTTCTTACAGAGAGGAATGAGACATGGAGGTAGTCAAAGGGCATCAAAGCTCCAGGGTGGAAAATGGGTAGAGCTTTAAGCCGGTAGAGCAGAGGCATAGGGCTGTGTTGGAAGACAATGCTCTCTTATGAAATCTCTTGGAGAGGCTAAAGGTCCTGGCACCAGGTTTTCCTTTAAGAACAAAAGCATGACTAAGCCCTTGAGTAGGAAACTCAGTAGGAAGAAAAGCTTTAGAATGAAGCATGAGGATTAACATTTACTTATCGCCTGCTGTGTGCTAAATACTGGCCTATGTATTTTGGAAAAGTTATTTTTGTTGTTTAATCAACAATGCAATGATTTATTTATTCATATTCCTATTTAAATATTTTAAGAGTCTTACTCAGAAATATGGTGAACCGTGGAGATTTAGTTCAGTACTGTCCAGTTTCAATTTTTTTTTCTTATCTACTGTGTTGGCTTCCTGATTTTTGACAGGAGACAGGACAGGGTTTATGTTGTGTACATAGGATAGCTAATGCTGTCAGGAGGGTTAACTGTACCATCAGCAAGTGAAACTCTGCAAGAGAACAAGTAGAACAGATGACTTGCTGCTTAACCCATTAAGTTACTATGCTGAAACTCCAACTGATGGAAGCACCAGCTTCCCTGAGCATGACCCATGATCATCTCCAGTTACAAAGCAGAGAAAGAGCTGGAGGAATGGCTGCTAAAATACTTCTGCTTAGAAATGGAATAGTGCCCTTTCATTCACAACCCATTGCCCAGAACCTGAGTCCCAACCTGCCTGTAAATAAGAATTCTGTAGAAAGTTAATACAGGAAAAAAAAAAAATGGTGAAACTATATCTTTCTGCTCCTCTAGTTGCTGTGTAAATGAATTTCAACCCAACTGTATGTCACATCTCCTTGAAAAAGACTTCTCAAGCTTGTCATATTAGATTTTTACTTCTCCCTTAATTTAGGGTTGCTTTTATGTTTTATGCATTAAAGGCTATATTTATATATTCTTTCACATTTCATTAATTTTATATAGGGATATGTTTTACTTTGACTTTTAATTAATTTGTGCCTGAAAGTTCAGTTTCTTGAATGTTAGGAGTGTTTTACCATATTGAAATATATTACTGTTATTTTGGCTTGTGTTTTTGGTTGTTTTATGTTTTTGTTTTTCTATCTACTGTTATTTTCTTACTAAAAAACACTTATACTTTGGCTTTACTTACTCATGTGGCATACATGGTATATAGTCATCATATATTTCTTCAGTGGGAATCTTTAGTTTTAAATTTTAACCTACCTTCTCAAATTCCTCAAAGTATCAAGACTTGAAGCTATATTATTTTAGCTTCTTCATGTTATTTGTAGCAGTAATTTACATAAAGGCATAACTTCAAATCTCTTTGGTTGTGTATTACTCATTTTAAAAATAACACGTTTGACTGTAAGGCTATTTAAAAATTTATTATTTACTAACATCACCAGTAGACTTTAAAAAGATAATTAAGTGCTTTATATGATAGACACTGATTTATAAATTGATACTAACCCATAAACATTAATTTTATACCTTTATCTTTTAATTAATTTAATCTACTTATATTTAAAAAATATTTACCTTCCATCTTAATTTAAAGGTGGTATTTGAAATTATTTAATGTTATAAATCAGAATTCACCATTTATTATTATATGCTAGAGATGGTAATGTTCAACCTGAAAACATTCCCATTTACATAACTTCAAGGAATTCTTTTCTCATAGTTTTCTCAGATGGCATATATTTTTAATTCTTACACATAATGGACATGTATGTATACTGTATTGTATGATTCATTATCTTTTTTCTAAAAAGGATTCTCAATTGTCTATTAATCTACTGTCATTAAAATTCAATGTTGGGCTTCCCCTGGTGGTCCAGTGGGTAAGGACACTGCCTTGCAGTGCAAGGGGCGCCAGTTCGATCCCTGGCCTGGGAAGATCCCACGTGCCGCGGAGCGGCTGGACCGATGTGTCCAATTCCCGAGCCGGAGCTCTGTAGCACATGTGCCCAGAGCCGGTGCTCTACGACAACAGAGGCCACTGCGATGGGAGGCCCACAAGAGCCAAAGAACAAAGACAGATGAAAATGGAGAAATGAAAGACCAATAGAAGTGGCCCGCCCGCTCCCCGCCCTCCCCAACCCGACCCTTGCCCAAAATAAATAAATAAATAAATCTTAAAAAAAAAAAAAATTCAATGTTATAAAAGGTAAAACTGAAAGGCAGTCTTATATATTTAATTTTTTTTATTATTGCACTACTTTTCTCTTCTTAGGAACCATATGCTAGTTTCTTTTTGTAATAAACCTTGATGAATGTTGAGCTCTATCAGACTGAAAGGTCAGATTTTTCTAAATGTTTTATTTTACTAAATATTCAATCACTTCTTTAGTTCATTTGTTCCAGATACTTAACCACAACTGCCAATCTTTAAAGTTTGACTTTTGCTTTGTCCTACTTATGTGAACTTTTTTGTATAATTTTATTTTTTCTGCCTCATGGTATTTTCAGTATATATCTGTATACTTTTTAAACCTTTTTTAAACTCTGCATTTACAGATAAAATACTTTAATGCATAGCACCAATAGTGAATATTACTTGTAAATCATATATGTGTGTATTTTCATGTACATATAAATGTGTAAATCTTTAAATGATCTTTAAATCAGAAAGATCATTTTCACAGTAAGTAAAATAGTGACACTCACACAAATATTGAATGAATATGTCAATCATTTTCTTGACTTATTAATTAATAAGGGAAAAACTGAAATATTACAACCAGTCCAAAGGAAAACTCAAAGGATCAAATACATATATAGGTCAGTAGGAATTATAAAGTACCCTTATAAATAAATGAACATAAATTTGTCCACTGGAGATACTCCACTGCATTCTCAGTGACAATTTGCCTTTTTACTGTTAAGAATTAGTTACATTTCTCAAACACAAGGTAAGGCAGAAATAACCCTGAAATATTATTTCATAGGAAATTCAGTAATCTTTTTGGTGGCCTCTAAAGTCTCACAATTCTTCCCTATGGATGAAAAAAATATTATTCCTTTATTATGAACATGATATATATACAGTTAGAAATTTTGAAATGAGGTAACAATAAAATAAATAAAATTAATGTCATTCTAATTTTGGTGACTTCACACTAACATTAGTTAGAATCTCAGGGTACAAGTTGCTTTGTATAACAGTTTTTCACAATACGGGCTTCCCTGGTGGCTTGGATGGTCAAGAATCTGCCTGTAATACAGGAAAGCTGGGTTAGTTCCCCGGGTAAGGAAGATCCCTGGAAAAGGGAATGACTATCCACTCCAGTATTCTTGCCTGGAGAATTCTAGGGGTAGAGGAGTCTCATGGACTATAGTGCCTGGGGTTGTGAAGAGTTGGACACAACTGATTAATACTTTCACTTCACTTATCACAGTGTAGTAGATACAAACTTGTCCTTCAAAAAATCTTGATAATTTAAAAATTGTCTGAGCAGATTAGACCATTAATTGTCTGAGCAGAGTAAAACCATTGTTAGTCCAAACTACAGAAAATAACCTGTTAAGTCACGATCAGTCTTGATTTGCTGAACAACAAAAAAAAATTAAGGAGAGCTGGGGCACCACTAACCAAATTCTAGTGTTAGTCTACTTCCTCTCTTACCAAATATCAAATGTCTGGTTATCATTTATCATGTTGATTTTGTTGGACTAAAAGGGATCTCCTGTTCTCCCTCCTTGAATTTCTGACTTTGTGCAGTGTCATACTGAAATATGCAAACACCTACATTGCTTTCTTTGTCAGAACCAGCACTCTATAAAAGACAACTCCCAGAATGCACCACTCCAGCCCCTTTCTTCTCTGGACAACACAAATATTGAATGAATATGTCAATCATTTTCTTGACTTATTAATTAATAAGGGAAAAACTGAAATATTACAACCAGTCCAAAGGAAAACTCAAAGGATCAAATACATATATAGGTCAGTAGGAATTATAAAGTACCCTTATAAATAAATGAACATAAATTTGTCCACTGGAGATACTCCACTGCATTCTCAGTGACAATTTGCCTTTTTACTGTTAAGAATTAGTTACATTTCTCAAACACAAGGTAAGGCAGAAATAACCCTGAAATATTATTTCATAGGAAATTCAGTAATCTTTTTGGTGGCCTCTAAAGTCTCACAATTCTTCCCTATGGATGAAAAAAATATTATTCCTTTATTATGAACATGATATATATACAGTTAGAAATTTTGAAATGAGGTAACAATAAAATAAATAAAATTAATGTCATTCTAATTTTGGTGACTTCACACTAACATTAGTTAGAATCTCAGGGTACAAGTTGCTTTGTATAACAGTTTTTCACAATACGGGCTTCCCTGGTGGCTTGGATGGTCAAGAATCTGCCTGTAATACAGGAAAGCTGGGTTAGTTCCCGGTAAGGAAGATCCCTGGAAAAGGGAATGACTATCCACTCCAGTATTCTTGCCTGGAGAATTCTAGGGGTAGAGGAGTCTCATGGACTATAGTGCCTGGGGTTGTGAAGAGTTGGACACAACTGATTAATACTTTCACTTCACTTATCACAGTGTAGTAGATACAAACTTGTCCTTCAAAAAATCTTGATAATTTAAAAATTGTCTGAGCAGATTAGACCATTAATTGTCTGAGCAGAGTAAAACCATTGTTAGTCCAAACTACAGAAAATAACCTGTTAAGTCACGATCAGTCTTAATTTGCTGAACAACAATAAAAAAAAATTAAGGAGAGCTGGGGCACCACTAACCAAATTCTAGTGTTAGTCTACTTCCTCTCTTACCAAATATCAAATGTCTGGTTATCATTTATCATGTTGATTTTGTTGGACTAAAAGGGATCTCCTGTTCTCCCTCCTTGAATTTCTGACTTTGTGCAGTGTCATACTGAAATATGCAAACACCTACATTGCTTTCTTTGTCAGAACCAGCACTCTATAAAAGACAACTCCCAGAATGCACCACTCCAGCCCCTTTCTTCTCTGCTGCTTGTAACTACTAATATAACGTTCTAGCTGTGAGGCACAACCACATGTCTATTTGTGCCCTCAGCTTGATTGTTTTTTAAGTACTTACAGACACGCATAAATATAGATTTGTATGTATTGATGTGATAGGGCTTGAAGGGAGTGAATGATACAGCTCAACTAACTCAGGACACAATTTATATATTAAAACATGTAAGTTGCTGAATTTCAGTAATGAAAGGCTTGTTTCTAAGTTAGGAATTAACAGTAATTACAGATGAGCTATCCTTCTTCTTTTTTTTTTTTTTAAACATTTATTTATTTATTTTGGCGGGTGGCGGGGAGGGAGGGGGCGTGGGCGGGCCACTTCCACTGGTCTTTCATTTGTCCATTTTCATCCATCTTTGTTCTTTGGCTCCTATGGGCCTCCCATCGCGGTGGCCTCTGTTGTCGCAGAGCACCAGCTCTGGGCGCATGCGCTCCAGAGCTCCGGCTCGGCAATTGGACACATCGGTCCAGCCGCTCCGTGGCACGTGGGATCTTCCCAGGCCAGGGATCGAACCGGCGCTCCTTGCACTGCAAGGCAGTGTCCTTACCCACTGGACCACCAGGGGAAGCCCGAGTTATCCTTCTTTCTTGACTTTTTTTTTTCATTAAGAAACACTTTTTATTTTTTGATTTTTTTTTCTGTATTCTGAGCCTGGAGAATTATTGGTAGCTATTCTAAGTTTCCAGATGAGTTTCAATATTGCGTGTCTGTGTGTTTTCATACACACTTCAATTATAAGAAGGTGGCAAATACATACTTTCATTTGGCATCCTAATTTGATGCCCCAGTATTTATGTGCAGTCCTTGTTTTGCTGGACTAGAATCATTTTTAATGCTTAATACATTAACCAGTCTTTCTAACGGGTTCTTACTGTCTTTTAATTTTCCTTTTCTCTGTCTGTTCCTTCAGGGATTGCATTATCCCTTAAAATAATTGGTCACCGTGGGCTTTCCTTTATTCTAATTACTCTTACTAGTTAGTTACTCTTATTACTAACTTCTAGTAACCTACTAGTAATCCACTGTCTTATAATTGAGGTCACATACCTGGTCTTGAGACTTACTGGAGCTAAGATTCTTTGTCACAGAAAGAATTCCATGAGAGACAAATGATAGGCTAGACATGGATTTATTTAGAGAGATTCACACTCCACAGACAGAATGCAGGTTGTCTAAAAAGATGAGAGAGGCCCCAAGGCATGGGGTTGTCTCAAAAGGTGAGAGCAGCCAAGGGATTAATACACTCCACAAATAGAGTGTGGGTCATTTAAGAAGGCAAGATAGGTCTTCCCCTTTAACTGTATCTCAGGCCCATGAATGTCTAATAAATTCCAGAATACCATACGTCTCAAATATACCTCCTCTTCTTTATCCTCTCTGACCATGTTTTAGTTCAGATCATTCCTATCTCTGTCCCATGTTAACACAATTGCTTCCTACGTGGCTTTACAGCCTTTAGATTGGCAGTCCAACAATCCAGTTCTTATCTTACTGGTCAGTGATCCCTCTGGAACAAACTGTTTTCACGACTTGAAAGTTTTTCTGTTATTTTTTTTTTTTCCCCAAGGGAAAAATGTAGTTCATTGTCATGACAGCAAGAGTGTAATGAGCTCTTTACTGACAGTTCCACCACTCATTACATAAATGGTTAGGCATTCTTGCTTCTGTGCTTTTGTCTCTGGCCCAGGATGAACAGAGTTCTTTCTACCTGTCTGTTTTCAAAGAGAATGAGAGCTAGGCAGAATTTAAAGCAGAGAAGGACATTTTTTTTTTTTTTTTTTTTTTAGCACTATTGCATTGGGGGAAAAGAGACCCCAGTATAGCACTGGGCTCCATTCTAAATGCAACAGGGGCAAGTGGGAATTTATAGCCAAGGAGAGAAAGGGGTCTACTATATAGAAACTTACCAAGAGGAAACATCAAATGTGTGGGTGAGTGGCATATATTCTGGCTGAACACAGCTAGCAGAAGTCCTGCTGAAGGCACATCAGGATGATAAGATGCTAAAAGTGACAAGTGAGATTTTAATCACAAATCGAGTGATCCGGTGTCAAAGATACGGAGATTCTCTCTAAACTGACTTAGCAGGGTTGTTGCTAAAACTGTATCTTATAAGAAAATACAGAGACAGGTCTAGACAAATGTTTAGGAATCTGACTAAAATTTGGTCAAGCAAAGAATAGCTGTCATTATCTGTTCATTACGTGGGACTGATCTTGGCTAATAAAAAATTTGGTAAAATTTTCCGTGAGCATTTTCCCATAAGGAGAATATTACAGTACATGTTTCTATTAAAGCATGCATTATATTGCATTGCAAAGTACTCTTTTGTTAACATTTCTGCCATCTTTTCTACAACCAAACTATCAGTTATTTAGGTCATCAACTGTCTTGGGTTCTTAATGCCAGGCATAGATTATGACATGTAGTAAATGCTCCATAATTTTTTGTTGTTTGGTTAAAAAAAAAAAATAATAAGAAATGAATGATATTTAAATTTATATGATTGATAGCATTTGTTTTTCATTATGTAGTATTTTAGAGAAATATGAAATAAGAAATAGAAAAGGAAAATATTTTCTGAAAGCAAATCTCTTCTAAGTTACACTTTTACACATAGCTCCTCTTCTTGAGTTACTTGAATATACATGAGCAATGATTTGTCTTGTATTTGTATTAGTTTTGTGAATTTGCATATTATTATGACAGTTCCACCACTCATTACATAAATGGTTAGGCATTCTTGCTTCTGTGCTTTTGTCTCTGGCCCAGGATGAACAGAGTTCTTTCTACCTGTCTGTTTTCAAAGAGAATGAGAGCTAGGCAGAATTTAAAGCAGAGAAGGACATTTTTTTTTTTTTTTTTTTTTTTAGCACTATTGCATTGGGGGAAAAGAGACCCCAGTATAGCACTGGGCTCCATTCTAAATGCAACAGGGGCAAGTGGGAATTTATAGCCAAGGAGAGAAAGGGGTCTACTATATAGAAACTTACCAAGAGGAAACATCAAATGTGTGGGTGAGTGGCATATATTCTGGCTGAACACAGCTAGCAGAAGTCCTGCTGAAGGCACATCAGGATGATAAGATGCTAAAAGTGACAAGTGAGATTTTAATCACAAATCGAGTGATCCGGTGTCAAAGATACGGAGATTCTCTCTAAACTGACTTAGCAGGGTTGTTGCTAAAACTGTATCTTATAAGAAAATACAGAGACAGGTCTAGACAAATGTTTAGGAATCTGACTAAAATTTGGTCAAGCAAAGAATAGCTGTCATTATCTGTTCATTACGTGGGACTGATCTTGGCTAATAAAAAATTTGGTAAAATTTTCCGTGAGCATTTTCCCATAAGGAGAATATTACAGTACATGTTTCTATTAAAGCATGCATTATATTGCATTGCAAAGTACTCTTTTGTTAACATTTCTGCCATCTTTTCTACAACCAAACTATCAGTTATTTAGGTCATCAACTGTCTTGGGTTCTTAATGCCAGGCATAGATTATGACATGTAGTAAATGCTCCATAATTTTTTGTTGTTTGGTTAAAAAAAAAAAATAATAAGAAATGAATGATATTTAAATTTATATGATTGATAGCATTTGTTTTTCATTATGTAGTATTTTAGAGAAATATGAAATAAGAAATAGAAAAGGAAAATATTTTCTGAAAGCAAATCTCTTCTAAGTTACACTTTTACACATAGCTCCTCTTCTTGAGTTACTTGAATATACATGAGCAATGATTTGTCTTGTATTTGTATTAGTTTTGTGAATTTGCATATTATTATGATATAATTCATATTTCAGTAGTTTGTGGCAGAAATCTCTTTAGTAGCTACAAGGCTAATGAAATGTATTAATGTTAGACATCTTAAATTGGCAGTTAAATATTTATTACTTACTACATTTTCTTACCCGCTGCTGCTTACAAATATGCTGATGATTTTGCCTTGGTGGGAAAGATCTTCACATATCTTTATGCAAAGAGCCAGATGGCCTTCCACCATGACCTTTGCCCAATGCTATTAGCATCCAGGGGAGCTGAGCAGCTCTGGTTCATTATCCACAACCAGATGTTTTCTCCTTCTCTATCACTATTGCTAAGTGGCAGTTAATGTCTAGCACAATGAGTATTTGCTTGAACCTATGATCCATGAAATGCTGTCTCTTAAAATACAAATACCACCTACTAGCAGAAACTTCTCTCTGTGCATTTGTAATGCAGTCGTTCTCCTTTATTAGAATTCCTGCTATAATTTTAGTTATATTTTATTAAATATTTTTCTATCTTTCTCAGCTGGTGGCAAGTGAGGATATTTCAACCTAAGAAAGAATCAAGTTATAAATTCAAATAATCCAAGAATTACTTCTGAACATTTATTCTTCCAGATAAATTATCACAATGTATTAATTCTACAAATGGGATGCAATATCTAATTACCCCATCACTTTCCTGGAAACATGATACTAAGAAAGAGAGGACAAAATATTTTACTTACCAGAAGCTCTATGCTCTGATAGGATTGATAGTCATTTTTCCCTCAGTTTGCCAAAAAAATTAAGTCTTTAAGAGTTTGACTGGTTCTGGGTAAAATGATAAGACTGAAATCATACATACTTTCAGAGTTATGTTGATGTACTTAGAATTTGGAGTGTAGTGCATACGTACCTTACTTTGTGCTAAGCCAGGCAATATATGAAATATGTCTGAAATGATTTTTTTTTCAGTTTTCTCTTCATTGTGAAGGCCTTTCATGGTCTCTGCGCATCTATCATGTTCGATGCACTAGAAAGAATGCTGAGTGTCTCTTACCACTGATAAAGTGAATTCATATATCATGATCCACAAAATGGAGGCCACTGAAGTGTCCCTAACTCATGACAAATCCAGTCCTAAGTCAACCTGTACTTCTGGGAAATACCTGTCAAGAAACAGTATTTTCATTGAGGGTTTCCCTGGTGGCCCAGTGTTAAAGAATCCGCCTACCAATGTAGGAGCCACTGGTTCGATCCCTGGGTGGGGAAGATCCCCTCGCCTGAATGGATGAGGGCATGGGAACCTACTCCAGTATTCTTGCCTGTGTAATCTCATAGGTGGATGAGCCTGGCAGGCTATACTCCATGGGGCACAAAGAGTCAGACAAGGTTTCGTGACTAAACAACAATTCAACTTTAGCCAGCTCATCTCCCTAGAAAAACAGGACCTGCTAGCCTTGTAAGGAAATGCTCTATGTCTACATTGCTTTTTCTAAAAAAACTCTCTCTTAACTCAAATCCTCAGGCAGAGGGCTCCACTCCTGGGAGGCACTGATCTCCCCTAATCTATTCACAGACTGTTTTCCCTTGAATAAAGACCATCAGACTCCTTGTTACTAAATTGTTGTACTTTTGTCTTCTGGCATTATTAAAAACTTTATCAAAAATTGTTGCAGTTTCATTGATAGATACTGTATGCCAAAATCTAGTTTTTCTTTGTAAAAATATTGCAATATTTAGTAGATGATGTAGACTGTTGATCTGTCAATGTTTGTTTATTTAACAAACTGCTTATTTGTTATGTCAAACATTCTCTGATAAACTGTGTATGTATCAGTAGGCTCCATAAATAGAAAGT
The DNA here is from genome assembly GCA_022376925.1 of Tragulus kanchil. Lineage (NCBI taxonomy): Eukaryota > Metazoa > Chordata > Mammalia > Artiodactyla > Tragulidae > Tragulus > Tragulus kanchil. Next base: position 15,895,171 of record JAIOJX010000025.1, read on the forward strand.
CTTATGAGGAGAATTGAGCAACCATATTTTGATGGAAAGACTCTCTGCTTTCTTTCTTTTTTTAACTAGAGAATGGGGCCGCAGTCTCAATTAGTTATTGAAGTTATCTTCATTTCCACTGACTGTCTTACAGATATCTAAAGTCAAGTTTTGTTTTTTTTTTTAAGTTTTATTTTATTCTTTTGGCCACTTCTATTGGTCTTTCATGTATCTATTTTCATCCATCTTTGTTCTTTGGCCCCCGTGGGCCTCCCGTCGCAGTGGCCTCTGTCGCTGCAGAGCACCGGCTCTGGGCACATGCACTCCAGAGCTCCAGCTTGGTAGTTGGACACATCAGTCCAGCCACTCCGTGGCACGTGGGATCTTCCCAGGTCAGGGATTGAACCAGCACCCCTTTCACTACAAGGCAGTGTTCTTAGCCACTGCACCACCAGGGAAGCCATAAAGTCAAGTTTTGAATGCAGATTGTATGATTTCTTTGCCCTTGGAATTATTCATCATAATAGTTTAAAATTTAATGTTTCATAAAGAAATGTAGATGGATGAAAGGAGATCCCACAGACAGGGTTGCCAGTATCCCATATCAAGTGCATGTAATGATATGTATCTGAAATGTTGCTCCAAACCAGGGCTAATGGCTTGATAAGTATGTATGATTGAGGCTGGATTTTATACTTCACTTAATTCCTAGATGGAGTTACTCTACAAAATATAAACATGTAACCCCATGCATGAATGTGACCTTCTTGGTTTGTCCCCTAATTGAGGCCTACTAAAAATGCTGTTTGCATGTGACTCACTATTGATTTGATAAGAATTAGATTCTTCCTCCTTTGGATTAAAAATGGTACTAATACAATACTAATACAATAATTTTTTATTGACTTATAGGTGGAACATTAGTTTGTCCCTTACGTGGTAAAACCATGATCATCCCTAAGCAAAGTCAGGCATGTATAATAACCCAGATCCTTTAGAAGCAGAGACAGGTAAAGTTTCGAGTGTTAATTCTTTGGGAGTTGAAACACTAAGGGCAGTGAGGGTGAGGAGAAACATAGTAAGGAAATAGATGCAGCGATACAGTGCTTTAACCTTACTTGCCTGGCTACTACTTCAGTATGGGCTGCAAAAAGACAGGAAGCTGTTTCTCAGGTGTGTTTGCTCAGCATGTAAGTTGATTTAGAAAGCTTGTAAACAGAAAATTACACTGAGCAGTATTCCATAGAGAGGAAGAGAACGGGGAGAGTAAGCCATCTCTGGTCCTCTCTGATCACTCTTTTGCATTCATCAAAGTTTGTCAGAGGAAGCTTGCATTCTAGATTGCAACTTCTTGCTTCTCAGGAGTTGACCAGATACCACACTATGGCAGGAGATTTCCTGCAAATCTAGACCTGGATGGGTGATTTTTTTTAAGTGTAAAGAAGGAAACTTTATTGGCTCTGATAACTAAACCGTGAAAAAGGAGTGCAATAGCTGAACCCACTGTTGGTCTGATTTCTTCCCCATGCCCCTTTCTCTGTTTCTAACTGAAAGTTTTTCTCCTTTTGTCCTCTTAGCACCCTTTCACTACAAGGCAGTGTTCTTAGCCACTGCACCACCAGGGAAGCCATAAAGTCAAGTTTTGAATGCAGATTGTATGATTTCTTTGCCCTTGGAATTATTCATCATAATAGTTTAAAATTTAATGTTTCATAAAGAAATGTAGATGGATGAAAGGAGATCCCACAGACAGGGTTGCCAGTATCCCATATCAAGTGCATGTAATGATATGTATCTGAAATGTTGCTCCAAACCAGGGCTAATGGCTTGATAAGTATGTATGATTGAGGCTGGATTTTATACTTCACTTAATTCCTAGATGGAGTTACTCTACAAAATATAAACATGTAACCCCATGCATGAATGTGACCTTCTTGGTTTGTCCCCTAATTGAGGCCTACTAAAAATGCTGTTTGCATGTGACTCACTATTGATTTGATAAGAATTAGATTCTTCCTCCTTTGGATTAAAAATGGTACTAATACAATACTAATACAATAATTTTTTATTGACTTATAGGTGGAACATTAGTTTGTCCCTTACGTGGTAAAACCATGATCATCCCTAAGCAAAGTCAGGCATGTATAATAACCCAGATCCTTTAGAAGCAGAGACAGGTAAAGTTTCGAGTGTTAATTCTTTGGGAGTTGAAACACTAAGGGCAGTGAGGGTGAGGAGAAACATAGTAAGGAAATAGATGCAGCGATACAGTGCTTTAACCTTACTTGCCTGGCTACTACTTCAGTATGGGCTGCAAAAAGACAGGAAGCTGTTTCTCAGGTGTGTTTGCTCAGCATGTAAGTTGATTTAGAAAGCTTGTAAACAGAAAATTACACTGAGCAGTATTCCATAGAGAGGAAGAGAACGGGGAGAGTAAGCCATCTCTGGTCCTCTCTGATCACTCTTTTGCATTCATCAAAGTTTGTCAGAGGAAGCTTGCATTCTAGATTGCAACTTCTTGCTTCTCAGGAGTTGACCAGATACCACACTATGGCAGGAGATTTCCTGCAAATCTAGACCTGGATGGGTGATTTTTTTTTTTTTTTAAGTGTAAAGAAGGAAACTTTATTGGCTCTGATAACTAAACCGTGAAAAAGGAGTGCAATAGCTGAACCCACTGTTGGTCTGATTTCTTCCCCATGCCCCTTTCTCTGTTTCTAACTGAAAGTCTTCTCTAGTCTCTTAGCACCTGGTTTTCATGAACATGCCACTTTCTTCCAAATTTTCTTGACAATCTGTGTGGTTCTGGAGATGCCGTATCTTCCCCAGGTTCAAATGTTATGTACTTCATAATGTCGGGAGCCTTAGAAGCTGCGCATTAGCCTCATATCATTGGCCTTTTATGCTAAGACTCTTATTTTTAAATTGAGATGCAATTCACATGATAAAAAATTGTATACCTTCTAAAGTGTACAATTCAAAGATTTTTTTTGTAATAATTAGTTTTATTCTACTTTTACAGAGTTTTGTTGTTTACAGATATGTATAATCCCAGATTACTCATATGTATATCCCTGGCCTCGGTGATTTCTTTGATGTTTCACAAAGAAAGAGGAAGTAGAGTGATGAAGACGATCTGAGGTCTGAGTATGTAGGCAATGTGCGTCTCATAAACATTTCTCCTGGGTATTTGGGTAATTAATCCCAATGGTTAAAGGCTATGTAGGATAGGTCTTGGTTTTTGCTATGCATGTTTCTCACACCAGGCTCCAGGGTCCTTCAAAACAGTTCCTGCTGTTGCCTCATCAGTGTTTAACAGCCTAAAACAAAATAGGTACTAAGTCAATAACTGTTGAATTAATGATTGGTTATGTGCGGCAGAAAGCAGAGATACAGTAATTCTCATTCAGGGAGTAGTTTAGGTAGCAATGGGTTCTGGGTATTTTGTTTAAGAACAGAAAAAGAGAGAATATTAATTCTTTATGCCTTAGGACAGACATTTTTGATGCCAGTTTGTTTTACTCTTCAGAATATTTTATCTCTTCTGTTTACTCAGGATAGACACCATATGGAATATATGAAATTGTCAAAAGCCTATTTATCACCATTTGTGGAATTTGAATAGAGTTCCAGAGTGACTCCTCAGGGTATCAGTGAGCTAGGCTAATACCAATGTCCTTTAACTAGAAGTGGAAAGTCATCTATTTGTGAAAAAAACAACCAACAAATATACATTCTGTATCTCCAGAATGAAAATTATATAGTAGTTTTACAAATGAACATTAAAAGATAATATGTAGTATTCCTATATTCCTTAATAATTCTGTTTATGGATTATCCAAATATTAAGAGTCTTAAGGACCAGTGTCATGGACCCATTTCAGAGTTCTAGTTATAAAACAAACAAACAAACAAAAAATTGAATAGGAGCAAGGAATTTAAAATTATGACAGTATGACTAAACCCTGTGTCCTTTGCATATTGACAGCCCCACTTATATATCTAATAAATACTTCAGACTTAATATATGTGTTACTAGTAGCCTTATTCCTAAGTTATATAAACAACAATATAATATGGAAGGTAGACTTTCATAATTGGAGTCAACTTCTTAAATTTAACATGTTTAATTTTAATGAAATAAAGTATATTATTTTAAAATTTTATCACAGGTAGATAAAAATTTTATCAGATTTCATACCACTCAAAACATTGAAAATTAATCAATTCAACCTCAGTATTTACTATTGTAGAGATAATGCCTAAAGTGTGTTTGTGTGTGTGATGTGTTAAAAAATAACATGGTCAGTGAGCCATCAAACTGAAACAGAAAACTGGCTTTCTAATATTTATTGTAGCATTTCATTGCAAACCAGAATTATAATTAGAGGTAACCTATGGATCAATATATGCTTTCTTGATGGTATGTTGTTGTTACTGTGTTTGTTGTTATTACACTCTGTTCTCTATTTTTCCCATTTAAAGTGGTTCTTTTACTCTTTCGTTTCCTATAAGCTTTCCCTATATACTCCTGTCCTATCTTGAATCAAAGACATTTACTCTCTTAGCTAATAACATACCTTCCTTGAAGTTGACTTGTTTTTCAGTTGCTAAATCATGTCCAGCTCTTTGTGACTTCATGTACTGTCTCATGCCAGGCTCCTCTGTCCTCCACTACCTCCTAGAGTTTGCTCAAATTCACGTCCATTGAGTCGGTCATGCTCTCTATGTATCTCACCCCTTACCACCCTCTTCTCCTTTTGCCTTCAAAATTTCCAGGCATCAGAATCTTTTCCATTTAGTTGTCTCTTCTCATCAAGTAACCAGCAGCAGTCCTTCTAATGAATATTCAGGGTTGATTTCCTTTAGGAATGACTGGTTTGATCTCCTTGTTGTTTAAGGGACTCTCAGGAGTGTTCGCCAGCACCACAGTTTGAACCATCAATTATTTGACATTCAGCCTTCTTTATAGTCCAACTCTCACATCCATACATAACTACTGGAAAAACAATACCTTTGACTATATGGACATTTGTCCATTAAGTGATGTCTCTGCTTTTTAATACACTGCCTAGGTTTGCCATAGCCTTCCTTCCAAGGAACAAGTGTCTTTTAATTTCATGGCTAAATTCACCATCTGCAGTGATTCTGAAGGTCATGAAAATAGTCTATCACTGCTCCCACTTTTTCCCCCCTCTATTTGCTATAAAGTGATGGGACTGTATGCCATGATTTTCATTTTTTGATTGTTGAGTTTTAATCAATCTTTTTCACACTGTTCTTTTCACCCTCATCAGAGGCCCTTGAGTTCCTCTACACGTTCTGCCATTAGCATGGTACCATCTGCATATGTGAGGTTATTGATGTTTCTCCCAGAAATCTTGATTCCAGCTTATGATTCATCCAGTTAGGCATTTTGCATGACATACTCTGAATGAAAGTTTAAAAAGCAGGGTGAACAGTGTACATACTTGACATACCCCTTTCCCAATATGGAACCATTAACTTGGTCTATGTTTGGTTCTAACTGTTGGTTCTTGACCCACATACAGGTTTCTCAGGGGACAAGCAAGGGGTCTGGGATTCCCATCCCTTTAAGAATTTTCCATAGTTTGTTGTGATCCACACAGTCAAAGGCTTTATTGTAGTCAATGAAGCAGAAGTAAACGCATTTTTGAAATACCCTTTCTTTTTCTATGATAAGATGGATGTTGGCAATTTGATCCCTGCTTCTTCTGCTTTTTCTAAACCCAGCTTGTACATTTGGAAGTTCTTGGTTCACAAACTGCTTAAGCCTAGCTAGAAGGATTTTGAACATGATCTTGTTAGCATATGAAATGAGTACAATTGTGTGGTAGTTTGAACATTCTTTGGCATTGCCCTTCTTTGGAATTATAATCAAAACTGGCCTTTTCCTGTCTTGTGGCCACTTCTGTGAGTTCCAAATTTGCCGACATATTAAGTGCAGCAGTTTATCAGCACTATCTTTTAGTGTTTTAAATACATCAGCTGCAATTCCGTCACGTGCAATAGCTTTGTTAGTAGTAATGCTTCCTAAGGCCCACTTGACTTCACACCCCAGGATGTCTGACACAAGGTGAGTGACCATACCACTGCGGTTATCTGGGTCATTAAGATATTTTTTTGTACAGTTCTTCTGTGTGTTCTTGCCACCTCTTAATCTTTTCTTTCTCTGTTAGGTCCTTACTTTTTCTGTCCTTAATTCTTGCATGAGATTTTCCCATGATATCTCCAGTTTTGTTAAAGAGACCTCTAGTCTTTCCCATCCTATTATTTTTCTCTATTTTTTTAGGATTGTTCATTCAAGCAGACCTTCTTACCTCTCCTTGCTAGTCTTTGGAACTCTGCATTCAGATGGGTATATCTCTTTCCCTTTCTTCCTTGCCTTTCACTTCTCTTTTCCTCATCTATTTGTAAAGCCCCCTCAGACAATACTTCATGTCATTTGTTTTTCTTGAAGATTGTTTCGGTCACTGCCTCCTCTACAATGTTACAAACCTCTGTCCATAGTTTTCCAGACACTCTTGTCTACCATATCTAACCTCTTGAATCTATTTTTCACCTTCACTTTAAAATCACAAGGAATTTGATTTATGTCATACTAGCATGACTTAGTGATTTTCCATACCTTCTTCAATTTAAGCCTGAATTTGCAATAAGGAGATCATGATCTGAGTCACAGCCATTTCAAGGTCATTTTTTATTTTACTGTCTCTGTAGCACTTCTCTGCCTTTGGTTGCAAAGGATATAATCAATCTGATTTTGGTATTGACCACCTGGTGATGTCCGTGTGTAGTGTTGTCCCTTGTATTGCTGGAAGAGGGTGCTTGCTATGACCAGTGCATTCTCTTGACAAAACTGTTAGCCTTTTCCCTGCTTGAACTCCAAGGCCTAAGCTGCCTGTTATTCTGGGTATCTCTTGATTTCCTACTTTTGCATCCTAATCCAGTGATGAAAAGAACATCTATTTTTAGTGTTATTATTAAAAGATGTTATAGGTCTTCATAAAACCGCTCAACTACAGCTTTTTTGGGATCAGTTGTTGGGTCATAGACTTGGATCACTGTGATGTTGAATGGTTTGTCTTTGAAACAAACCAAGATCAGTCTGTTGTTTTTGAGATTGAACCTAAGTACTGTATTTTGGAGTCTTTTGTTTGAGTGCTACTCTATTTCTTCTAAGATATTCTTGCCCATAGTAGTAGATAAAATGGTCATCCCCATTCATTTTAGTTCATTGATGTCTAGGATGTCAGTGTTCACTCTTGCCATGTCCTGATTGACCACATCCAGTTTATCTTGATCCACGGACCTTCCAGTGTTTCCCATCCTATTATTTTTCTCTATTTTTTTAGGATTGTTCATTCAAGCAGACCTTCTTACCTCTCCTTGCTAGTCTTTGGAACTCTGCATTCAGATGGGTATATCTCTTTCCCTTTCTTCCTTGCCTTTCACTTCTCTTTTCCTCATCTATTTGTAAAGCCCCCTCAGACAATACTTCATGTCATTTGTTTTTCTTGAAGATTGTTTCGGTCACTGCCTCCTCTACAATGTTACAAACCTCTGTCCATAGTTTTCCAGACACTCTTGTCTACCATATCTAACCTCTTGAATCTATTTTTCACCTTCACTTTAAAATCACAAGGAATTTGATTTATGTCATACTAGCATGACTTAGTGATTTTCCATACCTTCTTCAATTTAAGCCTGAATTTGCAATAAGGAGATCATGATCTGAGTCACAGCCATTTCAAGGTCATTTTTTATTTTACTGTCTCTGTAGCACTTCTCTGCCTTTGGTTGCAAAGGATATAATCAATCTGATTTTGGTATTGACCACCTGGTGATGTCCGTGTGTAGTGTTGTCCCTTGTATTGCTGGAAGAGGGTGCTTGCTATGACCAGTGCATTCTCTTGACAAAACTGTTAGCCTTTTCCCTGCTTGAACTCCAAGGCCTAAGCTGCCTGTTATTCTGGGTATCTCTTGATTTCCTACTTTTGCATCCTAATCCAGTGATGAAAAGAACATCTATTTTTAGTGTTATTATTAAAAGATGTTATAGGTCTTCATAAAACCGCTCAACTACAGCTTTTTTGGGATCAGTTGTTGGGTCATAGACTTGGATCACTGTGATGTTGAATGGTTTGTCTTTGAAACAAACCAAGATCAGTCTGTTGTTTTTGAGATTGAACCTAAGTACTGTATTTTGGAGTCTTTTGTTTGAGTGCTACTCTATTTCTTCTAAGATATTCTTGCCCATAGTAGTAGATAAAATGGTCATCCCCATTCATTTTAGTTCATTGATGTCTAGGATGTCAGTGTTCACTCTTGCCATGTCCTGATTGACCACATCCAGTTTATCTTGATCCACGGACCTAACATTCCAGGTTTTGATGTCATATCCTTTAAAATATCAGAATTTACTTTCACCGCCAGACACCTCCACAACTGAGCATCATTTCTACTTTGGCTCAGCCGCTTCATTCTTTCTGGCAGTATTAGTAGCTGACCTCTGCTCTTCTCCACTAGCATATGGGGCTTTTTCCAACCTTGGGTGTTTATTTCGGCATGTCATATATCTTTGCATTTTCATACCGTGTGTGGTTCTCTAAGCAAGAACAGTAGAGTAGGTTGCCATTTCCTCATCCAGTGGACTACATTTTGTCAGAACTCTTCACTATGACCTGTTTGTCTTGAGTGGCCCTGCATAGCATAATTTCACTGAGTTACATAAGCCCTATCAACAGAATGAGGCTGTGATCTATGAAGGAGTGATGCTTAATGATTTAATATAAATCTTTGGCATTTTTAAGCATAGTACCAAGTTTTAGTATACTGAAGCAAATTGTGAGAACATACTCTAATGATAGTAAATGTATCAAAATGATGAAGCTTTCTATGCAAGCCATGGGAAAAATCAATAACAATCAGTTCCACAAAGGCTAACTTTTAGTATATAGATCTAAGATTCAAAATTTTAATACTTCTGTATGGCTATGAAGGAAGACCCTTCAGATTAACTGAAATGAAAACGTACCTAATAACTTACCTTAGGCTTCCAGGTGGTGCTAGTGTAAAGAACCCATCTCCCAGTGCAGGAGGCATTAAGAGACATGAGTTTGATTCCTGGATCAGGAAGATCTCCCAGAGAAGGAAATGGCAGCCTACTCTAGTATTCTTGCCTGGAGTATCTCCTGCCTGCTGGGCTATGGCCCATAGCATTGCAAAGGGTCGGGCATGATTGAAATAACTTAGAATGCATGCATGAAAGTGTTACCTTAGTACTTACTTTGTGTTTAGCAGAAAAGGAAAACTTGCTCTCTGTGAACACTAGTGGACTCTGCCAGTTGTTTCATAGTTCATTGATGTCTTGAGGGGATGTCAGGTTTTGTTTGAGTGCTACTCTATTTCTTCTAAGATATTCTTGCCCATAGTAGTAGATAAAATGGTCATCCCCATTCATTTTAGTTCATTGATGTCTAGGATGTCAGTGTTCACTCTTGCCATGTCCTGATTGACCACATCCAGTTTATCTTGATCCACGGACCTAACATTCCAGGTTTTGATGTCATATCCTTTAAAATATCAGAATTTACTTTCACCGCCAGACACCTCCACAACTGAGCATCATTTCTACTTTGGCTCAGCCGCTTCATTCTTTCTGGCAGTATTAGTAGCTGACCTCTGCTCTTCTCCACTAGCATATGGGGCTTTTTCCAACCTTGGGTGTTTATTTCGGCATGTCATATATCTTTGCATTTTCATACCGTGTGTGGTTCTCTAAGCAAGAACAGTAGAGTAGGTTGCCATTTCCTCATCCAGTGGACTACATTTTGTCAGAACTCTTCACTATGACCTGTTTGTCTTGAGTGGCCCTGCATAGCATAATTTCACTGAGTTACATAAGCCCTATCAACAGAATGAGGCTGTGATCTATGAAGGAGTGATGCTTAATGATTTAATATAAATCTTTGGCATTTTTAAGCATAGTACCAAGTTTTAGTATACTGAAGCAAATTGTGAGAACATACTCTAATGATAGTAAATGTATCAAAATGATGAAGCTTTCTATGCAAGCCATGGGAAAAATCAATAACAATCAGTTCCACAAAGGCTAACTTTTAGTATATAGATCTAAGATTCAAAATTTTAATACTTCTGTATGGCTATGAAGGAAGACCCTTCAGATTAACTGAAATGAAAACGTACCTAATAACTTACCTTAGGCTTCCAGGTGGTGCTAGTGTAAAGAACCCATCTCCCAGTGCAGGAGGCATTAAGAGACATGAGTTTGATTCCTGGATCAGGAAGATCTCCCAGAGAAGGAAATGGCAGCCTACTCTAGTATTCTTGCCTGGAGTATCTCCTGCCTGCTGGGCTATGGCCCATAGCATTGCAAAGGGTCGGGCATGATTGAAATAACTTAGAATGCATGCATGAAAGTGTTACCTTAGTACTTACTTTGTGTTTAGCAGAAAAGGAAAACTTGCTCTCTGTGAACACTAGTGGACTCTGCCGATGGGTGGGTATTTCCCTGTGATGTACATTTTATGTTGGAAGGCGAAATAGTGTCAGATGGAGATATGGGTATATGTCATTGGAAGAGATTCCTTTCTGGTCTCAATTTTTTGCTGCTTTTCACAAGCTCTTAGGTATATCTTTCTTTATGTATCCTTTCTGGTCACAACTGTCTTTTCCTTCACAGTTGTTGCATGCTTTGAAACTGTTATGAATTCCCTCTCTCTGTACCATATTCTGTTTTATATGAAAATGGGTCATTAGGGTGCAGTAGTTATATGTAATAAATTATCCATTTTCCTTTTTTTTTGATTTTAAGGGAATCAATAAATAAAACTGGGCATCTAAAAGTGACTACTTACTGGAACATACTCTGTCCCTTTGCTTCTCTGTATCGCTCCAATAAGCTCTGACATAACCTTCATACTTTGTTTACCACCCTTGCTTTTTGTACAAGAATTTCATACATGAAGTGATTCTTTAAATGCATTTAAAGAAATAAGACTTTTATGTATTCAGAAACTGTTCTGATACTTTTAGAAAGGTCACTAAGAGATGTTAAAAGATAATTTTCAAGAAAAAGGTAAAAGCATGACTTGCATACAACATAATAATGAGCACATATTAACTTACTTATTTTACTCATATGAGAGAACAGGCTGATGTAATAACAGTAATGACGTTGAGATGAATCACAAATGGGAACAAAATTTGTTTTTTCCATAGTGGGGAGAAAGTCAATTAAAATCTATACCCAGAGGACAGGACAGAATTTACATACCTATGAGAAAGAAATTGATTTAAGTAACTCAGCTAGAGCTTATAAAGGTCATTCAGCTGCTGTACACCTGGGAACATCTGAAGACCTGAAGCTGCCCCCCCCGGAAGCAGGGTCAGGGTTTAATAGCACAAGAAAAGTTAAGTACTTGTCCACGTGGTTTGGGTTTAAGCAGCAGTTTCTGACTTGAGCTGAAACTTACAGTTGAATGTCAATCCTGTTCTTATGCACTTTAGTAGGGACTTCTGTTACGATGCTGAGAACTATCAAAACAGTATTTTTTGGAAACTATTTCCGCCAACCTGGGAGAATTGTCAGCCAATAAGTAAAAGTCTTACAGGGCAGAAAAGAAGTGGCAATGTTAGAAGGCAAGGGAAAAAAACGCCTCTAGAGAGTCTGTTTTCATCTTTTTAAAACTCCTGCGTTTACTTGAATAAGGTCCCAGTTTTATGCAAGAAATTGAAAGAAACTGACCACTGATGACTTTAATAGCGGTTGCCTTCATAGCTAGGCACTCCGCAACACTGTCCCTAAAGAAGAACACCTAGAAATAAAATGTTCCAGTACTGAAACTCCACCCGCCATCACAGCCACCCTTCCAGTAGGGACCTTTGTGAGTATGACGGGCTGACCACAAAATTAAACACACACAAAACCCTCTTCACAGTTGCTACATGCAGAAGAGCTATTGTGAACGCCCTGCTCTCTGCTGGTCTGTCTGGTATGACTGTGGGTCATTAGGATGCAGTAACCTGCACTTACAAATATCTCCGCTTAGTAGAATCATTGCCAGTCAGGGACTATTTCAGTTTTCTCTGTTCACTCTAAAATGTAACTGTCTTTTCTCTCCTCAAACTTAAGTGATGGCAGATGAATTGCGTCGATGCAATTTTATGACTAAACATACCTTTACAGACTTTAAAAGCTTTCTCTTAGACTTAGTTTAAATTTGCCACAATATAAAGAGACTTGTTTTGTTTTCGTCTAGCTGATAGGAGAATGTTTTATAAAGAGTGCTGCTTTTCTTGGCGTCTTCATGAAATACCTATTTTCTAACTGGTTCATTGTGAAAAAATAAATAAAAGATGTTCTGTGAAATATTTGCTAGAAAAGTTTCCACTGAACCCCCTTCACTTGTGAAGTGAATATTCAATGATCAGTGAGTGGGGGAAGCAGCCACGTTAATGACAGTGTAAGAAGAGGAGCATGTAGTCAAGGATCGGCCTGTCTGCATGGTGCATGGGTTTAAGCAGCAGTTGCTGACTTGGTAAGCACATTTTGATGCAATCAACTGTTCTTATGCACTTTAGTAGGGACTTCTGTTACGATGCTGAGAACTATCAAAACAGTATTTTTTGGAAACTATTTCCGCCAACCTGGGAGAATTGTCAGCCAATAAGTAAAAGTCTTACAGGGCAGAAAAGAAGTGGCAATGTTAGAAGGCAAGGGAAAAAAACGCCTCTAGAGAGTCTGTTTTCATCTTTTTAAAACTCCTGCGTTTACTTGAATAAGGTCCCAGTTTTATGCAAGAAATTGAAAGAAACTGACCACTGATGACTTTAATAGCGGTTGCCTTCATAGCTAGGCACTCCGCAACACTGTCCCTAAAGAAGAACACCTAGAAATAAAATGTTCCAGTACTGAAACTCCACCCGCCATCACAGCCACCCTTCCAGTAGGGACCTTTGTGAGTATGACGGGCTGACCACAAAATTAAACACACACAAAACCCTCTTCACAGTTGCTACATGCAGAAGAGCTATTGTGAACGCCCTGCTCTCTGCTGGTCTGTCTGGTATGACTGTGGGTCATTAGGATGCAGTAACCTGCACTTCCAAATATCTCCGCTTAGTAGAATCATTGCCAGTCAGGGACTATTTCAGTTTTCTCTGTTCACTCTAAAATGTAACTGTCTTTTCTCTCCTCAAACTTAAGTGATGGCAGATGAATTGCGTCGATGCAATTTTATGACTAAACATACCTTTACAGACTTTAAAAGCTTTCTCTTAGACTTAGTTTAAATTTGCCACAATATAAAGAGACTTGTTTTGTTTTCGTCTAGCTGATAGGAGAATGTTTTATAAAGAGTGCTGCTTTTCTTGGCGTCTTCATGAAATACCTATTTTCTAACTGGTTCATTGTGAAAAAATAAATAAAAGATGTTCTGTGAAATATTTGCTAGAAAAGTTTCCACTGAACCCCCTTCACTTGTGAAGTGAATATTCAATGATCAGTGAGTGGGGGAAGCAGCCACGTTAATGACAGTGTAAGAAGAGGAGCATGTAGTCAAGGATCGGCCTGTCTGCATGGTGCATGGGTGAAATTGTACCAAGAGGAGAAATTTCTTGAGTTAATTTATAACCCTAACTATGTCAAGATCTGATAGATGACCTTGAAAGTGCTACTGTGGACTTATGTGAGGAAGAGCTCTGGTCTCTTTGGCATTCTTTTACAGGAAAGAAACAAAAAGCGCTCACACTTTATTAAAAGAAAACAACGAGGAAATCAAACTTTAGGAGTTAGCTGGAAAATTATTTAGACAAAAACTTTAAAATTAGAATAAAATGACTTGATTGAGCAACTCGCATACCATAAATCATGTTCAGCCAAACCAAGATATTTCTCTCTAGAACTTTGTTTATTATTTATTTTTCACGTAATTTTAAGTATTAAATAACTAAGTCAACAGCCTAAGTTTTAGGTCAATATCCCAGTATCACCTAATTTTATAGGACTTTTTATGTAAGTTTTCATTTGATTATTTCAAATTTCATGATTTCTCTAATATAAAAGAGCTTCTGAATCATTTCTAGTCCAACAGTGTGTAAGTTGTAGGAAAGCTTGCAGCAACTGAAATTGCATGTTTTATTTTTCTTTACTACTCATTAGTCTGTGGACAATCTAACTTAATCCTTTAAAGAAAATTATGAATGTGTTATTGGCTTATATTTGTATGCTAATAACAGCAAGCTATGAAATCAGAATTAGCATAAAATGCTTAATTAAAAGTAAATGTGACAGTAATGTGATAACTTAGAAGTTAAACTCAGATCCATTTTAATAGATGAAATGGGAACTAATTATCTGCTTTCCACTTAACAATTCTTAAATAGTGATGCTGGCATTAGTGAAAATCACAGAATGAAAAGTAAGACTGTCGAATAAATTTTATGGAACAAAATAATAAATTAATTACTCTTTACAAAACATACTTGGGAATTTTGTTTGTGTACTTTAAGAAAAATACTGGGTGGAAAAAGCTCTTTCAGGTGGATAAATCAACTGCCTTGTTACATTGTTTTAAATTCTCAATGATCAGTGAGTGGGGGAAGCAGCCACGTTAATGACAGTGTAAGAAGAGGAGCATGTAGTCAAGGATCGGCCTGTCTGCATGGTGCATGGGTGAAATTGTACCAAGAGGAGAAATTTCTTGAGTTAATTTATAACCCTAACTATGTCAAGATCTGATAGATGACCTTGAAAGTGCTACTGTGGACTTATGTGAGGAAGAGCTCTGGTCTCTTTGGCATTCTTTTACAGGAAAGAAACAAAAAGCGCTCACACTTTATTAAAAGAAAACAACGAGGAAATCAAACTTTAGGAGTTAGCTGGAAAATTATTTAGACAAAAACTTTAAAATTAGAATAAAATGACTTGATTGAGCAACTCGCATACCATAAATCATGTTCAGCCAAACCAAGATATTTCTCTCTAGAACTTTGTTTATTATTTATTTTTCACGTAATTTTAAGTATTAAATAACTAAGTCAACAGCCTAAGTTTTAGGTCAATATCCCAGTATCACCTAATTTTATAGGACTTTTTATGTAAGTTTTCATTTGATTATTTCAAATTTCATGATTTCTCTAATATAAAAGAGCTTCTGAATCATTTCTAGTCCAACAGTGTGTAAGTTGTAGGAAAGCTTGCAGCAACTGAAATTGCATGTTTTATTTTTCTTTACTACTCATTAGTCTGTGGACAATCTAACTTAATCCTTTAAAGAAAATTATGAATGTGTTATTGGCTTATATTTGTATGCTAATAACAGCAAGCTATGAAATCAGAATTAGCATAAAATGCTTAATTAAAAGTAAATGTGACAGTAATGTGATAACTTAGAAGTTAAACTCAGATCCATTTTAATAGATGAAATGGGAACTAATTATCTGCTTTCCACTTAACAATTCTTAAATAGTGATGCTGGCATTAGTGAAAATCACAGAATGAAAAGTAAGACTGTCGAATAAATTTTATGGAACAAAATAATAAATTAATTACTCTTTACAAAACATACTTGGGAATTTTGTTTGTGTACTTTAAGAAAAATACTGGGTGGAAAAAGCTCTTTCAGGTGGATAAATCAACTTGACAACCAATTAAATTGTCTTATTCAATTGTTTTTAAATTCTCAATGATAGAACAAAACCATAATCCTCTTAATTTGAGTTTTTGCCCCCCAAATGCTCAAAAAGTAAAAGAAAAATGCGAAAAACTTTTATTTGGGTACCAGACTAGGAGAGACAAGTTGTTCACCACAGAGTTCCAAATGAATTTCTCTCTAATAATTACAAAAGTAAACAATATATCATTTTTACTATAATGTATAAAAAATTAGAGTAATTGCTTACTTATACACATGCATTAACTGTTTTTTTTGAACCTACTTGCAAAACAAAAAATTATTTGTAAATTTCTAATAGAATAGAATGCTTTCAATTCCGGTAATTCCAGGTTTGAACCAGTTCAGTCAATATGTGGCTGATATTTATATTCCCAGGATGTCAGCATGGTTTTTTAACTTAAAAAAGTGAATCCTCCTCACCATTTCAGTTTTGTAAGAATCCATAATAACCTATATTATGTGTATGAAAAGTCTTTTCAAATAGTTAAAGTAAATCTAACACTTCTGTGAGTCTTTTCCCGGTTACATAATCATAAAAATAAAATCATATTAAAATGTTTAATACTGTATATTAACAGTAATGTGTTAACTTAGAAGTTAAACTCAGATCCATTTTAATAGATGAAATGGGAACTAATTATCTGCTTTCCACTTAACAATTCTTAAATAGTGATGCTGGCATTAGTGAAAATCACAGAATGAAAAGTAAGACTGTCGAATAAATTTTATGGAACAAAATAATAAATTAATTACTCTTTACAAAACATACTTGGGAATTTTGTTTGTGTACTTTAAGAAAAATACTGGGTGGAAAAAGCTCTTTCAGGTGGATAAATCAACTTGACAACCAATTAAATTGTCTTATTCAATTGTTTTTAAATTCTCAATGATAGAACAAAACCATAATCCTCTTAATTTGAGTTTTTGCCCCCCAAATGCTCAAAAAGTAAAA
Source organism: Tragulus kanchil (assembly GCA_022376925.1). Taxonomy (NCBI): domain Eukaryota; kingdom Metazoa; phylum Chordata; class Mammalia; order Artiodactyla; family Tragulidae; genus Tragulus; species Tragulus kanchil. The sequence goes on from JAIOJX010000025.1 coordinate 15,911,824, forward strand.
GAAAAATGCGAAAAACTTTTATTTGGGTACCAGACTAGAGAGACAAGTTGTTCACCACAGAGTTCCAAATGAATTTCTCTCTAATAATTACAAAAGTAAACAATATATCATTTTTACTATAATGTATAAAAAATTAGAGTAATTGCTTACTTATACACATGCATTAACTGTTTTTTTTGAACCTACTTGCAAAACAAAAAATTATTTGTAAATTTCTAATAGAATAGAATGCTTTCAATTCCGGTAATTCCAGGTTTGAACCAGTTCAGTCAATATGTGGCTGATATTTATATTCCCAGGATGTCAGCATGGTTTTTTAACTTAAAAAAGTGAATCCTCCTCACCATTTCAGTTTTGTAAGAATCCATAATAACCTATATTATGTGTATGAAAAGTCTTTTCAAATAGTTAAAGTAAATCTAACACTTCTGTGAGTCTTTTCCCGGTTACATAATCATAAAAATAAAATCAAATTAAAATGTTTAATACTGTATATTAACAGTAATGTGTTCTTATTTTTAGTTAGAGTATTCCTCATGGGTAGTGAATGCTACACAGCTGCATTTGTGATAAAATTCAAAAAGAAAAACTTTATGAGGGAAAGATATTAAATATTAGGTTATATATCATAAAAAATAATATGACTAATCAGAAAAAGGGACATTTGATGCTATCTTTATTTTACACTTTCCTTACTGTATTTTAGGGGTATATAGTTTATAACTTTTCTAATTGAAGCAGGGCTTGATTTACAATTTTCTGGTAGTCTTAGGTGTATGGCAAACTGGACATCTCCTCTCCTTTTGGTAGCTGTAACTTTTTTGTTGTTATAGGCCTATTTCTGTTTTGTAAATAAGTTAATTTGTATCATTGTTTTAGATTCCACATGTAAGTGACATCATATGATATTTGTCTTTCTCCATCTGGCTTACTTCATTTAAAGTCTGATAATCTCTAGGTCTATCCATAGTGCTGCAAATTGCATTGCTACATTCTTTTTTATGGCTATGTAGTATTCCATTGTGTATATATGTACCACAGTTTCTTTATCCTTTCATCTGTCAATGGACATTTAGGCTGCTTCAATGTCTTGCCTGTTGTAAATAGTGATACAATGCATGTACCTTTTCAGATTATAGTTTTCTCTGAATATATGCCTAGTAGTGGTATTCCTGGGTCATGTGATACTGCTTTTTTTTAGCTTTTAAGGGACCTCCATACTACCCTCCATAGCAATTGTACCAACTTACATTCCCACCAACAATATAAGAGGGTTCCTTTTCTCCACACCCTCCCCTGCATTTATTGTTTATTAAACTTTCTCATGATGGCCATTTGGACAGGTTGACAATTTTTTTAAGCCAACTTCTGATACCTTGATTCTCTTATTATTCCCCAGAAGACAGCATTATAAAATTTTATGGGATATAGTCAATATTAAACATAATAGATACTGATTGTATTTTTTAGAGACTATTTCTAATGAATGATATCCTTCACCAAGCTATTTATTTCTTACACACACTGGATCTATATCATTCATATGTATACTTCTAAGCATTATTTAAAAGACAATTCCATGTTGACTATCAGGCCGTTCCTCATACTACTATTTATTTTAACTGACACCATCAACAGTGGTAAATGTGATGATTATTCTTTAAAAAAGACATATGATATGGTAACACCACAGAGAATGATAGGCATGTAGACATTGCTATCTTAAACTTATATTGTGCCACACTGAAATTTACCCTTTTGTTCATTGGGAAATACTTCTATAGATGTAGAGAAGAGTGTCTAGCAATATTTCTGTAGCTATCCTTGCATACTAACAGCTTGTAGAAAGAAATTCAGTGCATCCTATTTTTTCTCATTTATGTATACTTTTAACAAGTATGTTTTGACACATAGACAATGGACATGACGTAGTTCCAGAAGTTGAACTGATAAAAATATGGTATTTTAAAATCACTCTTTATGCGGTTGTTTATCAAAATTTATTTTCTTGCATTAAGATATATAATTTTAAATTTTGTACACAAAGATGTATACATTATCAGTTTGTTCACTGAAAATGCCCTTATCAGAGCAAAGGCCAATTTTGGATTAACTGAATTCACATATTATACATTTCATATAGTTTGTCTCAATTTGTTAATATATTCCAGTGATTAAATTTTATTAAGAAAGTGTCTATCTATATTTATTCATCCTAACCCTTGTATGTCACTTTAATCCTTGAGTCTACTAATAAGGATTATTGCCTTTACTAAGTATCTGATTGGGATTCAGGATTATTGCTTTTATAAGTGTCGACCCCATAGTTGGTCATTGTATGTTATTAAACTTTCTCATGATGGCAACATATATGGACAGAGGGTTCCTTTTCTCCACACCCTCCCCTGCATTTATTGTTTATTAAACTTTCTCATGATGGCCATTTGGACAGGTTGACAATTTTTTTAAGCCAACTTCTGATACCTTGATTCTCTTATTATTCCCCAGAAGACAGCATTATAAAATTTTATGGGATATAGTCAATATTAAACATAATAGATACTGATTGTATTTTTTAGAGACTATTTCTAATGAATGATATCCTTCACCAAGCTATTTATTTCTTACACACACTGGATCTATATCATTCATATGTATACTTCTAAGCATTATTTAAAAGACAATTCCATGTTGACTATCAGGCCGTTCCTCATACTACTATTTATTTTAACTGACACCATCAACAGTGGTAAATGTGATGATTATTCTTTAAAAAAGACATATGATATGGTAACACCACAGAGAATGATAGGCATGTAGACATTGCTATCTTAAACTTATATTGTGCCACACTGAAATTTACCCTTTTGTTCATTGGGAAATACTTCTATAGATGTAGTGAAGAGTGTCTAGCAATATTTCTGTAACTAACATTGCTTACAAAAAGCTTGTAGAAAGAAATTCAGTGGATCCTATTTTTTCTCATTTATGTATACTTTTAACAAGTATGTTTTGACACATAGACAATGGACATGACGTAGTTCCAGAAGTTGAACTGATAAAAATATGGTATTTTAAAATCACTCTTTATGCGGTTGTTTATCAAAATTTATTTTCTTGCATTAAGATATATAATTTTAAATTTTGTACACAAAGATGTATACATTATCAGTTTGTTCACTGAAAATGCCCTTATCAGAGCAAAGGCCAATTTTGGATTAACTGAATTCACATATTATACATTTCATATAGTTTGTCTCAATTTGTTAATATATTCCAGTGATTAAATTTTATTAAGAAAGTGTCTATCTATATTTATTCATCCTAACCCTTGTATGTCACTTTAATCCTTGAGTCTACTAATAAGGATTATTGCCTTTTACTAAGTATCTGATTGGGAATTAGCGCATCCAATTATTCATTTAGTGATTCAATATATATTTTTTTTAATTTAAAGCACATTTGAAACGTATTTTGTATCAAGTACTTTGCTCTTACAGTCAAAGAAATGAACCAGGCACAGTTGTTTTCATGAAATAAATAATCTAGCAACTAGTTGGGCAGATTGAAAGGAAAATTGTCAATGTTAACAAGATTTAGGAATGAGTGGGAAAACAGAAAAAATATTGGTCAATTTAAATAGAGGCAGCCACAGAAACTTTGTTAAAAAAGGGAAAAATGTGTTAAGTAAATCAAAATTGGAACATACTTATATAGGTAATGAAGGAAGGAGCACAAGGTAAAGTTTAACAGGCAAGGATGTTCAAATTGTATCAAATATTTTGTTACTATTGGGCAGAGTATTATGGGTACAAGGAGACTTTTTTTTTTTTTTTTTTTAAGTAAAATGTTAGGTTGTATAAACATTAATCTGTAAGTGAATAATGACTAGAAATAGATGATATTGGCTAGAGCATTGACACTAAGTTTGAGATATACTAATATATAAATAAGTAGGATTGGGGGGACTTAACATCATACAGTAGATCTTAAATGACAAATATTATAACTCTGAAAGGTCCTTTTAGTTGATATTAGAAAGAGACTAGATGAAAACTGGCAAGATATGAAGAAGGTATAAACAGAGCCTTTTTTCCGAATGAAATAGAATGACTAGATTCATCTTTTAAAAAGTAAACAGTGGACAAATATTGTTTTAAATATTGGATCACATCCAACAGAGAACCTTGATCATTGATAGAGGGTAAAACTAGTGAGGGTACCCTGCAGTTGCCCTAGGAGCTTATCTATAGTGTTTCTAGGTTCTAGCACTTGGAGGCGGAACACAGGTGAAGCCCAAAAGTCGGCTTACTTTGAAGAGATAAAGTTGAATTTGGGGAGCAAAAGAAATCTAATGCTTGCCAGACAGGCCGAGCAAGGGAGAAATAAAAAAGAAATCTTTAAAAAAAAAGGATTAACTGAATTCACATATTATACATTTCATATAGTTTGTCTCAATTTGTTAATATATTCCAGTGATTAAATTTTATTAAGATAGTGTCTATCTATAGTTATTCATCCTAACCCTTGTATGTCACTTTAATCCTTGAGTCTACTAATAAGGATTATTGCCTTTACTAAGTATCTGATTGGGAATTAGCGCATCCAATTATTCATTTAGTGATTCAATATATATTTTTTTTAATTTAAAGCACATTTGAAACGTATTTTGTATCAAGTACTTTGCTCTTACAGTCAAAGAAATGAACCAGGCACAGTTGTTTTCATGAAATAAATAATCTAGCAACTAGTTGGGCAGATTGAAAGGAAAATTGTCAATGTTAACAAGATTTAGGAATGAGTGGGAAAACAGAAAAAATATTGGTCAATTTAAATAGAGGCAGCCACAGAAACTTTGTTAAAAAGGAAATATGTGTTAAGTAAATCAAAATTGGAACATACTTATATAGGTAATGAAGGAAGGAGCACAAGGTAAAGTTTAACAGGCAAGGATGTTCAAATTGTATCAAATATTTTGTTACTATTGGGCAGAGTATTATGGGTACAAGGAGACTTTTTTTTTTTTTTTTTTTAAGTAAAATGTTAGGTTGTATAAACATTAATCTGTAAGTGAATAATGACTAGAAATAGATGATATTGGCTAGAGCATTGACACTAAGTTTGAGATATACTAATATATAAATAAGTAGGATTGGGGGGACTTAACATCATACAGTAGATCTTAAATGACAAATATTATAACTCTGAAAGGTCCTTTTAGTTGATATTAGAAAGAGACTAGATGAAAACTGGCAAGATATGAAGAAGGTATAAACAGAGCCTTTTTTCCGAATGAAATAGAATGACTAGATTCATCTTTTAAAAAGTAAACAGTGGACAAATATTGTTTTAAATATTGGATCACATCCAACAGAGAACCTTGATCATTGATAGAGGGTAAAACTAGTGAGGGTACCCTGCAGTTGCCCTAGGAGCTTATCTATAGTGTTTCTAGGTTCTAGCACTTGGAGGCGGAACACAGGTGAAGCCCAAAAGTCGGCTTACTTTGAAGAGATAAAGTTGAATTTGGGGAGCAAAAGAAATCTAATGCTTGCCAGACAGGCCGCAGACAAGGGAGACTATACTGACAAAAAGAAATGAAATCTATAGAAGTTGTAAAAGGCAAGAAAATGAATTCTTACTGGATACCTCTTCAAAGGAATACAGCTCTGCTAACACTGATTCTAGCCCACTGATGCTTCAAATTTCTGACATCCAGAACTCTAAGATCATACATTTGTATGGTGTTAAGTGACTAAGTTACAACAGCAATAGAAACTATTTCAAGAAGCTAACACTATCTGATTTGAGAATGTATCTATCAGCATTAACAAAATTTAGAGAAAATGAGAAAACAACAAAAAAACAGTAGTCAATTCAAATAGAGCCAGCTATGGAAACTGTTTCTTAAAGTAGTAAATATGTGTTAAAAAATCAAGAAATCAAGATTGAGGAGATGTTTCTATTGGCAATGAAGGAAGGAACACAAGTTAGAAATAGGTGAGGATAGTCAAATTATATCAGCTACGTTGTTGTTCTTGATCATAAATTATTATGTGTGAAAAGAGCAATAGCAAAATTTGTAAGACATTTCATTGGTGAATAAAGTGTTTTCAACAAATTGTGCTGGAAAATTTGGATATCCAGGTGGGAAGGAAGTGAAATACATATGCCAGAACTTACCAAATTGTATGCTTCATATTTAGTTTTGTTTTTTGTTTTTTATGTATATATTATGAATGTTTTTTAATATATATTTCATATGTAGTTAATTGTATATGGATTATATCTAAATGAAACTGCTAGATATTTTAAAAGCTCTTGAGTAACTCTCAGCTTCTCTAATAACCTATCATGTGTTTACTTTATTAGTTACTTGTATTAATTCAAGATTATACCCTTCTTCTTTCCTGGGTCTACAGTGTTTTACCTCCAAGATAGTTGTGTATCTTGCTCTGTCACTTTATGTACATGTTCTGGACAAGTGGAATCTGCAAAAGGAGCTGTTCCTTACCAAGTAGTCCACTGTGTCTGGAGTAGATTGTCATTAGTGGAACAAGGTAGTAATATAGTTATTGTTGTTCAGTCTCTAAGTTGGATTTGTCTCTTTGCACACTATCAGTTGCAGCACACCAGACTTCCCTGTCCTTCACTGTCTCCTAGAGTTTGTCATAGGGTCAAAGGTTTCGATATGACTGAACACAAGCACTATAGAAATATCTAGAATTAAGTGTTGCAGATTCTTGTTACCAGTGTAATGACTCTTTTATTTCCTTGGCGTAAAATGAGTCATTGGAGGATTTAACCATTGGTTGCATACCTTATTCCATCATAGGGAAACTGACAAACTTTAATAGGATCGTTCTAGCTGCCATGTTAAGTGGGATTATAGATGGACAGTAGTGGAAACAGGGAACCAGTTAGAGATGCTAGTGGTTGGAACAAGCTGTTAGATTTATCTCTATTAATCTATCTGTATTAATTTTATAGAGTAATTCACTTCTAGAAATATTAACTACATAATATGATACTATATAGAAGTATTACTTTGAGGCTTCCCTGGTGGTCCAGTGGGTAAGGACACTGCCTTGCAGTGCAAGGGGTGCTGGTTTGATCCCTGGCCTGGGAGGATCCCACGTGCTGTGGAGCAGCTGGACCAATGTGTCCAACTGTTGAGTCAGAACTCTGGAGTGCATGTGCCCAGAGCCAGTGCTCTGAGACAAGAAAGGCCACTGCGATGGGAGACCCACACAGGCCAAAGAACAAAGATGGATGAAAATACATAAATGAAAGACCAATAGAAGTGGCCAAAAAAAAAGTATTACTTTGTGCTGACTAAATCCTCCAAAATCCTCTCTTCAATATGTTGTAGACCCTTACTTGTCAAGAATTCCTAGCAAAATCTTTGATTTAAAATAGCTTAAATTAGATAAAATCAATTTTTAAAATTGTACAATTTGAGTATGCCACCATATGTGTGTTTTCATTGTTTTTGGATTGTCATGTTTCTGGTTGTTGACTTGCTTGCATTATCTTGGCTCATAATAGTGATAGCTAATATGTAAACAGATACAGGTAGATAAATATGCTGGTCTGGTGGCATAGGCTTGACAATGAATTGTGGATGGTGTCATGTTTATTCATGATATTCCTGTAACTGGCTTTTGTTATGTATAAATTGAGCTAGTTGGACACCTGGTTCTTTCTAAGCTCTAGGGATAACATGTCTAAAATTCAAGACAGTTGCATTTTGAAGAGCATCTTTTGTGATAGTTTTGTGATAACCTGCAAAGTTTTTCTTTCTTTAGTTGTTGTAGAGAACTGCCCAAGATAAACAACTTCCTTAAAGTGATTAAAGTTCTGTACAATTTTAGCCTCAAAATTCTGTATCCATTGCATTAGAGAAAATCAAGTTTGAAAAATTAAGAAAAATGAGAAGAACTTGATACTGTTTTTTTTTTGCCCATTTGCTTTTATCTGATGATAAACAAATGTTCTACCCAATATTAAAATGACAATTCTACTAGCAGCTTTTCTTAGGTTACCAGACCATTATGGTAGGCTTCATGATGGTATCCATACACATGGGACTGGACTAGTGACTTAGTTCTAATAGATACAACACTGCAAAACCTATGGAATGCCACTCTAAGTTTAGGTTACAGAGAGGACGTGGCTATGTTTATGTGCTTCCTTGTCAGTTTATTTTGAGGGAAGCCAGCCGATGTAATATGAACTGACCTGACTTTCACATAGCGGGAGAATTGAGGTGCCCACTAGTAAATAGGACAATGAGTTCTGCAGTTCAACAGCCCACAAGGAGGTGAATCCTGTTAACAGGCATGTGAAATATTGGAAGTCTACTCTTCCCTGGGCGAGCCTCCCAGCCAGCACATTGACTACAGCCTTGTAACTACATTAAGCCATAGGACACAGATAAACTTATGTCCAGATTCCTAATCTACAGAAATGCTACAGTAGTACAATTTGTTGTGCTATTAAGAGAAGGACAAATACAGTATATTAACACATATATATGGAATCTAGTAGGATGGTGATGATAGCGCATGCAGTGAAGCGACGGAAAGACAGACATGGACAGTGGCATTGTGGAGAAGGAACAGAAGGTGGGAGGCGTAAAGGAAGTAGCATGAAGGCCTGTACTATCATAAGTGAAGAAAATAGATCTAGTCATTGCTCTGTGAGAAAAGGGGATCCTTCAGGGGTGCTGTGTGATGGTTGGGAGGGGTGGGAAGTGGGGGATATACATATGACTAATCTGGGAACTTTCATATCTGTAAACAACAAAACTTTGTAAAAGCTAAAAGCAAAATAAAGGTTTAATATATATATATATATATATATATATATATATATATTTATTTTTGACTTTGTGGGCTTTTCCCTAGTGACGAGCAGTGGCTACTCTCTAGCTGCTGTGTGCAAGCTTCTCACTGTGGTGGCTTCTCATGTTGCAGAGCAATGGACTCTAGGGCGTGTGGGCTTCCATACGTGCGGCACATGGTCTCCAGAGCACAGGCTCAGTAGTACAGCGGCGTTAGTTGCTATGAGCCATGTTGGATCTTCTCACAGCATGGATCAAACCTGTGTCTCCTGTATTGGTAAATGGATTCTTTATCCCTGAGCTTCCAGGGAAGCCATGTCATTGGTTGTTTTTAGCTGCTAATTTTTGAGGTAAATTTTTTGTACAGCATTTTATGACTAATACATTCTCCAATTTGTCATGTGATATAGCACATTTAAAATTACCCTTTTATATTGAGATAAACCTGCTTAGAGCATGATATGAAGCTTTGTTTCTTAAATTATTATTTTAAAGGTGTAAGTCTTTTGAGCAATCTCCAGTTTCACCTATGCATAAAAAGTTAAATAAGCATAGATGTAAAATTGCTTTGAATATTTTTGGTTATTATAGTGTCAATATTAGGTCAGTCTTGTTATAACAAAAAATACACCAGAGAATAGAGTAAAATGGGAGGTCCCTAGGGTCCCTAGGGGTCATGGATATGATTATTTTCTTTATAGCTAGAGTGCATGGTATCAGGAGATATTTTTTAGAATTCTACTATTATTTGCATACTAGGATCATGTTCCCTCTTGTGTGAAATGCTTCCCTATATATTAAGTATAATTGCTAATTTAAAATGACAGTCATTTCCACACCAAAAGCTATCTTTCAAAGATATCCTTTTATTTGCATGCTTTAATCTGCCAAACACTTCCCTAAATGTGTACCCCATGGGACATTAAACCTCCTCCTTAGCTGCCTGGTTGTGTGGTACAGGCATCTCTGAATTTGGTTTTTGGCTAATAGCTCTATTACTTTTCATGCTGAGTCCAAAGCTTTCCCTCCTTCAATCTTTACTTTTGCCAACTGGAAAATTTTCTATCACGTCAAGAAAACCCACTGTGCAGTGTGCTTAGGGAATGGGCCCTCTCTTGTTGACTGACAGGTATTCAATAGAGGAAAGAGCCACAGGGAGATGCCGATACGTATTAAGCTCACTGAAGAGAATATGCTTTGTATTTCAAAATGTCACTTTTCTTCGAGTTCAGTGGGAGTGAGTAGCTATAATAAGGTAATTTCTAGAGGGAACCATACTGTAGTTCATTGTATAAATAATTGATTTGATCAGCTGAAATTATTGTGCCTAGTCCTGAATGACCTTTCAGATGAATTGCTGGGTTTTCACTACAAAAGCAACGAAAGCGTATAGTAAGATGTCAAAAAATATCCATATACAGTATTTTTCTATAAAAAAGGGAATATTTACATGGTATTATTTCCCTAGAATAGCTAAAATATGATCACTTGTTTGCCTGTGTACAAAGTACAGACAGCATATCTTGGTTTTTATTCTTATGTTCAAGGTCAAATGCTAACAGTACATTATTTCAACCATTTTTAATATGACTGTTTTAAAGAATAGCTTTGAAACTTTAGAAACAAAATCATAAATAAGATTACACTACAGGAAAATTTTTAAAGAGTTAGTTGGTCTTTTTTTGGTTATATGATTATTTTCAAAAATACACCAGAGAATAGAGTAAAATGGGAGGTCCCTAGGGTCCCTAGGGGTCATGGATATGATTATTTTCTTTATAGCTAGAGTGCATGGTATCAGGAGATATTTTTTAGAATTCTACTATTATTTGCATACTAGGATCATGTTCCCTCTTGTGTGAAATGCTTCCCTATATATTAAGTATAATTGCTAATTTAAAATGACAGTCATTTCCACACCAAAAGCTATCTTTCAAAGATATCCTTTTATTTGCATGCTTTAATCTGCCAAACACTTCCCTAAATGTGTACCCCATGGGACATTAAACCTCCTCCTTAGCTGCCTGGTTGTGTGGTACAGGCATCTCTGAATTTGGTTTTTGGCTAATAGCTCTATTACTTTTCATGCTGAGTCCAAAGCTTTCCCTCCTTCAATCTTTACTTTTGCCAACTGGAAAATTTTCTATCACGTCAAGAAAACCCACTGTGCAGTGTGCTTAGGGAATGGGCCCTCTCTTGTTGACTGACAGGTATTCAATAGAGGAAAGAGCCACAGGGAGATGCCGATACGTATTAAGCTCACTGAAGAGAATATGCTTTGTATTTCAAAATGTCACTTTTCTTCGAGTTCAGTGGGAGTGAGTAGCTATAATAAGGTAATTTCTAGAGGGAACCATACTGTAGTTCATTGTATAAATAATTGATTTGATCAGCTGAAATTATTGTGCCTAGTCCTGAATGACCTTTCAGATGAATTGCTGGGTTTTCACTACAAAAGCAACGAAAGCGTATAGTAAGATGTCAAAAAATATCCATATACAGTATTTTTCTATAAAAAAGGGAATATTTACATGGTATTATTTCCCTAGAATAGCTAAAATATGATCACTTGTTTGCCTGTGTACAAAGTACAGACAGCATATCTTGGTTTTTATTCTTATGTTCAAGGTCAAATGCTAACAGTACATTATTTCAACCATTTTTAATATGACTGTTTTAAAGAATAGCTTTGAAACTTTAGAAACAAAATCATAAATAAGATTACACTACAGGGAAATGATTTTGTTTCTCAAGATGAAGACTTTACACATATATCTGAATCATTTCTGTTAGAAAATTAACAAACACACTTGAATTCTGCACAATGATAGAGTTTAATGTCTCACCGTGGTCTCATCCCAAACTTTCTTTCCCAAACCTCATTATAATGTACCACTGATGTCTGTTCAAATAGATTGTATTCTCTTTCTGCTCAGAAATTTTACATACTTAATCACATTGTCTTTCCTTCATATGCTCATTCAACACTTAGGCTCATTTGAAATTATAGAACAGTATTGCTCTTTGTTAAGTATTATCTATATAATACAGAGATAGAGATAATTTTAAAATTACCCATCCACGGTTCCCCTAATCCCTGTTTCATTCTTCCACTCTCAGTGTGTAACCATGATCCATAGTTTGTCTTTTCCCGGATCTTTTGGTTTTTTTTGGTTTGCTTTTATTTTTTGAAACCCAGAGTTGTTTTTTTTTTTTTTTTTTTTAAATGCACACTTTGCCCCTTTGCATTGTGGCTTTACAGCTAATGAATCAAAGGTGGGCTATGCTTTTGTTCCCTTTATATCTGGGCTGGCCTTGCAACTTGCTTTGACGAACAGAACATGGGAGAAGTAAGATCATGCCTGTTGGGAGCCGAGGGACTCTCTCTGCAGGGACTCTTCCTAGCAGCTTCTGAGCCTGAGCCAGCCTGGATGGTGAAAGAACATGCAGAAAGGATGTGCCATCCTAGAACCACTAGCACTGACAGTTCAAGACAAGAAGCATCATCTAGATAGAACCAATCCAAATTGCCCCCTGTAGAATTAAGGGATAAATAAATGGTCAGTTTATTTAAGCTGAAAAAAAAAAAGCACACTTAAGTATATATCTCTCCATGTCTATGACTAAACATATATATATACTCAAAAATATATATTCATGAGTATACTTAATATACCTATTCACAGAAACAGTTTATTTCTGTTTTAACACAAAAGAGATCATTTGGTGCATATTTTCCAGTTAGCAATTATCACTTTAATACCTCTTAAACAAGCTTTTCTCTTTTCATAGTATAGTTTTAATTATGAATGTTATGTGTGCAGGAAAGTGTCTTGTAGTATAGAGTGAAAATATAAGTTCTGTACTTATACTAGAAGTTTCTTTTCAATAATCTTGAAATGTTTCTGTCTAATTCTTCTTAGTAGTTTTCCAGTATTTCATTGATGGATGCACTGTTCAATTGTTTTCTTTCATCCCAAACTTTCTTTCCCAAACCTCATTATAATGTACCACTGATGTCTGTTCAATTTATCTCTTTCTGCTCAGAAATTTTACATACTTAATCACATTGTCTTTCCTTCATATGCTCATTCAACACTTAGGCTCATTTGAAATTATAGAACAGTATTGCTCTTTGTTAAGTATTATCTATATAATACAGAGATAGAGATAATTTTAAAATTACCCATCCACGGTTCCCCTAATCCCTGTTTCATTCTTCCACTCTCAGTGTGTAACCATGATCCATAGTTTGTCTTTTCCCGGATCTTTTGGTTTTTTTTGGTTTGCTTTTATTTTTTGAAACCCAGAGTTGTTTTTTTTTTTTTTTTTTTTAAATGCACACTTTGCCCCTTTGCATTGTGGCTTTACAGCTAATGAATCAAAGGTGGGCTATGCTTTTGTTCCCTTTATATCTGGGCTGGCCTTGCAACTTGCTTTGACGAACAGAACATGGGAGAAGTAAGATCATGCCTGTTGGGAGCCGAGGGACTCTCTCTGCAGGGACTCTTCCTAGCAGCTTCTGAGCCTGAGCCAGCCTGGATGGTGAAAGAACATGCAGAAAGGATGTGCCATCCTAGAACCACTAGCACTGACAGTTCAAGACAAGAAGCATCATCTAGATAGAACCAATCCAAATTGCCCCCTGTAGAATTAAGGGATAAATAAATGGTCAGTTTATTTAAGCTGAAAAAAAAAAAAGCACACTTAAGTATATATCTCTCCATGTCTATGACTAAACATATATATATACTCAAAAATATATATTCATGAGTATACTTAATATACCTATTCACAGAAACAGTTTATTTCTGTTTTAACACAAAAGAGATCATTTGGTGCATATTTTCCAGTTAGCAATTATCACTTTAATACCTCTTAAACAAGCTTTTCTCTTTTCATAGTATAGTTTTAATTATGAATGTTATGTGTGCAGGAAAGTGTCTTGTAGTATAGAGTGAAAATATAAGTTCTGTACTTATACTAGAAGTTTCTTTTCAATAATCTTGAAATGTTTCTGTCTAATTCTTCTTAGTAGTTTTCCAGTATTTCATTGATGGATGCACTGTTCAATTGTTAATTGATTTTGGTGATTTTTTTTCTGCTTTCCTTTCTCTTGTCTATAAGCTTTTCATTCATTTCTTTAAATGTTTCCTATCAGCATCCTCAAGTACTAAATAGTGATAGTAAAAATGAAGCCTCTGGAAAAGGCACATTTACAGAGCTGAAATGGCCTGAACCTAGGAGGCATACCTTTGGATCTAGCTATTGAATGTTTGAACTCCTTACCGCCTGACTTCAGGTCATTATAAACCTACTTTCTACCATCTGATCATGTAAGCTTTGAGTCTACTCTGATAATATAGTGGTCAGCTTCAGCAGCTCCAAGGTTGCTGTAATTGAGGGCAACAACTTGGGGGAAATATTGGTAAAGTCAAGAATAAAGTTAGCCAGTCTTAGAAGCTGGGTAAGGAATCTGCCTGCAGTGCAGGAGACCCTGGTCAATTCCTGAGTCGGGAAGATCCCCTGGAGAAGGGACAGGATACCCACTCCAGTATTCTTGCCTGGAGAATCCTATGGACAGAGTAGCCTAGCAGGCTACAGTCCATAGAGTCGCAAAGAGTTGGACACAACTGAAGCAACTAACATACACACAGTCAGTTTTTACATTCCTGGTCTGTTTTTTTACTTTATATGAAGATGACTCTACCATTTGAGTCTGAGAAAGGGGATGTATCCAGCACAATTTACCATGACATGACCTGTGTATGTGGAGAATTCTTTAAATTCTCCACATACATAATCTGACCCTATTTAATTCAAGAGCCTCATCTTAAGCCACTATGCTGTATCCATGTGAATAATCTTACAGTGTTTCCAATGAACAAAGCACATCTGTAATTGGAGACCTTCAGGTAGGCTGCCGTCTGTTCAGAGGGCTCCCCATTTGGCCAGTCCCCTTAACTTGGCTATAAACATATCTTTAGCCTCCAGTTACAAGGTCAGATCTGAGTTCATACCTCCAACCCCCACCACCCTCAGCTCCCTGGCCAGCTAAAGAAAGAAAAAAAAAATGGCACACAATTTGTAAGAACTATAAGCTCTATAAGGATTGTCATTTATATAGACATTGCCTGACAGTGTGTCATTCATATACTAGGCACTCCATAAATATTTGTTGAAGAAAGGAACGTTGAAATGGGGAAATAAGAAGAAAAACAATGGGGTTTTAGAGCTTGTTAATTATAACAGCGAGAAAGTGAATATACAAGTAGGTAATGACTAGATGATCTATGACAATAGAATGCTCACCTAGAAGCCCAGGAAGCCAGATCACAGCTTCTGCAACAGCAGGCTCAGAACACTCAGGACTTGGTCAACAGCTGCCACTGTGCATATTTTTGCCCTTGTTTCCCAACTCAGGAGAAAAAAAAAAGAAAGAGGGAGAGAAAGCTAATTGTGCATTTCTCCCTATTCCAACAACCTGTAATCAGAAATCTGTGAAGGCTTCTCTTTTTCACTGTACAGCTGTCCCACTCCTTGCTTGCTTTCAAATCTCTGCCAAGATCAAATGGTGTTAGCTGACTCCTTGCTATAGCAAACTGTAGAGAAATAGGCTCTGTTTTGGCACAGTGGTAAAGAATTCACCTGCTGATGCAGGAGACACAAGAGATGTGTGTTCAATCTCTGTGTCAGGAAGATTCCCTGGAGTAGGAAATGACAATCCACTCCAGTATTTTTGCCTGGAAAATTCCATGCACAAATGAGCCTGAGGGGCTACAGTCCATGGAGTAGCAGAGAATTGGGCAGGACTGAGCACGCATGTACTCAGCCTTTCCTCATTTTGTTGGCTGCCTTTTAGTTCCATAGCATGTATGAGTGTAACAAATAATTTTGTAGCAGTACAAAATATGGGAACATGAGCAACTTTGATACACCAGGGAAGAGTAATGATGTGATCAGAATGATAGGTTAGCAGAAATTTGTTCTTAAATTCCACATTGAAAATTCATGATGACTGGTAGGTTGAAAATTTGAGAAATTTAAATTTTTACTAATTTAAAATATTTTTAAAAAATAGTAAAAAAATTTCTTTCATGAATGCTTTCCTTGGTTGTTGGCAATAGTCAGAACCTATATAGAGTTGCTTTAAGAGTTCTACTCAAATATCATTATTATATTATTCACCAGCATATATCATGAGCTGTTTAACTTCATAAATATTTTACTTTTATACAGGTCTTCACATTATAAAGCAAATAAAGTTAATGCATCCCCATATAGCCAGTTGCTAATAATTTTTTATAAATTTATTCAGCAGATTTTCATATAAGAACACATCTTAGGAAATTCACACTAATTAGAGCATACTACCTGCATGAAAAATGCATACATGAGAAATGCTATTAATGGAGATATAAATAATTTGTACAACTTGAGGTCATAAAATGTTCTCTGTTGGGAAAATCAAATAAGAAACAGTGAATAAGATGGCATTTAATCTGCTGTCTGAAAAGTGTTTGTAAATTGATTAGACTATAAGTGGAATGAAGCAACAGAAAAGTATCAAACCAGAAAACGAAATCAGAGAGATAGGAAATAGGTGCTCCAGAGAGCTCTGAGTGTGGGCAGAGTAGTTAAAAGGCAGTTTCACTAGAATATAGGTCTCATAAAGGGAAAAGTGCAGATAAAAGCCTGGAAACATAGGTTAGATTCAGATTGTAAAGTAAGCACTTATTATGAATTATTGTAATGGACCAAACAGGCAGACAGTGCAGAGTGGGTCATTCAACTCTATTCTACCTCTATTATAACTGGTCCTCCTTCAAGTTAGAGGCTGTAAAGCTAAGGACTACATTTCCTGGACTAGTTTTTTAGTTCAGTTCCAACTTTGACCTAGCTTCTGCTAAGCAGACACAGCTCTGTGCATTCAGAATACTGCTGATTTACAATTTGTGAGCACCTGGGCATGTGTAGGAGTGATTTAAAACTGCCCCTATTGCCCCCCCCCCTCCCCTACCCAAGGAGGATAAGGAGAGATGCAAGAAAGAAGAAGCCATACTCCAGATTAGTAGGTGGCAGTTTTAATAAGCCAGGGCACTTACATAAGAGGCCTGTCTTGGGCATTTGTAGGAAGAGGAGATCTCCACATGTGCCCCAGGATCTCGTTTATTGAGAGGTCTTCATGGGATCACTCATGTGTTCAGTCCAGATAGACTCTGTGCTGAGCTACTCTCATGAGGCTGTGATTGCACAGGTCTAGCTTGGGAGTCAACCTGCAGTTAGGTCCTCTTGAAGACTTCCTTCAACACTCCACACCTCATGACCAACTCTTAAAATTTTACACGGTTCCTCTTTTTTGACAATGTACCTCAGCAGAGTCAGCAAGGGATGTCACTAGGATGAAGGTGGCTCATCTGGTGGGTCTCTGGCTGTACCGGAGGCAGATACCACAGCAACAATATAAACACATGAGGAAAAAGCACAGGTTAAGATAATGATGTAACAGTATTTTTTCCCCACTAAGAGCCCCGTGATCCAAACCTCCGCTGCTGAGTTGCCTCAGCTAGGGGTTCAGATCACTTAAGATGTTTCTTTGTGTCCTGCTGTGGCTTAGTAAAGATGACATATTAGCAAACTCATCAGGTGTGAACACAACAGGCTATTTGGGTAATGGCTCAGGCGCTGTCTTGTGAGGCAGTAGTAATGTCCAAGGCCATCTTAGTTGGAGAAGAGCTTTTCTCGTTTTTAACTAGAAAAAATAGGTCTCAATAAAGGAAAGGGTTTGGCAAAGAAATAAAAGCCTGGAAACATAGGTTAGATTCAGATTGTAAAGTAAGCACTTATTATGAATTATTGTAATGGACCAAACAGGCAGACAGTGCAGAGTGGGTCATTCAACTCTATTCTACCTCTATTATAACTGGTCCTCCTTCAAGTTAGAGGCTGTAAAGCTAAGGACTACATTTCCTGGACTAGTTTTTTAGTTCAGTTCCAACTTTGACCTAGCTTCTGCTAAGCAGACACAGCTCTGTGCATTCAGAATACTGCTGATTTACAATTTGTGAGCACCTGGGCATGTGTAGGAGTGATTTAAAACTGCCCCTATTGCCCCCCCCCCTCCCCTACCCAAGGAGGATAAGGAGAGATGCAAGAAAGAAGAAGCCATACTCCAGATTAGTAGGTGGCAGTTTTAATAAGCCAGGGCACTTACATAAGAGGCCTGTCTTGGGCATTTGTAGGAAGAGGAGATCTCCACATGTGCCCCAGGATCTCGTTTATTGAGAGGTCTTCATGGGATCACTCATGTGTTCAGTCCAGATAGACTCTGTGCTGAGCTACTCTCATGAGGCTGTGATTGCACAGGTCTAGCTTGGGAGTCAACCTGCAGTTAGGTCCTCTTGAAGACTTCCTTCAACACTCCACACCTCATGACCAACTCTTAAAATTTTACACGGTTCCTCTTTTTTGACAATGTACCTCAGCAGAGTCAGCAAGGGATGTCACTAGGATGAAGGTGGCTCATCTGGTGGGTCTCTGGCTGTACCGGAGGCAGATACCACAGCAACAATATAAACACATGAGGAAAAAGCACAGGTTAAGATAATGATGTAACAGTATTTTTTCCCCACTAAGAGCCCCGTGATCCAAACCTCCGCTGCTGAGTTGCCTCAGCTAGGGGTTCAGATCACTTAAGATGTTTCTTTGTGTCCTGCTGTGGCTTAGTAAAGATGACATATTAGCAAACTCATCAGGTGTGAACACAACAGGCTATTTGGGTAATGGCTCAGGCGCTGTCTTGTGAGGCAGTAGTAATGTCCAAGGCCATCTTAGTTGGAGAAGAGCTTTTCTCGTTATAGACATTTCAGTCTTAAAGGGCAGGCTTTGTAAACTGACATTCAAAGCTTGCTGGGTGAATTTAGTAAGTGTTTCCCAGTGTGCTCTAATGTCTGCCAGGCCAGTGGAGGGAACACAGATGGTGGGCAAATGATTATATCATAGAAAACAGAAAATGTCCTCCTGACCTTGAGGAGGGGGCGGAAACCCAGCGTTTCATCACTGCAGGTGAAACCACAGCTAAGGTTTGTTCCACATAAGCTTTGAGTCCTCTTCCAGGGTACCCAGAAAATACCTGAGCATCACATCAGTCAGTGTTGAAGCAGCTGCTATCCTTTATTTTTTTTTTGGTGGGAAGATAAATGTTTAGACCCCTCACTAGGAGAGAGGGCTGATATAGTCAGTTTGCTGACTCTTGAATGGTAGAGAACTCTGGTGAATGGCATCAGACTTCTTTTTGGCCATGGCTTTGGGTGTTATTTAGAACAACATAGCATGTCATTATCACATTAACCAAGTAAATGAATTTCAAAGGCAGTCTGCCATCTTAGGCAATACACCCCATCCCATTGGAGCACTACAGTGACCATTCTTGCCATGCACCCAACCTACCGTGCTTACTGAAGGGTCAGTTGCTAGGGCTTCTGCCTGGGCTAGGGAATCAGCTTCCTGATTGTCAGGGGTGTCAGCACCTTACGAAACTGGGCGTGAAGACAATCAAAACTGCCTCAGGCTCCCTCAGGCCAACCTAAACGTCTGTCCACATAGCCTGATCCCACAAGGACTGCTCTGAGCTTAGTCCTTTGGCTGCTGTGGTTCATTCCTGTTTCTATCCAGTTTGTGTCAGGTTTGGGCTGAGTAGTGACTGCAGTTCCCGTGGGCTGATGGCCCATCTAGAGCAGCTGTGGCATCATCAGCAATTTTCCCATTCCCTCTCTACAGGCTGCAAGGCTACCATAGGAATAGGTGGGCATTTTAGAAACATTTCTAGAGACAGTGGACTGGCAGACATGTTGTTTCTTTACTGCAAAAGGGAAAGCCACTTAGTCAGAGTGGGGATTTATGCCGTGGCAGAGATGGATCAAGGAAACATTTTCTGAGTCCACAAACTGATATGAAGGGGCTTTTTAATTTTTTTCTTTTTTAACCATGATATGCTGTCCCTTCATGAGAGCTTCTGTCTGGAGGAGTGACTGTGTACACTGCAGAAGAGGGCAAGAAAGTCCTGAAGGTTCCCATTTATTAGAATTCATTCAGGTCTGATATTAACCAGACCTTCACCTTTTGCTTGTTTCCAGGGACCAGTGAAGAATGAGTTCAACATGGGGCCTCTGATTGACCCTGGTAACCATCACTGGAGGCAGTCTTTAGGTGCATCCTGCTCCTGGAGTGTGAGAATCACCTGAATAAGACTATATCCCTGAGGTCTTTGCTGGAGTAACAGGGGCACTGGGGTAGTCAAGTGTTCGGGTTTAAATCTTTCTATAGGATGACCAACACAGCATTGGCTTGCCAGCCTAATGTTTCAGGTGGGGACCTGGAAGCAATGAGGTCAAATCACTTTTTGATCTAGATTACTTTTACTGGACCTGTTACAATCAATTGACATAGACTTTTGGTTTCTTGGGCCTTCCTTGGTGGCTCAGATGGTAAGAAAGTCTGCCTGCAGTGTTGAAGATCTGGGTTCAATCCCTGGGTGAGGAAGATCTCCTAGAGAAGAGAATGGCTACCTACTCCAGTATTCTTGCCTGGAGAATTCCACAGAGGAGCCCTAGAGGGCTACAGTCCATGGGGTCGCAGAGAGCAACTAATGTTGTCATTTTACTTTTTTTTTTTTTTTTTTTGGTTTCGTGACTTTCCTGTCTGTCTTGGATCTTTCCTCCAGCTAGCACCAGTTCCAAGTTCCCATGTCAGTTTTCCCCAGATCAGCAATGGACTTTTGTACACCATAAATGTCTTGTCCAACACCTGGGTCAGCATGTGCATCAGATGCTGAGGGTAAACTGGAGAATGTTGGCTTTCATTCTTACAGTGAATGTGGCCAGATCAGGACCTTCAAAAATAGGAGCACAGATGGCCTATTTCATTCCCAAATGAAAAGACAGTGATAGACACTAGGTCGTATTCAACAGTTTTGTGACTCCATGGCCTGCCAGACTGGAAAATTTTTTATGCCACTTAGTCAGAGTGGGGATTTATGCCGTGGCAGAGATGGATCAAGGAAACATTTTCTGAGTCCACAAACTGATATGAAGGGCTTTTTAATTTTTTTCTTTTTTAACCATGATATGCTGTCCCTTCATGAGAGCTTCTGTCTGGAGGAGTGACTGTGTACACTGCAGAAGAGGGCAAGAAAGTCCTGAAGGTTCCCATTTATTAGAATTCATTCAGGTCTGATATTAACCAGACCTTCACCTTTTGCTTGTTTCCAGGGACCAGTGAAGAATGAGTTCAACATGGGGCCTCTGATTGACCCTGGTAACCATCACTGGAGGCAGTCTTTAGGTGCATCCTGCTCCTGGAGTGTGAGAATCACCTGAATAAGACTATATCCCTGAGGTCTTTGCTGGAGTAACAGGGGCACTGGGGTAGTCAAGTGTTCGGGTTTAAATCTTTCTATAGGATGACCAACACAGCATTGGCTTGCCAGCCTAATGTTTCAGGTGGGGACCTGGAAGCAATGAGGTCAAATCACTTTTTGATCTAGATTACTTTTACTGGACCTGTTACAATCAATTGACATAGACTTTTGGTTTCTTGGGCCTTCCTTGGTGGCTCAGATGGTAAGAAAGTCTGCCTGCAGTGTTGAAGATCTGGGTTCAATCCCTGGGTGAGGAAGATCTCCTAGAGAAGAGAATGGCTACCTACTCCAGTATTCTTGCCTGGAGAATTCCACAGAGGAGCCCTAGAGGGCTACAGTCCATGGGGTCGCAGAGAGCAACTAATGTTGTCATTTTACTTTTTTTTTTTTTTTTTTTGGTTTCGTGACTTTCCTGTCTGTCTTGGATCTTTCCTCCAGCTAGCACCAGTTCCAAGTTCCCATGTCAGTTTTCCCCAGATCAGCAATGGACTTTTGTACACCATAAATGTCTTGTCCAACACCTGGGTCAGCATGTGCATCAGATGCTGAGGGTAAACTGGAGAATGTTGGCTTTCATTCTTACAGTGAATGTGGCCAGATCAGGACCTTCAAAAATAGGAGCACAGATGGCCTATTTCATTCCCAAATGAAAAGACAGTGATAGACACTAGGTCGTATTCAACAGTTTTGTGACTCCATGGCCTGCCAGACTTTTCTGCCCATGGGATTTCCCAGGCATAAATACTGGAGTTGGTTGCCATTTCCTTCTCCAGTTTCCTTCCTAACACTCTAATAAGTTGTGCCTCCTCTGTAGATTCCCAAGGTCCTATGTGCTTGGGGAGATCCTCCTCTTTGGGCCATGGCTCCCTGCAGGATAGAATAACCCAGTCTATCTGGGAATCGTACCTTGAATTCCCCGATCTCCATGCAAGCACTGCATGGGGATGGGATGTTTGGTGATCTTGTTCATTTCCTCTGCCTCCTGACCAGTGAGAAAAAATACCACCCCCTGTTCTTCCCCCCATCCTATAGGTGCAGTCACCGTATCTGAATGCTTTCCTTGGTTTTTTATGGGAACTTGTCAGCTGCATCAGTAATCTTGGTGGGTCTATATTCTCTGCCATGCTTTTGCTTTTTGATTAGAGATCAGAAAGCTTCACCCATTCCACTGCCAATCACCACAGCATCCTCCTCGTAGCTTTCTTCCCTGTCCCAGAGATTCTACCTCATGGCATCCCAATCAGACTTTGTCACAAGCGTTGATCTTAATCCACTGCTGCTGGCACCCTCCTAATTTTGTAAAATTCCACTCTAAATTCTTCAGCTTATTATCCTGCTCTTCCACCCGTCTAACAGTCCTGAAACAGGCAGAATAATGAACAACCACATGTTTCTCTTGACCTCAACTTTTCTCACAATTTTCTAACTTGAATTTCAATCTCTAGTTGAGCATTGATATCCCACAGAACTACCCACGATAGAGGCCAACCCTGCTGGGGTTAGCATTTATTTCCCTTCTTTGCCAGAGTATGCCATGTGTGGTTCTTCAACAGATGCATAAAGCCATTGGTGTTTGAGGATGTCCCTGTGCTCATGCAGTAATCAACAAGCTTCCCCTCCTCACATCAAGGTCAATGGCCCACATGAGACTTTGCCCACAGATGCATCTTTCTCAAGGCCCATTACTTTGGTCTTCTGTCCAACTAGCTGATTGTGGGTTCATAAGCTCAGAAATTCCCCCCGGGGAACATTTGCAACTGACTCCTGTTTGTGGAAGACAAGGAGAGACTGAAGAAAGCTGCAGATCATTCCAGACTGTAGGTTTAAGCAAGAAAACATATGAGGCTGGTCTTGTATGCCAGCTAGATAGGTAGATTTCCATAAAAACAGAACAAGTTCATTTGATTGAAAGGGCATGGTTTTTTGACTCCATGGCCTGCCAGACTTTTCTGCCCATGGGATTTCCCAGGCATAAATACTGGAGTTGGTTGCCTTTTTGTTCCTTCCTAACACTCTAATAAGTTGTGCCTCCTCTGTAGATTCCCAAGGTCCTATGTGCTTGGGGAGATCCTCCTCTTTGGGCCATGGCTCCCTGCAGGATAGAATAACCCAGTCTATCTGGGAATCGTACCTTGAATTCCCCGATCTCCATGCAAGCACTGCATGGGGATGGGATGTTTGGTGATCTTGTTCATTTCCTCTGCCTCCTGACCAGTGAGAAAAAATACCACCCCCTGTTCTTCCCCCCATCCTATAGGTGCAGTCACCGTATCTGAATGCTTTCCTTGGTTTTTTATGGGAACTTGTCAGCTGCATCAGTAATCTTGGTGGGTCTATATTCTCTGCCATGCTTTTGCTTTTTGATTAGAGATCAGAAAGCTTCACCCATTCCACTGCCAATCACCACAGCATCCTCCTCGTAGCTTTCTTCCCTGTCCCAGAGATTCTACCTCATGGCATCCCAATCAGACTTTGTCACAAGCGTTGATCTTAATCCACTGCTGCTGGCACCCTCCTAATTTTGTAAAATTCCACTCTAAATTCTTCAGCTTATTATCCTGCTCTTCCACCCGTCTAACAGTCCTGAAACAGGCAGAATAATGAACAACCACATGTTTCTCTTGACCTCAACTTTTCTCACAATTTTCTAACTTGAATTTCAATCTCTAGTTGAGCATTGATATCCCACAGAACTACCCACGATAGAGGCCAACCCTGCTGGGGTTAGCATTTATTTCCCTTCTTTGCCAGAGTATGCCATGTGTGGTTCTTCAACAGATGCATAAAGCCATTGGTGTTTGAGGATGTCCCTGTGCTCATGCAGTAATCAACAAGCTTCCCCTCCTCACATCAAGGTCAATGGCCCACATGAGACTTTGCCCACAGATGCATCTTTCTCAAGGCCCATTACTTTGGTCTTCTGTCCAACTAGCTGATTGTGGGTTCATAAGCTCAGAAATTCCCCCCGGGGAACATTTGCAACTGACTCCTGTTTGTGGAAGACAAGGAGAGACTGAAGAAAGCTGCAGATCATTCCAGACTGTAGGTTGCAGATTTGATAAGCAAGAAAACATATGAGGCTGGTCTTGTATGCCAGCTAGATAGGTAGATTTCCATACACACACACTAGAATCTTTACAGTTCATGTAGAGTCTTGAGAGTTGACACAGACAAAATGGGGTTCAGTCATGCATTCAGTACATCCTTGAAGTATCTCCTAGTACAGGAACAGCATGTGGAACATACCTTTCAAGAATGAGGGAGAGAGTAAGGCGTCTGTGATTTCCTAGGTCTTGTACACAGGCTAATAGGGATTGTGTTCTACAAGCGACCTCCTTCAACACAGAAGAATGTGATAGAGTCAGACATCTTTTCTTTCTGCTGGTTAGGTCATGAGTGGAGATACCTCATTTATTTTTTTCCCTAAGTGATACAAGCGATGCTAATGTTTTCGTGTTTTGGCTGTGGGAAGCATAGTAATTTACATGAAATATGTATTCCAAGCAAAATGTTTTCGGATTGGATATAATGAATTAAATCGTGATGCACTTGATGTTTTATCTTTAGCTCATAAACTAAATGCATATTTAGGGCTCTAATATGGCACACACTCTTCTAGGTACATTATAATTACTCTCACACCAACTCTGAGATTGGTAACACTGTTTTCCACAAATATATTAACTGCTATACCAAATAATCTCCAAATATCAGTCATTTTATACAATTTAGGTTTATTTTTCATTTATGTTAGAGTCTAATGTGAGTTAGGATTGGCTTCTCTCCTTTTAGAGAAAATGTGAGGGTTTTGGCAAAGAATCATAAACATACTATTTGTGTTTGTGTGTTTTATTTATATTTTAATTGAAGGACCACGATAGAGGCCAACCCTGCTGGGGTTAGCATTTATTTCCCTTCTTTGCCAGAGTATGCCATGTGTGGTTCTTCAACAGATGCATAAAGCCATTGGTGTTTGAGGATGTCCCTGTGCTCATGCAGTAATCAACAAGCTTCCCCTCCTCACATCAAGGTCAATGGCCCACATGAGACTTTGCCCACAGATGCATCTTTCTCAAGGCCCATTACTTTGGTCTTCTGTCCAACTAGCTGATTGTGGGTTCATAAGCTCAGAAATTCCCCCCGGGGAACATTTGCAACTGACTCCTGTTTGTGGAAGACAAGGAGAGACTGAAGAAAGCTGCAGATCATTCCAGACTGTAGGTTGCAGATTTGATAAGCAAGAAAACATATGAGGCTGGTCTTGTATGCCAGCTAGATAGGTAGATTTCCATACACACACACTAGAATCTTTACAGTTCATGTAGAGTCTTGAGAGTTGACACAGACAAAATGGGGTTCAGTCATGCATTCAGTACATCCTTGAAGTATCTCCTAGTACAGGAACAGCATGTGGAACATACCTTTCAAGAATGAGGGAGAGAGTAAGGCGTCTGTGATTTCCTAGGTCTTGTACACAGGCTAATAGGGATTGTGTTCTACAAGCGACCTCCTTCAACACAGAAGAATGTGATAGAGTCAGACATCTTTTCTTTCTGCTGGTTAGGTCATGAGTGGAGATACCTCATTTATTTTTTTCCCTAAGTGATACAAGCGATGCTAATGTTTTCGTGTTTTGGCTGTGGGAAGCATAGTAATTTACATGAAATATGTATTCCAAGCAAAATGTTTTCGGATTGGATATAATGAATTAAATCGTGATGCACTTGATGTTTTATCTTTAGCTCATAAACTAAATGCATATTTAGGGCTCTAATATGGCACACACTCTTCTAGGTACATTATAATTACTCTCACACCAACTCTGAGATTGGTAACACTGTTTTCCACAAATATATTAACTGCTATACCAAATAATCTCCAAATATCAGTCATTTTATACAATTTAGGTTTATTTTTCATTTATGTTAGAGTCTAATGTGAGTTAGGATTGGCTTCTCTCCCTTTTAGAGAAAAGGTTATCACCAGTGCACCGTGTTTGGATTCTTAGGCAAAGAATCATAAACATACTATTTGTGTTTGTGTGTTTTATTTATATTTTAATTGAAGGAAAATTTCTTTGCAATGTTGTATTGGCTTTTGCTGTTCAATGACATGAATCAGTCATACGTACACAAAAATCCCCTGTGCCGTGAGTCTCGCCCCCCTTGCCTATCCCACACCTCTCAGTTATCACAGAGTGCCAGACTGGGATTCCTGTGTTATACAGCAAATTCCCCATAGCTATCTGTTTTACACGTGGTAGTGTATATTTGTCAATGCTGTCTAACTTTATCCCACCCTCTTCTTCCCCACTGTGACCACAACTCCATTCTCTACATCTGCATCTCCATTCCTTTCCTGCAAATAGGTTCATCAGTAACATTTTTCTAGATTCTAGTGTGTGTATGTGTGTCATATACAGTATTTGTTTTTCTCTTTCTGACCTATTTCACCCTATGTAACAGGCTCTAGATTCATCCACCTCAGTACCACTGACTCAGATTTGTTCCTTTTTATGGCTAAGTGATACTCCATTGTATACCTGTGCCACATCTTCTTCATTCATTCATCTGTCAGTGGGCATCTAGTTTGCTTCTGTTCCCTGGCTATTGTAAATAGTGCTGCAGTGAACAATGGGGTACATATCTCTTTTAGAATTATTGTTGTCTCAGGGTATATGCTCGTTAGTGGGCATGCTTTATTCTCCTTCTTTTAAGGAATCCCCATACTGTTCTCAGTAGTGGCTGAATCACTTTACATTCCCACCAACAATGTAGGCAGGTACTCTTTTTGCCACATCCTCTCCAGCATTTATAGTTTGTAGATTTTTGATTGGTGTGAAGTGACACCTTATTGTGGTTTTGATTTGCATTTCTCTAATAATGAGCAATGTTGACCATCTTTTCATCTGTGTATTGGTCATCTGTATGTCGTCTTTGGAAAATGTCTGTCTAGGTCTTCTGCCCATTTTTTATATTTATTTATGATTGAAGGATATTTACTTTATGGTATTGTGTTGGTATCTGCCATATATCAACATGAATCAGCCATGGGTATACGTGTATCCCCCCTCCACCTCCCATCCTGCCCCTCCCGGTTATCACAGAGCACCCTGAGTCATACAGTAAATTTCCACTGACTGTTTCATTTTGCATATGGTAATGTATGTTTCTGTGCTACTCTAATCCATCCCACCCTCTTACTCCCCTGCTGTGTCCACAAATCCGTTCTCTATGTCTGGGTCTCCATTGTTGCCCTGCAAATAGATTCATCAGCACTATCTTTCTAGATTCCTTATATATATATATATATATATATTACTTTGCAATATTTGTCTTTCTCTTTCTCACTTAACTTCACTATGTATAAAAGACTCTAGGTTCAAAGGCTCTTAGTAGACTTTTTCAGAGTTTTGTTTTAGTAAAATTTATTTCTGTACGATGTGAAATTGACACACGCCTGTATTCTTGTCTCTTCCTGGCACACGGTTTTACATATGTGTAATAAGTTTTGAAGTAATGACGATGCTTACAACAGCTTTTGGGGGGAATGTTACATTGCTCTCTTAAATTATAAAAACTACAAAATGCCAAAATGTCAAAACTTTGCATTAAAGAGTACTAGACTGGCACTTGTCTTATTGCATTTAAGGAAGACTTGGAATGTTCACTGATGCTTACAATTTTAATATTTCTGAAGGCTGTTACAGTGGCCTGGATATGTGCTGAAAGCCAAACTTTAAAAATTTTGTTTTTAAACAAAGGACTATTTTAAATAAATCCTATTTCAACAAAGAAAGGCTCTAGGTTCATCCACCTTATTAGAATTGAATCAAATGCATTCCTTTTTAATAGCTCAGTGATATTCCATTGGGTATATTTCTTTATCCTAGATGTCAGTGGACATCTAGATAGCTTCCATATCCTAGTTACTGTAAATAGTGCTGCAGTGAGCATTGGAGTGTATGTGTATTTTTCACTTATGGTCTCCTTGGGGTGTATTCCCAGTAGTTGGATTTGGGGGTCATATGGTAGTTTTATTCCTAATTTTTTTAAAGAATCTCCATAGTTTTATCCATAGTGACTGTATTAGTCTGCATTCCCACCAGCAACACAAGAAAAAGATTCCTTTTTCTCCACATTCTTTCCAGTGTTTGTTTGTTGAGGGTGTTTTAATGATCCCCTCCCTATCCGGGGAAGCACCCTGAGTCATACAGTAAATTTCCACTGACTGTTTCATTTTGCATATGGTAATGTATGTTTCTGTGCTACTCTAATCCATCCCACCCTCTTACTCCCCTGCTGTGTCCACAAATCCGTTCTCTATGTCTGGGTCTCCATTGTTGCCCTGCAAATAGATTCATCAGCACTATCTTTCTAGATTCCTTATATATATATATATATATATATTACTTTGCAATATTTGTCTTTCTCTTTCTCACTTAACTTCACTATGTATAAAAGACTCTAGGTTCAAAGGCTCTTAGTAGACTTTTTCAGAGTTTTGTTTTAGTAAAATTTATTTCTGTACGATGTGAAATTGACACACGTCTGTATTCTTGTCTCTTCCTGGCACACGGTTTTACATATGTGTAATAAGTTTTGAAGTAATGACGATGCTTACAACAGCTTTTGGGGGGAATGTTACATTGCTCTCTTAAATTATAAAAACTACAAAATGCCAAAATGTCAAAACTTTGCATTAAAGAGTACTAGACTGGCACTTGTCTTATTGCATTTAAGGAAGACTTGGAATGTTCACTGATGCTTACAATTTTAATATTTCTGAAGGCTGTTACAGTGGCCTGGATATGTGCTGAAAGCCAAACTTTAAAAATTTTGTTTTTAAACAAAGGACTATTTTAAATAAATCCTATTTCAACAAAGAAAGGCTCTAGGTTCATCCACCTTATTAGAATTGAATCAAATGCATTCCTTTTTAATAGCTCAGTGATATTCCATTGGGTATATTTCTTTATCCTAGATGTCAGTGGACATCTAGATAGCTTCCATATCCTAGTTACTGTAAATAGTGCTGCAGTGAGCATTGGAGTGTATGTGTATTTTTCACTTATGGTCTCCTTGGGGTGTATTCCCAGTAGTTGGATTTGGGGGTCATATGGTAGTTTTATTCCTAATTTTTTTAAAGAATCTCCATAGTTTTATCCATAGTGACTGTATTAGTCTGCATTCCCACCAGCAACACAAGAAAAAGATTCCTTTTTCTCCACATTCTTTCCAGTGTTTGTTTGTTGAGGGTGTTTTAATGATGGCCATTCTGAGTGCTATGAGGAGATACCTCATTGTAGTTTTAATGTGCATTTCTCTAATAATGATTGATGATGAACATCTTTCCATGTGTCTGTTAGCCATCTGTATGTCGTCTTTACAGAAATATCTGTTAAGGTCTTCTGCCCACTTTTTGATTCGGTTGTTTGTTTTTCTGGTATTGAGCTACATGAGATGCTTGTATATTTTGGAGATAAACCTTTTGTCATTTGCTTCATTTGCAGTTATATACTCCCATTCTGAGCATTGTCTTTTCATCTTTTCTAGTTTCCTTTGCTGTGGAAAATAAATTAAGCTTAATTAGGTCTTATTTGTTTATTTTTGTTTTTATTGCTATTTGTTTCCATTACTCTAGAAGGTAGGTTCAGAGAGACTCTTGCTGTAATTTATGTCTAGGAGTGTACTGCTTATGTTTTTCTCTTAGGGCTTTATAGTTTCTTACCTTGTGCTTACATCTTTAATCCATCTCAATTAAGTTTTGTGTATGGTGTTAGGAAATGTTTTAATTTCATTCTTTTACATGTAGCTTTCCAGTTTTCACAGTGCCACTTGTTGAAGAGGCTGTCTTTTCTCCATTTTATATTCTTGCCTTCACTGTCACAAAGATAGGGTGGCCAGAGATATGTGGATTTATCTGTGGGCTTTCTGTCTTGTTCCATTGGTCTAAATTATATTTTTGTGCCACATATTTCAATGGTCATTTTATGTCACTAAGTTTGTGTAGTTTGTTTTTCAATAATGGGCCACAAATGCATTTATTCCAGGGTTATAAAAAAGTTGGTTTAGCATTCAAAATCAGCATAATCTATAATGTAGCAGATTAGGGGAAAAAAACCAAATGTAATCATCTTGGTGCAGAAAATATTTTGAAAATAGTCAGCATGCACTAATGAAAATATTCAGAAAACTAGAAATAGTAATTTCTAAATTGCTTCTAAATAGAAGTAAATTTTATAACGAGTATTTATAAAAGCTCCAGGTATCATGCTCAAAGGTAAAAGGCTGAAAACATTTTCACATATAATTACAAAAAAACACAACAATGTGTGCTTCCAAAATTTCTATTCAGTTGTTTACTGGAAGAGTTTGCTGGTGCAATAAAGTGAGAAAAGAAACAAAGATTGAAAAAAGAGAAATAAAAACCTATTTTACTTACACACATTGTGGTTGGGTTTCCCTGGTGACTCAGTGGTAAAGAATCTGCCTGTTGGTCTTCCCTGGTGGCCCAGTGGATAAAGAGTTTTCCTTGTAGTGCAAGGGGCACTGGTTTGATCCCTGGCCTGGGAAGATCCCACGTGCCTGGGAGTGGCTGGGCTGGTGTGTCCAACTGCGAGCCACTGCTCTGGAGCACATGCACCCAGAGCCGGTACCCTGCAAGGAGAGAGGCCACTGCAATGGGAGGCCCACAGATGCCAAAGAATAAAGATGGATGAAAGCAAATGATGACTTAGAGGCAAAAAAAAAATAAGAATCTGCCTGTCAGTATAGGAGATGCAGGTTTAATCCCTTAGTCATGAAAGTCCCCTGGAAAAGGAAATGGCAACCCTCTCCAGTATTTTTGCTCGGGAAATTGCAAAGAGTGCAACACATGGGATCATAAAGAATGGGACATAACTTACCAACTAAACAACAAAGTGTGGTTGTATCTGTATAATTATGCATAAATATTAAAGTGCTACCAGGATTCATAAGTTTCATGTAGAAGGACCTCAGAGATATTACCAAAGAAAAATTACTGAGCTTTATTAAAATGTTCCATTGGTCTAAATTATATTTTTGTGCCACATATTTCAATGGTCATTTTATGTCACTAAGTTTGTGTAGTTTGTTTTTCAATAATGGGCCACAAATGCATTTATTCCAGGGTTATAAAAAAGTTGGTTTAGCATTCAAAATCAGCATAATCTATAATGTAGCAGATTAGGGGAAAAAAACCAAATGTAATCATCTTGGTGCAGAAAATATTTTGAAAATAGTCAGCATGCACTAATGAAAATATTCAGAAAACTAGAAATAGTAATTTCTAAATTGCTTCTAAATAGAAGTAAATTTTATAACGAGTATTTATAAAAGCTCCAGGTATCATGCTCAAAGGTAAAAGGCTGAAAACATTTTCACATATAATTACAAAAAAACACAACAATGTGTGCTTCCAAAATTTCTATTCAGTTGTTTACTGGAAGAGTTTGCTGGTGCAATAAAGTGAGAAAAGAAACAAAGATTGAAAAAAGAGAAATAAAAACCTATTTTACTTACACACATTGTGGTTGGGTTTCCCTGGTGACTCAGTGGTAAAGAATCTGCCTGTTGGTCTTCCCTGGTGGCCCAGTGGATAAAGAGTTTTCCTTGTAGTGCAAGGGGCACTGGTTTGATCCCTGGCCTGGGAAGATCCCACGTGCCTGGGAGTGGCTGGGCTGGTGTGTCCAACTGCGAGCCACTGCTCTGGAGCACATGCACCCAGAGCCGGTACCCTGCAAGGAGAGAGGCCACTGCAATGGGAGGCCCACAGATGCCAAAGAATAAAGATGGATGAAAGCAAATGATGACTTAGAGGCAAAAAAAAAATAAGAATCTGCCTGTCAGTATAGGAGATGCAGGTTTAATCCCTTAGTCATGAAAGTCCCCTGGAAAAGGAAATGGCAACCCTCTCCAGTATTTTTGCTCGGGAAATTGCAAAGAGTGCAACACATGGGATCATAAAGAATGGGACATAACTTACCAACTAAACAACAAAGTGTGGTTGTATCTGTATAATTATGCATAAATATTAAAGTGCTACCAGGATTCATAAGTTTCATGTAGAAGGACCTCAGAGATAAGGTCAATACCAAAAGAAAAATTACTGAGTTTCTATATACTTATATTCCTACATATTTTAAGATTTATAAAGCAATTTAAAAACAAAATTTAAAATATTGATATTGTTTATCAGAGCATTAACCATGTGAGATGTTCACCCTGAAAACTACAACATTTTGGTGGAGAAATTAAGAGACGTGATAAATGAAAATCTATGCCTGTTCATATATCAAAAGATTTAATAGTATTACATACATTTTGCTCATATAAATATATTATCTTTTCATTATATTATCTGACTCTAAAATTCACGAAGAAATGAAAAATAAAAACACAAAATAGTTAAAAGTAATGTGGGGAAATAAATACGAGGACTTATACTATCATCATTCAAGATTAAATTATGAAGTTGCTTCAATCAATAAAGTATATTATTGGTGCAAGTATAGAAATGTTTCATTGGAACAGAATAAATAGTTCACAAATATATGCACACATATGGTCTCTCTAAAATCTGGTTAAATCAATGGGGAAATAAAAAAATTTTTAAACCCAGAGTTTTATAATTCGTAGAAATCATACTTAAAAAATATTTCTTTATCTAATCTTGTTTAATTATTACTTTCATCTCATTATCCATTAATGAAGCTGAAGCTTTCTGGTCTCCACACTCACTACCATATATAAAATTATTAATGCAGATACAGATAGAAAATAATATAATATATATTGAATTATTTGACTCTCCATTTAATTATTTGAATTCTTGAATTTTAAAGTCATGAGCTCTTGATTTATATGATGTCTCCTCTCAAGTATTTCTAAAGAAGGCTCAAAAAAATGTCCTTGTGTCTCTGTCTAGCTATGCATAATGTACCTGTCAGGCAAGCAAATACCAAAATGATACAAATATTTTTATCTATTATGATTTTTGAAGGAACAAGTTTACTCTCTCAATTTATACTGATGTATTAAAACAGTATTCTAGTTATTTTGGAAATTTCTCTTTGAAATATTTCTGATACACATATATTGTTATTTTAATGTGTGCTCTATAATGATGCATAAATATTAAAGTGCTACCAGGATTCATAAGTTTCATGTAGAAGGACCTCAGAGATAAGGTCAATACCAAAAGAAAAATTACTGAGTTTCTATATACTTATATTCCTACATATTTTAAGATTTATAAAGCAATTTAAAAACAAAA
This sequence comes from Tragulus kanchil, assembly GCA_022376925.1. Classification (NCBI taxonomy): domain Eukaryota; kingdom Metazoa; phylum Chordata; class Mammalia; order Artiodactyla; family Tragulidae; genus Tragulus; species Tragulus kanchil. The sequence goes on from JAIOJX010000025.1 coordinate 15,945,384, forward strand.
TTTAAAATATTGATATTGTTTATCAGAGCATTAACCATGTGAGATGTTCACCCTGAAAACTACAACATTTTGGTGGAGAAATTAAGAGACGTGATAAATGAAAATCTATGCCTGTTCATATATCAAAAGATTTAATAGTATTACATACATTTTGCTCATATAAATATATTATCTTTTCATTATATTATCTGACTCTAAAATTCACGAAGAAATGAAAAATAAAAACACAAAATAGTTAAAAGTAATGTGGGGAAATAAATACGAGGACTTATACTATCATCATTCAAGATTAAATTATGAAGTTGCTTCAATCAATAAAGTATATTATTGGTGCAAGTATAGAAATGTTTCATTGGAACAGAATAAATAGTTCACAAATATATGCACACATATGGTCTCTCTAAAATCTGGTTAAATCAATGGGGAAATAAAAAAATTTTTAAACCCAGAGTTTTATAATTCGTAGAAATCATACTTAAAAAATATTTCTTTATCTAATCTTGTTTAATTATTACTTTCATCTCATTATCCATTAATGAAGCTGAAGCTTTCTGGTCTCCACACTCACTACCATATATAAAATTATTAATGCAGATACAGATAGAAAATAATATAATATATATTGAATTATTTGACTCTCCATTTAATTATTTGAATTCTTGAATTTTAAAGTCATGAGCTCTTGATTTATATGATGTCTCCTCTCAAGTATTTCTAAAGAAGGCTCAAAAAAATGTCCTTGTGTCTCTGTCTAGCTATGCATAATGTACCTGTCAGGCAAGCAAATACCAAAATGATACAAATATTTTTATCTATTATGATTTTTGAAGGAACAAGTTTACTCTCTCAATTTATACTGATGTATTAAAACAGTATTCTAGTTATTTTGGAAATTTCTCTTTGAAATATTTCTGATACACATATATTGTTATTTTAATGTGTGCTCTGTCTATCTAATCTATAGTTTAGTGTTATTAAATCCTAAAGATGACTTAAAATTGGTAGTACCCGTTGAGCTTATCAGTGAGGCAAGTCCCTTAAACATACTCATTCCAATTTTGATATTTTAACATCAATGGATTCTACTGAGAAATAAATGATAAAATCATTTGTTTTGGAATAAGGTGAGTTTTCAGTGAAGAAATGTTGATAAAACAGTGTTTCTGAGAGATTATATTTTTAATGTTTGGTGGATAATAAGTACAATGACAGAACTATCTGACTGGCCAAGACATTCTTAATATAATAGAACATTAAAAAAAAACAAGTCTCTGTTAGCAAAACTACTACCAATGTGATACCCAAGCACTTGTTGAAAATAAGATTAATGCTGAAATCAAGATGATTTTCAAACTATAGGGAACTGTTTTCATATATAGACCTTATTTTTATAACAAAAGAATGTTATATCATAACATAATATGATCCTGTATGTAGCAGGTGGTTAAGGAGGAAATGAATTACTGGCAGATTTCTAATTATAGTACACTTTTAGTCTTCATGATAAACAACAGATGTGTGTTTAGGAAAATACATTATTGTAGAATCAGGTCAATAGAGTTTAAATGAAAAAAAGCATAATTTATCTGTACTTCTATTTGAATTCAAGGGGCGGGCCTAATTTAAAAAGCCATCATTTAATGTAACATGAGTTCAGAGGAGATTTACTTAAATGGATCAATGAATACCTTTTTCATTAGTTGTCCAAATAGAAAGGAGGATAATTTCAGAGTGCAAATTGACGTGGGAGAAAATAATAAATCAAAACAAAACGTATTAGAGAAGATACAAAAATAATATTATAAAATAATGAAAGGCTGATTCAAAACACTATTTCCTAAATATCGGTAGTATATTGAAGTCTTGAGTAGTTTTTCTGTTAGCGTTTAGTGATGTTAAATTTATTTTGTATCAACAGTTATCTGAATTTGAGTCTTTTGATAAAGAAGAAAAATAACATTTATGTTTGAGTGCAAATCAAGTAACCAGAATAACTTGAGCATTGAAATATTTCCTGTATTTGAGTTGGTAAAACTAAAAAGGTGAATTTGGAATTCAGGGAATGGTAGCAGATCCATTTTTGCTATTAAGTAGCTGTGAAACACAGCAATACTTTAAATAGTTGTGTTTTCAGAAACTAGCTGCATATGTTTTCAAACCCTATAAAAAGCCATGAAAAGGAAGCAATATTTAAAATCATCTCAGGCCTTATTTCAGTCTACTCTATTATTTATATACTATTTACGTATTAAGGAATTACAGTTGTACTATCAAAATATTTAGGGATTCCCTTATAGCTCAGCTGGTAAAGAATCTGCCTGCAATACAGGAGACCCCAGTTCGATTCCTGGGTCGAGGAGATCCCCTGGAGAAGGGATAGACTACCCACTCCATATATTGTGTTATTTAATGCATTGAATTGCTCAGTTAATAAAGGCTAACTTAAGGTCATGTTTTCATATGAACTTTCTCCATTGTCTATCCACTATTATCTGTACATTATCTAATCTTTAAATTAACCTATCACACTGTTACCATGTACTAATACAACTTAGTGAAGGAGAGTATCTGCTATATAGTCTTCCCTCTAATAATATATAATATAGAGATATTTACATTGCTCATGTAAAATAGCAGCCACAATAAAGATTATGATTGTTTAAAATACAGATAAATGCCCTACAAGCTTAAAAACCATTAAACACATCTGAAGAAATGCTTATGCAAAGGTTCAAAAAATAGGATTTAGTCTACATCTGTTTTTTTTTTTTTTTTTAATTATCTACTGCTGTATAGCAAACCACTGCATTATGATGGATTAAAAAACAACAAGACTGTACATTATCATGACATTATGCACCATTTTTTTTTTATTGTCACTCTGCTTATTTAACTTATATGCACAGTACATCGTTGAAAATGCTGAGCTGAATGAAGCACAAGCAGGAATCAAGATGGCCTGGAGAAATATCAACAACCTCAGTTATGTAGATGATACCACCCTAATGGCAGAAAGTGAAGAGGAAGGAACCGAAGAGCCATTTGCGGAGGGTGAAAGAAGAGAGTGAAAAAGCTGGCTTGAAACTCAACGTTCAAAATGCTAAGATCATGGCATTCAGTCCCATCACTTCGTGGCAAATGCAAAGGGGAAAAACTGGAAGCAGTGACAGATTTTCTTTTCCTGGGCTCCAAAATCACTGCAGATGTTGACTGTAGCCATGAAACCCAAAAGATGCTTGTTTCTAGGAAGGAAATCTATGATAAAACTAGGCAATATATTAAAAAGTAGAGACATCACTTTGCCAACAAAGGTCCAAATAGTTAAAGCAATGATTTTTCTACTAGTTATGTGTGGACGTGAAAGTTGGACCATAAAGAAGGCTGAGCTCCAAAGAATTGGTAACTTTAAAATTATGGTGTTAGAGATGCCTCTTGAGAGTTCCTTAGATTGCAAGGAGATTAACCTAGTCAATCCTAAAAGAAATCAACCCTGAATATTCATTGGAAGGACTGATGCTGAAGCTGAAGCTCCAATACTTTGGCCACCTGATACAAAGAACCGACTCATTGGAAAGCACCCTGATGCTAGGAAAGATGTAAGGCAGGAGGAGAAAGGGACTGCAGAGGATGAGATGGTTAGATAGCATCACCTAGTCAATGGACATGAATTTAAGCAAACTCTGGGAGTTAGTGGAAGACAGAGAACCTGGAGTGCTGCAGTCACCAGGGTTTCTAAGAGTCAGATATGACAGCAAATGAACAACAGCAGCAAAATACAACCATTTTATGATACTCATCAACTCTGAAGAATTCATGCAGGCACAGTAGATAGAGATGCCTTGTGTCTGTTCCTCTCCATAGGATTTATGAGGTCACAGGCTGGAACAATCAAAAGCTCCATGGAGTAAGATATATCCACGTTAGGGGTCAGTTGGATCTGCCATTCAGAGAACCTCAATATGGCTTCTCCATTTGCCCTGAGTTTCTCACCATTGTAGAGAATGGCCTCTGAAAGGAAGAGCCTGAGTAGGAGTGTCAGCAGAGCAAAGAGAGCAAGGGTGAAGCTGCAGGACCTCTTATAGCCTAGTGTCAGAAAATGAATGCATCGCTGCTGCTATCCTTTCTTGGTCAAAAGAGACCCAGTTCCATTTAGTTTCAAGTCGAGATTATGTCAAGAACTCGGCTAAAATAAAACTGTCAGGTTTGTTGGCAAATGCAAAGGGAAAAACTGGAAGCAGTGACAGATTTTCTTTTCCTGGGCTCCAAAATCACTGCAGATGTTGACTGTAGCCATGAAACCCAAAAGATGCTTGTTTCTAGGAAGGAAATCTATGATAAAACTAGGCAATATATTAAAAAGTAGAGACATCACTTTGCCAACAAAGGTCCAAATAGTTAAAGCAATGATTTTTCTACTAGTTATGTGTGGACGTGAAAGTTGGACCATAAAGAAGGCTGAGCTCCAAAGAATTGGTAACTTTAAAATTATGGTGTTAGAGATGCCTCTTGAGAGTTCCTTAGATTGCAAGGAGATTAACCTAGTCAATCCTAAAAGAAATCAACCCTGAATATTCATTGGAAGGACTGATGCTGAAGCTGAAGCTCCAATACTTTGGCCACCTGATACAAAGAACCGACTCATTGGAAAGCACCCTGATGCTAGGAAAGATGTAAGGCAGGAGGAGAAAGGGACTGCAGAGGATGAGATGGTTAGATAGCATCACCTAGTCAATGGACATGAATTTAAGCAAACTCTGGGAGTTAGTGGAAGACAGAGAACCTGGAGTGCTGCAGTCACCAGGGTTTCTAAGAGTCAGATATGACAGCAAATGAACAACAGCAGCAAAATACAACCATTTTATGATACTCATCAACTCTGAAGAATTCATGCAGGCACAGTAGATAGAGATGCCTTGTGTCTGTTCCTCTCCATAGGATTTATGAGGTCACAGGCTGGAACAATCAAAAGCTCCATGGAGTAAGATATATCCACGTTAGGGGTCAGTTGGATCTGCCATTCAGAGAACCTCAATATGGCTTCTCCATTTGCCCTGAGTTTCTCACCATTGTAGAGAATGGCCTCTGAAAGGAAGAGCCTGAGTAGGAGTGTCAGCAGAGCAAAGAGAGCAAGGGTGAAGCTGCAGGACCTCTTATAGCCTAGTGTCAGAAAATGAATGCATCGCTGCTGCTATCCTTTCTTGGTCAAAAGAGACCCAGTTCCATTTAGTTTCAAGTCGAGAATATGTCAAGATGGAAACTGTAGAAGGTCTGAAATCATACACCTGTTACATAAATGAGGCAAAGGTGGTCCCTGGATATTCGCCTCGTGTTTGCTGTATAGTATGCTAAGGACCATTTGCTCAGAACGCTATAAATGCCAAACGCAAACTTTATAATCCAGTTGTTTTAAAGATAGACCCAGTAAGCAGGTATTCTAGGCCATTTTGAAACTACTTTGAATATCCCCATGAAAGTATGCTTCAAATCTGCTGGCCAAAGATGAGACAAACTCTTCTGCCCTTCAGAAGTCTCTGACATAGCGATTCCCCTGTTAGTTGTCAGTATGCAGATAGGTGAGCCAGTTCTCTGATTTTGTTCCCTCATGGAAGTTCTCTTGCCTTTCTCATTTTCTGGACAGTGGTTCCCAGGCTCTAGCCTCTGGAAGGCCTCATACTATCAACCCCCTCCCCACAAATCTGTCAAAAGGATCACCCCAGTAAAGCTGTTGTATGCTACTGCCACCTCGTGGTCACACATTTGTCCTTGCTCAGCTCTCAAATCTCAAACTCACTACATTTATATGCAAACAAACAAGCCTACCACTGAGAGTATGCATGTGAGTGTGTGTGTGTTGGCAGGATACAGAAGCCTTTATGAATCAGAAAAACAGACAGCTGATTACTCATGGCAAAATGTAGCTGTCAAGTGTCCTAGTCCCTAGAGAGCAATGTGTTAAGAGCCAAACCCCACACTGAGATTTGGAAATCATGCTGGGGTTGCTGGTATACCTACCCATCTCAGAGAGAGAGAACATTAAGACTTCAAATATTTTGGGAGGTTCCTATTTTTAGATTCTCTACAGCTGTCAAGTTTATTATGCAGTGTGCTTTCAAGTGCCACTTACTCACAAGGCTTAAACCATGAAACAATAGAAGACTGTTTAGGGGAAGTTGTCGCCCAGGAGGGTAGAGGCACACCTCTTGAGAAGGGGGCCATCCAGGATAGCCTGTCTCTATTCCATATGTCTGGAACAGGGAGGGTAGAGGACCATGAAATGAGGCAAAGGTCGCTGCTGCTATCCTTTCTTGGTCAAAAGAGACCCAGTTCCATTTAGTTTCAAGTCGAGAATATGTCAAGATGGAAACTGTAGAAGGTCTGAAATCATACACCTGTTACATAAATGAGGCAAAGGTGGTCCCTGGATATTCGCCTCGTGTTTGCTGTATAGTATGCTAAGGACCATTTGCTCAGAACGCTATAAATGCCAAACGCAAACTTTATAATCCAGTTGTTTTAAAGATAGACCCAGTAAGCAGGTATTCTAGGCCATTTTGAAACTACTTTGAATATCCCCATGAAAGTATGCTTCAAATCTGCTGGCCAAAGATGAGACAAACTCTTCTGCCCTTCAGAAGTCTCTGACATAGCGATTCCCCTGTTAGTTGTCAGTATGCAGATAGGTGAGCCAGTTCTCTGATTTTGTTCCCTCATGGAAGTTCTCTTGCCTTTCTCATTTTCTGGACAGTGGTTCCCAGGCTCTAGCCTCTGGAAGGCCTCATACTATCAACCCCCTCCCCACAAATCTGTCAAAAGGATCACCCCAGTAAAGCTGTTGTATGCTACTGCCACCTCGTGGTCACACATTTGTCCTTGCTCAGCTCTCAAATCTCAAACTCACTACATTTATATGCAAACAAACAAGCCTACCACTGAGAGTATGCATGTGAGTGTGTGTGTGTTGGCAGGATACAGAAGCCTTTATGAATCAGAAAAACAGACAGCTGATTACTCATGGCAAAATGTAGCTGTCAAGTGTCCTAGTCCCTAGAGAGCAATGTGTTAAGAGCCAAACCCCACACTGAGATTTGGAAATCATGCTGGGGTTGCTGGTATACCTACCCATCTCAGAGAGAGAGAACATTAAGACTTCAAATATTTTGGGAGGTTCCTATTTTTAGATTCTCTACAGCTGTCAAGTTTATTATGCAGTGTGCTTTCAAGTGCCACTTACTCACAAGGCTTAAACCATGAAACAATAGAAGACTGTTTAGGGGAAGTTGTCGCCCAGGAGGGTAGAGGCACACCTCTTGAGAAGGGGGCCATCCAGGATAGCCTGTCTCTATTCCATATGTCTGGAAAGACATAAAGGGCTTGGAATGAGTCCCTTGTCTTGCACTACAGTCACCTGGAGACACCTTTACTCCCTTGTCTAGTAGGTGGAATGTGATGGGTCCAATGACCTGCTCATCTTGAATTGTTGACTGGATACATGACTTGTTCATCTGTATTGGACTTCCCGTACGTAAACTCATTGGTCTTAGAGGGAGTCTCTAGATAGGTGACTTCCACAAGCAAAGATTTTAGGAGAACCAGATAGAAGCTGCAAGACTTTCAAGGGCCAGCCTTGGAAATCACATAGACTTCACTTGATTTACTCAATTGATTGACACGATCACATGGCTGACTAATATACTGTAGGAAGTGACATAAAACATACTTGCCAATAGGAGGAGAACTATAAATTAACACTGCATTTTAAAATGGCTATGATCTTGAAAGGTATTCAGAACATGTCTCAGAAGAAGCATGTGAAGAAAGATCCAAAGGTGTATAGGCAAAATTAAGCAAAAATCACAAGGTATTTCAATTAAATGTAGTTATCTGACTAAATCACAGGTATTAAAGTTGGAATGTTGGGTAATAAAACAATATAAGTAGACTGAGAAAATGATCAATATTCCTGAATGCCAGGATAAGTAGTTGTTTTTCTCATTTAAGAAATAAAATTTGATATGTCAAAATTAGTTATTATAGAAAAAATGAGAACTTTGTTAGACTATACTCATTTTACAGTTTATATTGGCAGGGAGAAAGAAATTTTCCCCTATCCTTTCAAATAAAAATTTGATATGTCAAAATTATGAAAAATGAAACTTTGTTAGACTAGCAATGTGTTAAGAGCCAAACCCACACTGAGATTAACTCGGGGACCTACCCATCTCAGAGAGAGAGAACATTAAGACTTCAAATATTTTGGGAGGTTCCTATTTTTAGATTCTCTACAGCTGTCAAGTTTATTATGCAGTGTGCTTTCAAGTGCCACTTACTCACAAGGCTTAAACCATGAAACAATAGAAGACTGTTTAGGGGAAGTTGTCGCCCAGGAGGGTAGAGGCACACCTCTTGAGAAGGGGGCCATCCAGGATAGCCTGTCTCTATTCCATATGTCTGGAAAGACATAAAGGGCTTGGAATGAGTCCCTTGTCTTGCACTACAGTCACCTGGAGACACCTTTACTCCCTTGTCTAGTAGGTGGAATGTGATGGGTCCAATGACCTGCTCATCTTGAATTGTTGACTGGATACATGACTTGTTCATCTGTATTGGACTTCCCGTACGTAAACTCATTGGTCTTAGAGGGAGTCTCTAGATAGGTGACTTCCACAAGCAAAGATTTTAGGAGAACCAGATAGAAGCTGCAAGACTTTCAAGGGCCAGCCTTGGAAATCACATAGACTTCACTTGATTTACTCAATTGATTGACACGATCACATGGCTGACTAATATACTGTAGGAAGTGACATAAAACATACTTGCCAATAGGAGGAGAACTATAAATTAACACTGCATTTTAAAATGGCTATGATCTTGAAAGGTATTCAGAACATGTCTCAGAAGAAGCATGTGAAGAAAGATCCAAAGGTGTATAGGCAAAATTAAGCAAAAATCACAAGGTATTTCAATTAAATGTAGTTATCTGACTAAATCACAGGTATTAAAGTTGGAATGTTGGGTAATAAAACAATATAAGTAGACTGAGAAAATGATCAATATTCCTGAATGCCAGGATAAGTAGTTGTTTTTCTCATTTAAGAAATAAAATTTGATATGTCAAAATTAGTTATTATAGAAAAAATGAGAACTTTGTTAGACTATACTCATTTTACAGTTTATATTGGCAGGGAGAAAGAAATTTTCCCCTATCCTTTCAAATTCTTGAGGCTAGTCTAAGAATTAAATTGACATGAGAAAGATTAATAGGAAAAAGATCAAACAAACTTGAATAACATGCATACATGAAAAAGACCCAGGAAACCTGAGTAACTCACCAGAATGACGAAATCCTTCATCTTAAATACCATCTTCAACTAAAGACAAAAGAGGAGATTGGGGTAGTGGGTTTGGACCTCAAAAGAGAGGAAGGCAGTTCACATGAAGGTAGGATAAGGGGGCCTCTGTGGTCCTGGAAGAGGTTCCCAATCATGCCTAGTCTATTCTCTTGGCAGAGTTCCATGATGATAGCTCTAATCTGGGAGCAGAATCTCTGTTTAAATTTTTTCAAGTAGTTAAGGAGATAATAAGAAACATTTCCTGAGTCTTTCACTTCTTAAAAACACACAACCTAAATTAATCCTCATGCCAAAGAAACACATTTTTGGGTGGCAGATCTGCTCCCCTAAACCTATTCACTCATTTCTCTTAGTATGTATTGAGATTTAGCATAATCTTTAAGGTGTCTCTCTTGGTCTTATTAGACCTGATATTTTAATAATTTTTTAAATATTAAAATGTATTTATAGCTGGGAAAAATTTTCAAAGAAAACAGTATGCTATATAGGTTATATATCTCTTCAGAAAAAGAGCATTGTAAGTATTCATCTCAAAGTGATAAAATTATAATTGACCACTTATGTATAATTTAGTTGCCTGATAATTCAAAGACTGAGAAAAGTTGTTCTTATCCCAGAGGTTCATACATAAATAATTTATAAAAGTCTTCCCAATCAAGAAAGAGATGAACGGTATTTTGGTGCCAGAAACCAAGTCAGACACTTCACTTAAACGCATTAATTGAACTCTGAAATCTATTCCACATATTATTTTCCTCATTTTAAAAACTGAGAAAATAACATTGTGCACGGAAATCTTAAGAGGCATATATATATATATAGTCTTATTTTTCAGTAATTGGAAGAACCAGAGCTTCAATGCCAGCACTCTAGGCTAAATTCTGAGATTCTCCCACACAATTTTTCTATCTATTATTAGGCAGTTTGGTTGCCTCATGTGATTTCTTTTGTATTTTGATGTGTATCACCATAAATCGATACAGAGTTAAACATGAAGCTTGTCAGTGCAAGAAAATAGAAATTATTATCTTTCTCTTTTTTATGCTGAGAAGTTATATTCTTTAGAAAAAAATCAGCTTCTAAAAATACAAACTGAACACAAAGTGATCTAATTTCCTCAGATTATCTTTCTATACTTTCAGCTATGTCCAGATAAGACAGAGAAATATTTTCAAATAGAAGCTTGAAATATACATTTATGACTCATGTTCAGAGATTTCAAAGGGGTGAAATAATAAATAATTTCTATTTTAGAACCTTTACTTCAGAAGAAAGGTTACTTTAGAGAGAAGTTCATAGAAACTTAGTTTCAAACAGAAGTAAAAATAGTCACAACAAAATGTTTCAAATTATATCTACTCTAACTAAGACCTTACCATTCAGTAAAGTTTGTTAAGCTAGTTTCCTCATTGGAATTTTTATAGTCAACTTTCTTTTTCTTTCTTTTCCCTGGCATCTCTGTGGTTAAAGAAGCCGATGCCTGTGAGTGTCCAGGGAAGCTGTTTAAAAAATTCACTTTTATTTCTAGGCCATAAGATAGAAAGTATAATATATTCATATAAGTAAATAGACTCTCATCTGATTTCCTTATTCATGAAGTTGATGTAGTCCTGTGGTAGGATATGTTTTGCTTTATTACAGAAGACACTTTTTCCTGTGATTGCAGAATGATCCATTAGGGCAAAGTGCTTCACATCCTTGTGCACTCTTCCATTACCTGGAGCCCATTGGTACTGGGGTCTTAGCATCAAGAAAGAGATGAACGGTATTTTGGTGCCAGAAACCAAGTCAGACACTTCACTTAAACGCATTAATTGAACTCTGAAATCTATTCCACATATTATTTTCCTCATTTTAAAAACTGAGAAAATAACATTGTGCACGGAAATCTTAAGAGGCATATATATATATATAGTCTTATTTTTCAGTAATTGGAAGAACCAGAGCTTCAATGCCAGCACTCTAGGCTAAATTCTGAGATTCTCCCACACAATTTTTCTATCTATTATTAGGCAGTTTGGTTGCCTCATGTGATTTCTTTTGTATTTTGATGTGTATCACCATAAATCGATACAGAGTTAAACATGAAGCTTGTCAGTGCAAGAAAATAGAAATTATTATCTTTCTCTTTTTTATGCTGAGAAGTTATATTCTTTAGAAAAATCAGCTTCTAAAAATACAAACTGAACACAAAGTGATCTAATTTCCTCAGATTATCTTTCTATACTTTCAGCTATGTCCAGATAAGACAGAGAAATATTTTCAAATAGAAGCTTGAAATATACATTTATGACTCATGTTCAGAGATTTCAAAGGGGTGAAATAATAAATAATTTCTATTTTAGAACCTTTACTTCAGAAGAAAGGTTACTTTAGAGAGAAGTTCATAGAAACTTAGTTTCAAACAGAAGTAAAAATAGTCACAACAAAATGTTTCAAATTATATCTACTCTAACTAAGACCTTACCATTCAGTAAAGTTTGTTAAGCTAGTTTCCTCATTGGAATTTTTATAGTCAACTTTCTTTTTCTTTCTTTTCCCTGGCATCTCTGTGGTTAAAGAAGCCGATGCCTGTGAGTGTCCAGGGAAGCTGTTTAAAAAATTCACTTTTATTTCTAGGCCATAAGATAGAAAGTATAATATATTCATATAAGTAAATAGACTCTCATCTGATTTCCTTATTCATGAAGTTGATGTAGTCCTGTGGTAGGATATGTTTTGCTTTATTACAGAAGACACTTTTTCCTGTGATTGCAGAATGATCCATTAGGGCAAAGTGCTTCACATCCTTGTGCACTCTTCCATTACCTGGAGCCCATTGGTACTGCCGTGTGTCTTAGCATCATGCAGCCTAAGTGCAGATACATGTAAAGAATGCTGATGATGGTTCCGTGGGAAAAAAAAAAAAAAGAGTGCTCTCTATAATCCTGTGGAAAATATTGTAGTAGTATTAACTGATATTGTAAAAATAGGCAGACTAAATCTCTGTATTTAGGGAATATACCAGGAAAGAAGGACTTCCCAGCTGGTGGTAATGGTAAACAGCCTGTTCACCAATGCAAGAGATGTAAGAGACAACGGGTTCATTCCCTAGGTCAGAGAGATCCCCTGGAGGAGGGCATGGCAATCCACTCCAGTATTCTTGCCTGGAGAGTCCCATGGACAGAGGAGCCTGGTGGGCTACAGTCCATAGGGTCCAGGGGTAGACACAGCTGAAGTGACTTTGCATGCACCAGGAAAGAAAATGCCTATAAATGTGCAAGTGACTTCAAGGAAAGGGAAAGGACATTCACTACTTAAATCCCTTGACCCTTAGGACTGCCATTCTACTTGAGAGATGAAACCACTTGAGAGAAGAACTGTGTTTTCTTTTTTGTCCCCATTATTGTACCTGTCAAAAGGTTAGATACCTAAGTTTATGCACCAAGAATGAAAGAAATCAAAGGACATGCACACTTTAGATATGTTAATAAAGCATTTCACAGAAATCTGATTTGGAAGCTTCAGAGTTTAATATGGTGTATTGATAAATACAGTTCTCACGATTTTAGAGACAAAAAGACATCTTTTTCTTCTCTTTTCAAGGAAAAAAAATCCAGTTTATTCTTCAGGAAGCTAAAATAAAACCACTTAGTGAGTGAAATCCATGAAGAAAGAACTATGTGGAGGAAGATGAGACACAATAGTTTATATTTAAGCTATCAATGTTTTTCATTTTCTCCCATGACTCATTTTACTTTAAAATACAAGATCAACAATATTAGCACTGACAGTGTTCAACCCTAATTTTTATCTCAAGGAAAGATTTCACTAACTTCTCAAAGTAAGGCCAAGGAGGCTTACTCTTTTCGTAATAAATGTATCTCAGCAGAAAACGCTAGTTTCTATCATAAGCATGCTCTATTTGAACTGAGGTATAAAATTTAACATTTTTCTGATGACTCATCACTAATTATAATATCAAATAAGGCTCTTTCAACAGATAAAATGTATCAAAATAATTTTTCATTGATCCTTATATGTGAAAATATAATAAAATTAAAATATAATTAAGTTATATGGCCACATTTCATTTTCTATGAATATTTAAATTAGCCCTAAGTAGTTTATTCAGGAGACACTCACTTGTTAAAGCATATTGAAGTATACAAATATTTAAATACTTTTATCAATTAAGTGAGATTGCATTCTGGGATTTGACTTTTCTGCATTTTGAACTGGCATTTCTTTCTTCTTACAGGTTAAATTTTTTCTTAAACCACAAAAGCTTTTTAAGAAATCTCTCTGGTGTCCTAAATAACCCTCATTCTAATTCTGAACATGAATAGATACTCAGCTTTTGACTAAATACAAAATAATACATATCTGTCAATCATGTGTGGCCTTACCCTGAAAATACGTGTCTCATTGTATTTTGCATGGCTCTTATTGTTGGCTTCATGTCTTGGTCTTTTTTCAGTTTCCTTCTTTTCCATATGCCAAAGTACCAAATTACTTTGTTTTTTCTATGTTTAGAAAAATGACTTTGCACAGAGCAAATTGGCACTTCATTTATTGTCATTTTTATTCATTTGCATGAATTTATATATATATATATATTGGATTAATGATTCTTTTCTACTGCATGTATTTGTTAAAGAGATAGAAATAATTTATGGAGTTTAGAGGGCTATCAAAATAATCACACAGAACAAAAAAAAAAAACTCCAAGCAATTCTAAGCAGTAAAAAAAAAAAATGGAGAATATTTGTTTATAAAAATACATGAACTCATAAAGAACACAGGTTTTACTCTTGGTATAGTCATACCCATGCAATTGTGAAAGTTCTCATTTTCATTTTCTCCCATGACTCATTTTACTTTAAAATACAAGATCTATGCACTGACAGTGTTCAACCCTAATTTTTATCTCAAGGAAAGATTTCACTAACTTCTCAAAGTAAGGCCAAGGAGGCTTACTCTTTTCGTAATAAATGTATCTCAGCAGAAAACGCTAGTTTCTATCATAAGCATGCTCTATTTGAACTGAGGTATAAAATTTAACATTTTTCTGATGACTCATCACTAATTATAATATCAAATAAGGCTCTTTCAACAGATAAAATGTATCAAAATAATTTTTCATTGATCCTTATATGTGAAAATATAATAAAATTAAAATATAATTAAGTTATATGGCCACATTTCATTTTCTATGAATATTTAAATTAGCCCTAAGTAGTTTATTCAGGAGACACTCACTTGTTAAAGCATATTGAAGTATACAAATATTTAAATACTTTTATCAATTAAGTGAGATTGCATTCTGGGATTTGACTTTTCTGCATTTTGAACTGGCATTTCTTTCTTCTTACAGGTTAAATTTTTTCTTAAACCACAAAAGCTTTTTAAGAAATCTCTCTGGTGTCCTAAATAACCCTCATTCTAATTCTGAACATGAATAGATACTCAGCTTTTGACTAAATACAAAATAATACATATCTGTCAATCATGTGTGGCCTTACCCTGAAAATACGTGTCTCATTGTATTTTGCATGGCTCTTATTGTTGGCTTCATGTCTTGGTCTTTTTTCAGTTTCCTTCTTTTTCCATATGCCAAAGTACCAAATTACTTTGTTTTTTCTATGTTTAGAAAAATGACTTTGCACAGAGCAAATTGGCACTTCATTTATTGTCATTTTTATTCATTTGCATGAATTTATATATATATATATATTGGATTAATGATTCTTTTCTACTGCATGTATTTGTTAAAGAGATAGAAATAATTTATGGAGTTTAGAGGGCTTTCATAATGATAACTCAGAATAATAAAAAATAACTCCAAGCAATTCTAAGCAGTAAAAAAAAAAAAAAAAATGGAGAATATTTGTTTATAAAAATACATGAACTCATAAAGAACACAGGTTTTACTCTTGGTATAGTCATACCCATGCATTTGAATAGTGTTATTGGTGAGATAAAGAATATGATGTTTAAGGACAGTTAACACTTTATTAGGAAACTTCTAATGAGGCTTGTTATCCTTTTTGATTATAAATATTACCAGCCTAAACAGTGCTATTTTGCTATTTCATTTCTACAAACTCAACAAATGATCTTAACAAATAACTTCTTTTTTCATTTACATCATTTATTAGTTTTGGCTGTGCTGAGACTTTCTCTAGGGGTGCCAGGGCGGGCCCCTCTCTAGTTGAGGTGCACAGGCGTCTCATTGTGGTGGCTTCTTGCAGAGCACAGGCTCTCATGTAGGCTCAGTAGTTGTGGCACACGGGCTTCCTTGCCTTCCAGCGTGTGGCATCTTCCTAGACCAGAGATCAAACTTATGTCCCTGCATTGGTACTTGGACTTTTAACCCCTGAGTCACCAGGGAAGTCTTATCAAATGACTTCCGCTTTAAATGCTAATACAGTTCTGATAAAAGGCAATAAATTACATTTTTAAGATTATTCAAATGACGCATTTTTTGGCCTAAATAGCTCAACCATGTAAAATAACTGTGGTCACTTTGCAATGAATTCTAAATGTAAGCATAAATGAAATGAATTGCAGAACATTTTGCTTGGAATATTAAAAAAGAGTTCAAACGGGTACCTGACTTATCCAGATAATTATTTAAAGTGCCTGTTTAATTGTACCTGAAGGAGGAACTCTAGCAGAGATTAAGATCTAAATATCAGTATGTCTTTGAATACTGAAGTATTATGTATACAAATGAATTTTTGCCTAAGTAATTATCTACAGTGATGAATCTTTTCTCACTCTTTAAGTGTGTGTTAACATATGTAAATACAAACATACCAAGAATATAATTACATATTTATGAATGCATAGGTATGTGTATATATCCATAAATATATTTTTATTTATACACATGTAAATTCTAATACACCAAAGTAAATAAAATAAAACAAATATTAGTATTTTTCCTGCCCAAAAAATACCTGTTGATATTACTTACAGCTTTGGAAGCGACATGTAGAAGTTCTGGAGCTACATTTGCATATTTGTAAATATGAAACATTGAAAGTTGGAAGGGTTATATTTGCTTTTATATAGGAATGGTATGTATTTATTTCTTGGAAGAAAGTTCTCTCTTCTTACACAACGTAGTTTATTGAAAGCAATAGTAATGCTACATATAATGATCAATTATATTTCATTATCCCCTTTGTTTATATTCTCATGAAAATTGAAATACACAATCATGAGAATTGTGTATATATGGCATATGGTGTTCAATAAAGAAAGAACAAATACCTTTTTAAATTACTCACCCATGCCTTTTACAGCTCTGCTTTATGAATACATTTATAAATCAGTGGTTCTGTTTCTTAAGATGATGAAAAGCAAATGTTTATTTAAACCCCGGGCTATTTACCAAAGCATACATCAAAAGTTGGGCATTCCACAAGTATAGAAGATGGCTTTCTTGAACTGCACAAACCAAAAACCATTTCTTTACTGCTGATATGCAAGGTTTTAGGAAAAGTATAAAACAGTTTATCAACACTAAAATAGTAATCACTTATATTTTCAATCTTTGAAAATAAACACACTTACAATCTTTTATAAATTTATATGTAATTGTTTCAGCCCAAGCACAGTTAGTTTTACTAACTGTGTATTCTTCACATTCACAATATTCTGTAAAGCTCTGAAAGGTTTTATTGTGGGTTTTTTCTTTTTTTTTTTTTCTTTTTGGCCACTTCTATTGGTCTTTCATTTACTTATTTTCATCCGTCTTTGTTCTTTGGCCTATGTGGGCCTCCTATCGCAGTGGCCCCTCTCCCTGCAGAGCACCAGCTCTAGGTGCATGCTCTCCAGAGCTCTGGCTCGGTAGTTGGACACATCCATCCAGCCGCTCTGCAGCACGTGGGATCTTCCCAGGCCAGGGATCAAACCAGTGCCCCTTGCACTGCAAGGTGGTGTCCTTACCCACTGGACCACCAGGGAAGCCCAGTTTTATTATCTTTTATTGGACAGTTTCATTTCTTGTTTAGATTAACCAGGGTTCCTTCTCTGGTTTGCTCAGTTAACTTGCTTAACACACCTATTTGCACTAACAATGCAAAGGCAAAAACTCAGTTTACCTTGTTGTGGTCTGAAATTACTCTAATTATGCCTATGTAGATTTTACCATCTAGATATTATATTACTTAAGTTCTAAGATGCAATACTTAGATCTACTGAATCATCGTAACTCTAAATGTTACATAGTAGTTTCAGTAACAATGCATTCAGTTCAGTTCAGTTGCTCAGTTGTATCCAACTCTTTGTGACCCCATGGACTTCAACACGCGAGGCTTCCCTGTCCTTCACCATCTGCCAGTTTGCTCAAACTCATGCCCCTTGAGTCTGTGATGCCATCCAACCATCTTGTCCTCTGTCGTCTCCTTCACCTTTTGCCTTCTCTTTTTCGCAGCATCAGAGTCTTTTCCAATGAGTTGTCTCTTCGCATTACATTGGTTTTATGTATTTTTAAAAAGTCAATTTAACAAATGCATTGTGTCTTTTATATAGTGTTACTGTTCTAGGATGATAGTAAAGAGAGTTTTGATGCTCCGAAGTTATTCAAGCTTACATTAGTAAAACTCAAATTTCACTTATATTTTCAACCCTTTTTTTGAAAATAAACACACTTACAATCTTTTATAAATTTATATGTAATTGTTTCAGCCCAAGCACAGTTAGTTTTACTAACTGTGTATTCTTCACATTCACAATATTCTGTAAAGCTCTGAAAGGTTTTATTGTGGGTTTTTTCTTTTTTTTTTTTTTCTTTTTGGCCACTTCTATTGGTCTTTCATTTACTTATTTTCATCCGTCTTTGTTCTTTGGCCTATGTGGGCCTCCTATCGCAGTGGCCCCTCTCCCTGCAGAGCACCAGCTCTAGGTGCATGCTCTCCAGAGCTCTGGCTCGGTAGTTGGACACATCCATCCAGCCGCTCTGCAGCACGTGGGATCTTCCCAGGCCAGGGATCAAACCAGTGCCCCTTGCACTGCAAGGTGGTGTCCTTACCCACTGGACCACCAGGGAAGCCCAGTTTTATTATCTTTTATTGGACAGTTTCATTTCTTGTTTAGATTAACCAGGGTTCCTTCTCTGGTTTGCTCAGTTAACTTGCTTAACACACCTATTTGCACTAACAATGCAAAGGCAAAAACTCAGTTTACCTTGTTGTGGTCTGAAATTACTCTAATTATGCCTATGTAGATTTTACCATCTAGATATTATATTACTTAAGTTCTAAGATGCAATACTTAGATCTACTGAATCATCGTAACTCTAAATGTTACATAGTAGTTTCAGTAACAATGCATTCAGTTCAGTTCAGTTGCTCAGTTGTATCCAACTCTTTGTGACCCCATGGACTTCAACACGCGAGGCTTCCCTGTCCTTCACCATCTGCCAGTTTGCTCAAACTCATGCCCCTTGAGTCTGTGATGCCATCCAACCATCTTGTCCTCTGTCGTCTCCTTCACCTTTTGCCTTCTCTTTTTCGCAGCATCAGAGTCTTTTCCAATGAGTTGTCTCTTCGCATTACATTGGTTTTATGTATTTTTAAAAAGTCAATTTAACAAATGCATTGTGTCTTTTATATAGTGTTACTGTTCTAGGATGATAGTAAAGAGAGTTTTGATGCTCCGAAGTTATTCAAGCTTACATTAGTAAAACTGAAATATAAGAAGTCAGTGTAGCTGGTTAAGCATTCTTACCCATTTTTTTTTTCCTGCCATCCCTCCCCATGGAGAAACAGTCTGTTTTTTGCCCTTTGAATCTGGATAGGCCCTGTGACTTGTTTTGCCCCAGAAAATGCAGGGAAAGCATGATGCATATCTTCTAATAGTGTACCATGAAAAGTCAGTCTTTTAGGTAGAACATCCATTTTTTAGGTATAAACATTCTTGGAACCCAGCTGCGTCACTCAGAGAGATCCTCATTCGAGAGTAGGGTTTAAATCAAAATTCACTAACATTCTGCCACAAAGACCCTGTTGATCTCCCCACTAATAGTCAATAGCAACTGCAAGCTTTGTAGGGGAGTAGGCATCTCAAAGGTTCCAACTAGCTGAACTTCCACATAAATGCAGCCCCAGCCATCGCCCCTAGAACAAAACAACTTCCCGATTAACACTTAGAATCATCTTAAGAAACAATGAGTGGTTGGTGCTGTGTTAAAACAACATTTGGGGGTAAAAGGAAAAATAAAACAGATGGCATATTGAAAAATTGTAAATTAAGTTTGTTAAAAGATAAAAAATAATATTACTTTAAAACAGTACAGTGCCTCTTCTTCCCAGCAGAATTTGAAAAGTAGTTAAAATAGTTATATCCATAAGACCTTCAATATTATTCACAAGAAAATGGAAGAAAGTCATGCCAGATAATTTTGAGCTATGAATACCTTTAATTAAGAGATTGCTGTTAACTTACCTAATCAGAGAATTAGCACTTATCTGAAGTTGGGATAATCCTATAGGCGGCCAACATGCTATGAGAGAAAAATCAAAGTGACCACCTATGATTTCACAAAGGAAGTAAAACATATGGCATGTATATTATCAGTGAAATTTAATAAATTGATATTTGATAATATATATGTGTTTTGTGAGTTCGGCTGCTAAAAAAAAAACATGTCTGGTAAGTTCAGGATGTATTGACAAGAATGAATTTATACTTCTGTAGATCTCACCATGAACCAGCAATTCCCAATCCTGCTTGTTTCACAAGAAACTTCTGGGAAATAATCACCAATAACAACAATTGTGTCTAAACACTACTGGGACCAATCAGTTAAGAACGAATGGGTACAGATCTTAAGCATAGGTTTTGTAAAGCACTCTGCTTCCATGGTAGTCCAGTAGATAAAGAGTCCACCTTGCAGTGCAAGGAGCACTGGTTGGATCCCTGGCCCGGAAAGATCCCACATACCGTGGAGCGACTGGGCTGGTATGTCCAATTACGAGCCAGCACTCTGGAGCACATGCACTGGTGCTCTGCAATGAGAGGCCCACACATGCCAGAGAATAAAAAAGATGGATGAAAAAAAAAGTAAAAGAGGCATGATGGGGGAAAAAAAGCACTCCAGTTCATTTTAATATTTGTCATAGCTATGAACCATTTCCTATTCAACAATGATTCTGTTAATACAGTGTTGCCCAGGAAGCTCCATTAAAGCATTCAGCCATACTGTCTAAGAATCAGCTTTCTTGTCATACTCTCAGTTCATAAAATAATCCTTGTATGCACATTTTTTTTTTTTTTTGCAGTGGCAATTCTGTGTAACTAGCAACCTGTGTACGTGGGGCTTTTAACATGTGACTTTTTGCTTTCTTGCTACCTAGTCTGTGGTTATCTGTGGCCTCAGGGGACCCCTCCCCCTGCGGGGTCACTTTGGTTGTCTCTCGACTGCAGCCTAAATGATGCTTGAAACTTCTATACACATGCTTTACTCTGTGACCTTTGCTGAAGTATCAAGTGGATCCTTACAGCACAGGCTTCTTAGGATGGATGATAGAAGAAAATGAGGGCTGGCCGAACCCGCATGTCTCTTTAGACATGCTCAGAAATAGTGCTCTGTCATAATGTCCATGTCTGATTGGACAAATAAATTTCATGTACAAGCCCTGTGGTCTAGGAGGCAAGAACCATGTACAGGGTAGGTATGGCAACCTCAGGGAGCAGGGAGGGGTTTGGAAACACACCACTTCTTACCACAGTGCTCAGGTCAGTGTGGTGTACTCACAGTGTCTAGAAAAAGCAATATAAACATCATTTTATTTTGCAATTATTTTATTTTAGTTTTTCAGTTTGTTTTAGTTTTTCACGTCTTGTTGAAGGCTTGAGGAATTTCTTGTATCTAACACAGATTTGGCGAAAGTTAACTTAGTATGTAGTATTCACTAAATAGGGGAATATTTTTATCCATTTTCTTAAATAATTAAATATATGACCCTGAATACACTTCTACTTTTTAGGCTTTTTATTGGCACTTGAATGCAAAAATATGTATTTTAAATGCATCTTGCTATGGTATTGAAGATTTTAAAAATATATTCTAGTGAAGTAAATGCTCTATAAAACATGAATCTGTAAGCGTGTTCATTTCTATTGAAAAGATGATCATTTTTATTTATATATTTATATTGATTATTGTTCTGCATGATTGCCAAAATTTTGAGTAGTCTTTTTATATCCTAATATAGAGAAGTATATATAAACCAGCCTTGCTGCCCTGTTTCTACTAGAGTGAGAAAAAGTAGACATATTTCTGTATTAAATATTGAAAAGGAGAAAATTAGAATCAAAGTCTTCAAGAACAGGGCTTTTTGTTATATATCAGAAGTTAATTTATTTGTCCCAATGTCTGATGTAGCCATTTCCTCTTACCATCTGCCATGAAGTTGCTGTGCTAAACCTTCTGCTGACACTGTTTTAAAGAATCACCACAAAAAGAATTTCCTATACCAATTTCACAGAAAAGTAATAGACTGAACACATAATTAAGAAATAGAATATAGTGCAAATTCTAGAAAAATTCAAATGGATATTCTTTTCCACTTTTTAAAATAGCTATCACCCAAAGAAGCATTCCATCAGCTTTGAACTCTATGCAACTTTATCTGTTCAGACCTACTAGAGAAAGCAAAAAATTAATTATATTCTTAATTCCCAGTTCCCATAAAAGTTTTATAATTCAGATATCAAAACAAGTTAAAATAATTTGAAGTGGTTAGCAAAATTATTACTAATAATTGTTAATGATGTACAAATAATTTGTAAGAAATCATATCACATAGCATAATAAAAAAGATTAGCTTAGGTGAAGAGAGTAAAGAAACATTGAAGAATACCAACATATTATGTGAATTTCAATGCACAGATTGTTCAGTCTTGATACTGATTTGGCAATTACTACTAAAGTGAAGGGACTTCCCATGTGACTCAGTGGTAAAGAATGCCCCTGCAATGCAGGAGATATGGGTTCCATTCTTGTAGTGGGAAAATTGGATGGAGAAGGAAATGGCAACTTACTCCAGTATTCTTGCCTGCATATGAATATGCCTTATTCAAATTAAGGTGTGCTATAAATGCAAGATACCATAATAAAGTTTATTATAATACAGTTTACCATTGTCTATGAAATAACAATCCTATTGGACATTTTTCTTAAATTGAAAAGAGAAATTTCAGAACTTGTCAATATTTGATTAAGCAATTTGAAGATATGCTGGTCTTTTATAATCAATATCTTTTTTTGTGTCCAATAAAATCTAGAATTTAAAAATTATGGTAGGACTACAAAATATGGAAGCAGCAAGGCAGAGTATAATACAAACATTTTGTTTATGCTCTTTCATTTTTTCATGTTTCTTCAGTTTGCTTTCCATTTTGTTTCCCCTTCCTTTTCCTTTCCATTTTCCTCAGTCATTGGTAAAATCAGTAAAAACATTAAATCCCCTATAGGAAAAAAAAAAAAAAAATGTCTATGCTGAATACACATAGTCAGCCAATGATGATTGACAGACCTCTGTTTTCTACCCCAAATAATTTCTGATGATTCTCTTGTAAGTAACTGGAAATGTTAAAAATATGTGCTGACGGACTTCCCTGGTGGACCAGTGGGTAAAAAGTCTGCCTTGTAGTGCAGGGAGCACTGGTTTGATCCCTGACCCGAGTGCGTGTGCCCAGAGCCAATGCTTTGTAATGAGAGAGGC
The DNA here is from genome assembly GCA_022376925.1 of Tragulus kanchil. NCBI lineage: Eukaryota > Metazoa > Chordata > Mammalia > Artiodactyla > Tragulidae > Tragulus > Tragulus kanchil. Next base: position 15,968,455 of record JAIOJX010000025.1, read on the forward strand.
CACTGCAATGGGAGGCCCACACAGGCCAAAAAATAAAGATGGATGAAAAATAAATGATGACTTACGGGCAAAAAGAAAAAAGAATATATATATTAAAGAGAAAGAATAGAAGAAAAATATGTGCTAAAGAAATCTGTCATATAATAATTACTTTGCTGCAAAATATAGAAAACAAAGTTTTAATAAATAAAGCTGTTTAATAAAGTAGTTATTAAAATATAAATAATAATAAAGTCATTTTGATATAGTTATTAAAGTATTTAGTTTTCTGTAAGATATTTGTATGCATTTTTGCTCATTAAAATGGATAAGCTCATAAACAAAAATGAAGTTCACAGACCGTAATTTCCTATAGCATGAATAGCAGATTTAGGGAAAAATGGGAACAAATTGTTAAGAAAATTGAAACTAAAATTTCTAATAATTAAAAAAAAAAAAGAATTCAAGATAGTATGGTCCAATTACAACATTTAAACAGATAAGAACAAATGGCCAGGGACGGTACATACCTTGGCTAAAATCAAACAATAGAAAGGAACTCACAGTAACCACCCTGGCCTTAACTTCATGAACAAATTTTAGATAGATAGTATCTTTATAAGATTTTTTTATTACATACTATGACAACATGTCTTTTATAATCAATATCTTTTTTGTGTCCAATAAAATCTAGAATTTAAAAATTATGGTAGGACTACAAAATATGGAAGCAGCAAGGCAGAGTATAATACAAACATTTTGTTTATGCTCTTTCATTTTTTCATGTTTCTTCAGTTTGCTTTCCATTTTGTTTCCCCTTCCTTTTCCTTTCCATTTTCCTCAGTCATTGGTAAAATCAGTAAAAACATTAAATCCCCTATAGGAAAAAAAAAAAAAAAATGTCTATGCTGAATACACATAGTCAGCCAATGATGATTGACAGACCTCTGTTTTCTACCCCAAATAATTTCTGATGATTCTCTTGTAAGTAACTGGAAATGTTAAAAATATGTGCTGACGGACTTCCCTGGTGGACCAGTGGGTAAAAAGTCTGCCTTGTAGTGCAGGGAGCACTGGTTTGATCCCTGACCCGAGTGCGTGTGCCCAGAGCCAATGCTTTGTAATGAGAGAGGCCACTGCAATGGGAGGCCCACACAGGCCAAAAAATAAAGATGGATGAAAAATAAATGATGACTTACGGGCAAAAAGAAAAAAGAATATATATATTAAAGAGAAAGAATAGAAGAAAAATATGTGCTAAAGAAATCTGTCATATAATAATTACTTTGCTGCAAAATATAGAAAACAAAGTTTTAATAAATAAAGCTGTTTAATAAAGTAGTTATTAAAATATAAATAATAATAAAGTCATTTTGATATAGTTATTAAAGTATTTAGTTTTCTGTAAGATATTTGTATGCATTTTTGCTCATTAAAATGGATAAGCTCATAAACAAAAATGAAGTTCACAGACCGTAATTTCCTATAGCATGAATAGCAGATTTAGGGGAAAAATGGGAACAAATTGTTAAGAAAATTGAAACTAAAATTTCTAATAATTAAAAAAAAAAAAGAATTCAAGATAGTATGGTCCAATTACAACATTTAAACAGATAAGAACAAATGGCCAGGGACGGTACATACCTTGGCTAAAATCAAACAATAGAAAGGAACTCACAGTAACCACCCTGGCCTTAACTTCATGAACAAATTTTAGATAGATAGTATCTTTATAAGATTTTTTTATTACATACTATGACAACATGAAATATTTAATATGTGGATGTCACTGCAAAATTGAATATATTCAGGTATTTTGTTATACTTGGATGTGTGTATTGTTTCCTAGGAATTTGAAGTTATCTGCCAGATCCTCTTTTCTATCCGTCCAACAGTCTCGGGGGCAAATATGTGACATTTTATTACCTGGCTTGAAATACTGGTTTTATCATGTTTCGCATATCCATGTTTCACATGCCATGAATCTATTAGGATGAAAAGGAACTGGGGAGTTTATGCCTCCTGCCTGCTCACATTGATTGATGAGCATTGATTGATGAGCATATGGGAATACCAAGTAAGTAAAACTGAGCACCTAGCCTTTAGTCACTCAATAAATAAGTTTTGAATAGAGAAACAGGTTAACAATAAAAGAATGACAAAATTGGTACCATGAAAACACGGACAAAAAAAAAAGGTAAACTGGCTGTATTGATTTAAGGAAAGGCGTACTTCATAAAAATGAAGATTCTCAGGGGTAAGGAAGGACATAATGATAAAGTGGTTAATTCTCTTCTATAAATGAAGAATTCTAACATAGCTAGAAGAAAACATAGGACAAATTTTGGACTTGGTGGTGAGTTTTCAAATATAATACCAAAAGAATGTTCCATGAATAAAAAATAAGTTGGATTTTATTGAAATTAAATTATTTAAAATTAAATTATCTGTTAAAATTAAATTTATTAAAATTAAAAACTTTTGCCCTGAAAAAGATACTGTTAAGAAAATTAAAATACAAGTCATTCCCTGGGACAGAATAGCTGAGTCACATAATGGGTAAGGATCATGTATCTAAAATGTATGAAGAACTCTTCAAATTCAAGAATAATGCAAACAAATTTATGAAATAATTTATTGAAAGAATTGGGGGAACAGATGCTGACTTACATAGGTTTGGAAACCAGAGAAAACTATAAAGCTAATGGCAAAAATAATCTGTCCATAAGCAGTGTCCTATAGTCAGAAGGTTGTTTTGCATAGTGTACAGTTTGACAATTCTGCTACTGTTACGTTTGTATCTATAAATTTAACAACTAAGTCAGTGGATGCTGGGACAGCAGTTACAGGGGGAAATTTAGAAAAGCAAGAAAAGGTGAGAATGATCTGTATGGAACTGGAATAGAATTGGAGATAGGAAGAACATATGAAATGATTAATAAAGTTTCAGATGGATACATATATATATATATGTGTGTGTGTGTGTGTGTGTGTGTGTGTGCTAAGTCACTTCAGTCGTGTCCGACTCTTTCCGACCCTATAGACTGTAGCCCGCTTGGCTCCTCTCTCTATGGGATTCTCCAGAACTGGACTGGGTTTCCATGCTTACTCCAGGGATCCTTCTTTTTTTTTTTTTTTTTTAATTTTTTTTTGGTAGGGAAGGGGGCGGGCGGGCCACTTCTATTGGTCTTTCATTTATTTATTTTCATCCATCTTTGTTCTTTGGCCCATGTGGGCCTCCCATCGCGGTGGCCTCTGTTGTCTCAGAGCACCTGCTCTTGGGCGCACGCGCTCCAGAGCTCCAGCTCAGTAATTGGACACATTGGTCCAGCCGCTCCGCGGCACGTGGGATCTTCCCCAGGCCAAGAATCGAACCGGCACCCCTTGCACTGCAAGATGATGTCCTTACCCACTGGACCACCATGGAAGCCCCCAGGGATCCTTCTTAAAAATATTTTTAAATATATGTATATGCCCCAGTTAGTAATTTCCACATCTGTTCCCTTGCTCAGGTTCCTAATAAACCTAAAATGGCAACATCCCAGTAGTAATCATCGTTTCCCTGATATGAGTTTCAAATACCAATTCTAACATAATTTTTCAACGAATGAACCAGAAATTCCAAATAAATGGCTGCTTTTGGTCAGGGAAGGAAATATGCATGAATAGTCTATAGCATCCTGTACTGGTATAAAGTAAGAAGTGCTACACACACATTTATAATGAGTCAAAAGGGCACAGGAGACAAAAAAAAAAATTTATGAAATTTTGAAAGAATTGGGGAACAATGACTTACATAGGTTTGGAAACCAGAAAACTATAAAGCTAATGGCAAAAATAATCTGTCCATAAGCAGTGTCCTATAGTCAGAAGGTTGTTTTGCATAGTGTACAGTTTGACAATTCTGCTACTGTTACGTTTGTATCTATAAATTTAACAACTAAGTCAGTGGATGCTGGGACAGCAGTTACAGGGGGAAATTTAGAAAAGCAAGAAAAGGTGAGAATGATCTGTATGGAACTGGAATAGAATTGGAGATAGGAAGAACATATGAAATGATTAATAAAGTTTCAGATGGATACATATATATATATATGTGTGTGTGTGTGTGTGTGTGTGTGTGTGCTAAGTCACTTCAGTCGTGTCCGACTCTTTCCGACCCTATAGACTGTAGCCCGCTTGGCTCCTCTCTCTATGGGATTCTCCAGAACTGGACTGGGTTTCCATGCTTACTCCAGGGATCCTTCTTTTTTTTTTTTTTTTTTTAATTTTTTTTTGGTAGGGGGGCGGGCCGGATTGGGGAGGGAGAGGGGCGGGCGGGCCACTTCTATTGGTCTTTCATTTATTTATTTTCATCCATCTTTGTTCTTTGGCCCATGTGGGCCTCCCATCGCGGTGGCCTCTGTTGTCTCAGAGCACCTGCTCTTGGGCGCACGCGCTCCAGAGCTCCAGCTCAGTAATTGGACACATTGGTCCAGCCGCTCCGCGGCACGTGGGATCTTCCCCAGGCCAAGAATCGAACCGGCACCCCTTGCACTGCAAGATGATGTCCTTACCCACTGGACCACCATGGAAGCCCCCAGGGATCCTTCTTAAAAATATTTTTAAATATATGTATATGCCCCAGTTAGTAATTTCCACATCTGTTCCCTTGCTCAGGTTCCTAATAAACCTAAAATGGCAACATCCCAGTAGTAATCATCGTTTCCCTGATATGAGTTTCAAATACCAATTCTAACATAATTTTTCAACGAATGAACCAGAAATTCCAAATAAATGGCTGCTTTTGGTCAGGGAAGGAAATATGCATGAATAGTCTATAGCATCCTGTACTGGTATAAAGTAAGAAGTGCTACACACACATTTATAATGAGTCAAAAGGGCACAGGAGACAAAAAAAAAAAGAGCTTCCAAAGGTCATATGAGAACACTTTAGCAATAAGATAATAAATATTAAATAATAATGCACAAATATTATGAATCCATATTATTACAAGCAAAGGATTGGATGTATATATGTATATATATCCAGTCCACTCATATATATATATATATATATGAAGAATAAATGGGAATATAGGAAGAATAATAGGAATATAGGAAGAATAAATCCCCCATGCAGAAGAATTCAAAAAATATATATATAAGCACTCTTTCTCCAAAAGTTTGTATAATTCCCAGTTCCTTTATGTGAACTGAATTCACATAGTTGTTTCTTTTTAAAAGTGTGACAAAGGATAAAAAGATAAACTGTGCAGTGGGAAAAAATAACCTGAGAAACCCTACCTGTGCCAGGGAATTGTGGTTAACACCCACAATAATAAGATCAATCACTTGTATTTTTGTGATGATGCGATGTGGTGGCCCAAGAGTACTCTTCCTCCTCAAACACATAACTCCAGTATGATCATGAGGAAAAATATCAGAAAAAGATCTAGTTGAGGAAAATCTACAAAATATCTTATTAGTACTCATCCAAATTGTGAAGATCACCAAAAGTAGAGTCTAAGGAGACATGCTGACTATCTGTGTAATACGATACTTGAGTTGAAAATCTGGAATAGGCAAGGAAAAGTAGGTATAAGCCAAGGAAATCTGAATAAAGTATAGGTTTTAGCTAGTAATTCATAACCAATTATGGATTAAGAGTATTGCATTTGTTCTGATACATGTACCATCCTCATGTAGGCTGTTAACCATCAGGGAGATTGTGTTGGGCAAATGGGAGCACCATGTACAACCTTTCCATTTTTCCATACGCCTTAAACTATTTTAAACTATATCTATATATCTATATCTATTTAAAGGAATTAAGTAGATCAACCAAATGATTCTCCCTTAACTTGTAATAGTTTATATTCTCACAGTTCTTAGAATATCCACTTGTTCACAATCTATGAGACTTTGTATATTATACCTTTAAAAAATTTTTTCAGAATGAAAAAATATTAAATAATCAACGTATATGGGCCTTTTTTTTCCTTACTTACATTGGAGCTTTCATTTCACTTTACCACTATTATAGAGGCCATTCCAAGAATTGCAACCTGTTAACTACTTCGTTTCCAAAGATAGCTCTGTGTCCTTATCCCAAAGCCAATGGCTGTATTCTCAATTGATTGTGACACACGACTCCAGAATTGTGATTTTACCTATTTAAAGACTAATCCTTTGCCACTATCCCTGAGGGGTTCTCCTGCATTGACCCATGATACTTTTTGTTTAATGACACTGGTATGAATGGGATCTAAATGCATTATATTCCCTTGGATAACAGTCATGCTTGCAGGTACCAGCCCAGTGAATTTCTGGTAACGTATCCTCACACTGACTTCTCATTTTCTGGCTTGCTTTTCAGTAAAAATCATACATCTGTTTATAATTGCATGTCCTTAATTTCAAAGTTTTTTAGATTCTACTTCATATATTACATAATATTTATTAATGTAATGTTAGTCTGTCACTTCCCACATTATATTAATTGAGAGATAATCCTTGAGTTAAATTTTTATTTTTATGAACTTGCTTAGATTGTTAGTATATCCTTACCTAAACAGCTTATAAAGGAGTTTGACAGATAAAATTCATCTTTATTGCCTGCCTACTATCTCTGTATACTGTCACTCAATAGACTTTCACATCTAAAATTACAAAAAACCAAAGTTGTGATTGTCATGAAACTCTGCCAAAGAGAACTTCGTTAAATAGGAGAGAATGATGCTGGGCAATACCATTCTCAGGTTGAGAACTGCCTTTTGTTTGTGGTCCTGAAAAAGTGTTTTGCAGTTGAAACAAAGTATCTGTCACTTTCCTGGGGGTAGATACAGTAGAGTGAAATAGGTTGTATAACCACTATACAAAAGATTAGAGAACCTAGACAGCTTTCTCAGTCCTCTTAGCTAAGAAACACTTGCTAATCTCATATACAGAATCTTGGTCAGAATAATAATATATCAATACATGAATTAAATTCCAATATATTTTCTTTCAGAGAAAAATGTTTAGTTATGCACCAATAGCAATATAGTAGACAAATTTTTCTCTCAGATGGATAGCAGCTGTATTTTACCTGAGTTGGCTGAAAGAGGAGTATATGAAAACTACTTGTATAAAAGTTGATATGTCTCTGACACCATCAATGAAAAGGATATGGTCTGCATAATTATTTGAGATGTATTTGGGTTTGAATAAATACTTAGTGTTAACCATAATGCTTATTATCTATTCTATTTTTTTCATTTTAGTACTGAATGTGTTTCTACACCAATTGTTCCCCTTAAGATTATTGTGGGTGTTTGCATTGTATAGATTGTGACACACGACTCCAGAATTGTGATTTTACCTATTTAAAGACTAATCCTTTGCCACTATCCCTGAGGGGTTCTCCTGCATTGACCCATGATACTTTTTGTTTAATGACACTGGTATGAATGGGATCTAAATGCATTATATTCCCTTGGATAACAGTCATGCTTGCAGGTACCAGCCCAGTGAATTTCTGGTAACGTATCCTCACACTGACTTCTCATTTTCTGGCTTGCTTTTCAGTAAAAATCATACATCTGTTTATAATTGCATGTCCTTAATTTCAAAGTTTTTTAGATTCTACTTCATATATTACATAATATTTATTAATGTAATGTTAGTCTGTCACTTCCCACATTATATTAATTGAGAGATAATCCTTGAGTTAAATTTTTATTTTTATGAACTTGCTTAGATTGTTAGTATATCCTTACCTAAACAGCTTATAAAGGAGTTTGACAGATAAAATTCATCTTTATTGCCTGCCTACTATCTCTGTATACTGTCACTCAATAGACTTTCACATCTAAAATTACAAAAAACCAAAGTTGTGATTGTCATGAAACTCTGCCAAAGAGAACTTCGTTAAATAGGAGAGAATGATGCTGGGCAATACCATTCTCAGGTTGAGAACTGCCTTTTGTTTGTGGTCCTAAAAAAGTGTTTTGCAGTTGAAACAAAGTATCTGTCACTTTCCTGGGGGTAGATACAGTAGAGTGAAATAGGTTGTATAACCACTATACAAAAGATTAGAGAACCTAGACAGCTTTCTCAGTCCTCTTAGCTAAGAAACACTTGCTAATCTCATATACAGAATCTTGGTCAGAATAATAATATATCAATACATGAATTAAATTCCAATATATTTTCTTTCAGAGAAAAATGTTTAGTTATGCACCAATAGCAATATAGTAGACAAATTTTTCTCTCAGATGGATAGCAGCTGTATTTTACCTGAGTTGGCTGAAAGAGGAGTATATGAAAACTACTTGTATAAAAGTTGATATGTCTCTGACACCATCAATGAAAAGGATATGGTCTGCATAATTATTTGAGATGTATTTGGGTTTGAATAAATACTTAGTGTTAACCATAATGCTTATTATCTATTCTATTTTTTTCATTTTAGTACTGAATGTGTTTCTACACCAATTGTTCCCCTTAAGATTATTGTGGGTGTTTGCATCTGGTATAAAAAAATAGAGACTACTACTGACATAGATTCATGTACATATGAAGTTATTGTAGACTCAGTATGGTAGGAAAACTTTAATTAAAGAAATAACTTGGAAAAAATAACTGAAAGAAATTGGAAAGAAATGAGAACTCTCTCTAATATATTATGGATATACAGTTTACAAAGAAAGATGCAGTAATTCTTGCCAGCATCTAAAAATTGAACGTAATGTTTTACTCAACAAAAAGAAAAGTTTGTATGAGAAATAAATTAAGGTAGAAAAAAAAGAGTCATGAAAGAATAACAGTATATAATATGTAACGAAGCTGTTGTTTTATGTGAAAAATACTCATATGTAATCAAAATAGAGATGAAGAAACAAACTGAATCCATAGAGTTGAGTGGATAGTAAATTGAGCTGCCTTTTGAAACCTATAATGACACCATACATTTCTTAATTTCAAACCTTATTAAGGTTTTTTCTCTTAGAGTAGAGGAAAGGTAAGACAGAGAAAATTATATTAAAGGATGTTTTCTTAGTATTCTTTGACTAAATTATAGATAGATAGTATATTAGAGATAAAGAAAGGATTATCATAGAAAAAGAGAAAGTAAATTCTGTAGGGGGTAAGAATAATCCTGAAAGAGAAGGGTAATTTATGTACAATAATATCTCATATACAGAAAATGGATCTTAGGGGGAAATTGGTGACTATCTAATTTGCAATTCATTTTGGGTGATCAAAAATGCATAGTCATAACTAATGATTCAGTTTTTTGGTTATTTACAAAGAGAGGTCCTTTCTGCTGATTTGAGTATTTTCTACTGTCGCTATTTGTAAGAAATAAGACCCTATTTGATTCATTGTATGTGTGTGTGTCTATAATATATATCTGTTTCTTAGATTTAAGACTGTCTTATTTCCTTTATAATTATTCATTGGAATTTTAAGTCTAAACTTCAAGAGCAAACAATTTGTTGAAATATGACAAAAAGTCCAGTTTTAAACATCATTAACATAATAAGCACTAAATTATCTGATATTTTTACTAAATCTATGTTCAAGAACTTGGAGTATTCATAGTTTTTTTCAATTTATCTAATGTAAATCAAATGCATTCATGACTTTATTTTCTTTCTGGAGTATACTTTTTATGAAGCATCTATCCATATAACTTTTAGCAGTTTAGACAAACTCACCAGAAACGTGTAGATTCATGTACATATGAAGTTATTGTAGACTCAGTATGGTAGGAAAACTTTAATTAAAGAAATAACTTGGAAAAAATAACTGAAAGAAATTGGAAAGAAATGAGAACTCTCTCTAATATATTATGGATATACAGTTTACAAAGAAAGATGCAGTAATTCTTGCCAGCATCTAAAAATTGAACGTAATGTTTTACTCAACAAAAAGAAAAGTTTGTATGAGAAATAAATTAAGGTAGAAAAAAAAGAGTCATGAAAGAATAACAGTATATAATATGTAACGAAGCTGTTGTTTTATGTGAAAAATACTCATATGTAATCAAAATAGAGATGAAGAAACAAACTGAATCCATAGAGTTGAGTGGATAGTAAATTGAGCTGCCTTTTGAAACCTATAATGACACCATACATTTCTTAATTTCAAACCTTATTAAGGTTTTCTCTCTTAGAGTAGAGGAAAGGTAAGACAGAGAAAATTATATTAAAGGATGTTTTCTTAGTATTCTTTGACTAAATTATAGATAGATAGTATATTAGAGATAAAGAAAGGATTATCATAGAAAAAGAGAAAGTAAATTCTGTAGGGGGTAAGAATAATCCTGAAAGAGAAGGGTAATTTATGTACAATAATATCTCATATACAGAAAATGGATCTTAGGGGGAAATTGGTGACTATCTAATTTGCAATTCATTTTGGGTGATCAAAAATGCATAGTCATAACTAATGATTCAGTTTTTTGGTTATTTACAAAGAGAGGTCCTTTCTGCTGATTTGAGTATTTTCTACTGTCGCTATTTGTAAGAAATAAGACCCTATTTGATTCATTGTATGTGTGTGTGTCTATAATATATATCTGTTTCTTAGATTTAAGACTGTCTTATTTCCTTTATAATTATTCATTGGAATTTTAAGTCTAAACTTCAAGAGCAAACAATTTGTTGAAATATGACAAAAAGTCCAGTTTTAAACATCATTAACATAATAAGCACTAAATTATCTGATATTTTTACTAAATCTATGTTCAAGAACTTGGAGTATTCATAGTTTTTTTCAATTTATCTAATGTAAATCAAATGCATTCATGACTTTATTTTCTTTCTGGAGTATACTTTTTATGAAGCATCTATCCATATAACTTTTAGCAGTTTAGACAAACTCACCAGAAACGTGTAGTTTCTTATGTTGTATACTTGCTAAAATAGCAAAATTTCCAATTTTGTGGTATGTGTATGTGTGTGTGTGTGTGTGTGTGTGTGTGTGTGTGTGTGCATGTACATGCATGTGTGTGAGAGAGGGAGAGGTCCTAATGTTCTAATCCTAGTTTGTAAAAAATATCAGCAATGGGTTAAAATTAAGTTTTCACATATCTGATGGCTTTGTGGATTAATAGAACAATTATTGTAATTGTGCTCCAAAGGAATGTGTCTTTCAGATACAGCATTATTTCAGCTAGACTACTGATGTTTCCATCTCAGTCATCTGAGGACAAGTTCAGTTCAGTTTCTCAGTCCAATTCAACTCTTTGCAACCTTGTGGTAGGTAAGCTTGCCTGTCCTTCCCCATCTCATGAAGCTTGCTCACGCTCATGTCCATTGAGTTGGTGATGCCATCCAACCATGTCATCCTCTGTTGTCCCCATCTCCTTCTGCCTTCTGTTTTCCCCAGTATTGAGGTCTTTTTCAATGAGTTGTCTCTTCACATCAGGTGGCCAAAGTATTGGAGCTTCAACTTCAGCATCAGTCCTTGCAGTGGATGTTCAGGGTTGATTTCCTTTAGGATTGACTCTGGATTTAGGATTGGTTTGATATCCTAGCAGGCCAAGGGACTCTCAAGAGTCTCCTCCAACACCAGAGTTCAAAGGCATTGGTTCTTTGGTGCTCAGCTTTCTTATGGTTCAAATGTCACAGCCATACCTGACTACTGGAAAAGCCATAGCTTAAACTATACAGGCCTTTGTAGGCAAAGCAATGGCTCAGCTTTTAATACACTGTCTACATTTGTCTTAGCTTTTCTTCCTAGTAGCAAACGTCTTTTACTTTCAAGGCTGCAGTCACCATCTTTAGTCATTTTGGTGCCCAAGAAACTAAAATCTGTCACTCTTTCCCTTGTTAGCCCATCTGTTTACCATGAAGTGATGGGACTGGGTATCATGATCTTTGTTTTTTGAATGCTGAGTTTTAAGCCAGCTTTTTCACTCTGCTTCCTCACCTTCATCAAGAGACTTTTTAGTTCCTCTTCACTTTCTGCCCTACGGGTGATGCCATCTGCATATCTGAGGTTATTGAGATTTCTTCTGGCAATCTTGATTTTAGCTTGTGTTTCATCCAGTCTAGCATTTTGGATGATGTACTGTGCATAGAAGTTAAATAAACAGGGTGACAGTATATAGCCTTGATGTACTCCTTTCCCAGTTTGGAACCAGTGCTTTATTCCATATCCATTTCTAACGGTTGCTTCTTGACCTGCATACAGGTTTCTCAGGAGGCAAGTGAAGTGGTCTGGTATTCCCCTCTCTTTAAGAATTTTCCACAGTTTGTTGTGATCTACACAGTCAAAGGCTTTAACCTAGTCAATGAAGCAGAAGTAGATGTTTTTTCTAGAATTCTCTAGCTTTTTCTATCTCAGTCATCTGAGGACAAGTTCAGTTCAGTTTCTCAGTCCAATTCAACTCTTTGCAACCTTGTGGTAGGTAAGCTTGCCTGTCCTTCCCCATCTCATGAAGCTTGCTCACGCTCATGTCCATTGAGTTGGTGATGCCATCCAACCATGTCATCCTCTGTTGTCCCCATCTCCTTCTGCCTTCTGTTTTCCCCAGTATTGAGGTCTTTTTCAATGAGTTGTCTCTTCACATCAGGTGGCCAAAGTATTGGAGCTTCAACTTCAGCATCAGTCCTTGCAGTGGATGTTCAGGGTTGATTTCCTTTAGGATTGACTCTGGATTTAGGATTGGTTTGATATCCTAGCAGGCCAAGGGACTCTCAAGAGTCTCCTCCAACACCAGAGTTCAAAGGCATTGGTTCTTTGGTGCTCAGCTTTCTTATGGTTCAAATGTCACAGCCATACCTGACTACTGGAAAAGCCATAGCTTAAACTATACAGGCCTTTGTAGGCAAAGCAATGGCTCAGCTTTTAATACACTGTCTACATTTGTCTTAGCTTTTCTTCCTAGTAGCAAACGTCTTTTACTTTCAAGGCTGCAGTCACCATCTTTAGTCATTTTGGTGCCCAAGAAACTAAAATCTGTCACTCTTTCCCTTGTTAGCCCATCTGTTTACCATGAAGTGATGGGACTGGGTATCATGATCTTTGTTTTTTGAATGCTGAGTTTTAAGCCAGCTTTTTCACTCTGCTTCCTCACCTTCATCAAGAGACTTTTTAGTTCCTCTTCACTTTCTGCCCTACGGGTGATGCCATCTGCATATCTGAGGTTATTGAGATTTCTTCTGGCAATCTTGATTTTAGCTTGTGTTTCATCCAGTCTAGCATTTTGGATGATGTACTGTGCATAGAAGTTAAATAAACAGGGTGACAGTATATAGCCTTGATGTACTCCTTTCCCAGTTTGGAACCAGTGCTTTATTCCATATCCATTTCTAACGGTTGCTTCTTGACCTGCATACAGGTTTCTCAGGAGGCAAGTGAAGTGGTCTGGTATTCCCCTCTCTTTAAGAATTTTCCACAGTTTGTTGTGATCTACACAGTCAAAGGCTTTAACCTAGTCAATGAAGCAGAAGTAGATGTTTTTTCTAGAATTCTCTAGCTTTTTCTATGATCCAACAAATGTTGGCAATTTGATCTCTGGTTCCTCTGCCTTTTCTTAATCTAGGTTCTGAAAGTTCTCAGTTCACATATTATTGAAGCCTACCTTGAAGGATTTTGAGCATTAGATTTCCAGCATGTGAAATGAGTGCAATTTTGCAGTAGTCTGAAAATCTTGGACATTGCCCTTCTTTGAGATTGGAATGAAAACTGGCCAGGACAATGAAGAGGGCAAAGTTCCTAGTTAAATTTTTTTTGGAAATTGTAATTATGTATAATGTAGTCATAATTTCCTATACTTGATCATGGAGACTTGAAATAATTTAACTCACTGCTTGCTTGTAGACTCGGCATCCCTAGACATGTCATCACTTCGACTGATAAACCATTATGTAGGGTTATCCAAAATCCTACACAATTAAATCATTGCTAGTCCAGTGCTGGTTAGTAGAAAATGTTCTTTTAAAAAAAGTCATACAGAAACCCATGCTCCTTTCATGATAAGCTCTGCCATCATCTGTGACCTGATCCTCTCCTGCATTTAGCCAAAGATGGAGAAAAATAGAATACATGAATCTCTGGTCAGTTTCTGTTGGCTAACCATGTGATGTACGTCACTTCTTTTGATATTTTGTTGCAGAATTTGGTAATATGACCTCATCAAACTGTAAGAATAATTGGGAAATATACTGCTAGCTGTATGCACAAGTAGAGAACGAAACCGATTATAGTATTTACATAGTAATATCTGGCTCAAAGTTGAATAAGAAGTTCGTAAACTTAACCATCTCAGAGTTTTAACTCCTAACAATTCTGTACATAATTAGATTCAGTCACAGAGAGATTAAACAATAGAAGGCATATGTCTTTCACAAGCTGTATCAGGAAGAAATTAATTGTAACTGCTTTTAAAGAAAGACCACATTAAAAAATAATATCCCATGCTTGTGATAAACTGTTTTTGGCATTTTCTAGAATTTTCATCTTTCTTCATCATTTGTTATATTACAATCAGAGTGTTCATTTGCTTCTTCGACTTTCTGTAAATATCTCTTTTTCTAGTTATTTATAATTTTATTTGACAACTTCTAATCATATTCTCAGCGTTCATCACTCCCTACTACTCTACTCTACATTTTCAGTTTTGGTTCATAGAGCATCATAGTTTCTTGTCCTTTTAAAAACTGTCTTTGTTTCATCTATTTTCTTTTCTCTCCTTCGAGTAAACATTAATTTCTTAAATTTGGATTTCTATTTTTCATTAGTTTTGAGAACTACAAATTTTGTAATTAAAAAACCTTATTAGCTTCTTATCATTGTGAAAGATATGCACACATACACAATCGAATGATACAAAAATTGGGGGGTGTCCGATATTTTATTTTTGCAGTAGCTTTAGAACATTCATTTCACATTTACATTTTTCTCAGGCTTGAAACTTCTGGTCTATTTTGCTTTATTTTGTCCACACTTTAGCATATAAAGTGACAATGAAAGCATTCTTTAAGAATACCTAGATTATTTCTTTAGAAAAAATATATGCTTACATTTCATCTTAAATTATAAACCTAATAATTTCAAAAAAAAATTTTCAAGTGACTATCTTTTCTAGAGATACATGGAGGTTTTTTTTGTTTTGTTTTGTTTTTAGATTTATTTATCTATTTTTTGGGGGATGGGATGGGGAGGGAGCGGAGCAGGCGGGCCACTTCTATTGGTCTTTTATTTGTCTATTTTTCATCCATCTTTGTTCTTTGGCCTGTGTGGGCCTCCCATCGCGGTGGCCTCTGTTGTTGCAGAGCGCCGGCTCTGGGCGCATGCGCTCCAGAGCTCCGGCTCGGTAATTGGACACATCGGTCCAGCTGCTCCGCGGCACATGAGATCTTCCCAGGCCGGGGATCAAACGGGCACCCCTTGCACTGCAAGGCGGTGTCCTTACCCACTGGACCACCAGGGAAGCCCTACATGGAGTTTTACTGTCAAGTTTTCCACAAAAATATTTGGGTCAGTAGTGCCAAATGTATTTATTTATAGACGTTTTGAAGAAAGAAATTACTTCTCCAGGACGTTCTTCATTGACTGTAGCATTCACTTTCACAATTAATCCTGGAAGATTGACAAGCCAAGTGATATTTAGGTATCATAGACTTTAAATACATTAACATTTTCCCCTAGAGATGTATGAAGTACATCATTTATTCTCTTGCTTCTGAAAGAGCCCCTTCTTTCAAAAATACCAAATTGTATGAGTCTCCTGACATCATCCTCAACTACTTGAGATATCTGAACAGTGTAACCGCTGTCCAAGTTAGGGTGTGAAATTGCTACTGTCCAAAAAAGTACCCTTGGGAATGTCCCTTTTTCAGAGTTTCTAGTACTTTAAACATTGAAAGAAGAGACTTATTCATGTCTCTTCCTGAAAAAAATTTTCCAGCTGATAGAGTTAATGATCAACTTGATAACAGGATATTAAAATCACATGCACCTCTGTGGTTGCACAAAAACATATATGCTCTAAACTTTGAACCTGAAGTATACCCTTAGAACACGTGCCATTGAATACCTGTCGATAACAAATAACTCTTAGAGCTCCAAAAGCTCTTTCCAGGTGGAATCCAAGGTGGTTACAGGAGGAACCTTTGCAGGAAGAAGCAAAGAAGATCCTTAGTACAAGGAATGGGTAGTGTAGAGAAGACAGACTGATTTCAAGCCCCCTGACCATTGGAATACAGTGTCAGTGATTGGTATGAATATAGAAAATTATTGCCATAAAGTTTACTGATATTGATACCTGAATACCTGGGTGGCACTAAACTAATGATAAATGAGGTTACTGAAGGTCAAAAGGATAACCATTTGGTCCAAGGTTTTACAGTTAATCATTTGTAGAGAAGGAATTAGAATTCAGATCTCTTTATTTCTAATTCACTTTTTTTCCCCAGGATACTATACTATGGTGTAATGAAGTTTAATTGTACATGAGATAACATATTTCAATAAATTACATTTAGAATTCTTTTAAACTGCAAGACTTTTATAAAGATACCTGACAGTTGTGTTTTAATATTATCATTGTCAAAGTTTTTTATGTAGTACAAACTATAAAGGCAAATGAACACCACTCTGTAATTCTATATAATTTAGGCTTTTGTTGTTTAGTTGCCCAGCCATGCCTGACTCTTTGTGACCCCATGGACTGGAGCATGCCAGGCCTCCCTGTTCCTCATCATCTCCCAGAGATTGCCCAAGTTCATGTCCATTGCATCGGCGTTGCCACCCAGATATCTCATCCTCTGGCACCTTCTTCTCCTTCTGCCCTCAAGCTTTCTCAGCATCAGTGACTTTTCCAATGAGTCGTCTGCTCAAATCATATATCCAAAATACTGGCGCTTCAGCTTCAACATGAATCCTTCCAATGAATATTCAGGGTCGATTTCCCTTAAGATTGAGTGGTTTAATCTCCTCCCAGCACCACAGTTGGAAGGCATCAATTCTTTGTCACTCTGCCTTCTTTATGGTCCAGCTCTCATGACTATACCTGACCACTGGAAAGACCATAGCCTTGACTATATGGACATTTGCCAGCAGAGTTAGTCTCTGGTGTTCAACACACTCTCTAGGTTTGTCATAGCTTTCCTGTCAAGAAACAATCATCTTCTGATTTCATAGTTACAGTTGTCGTGGGCACTATGCAGTTACTTATCCCTGATTAACAGATGCAAGGAAATGCTAAATCACCTCTATTCTATTTTCAGAGAACTTCGACCTACACAATGTAGCTCCCTCTAATTTAAGAGAATAGAACTTCAACAGTAGAAAGGCGTGGAGTTCAAATCAAGATCAGATTTATTAACACAAAGAACATTAACTCTGTAGTTATTCATTTTATTGGTTAGCATCAGTACATGGTATCAAAGTTAGAGTTCAGAACTTAAACAGCAACAATTCAAGGCTTATTAAAATAATTCAGAACTTTAAAATCATTTCAGAACTTCAGTCAAGGCTTCAAAAATATTTCAGAACTCTAAAGTTATCTCAGAACTCAATCAACAAAAATAACAATGTTCTTACCCCAGGGCTGGAGCGCTTCTCACCTCAGACGTAGCTGAGTTGCATGAGTGAGCCCCCATACAATCTATCCCCCGCTTTATAATGGGCATTTTCATATTTCCTACGGTCGTAGGAATACTGAATTCATTATTCCTTCTTTCTAAGCATTGCTGACGGTAGGATTTTGGAATTCAGAATTCCCAGCCATGCCTGACTCTTTGTGACCCCATGGACTGGAGCATGCCAGGCCTCCCTGTTCCTCATCATCTCCCAGAGATTGCCCAAGTTCATGTCCATTGCATCGGCGTTGCCACCCAGATATCTCATCCTCTGGCACCTTCTTCTCCTTCTGCCCTCAAGCTTTCTCAGCATCAGTGACTTTTCCAATGAGTCGTCTGCTCAAATCATATATCCAAAATACTGGCGCTTCAGCTTCAACATGAATCCTTCCAATGAATATTCAGGGTCGATTTCCCTTAAGATTGAGTGGTTTAATCTCCTCCCAGCACCACAGTTGGAAGGCATCAATTCTTTGTCACTCTGCCTTCTTTATGGTCCAGCTCTCATGACTATACCTGACCACTGGAAAGACCATAGCCTTGACTATATGGACATTTGCCAGCAGAGTTAGTCTCTGGTGTTCAACACACTCTCTAGGTTTGTCATAGCTTTCCTGTCAAGAAACAATCATCTTCTGATTTCATAGTTACAGTTGTCGTGGGCACTATGCAGTTACTTATCCCTGATTAACAGATGCAAGGAAATGCTAAATCACCTCTATTCTATTTTCAGAGAACTTCGACCTACACAATGTAGCTCCCTCTAATTTAAGAGAATAGAACTTCAACAGTAGAAAGGCGTGGAGTTCAAATCAAGATCAGATTTATTAACACAAAGAACATTAACTCTGTAGTTATTCATTTTATTGGTTAGCATCAGTACATGGTATCAAAGTTAGAGTTCAGAACTTAAACAGCAACAATTCAAGGCTTATTAAAATAATTCAGAACTTTAAAATCATTTCAGAACTTCAGTCAAGGCTTCAAAAATATTTCAGAACTCTAAAGTTATCTCAGAACTCAATCAACAAAAATAACAATGTTCTTACCCCAGGGCTGGAGCGCTTCTCACCTCAGACGTAGCTGAGTTGCATGAGTGAGCCCCCATACAATCTATCCCCCGCTTTATAATGGGCATTTTCATATTTCCTACGGTCGTAGGAATACTGAATTCATTATTCCTTCTTTCTAAGCATTGCTGACGGTAGGATTTTGGAATTCAGAATTCCTTCTAAGAGTTACCAAAATTCCTTTGCCTTGCTGTTATCTCTCTTTCTTGCACAGAACTCTCTGTAGGCTGCAGAGGCTTTTTGGGCTGGTGAGCTTATCTGCCTTTAACCATTGTGTGGATTAGAACTCAGAGAAACAAACAATGCATGTTACTATTCTTCTTCCCCTTTTTCCTAGTAAAACCTTATATATATATAAAAACATTAAAATAAAAATTATCCCTTACCTATTCAAACTGTGATTAAAAGAAAAACTCTACTACATAAACTAAATCGGAGTGGATTACTCAATGCAAGCTAAACTATCTTATCTTTAAGCAAACAGAAGGTTGCCATAGGGATCTCCCTCTCAGAAAACAACAACAGCAACAAAAACTTATTATCTACTCTTAGGTCTCTGACTATTACAAGGAGAAGGCTGCCCATGCAGAGTAGTGTGAGTCATGAATTCTTCATTGCTAGAGGTAGAATCCTGACTTTTTTGACCGTAGCTTCTTTTAGACACATTTTTTTTTAGCTTTTGGGTTAATATACACCCCATTTTTAGGTATCATCATATTCACACATTCTTCCTCTCCATCTGAGCTAATTTCATTCTCTAGGAAGCAACTCATAGGCCTCAGGAGCGTATCTGGGGTTGGTGGATCATCATCTGAGTCATAGTCATCTATACTGCTTTCTTTATATCCTAGGGCCCCAATATATTCCTAAAAATTCTCCAACGTCTGTCCATGACACAGTCATCACCCACAGTGATCTTTTAGCCCAAGAAGAGGAAATCTGTCACTGCTTCCATGTTTTCCCATTCTATTTGTCATGAAGTTATGGGGCCAGGTGCAATGTTCAATATTTAGTTTTAAGCTGGCTCTTTCACTCTCCTCCTTGACCCTCGTTAAGAGGCTCTTTAGTTCCTCTTTGCTTTCTGCTATTAGAATGTTATCATGTGCATATTTGAGATTGTTGATATTTCTCCTGCCTATTTTGATTCCAGCCTTTAATTCATTGAGCCCAGTACTTCTCATGATGTGATCATCATATAGGTTAAATAAACAGGGTGACAGCAGACAGCCTTGTTGTACTCCTTTCTTAATCTTGAACCAGTCAGTTTTTCCAAACTTGCTGACGTAGGATTTTGGAATTCAGAATTCCTTCTAAGAGTTACCAAAATTCCTTTGCCTTGCTGTTATCTCTCTTTCTTGCACAGAACTCTCTGTAGGCTGCAGAGGCTTTTTGGGCTGGTGAGCTTATCTGCCTTTAACCATTGTGTGGATTAGAACTCAGAGAAACAAACAATGCATGTTACTATTCTTCTTCCCCTTTTTCCTAGTAAAACCTTATATATATATAAAAACATTAAAATAAAAATTATCCCTTACCTATTCAAACTGTGATTAAAAGAAAAACTCTACTACATAAACTAAATCGGAGTGGATTACTCAATGCAAGCTAAACTATCTTATCTTTAAGCAAACAGAAGGTTGCCATAGGGATCTCCCTCTCAGAAAACAACAACAGCAACAAAAACTTATTATCTACTCTTAGGTCTCTGACTATTACAAGGAGAAGGCTGCCCATGCAGAGTAGTGTGAGTCATGAATTCTTCATTGCTAGAGGTAGAATCCTGACTTTTTTGACCGTAGCTTCTTTTAGACACATTTTTTTTTAGCTTTTGGGTTAATATACACCCCATTTTTAGGTATCATCATATTCACCCATTCTTCCTCTCCATCTGAGCTAATTTCATTCTCTAGGAAGCAACTCATAGGCCTCAGGAGCGTATCTGGGGTTGGTGGATCATCATCTGAGTCATAGTCATCTATACTGCTTTCTTTATATCCTAGGGCCCCAATATATTCCTAAAAATTCTCCAACGTCTGTCCATGACACAGTCATCACCCACAGTGATCTTTTAGCCCAAGAAGAGGAAATCTGTCACTGCTTCCATGTTTTCCCATTCTATTTGTCATGAAGTTATGGGGCCAGGTGCAATGTTCAATATTTAGTTTTAAGCTGGCTCTTTCACTCTCCTCCTTGACCCTCGTTAAGAGGCTCTTTAGTTCCTCTTTGCTTTCTGCTATTAGAATGTTATCATGTGCATATTTGAGATTGTTGATATTTCTCCTGCCTATTTTGATTCCAGCCTTTAATTCATTGAGCCCAGTACTTCTCATGATGTGATCATCATATAGGTTAAATAAACAGGGTGACAGCAGACAGCCTTGTTGTACTCCTTTCTTAATCTTGAACCAGTCAGTTTTTCCAAACAGTGTTCTAACTTCTTGAACCGCGTACATATTTCTCAGGAGAAAGGTAGGATGGTCTGGTATTCCCATCTCTTTAAGAACTTTCCACAGTTTGTCAAGATCCACACATTCAAAGGATTTAGTATAGTTTTTTTTTAATTATTATTATTTTCTTTTTGGCCACTTCTGTTGACCTTTCATTTGTGTATCTTTGTTCTTTGGCCTGTGTGGGCCTCCCATTGCAGTGGCCTCTGTCACTGCAGAGCACTGGCTCTGGGTGCATACGCTCCAGAGTTCTGGCTCGGTAGTTGGACACATCGGTCCAGTCGCTCCATGGCATGTGGAATCTTCCCAGGCCATGGATCGAACTGGCGCTCCTTGCACTGCAAGGTGGTATCCTTACCCACTGGACCACCAGGGAAGCCCAAGGTTGATGTTTTTTTGAAATTCCCTTGCTTTCTCTGTGATCCAGCAAGTGTTGGAAATTTGATCTCTTGTTGCTCTGCCTTTTCTAAACCCAGCTTGAGCATCTAGAAGTTCTTGCTTCTTGTAATGTTGAAGCATTGGACATGAGTACAGTCATCTGAGGGTTAGCACATTCTTTAGTACTACCCTTCTTGAGAGTTGAGATGAGGATTGAACTTTTCCAGTCCTGTGGCCACTGCTGTGTCTGGCAGATTTGCTAACATAGTGAATGCAGGACCTATATGGCATAATCCGGTTGGTTTCTGCATTCCTAAAAATTCTCCAACGTCTGTCCATGACACAGTCATCACCCACAGTGATCTTTTAGCCCAAGAAGAGGAAATCTGTCACTGCTTCCATGTTTTCCCATTCTATTTGTCATGAAGTTATGGGGCCAGGTGCAATGTTCAATATTTAGTTTTAAGCTGGCTCTTTCACTCTCCTCCTTGACCCTCGTTAAGAGGCTCTTTAGTTCCTCTTTGCTTTCTGCTATTAGAATGTTATCATGTGCATATTTGAGATTGTTGATATTTCTCCTGCCTATTTTGATTCCAGCCTTTAATTCATTGAGCCCAGTACTTCTCATGATGTGATCATCATATAGGTTAAATAAACAGGGTGACAGCAGACAGCCTTGTTGTACTCCTTTCTTAATCTTGAACCAGTCAGTTTTTCCAAACAGTGTTCTAACTTCTTGAACCGCGTACATATTTCTCAGGAGAAAGGTAGGATGGTCTGGTATTCCCATCTCTTTAAGAACTTTCCACAGTTTGTCAAGATCCACACATTCAAAGGATTTAGTATAGTTTTTTTTTTTTAATTATTATTATTTTCTTTTTGGCCACTTCTGTTGACCTTTCATTTGTGTATCTTTGTTCTTTGGCCTGTGTGGGCCTCCCATTGCAGTGGCCTCTGTCACTGCAGAGCACTGGCTCTGGGTGCATACGCTCCAGAGTTCTGGCTCGGTAGTTGGACACATCGGTCCAGTCGCTCCATGGCATGTGGAATCTTCCCAGGCCATGGATCGAACTGGCGCTCCTTGCACTGCAAGGTGGTATCCTTACCCACTGGACCACCAGGGAAGCCCAAGGTTGATGTTTTTTTGAAATTCCCTTGCTTTCTCTGTGATCCAGCAAGTGTTGGAAATTTGATCTCTTGTTGCTCTGCCTTTTCTAAACCCAGCTTGAGCATCTAGAAGTTCTTGCTTCTTGTAATGTTGAAGCATTGGACATGAGTACAGTCATCTGAGGGTTAGCACATTCTTTAGTACTACCCTTCTTGAGAGTTGAGATGAGGATTGAACTTTTCCAGTCCTGTGGCCACTGCTGTGTCTGGCAGATTTGCTAACATAGTGAATGCAGGACCTATATGGCATAATCCTTTAGGGATTTGAGCAGTTCTACTGCAATTCCATTGCATCAACTAGCTTTATTAATAGCAGTGCTTCCTAAACTTGCCTGACTTCACACTCCAGAATGTCTGGCTTTGGGTCACTTACCACACTTTCATAGTAATCCGGTTCATTCAGATCTCTTTCATACAGCTCTTCCATATATTCCTTCCATTGCTCCTTGATCTCTTAAGCACCTGCTAGGTCTCTACCGTTACTCTCCTCTATTGTTCCCATCTTTGGATGGAATGTTCCCTTGATATTTCCAGTTTTCCTGAAGAAATTCTCTAATCTTTCCTCTTTTGCGGGGGCCTTCCACAGAAAGGAAGGCAGCGGGATTGCCCCCGGCTGAACCGGGAGATCTCCGAAAGAGGCGAGTCTTCTGCCTGCCCCCTAGCCTCCTGGCGAATGCAGGAGACAATCAGACACTGCAGGGGTTCCATTGAAGCAGTTCCGTTTTATTAGTGCAGACTCACAGCTTTTATAGGCAAGTGAAAGGGGTTTTGCACGGGACTTCCTATAGATTACACCAATCAAGCTAAAGGTCAAGCAATCATCCACTAGCATGGAAATCAGGGGAATCAATCAGAAATTTTGACACTTAACAATTTAGATCAGCCCTCATCTTTTCCTGTAGGCGCCATCTTAGCTCCAAACCGCAAACATGTGCTTAAGCTTCCTTAAACAATGTGCTTAAGCTTCCTTTCACGCCCACGTCCCTTCCTGTAGGCGCCATCTTAGCTCCAAACTGAAACAATGTGCTTAAAGCTTCCTTATGCTTGCAATGGTCCTCTTTCAATTCAGAGCCCCACACTCTTTGGTTGTTTTCTTCCATTATTTAACACTGTTCATTAAATAAGGCCTTCTCGTCTCTCCTTGGTATTCTTTGAAGCTCAGCATTTAGTTGGATGTACCTTTCCCTCTCTCCCTTGCTTTTCACTTATCTTCATTTTTCAGTTATTTGTAAAGCCTCCCCATAACCCATTGTGCCTTTTTGCTTTTCTTTTTCTTTGGCATGGTTTTGTTCACTCTCTCCTGTATAATATTATAGACCTCTGTCCAGTGTTCTTCAGGCACACTGTTAATGAGATCTAGTCCCTCGAATTTATTTGTTACCTCAACTGTAAATTTATATGGGATTTGATTTAAGTTGTAAATGGCTTGCCTAGTGGTTTTCCTGGTTTTCTTTAGTTTAACCCTTAATTTTGCTGTGAGAAGCTGATGATCTGAAATATTGTCACCTCCAGGTCTTGTTTTCTCTGACTGTATACAGCTTTTCTGTCTTCAGGTACAAAGAATGTAATCAATTTGATGGCGATATTGACCATTTGGTGATGTGCAAATGTAAAGATGTCTCTTGTTATTGAAAAAAGGTATTTCTTATATAGCTAGATAAGCTATAAGGTATGGTTATTTTATTAATAAAGTAAGTATTAAAATATAAATGCTGTTCTGCCATAAAAACAACAGAGAGAGAAAAAATTCATAAGCTCCAAGAACCCTTTACGTGTTGACTTGAATGATAAGTATAACACTGTTCATAGAAGTTATATGGGAGTCTTCTGCCTGCCCCTAGCCTCCTGGCGAATGCAGGAGACAATCAGACACTGCAGGGGTTCCATTGAAGCAGTTCCGTTTTATTAGTGCAGACTCACAGCTTTTATAGGCAAGTGAAAGGGGTTTTGCAGGACTTCCTATAGATTACACCAATCAAGCTAAAGGTCAAGCAATCATCCACTAGCATGGAAATCAGGGGAATCAATCAGAAATTTTGACACTTAACAATTTAGATCAGCCCTCATCTTTTCCTGTAGGCGCCATCTTAGCTCCAAACCGCAAACATGTGCTTAAGCTTCCTTAAACAATGTGCTTAAGCTTCCTTTCACGCCCACGTCCCTTCCTGTAGGCGCCATCTTAGCTCCAAACTGAAACAATGTGCTTAAAGCTTCCTTATGCTTGCAATGGTCCTCTTTCAATTCAGAGCCCCACACTCTTTGGTTGTTTTCTTCCATTATTTAACACTGTTCATTAAATAAGGCCTTCTCGTCTCTCCTTGGTATTCTTTGAAGCTCAGCATTTAGTTGGATGTACCTCTCCTCTCTCCCTTGCTTTTCACTTATCTTCATTTTTCAGTTATTTGTAAAGCCTCCCCATAACCCATTGTGCCTTTTTGCTTTTCTTTTTCTTTGGCATGGTTTTGTTCACTCTCTCCTGTATAATATTATAGACCTCTGTCCAGTGTTCTTCAGGCACACTGTTAATGAGATCTAGTCCCTCGAATTTATTTGTTACCTCAACTGTAAATTTATATGGGATTTGATTTAAGTTGTAAATGGCTTGCCTAGTGGTTTTCCTGGTTTTCTTTAGTTTAACCCTTAATTTTGCTGTGAGAAGCTGATGATCTGAAATATTGTCACCTCCAGGTCTTGTTTTCTCTGACTGTATACAGCTTTTCTGTCTTCAGGTACAAAGAATGTAATCAATTTGATGGCGATATTGACCATTTGGTGATGTGCAAATGTAAAGATGTCTCTTGTTATTGAAAAAAGGTATTTCTTATATAGCTAGATAAGCTATAAGGTATGGTTATTTTATTAATAAAGTAAGTATTAAAATATAAATGCTGTTCTGCCATAAAAACAACAGAGAGAGAAAAAATTCATAAGCTCCAAGAACCCTTTACGTGTTGACTTGAATGATAAGTATAACACTGTTCATAGAAGTTATATGGGATAGTAACTGTGACATCTGGTAAACCCCCCTTGTCATGCAACTCTGAATTTCTGAAACATTTGAACTGATAATATTTATTCACCATGGTGGAAAATTATCAGAATGCAATCTGACACCATTTCTGACAAGAGATAATTCAAGAATCGAAACTTTAGCGTTTCATTTAATGTGAAAATACAGTGTTAAGAATTGTATTGATTCTTTTAATCCCATGTCACACTAGAAATATTGTTAAATTCTGTGATTTCTCCTTGACTGCTCTTTGTCTCACAGCAGTGGAAAACCTTCAGTAATTTATTAATAACAGAACAGACTTGGAGATCCATTGTACTATTGAATTTAATAAATGGAATAATGATTTTAAAAACACTGGTGACCATATTTCATAATAGCATTATCATAGCAGTGGTTTAGTTATGTGCCAAGTTGTCAGATTATATTTTCACACTAAAAAGTTTTTAGTCATGAAATTAACAAACAGCATTCACTTACATTTTGTCATTTGAAAAAGAAATACAAACTCAAACTGTGCTAGCTGCACTAAGAAAAGACACATTGTTCATAATATTGTTTTAGGTCAAAAGCTACATAGAGGTGGCTAGGTGCAGCCATGTGTAACTAGGTGCACAGGAAATGCATATACTCAAACGGTTAACAACAATACAGCACAGCATCCATAATAAAAACCAGATTTGAAATCCTTACAAACTACCCA
Source organism: Tragulus kanchil (assembly GCA_022376925.1). Taxonomy (NCBI): domain Eukaryota; kingdom Metazoa; phylum Chordata; class Mammalia; order Artiodactyla; family Tragulidae; genus Tragulus; species Tragulus kanchil. The sequence goes on from JAIOJX010000025.1 coordinate 15,994,770, forward strand.
CTGGGAAAATAAAGCTAAGTAAATATTGTTCTGGGTTAAATTGCATCCCTCCCAAAGTCATAAGTTGAAGTCCTAACCCCCGTGTGACTGTAAAACATAAGTAATGGCTTTTTGGAATGCTGAAATATTGTCACCTCCAGGTCTTGTTTTCTCTGACTGTATACAGCTTTTCTGTCTTCAGGTACAAAGAATGTAATCAATTTGATGGCGATATTGACCATTTGGTGATGTGCAAATGTAAAGATGTCTCTTGTTATTGAAAAAAGGTATTTCTTATATAGCTAGATAAGCTATAAGGTATGGTTATTTTATTAATAAAGTAAGTATTAAAATATAAATGCTGTTCTGCCATAAAAACAACAGAGAGAGAAAAAATTCATAAGCTCCAAGAACCCTTTACGTGTTGACTTGAATGATAAGTATAACACTGTTCATAGAAGTTATATGGGATAGTAACTGTGACATCTGGTAAACCCCCCTTGTCATGCAACTCTGAATTTCTGAAACATTTGAACTGATAATATTTATTCACCATGGTGGAAAATTATCAGAATGCAATCTGACACCATTTCTGACAAGAGATAATTCAAGAATCGAAACTTTAGCGTTTCATTTAATGTGAAAATACAGTGTTAAGAATTGTATTGATTCTTTTAATCCCATGTCACACTAGAAATATTGTTAAATTCTGTGATTTCTCCTTGACTGCTCTTTGTCTCACAGCAGTGGAAAACCTTCAGTAATTTATTAATAACAGAACAGACTTGGAGATCCATTGTACTATTGAATTTAATAAATGGAATAATGATTTTAAAAACACTGGTGACCATATTTCATAATAGCATTATCATAGCAGTGGTTTAGTTATGTGCCAAGTTGTCAGATTATATTTTCACACTAAAAAGTTTTTAGTCATGAAATTAACAAACAGCATTCACTTACATTTTGTCATTTGAAAAAGAAATACAAACTCAAACTGTGCTAGCTGCACTAAGAAAAGACACATTGTTCATAATATTGTTTTAGGTCAAAAGCTACATAGAGGTGGCTAGGTGCAGCCATGTGTAACTAGGTGCACAGGAAATGCATATACTCAAACGGTTAACAACAATACAGCACAGCATCCATAATAAAAACCAGATTTGAAATCCTTACAAACTACCCACTGGGAAAATAAAGCTAAGTAAATATTGTTCTGGGTTAAATTGCATCCCTCCCAAAGTCATAAGTTGAAGTCCTAACCCCCGTGTGACTGTAAAAACATGTGCCAAAGTAATGGTCAATGTATGATTTCAAAATGTGTTTTGAAGTTTTATAAGAGATGGCCAATTGGTTTTTGAGACAGTTATGAGGCAAAATCCCATTCAGATAAAAAAAAAATTGCTATTATAGATTACTAGTAGTTGGTATTACAGAAAGGGTGATTTATCAGAAAATCAGGATTTCAAGTCATATTTGAAAGTAGAAAAACCAGAAGGAAATTAAGAAGTTAGGCAAGTTTTGGCCCAGGGTGTCAAGATTGATGGATCTATCTTTATCTCTATCTTCAAATTATATACCATCAAACTGTCTTTAAACATAATGTTGAATATAAAATTATTCAAAGTATTTTCATTAAACTCATGGTCTTTTGATAGGTTTTGCATTTGTTTCTATTGAACCAGTTTCTGGCTATACAACATTGATAAGAGCCTAGTAATTTTTCAGATTGTATTACCCATGTATTTCTTTTCCTGACTTATTTTTAATTTATTCAGCTAATATATTAAAGTTATTCCACATGGCAGGCAGAGTGTAATTTAAGGATAAACAGCAAAACAGACATGTTCTTATCTCTCATATAGCTTTCTGTCTAATGAGAACACCAATTAAGTTACTAATTGGTAAATGTATTGTTTAGAATTGAAATAAATGTTAGAAAGGGAAATTACTGAAACTTAGCCATGCAAAGCATAGAGCCAATTCATTTTTCCGGAAAAAATATAAAATATTATATTTTGACTTATTTCAAATGTACTTGTATTAATGATTAATGAATATTTACTGTATACTAACTTTACTATGTAAAACAATACTTGAAGACATTTTTAGTTTCTTGTTAAATTGCTCTTTAGGAGCATTATAAGCCTGGAAATATTTATGTAATTTTCAGTTATGCTTGAATTACCATCTGAGTTAGTTATAGTCAAATTTAAATAAGTACCTTAGATAAAAATAATAGAGTGGCAAAGGTGGCTATGATGGTAAAGAATCCACCTGTGCAGAGCTGGAGACCTAGGTTTGATCCCTGGGTCGAGAATATCCCTTGGAAAAGGGAATGGCAACCTAGTCCAGTGTTCTTGCCTAGACAATCCCATAGACAGAATATCTTTGTGGGCTAATCTATGGGATTGCAGAGTCAGATGTGACTAGCACTTTTCTTTTTCAAATGTAAGTATGAAGCCATACAGTTGATCTTTAATATTAGTCATCTATAGAAACACATTCACACTTTATTGAAAATATTATATTCAATTTTAATCTGCTCAAGATATTCATGTGGCTTTAATTTATTGTTAAAAAAGACAATATATGAGATTAATGCACCAGAAAATTGTTCTGTTGACACTACAGTTAATGGTTAAACCAATTACACATAAAGAAAGAAAAAATTATATTGTATAATCATTTTAAAAGCAGAAATTAAAGATGATATATGTTTCTAAAATGCACATGAACTCAGCTATATAACTATCTTTTAGATAAATGGAGGATTCCCAGATGGTTCAGTGGTAGAGAATCCACCTGCCAATGCAAAAGGCACAGGAGACCTGGGTTTAATCCCTGGGTTGGGAAGATGATCTGGAGGAGGAAATGACAACTCACTCTAGTAACTGTGACTAGAAAATTCCGTGGAAATTGGAGTCTGGTAGACACAGTCCATTGGGTTGCAAATACTTCTGTTGATTAATTAGTATAATTTAAATAAAAATAAAATTACCTCTATTAGCAGTATTTAATACAAAGAGAAATTTACAGATCTAGTTAAGACAATAACAGTTTTTTGCAACCTTAATGACAATTTCAAGTCATTTTCCAAAAGCTTCGATAAGCATTTTCACTGTTCACTGAAAATGACATCCTGGTTAATGAGAATGTGAGTTAACTACAAGTGCTCATTTCAACCCAGATTTCACTACAGAAATAAGAAAAGACATTTGCCTCCTAGATACTTACCAATTTCATTAAAAGTGATGGATTTTTTTTGGTAGTATAGAGATTCTTAGGCGATGAAAAATACTGATTGCCTCTCCTTTCTAATATAGCAATTTATAGGGGAAAGGTGGCTATGATGGTAAAGAATCCACCTGTGCAGAGCTGGAGACCTAGGTTTGATCCCTGGGTCGAGAATATCCTTTGGGAAAAGGGAATGGCAACCTAGTCCAGTGTTCTTGCCTAGACAATCCCATAGACAGAATATCTTTGTGGGCTAATCTATGGGATTGCAGAGTCAGATGTGACTAGCACTTTTCTTTTTCAAATGTAAGTATGAAGCCATACAGTTGATCTTTAATATTAGTCATCTATAGAAACACATTCACACTTTATTGAAAATATTATATTCAATTTTAATCTGCTCAAGATATTCATGTGGCTTTAATTTATTGTTAAAAAAGACAATATATGAGATTAATGCACCAGAAAATTGTTCTGTTGACACTACAGTTAATGGTTAAACCAATTACACATAAAGAAAGAAAAAATTATATTGTATAATCATTTTAAAAGCAGAAATTAAAGATGATATATGTTTCTAAAATGCACATGAACTCAGCTATATAACTATCTTTTAGATAAATGGAGGATTCCCAGATGGTTCAGTGGTAGAGAATCCACCTGCCAATGCAAAAGGCACAGGAGACCTGGGTTTAATCCCTGGGTTGGGAAGATGATCTGGAGGAGGAAATGACAACTCACTCTAGTAACTGTGACTAGAAAATTCCGTGGAAATTGGAGTCTGGTAGACACAGTCCATTGGGTTGCAAATACTTCTGTTGATTAATTAGTATAATTTAAATAAAAATAAAATTACCTCTATTAGCAGTATTTAATACAAAGAGAAATTTACAGATCTAGTTAAGACAATAACAGTTTTTTGCAACCTTAATGACAATTTCAAGTCATTTTCCAAAAGCTTCGATAAGCATTTTCACTGTTCACTGAAAATGACATCCTGGTTAATGAGAATGTGAGTTAACTACAAGTGCTCATTTCAACCCAGATTTCACTACAGAAATAAGAAAAGACATTTGCCTCCTAGATACTTACCAATTTCATTAAAAGTGATGGATTTTTTTTGGTAGTATAGAGATTCTTAGGCGATGAAAAATACTGATTGCCTCTCCTTTCTAATATAGCAATAGTTCATGTCTTGGAACTGGTTCTATTGTCAAAGTGAATAATATTTTAATAAACTTAGGTATGGCCTTATTCTTCCTGATAGAAAAATGGAATGACTCTTGACATTAAGGCAGTTTGTTATCAGTCACTTGAGTAGTATTGATGCCAAATATGTCTGATGATGCTTTTGATCTTCAGGTAAGATTCTAGGAAAGAAAATTAGAGGTTAAAATTTATGCACCCTTTGTTTCTCTTTGGGTGGTTTATGTAAGCCAAGTATCATATTTTCCAGCAAAGTAGGGAAGACCGGTTGGAAATGGGGCTTATCAGAAACTAGATTTGAAGCTATTTCGTTTTTGCAGAACTGTTTCTTAAACATTTGTGTTAGAGTTCTAAAAATTCTTTTGTTGTTAATAACCAAGCATTAGATTCCTAAGCTTTCAGGGACTGTCACCTCTAAGCAGCACTGAAACCACCAAAGAGGTTCTTGCCAAATCAAAAGCATGATTATAAGTACAAGTGTGCCCATTAAGAATGTAAGATATGTTAAAATACTGCTGAGAAGGAAATGACAGCACACTCCAGTATTTTTGCCTGGGAAGTCATATGGACAGAGGAGGCTGGTGGGCTGTCGTCCATGGAATGTCAGAAGAGTCAGATGTGATATAGTGGCTAAGCAACAACACCACAGTCAACACAATGTACATCATATACTTATACCATGTTAATAACTATATCTCAATGAAGCTGGATAAAATTTTTAAATGCTTTAATATCTATGAGGCCTACACTATCTGTCCCTGCAATAATTTATTGAAAATTGAGAGAATCAGCTTGGTGTCCTGTATGTTGATAGTTTTAGGGGCTTTACGGAAAGAAAAGGTCCTTCTTGTCAGATTGGTCACATTACAGTTGGGGAGATGAAAATAAAGAGTTAATAAAAATGAAATTTTCTAAACACAACCTGATCCAATCAAATTTCCTTTTCTAGGAAAAATAAACATTAAGGTAAGAAGGAATAAAGATAAAAGCGTTCCTAATAAAACTATTAAAGAATCACCAAGTGTCATACACTGACTAATGATAGAAGGGAAAAGCTGTGGCCACTAGGCAGCTCTGGAACCTCAAGTGTTTGTCAGCTGCCTCCATGCAGAACATTTCATGCAAAGTTAACTGAGTGAGAAAAGCATTGGTAGCACCATTGACTCGGATGATGAACATTATACTAACTAGTTAATGTGACTGTATTTGTTATCAGTCACTTGAGTAGTATTGATGCCAAATATGTCTGATGATGCTTTTGATCTTCAGGTAAGATTCTAGGAAAGAAAATTAGAGGTTAAAATTTATGCACCCTTTGTTTCTCTTTGGGTGGTTTATGTAAGCCAAGTATCATATTTTCCAGCAAAGTAGGGAAGACCGGTTGGAAATGGGGCTTATCAGAAACTAGATTTGAAGCTATTTCGTTTTTGCAGAACTGTTTCTTAAACATTTGTGTTAGAGTTCTAAAAATTCTTTTGTTGTTAATAACCAAGCATTAGATTCCTAAGCTTTCAGGGACTGTCACCTCTAAGCAGCACTGAAACCACCAAAGAGGTTCTTGCCAAATCAAAAGCATGATTATAAGTACAAGTGTGCCCATTAAGAATGTAAGATATGTTAAAATACTGCTGAGAAGGAAATGACAGCACACTCCAGTATTTTTGCCTGGGAAGTCATATGGACAGAGGAGGCTGGTGGGCTGTCGTCCATGGAATGTCAGAAGAGTCAGATGTGATATAGTGGCTAAGCAACAACACCACAGTCAACACAATGTACATCATATACTTATACCATGTTAATAACTATATCTCAATGAAGCTGGATAAAATTTTTAAATGCTTTAATATCTATGAGGCCTACACTATCTGTCCCTGCAATAATTTATTGAAAATTGAGAGAATCAGCTTGGTGTCCTGTATGTTGATAGTTTTAGGGGCTTTACGGAAAGAAAAGGTCCTTCTTGTCAGATTGGTCACATTACAGTTGGGGAGATGAAAATAAAGAGTTAATAAAAATGAAATTTTCTAAACACAACCTGATCCAATCAAATTTCCTTTTCTAGGAAAAATAAACATTAAGGTAAGAAGGAATAAAGATAAAAGCGTTCCTAATAAAACTATTAAAGAATCACCAAGTGTCATACACTGACTAATGATAGAAGGGAAAAGCTGTGGCCACTAGGCAGCTCTGGAACCTCAAGTGTTTGTCAGCTGCCTCCATGCAGAACATTTCATGCAAAGTTAACTGAGTGAGAAAAGCATTGGTAGCACCATTGACTCGGATGATGAACATTATACTAACTAGTTAATGTGACTGTATTTCCCTTGCTGTTAAGCAAGTCTGTTGTTGTTCAATCGCTAATTGGTGTCCAACTCTTCAACCCCGTGGACTGCAGCATGCCAGGCTTCCCAGGAGTTTGCTCAAACTCATGTGCATTAAGTCAGTCAGTGATGCCGACCAACCATTTCATCCTCTGTCACCCACTTCTCCTCCTACCCTCAATCTGTCCCAGCATCAGGGTCTTTTCCAATGAGCTGGCTCTTCCCATCAGGTGGCCAAAGTATTAGAGCTTCAGCATCAGTCCTTCTAAAGAATATTCAGGGTTAGTTTCCTTTAGAATTGACTGATTTGATCTCCATGCAGTCCAAGGGACTCTCAAGAGTCTTCTCCAGCACCTCAATTCAAAAGTATAAATTCTTTGGGGCTCAACATCCCTTATGGTCCAGTTCTCACATTTGTGCACAATTACTGGAAAAATCATAGCTTTGACTAGACAGACTTTTGTTGGCAAAGTAATGCCTTTGCTTTGTAATATGCTGTCTAGATTTTGTCCCTAAGAGCAAACATCTTTTAATTCTGTGGCTGCAGTCACTGTCTTCAGTGATTTTGGAGCCAAGAAAATAAAACCTGTCTCTGCTTCCATTTTTTCCCCTTCTGTTTGCCATGAACTGATGGAACTGAATGCCATGATCTTCATTTTTTGAATGTTGAGTTTTAGCCCAGCTTTTTCACTCTCCTCTTTAGACTAATAATGACTCATTAGACTAATAAGTCATTAGACTAATGGGCTATTAGACTAATGACTTTCTGTCCTTAGAGTGGTATCACTTTCATATCTGAGGTTGTTGATACTTCTCCCAGCAATCTTGATTCCAGTTTGTGATTCATCCAGCCTGGCATTTTGCATGATGAACTTTGTATATAAGTTAAATAATAGGAAAAACATCCTCCAATAATTACATGATAAGCAAATAAGATGTATTTGAGTTTATAGAAAACATTAACAGAACTTGATGTAAATATACAAAACATTGGAATCATAAAATCAGTAGTTTTAAAATATACAATGGAAATTAACTTTCCTAGGATACTGATAGAATGAAGATTGTACAAGAAATTCTCAAAAATAACTCCACAGTTTAGTTTTCAAAGTGTTAAAATATGTGCATGCCAACAAAATAAAGCTGAGAAGTACATGTATAAATATTCAATATAACAGTGCAATTAAATGGTAGTGTTGTAGTAAAAAGGATTGGGTCAAGACTGTTGCCAAAGCAAAATTAAGAGAATAAATATAATCTGATAAGTAAAACTTCTATTTGAGTAATTACCTTGACATTCTTAATTAATATGAAATGAATTTTAGCAGGATAAATGTGTATCTACTTTATGCTGTTGATTAGAAATAGTATATTTTATAATCATATTCTCATTATGTGTGTCCAGAAAAATTCTTTCTCTAAGCTTTTCTAACAGAACTGTTATGCTCTGACCTTCAGTTCTGTTTTTGATCAGTAACAGTGGTTTATGCAATCCCATAGGATTTTAATTTTTCATACCCTCCCCAGAGTGATCACACTGAATGAGATGGAGTTTATGATCGTTCAGTCCTCTTCAAGAGTGCATAGTTCATGACCAGACAAGTGGTTAGGTCAGATCATGGTGGAAGCCTTCCTGTCTGACAATGACAATACATAATAATATAAAGTGATTGTTCTTTAGAGTTTAGACAAACTTAACAAAACTCCTACCTCTGCTGCCAACTGGCCATCTGATTTTGTCAAAGCCACACAAATGTTCTTACCTTATTTTTGAATGTTGAGTTTTAGCCCAGCTTTTTCACTCTCCTCTTTAGACTAATAATGACTCATTAGACTAATAAGTCATTAGACTAATGGGCTATTAGACTAATGACTTTCTGTCCTTAGAGTGGTATCACTTTCATATCTGAGGTTGTTGATACTTCTCCCAGCAATCTTGATTCCAGTTTGTGATTCATCCAGCCTGGCATTTTGCATGATGAACTTTGTATATAAGTTAAATAATAGGAAAAACATCCTCCAATAATTACATGATAAGCAAATAAGATGTATTTGAGTTTATAGAAAACATTAACAGAACTTGATGTAAATATACAAAACATTGGAATCATAAAATCAGTAGTTTTAAAATATACAATGGAAATTAACTTTCCTAGGATACTGATAGAATGAAGATTGTACAAGAAATTCTCAAAAATAACTCCACAGTTTAGTTTTCAAAGTGTTAAAATATGTGCATGCCAACAAAATAAAGCTGAGAAGTACATGTATAAATATTCAATATAACAGTGCAATTAAATGGTAGTGTTGTAGTAAAAAGGATTGGGTCAAGACTGTTGCCAAAGCAAAATTAAGAGAATAAATATAATCTGATAAGTAAAACTTCTATTTGAGTAATTACCTTGACATTCTTAATTAATATGAAATGAATTTTAGCAGGATAAATGTGTATCTACTTTATGCTGTTGATTAGAAATAGTATATTTTATAATCATATTCTCATTATGTGTGTCCAGAAAAATTCTTTCTCTAAGCTTTTCTAACAGAACTGTTATGCTCTGACCTTCAGTTCTGTTTTTGATCAGTAACAGTGGTTTATGCAATCCCATAGGATTTTAATTTTTCATACCCTCCCCAGAGTGATCACACTGAATGAGATGGAGTTTATGATCGTTCAGTCCTCTTCAAGAGTGCATAGTTCATGACCAGACAAGTGGTTAGGTCAGATCATGGTGGAAGCCTTCCTGTCTGACAATGACAATACATAATAATATAAAGTGATTGTTCTTTAGAGTTTAGACAAACTTAACAAAACTCCTACCTCTGCTGCCAACTGGCCATCTGATTTTGTCAAAGCCACACAAATGTTCTTACCTTATTTTCCATTCTGTGGAAATGAGAATAAAATAACCTAGACCCACCTCATTTATTTTTCTCTAGGATCAAATGAGAGAATTTATATGAACAAAAATAAAATATTTGTACCAATGCATACCAATGGTAAAATCACTTTTAAAATATTGGAGCCATAAATTGTACATAAATTGTTTTCTTTTTTCTCCTGTGCAATCTGTATTTATTGATGTTTATTTGTTAATTGCTTCATGATTTTCTCTTAGAGAAACATGTTTCTCACACTCAGACCATAGTCTTTTCATTAGATCTCAACTCTAATGTAGAACCTGTGTCCCTCAGACTGGCCAATCAGCAGTCTAGATTTCCATTCTGATGTCTAATTCCAGGATGGTCACATGACCCACTTTTTCCCAAACAGCGCATTCTAAGTATTACAAATAAATTTTCAAAAATTGCAGCTGTCTTACTGATCCATGAAGAGGTCACCTATACAAACATGCCATCAATGGAATGCTGGTGGAAGGGAGAGACTCAAAGAAATAATATAAACAGGTCCCTATGCCGTGTATTTGTCACCTTTTCATGAAATGGCCCTACTAGAAGATAAATTGCTTTCCTTTAAAACAGTTTCAGTTTTTTTTTTTATTACTATTTTTAACAGAGACATCCTAAATGATATAGAACCTGCAGTTTCAGAATATTTAGATTTCTTCACAATTTTTTGCACCTTATTTATTTATTTATTTATTTATTTATTTATTTATTTTGGGCAGGGGTTGGGGAGGGAGGGGAGCGGGCGGGCCACTTCTATTGGTCTTTCATTTCTCTATTTTCATCCGTCCTTGTTCTTTGGCTCCTGTGGGCCTCCCATCGCGGTGGCCTCTGTCGTCGCAGAGCACAGGCTCTGGGCGCATGCGCGCCAGAGCTCCAGCTTGGTAATTGGACACATCGGTCCAGTCGCTCCGCGGCACGTGGGATCTTCCCAGGCCAGGTATCGAACCGGCACCCCTTGCACTGCAAAGTGGTGTCCTTACCCACTGGACCACCAGGGGAAGCCCTGCACCTTATTTTAGGATCACAGCAAAATTGAGAGAAAGATGCAGAGATTTTTTGACATTATGGTATTTTAAATGTATATACTATTGCTTTACTTTAGTAAATAATGATTTTTACATTGTTTGATATAATGTACACTGTATTTATCAATATTTATTATATTCTATTAAATTGATACTTAGATGATTGAATCTGATGGGATTTGATTTATATTTATATTTATTGCTTATACTTATATTTTTTGCCTTGCACTTATACATACTCATCAATTTCCTTCAATACTATTTTTGCACTTGATACATTCCTCTAACAACTTATCAGATACTTTTTTCCCATCAATAATTTCTAATAGAGAAAAGTGAGTTGTCAGTATAACATTTCATAATTAGAACTTAGGCTTTACAATTATTCTCTTCAGTAGGATATACTGTTGACTTCTCCTGTCGAAGACAGAGATAACTCAGCTTTTTGTTCTGTTTATGAACCATCAGTAGTCAGGACCAATAAAAAAAAATGGGTAGTTCTATCTCCATATACTTAGCTAACTTTTAAAAAGAGAGAGAAGAATGCCACTTGCATCTATCACAATAAAACAGTCATGTTTCCTTTTTTAACGAGTCTCTAGAATATCTTCTGTTATGTCCCTGACTAAGGAGACAGTTTGCCCACAGTGAGACATTTCTATAGAAACCTTATCTTCATTTCTGAATACTAAAATCAGATTACCACACTTTCAAACGTCCTGAGTCATGTACACTCAACAATAACATTATGTTTTTGGCTAGATTCATAGGACATAATTCTTTACAGAGTGCTGCATCATGCTATGCTATTCGCATTATTTTCAAATTATTTAGGTGCTGTTGTAAGATATAAACTGTACTGACACTTTCACTGAACTTTTCTTGCTATACTCATATATTAGCATATTTTCACATTTTATTTCAAAAATATTTTTCCTAGGTCCAATTACAGTTTGAGTAGGATTGCTTCAACTATAAAATTCATGACTTGTTCCTTTTCTATGTTTAATTAAAACTTTTTATGAGTTATTTAAAATATAGACATAGTGAAATATTAGTTATTTGCTTAGAATTTCTGCTTATAATCACTCAGATCGTTCTGTTGTAAAATGCAGTACTTTTCAAGGATTTTGTTGGTGTTTAACTTGACTATGTTGTAAGGCTTTTTTCATCCTGTCACCAGATCTTGGTGCTTGTCACTGTGTCTGTCAACATTTATGGTTATAAAACAGCATCAAAACAATTGTTACCTGTCCAAGGTCATACAATTCTTGGAACTGGAATTCTTGACAGGAAATGACTTATGAACTCTAATCTCAATGGAACTGCCTACTTTATAGACCAATCTGCCTTTAAAAATACTCAGTGTGTTAGCCTGCCTTGGGAATGAGAATGTGGCCATTTCTGCTGTATTTCTGGTCACTCCTAGGCACTAAAATGTTAACAATAACTACAGAGTCTTGTGCTCAGTCACTTCATATGCAATATTCAGTGTTCAAACTTGGTTTAAAATTGAGACTTCACTCTTATCCCAGACGTAGATCCGTTATGAACTGATGCTGCTTTCATTTTCCACTCAGTGTTTCGGCTTCTCCCCCAGTTTGTAGATTCAGACTTCTTACCTTCTCACAGTGGGATCAAGAAGAAGAGAAGCATGATTAGTCAGAAGGTTCTTTCTTGCCAGGTAGTGTTCAGAGCTAGTATCTCACTCTGGATTAAGCAGGAGGCTAAGTTTACTCATCTGTTCAAGAGTCACTCTTAGTAGCAATTTGATAACCCTCCTTCCTCTCCCCTCCCCATTTTAGCTGAAAGTTCTCATCTGCTGAACTCTAAAATTAACTGTCATGGTGTCTTACTCCTCATTACTGAGCCCTGCGAAACATGCCTCTTGTATACCACAGACGTGTGACTTATACCCAGTCCATTAAGAGCACCCATGCTCTCGCTTTCCTTCAAGGTTCTGGGAGTGTAGCTACATCCTGTGTATCAGACTTCTACTCTGAAGTTCCCTTGCTGATTCTTTCAACTTCTCTCTTCTTTAGTTATCACAGGTATGACTCAAAAGTCCTTCAGCTCCTCCAAATTTTAGGGGTTCCATGAAGCTCTTGGAATTATTTTCAAATCACCTGATGTGAAATAAAAGACAGGAATCCCATGTTTTTATTGATGTGATGTATTACAGTGAAGAAGCTCCCTACCAGAGTCATTCTTTCTCTGAATAAAAGATCCTTCTTATCTCAAGTGCCTCGTTCTTTTGTTTCCTCGGTATATGTGATGTTTTTAAGAATCTTAGAATTGATTATATTTTCTTGTGTAAGTCTTATGAATTGGCCTCGTTTTTGGTAAGCAAATTTACTGTCCAAGGTCATACAATTCTTGGAACTGGAATTCTTGACAGGAAATGACTTATGAACTCTAATCTCAATGGAACTGCCTACTTTATAGACCAATCTGCCTTTAAAAATACTCAGTGTGTTAGCCTGCCTTGGGAATGAGAATGTGGCCATTTCTGCTGTATTTCTGGTCACTCCTAGGCACTAAAATGTTAACAATAACTACAGAGTCTTGTGCTCAGTCACTTCATATGCAATATTCAGTGTTCAAACTTGGTTTAAAATTGAGACTTCACTCTTATCCCAGACGTAGATCCGTTATGAACTGATGCTGCTTTCATTTTCCACTCAGTGTTTCGGCTTCTCCCCCAGTTTGTAGATTCAGACTTCTTACCTTCTCACAGTGGGATCAAGAAGAGAAGAGAAGCATGATTAGTCAGAAGGTTCTTTCTTGCCAGGTAGTGTTCAGAGCTAGTATCTCACTCTGGATTAAGCAGGAGGCTAAGTTTACTCATCTGTTCAAGAGTCACTCTTAGTAGCAATTTGATAACCCTCCTTCCTCTCCCCCTCCCCCATTTTAGCTGAAAGTTCTCATCTGCTGAACTCTAAAATTAACTGTCATGGTGTCTTACTCCTCATTACTGAGCCCTGCGAAACATGCCTCTTGTATACCACAGACGTGTGACTTATACCCAGTCCATTAAGAGCACCCATGCTCTCGCTTTCCTTCAAGGTTCTGGGAGTGTAGCTACATCCTGTGTATCAGACTTCTACTCTGAAGTTCCCTTGCTGATTCTTTCAACTTCTCTCTTCTTTAGTTATCACAGGTATGACTCAAAAGTCCTTCAGCTCCTCCAAATTTTAGGGGTTCCATGAAGCTCTTGGAATTATTTTCAAATCACCTGATGTGAAATAAAAGACAGGAATCCCATGTTTTTATTGATGTGATGTATTACAGTGAAGAAGCTCCCTACCAGAGTCATTCTTTCTCTGAATAAAAGATCCTTCTTATCTCAAGTGCCTCGTTCTTTTGTTTCCTCGGTATATGTGATGTTTTTAAGAATCTTAGAATTGATTATATTTTCTTGTGTAAGTCTTATGAATTGGCCTCGTTTTTGGTAAGCAACACTATTAATTTTTATTTATTTTTTTAAAGTATTTATTTGTTTTTGTCTATGTCAGGTCTTAGTTGCAGTATGCAGGATCTTTTGTTGTGGTGCTCCAGCTCTTCATTGAGCTCTGGACTCTGTAGTTATGGTTCTCAGGCTTAGTTGCCCCACATCATGTGATATCTTGTGTTCCCAAGCAAGAGTCAAACTCCTACCTTGGAAGGCTGACTCTCAATCACTAGACTGTCAGGGAAGTCCCCATAACTGTTAAATTTTAGTAGCCTATGGATAGCAAATGGCATATAAATTGATACCCAGTATTGGGATCTCCCATTATGCATTGTAATAGTCATTTAGTCCAAAAGCACTATGAATATATCAAAATTATATCAAAGTAATGTTAGAATAATTTGTGTAATCTCACAGTGTCCTGGTGGCTCAATGGTAAAGAATCTTACTGCAATGCAGGAGACCCAGGTTCAGTCCTTGTGTTGAGAAGACCCCTGGAGGGAGGGCATGGCAACCCACTCCAGTAACATTTCCTGGAGAATTCCATGGGCAGAGGAGTCTGGCAAGCTACAGTCCATAGGGCTCCACAGAATTGGACACTTCTGAAACAACTAAGTAGCGGCAACGTACTGTTTTGAATATGGCTCTCAACTTACCAGATGATCTAAAGGAAGAAAGAACATTATGGAGGTCTCATTTTTGCCAGTGATACATCTTCATGCGCAGGAACAAAATGAAGCTCCACATTTCATATTTCTGGAAGGTAAGTTTTACTAAGCTGTATTCAGCTGCTATTGTTTCAGTAGGTCTTTACATTTGTAAACATTCATGTTGTGTTAGGTATTATTGAGATGAAACTATTGTTTATTTTTAAGTCTTGATCTAGAGGGAGTTACAGAGGAGCTTCAACACCTATCTTTTTGTTGGACTATGTACAGAATAACATAGACTTTATTACTCTCATACATTATTTTCATGCTGTTGATAAAAATAACATCAAAGCAATAAAATAATATTCAATATGTACAAAATGAAGCTGATATTTTTGCTTATTATAAATCTAAGGAGGTATGATTTAAAGTCCTTAAACTTTTTGTCTGTCTTTAAGAAAAGCTAAGCTTTGATGACTTGATAAAAACAACTTCCATATACTGCCTCTATCTAACATCTTAGCAATTAGAGCTGTCATCAGCGAACTGGACTCCCTTTTTCTTTGTGCCTATTCTATAACTATATTTAGTCAGAGAGAAGGGATAAAATACTATGATAAATATGTACTATTAAAGGGATAGACACCACAGGACAGAAAGACATATGGCAATATGAACGAGGAAGGAGACTCTGACAAAGGAAATAAATGACACATGTAGCCTAGACACCTGAGTAGGGACAGATTCAATGAAGATGAAAGACAGGAAAATTAAAACTAGAGGAGAGAGAAAAAAAGAAGATTACTGGAAAATGATATAGACCTCTCAGGCATGGTTTCAAAGGCTCACTGAGATAAGAAAACCCTTTAAAAGAATAGATCATTAATCACTGGTGTTTCAATTAGCTAATATTGACTAGGATGGCAATTATGGCATTGATAAGAAAGGGCTTCTTTTCCTGGAGGTAACACAGTCTGTTTCCTGACATATTCTTTCAACAATCCACAGGAGCCTAAGCTATTATACACTTAGCCCTAATGTGGCTGGGAAATGAGACAAGGATGAAAAATAAGATAGTGGTAAAGAGTCATCTCAAACCTAATGATCACACTGTCATCCGAATATCAATGCCCTTGAGGTTTTATGTGAAGGTAACAGAACAAACACAGAAGACTTGAATAAATAAATGTGATGGCCCGTTAGGAAATGGAAAAAGTCATTCAGCTGCTATTGTTTCAGTAGGTCTTTACATTTGTAAACATTCATGTTGTGTTAGGTATTATTGAGATGAAACTATTGTTTATTTTTAAGTCTTGATCTAGAGGGAGTTACAGAGGAGCTTCAACACCTATCTTTTTGTTGGACTATGTACAGAATAACATAGACTTTATTACTCTCATACATTATTTTCATGCTGTTGATAAAAATAACATCAAAGCAATAAAATAATATTCAATATGTACAAAATGAAGCTGATATTTTTGCTTATTATAAATCTAAGGAGGTATGATTTAAAGTCCTTAAACTTTTTGTCTGTCTTTAAGAAAAGCTAAGCTTTGATGACTTGATAAAAACAACTTCCATATACTGCCTCTATCTAACATCTTAGCAATTAGAGCTGTCATCAGCGAACTGGACTCCCTTTTTCTTTGTGCCTATTCTATAACTATATTTAGTCAGAGAGAAGGGATAAAATACTATGATAAATATGTACTATTAAAGGGATAGACACCACAGGACAGAAAGACATATGGCAATATGAACGAGGAAGGAGACTCTGACAAAGGAAATAAATGACACATGTAGCCTAGACACCTGAGTAGGGACAGATTCAATGAAGATGAAAGACAGGAAAATTAAAACTAGAGGAGAGAAAAAAAGAAGATTACTGGAAAATGATATAGACCTCTCAGGCATGGTTTCAAAGGCTCACTGAGATAAGAAAACCCTTTAAAAGAATAGATCATTAATCACTGGTGTTTCAATTAGCTAATATTGACTAGGATGGCAATTATGGCATTGATAAGAAAGGGCTTCTTTTCCTGGAGGTAACACAGTCTGTTTCCTGACATATTCTTTCAACAATCCACAGGAGCCTAAGCTATTATACACTTAGCCCTAATGTGGCTGGGAAATGAGACAAGGATGAAAAATAAGATAGTGGTAAAGAGTCATCTCAAACCTAATGATCACACTGTCATCCGAATATCAATGCCCTTGAGGTTTTATGTGAAGGTAACAGAACAAACACAGAAGACTTGAATAAATAAATGTGATGGCCCGTTAGGAAATGTGGAATAAACTTTTAAAATTTGGTTCAAATATATTTCAGTAATTTATGAGAATACAGTTTTTTAAATAGCAAACAGTAGATCATCTTTCTTACCATAGAGAACTGTTTTCTTTCCCTGAAAGCAGCTATAGTCGTTCTGCTTTCTAAATATTTCCCCCTGCTTTAGAGAGAGGTACAGCAGCCTCAGAACTTTATCCCGAGGGGTCAGCCTTTCGGAATAAGTCCAGTCCTACCTCCTGCTGGTTGTTGTGTTGGCGGAGTGCATGCACTAAGGCACTCCGGTCATGTCTGACTCTGTGACCTTTTAGACAGTAGCTCACCAGGCTCCTCTGTCCTAGAGAATCCTAGGCAAGAATCCTAGGTTGAGTTGTCATGACCTCCTCCAGGGAATCTTCCCAATCCAGAGACTCAGCCCATGTTTCTTATGTCTCCTGCACTGGAGGTGGGTTCTTTACCACTAGAGGAACCCAGAAAGCCTAGAGTTTCTAGTGAAAGAGAAGTGACTGCTACTAATGAAGTTGATCAATACAGACAGGAAAAGTATACTGAGAAAACAGACAAATCATAGAATACTAATACTTCATAGTTGTCAAAAAAAGTTTCCAACTTAAGCTAACTTCATTTTTTTCTCCGTACTTTTTGTTGTTGTTGTTAAATTGAAGTATAATTTTGGGTTCCCCTGATGGCTTAGTGATAAAGAATCCACCTGCAATTCTGGAGACACAGGTTCAATCCCTGGGTCGGGAAGATCCCCTGGAGGAGGAAATGGCAATCCACTCCAGCGTTTCTACCTGGAGAATCCCATGGACAGAGGAAACTGGTGAGCTTCAGTCCAAACGGTCACAAAGAATTGGACACAACTGAGTAGCTTAGCACAAAGCATAGTTGATTTATAATATTGTATTAGTTTCAGGTGTGTAGCACAGTGATTCAATTATAGTTTAGTGATTTCCTTATAGGTTGTTACAAAATATTGAGTATAGTCCCCTGTGTTATACAACTGGTCCTTGTGAGTTTTCTATTTTACGTATAATGGTATGTATTTGTTAATTACAACTTCTAATTTGCCACCCCCCTCCCCATCCTGCTTTCCCCTTTGGTAAACATGTTTGTTCTCTATGTCTGTGGGTCTATTTCTATTTCGTACCTAAGTTCATTTATATGAATGAATTTAGATTTCACATATAAGTAATATCATATGATCCTTGTCTTCATTTGGCTTACTTTACTTAGTATGATAATATTTAAGTCATTTATGTTGCTGCAGGTAACACTATTTCATTCTTTTTTAGGGATGAAAACTACTATGTTGCATATATGTACCACAGCTTCTTTATCCATTCCTTTGTTGGTGAATATTATGGTTGCTTCCATGTCCTGGCTATTGTAAATATTGCTGCAATGAATGCTGGGTTTTGTATATCATTTCAATTCATGGTTTTTGCCACATACGTGCCCAGGAGGGGGATTCTTGGATCACATAATAAATCTATTTTTGTTTTCTTTTGTCATGACCTCCTCCAGGGAATCTTCCCAATCCAGAGACTCAGCCCATGTTTCTTATGTCTCCTGCACTGGAGGTGGGTTCTTTACCACTAGAGGAACCCAGAAAGCCTAGAGTTTCTAGTGAAAGAGAAGTGACTGCTACTAATGAAGTTGATCAATACAGACAGGAAAAGTATACTGAGAAAACAGACAAATCATAGAATACTAATACTTCATAGTTGTCAAAAAAAGTTTCCAACTTAAGCTAACTTCATTTTTTTCTCCGTACTTTTTGTTGTTGTTGTTAAATTGAAGTATAATTTTGGGTTCCCCTGATGGCTTAGTGATAAAGAATCCACCTGCAATTCTGGAGACACAGGTTCAATCCCTGGGTCGGGAAGATCCCCTGGAGGAGGAAATGGCAATCCACTCCAGCGTTTCTACCTGGAGAATCCCATGGACAGAGGAAACTGGTGAGCTTCAGTCCAAACGGTCACAAAGAATTGGACACAACTGAGTAGCTTAGCACAAAGCATAGTTGATTTATAATATTGTATTAGTTTCAGGTGTGTAGCACAGTGATTCAATTATAGTTTAGTGATTTCCTTATAGGTTGTTACAAAATATTGAGTATAGTCCCCTGTGTTATACAACTGGTCCTTGTGAGTTTTCTATTTTACGTATAATGGTATGTATTTGTTAATTACAACTTCTAATTTGCCACCCCCCTCCCCATCCTGCTTTCCCCTTTGGTAAACATGTTTGTTCTCTATGTCTGTGGGTCTATTTCTATTTCGTACCTAAGTTCATTTATATGAATGAATTTAGATTTCACATATAAGTAATATCATATGATCCTTGTCTTCATTTGGCTTACTTTACTTAGTATGATAATATTTAAGTCATTTATGTTGCTGCAGGTAACACTATTTCATTCTTTTTTAGGGATGAAAACTACTATGTTGCATATATGTACCACAGCTTCTTTATCCATTCCTTTGTTGGTGAATATTATGGTTGCTTCCATGTCCTGGCTATTGTAAATATTGCTGCAATGAATGCTGGGTTTTGTATATCATTTCAATTCATGGTTTTTGCCACATACGTGCCCAGGAGGGGGATTCTTGGATCACATAATAAATCTATTTTTGTTTTCTTTTTGTAAGGAAATATTAAACTATGACAGTAGGTTTTCCAGCCATATCTTCTGAGAAATGAAGTGCAATAATGAAAAGTCAGAATTAATATTTTCCTGTCTGACAGTGGAGGAAATAAAAAGAATATGTGCCAAATAATTACATTCTAAGTTCAACAATATATATTGCAAATGTATTCACCTAAAATCAATGTTTAACCTATACTTGCATACTTTGGGCTCTGTGATGAAATAATAGTTCACTATGTGCATAAAATATAATCAATTTTTCATAACTTTTAATTACTTTGTTCATTAAATTGGGGTTTCCCAGGTGGCTCACTGGTAAAGAATCCACCTACAATGCAGGAGCCACAGGAGATTCAGGTTCAATCCTTGGGTTGGGGAGATTCCTTGAAGGAGGACATGGCAACCCACTCCAGTATTCTTGTCCAAAGAACCCTATAGACAGAGGAGACTGGAGGCTATAATCCATAGGGTCACAGAGAGTTGGACATGGCTGAAGCGACTTAGCACACATGTATATAAAGTATATAAAGTATAATCAATCTTTGTCTAACTTTTAACTAATTGATTCATTAAGTATATATTTCTAAGTCAGGGCCCCAATAAGGCAGGAATGGGGCAATCAAATTATTATTATTATTTTTCTAAAGAGAGGCATTCTAAAGTATCCTGGTTAAAGGAAACTGCATGGACCCAAGGGCTAGGAGCAGGGTGGGGATGTCACCTGCCCTTATCTCTAAGGGACTGAGAGAAGAAGAGGTTATTGGGGTTGGAAGGAGTCAAGTGCAGGCCACTGCCTGGGACAGAGAAATGACCTTTTGTGGAGGCACTCAGTCAGCCTGTAGTTACCCTTCCAGGAGGAAATTGGGAAAATAAATAGTTTTCATCATTCACATCACTTGCTTGGTTTGCATTAATATAACTTATCAGAAAACTAGAAGGCACAGGCTCCCATGGCTGCCATTTCTCCAGATCACACTCCTATCACCCAGAGCAGGACAGACTAGATTAGAGAGGAACCTGGAGAAGCAGAGAAAAGGTACCCAACCCAATGAAAAACAGGTACAGACTAGATTGTGAGATTTAAGGCCATATCTTCTTAAAAAATTTTTTTTCTTTTGTAAGGAAATATTAAACTATGACAGTAGGTTTTCCAGCCATATCTTCTGAGAAATGAAGTGCAATAATGAAAAGTCAGAATTAATATTTTCCTGTCTGACAGTGGAGGAAATAAAAAGAATATGTGCCAAATAATTACATTCTAAGTTCAACAATATATATTGCAAATGTATTCACCTAAAATCAATGTTTAACCTATACTTGCATACTTTGGGCTCTGTGATGAAATAATAGTTCACTATGTGCATAAAATATAATCAATTTTTCATAACTTTTAATTACTTTGTTCATTAAATTGGGGTTTCCCAGGTGGCTCACTGGTAAAGAATCCACCTACAATGCAGGAGCCACAGGAGATTCAGGTTCAATCCTTGGGTTGGGGAGATTCCTTGAAGGAGGACATGGCAACCCACTCCAGTATTCTTGTCCAAAGAACCCTATAGACAGAGGAGACTGGAGGGCTATAATCCATAGGGTCACAGAGAGTTGGACATGGCTGAAGCGACTTAGCACACATGTATATAAAGTATATAAAGTATAATCAATCTTTGTCTAACTTTTAACTAATTGATTCATTAAGTATATATTTCTAAGTCAGGGCCCCAATAAGGCAGGAATGGGGCAATCAAATTATTATTATTATTTTTCTAAAGAGAGGCATTCTAAAGTATCCTGGTTAAAGGAAACTGCATGGACCCAAGGGCTAGGAGCAGGGTGGGGATGTCACCTGCCCTTATCTCTAAGGGACTGAGAGAAGAAGAGGTTATTGGGGTTGGAAGGAGTCAAGTGCAGGCCACTGCCTGGGACAGAGAAATGACCTTTTGTGGAGGCACTCAGTCAGCCTGTAGTTACCCTTCCAGGAGGAAATTGGGAAAATAAATAGTTTTCATCATTCACATCACTTGCTTGGTTTGCATTAATATAACTTATCAGAAAACTAGAAGGCACAGGCTCCCATGGCTGCCATTTCTCCAGATCACACTCCTATCACCCAGAGCAGGACAGACTAGATTAGAGAGGAACCTGGAGAAGCAGAGAAAAGGTACCCAACCCAATGTACAAAATAGTACATATGAAGATGTGTGTAGGTATAACTTCCTCAGCTTTATCTTTATTGAGAGAATTGTGAGATTTCAGTACTGATTGTTTTATAATTTTTTGGCTCCCAATTTTGCCCATTTTTCATATATACTTACATACACATAGTGAGTGACAAGTCATATTTTCAGAAAAGAGAGGAGGATGAAGAAAAGGATATAAAATTCTTATTTTCTGTCAGGCACTGTAGCTAGATGTAGATCCTTGAAATTAAAAAAAAATAAATAAAAATGTAATACCAAGCTGGATTTAAATTTCTGTCACAGCAAGTGTGAATTCTGTATAGATTAACTGTACACAAAGATATGAATTTTATCTCAAAGATTGGTTAAAAAGAGCTAATGGAAGAATATATTTATAGTTGTTTCTCATTTCTTCATTTCTTATCCTTGAGTCATTCATACTACCTTAGAGGAAAGCTTCCATATTCTATGTAGGAATTACAAGTAAAAATGACCCCTTTTTAGGTCTTCTTCCAGTCTTTTTCTTCCTCTTTTCATGTTTTACCAACTTGGATCACCATTTCAACAATCTCTGAGGAAAGATTTGGTCTCAAATTTGGTGAGTCTCTGAACCTAGAATGGACAGTATATAGAAAGTAGTTTCCACTGTCTGGGTCTTAGTTGCAGGTTTTAATAGAACGTGCAATCTCTCAGTAGGATTGTATGATTATCTTGTACATTAGCTACCTCAGCAACCATATAAGCAGATGTACATTATCTCCAGGAAATCATGAATGGCTAGAAAAGCTCACAGGGTCACACAATTGGGAAGGGTCAGAAATCCTGAGCCCACTCTGTTTTATCTTGCTATTATGTTAAAAAATAATAACCTAAATAAAAACTAAAACAAAAACCCTCTGCATCTGAATGAAATATTCTAATGCAAACTTGAACTTTTTAAAAAATTGTTGCTTTGTTTATCTTATTTGGGCTGCACTGGATCTTAGTTGTGACATGTGGGATCTAGTTCCCTGACCACGGATCAAACCCACACCCCCTGCATTAGAAACAGAGTCCTACCCACTCGGCCACCAGGAAAGTCCCCAAACTTGAATTTTAGTATAATAATTTTATTTAAAAATATTTAATAACATGGGATATAAAATACTATATACAGTATTAAAGGAAATGTGGCCACTAAAAGACATTTCCTTTCCATTTCAATTAAATGGGACAAATAACAAACCAACACATTTGCACTAATGATGGCAAGATAAATGCTCGTAACATCAATCATGAAGTGTTTGACTAGGTTCTTTTTTATTTATTTAGTAACTTGCGTTACTACTAACTAGTATATTTGATAAAGGATGATTATTTGTTTGGGTCTAGACATATGCAAAGTGCTGAATGCTCAACCTTTTAACAGACAGTAACAGTGAAGGTCAAATATTATGCTTCTCTTTGCATCATTGCAAACACTGAGTCATTAAGAAACCCAGTACGTTCTCCAGGTAACTCAGCTAGAAAGATACAAGGTCGACTTTGTTTTTATGCTCCCATTGGTAACTCAGTAGGTCTTCTTCCGGGGCTTCCATATTCTATGTAGGAATTACAAGTAAATGACCCTTTTAGGTCTTCTTCCTTTTTTTGTGTTTTACCAACTTGGATCACCATTTCAACAATCTCTGAGGAAAGATTTGGTCTCAAATTTGGTGAGTCTCTGAACCTAGAATGGACAGTATATAGAAAGTAGTTTCCACTGTCTGGGTCTTAGTTGCAGGTTTTAATAGAACGTGCAATCTCTCAGTAGGATTGTATGATTATCTTGTACATTAGCTACCTCAGCAACCATATAAGCAGATGTACATTATCTCCAGGAAATCATGAATGGCTAGAAAAGCTCACAGGGTCACACAATTGGGAAGGGTCAGAAATCCTGAGCCCACTCTGTTTTATCTTGCTATTATGTTAAAAAATAATAACCTAAATAAAAACTAAAACAAAAACCCTCTGCATCTGAATGAAATATTCTAATGCAAACTTGAACTTTTTAAAAAATTGTTGCTTTGTTTATCTTATTTGGGCTGCACTGGATCTTAGTTGTGACATGTGGGATCTAGTTCCCTGACCACGGATCAAACCCACACCCCCTGCATTAGAAACAGAGTCCTACCCACTCGGCCACCAGGAAAGTCCCCAAACTTGAATTTTAGTATAATAATTTTATTTAAAAATATTTAATAACATGGGATATAAAATACTATATACAGTATTAAAGGAAATGTGGCCACTAAAAGACATTTCCTTTCCATTTCAATTAAATGGGACAAATAACAAACCAACACATTTGCACTAATGATGGCAAGATAAATGCTCGTAACATCAATCATGAAGTGTTTGACTAGGTTCTTTTTTATTTATTTAGTAACTTGCGTTACTACTAACTAGTATATTTGATAAAGGATGATTATTTGTTTGGGTCTAGACATATGCAAAGTGCTGAATGCTCAACCTTTTAACAGACAGTAACAGTGAAGGTCAAATATTATGCTTCTCTTTGCATCATTGCAAACACTGAGTCATTAAGAAACCCAGTACGTTCTCCAGGTAACTCAGCTAGAAAGATACAAGGTCGACATTTAAATACAGCTTTTCATACTTTCAAGCTTTTGCATTCTCCTCAGCCACGTCATGGTTGGTGACTCACCCTTTTATTCTCTTGACTCTGCCACTGTGCTCGACTGTTCTATATTTTGTTGATGTGTGTGTGAGAGAGAGGGATTTTGGGTCAGTTTCCTTCAGACTGTCTCCTTTACCTTAGACAGTCCGGCCAAAGGATGTCTCCCTTATTGATCAATATTCCCCAGAAGTTGGCCTTTTAAAGACCACTCAGCCTTCTGGGTATTGTTGCAGTTGATGACCAAGGGCACAGTGTCTTCCAACTCTCCTTCCTTCACTTTCACCATTCCCTCATTTTTTTCCCCTTTTTCCTTCTTGGCTGTGCTGCTTGGCTTGCAGGATCTTGGTTCTCTCACCAGGGCTTGAACCTGGCCCCATTAGTGAGAGTTCAGAGTTCCAGTCCATGGGACAGCCAGGGAACTCCATCCTCCATTGTTTTTAATAGACTGAATTATTGTTAATTCTCTAATTTTCTTTCTGATTACATTTGTTTTGGTCTATATAAAGGTCTTTGTCTTCGTAATCTATTTTGTTGAGTGAGAAGAAATTTTCCTGGTTCTTCTCGCTAGTCTAAGAATTAAATTGAGTTAGCAAGAAACAACTCAGAAGTTTAGTAACATGTATTCAAAGGAGATACCTAGGACAAATGAGTAATTCTCAAAATGGCTGAACCCCTCACATAAGGTGCTATCTTTGGGTAAAAACCACTGAGGATGCTGGGGATAGTAGTTTGAGAATTCAAAATGGAGAAAGACAAGTTACATGAAAGTAAAATAGCAAATGCGTGTTGAACAGACATTCACTGGGTCATGCAGAGACAATGTGGCACAGAGCGAACTTTGAGCTCTAGGCTCAACCTGGATGTGTGTGTGTTAATCACTCAGCCATATCTGACTCTTTGCAACTCCATGGACTGTAGCCTGCAAAGCTCTGTCCATGGAATTCTCCAGGCAATAATACTAGACTGGGTTTGCCATACCCTTCTCCAGGGGATCTTCCAGATCCAGGGATTGAATCTGAGTTTCCTGCATTGCAGTCATATTCTTTACCATCTGAACCAGCACCTAGTCTTTATCCTTTTCATGTATTTCTGGTGATAGCTATGTTCCAGGAACAGGGTCTCTATGTAAGTTATTTTAGGCAGTTAAAGGGGAGTTAACAACCACCACAACAAAATAAAACTGAATATTCTGTTTCTTACAAATAATCCTTGTAAACTATTCCTCGTGCCAAAGAGACACATTTTGGGGTGGTAAATTTTGTCCCCTGCAACAAGGACCATCACACTTGTTTATTCTTCCTTTCAGATCTTTGCAATAAGTATATTTTTCATCTATTCTGTTAAAATAGCATTAAGGTTTTTTATGTTTTCAAATAGTTGATATTATCTAGGAGTGATTAATATCTAGGAACATACGTAGGAATGATTAATACATAAAATGGGATGCTGTATTTCTATTGGGGATATGGAATAGAGGGAGAATTGAATGCCGAAAACACTTTTGTTTTTAATAGACTGAATTATTGTTAATTCTCTAATTTTCTTTCTGATTACATTTGTTTTGGTCTATATAAAGGTCTTTGTCTTCGTAATCTATTTTGTTGAGTGAGAAGAAATTTTCCTGGTTCTTCTCGCTAGTCTAAGAATTAAATTGAGTTAGCAAGAAACAACTCAGAAGTTTAGTAACATGTATTCAAAGGAGATACCTAGGACAAATGAGTAATTCTCAAAATGGCTGAACCCCTCACATAAGGTGCTATCTTTGGGTAAAAACCACTGAGGATGCTGGGGATAGTAGTTTGAGAATTCAAAATGGAGAAAGACAAGTTACATGAAAGTAAAATAGCAAATGCGTGTTGAACAGACATTCACTGGGTCATGCAGAGACAATGTGGCACAGAGCGAACTTTGAGCTCTAGGCTCAACCTGGATGTGTGTGTGTTAATCACTCAGCCATATCTGACTCTTTGCAACTCCATGGACTGTAGCCTGCAAAGCTCTGTCCATGGAATTCTCCAGGCAATAATACTAGACTGGGTTTGCCATACCCTTCTCCAGGGGATCTTCCAGATCCAGGGATTGAATCTGAGTTTCCTGCATTGCAGTCATATTCTTTACCATCTGAACCAGCACCTAGTCTTTATCCTTTTCATGTATTTCTGGTGATAGCTATGTTCCAGGAACAGGGTCTCTATGTAAGTTATTTTAGGCAGTTAAAGGGGAGTTAACAACCACCACAACAAAATAAAACTGAATATTCTGTTTCTTACAAATAATCCTTGTAAACTATTCCTCGTGCCAAAGAGACACATTTTGGGGTGGTAAATTTTGTCCCCTGCAACAAGGACCATCACACTTGTTTATTCTTCCTTTCAGATCTTTGCAATAAGTATATTTTTCATCTATTCTGTTAAAATAGCATTAAGGTTTTTTATGTTTTCAAATAGTTGATATTATCTAGGAGTGATTAATATCTAGGAACATACGTAGGAATGATTAATACATAAAATGGGATGCTGTATTTCTTATTTTGGGGATATGGACATAGAGGGAATGTAATTTTTGAATGACCGAAAAACGACGGTTTTAGAAGTTTATAACTTTTTTTTTAATATCAGCATTTTTTTTAAACAAGTTCAGAGTGATTCTGTAGTTCTTTTTGACTGTCTAGTTCTTCAGAACTAAATATGGCTAGAAAACTAACTGGGAAGATGAGGGACAACATTTGCCATAAATCCTTGGACAGAACTGGTTTTTATTATTTAGATAAGTTTTGTGGAAGTTTATTTTCTTCCTTTTCAAAAGAAATTTGCATAACAATATTGAAATTGACTTTGAGGTTCAGAGATACCTACATGATGAGAAACAAGCAGAAACATCTTTTCTCTTTTGTTCACAAAATCTCACTATGTGACTTTTTCCTTTTGTCAGCCAGTTTTAATTATTACTCTCAAGTCTGTCCTTTTCCCCCCCTCAGCAGTTACTAACCAGTTGCTCTTTGAGTAAACACTTCCTCAGATAAATTCACTCAGCTCTATTTACAAACTTTAGCAAATTTACTTTACACATGAAAAATCCAAATAAATATCAATGTAACTTTGTAGTTGGCAATTTCTTAACAAAATAAAAATTCTAATATTGAAATATAGTTAGAAACTGATCAAGAAGAGGCTAAAACAAATTGGGAAAAAAATTACTGATGCCTTGTGCCTGCTCTAAAAGTACAGAAAGTAAACAAATCATTAGGCTGCTTTGCTAGAGGAATGAAATGTAAATCCGGGGAGATAGGATTTTTATCACTACAAAGAGACATTGTTTGGATTTCACCTGGAGTTCTTTCTGCAAAACAGTTCACCATGGACCAGTAATTACCCTTGAGGGACTTTGGTGAGAATTGAATTTTCATTCAATAAGACTGACACTGGGCCTGGAGGGTAAGGGAGTCAAGCTAGCTGTTTGCAAATTAGATTATGAGGATAAGATAAAGATGCTGGGCTTGTCCCTTTGTCAGTTGGATAGGATATTATTGAAGCATGTAGACAGATGATGACAATAACAGCGGTTTAGCTCTTCTCCTTTTGACTTGTTGGATTTACTGAATGGATGTAAAGATGTAAGACATTTGAAGTTCATGTTTGGGTTTCTTTGACTAGAAAGAAAACAGTTGGAGTGTATTCAGCAATGGGTGTGACCTTCAGTAATACACACAAATACACATATATGTGTATGTTATACTATGAAAGGCAGAATGGAATGGAATTCAAGTCATAAACGTATTTGATCTGTTGATAAGCACTATATAATCTAAGAAGGAGAAAATAGCTTATTATGTTGCCATATTAATTTGGTACAGCTTATTTAATATAATGAGTAACATTTATACTTCTATTTGCCTACAAATCAGCTTCCTAGCTGGCTCAATTGTAATAGAACCCACCTATCAATGCAAGAGACACAGAAGACCTGGGTTAAAACCCTGAGATGGGAAGATCCCCTGGAGAAGGAAATGAAAACCCACTGCAATACTCTTGCCTGGAAAATTCCATGAGCAGAGGAGACTGGGCTCTAATCCACGGGATTGCAAAGAGTCGAACACCAGTGAGCATGTACACAGCAATCTATTTATGTGTGGATGTGTACATATGTGAAATTTACTTTACAATGAAAATCCAAATAAATATCAATGTAACTTTGTAGTTGGCAATTTCTTAACAAAATAAAAATTCTAATATTGAAATATAGTTAGAAACTGATCAAGAAGAGGCTAAAACAAATTGGGAAAAAAATTACTGATGCCTTGTGCCTGCTCTAAAAGTACAGAAAGTAAACAAATCATTAGGCTGCTTTGCTAGAGGAATGAAATGTAAATCCGGGGAGATAGGATTTTTATCACTACAAAGAGACATTGTTTGGATTTCACCTGGAGTTCTTTCTGCAAAACAGTTCACCATGGACCAGTAATTACCCTTGAGGGACTTTGGTGAGAATTGAATTTTCATTCAATAAGACTGACACTGGGCCTGGAGGGTAAGGGAGTCAAGCTAGCTGTTTGCAAATTAGATTATGAGGATAAGATAAAGATGCTGGGCTTGTCCCTTTGTCAGTTGGATAGGATATTATTGAAGCATGTAGACAGATGATGACAATAACAGCGGTTTAGCTCTTCTCCTTTTGACTTGTTGGATTTACTGAATGGATGTAAAGATGTAAGACATTTGAAGTTCATGTTTGGGTTTCTTTGACTAGAAAGAAAACAGTTGGAGTGTATTCAGCAATGGGTGTGACCTTCAGTAATACACACAAATACACATATATGTGTATGTTATACTATGAAAGGCAGAATGGAATGGAATTCAAGTCATAAACGTATTTGATCTGTTGATAAGCACTATATAATCTAAGAAGGAGAAAATAGCTTATTATGTTGCCATATTAATTTGGTACAGCTTATTTAATATAATGAGTAACATTTATACTTCTATTTGCCTACAAATCAGCTTCCTAGCTGGCTCAATTGTAATAGAACCCACCTATCAATGCAAGAGACACAGAAGACCTGGGTTAAAACCCTGAGATGGGAAGATCCCCTGGAGAAGGAAATGAAAACCCACTGCAATACTCTTGCCTGGAAAATTCCATGAGCAGAGGAGACTGGGCTCTAATCCACGGGGTTGCAAAGAGTCGAACACCAGTGAGCATGTACACAGCAAATCTATTTATGTGTGGATGTGTACATATGTGTATTTTATATAGTATATACAGTTTATATATTACATATACGCATTCTTGAAAAAAGACATAGTAGAACTGAAAAATTCAATTTCCTTCTACGTGCAGTTGAGATTAAAACTGATGTCAATTATTTATCCAGAGAGTATGTTATCAAATATAATATTTACTGTATAAGCAGATATCTAATAGCAAACTACAGCAGATACTCACTGAAGAGAGATAATAGGCTGAGTCAGAAAAGCCATAACTGATGGTGGTATTATTTTTCGGTATGTGTTAAGCTACAGGTATGGAGCGTCCAAACTCTGTTGTAATATTTGGTCCTTCCAGTTAACTCATTTTATGGACTGCTCCCCACAGAGGTCATGCTGTTTGTATGCCTGTTGTTGTTTAGTCACTCAATCATGTCTGACTCTTTTGGACCCCATGGACTGTGGCCCACAGGCTCCTCTGTTCATGGAATTTTCCAGGCAAGAATACTGGAGTGGGTTTCCATTTCCTTTCTTAAAGGATTTTCCTGACTCAAGGATCAAACCTGCATCTCCTGCATTTGTCAGGAAGATTCTTTGCTGCTGAGCCATACGTGAAGTCTATTTGTAGGCCTACTTAGATATATACACCTAACACAGAAGACTAAGATTTCAATGTGATGTATTTTAGTGTATAATTGCATAGTTAGACTGTAAAATTAATGTCTTCTATCTAAATGTCTTATGTGAAAGAATGAAATAAATATGAGCTCAGATATGTTCAAAATGTAGTATCTCTTAAGGAAATAATGAAGCTACTCAGAAGAGATCTTCCATCATCATTATGTACTTACCTATGTGTAGGTGCCCACCCATCATGGGTGGTAGGTCCAGGAAATGTTGTGGATTCCAAAACCATCGTTAGCTCATTAGATCCCATCTCCTCCCTGGAGACCAAAGCAGTCACTGCAGCTCATTTAATATAATGAGTAACATTTATACTTCTATTTGCCTACAAATCAGCTTCCTAGCTGGCTCAATTGTAATAGAACCCACCTATCAATGCAAGAGACACAGAAGACCTGGGTTAAAACCCTGAGATGGGAAGATCCCTGAGAAGGAAATGAAAACCCACTGCAATACTCTTGCCTGGAAAATTCCATGAGCAGAGGAGACTGGGCTCTAATCCACGGGGTTGCAAAGAGTCGAACACCAGTGAGCATGTACACAGCAAATCTATTTATGTGTGGATGTGTACATATGTGTATTTTATATAGTATATACAGTTTATATATTACATATACGCATTCTTGAAAAAAGACATAGTAGAACTGAAAAATTCAATTTCCTTCTACGTGCAGTTGAGATTAAAACTGATGTCAATTATTTATCCAGAGAGTATGTTATCAAATATAATATTTACTGTATAAGCAGATATCTAATAGCAAACTACAGCAGATACTCACTGAAGAGAGATAATAGGCTGAGTCAGAAAAGCCATAACTGATGGTGGTATTATTTTTCGGTATGTGTTAAGCTACAGGTATGGAGCGTCCAAACTCTGTTGTAATATTTGGTCCTTCCAGTTAACTCATTTTATGGACTGCTCCCCACAGAGGTCATGCTGTTTGTATGCCTGTTGTTGTTTAGTCACTCAATCATGTCTGACTCTTTTGGACCCCATGGACTGTGGCCCACAGGCTCCTCTGTTCATGGAATTTTCCAGGCAAGAATACTGGAGTGGGTTTCCATTTCCTTTCTTAAAGGATTTTCCTGACTCAAGGATCAAACCTGCATCTCCTGCATTTGTCAGGAAGATTCTTTGCTGCTGAGCCATACGTGAAGTCTATTTGTAGGCCTACTTAGATATATACACCTAACACAGAAGACTAAGATTTCAATGTGATGTATTTTAGTGTATAATTGCATAGTTAGACTGTAAAATTAATGTCTTCTATCTAAATGTCTTATGTGAAAGAATGAAATAAATATGAGCTCAGATATGTTCAAAATGTAGTATCTCTTAAGGAAATAATGAAGCTACTCAGAAGAGATCTTCCATCATCATTATGTACTTACCTATGTGTAGGTGCCCACCCATCATGGGTGGTAGGTCCAGGAAATGTTGTGGATTCCAAAACCATCGTTAGCTCATTAGATCCCATCTCCTCCCTGGAGACCAAAGCAGTCACTCAGCTCATGCTTCTCTCCTCTTCCGTGGCATCAGACTGTTCTCCTCTTGACTGAAGTGTGTGATCTGCTCAATTATAGGTTCTGTTTCTTCTTTAGGATAAACAATGCAAACATGCCAGACAACACTACTATGACAAAACACATTTCTCTTAACCATCATGCATTTCTTTCCAGCTTCTGCCTTTTTTTTTTCTTTTTTTGGCTTGTTTTTACAGCAAAAACCCTTGAGAATATTATTTTTGCACAGTGCCTCTTCATCCAATTCCTGAAACTCACTTGTGTCTGATTTTGCTCAGGGATATGCTGGTAAATGTTAAACAGCCAGGTTTATGGAGAACAAAACCCCAATTTTAAATATTTTCTGCTTTTCATAGTATAAACCTCTAATCCTGCTAGGGCTGATTTCAAGATACGAGGACACATTTCAAATTATCCAGCATGGTATTTGGAAGAGATGTGCTCAAGTGGCTTCCTTGAGGTTTAGGCAGTTTCACTTGTTTTTGTTTGCTTGTCCATTTGATTTTTTCTTTTTCTTTTCCTTCTTTTTTTTTTTTTTTCTGTGACCCAGCTTCATCAGTCTATGTGGTCACCTGGCTAAAAATGTTTCTCTTAAATCCACTCCAGGGGACTTTAAACTGCCCTTTGCTTAAAAAAAAAAAAAAAAACTGCTAAGATTACTAAAGTTTCAAGTTACTACATTCAGTATTTCATTTTTGAGATGTTGCTTTAATAGCAGTGTTTCAAAGAATTGAACATACCTTAGTTTTTTAAGTACTTATTTCAATTTGCCTCTAGGTCTCTACACTCCCTTCGTCACTTCCCAACCTTATGGTTGTTTTTGTTTGTTTGCTTGCTTTGTTTTTGTCTTCTTTACTGGATTTTTTTTTGGAGGGGGCAACCTTTTAATACTGGAGTGCCCCACCACAAAGGTGTTGGTGTTCACTCCTTCAGTGATCTCACCCTATCTCTGGATTTTCTATACCATTTAGAAAATGACAAAACCCACTGAGTATGTATTTTCATCCTGAAACACTACTCTGACTACAAACTCATTGCTAGACAACTGTTACTTTTAAGTGCCAGATTTATCTTTGTACATTAATTAAATGCTTTTCCTTTTTTTTTTTTAATTTTGACCTCTTTTATTGCTTTTTTTATTCATTTGTTTTAATCCATCTTTATTCTTCGGCCTGTGTGGGTATCCCATCGCAGAACTCTCTTGTTGCAGAGCATTAGCTCTGGGTACATGGGCATCAGAGTGCTGGCTCATAATTGGACACACTGGTCCAGCTGCTCCATGACATGTGGGATCTTCCCCAGCCAGGGATCAAACCAGTGCCACTTGCACTGCAAGGCAGACTCTTTACCCACTGGACCACCAGGGAAGCCCAATGTTTTTCTTTTTTTACATCATCTTTCCAATCAATAAATAAACCATTTTTGTATTAAATTTAGGGCTTGAGTACTGGTGTGCCTGTTAATATTTTTACTTTGTTATCAAAAGTTACACATAGGGCTTCCCCTGGTGGTCCAGTGGGTAAGGACACCGCCTTGCAGTGCAAGGGGCGCCGGTTCCATCCCTGGCCTGGGAAGATCCCACGTGCTGCGGAGCGGCTGGACTGATGTGTCCAATTACCAAGCCAGAGCTCTGGAGTGCATGCGCCCAGAGCCGGCGCTCTGCAACGACAGACGCCACGGCGATGGGAGGCCCACAGGAGCCAAAGAACAAAGACGGATGAAAATAGAGAAATGAAAAGATCAACAGAAGTGGCCTGCCCGCTCCCCTCCCTCCCCAACCCAACCCCCGCCCAAAATAAATAAATAAATCTTTAAAAAAAAAAAAAAAAAGTTACACATAAAAATGATCCTTTTTTTTTTTTTTTTTTACTTTGTCAGCAATCAGATTGTTGTATTTTTAAAGCCTGTTGATGCCTGGGCTACAGTTTATAGCTGCTCAGAAATTAGACTGTGGGGATATCACTGGGTGCTCTAACCAAAAAGTAATGTAACAAATACCATGTTTGTTTTCTAGTGAAGTGTGGTTCTTAAAATGATTGAAATAATCCTTCTGTAAATAGGACAACAGGGAGTCTATGAGAATATTAAGTTTGTTCCTTCTCCTTGACTTCTGTACTGATAGAAGTTCCTTTAGAAAACCTTAGGATTCTAAGTCCTTTGTAGGAAGGAAGCAGAGTAGTTTTTCTGGAGCTGGCTTCCCACATGGAGCATGAATTCAGCTGATTTTATTTTAGTTTGACTTTGACTTTGAGCAATCATCTCTAAATTTTTAAAACTAAAATAATAATAATAATAATAATTAAATAGGTCATTATCAGCACTTGGAAAGTCTCCCCCTTGTTTATAGCTCATCTTGATTTTCCTGTGGAACACTTCAATGTAGTCAAATCTGTTTAACAAGTGTAGCAGAATTCTTTACCCGTGTCCTTCCAGGTCCTTATGACTTAGTGTCTCAGGGCTTCTAGACGAGAAGAAAGCCTTTGTAAGTATTAAGCATGATTATAAGATAATTCAGTTAAAATTTAGCACAGGACATTGTCTAAAACCCAAATTCAAGAGTCTGTCAATATAATATTAGATTGCAGAGTAGAATAAGTTAATGTAGTAGGTTTTCTATTTCAATAGATTTTAATCTTTAGGACAATTTTAAATGCACAGCAACAGAAGTAGAGAGTGCAGGATTCCCATATACTCCCCTCCTCACATTCCCATATACTCAACCTTCCCCAATTTTGACATCCTGCATCAGAGTGGTATGCATTTCTTTTATAATTGATAAACCTACATTGACACATCATAATGACCTAAGTCCATAGTTTATCTTAGGAGTCACTCTTGGTGGTGTATATACTATGGGTTTGGACGAATTTATAATAATATGTATCCACCATTATCTATATCATATAATAGACTATTTTCACTGCCCTTCAAATCCTCTGTGTTCTGCCTTACTCATTCCCCCATTCCCATTCTGACCATTATTGAACCTGTTATTGTCTCTACCATTTTTCATTTTCTAGAATGTCATCTACTTGTAATTATACAGCATGTAGCCTTTTCAGAGTGGCTTTTCTCACCAAGTTCATTTAAATTTCCTGTATGTCTTCTCATGGCTTAATAGCTGATTTTCTTTTAGGCTTAATAATATTTTATTGTGTGTATGTATCACAGTTGATTTGCCCATGTGAGGCAGGAGATAGGTGGGGTTCAGCTTAAGCATTTGCAACCAGACTCTTGTTTGCATTTCCAGATAGAAATAACAACAGAAACAAGGTAAATAGCCAGATTTTGTCTCCAGTGGACGTTTTATGATAATAGTCATCACAGGGACAAAGAGTGACTGAACTGTGTTTGAGTGAAAGATTAAGAGGTCACATATATCTCCTCCATGCAGCAGGGGAGATGCTATACCTGCAGAGAAAGGCTTCTCAGAGGTCAAGAGGCAGGGGAGGCCAGACCATAATAAGTCACACCACCCCCCGCAACCCACCCAAAGTCCCTTGTAGTGAAATCTGTCTTGGCTAAGAAGTGAGTATGCACATAGGGAAAGGTCTTCAGACAAATTAGCCATGGAGACAAAGCAAAACAATTGGACATTATAAATGTTTTGACTTCCCAAAGGTGTAGCTCTTGCTACTCTCTCACTGAATGTGCCTGTGTCTTTTTTCATGTACTCTACTTGTCTAATAAACACTTTACTTTCCTCGATATCTTCTGTCTCCTTGTCAGAATTTTCTATTTGAAGTAGACAAGGACTGATGATATAGACTCTAGCTGCTGGCCCTTGTGGTCCAGTGGTTAGGATTCCTGGTTTTCACCCAGCTCACCAGTGTTTATTTCTTGGTCAGGAAACTAAGGTCTGACTTCCAACTGTTACTGACTGCAAGATACCATTCACTGCTGCCTGCATCTGAAATCACACTCACTTACTAAAGGGTATCTTAGTCACTTCCGGGTTTTGATTATTATGAGTGTCGTTGTTCAGTCATTAAGTCATGTTTGACTCTGCAACCCATGATCTGCAGCATGCCAGGCTTCCCTGTCCTTCACCATCTCCCAGAGTTTGGTCAGACTCATGTCCATTGTGTCAGTGATGCCATCCAACCAACACATCCTCTGTTGCTCCCTTCTCCTTCATTCAGTCTTTCCCAGCATCAGGGTTTTTTTTTTTTTTTTTCCAATGAGTAAACTATTTGCATCAAGTGGCCAGAGTATTGGAGCTTCAGCATTAGGCTTTATAATGAATATTCAGGTTTGATTTCTAAATGATTTACTACTTTGATTTCCTTGAGCATCACAGCTTGAAAGCATCAATTCTTTGATAATCAGCCTCCTTTATGGTCCAACTCTCACATTCATATATGGCTGCTGAAAAAAACATAGCTTACACTATGACTTTGGTTGGCAAAGTGATGTCACTGCTTTTTTTGTCATAGCTTTTATTCCAGGGAGCAAGGGTCTTTGAATTTTGTGGCTGTGGTCACTGTCAGGATTGATATTTTGGAGCCCAAGAAAATAAAATCTGTGACTGCTTCCACTTTTGCCCCATGTTTTTGCCACAAAGTGATGGGACCAGATTCTGTGATCTTATTTTTTTGAATGTTGAGTTTCAAGCCAGATTTTGCACTCTCCTCTTTTACCTTCATCAAGAGGCTCTTTAATTTCCTCTCTTTCTGCCATTAGAGTGGTGTCATCTGTATGTCTGATAGTTCTCCCAACAATCTTGATCCCAACTTGTGATTCATCCAGGCTGGCATTTTTCTTGATGTACTCTGCACAGAAGTTAAATAAGCAGGGTAACAGTATATAGCCTTAACGTGCTCCTTTCCCAATTTTGAACAAGTCCAGTGTTCCATGTCCAGGTATAACTGTTGCTTCTTGACCTGAGTACAGGTTCTCACATGACAAACTTACTTCTGTACTCGCTTGTCAGAATTTTCTATTTGAAGTAGACAAGGACTTTCCAACTGGT
Organism: Tragulus kanchil; assembly: GCA_022376925.1. Classification (NCBI taxonomy): domain Eukaryota; kingdom Metazoa; phylum Chordata; class Mammalia; order Artiodactyla; family Tragulidae; genus Tragulus; species Tragulus kanchil. Next base: position 16,031,715 of record JAIOJX010000025.1, read on the forward strand.
TTTCACCCAGCTCACCAGTGTTTATTTCTTGGTCAGGAAACTAAGGTCTGACTTCCAACTGTTACTGACTGCAAGATACCATTCACTGCTGCCTGCATCTGAAATCACACTCACTTACTAAAGGGTATCTTAGTCACTTCCGGGTTTTGATTATTATGAGTGTCGTTGTTCAGTCATTAAGTCATGTTTGACTCTGCAACCCATGATCTGCAGCATGCCAGGCTTCCCTGTCCTTCACCATCTCCCAGAGTTTGGTCAGACTCATGTCCATTGTGTCAGTGATGCCATCCAACCAACACATCCTCTGTTGCTCCCTTCTCCTTCATTCAGTCTTTCCCAGCATCAGGGTTTTTTTTTTTTTTTTTCCAATGAGTAAACTATTTGCATCAAGTGGCCAGAGTATTGGAGCTTCAGCATTAGGCTTTATAATGAATATTCAGGTTTGATTTCTAAATGATTTACTACTTTGATTTCCTTGAGCATCACAGCTTGAAAGCATCAATTCTTTGATAATCAGCCTCCTTTATGGTCCAACTCTCACATTCATATATGGCTGCTGAAAAAAACATAGCTTACACTATGACTTTGGTTGGCAAAGTGATGTCACTGCTTTTTTTGTCATAGCTTTTATTCCAGGGAGCAAGGGTCTTTGAATTTTGTGGCTGTGGTCACTGTCAGGATTGATATTTTGGAGCCCAAGAAAATAAAATCTGTGACTGCTTCCACTTTTGCCCCAGGTTTTGCCACAAAGTGATGGGACCAGATTCTGTGATCTTATTTTTTTGAATGTTGAGTTTCAAGCCAGATTTTGCACTCTCCTCTTTTACCTTCATCAAGAGGCTCTTTAATTTCCTCTCTTTCTGCCATTAGAGTGGTGTCATCTGTATGTCTGATAGTTCTCCCAACAATCTTGATCCCAACTTGTGATTCATCCAGGCTGGCATTTTTCTTGATGTACTCTGCACAGAAGTTAAATAAGCAGGGTAACAGTATATAGCCTTAACGTGCTCCTTTCCCAATTTTGAACAAGTCCAGTGTTCCATGTCCAGGTATAACTGTTGCTTCTTGACCTGAGTACAGGTTCTCACATGACAGGTAAAGTAGTCTGATATTCTCATCTCTTAAGAATTTTCCAGTTTGTTTTGATCCACACAGTCAAAAGCCTTCGTGTAGTCAATGAAGCAGAGGTAGATAATTTTCTCAAATTGTCTGGATTCTTGTGATCCAACAGATGTTGGCAATTTGATCTCTGGTTCCTATGCCTTTTCCAAATCCAGCTTGTACATCTGGACTTTCTCAGTTCACATACAGCTGAAGTCTAGCTTGAAAATTTTGAGGATTATATTTGTAGCATGTGAAATGAGTGCAATTATACAGTAGTTTGAACCTTATTTGGCATTTAAATTATGAATTATGAATAACGCTGGTCTAAACATCTGTGTTCATGCTCCTATGTGGATATAAACTTCTTAAGTCCTTCAGAAGAATCACAAGAAGTGTGTGGTTGCTCGGCCAGACAGTAAAAATATATTTAGTTTTATAGGACTCCTGACTCCCAAACTGTCTTCCAAAGTGGCTAAACCATTTTACATTCCCACCAGCAATGAATGAAAGTTCCTGTTACTCCACATGCCTGCCACCATTTGGAGTTGTCGCTGTTTTGCATTTTCAGCTTTTTGAGAAATGTGTGGTGGCATCTCATGGTTATTTTAATTTGCATTTCCCCAATGACATACAGTCTTATTCATCTTCTTATATGGTTTTTTGCCATCTGCATGTCTTTTTTTTTTTTTAACAATTATTGCTTTATTTATCTTAATTTGGCTGCACTGGGTCTTAGTTGTGGCATGTGGGATCTAGTTCCCTGACCAGGGATCAAACCTGGGACTCCTGCATTAGAAGTACAGAGTCTTAACCACTGGACCACGAGGGAAGTCCCTGCATGTCTTCTTTGATGAGATGTCTATTCAGGTCTTTTGCCCATTTTTAAATAAAGTTATTCAATTATTTATTGTTAAATTTTAAGTGTTAAATGTATACTTTGAGTGACAGTCCTTTATCAATATGTCCATTGCCAACATTATCTCTTAGTCTATGGTTTGTCTTCTCATGCTCCTTATGGTGTCCTTCACAGATCAGAAAAATTTAATTTTAATGTAGTCTAGCTTATCAGTTATTTCATGTATTTTGCCTTTGGCATCACATATAAAAAGTCTTAAAAGATTAAAAGTCTATATCTAAAAGATCTAAGTCTATATCTAAAGAGATTACCCAAGAAACTCAGATTTTTCCTCATGTTATCTTTTTAAAATTGTCTGGTGTTGAATTTTACATTTAGGCCTATGATCCATATTGTGTGAATTTTTGTGAAAGTTATTCTGCATATATGGAGATTCATTCTTGTCTGTATGTGTAGATGACCAGTTTCTTGAAACTACTATCATTTTTCTAGTCAATGAATTAATGAGTTTGTTAGAGTTTGATTTTGATTTATTAATTTTATTTTTCTGTCTTTTTTTTTTTTTTTTTTTTGCCTAATTTGTCACTTTGTTTCATAGTAACTCCATTCATTCTGCTGTGGTCACACACTGGCACCCTTGATATTACTTCTATAGTCCAGTCACTGCAGAGCTTTAAAGCCCTTACATTTGTTACCTTTGCTTCTGCCTGAAATGCTCACTTCCCAAATACCTGCATTTTTCTTTTCATCATTTGCTTCAGTTCTTTCATATGGTATTATTATTTTTTCCATGGACCATTTTTCAGTCTATTTATTTATAAATGCAAGCCCCTTCTACTTCCTATTCTGATTTTTTGGGGGGAGGGGTAGCATTATTTCTTTCTAGTATAACTTATTGATGCTTTCTATCTCTTTCCACTACAAATGTATATTCTAGCACAGGAGATATTGTATGTTTTACTAACTATGATTCTAACACCCAAAACAAAGCCAAGAACACAGCATTCAATATGTGATTATTGAGTAAATGAAGGAATGAATGATAATAATTATTTATTATACATCTGCTATCTATTATTTTTGTATATATTATTTTAATTTTCATAGAATCACCATGGCTGTATTTTAAAGAACTTTTACTGAGTCTTGTCCCTAATTTTATTCAATAAAATATTCAGAAGTTTATTTTAGTAGAGGATTCTAGGCAACGTTTCTTCCTGGTTTGGTATCTCAATGCATACTGGTTCCCAGCCCACACAGAATTACCTGTGGATAAATTCTCTAGGCTCTGTAAGTTCTGCCCACTCCATGAACCTTTCAGAATTGTTCATCTCTAAGTTTCCCCAAAGTAATAGCAGCCAATTTAGTTCTTTGTGCTTCTACAACTTGTTAAGTATGCATATATACTTGCCCCAATTCAATTATATATCCTTAGGAGTATATTATGCTGCATGAATATGGAAAATTCCTAAGTATAAGAAGTATGACTTTCCTATCTGTGCATGTCATCTTGTTTGTTGAAATAATGCACCCAGGACACTTCACTGATGTGTGTAGTTTTTAAGATGCAATTTAACACTATAATTTCACAATTTTTTTTAACTTGAGTGAGAATCTGTACTAAAGATTATAGAACATTTAGTAAATATCATACTTTTTTGCATATAACACAAACAAATTTATCTAAGTTTTAGCTATAAAAGACTCTCAAAAAATAATAAAAACTAAAGCAGTACATGGATTATTTATACATAAAATTCTTTACATGCTCGAAACGTCAATCGTACATTCAATTTTCCGTCTATTTTGAAATAGGTACTCAAATTTATTTTGCATAATTAGGTTCAGAATACATCTTATTGGCAAGTTTAAAATAAATCCTGTGATACAATTTGAGGTGATTTTGATTATGCAAATCAAGTGAATATCATTCTTTAAAAATTATTCCATTACCTCAATAAATAGTAAGTTCCCATGGGATACAAGGATTCAAAGTAGGATACAGAAGATGTGAAAGATTTAGTATGGAACTTTTCAAAATGTTAGTGAATTAATTCATCAAAATTCTTTTAAAAAGTATACAAACACAGAAAAATGACTTCATCAGCGATTATGGCTAAGAACTTATTATAGTCTATGAAAAAAAAAACATCTGCTATCTATTATTTTTGTATATATTATTTTAATTTTCATAGAATCACCATGGCTGTATTTTAAAGAACTTTTACTGAGTCTTGTCCCTAATTTTATTCAATAAAATATTCAGAAGTTTATTTTAGTAGAGGATTCTAGGCAACGTTTCTTCCTGGTTTGGTATCTCAATGCATACTGGTTCCCAGCCCACACAGAATTACCTGTGGATAAATTCTCTAGGCTCTGTAAGTTCTGCCCACTCCATGAACCTTTCAGAATTGTTCATCTCTAAGTTTCCCCAAAGTAATAGCAGCCAATTTAGTTCTTTGTGCTTCTACAACTTGTTAAGTATGCATATATACTTGCCCCAATTCAATTATATATCCTTAGGAGTATATTATGCTGCATGAATATGGAAAATTCCTAAGTATAAGAAGTATGACTTTCCTATCTGTGCATGTCATCTTGTTTGTTGAAATAATGCACCCAGGACACTTCACTGATGTGTGTAGTTTTTAAGATGCAATTTAACACTATAATTTCACAATTTTTTTTAACTTGAGTGAGAATCTGTACTAAAGATTATAGAACATTTAGTAAATATCATACTTTTTTGCATATAACACAAACAAATTTATCTAAGTTTTAGCTATAAAAGACTCTCAAAAAATAATAAAAACTAAAGCAGTACATGGATTATTTATACATAAAATTCTTTACATGCTCGAAACGTCAATCGTACATTCAATTTTCCGTCTATTTTGAAATAGGTACTCAAATTTATTTTGCATAATTAGGTTCAGAATACATCTTATTGGCAAGTTTAAAATAAATCCTGTGATACAATTTGAGGTGATTTTGATTATGCAAATCAAGTGAATATCATTCTTTAAAAATTATTCCATTACCTCAATAAATAGTAAGTTCCCATGGGATACAAGGATTCAAAGTAGGATACAGAAGATGTGAAAGATTTAGTATGGAACTTTTCAAAATGTTAGTGAATTAATTCACTTCTAAAGTATGCATACTTATCAGAAACATATAATTTTTGCCAATGAGTATACAAACACAGAAAAATGACTTCATCAGCTTGAATATTTGGCTGCAATTCTAAATGTATCATGTAATAACAAATATAATAAGACTAATAGTAATATTTAAAGTATCTTGATCCAATATAACCCTATATTTATTCTTTCTATTAATGTATATGTTTATATATCAGAATATTACAATACTTGGCTATGTAATTAAAATTGAAAATTTGCTCTTTTAGTTAGATTCAGGCTTTTTTTTTTTTTTTTTTTTTTACTTAAAAAGCCCAAATTATTAGAGTGGAGAATTCCCTATAGTTAGCCTATGCTGTAAGAGTTGTCAAACCTAGAACCAAAATAGCGAAGTATCTACACACCAAGTACCTGATATGAAATAAAATAAATGCAACCACAGCCAACAGCACATTATAGTCAGAGATGGACTTTTATTTCCTTTTAAACATCATTTCATTTTACAATTTGAGTATCAAAAAAGAAAAAAGTAGAATCACTAAACTGAGTGCTGCCTCAGCAAATTAAACTTTGGCAGCACAGTAACTTTCTATTCATTTATCTTTTCATACTAATTTTACAAATTAACCTGGGATACTAAAGAATATGGATTATCTCAATTATAGAAATGTGATTCCCATTATCATTTCATTATTATTCCATTCTACTTATATCTGTGTTAATAAGTCTCAAGAATAGCTTTGACTCATAATTCACTTCAAGAAATTCCTCTAGCATGAGCTCACTTACGAAGCACAATTATCCAGGATTCACATTTATCATTATATTTAAATATAATTTCCATGACTAAAATTCTTAACCAAATGAGAGACTAGACACTAAAAGTATCAAAATTAATAATGAGTAAATGAAAGGTATATAACCATAAACATTTTCTGTTTGGCTGTGATCGATCTTCACTGTTTTCTCTAGTTGCAGTGAGCAGGAAGTACTCTTTGTTGTGGCATGCAGGCTTCTTATTGTGGTGACTTTTCTTGTGCAAAGGCTCTAAGTCCTCAGGTTTCAGTAATTCTGGCATGCAGGGCCCAGCAGTTGTCACTCACAGGCTCTAGAGCATAGGTTCAGTAGCTGTGGCACAGGGGCTTAGTTGCTGCAAGGCATGTGGAATGTTCCTGGACCAGGGATCGAACCTGTGACCCCCTACACTGTGAGGCAGACTCTTAACCCCTGGACCACCAATGAAGTCATAGCCATAAACATTTAATATCCCCAAATACTCCTGGGAGGCACTTGGGAGAAGTTTTTCCTGATTTTGGACTCAGAGCACCCCTCCAGTAACCATTGCTATGCCAGTAATTAACCATGTAAACTTCCCAAGCCTCACTTATCACCTTGTTTATATGTTAAAGCCAAGCCAATAGTATGACTCCAGAGCCTTATTATTTTGTTTGGTAGTGCATATTTCCTAGCCTCATATGCTCAAAATTGCCATCATTTTTGGATCTTCCTATAGCCTCCACTAACAAATGGAATGAACTTTTATTCTCATGTATATTATCCTCACAGATATCAGCAACACTGTGGATCAGTTAGTTTCCCAGTCTAGCACTCAAGTCACCAAACTAACACTTAACTATCTCCTGATGTTTCCCTAATGTGTATGGTCTGCCATTCATCTCAGAATATCAACTATGGCCAAAATATGCGGAGTGCTTGTTCAAAATTTTGCCTTTGAACATGTTGTTTCATTTCTCTGCTATTCATTACCTTTCCTGTTTACCTATGTGCATTATGATTCATCCCCAGAAAAATCTTTGCTGATATTCTCACCAGTATTCAATCTATTACAAAATCATTTTACATTTTATTTTCAACTCTCATATTACTCTACCTTGCATTATAGTCATTAGTTTTTATTTGATTCCAAATATCGGATTACAGTTTCCTTGAATAGCAACCCCATAACTTACTAATCACTGCATTTTATGCACTGCAAAGCAGGAGGATGTAGAGATTGTCATTAATTGGAAATATTTTCTAATTTGAGCACAAGACATGCGCTCTTCAGCCATACACATGGAAACAAATTAAATATGGAGATACAGAATTTAGAAACTCATCTGTACCCTTCCAGGATAGATACTATTTGTATGAAAAAAAAAAAATGGAATGAAAAATAAAAAAATTTTAAATCAAAAAAGAAAGAAAAATGCTCACAGGCTCTAGAGCATAGGTTCAGTAGCTGTGGCACAGGGGCTTAGTTGCTGCAAGGCATGTGGAATGTTCCTGGACCAGGGATCGAACCTGTGACCCCCTACACTGTGAGGCAGACTCTTAACCCCTGGACCACCAATGAAGTCATAGCCATAAACATTTAATATCCCCAAATACTCCTGGGAGGCACTTGGGAGAAGTTTTTCCTGATTTTGGACTCAGAGCACCCCTCCAGTAACCATTGCTATGCCAGTAATTAACCATGTAAACTTCCCAAGCCTCACTTATCACCTTGTTTATATGTTAAAGCCAAGCCAATAGTATGACTCCAGAGCCTTATTATTTTGTTTGGTAGTGCATATTTCCTAGCCTCATATGCTCAAAATTGCCATCATTTTTGGATCTTCCTATAGCCTCCACTAACAAATGGAATGAACTTTTATTCTCATGTATATTATCCTCACAGATATCAGCAACACTGTGGATCAGTTAGTTTCCCAGTCTAGCACTCAAGTCACCAAACTAACACTTAACTATCTCCTGATGTTTCCCTAATGTGTATGGTCTGCCATTCATCTCAGAATATCAACTATGGCCAAAATATGCGGAGTGCTTGTTCAAAATTTTGCCTTTGAACATGTTGTTTCATTTCTCTGCTATTCATTACCTTTCCTGTTTACCTATGTGCATTATGATTCATCCCCAGAAAAATCTTTGCTGATATTCTCACCAGTATTCAATCTATTACAAAATCATTTTACATTTTATTTTCAACTCTCATATTACTCTACCTTGCATTATAGTCATTAGTTTTTATTTGATTCCAAATATCGGATTACAGTTTCCTTGAATAGCAACCCCATAACTTACTAATCACTGCATTTTATGCACTGCAAAGCAGGAGGATGTAGAGATTGTCATTAATTGGAAATATTTTCTAATTTGAGCACAAGACATGCGCTCTTCAGCCATACACATGGAAACAAATTAAATATGGAGATACAGAATTTAGAAACTCATCTGTACCCTTCCAGGATAGATACTATTTGTATGAAACTGGAATGAAAAATAATTTTTTAAACAATGAAAGAAAAAATGCTCAAGAATACCAAGCTTTCAGAAAGGATGGAAAAGATATGAACCACTGAATTGGGGTAGGAAAGTGTCAATAAGAAGATGACATTTGTGCAGTGACTTTAAAAGGTGAGAGCATAAACCCTGTGAGAAGTGTGCTCCAGGTGGACCAATGCAAATGCCCCGAGGTAAAACATGCCTACTGTTGTCCAGGAGCAACCATGAGGCTAGTGTGACTGGAGAAGAGGGAAGAGATGTGGCAGGAGTAACCAGGGGAAGGAAACAGAGAGATAGCAAAGTAAGATTGAAGTAAGTTCTGTAGAGAAAAGGGGAAAATTCAGCGTGGTGCCCACACACAACTCTGTCTAGGAGTTTTGTTAGAAAAAGAACCAAAGACTATGACAGACGTGCAAAGGAAAACTGAAGTAAGGAAAGACGTTGCCTTTGACTTTTTTAGATACAGAAAATTGCACACCACCTCAGTCTTGAGAGGGGATTCTTTCTTTTTGTGGGAGAGGATGGGAGAGAATGAGATGCAATGACCCAGTGTGGAGGCCACCTTAAATCAGAGCTTGAATAGCAAACTCTTGGGGACTTTAGAAAACAATCGAGTGCAGTTGACCCTTGAACAATGCAAGTTTCATCTGCCCAGCTCCACTTACATGCAGATTTTTTTCAGTGATAAATGCTATGGTACTACCTGGCCCACGATTGGTGGAGACCATTTAGATTTTTTTTTTTAGAATTATAAAATTTAGTTATATATGTGTTAATGTCCAAGGTACATATTTGTGTCAGGAATTTAGTTTTATCCACTTGAAAGCTTGCTACTCTTTCCTGGATGCTGGCAGAAAACAAGAGAGACTCTTGTGTATTAGGCAAAATACAGTAATATATATGTATTTTTCATCAATTTCATCATGCAAACAGCATAAATACGCTATTTAGTGATTATCCCTATACCTAAGTCTCACAAGAGTGATACAGAGGGGTTCAAAGGGTTACTGTCCTAAGAACAGATTTGAGTTGCACATGAAAGAAAAAATTACCTTGGCAGCCACCCTTTTTCATAAGTGGTAAGCTTCCATAGTAAGTAGTAAGTTCTTTGTTTCAAAGGAAAATATGACCAAATGTCTCAAGATGGTTAGCTATAAGCATAGCCTTTTGGCAATAATAACAACTGCAGTATGCCATTACAGCTTTGATGTCAGAAACATAATTCTTTGTGCCAGTTTGTGAGAGTGAATGTGTTGTCATTTCTGATATGATGGTAGATCTGGTTGCCATTGGCAGGGATTTCGATACAGATTTCCTCAGCTGCTTGATTCCAGTTGATCTCCACAGAGAACCCTTACTGTGGCCATCGTTATGGGTGATCCAGACTATTCAATCAGCAGCTGTGGTTTGTTTCCACTACTTTCAGCCAAACTCAAAATGTCTGTAACCCTCCTGTTGATCTTCCAGCCTTATCACTCAGGTTGGATGGAAGCTGCCTCCTAATAAACACCATCAGGTTTTCACTTAGCCAAATCATTAGTAAACCAAGACTGGAATTGAGGAAGATCTTTGTAAATCAGGTGCCATGGTGCAGTGGTGGAGTGGAAAATACTTGTCCTCACGAGTGTAGCTGCCACTTTTTCATATAACATCAAGCCAGTTATAGTAGCCATTAGTTCTAAATTAACGAACTCAGAAATAAGGATGTTATGAGGCAGGTGATGCTTTTGTCCTGGAAAGTGACATCTCTGAGTATTCTAATTCTTTAACTATTACTATGATTCCCTTTTTCTCCTCTTAGTTCTCTATTATGCTTCTCCTAGACCTGATAAGTGGACACAAGGGTTATGTCTCTATACATGACCATCCTTAAATGGATAAATTCCCTCAGCTGCTGGGTGTTCACTACGTGCACTTTAAACGTCAGTATCGGTTACACAGTCAGAAGTGGAAGTTACGAAGAGAGTCACTAATTGTCCTAGAGGCCTTCATGTACAAGGTTAGGTGAATTGACTTTTGCACTAAGAATTCAGTCCAGATTTGATTAGCTGAATTTCAGAGCAGCCTCCCTCCAGGGAACCAGATACTGAGGCATTTGAGCTTGGAACAGATGCAGTGCAGGGGCAAGAGGAAGTCTGGAAGATCTGGAACAGAGAGGGTAAGCAGGGAGGGTTTTATCCACTGACCATAGTGCCGAGCTCAGTGCAGGCAAGAGAGAGTTGTGGCTTCTTCTGCATCCTGGCTAACATCTGGCAAGTGCCCAGACACTGAGGTTGCCTTCTGTCTGCCTGGTGCAGATTATACAGCAGGAGAGGGCAGCTTCATGTTGGTAAGCAAGGCTTTGCATTCACTTTTGCATCTGAGTGTCTACTTCTCTGCTGTTCAATCAAACAAACCTCTGGTGTTCTTGGTGCATCCACAGCTCTGTACTAGCAGGTTCCTTACTGCTTACACCTTTTGTTTCAACTCTGGGAACTCCACAGCCACAGCAGCATTGCCTTCTAGCCCAGGCAGTAGGACTTGCTGCCTCATTATAATTATAGCAGCATCTCTCTCTCTCTCTCTCTCTCTCTCTCTTTTTTTTTCCTCTTACCCAGAGAATTTTCCTGGTGGCACAGATGGTATAGAATGCCTGAAACGTGGGAGACCTGGGTTCTATCCCTGGGTCAGGAAGATCTCTTGGAGGAGGGTGTAGCAACCCACTCTAGTATTCTTGCCTGGAGAATCTCCATGGGCAGAGGAACCTAGTGGGCTATGATCCATGGGGTTGCAAAGAGTTGAACATGACTAAACACAGTACAGAAGTGAAAAATAGGCAGCAATTAAATTGTCAGTTTCACTTTTTCTTGTTCAGCCTTATTAACAGGATATGGAGACCCTTGTTGGTATCATTTTAGTCACTAGGTTGTGTCTAATTCTTGTGACCCCATGGACTGTAGCCCACCAGGCTTTTCTGTCCTGGAGTTCTCCAGGCAAGAATACTGGAGTGAGTTGCTGTTTCCTTCTTCAGGGGACCTTTCTAATCCAAGGATAGAACCTGGGTCTCCTACATTGCAGGTGGGTTTCTTACCAACTGAGCCACTAGGGAAGCCATAGAGACTTAATCTTATCTAACCCATCACCTGGGCAAGAGCCTATGCTCCCCAATCCCAGAGAATGTACCCCAAATCCAATGTGCTGAGGGCTTGACTAATCTCTTATTTAGAGTCACTTTAAACATGGCATATTTGTCAACATTTTGTACTCATCATAGAATTGTTAGATCTTGAATTCAATTTTAGCCTATTTCCTATTGTGTTGGTCAATTACTATTTCCCAGTGCAGGCAAGAGAGTTGTGGCTTCTTCTGCATCCTGGCTAACATCTGGCAAGTGCCCAGACACTGAGGTTGCCTTCTGTCTGCCTGGTGCAGATTATACAGCAGGAGAGGGCAGCTTCATGTTGGTAAGCAAGGCTTTGCATTCACTTTTGCATCTGAGTGTCTACTTCTCTGCTGTTCAATCAAACAAACCTCTGGTGTTCTTGGTGCATCCACAGCTCTGTACTAGCAGGTTCCTTACTGCTTACACCTTTTGTTTCAACTCTGGGAACTCCACAGCCACAGCAGCATTGCCTTCTAGCCCAGGCAGTAGGACTTGCTGCCTCATTATAATTATAGCAGCATCTCTCTCTCTCTCTCTCTCTCTTTTTTTTTCCTCTTACCCAGAGAATTTTCCTGGTGGCACAGATGGTATAGAATGCCTGAAACGTGGGAGACCTGGGTTCTATCCCTGGGTCAGGAAGATCTCTTGGAGGAGGGTGTAGCAACCCACTCTAGTATTCTTGCCTGGAGAATCTCCATGGGCAGAGGAACCTAGTGGGCTATGATCCATGGGGTTGCAAAGAGTTGAACATGACTAAACACAGTACAGAAGTGAAAAATAGGCAGCAATTAAATTGTCAGTTTCACTTTTTCTTGTTCAGCCTTATTAACAGGATATGGAGACCCTTGTTGGTATCATTTTAGTCACTAGGTTGTGTCTAATTCTTGTGACCCCATGGACTGTAGCCCACCAGGCTTTTCTGTCCTGGAGTTCTCCAGGCAAGAATACTGGAGTGAGTTGCTGTTTCCTTCTTCAGGGGACCTTTCTAATCCAAGGATAGAACCTGGGTCTCCTACATTGCAGGTGGGTTTCTTACCAACTGAGCCACTAGGGAAGCCATAGAGACTTAATCTTATCTAACCCATCACCTGGGCAAGAGCCTATGCTCCCCAATCCCAGAGAATGTACCCCAAATCCAATGTGCTGAGGGCTTGACTAATCTCTTATTTAGAGTCACTTTAAACATGGCATATTTGTCAACATTTTGTACTCATCATAGAATTGTTAGATCTTGAATTCAATTTTAGCCTATTTCCAATTGTGTTAGTCAATTACTATTTCCCAGTGCAGGCTGAGGGCACAGAACACCTGGATTAGTGTTAAAAAACAGTATAGCAAGCAACAGGCATATCAGCCCTCTTCTTGCCAAGTCCCATGAGAGCAATGCGGGGCTGGGGGATGCTAGACAGATATTATACATGCAGTGGGTTTGCATCTTGGATGTTTCAGAGCAACTGATAAGGAAGCCTTTTCCTGGTTATAGAGAGTGACATTACCTCATCCCTCTCAGTTGCTCATTCTAAATATGATCCTGAAAAAATGGCCCAGGTACACAAATGGTTAAGCCTTGCAATCTTGTGCACAGGTATGCAGGCTCCTCAGAGTTCATGGCAGACTGCCTCTTCCAACACCTGTGACATTGCACATTTCCTCAGAGTCACGAGTCTTATTTGCCACTAGTCTATACGAGCCAAATAATAAAACAAAGAAGCCAAAAATTCTGTAGACAATTGGATAGAAAGTCAAATATTGGAATTAATTTCAAACATTTGTTAGCCTAAAAAATATTAGAGTTGACCTAATTTATTTATATATATATATATATATATATATATATATATATATATATATGCCAATGGGTATATAAATTCTAAAATGTTTTCTAAGTTTATTTATAAATATTTATATCATAAGCTTTCCTTAAAAACATGCCAGAAAAAATTTTATACTGCAAAATTATTAAATTTTTTTTTTAATTTTATAAAGAAATTATAAGGATAAGACTGCATAAAGAATATAACTTCAGCTCAACGAGGAACATGAAGTCAAATCAAAATAAGTGGAAAGAAATATTAACTTATAAATATTTTACTTCTTCCAACCTTAATCTTTTTAATTTAATGTGATTTTAATCAAAACCCCAATAGAATTCTGTGCTGGACCTTGACCTATGTATTCTGAGGTTTACTTGGAGTTATGAATTTGTAAGAACTGACAGTTCTTAGTGCAGTGGAATTGAACTAGTAACCTGAAAATCAGTAGCACACATAAAGGTATGAATTTTAGGAAATGAAAATAGATTATTTCAAATTCATACTTTCCGGAGAATAGTGACCATTATCTGATTCCATAGGTGAAAATAAGTGCTTCTTCTGTAGGTGAGTGACAGATTTCAATCTCAGATTTAATATTTCCTTTCAAAGAATCCATTATTCACACTTTTAGTGTTAAAAACAGTATAGCAAGCAACAGGCATATCAGCCCTCTTCTTGCCAAGTCCCATGAGAGCAATGCGGGCTGGGGATGCTAGACAGATATTATACATGCAGTGGGTTTGCATCTTGGATGTTTCAGAGCAACTGATAAGGAAGCCTTTTCCTGGTTATAGAGAGTGACATTACCTCATCCCTCTCAGTTGCTCATTCTAAATATGATCCTGAAAAAATGGCCCAGGTACACAAATGGTTAAGCCTTGCAATCTTGTGCACAGGTATGCAGGCTCCTCAGAGTTCATGGCAGACTGCCTCTTCCAACACCTGTGACATTGCACATTTCCTCAGAGTCACGAGTCTTATTTGCCACTAGTCTATACGAGCCAAATAATAAAACAAAGAAGCCAAAAATTCTGTAGACAATTGGATAGAAAGTCAAATATTGGAATTAATTTCAAACATTTGTTAGCCTAAAAAATATTAGAGTTGACCTAATTTATTTATATATATATATATATATATATATATATAGTATATATATATATATGCCAATGGGTATATAAATTCTAAAATGTTTTCTAAGTTTATTTATAAATATTTATATCATAAGCTTTCCTTAAAAACATGCCAGAAAAAAATTTTATACTGCAAAATTATTAAATTGTTTTTTTAATTTTATAAAGAAATTATAAGGATAAGACTGCATAAAGAATATAACTTCAGCTCAACGAGGAACATGAAGTCAAATCAAAATAAGTGGAAAGAAATATTAACTTATAAATATTTTACTTCTTCCAACCTTAATCTTTTTAATTTAATGTGATTTTAATCAAAACCCCAATAGAATTCTGTGCTGGACCTTGACCTATGTATTCTGAGGTTTACTTGGAGTTATGAATTTGTAAGAACTGACAGTTCTTAGTGCAGTGGAATTGAACTAGTAACCTGAAAATCAGTAGCACACATAAAGGTATGAATTTTAGGAAATGAAAATAGATTATTTCAAATTCATACTTTCCGGAGAATAGTGACCATTATCTGATTCCATAGGTGAAAATAAGTGCTTCTTCTGTAGGTGAGTGACAGATTTCAATCTCAGATTTAATATTTCCTTTCAAAGAATCCATTATTCACACTTTTCACAGATGACCCTCTTGTGTTAGGGTGTATTACTTCTTGAAAGCAGTTATCTTAATGGAGAGGTTGGTTACATGAGGAACATAGTATATTATAATGCAACTCAGTTAACTTACTGATGAGGCAGACAGCATATTTATCTTGACTTTCCTGTGTTAATGTCATTTATCCACAGTGTATAGAAATCTGAGTTTCCAAAATCTAAATAACTGCTTCTCTGTTTATAAGAGAATGAATAGTACACAACTAAAAAATGCCTCTTTTAGGAAAAATAAGACTACGTGTGTGTGGGTGTGTGTGTTGCATGGCCACTTACTATATGATGTTAAAGTGAATTATATAATGATAATATGAATTAGGAAAGAAATATATTGATAGAATGATTAATGAAACAGTAGCAAATATTTACATGTTAAAAAGATGCATGTTGTTTTAGACGTTATATCCAAACTATACAAGAAATAGGGAAAGGTGTGGTTATGTAATATTATAAACTATGTTCCCTAATATGCTATACACTATAGAGCAAAATGATTAAAAAAGGAAGATAAATGAAATATATGTGAATTTTATTATTTTAACAAATAATTAGAAAAACATCAAATACCATTCAGAGCACTGAGAAAAAATATTGAAAACAAAACTAATAGAAATAGACAATGAATAAAAAAATATATATGAATATGTTCAAACTTACTGAAGATTAACTTTAAAATAATAATTAAAAACAAGAAGCTGCTTTTCGCCTGTCAAAGTGGCTTAAAAAAAAAAAAAGAATGCTACCAGACAGTGCTGATGATATGGGTAAGATTATATTTTGAATTTACATTATCTACACTGTTAAAATATGTGTCTGTGTGTGAAAATACACTGGCGAAGCCTTGATGTATGTAATAGTGGATTTTTGTATGTTTAGTGCAGTGAATTGATAAGAACTGACAGTTCTTAGTGCAGTGGAATTGGAGTAGTGACCTGAAAGTCAGTAGCACACATGAAGGTATGAGTTTTAGGGAGTGAAAATAGATTATTTCAAATTCATACTTTCCGGAGAATAGTGACCATTATCTGATTCCATAGGTGAAAATAAGTGCTTCTTCTGTAGGTGAGTGACAGATTTCAATCTCAGATTTAATATTTCCTTTCAAAGAATCCATTATTCACACTTTTCACAGATGACCCTCTTGTGTTAGGGTGTATTACTTCTTGAAAGCAGTTATCTTAATGGAGAGGTTGGTTACATGAGGAACATAGTATATTATAATGCAACTCAGTTAACTTACTGATGAGGCAGACAGCATATTTATCTTGACTTTCCTGTGTTAATGTCATTTATCCACAGTGTATAGAAATCTGAGTTTCCAAAATCTAAATAACTGCTTCTCTGTTTATAAGAGAATGAATAGTACACAACTAAAAAATGCCTCTTTTAGGAAAAATAAGACTACGTGTGTGTGGGTGTGTGTGTTGCATGGCCACTTACTATATGATGTTAAAGTGAATTATATAATGATAATATGAATTAGGAAAGAAATATATTGATAGAATGATTAATGAAACAGTAGCAAATATTTACATGTTAAAAAGATGCATGTTGTTTTAGACGTTATATCCAAACTATACAAGAAATAGGGAAAGGTGTGGTTATGTAATATTATAAACTATGTTCCCTAATATGCTATACACTATAGAGCAAAATGATTAAAAAAGGAAGATAAATGAAATATATGTGAATTTTATTATTTTAACAAATAATTAGAAAAACATCAAATACCATTCAGAGCACTGAGAAAAAGTATTGAATACATAACTTATAGAGATAGACAATGAGTCAAAAAATCTATATGAATATGTTCAAACTTACTGAAGATTAACTTTAAAATAATAATTAAAAACAAGAAGCTGCTTT
The DNA here is from genome assembly GCA_022376925.1 of Tragulus kanchil. NCBI lineage: Eukaryota > Metazoa > Chordata > Mammalia > Artiodactyla > Tragulidae > Tragulus > Tragulus kanchil. The sequence goes on from JAIOJX010000025.1 coordinate 16,048,720, forward strand.
TCGCCTGTCAAAGTGGCTTAAAAAAAAAAAAAAAAGAATGCTACCAGACAGTGCTGATGATATGGGTAAGATTATATTTTGAATTTACATTATCTACACTGTTAAAATATGTGTCTGTGTGTGAAAATACACTGGCGAAGCCTTGATGTATGTAATAGTGGATTTTTCCTTTGCAGCTCATGTTTACTTTTCTGTCCTTTTATCTCTCCTTCCTTTTATTCCTCCTGCTTGCCTTCCTTTGTTTCTTCCTTCTTTCCTTGCAAGAGATGAGGTCACTTTTGATATATTTTTTAACAGCTTCCTTTATCCTCTAATCTATGTTCTTTACCAAATTCTCAGCACTATTACACAAAAACAGCATCTGTTTCTAAAACTTAGGTGGAAACATAGTTCTTTTTTTACTGTTTTACTTTTATTTTTTGAAAACACTGAGTCTTTGTTACCTCCCATGTGCTTTCTCTGGTTGTGGCAATTGGGGTCTACTCTCTAGTTGTGATGTGCTGACTCCTTATTGTGGTGACTCCTCTTGCTATGGATTGCAGGATGTAGGTTGCTGAGCTTTGGCAGTTCTAGTGTATGGGCTTAATTGTCCTGGGCCTTGTGGGATATTAGTTCCCTGACCAGGAATCGAACTCACATCCCCTTCAGTGGAAGGTGGATTCTTTAACTACTGGATCACCAGAGAAGTCCTGAAACAGAAATATTTGTCTCTTAAGTTAGTTTTAAATTGCATCAAATCCTAGATGACCTTTTTTTATTTTTCTTTACTCATGTTTATATAACTGATAGAACAGCTCCACAATATAATTCATGAATATAAAAATACATAGAACACTGCCTGATAAAGCAAATGTTTGGTGTGTTAAATATTACATGACAAATGCATATGTAAATATAGTGCCTGGGTAGGAGAGAGAAATGAAAAAAAAAGTGGTCTTAGATATCTTTACAGATTGCGCTGTAACCCACAGTGTCAGAAAGATTCATGATTACTACTAAGATGTACATAAAGGGATATATAAGATATATATAGTTCTAATGAGACAAGTTTACCATGAAATTATTTAAATTAAAATTTTATTTATGCATTTTTTCTCTTAAGAATTTAACTCTCCATTCTCTACAGATGCTAACTTCACCCCCCTTCAAACCTTGTTTCATTTCCTTACCAAAGTATGTACATGTCCTCATCATGTACACACTTTGCTGTCATTGTTGTTCAGTCGTTAAGTCATGTCTTAACTCTTTGGACAGCATGGATTGCAGTACACCAGGCTTTCCTGTCCTTCACTGTCATCCAGAGTTTGCTGAAACTCATGTCCATTTATTCAGTAACACCATCTCCTCTGTTGCCTCCTTCTGCTCTCAGTCTTTGCCAGCATCAAGGTCTTTTCTGGTTAGTTGACTTCGCATCAGATGGCCAAGGTATTGGAGCTTCTGCTTTAACATCTGTGTTTCCAATAAATATTCATACATGCCAGCAAGTGGTGCACATCTCAATTTAAAAACTAGAGGTACTCAGAACATATCTGATTACTTGGGGAAATATGGAATGCCAGATAATAACAGTCCTTTGGTTGCTGCTTTACAATTTTTCTTATTAAGACATAATCAACATTAGAAAAACCAGCCAAGACTTCAATAGATTATTTAATCATATTATAACACTATTCATAAGAATCCTTGTGGGATATTAGTTCCCTGACCAGGAATCGAACTCACATCCCCTTCAGTGGAAGGTGGATTCTTTAACTACTGGATCACCAGAGAAGTCCTGAAACAGAAATATTTGTCTCTTAAGTTAGTTTTAAATTGCATCAAATCCTAGATGACCTTTTTTTATTTTTCTTTACTCATGTTTATATAACTGATAGAACAGCTCCACAATATAATTCATGAATATAAAAATACATAGAACACTGCCTGATAAAGCAAATGTTTGGTGTGTTAAATATTACATGACAAATGCATATGTAAATATAGTGCCTGGGTAGGAGAGAGAAATGAAAAAAAAAGTGGTCTTAGATATCTTTACAGATTGCGCTGTAACCCACAGTGTCAGAAAGATTCATGATTACTACTAAGATGTACATAAAGGGATATATAAGATATATATAGTTCTAATGAGACAAGTTTACCATGAAATTATTTAAATTAAAATTTTATTTATGCATTTTTTCTCTTAAGAATTTAACTCTCCATTCTCTACAGATGCTAACTTCACCCCCCTTCAAACCTTGTTTCATTTCCTTACCAAAGTATGTACATGTCCTCATCATGTACACACTTTGCTGTCATTGTTGTTCAGTCGTTAAGTCATGTCTTAACTCTTTGGACAGCATGGATTGCAGTACACCAGGCTTTCCTGTCCTTCACTGTCATCCAGAGTTTGCTGAAACTCATGTCCATTTATTCAGTAACACCATCTCCTCTGTTGCCTCCTTCTGCTCTCAGTCTTTGCCAGCATCAAGGTCTTTTCTGGTTAGTTGACTTCGCATCAGATGGCCAAGGTATTGGAGCTTCTGCTTTAACATCTGTGTTTCCAATAAATATTCATACATGCCAGCAAGTGGTGCACATCTCAATTTAAAAACTAGAGGTACTCAGAACATATCTGATTACTTGGGGAAATATGGAATGCCAGATAATAACAGTCCTGGTTGCTGCTAACAACTAAGACAAATGCAAGTTAAGTTTCAATTTTTCTTATTAAGACATAATCAACATTAGAAAAACCAGCCAATATTTTTTAGACTTCAATAGATTATTTAATCATATTATAACACTATTCATAAGAATAAGACAATAATCTAGCCATATATATTGTATAACATCAGAGTATTATGTGCTCAGTCCTTAACACACACACTTCAAAAAATGTGTCGTGTTCTGTCTCCTTGAATAAGAATTGGTTTCATTTGCTGAGAGTTATTTTTTATGAGTCTCACAATTCATCATTTGCTCCTTTGTACTTACCAAACATCTTTTTATCTTCATAAATGCAAAAGAGTTTAGTCACGCAGTAAATCACTTTTGGATCAAGAAACTTTCTTATATCTAATTCTCTTGCCACTAACTTGGCTTAAAATCAGATTCCATGAGATGTAAATAATCCTAGAGATATTTTCTATTGAATTTTAATTTTTAGAAAGAGAAGCCATGATTTTAATTAATTCATAATTGCTTTGCTTGTTTCAATAAGTTCTTTGCCAAATCTTTTAATGTTATGTAAGTCTATTTAATTATGGATATAGTAATGTTACTAACTTTATTGGGTTATTATGAAGATTAAACTAGATAATATTAATACAGGTAGATTTGTATGGAAAATTTTCATGAATGTTAGTTATTATTAATCATTTAGTCATGTTTCTAATGTAAGAAACAATGATTATCTAAACTATTTCATGATGGATGCACAAAGGTAAAAAAAGAAACGAATATAATGAGCAGCGGGATTCAAATGTTGACTCTATTTAGGGAACTGTGTTAACATATATAGGCTTCCTTCGTAGCTCAGTCAGTAAAGACTCTGCCTGCTATGAAGCAGACCTGGGTTCAATTCCTGGGTTGGGAAGATTTCCTGGAGAAGGAAATGGCAACCCACTCCAGTATTCTTGCCTGGAGAATCCATGGACAGAGGAGTCTGGCAGGCTATAGTCCATGGGGTGGCAAGAGTTGGATATGACAAGTTTCAAACAAGAATTTTAAACATTGTTGGATATATTCAAACCAATTTAGTAGTCAATCAGTCCTGGTTGCTGCTAACAACTAAGACAAATGCAAGTTAAGTTTCAATTTTTCTTATTAAGACATAATCAACATTAGAAAAACCAGCCAATATTTTTTAGACTTCAATAGATTATTTAATCATATTATAACACTATTCATAAGAATAAGACAATAATCTAGCCATATATATTGTATAACATCAGAGTATTATGTGCTCAGTCCTTAACACACACACTTCAAAAAATGTGTCGTGTTCTGTCTCCTTGAATAAGAATTGGTTTCATTTGCTGAGAGTTATTTTTTATGAGTCTCACAATTCATCATTTGCTCCTTTGTACTTACCAAACATCTTTTTATCTTCATAAATGCAAAAGAGTTTAGTCACGCAGTAAATCACTTTTGGATCAAGAAACTTTCTTATATCTAATTCTCTTGCCACTAACTTGGCTTAAAATCAGATTCCATGAGATGTAAATAATCCTAGAGATATTTTCTATTGAATTTTAATTTTTAGAAAGAGAAGCCATGATTTTAATTAATTCATAATTGCTTTGCTTGTTTCAATAAGTTCTTTGCCAAATCTTTTAATGTTATGTAAGTCTATTTAATTATGGATATAGTAATGTTACTAACTTTATTGGGTTATTATGAAGATTAAACTAGATAATATTAATACAGGTAGATTTGTATGGAAAATTTTCATGAATGTTAGTTATTATTAATCATTTAGTCATGTTTCTAATGTAAGAAACAATGATTATCTAAACTATTTCATGATGGATGCACAAAGGTAAAAAAAGAAACGAATATAATGAGCAGCGGGATTCAAATGTTGACTCTATTTAGGGAACTGTGTTAACATATATAGGCTTCCTTCGTAGCTCAGTCAGTAAAGACTCTGCCTGCTATGAAGCAGACCTGGGTTCAATTCCTGGGTTGGGAAGATTTCCTGGAGAAGGAAATGGCAACCCACTCCAGTATTCTTGCCTGGAGAATCCATGGACAGAGGAGTCTGGCAGGCTATAGTCCATGGGGTGGCAAGAGTTGGATATGACAAGTTTCAAACAAGAATTTTAAACATTGTTGGATATATTCAAACCAATTTAGTAGTGAACTTAATTGATACATTTTCTAAGTTAACAACAACAACAAAAAGAGTGAAGAGCAAAATGATGAATACATGAGCCTCAAATTTCTTTTCTTGTAAAAGTATATAATACTCTATAAGTGAGATAGTAGTTTAATTTGACTATGAATAATAAAGGTCTGAAAAAATAATTAAATGAAAGGCACTAAATAAGTTGAACTTTTTTTATTTTATAATTTCACTCCATAATATGCATTTCAAGCATGGTATGACTCAAAAGCCTTCTATTCCAGTATTTCATTATATACATTCTAAACCTCATAATGTGATCTAGCAACACACATATTACAAACAAGAGGTAGAGTAAGAAACAAGCAGGTATCAACAGTGGCCTCAACTTTTACTTTATGAATGTGCCAATAAACTTCCCCAAATATTTTCACATAATGACAATCATATTTGTGGAAAGGAGGCTGTGGAATATATTCTTCAATACTAAGGGAGTCATATGACCTTTTAAAATTTTGTTACTAATGAAGATGACAGAAGGGACTAAAGACACAATTTATATTTGTCTTTACCAAAGTAAGGCATGAACTTTCAACACTGTGTGGTTATACCCTATGATTACTTACCTACATTTCACTTCCTCCTTAAACCTAAAACAACATTAAAAGATGGTTCCAGCTTCAATTAGTTTTTTTTAAATTAGTTCTTTAAATTTCTTTTTTATTTCCTAAATTATGGATGCACAAAGGTAAAAAAAGAAACGAATATAATGAGCAGCGGGATTCAAATGTTGACTCTATTTAGGGAACTGTGTTAACATATATAGGCTTCCTTCGTAGCTCAGTCAGTAAAGACTCTGCCTGCTATGAAGCAGACCTGGGTTCAATTCCTGGGTTGGGAAGATTTCCTGGAGAAGGAAATGGCAACCCACTCCAGTATTCTTGCCTGGAGAATCCATGGACAGAGGAGTCTGGCAGGCTATAGTCCATGGGGTGGCAAGAGTTGGATATGACAAGTTTCAAACAAGAATTTTAAACATTGTTGGATATATTCAAACCAATTTAGTAGTGAACTTAATTGATACATTTTCTAAGTTAACAACAACAACAAAAAGAGTGAAGAGCAAAATGATGAATACATGAGCCTCAAATTTCTTTTCTTGTAAAAGTATATAATACTCTATAAGTGAGATAGTAGTTTGATTTGACTATGAATAATAAAGGTCTGAAAAAATAATTAAATGAAAGGCACTAAATAAGTTGAACTTTTTTTATTTTATAATTTCACTCCATAATATGCATTTCAAGCATGGTATGACTCAAAAGCCTTCTATTCCAGTATTTCATTATATACATTCTAAACCTCATAATGTGATCTAGCAACACACATATTACAAACAAGAGGTAGAGTAAGAAACAAGCAGGTATCAACAGTGGCCTCAACTTTTACTTTATGAATGTGCCAATAAACTTCCCCAAATATTTTCACATAATGACAATCATATTTGTGGAAAGGAGGCTGTGGAATATATTCTTCAATACTAAGGGAGTCATATGACCTTTTAAAATTTTGTTACTAATGAAGATGACAGAAGGGACTAAAGACACAATTTATATTTGTCTTTACCAAAGTAAGGCATGAACTTTCAACACTGTGTGGTTATACCCTATGATTACTTACCTACATTTCACTTCCTCCTTAAACCTAAAACAACATTAAAAGATGGTTCCAGCTTCAATTAGTTTTTTTTAAATTAGTTCTTTAAATTTCTTTTTTATTTCCTAAATTATGAAAGTATAGCACATTTACAGGAAAGTTGGAAAATACAGAATATAGTTATCTATAGTTCCACTATATATTACAATTATTTTTAAGTGAAGATTTTTAGTTGAATTTCAATATAAAACTCTCAAAAATAGATGAATAGACAGAAAAGTAGTAGAATATGGTAAACCTGAAAAGCACTGAACCAATTCAACATAATTAAGATTTATACAATTTTCATACAATGACAGGATACAAATTCTATTCAAGTTCCCATAGACTATAAACAAGGAGACACTGGAACATATCCAGGGATATAAAACAAAGTACACATTTTCATACTGTAAAGGTATTGAAATTATATAGAATCTATTCTCTTATAACTGAGGAATTCTGTTAGAAATCAATATCAAAAGATATTTGAAAATGACCCACAAGTGCAAAGTGACATTTACCAAGACAGATCTTCAACTTAGTCACTGAAAGCCTCAATAAGTTAGAAGACTGAAAAATCAGAGAGTAATTGCAGAGAAGAAAACATCTAAAAGGAAATTAATATCAAAATGAGTAATGTCAAAGATACTTTAAAAAAACAATATATTTGGAAATTAAATGTCCAATTTTAAATAATGCATAAATCTAAGGACCCATAACGAGGAAAACTAGAAAAATATAACAACAAAAATGAAAAGAGGATTTATCAGAATTGGTTGCATGCAGCTGAAGCTGCTGAATGCAAGTAAATATGATGTGGAATCTTAAATAATGTATAAATGCAAGACCAGAAACCATAAAACTCTTAGAGGAGAATATCGGCAAAACACTCAAGGACATAAACCAAAGCAAGATCTTCCATGACCCACCTACTAGAATGGCAGAACTAAAAACAAAAATTAACATGTGGGACCTAATGAAAGTTAAGAGCTTTTGTACAACAAAATAAATTACAAAAAAAGGTAGACAGCCCACAGAATGGGGAAAATAATAGCAAATGAAAAAAAAAAAATAATCAGCCAAAAGGGACTAAAGACACAATTTATATTTGTCTTTACCAAAGTAAGGCATGAACTTTCAACACTGTGTGGTTATACCCTATGATTACTTACCTACATTTCACTTCCTCCTTAAACCTAAAACAACATTAAAAGATGGTTCCAGCTTCAATTAGTTTTTTTTAAATTAGTTCTTTAAATTTCTTTTTTATTTCCTAAATTATGAAAGTATAGCACATTTACAGGAAAGTTGGAAAATACAGAATATAGTTATCTATAGTTCCACTATATATTACAATTATTTTTAAGTGAAGATTTTTAGTTGAATTTCAATATAAAACTCTCAAAAATAGATGAATAGACAGAAAAGTAGTAGAATATGGTAAACCTGAAAAGCACTGAACCAATTCAACATAATTAAGATTTATACAATTTTCATACAATGACAGGATACAAATTCTATTCAAGTTCCCATAGACTATAAACAAGGAGACACTGGAACATATCCAGGGATATAAAACAAAGTACACATTTTCATACTGTAAAGGTATTGAAATTATATAGAATCTATTCTCTTATAACTGAGGAATTCTGTTAGAAATCAATATCAAAAGATATTTGAAAATGACCCACAAGTGCAAAGTGACATTTACCAAGACAGATCTTCAACTTAGTCACTGAAAGCCTCAATAAGTTAGAAGACTGAAAAATCAGAGAGTAATTGCAGAGAAGAAAACATCTAAAAGGAAATTAATATCAAAATGAGTAATGTCAAAGATACTTTAAAAAAACAATATATTTGGAAATTAAATGTCCAATTTTAAATAATGCATAAATCTAAGGACCCATAACGAGGAAAACTAGAAAAATATAACAACAAAAATGAAAAGAGGATTTATCAGAATTGGTTGCATGCAGCTGAAGCTGCTGAATGCAAGTAAATATGATGTGGAATCTTAAATAATGTATAAATGCAAGACCAGAAACCATAAAACTCTTAGAGGAGAATATCGGCAAAACACTCAAGGACATAAACCAAAGCAAGATCTTCCATGACCCACCTACTAGAATGGCAGAACTAAAAACAAAAATTAACATGTGGGACCTAATGAAAGTTAAGAGCTTTTGTACAACAAAATAAATTACAAAAAAAGGTAGACAGCCCACAGAATGGGAGAAAAATAATAGCAAATGAAACAACAATTAATCAAAGAATTAATCTCCAAAAACTACAAGCAACTCAAACAACTCAGCACCGGAAAAATGAACAACCCAATCAGAAAATGGGAAAAAGACCTAAAGAGACATCTCTCTAAAGAGGACGTGCAGATGGCCAAAAGCACATGAAACTATGCTCAACCTAGCTTATTATTAGAGAAATACAAATCAAAACGACAATGAGATATGACCTCACACACGTCAGAATGGCAATCATCCACAAATCGACAGACAATAAATGCTGGAGAGGGTGCGGAGATAACTGAACACTCTTGCATTGCTGGTGGGAATGCCAATTGATACAGCCGCTATGGAAGACAGTATGGAGATTCTTTAAAAAAACTAAAAATAGAAGCACCATACAACCCAGGAATCCCACTCTTAGGCTTATACCCTGATGAGATCAAAACTGAAAGAGGCACCTGTACCCCAATGTCCATTGCAACTCTCTATACAATAGCTAGAACATGGAAGCAACCTAGATGTCCATCGACAAATGAATGGATAAAAAAGTTCTGGTACATTTATACAATGGAATACTACTCAGCTGTAAAACAAATGCAGAAGAATCAGTCCTAATGAGGTGGCTGGATCTAGAACCTATCTAAAGAGAAGTAGGAAATTCTAACACATATATATGGAAATTAAATGTCCAATTTTAAATAATGCATAAATCTAAGGACCCATAACGAGGAAAACTAGAAAAATATAACAACAAAAATAAAAGAGGATTTATCAGAATTGGTTGCATGCAGCTGAAGCTGCTGAATGCAAGTAAATATGATGTGGAATCTTAAATAATGTATAAATGCAAGACCAGAAACCATAAAACTCTTAGAGGAGAATATCGGCAAAACACTCAAGGACATAAACCAAAGCAAGATCTTCCATGACCCACCTACTAGAATGGCAGAACTAAAAACAAAAATTAACATGTGGGACCTAATGAAAGTTAAGAGCTTTTGTACAACAAAATAAATTACAAAAAAAGGTAGACAGCCCACAGAATGGGAGAAAAATAATAGCAAATGAAACAACAATTAATCAAAGAATTAATCTCCAAAAACTACAAGCAACTCAAACAACTCAGCACCGGAAAAATGAACAACCCAATCAGAAAATGGGAAAAAGACCTAAAGAGACATCTCTCTAAAGAGGACGTGCAGATGGCCAAAAGCACATGAAACTATGCTCAACCTAGCTTATTATTAGAGAAATACAAATCAAAACGACAATGAGATATGACCTCACACACGTCAGAATGGCAATCATCCACAAATCGACAGACAATAAATGCTGGAGAGGGTGCGGAGATAACTGAACACTCTTGCATTGCTGGTGGGAATGCCAATTGATACAGCCGCTATGGAAGACAGTATGGAGATTCTTTAAAAAAACTAAAAATAGAAGCACCATACAACCCAGGAATCCCACTCTTAGGCTTATACCCTGATGAGATCAAAACTGAAAGAGGCACCTGTACCCCAATGTCCATTGCAACTCTCTATACAATAGCTAGAACATGGAAGCAACCTAGATGTCCATCGACAAATGAATGGATAAAAAAGTTCTGGTACATTTATACAATGGAATACTACTCAGCTGTAAAAACAAATGCAGAAGAATCAGTCCTAATGAGGTGGCTGGATCTAGAACCTATCATAAAAAGTGAAGTAAGTCAAAAAGAGAAAGACAAGTACTGTATACTAACACATATATATGGAATCTAGTAAAAGCGTAATGATAACACATGCAGTGAAGTGATGGAAAAACAGACAGAATAGACATATGGACATTGTGGGGAATGAACAGTGGATGGGAGGCATAGGGGGAGTAACATGGAAACCTATACTATCATATGTGAAAAAGATAGCTATTGTCATTGCCCTGTGGGAATAGGACATCCTGCACAGGCATGGTGCGATGGCCTGGAGGGGTGGGATGGGGTGAATTGGTAGGGGGGAAGGGACCAGGGATAAGCATATGACTTATCTGGGAACATACATGTCTGTGAACAACAAAACTCTGTAAAAATTTAAAAAATAAAAATAGTGTATGAAAACAAATAGTAGACACATAACATTTTGTGAGAGTTTAATAAAATGTGTAATTTAATAGTTAATATATCACATATTGATTTCTTGTCTTTTTTGATATTTATTTATATTCTTAGAATTGGATTAGAAGTTTCAAAGCTCATTCAACTTTTTATAATGACTAAGATGAAAAACTTTCTATACTTTTAACAGTAATTTTAGATGCCAGAATAAATGAAACTTTATCAAAGTTTTGAGTGAACATAAATTAAAACTCTAGCATTTATTTATATTTAGTCAAATAAGTGAAATCAAAACATAAATTTTTTAATGAGGCAAAAATTAGCTTTTCTAAATATATATATGAGTATATATGCATGCATACATACATACATATATATTGTACATACTATTCCCTGTAGTTGGGCATGGCAACCCACTGAGAATTCCATGTACAGAGGAGCCTGGTGAGCTACAGTCCATAGGGGTCACACCGAGTTGGACATGACTAAAGCAACTGAGCAGCAGCAGCATACATACTACACACACACATGCACACACACACACACACAAACACACACACACACACAAAGGCTTTTCTACTACCCATGAAAAAGGCTTGAGAAAAAATAACAACAAAAGAAAAGAGATGGAGAAATTTGAAAACCTAAACTAAATGAAATAGGAGCACTAAATATGAGAAAGAGAAAATGAAACTAGATATAAGTAAAAACTCATCATGTACTCCAGTTGATTTTAAACATGGCTGCTCATCAGAATCACATCTGGAACATTAGAGAAAAAAAATACTGGACTATTTATATTTTTCCAAAAATTCCTAGGTAATTCTAATGTGCATACGGATTTTAAAAGTGATTACAGGTTGCACTCTGAAATGATAGGTATAGTGATTTTGGGCTTCCCTAGTAGCTCAACTGGTAAAGAATCTGCCTGTAATGCAGGAGACCCGAGTTTGATTCCTGGGTCAGGAGGAGGTTATAGAATTTGATTATTTTCTGTTGACCAATTATGACATGGTGATATTAAAAAATTATTGTTGTTCAGTCACCTAAGTTATGTCCAGTTCTTTGGATTCCATAGACTGCAGTGTGCCATTCTCTGTCTTTCACCACCTCCTAGAGTTTGCACAAACTCATGTCCATTAAGTTGGTGATTCCATCCAACCATCTTATCCTCTGTCACCTCCTTCACCTTCTGCCCTCAATCTTTCCCAGCTCCAGGTCTTTCCCCATTAGGTGGCTAATTAGGTGGCCTAAAGTATTGAGCTTACTTTTAACAGTAATTTTAGACTAAGATGAAAAACTTTCTATACTTTTAACAGTAATTTTAGATGCCAGAATAAATGAAACTTTATCAAAGTTTTGAGTGAACATAAATTAAAACTCTAGCATTTATTTATATTTAGTCAAATAAGTGAAATCAAAACATAAATTTTTTAATGAGGCAAAAATTAGCTTTTCTAAATATATATATGAGTATATATGCATGCATACATACATACATATATATTGTACATACTATTCCCTGTAGTTGGGCATGGCAACCCACTGAGAATTCCATGTACAGAGGAGCCTGGTGAGCTACAGTCCATAGGGGTCACACCGAGTTGGACATGACTAAAGCAACTGAGCAGCAGCAGCATACATACTACACACACACATGCACACACACACACACACAAACACACACACACACAAAGGCTTTTCTACTACCCATGAAAAAGGCTTGAGAAAAAATAACAACAAAAGAAAAGAGATGGAGAAATTTGAAAACCTAAACTAAATGAAATAGGAGCACTAAATATGAGAAAGAGAAAATGAAACTAGATATAAGTAAAAACTCATCATGTACTCCAGTTGATTTTAAACATGGCTGCTCATCAGAATCACATCTGGAACATTAGAGAAAAAAAATACTGGACTATTTATATTTTTCCAAAAATTCCTAGGTAATTCTAATGTGCATACGGATTTTAAAAGTGATTACAGGTTGCACTCTGAAATGATAGGTATAGTGATTTTGGGTTTCCCCTAGTAGCTCAACTGGTAAAGAATCTGCCTGTAATGCAGGAGACCCGAGTTTGATTCCTGGGTCAGGAGGAGGTTATAGAATTTGATTATTTTCTGTTGACCAATTATGACATGGTGATATTAAAAAATTATTGTTGTTCAGTCACCTAAGTTATGTCCAGTTCTTTGGATTCCATAGACTGCAGTGTGCCATTCTCTGTCTTTCACCACCTCCTAGAGTTTGCACAAACTCATGTCCATTAAGTTGGTGATTCCATCCAACCATCTTATCCTCTGTCACCTCCTTCACCTTCTGCCCTCAATCTTTCCCAGCTCCAGGTCTTTCCCCATTAGGTGGCTAAAGTATTGGAGCTTTAGCTTTAGCATCAGTTCTTCCAATGAATATTCAGGGTTAGCTTCCTTAAGGACTGACTGGTTTGAACTTGCTGTCCAAGACACCCTCAAGAGTCTTCTCTAGCACCACAGGTCAAAAGAGTGAGTTCTTCAGCACTCAGCCTTCTTTATGGTTCAACTCTCACATCCATACTATACATGACTATTGGAGAAATCATAGCTTCTACTATATGTCAGCAAAGTGATATCTTTACTTTTTAATACACTATCTAGGTGTGTCATAGCTTTCCTTCCAAGAAACAAGCATCTTATAATTCCATGGACTATATTAATATACAATATTAAAAGATACTTGCCGGTTTTCACAATAGACAGATGCAAAGTAAAAGATAATTATAATTGCAAGCTATAATGGGAACTTGATTAATCTTACAATATAAAATAATTATATACAATTTGATTGGTTAAGTAGAGTGATTTGGTAAGTGGAAGTGCATAAACATAAATCTTATCATCCACTCAGCCAGTCTATGTCTTTTGTTTAGTGCATTAAATCTATTTACATGTAAGGTAATTATCAATATGTATGATCCTGTTACCATTTTCTTAATTGTTTTTGGTTTATTTTGTGTAGGTCTTTTCTTCCTTGTGTATTTCCTGACTAGAGAAGTTCCTTTAGGCTTTGTTATTAGAGCTGGTTTGGTGGTGCTGAATTCTGTTAACTTTTACTTGTCTGTAAAGCTTTTGATTTCTAGATCAAATATGAGTGAAAGTCTTTAGTGAAAAAATTTATGACCGAGTTTGATTCCTGGGTCAGGAGGAGGTTATAGAATTTGATTATTTTCTGTTGACCAATTATGACATGGTGATATTAAAAAATTATTGTTGTTCAGTCACCTAAGTTATGTCCAGTTCTTTGGATTCCATAGACTGCAGTGTGCCATTCTCTGTCTTTCACCACCTCCTAGAGTTTGCACAAACTCATGTCCATTAAGTTGGTGATTCCATCCAACCATCTTATCCTCTGTCACCTCCTTCACCTTCTGCCCTCAATCTTTCCCAGCTCCAGGTCTTTCCCCATTAGGTGGCTAAAGTATTGGAGCTTTAGCTTTAGCATCAGTTCTTCCAATGAATATTCAGGGTTAGCTTCCTTAAGGACTGACTGGTTTGAACTTGCTGTCCAAGACACCCTCAAGAGTCTTCTCTAGCACCACAGGTCAAAAGAGTGAGTTCTTCAGCACTCAGCCTTCTTTATGGTTCAACTCTCACATCCATACTATACATGACTATTGGAGAAATCATAGCTTCTACTATATGTCAGCAAAGTGATATCTTTACTTTTTAATACACTATCTAGGTGTGTCATAGCTTTCCTTCCAAGAAACAAGCATCTTATAATTCCATGGACTATATTAATATACAATATTAAAAGATACTTGCCGGTTTTCACAATAGACAGATGCAAAGTAAAAGATAATTATAATTGCAAGCTATAATGGGAACTTGATTAATCTTACAATATAAAATAATTATATACAATTTGATTGGTTAAGTAGAGTGATTTGGTAAGTGGAAGTGCATAAACATAAATCTTATCATCCACTCAGCCAGTCTATGTCTTTTGTTTAGTGCATTAAATCTATTTACATGTAAGGTAATTATCAATATGTATGATCCTGTTACCATTTTCTTAATTGTTTTTGGTTTATTTTGTGTAGGTCTTTTCTTCCTTGTGTATTTCCTGACTAGAGAAGTTCCTTTAGGCTTTGTTATTAGAGCTGGTTTGGTGGTGCTGAATTCTGTTAACTTTTACTTGTCTGTAAAGCTTTTGATTTCTAGATCAAATATGAGTGAAAGTCTTTATGAGTAGACTATAGGTTTTCAGGCTAGAAAACCTTCACAACAGTGGGAGAACTTCTTTGGTATTATTGTTCTTCAGTTTGTGGGTCACCCGCCCAGTGGGTAGGGGTTTGATTTTTATCATGGTTCTGCCCTAGTGCCATCTCATGTGGCTTCTCCTTTGTCGTTGGACATGGAGGGTCTTGTTGGTACCATGGTGGGTTCCAGCGTCCTCCTGTCAATGGTTGTTCAAAAACTAGTTGCAGTTTACGTGCTCTAACAGGAGGAGATCTAGCCTATGACTAGCTTTAGAATTTCTCTAAAGACTAATATAACTAAATACTGTAGAAAATTCTAGTAGTAGTAGATTACTACTTGAAGAACTGGAATCAGTAAAATATGTTTTCATTTCATTTTCAACAATAAAATTAATAAACATATTTAGTTTTTCAGCAAGACATCTTAGTCAATACTGTGGAGGATGAAAACGTAAATGCTTGAAAATGTTAGTATTAATTGCAATTAATTAAAAAGTACATGGGGAAAAATCAGTAGCAAATAAAAACAGTTCAAATCAATCAAGGAAACATAGTCCCATAAATAAATATTTCAAGTCTTTTTTATTTAATTTTATATAAATTCTAGTAAAAAAAAAAAGATTTCAACTTTAGGTTTTTAAATATAAATTAATTATCAGTCTTTGCCTTGGCCTGCCTTCAATTAATCAGAGAGTATAGGAACTAGGATTGTCTATAACCTTACTTAGAGTCTCAAGTTCTCTTGTTCCTCATTCGTTCCTTCTTTCTCCTCCCTTCTTTCATTTCCTCTCTACCTCCTTTCCTTTTTGATTTCTTACTATAATAATAATCTTAAATGACTATGAATAAAGATAAGCATATTTTAAATTTATGCACTTTTCAACTTCAATATTATTTTTGTTAAAGATACCTGATGAGCTAGAATTTTGTTATAATATATATAGAAGTCATATGACCTTTATCGACTTTTCATAAATAATTGTCCACTCCAAGTAATTGTATCACTTGAGGGGAAAAAAAGTTATAACTAAATTCCAGCCCTTCCATCTTTTGTAGAAGATGCTAACCTCCAGTGCCTTTATAGTAACCGGTTAATGTGTTTGACTCTGGAATTTGTTCAAAGTATGTGTGGTAGAGCTTTGTAGGTTATGTGGACCATTCTTTCACTTGGAAATACTATTCATCCTTGATTTTACAGAATTTTCCATATGCTTGATAACTCCAAATACCATGCTTGTCATAATCCTGTATTAGTGTTTTATTATGGATGACTAAACCAGTGGGATAACTCAGCAGTATCTGTTTTGATACTTTGTACTTGTATATAAGTCGCTGAACTTTTTAAAGAAACTATAAATTTCTGAAGTTGGGTCTTAGTATATTGATTAGCCTTTCCCTCTGCTGCTTATGATTTAAAAAAAAAATATTTATTTATTTATTTTGGGCGGGGGTCGGGTTGCGGAGGGAGAGGAGTGGGCAGGCCACTTCTATTGGTCTTTCATTTCTCTATTTTCATCCGTCTTTGTTCTTTGAACCATGTGGGCCTCCCATCGCAGTGGCATCTGTTGTTGCAGAGTGCCAGCTCTGGGCAAGTGCACTCCAGAGCTCTGGCTCGGTAATTGGACACATTGGTCCAGGTGCTCCGTGGCACGTGGGATCTTCCCAGGCCAGGGATCGAACCGGCGCCCCTTGCACTGCAAGGTGGTGTCCTTACCCACTGGACCACCAGGGGAAGCCCTATGATATATTAACGCAAGGAGAATAATGCGCTTTTCTTTTTGGATACTTATTAATGCTGATTATCAAAATAAATCATTCAGCAACATTTACTTAAAAGTAAAATTTCAAATTATTTTATCAATGCTTTGATGTAATCTCTTCTGTTTTCTCTCTGTGATTTAATCTGAATCATGAAAAAGAAGGTATGCATCTTCAACAGTAGTCTTGGAAAGAAAATTTCAGCCCTATCGTAACGGTGGTTCAGATGGTGAGGAATCTGCCTGCTATTCAGGAGTGTCTCCAGGGAGGACCCTACATATCATTGTTCCTCCCCCAGATAGCTCATAACCTTAGTTTTATAAATAATGTCCACTCCAAGTAATTGTATCACTTGAGGGAAAAAGTTATAACTAAATTCCAGCCCTTCCATCTTTGTAGAAGATGCTAACCTCCAGTGCCTTTATAGTAACCGGTTAATGTGTTTGACTCTGGAATTTGTTCAAAGTATGTGTGGTAGAGCTTTGTAGGTTATGTGGACCATTCTTTCACTTGGAAATACTATTCATCCTTGATTTTACAGAATTTTCCATATGCTTGATAACTCCAAATACCATGCTTGTCATAATCCTGTATTAGTGTTTTATTATGGATGACTAAACCAGTGGGATAACTCAGCAGTATCTGTTTTGATACTTTGTACTTGTATATAAGTCGCTGAACTTTTTAAAGAAACTATAAATTTCTGAAGTTGGGTCTTAGTATATTGATTAGCCTTTCCCTCTGCTGCTTATGATTTAAAAAAAAAAATATTTATTTATTTATTTTGGGCGGGGGTCGGGTTGCGGAGGGAGAGGAGTGGGCAGGCCACTTCTATTGGTCTTTCATTTCTCTATTTTCATCCGTCTTTGTTCTTTGAACCATGTGGGCCTCCCATCGCAGTGGCATCTGTTGTTGCAGAGTGCCAGCTCTGGGCAAGTGCACTCCAGAGCTCTGGCTCGGTAATTGGACACATTGGTCCAGGTGCTCCGTGGCACGTGGGATCTTCCCAGGCCAGGGATCGAACCGGCGCCCCTTGCACTGCAAGGTGGTGTCCTTACCCACTGGACCACCAGGGGAAGCCCTATGATATATTAACGCAAGGAGAATAATGCGCTTTTCTTTTTGGATACTTATTAATGCTGATTATCAAAATAAATCATTCAGCAACATTTACTTAAAAGTAAAATTTCAAATTATTTTATCAATGCTTTGATGTAATCTCTTCTGTTTTCTCTCTGTGTTTTAATCTGAATCATGAAAAAGAAGGTATGCATCTTCAACAGTAGTCTTGGAAAGAAAATTTCAGCCCTATCGTAACGGTGGTTCAGATGGTGAGGAATCTGCCTGCCATTCAGGAGTGTCTCAGAGGACACATACCTGGGCGGTTTTGTTCCGAAGTTTCGGAGCTTCCTGTACATTACCTCATTGTTTCCCGAGAGGGTCACAAACCAGCAGGAACCTGTCAGAGGCCTCAGCCACCCGTGGCTCCTCTCGGTGTCTCGTCACACTAATATGTACAAGTTCCCTTTTCCGTGAACCTTCACTATTGGAGCCCCACGTTGGGCGCCACTTGCTGCGACTCGTCAGCCAGGTGCATAGAGAATAGCAGGTGTATCGAGACTTTAAGAAACACACACACATACACAGACAGACAGAAAGGATGGGAAGGGGGGACTCAAGACATCTTGGGTCAAGACCCTGAACACATTCATCAGTCCCCTTTTGTTTTGTGCTGAAGCCTCCAGGTGTTTACAGGCAATGATATTAGCATGGGCTGGTTTCAATCACAGCCCTATTCAATGATTACTCTCGTGGCTCTGAGGATGGAAAGGACATGTTGTAGCGGGATGGGGGGTGGGGTGGGGTGGGTGGGGATTGGCAACTAAATCAGCAAGAAGTTAAGGAGTCTGCAGACCCGGCATTCCAAAGTCCACAACGGATCTCCCACCTGTTGCCAATCAGTGTATGCCCAGCTAATAAGCCCATGTGAATCAAATCACTTGTTTGTCTTAGATCTTTATAGTATATTTCTCATTCCCAATTACTTTTCTCCTGGCTCAGCTAAATCCACAAAAGCCTTCGCTGGTTTGTTTCCCCACAGGAAATTACTTGCAAAGTAATATTCCCTATGTTATTTCTAGAACTTTAAATATTAAAAACTGTTTCTTAAATTCTTAATTATTCCTTATTAATGTTCATGCTTGAAATTTGAGAACTTAAAATTTGGATGACTATAATATTATAAAATCAATCTGCATGAAATCCAACCAACCTGTGCATGGGTATCCATATAATTTGACATAAACATTTATGGTTACATTTTTATACCTATAGATGACAAATTCCCAAGTAAAACTTTATTATATATTTGATGCCCTGTTATGTAACATATCTTTATTCTTAAACCTTTAAAAAGAAAAGACAAATTAAAACTCTGTTTTCCTGCCCATTAGGAGTGTCTCAGAGGACACATACCTGGGCGGTTTTGTTCAGTTTCGAGCTTCCTGTACATTACCTCATTGTTTCCCGAGAGGGTCACAAACCAGCAGGAACCTGTCAGAGGCCTCAGCCACCCGTGGCTCCTCTCGGTGTCTCGTCACACTAATATGTACAAGTTCCCTTTTCCGTGAACCTTCACTATTGGAGCCCCACGTTGGGCGCCACTTGCTGCGACTCGTCAGCCAGGTGCATAGAGAATAGCAGGTGTATCGAGACTTTAAGAAACACACAAAATACACAGACAGACAGAAAGGATGGGAAGGGGGGACTCAAGACATCTTGGGTCAAGACCCTGAACACATTCATCAGTCCCCTTTTGTTTTGTGCTGAAGCCTCCAGGTGTTTACAGGCAATGATATTAGCATGGGCTGGTTTCAATCACAGCCCTATTCAATGATTACTCTCGTGGCTCTGAGGATGGAAAGGACATGTTGTAGCGGGTTGGGGGGTGGGGTGGGGGTGGGTGGGGATTGGCAACTAAATCAGCAAGAAGTTAAGGAGTCTGCAGACCCGGCATTCCAAAGTCCACAACGGATCTCCCACCTGTTGCCAATCAGTGTATGCCCAGCTAATAAGCCCATGTGAATCAAATCACTTGTTTGTCTTAGATCTTTATAGTATATTTCTCATTCCCAATTACTTTTCTCCTGGCTCAGCTAAATCCACAAAAGCCTTCGCTGGTTTGTTTCCCCACAGGAAATTACTTGCAAAGTAATATTCCCTATGTTATTTCTAGAACTTTAAATATTAAAAACTGTTTCTTAAATTCTTAATTATTCCTTATTAATGTTCATGCTTGAAATTTGAGAACTTAAAATTTGGATGACTATAATATTATAAAATCAATCTGCATGAAATCCAACCAACCTGTGCATGGGTATCCATATAATTTGACATAAACATTTATGGTTACATTTTTATACCTATAGATGACAAATTCCCAAGTAAAACTTTATTATATATTTGATGCCCTGTTATGTAACATATCTTTATTCTTAAACCAAATAATTCATTTGGTAAGCAACCACTGGAGTTGAAAAATGTCACTTAGATTATGTATTAAAGGCTCCAAGCTCTATCTGTCTTTACTGATAGCAATGAGTGCCTTTCTTTTAAAAATTTATTTTGTATGTAAATGCAACTTCTTCCAAACTTAGTGTTCTGTATTAAAACATCAAATGTAATGTAATCATTATTTCATAAGTAAACATCTGTGTTGCAAATATTCTTGAGAGTTTCATCATATTAGATTTTCTATTGAATCACAAAGTATGTTCCAATTTAAAAATATCAATTCCAAGCTCGTTTAATTCTTCAACATCTTTCAGCAACTTAAAACAAATTCTATATCCCTAGTGCCTTCTTTTTTGATGAATAGGAGAGCATATTTTCTGCTCTCAACCCCTTAACAGCTGTCTGGTGTTCTTTCCATCTCCACTCCAAGTTAAAACATAGTTATAAATCCTTTTAATGGGTGTACCATAGCCTTGATTTTATATCCTAACCAAGATGTTTTATGTCATGTCTGGGAATACACACCTTTCCAAATTCCTTGCCAAATATTAATTAGTAATTTTATAGCAGGGTTTCAAGGACCAGGGGAATACACTTTTAAAAAGAAATATTAAGGAGTCCCTGTCATCATATTTTGGGTTTTACTCTGCAAAGTGTACCAAACTGAGCATTACATTTTCACTCATAAGGAAGTAAGGCACACATTGCACTTCAGGCAAAATTGGAGCAATAGCCTCTTTCACTTGCATTATCTTTCTGCAATTTATTCAAAAGCCTTCGCTGGTTTGTTTCCCACAGGAAATTACTTGCAAAGTAATATTCCTATGTTATTTCTAGAACTTTAAATATTAAAACTGTTTCTTAAATTCTTAATTATTCCTTATTAATGTTCATGCTTGAAATTTGAGAACTTAAAATTTGGATGACTATAATATTATAAAATCAATCTGCATGAAATCCAACCAACCTGTGCATGGGTATCCATATAATTTGACATAAACATTTATGGTTACATTTTTATACCTATAGATGACAAATTCCCAAGTAAAACTTTATTATATATTTGATGCCCTGTTATGTAACATATCTTTATTCTTAAACCAAATAATTCATTTGGTAAGCAACCACTGGAGTTAAAAAATGTCACTTAGATTATGTATTAAAGGCTCCAAGCTCTATCTGTCTTTACTGATAGCAATGAGTGCCTTTCTTTTAAAAATTTATTTTGTATGTAAATGCAACTTCTTCCAAACTTAGTGTTCTGTATTAAAACATCAAATGTAATGTAATCATTATTTCATAAGTAAACATCTGTGTTGCAAATATTCTTGAGAGTTTCATCATAT
This sequence comes from Tragulus kanchil, assembly GCA_022376925.1. Classification (NCBI taxonomy): domain Eukaryota; kingdom Metazoa; phylum Chordata; class Mammalia; order Artiodactyla; family Tragulidae; genus Tragulus; species Tragulus kanchil. Next base: position 16,070,436 of record JAIOJX010000025.1, read on the forward strand.
TAGATTTTCTATTGAATCACAAAGTATGTTCCAATTTAAAAATATCAATTCCAAGCTCGTTTAATTCTTCAACATCTTTCAGCAACTTAAAACAAATTCTATATCCCTAGTGCCTTCTTTTTTGATGAATAGGAGAGCATATTTTCTGCTCTCAACCCCTTAACAGCTGTCTGGTGTTCTTTCCATCTCCACTCCAAGTTAAAACATAGTTATAAATCCTTTTAATGGGTGTACCATAGCCTTGATTTTATATCCTAACCAAGATGTTTTATGTCATGTCTGGGAATACACACCTTTCCAAATTCCTTGCCAAATATTAATTAGTAATTTTATAGCAGGGTTTCAAGGACCAGGGGAATACACTTTTAAAAAGAAATATTAAGGAGTCCCTGTCATCATATTTTGGGTTTTACTCTGCAAAGTGTACCAAACTGAGCATTACATTTTCACTCATAAGGAAGTAAGGCACACATTGCACTTCAGGCAAAATTGGAGCAATAGCCTCTTTCACTTGCATTATCTTTCTGCATTTATCAATAGTCTCTTGATTCTCTCTCCTCTGAATTTATCCTTAAATATTTTACCACCTAGCTTCAGTGCAGACCCTTTTAGCAAAACTAAATTCATGCTACTAAAATACCTCTCTCTTATTCAGTATCAAGACATTCTACTTTATATTTTTCTAATTTTGTGAGTGATAAAACCCTGTTTCTTTCCCTGATATTCTCCCAGAATCGTAACCTTCGCCTCCTCCCTCCTACATGTTGTGGTCGCCTCCAAATCATTCTCCGTTTTTCTTCAAGGAAGATTTCCATTCCACTCAAAGAAGAACTGTCCACTGTTCAATTAAGTAAGATTTCTTAAAGACATTCAACATAACATGTTAAAAAATATTTCCAGTTTTCCTTCTCTCCAAAATGTATTTCTTCTCTTGATTTCTCTGCTTAAGTAAATGGTATTTCTCTTCAGCCAGTTATTCCTGTGAAAACCCTTAGAGTTATCATATTTAACTCATGCTTTCTCTCTTGCTTTCCATCCAGCCAATCAGAAAATGTTGATGGCTTGCTCTTAAAGCACAGATACATTTATACTTTGTTAAACCTGTACCGTGAATGCCCAAGTCCAAGGAAGCCTTAATGTCCCTTGGAGAACTGCTTAACTTCCTCATCCATCAGATTGTTTAAACTCTCCAACCACCAATCCCTGAAAGTTGATCCCCCACAGTAGCCAGAGTGAATCTTTCAAAAACTTAAACCTGCTATATTACTCCTTTACAGAGATTTCCATCGCTGCTAAAATAAAATACACTAATTGACCTACACATTTATTGATGGTCTTACACATAAAGTGAGAGCACTCATTATTATTATTTTATTATTATCATTTTAGCTTGCAGAGTGTATAACATGATAAATATTTCCAAATTCCTTGCCAAATATTAATTAGTAATTTTATAGCAGGGTTTCAAGGACCAGGGGAATACACTTTTAAAAAGAAATATTAAGGAGTCCCTGTCATCATATTTTGGGTTTTACTCTGCAAAGTGTACCAAACTGAGCATTACATTTTCACTCATAAGGAAGTAAGGCACACATTGCACTTCAGGCAAAATTGGAGCAATAGCCTCTTTCACTTGCATTATCTTTCTGCATTTATCAATAGTCTCTTGATTCTCTCTCCTCTGAATTTATCCTTAAATATTTTACCACCTAGCTTCAGTGCAGACCCTTTTAGCAAAACTAAATTCATGCTACTAAAATACCTCTCTCTTATTCAGTATCAAGACATTCTACTTTATATTTTTCTAATTTTGTGAGTGATAAAACCCTGTTTCTTTCCCTGATATTCTCCCAGAATCGTAACCTTCGCCTCCTCCCTCCTACATGTTGTGGTCGCCTCCAAATCATTCTCCGTTTTTCTTCAAGGAAGATTTCCATTCCACTCAAAGAAGAACTGTCCACTGTTCAATTAAGTAAGATTTCTTAAAGACATTCAACATAACATGTTAAGAAATATTTCCAGTTTTCCTTCTCTCCAAAATGTATTTCTTCTCTTGATTTCTCTGCTTAAGTAAATGGTATTTCTCTTCAGCCAGTTATTCCTGTGAAAACCCTTAGAGTTATCATATTTAACTCATGCTTTCTCTCTTGCTTTCCATCCAGCCAATCAGAAAATGTTGATGGCTTGCTCTTAAAGCACAGATACATTTATACTTTGTTAAACCTGTACCGTGAATGCCCAAGTCCAAGGAAGCCTTAATGTCCCTTGGAGAACTGCTTAACTTCCTCATCCATCAGATTGTTTAAACTCTCCAACCACCAATCCCTGAAAGTTGATCCCCCACAGTAGCCAGAGTGAATCTTTCAAAAACTTAAACCTGCTATATTACTCCTTTACAGAGATTTCCATCGCTGCTAAAATAAAATACACTAATTGACCTACACATTTATTGATGGTCTTACACATAAAGTGAGAGCACTCATTATTATTATTTTATTATTATCATTTTTAGCTTGCAGAGTGTATAACATGATAAATATACCATAAAAACTGTATGTTCAAATCCTCAATGTAGCAGAAATAACTTTTATTCAATATTAGATGTATAGTGTTCCTTTGTGTTTGCATTTTCTTCTCTGATTCAATAGTCTTTCCCATTTAAATATTTTTGTGTTCAGAATAAAATAAATCAGACAGTTTTACACCTATCATTAGGCATATCATTTCAGTTTATCATTGAGGAAGTTTCTGTCTACTTCAGGCTCTCACTTTCCGGTATTCTTTCATGCACTGGATCGCTTTGGATTTTTTTTTTTTTTAAGATTTATGTATTTATTTATTTTAGGGCAGGGGTCGGGTTGAGGAGGGAGGGGAGCGGGTGGGCCACTTCTATTGGTCTTTCATTTCTCTATTTTCATCCGTCTTTGTTCTTTGGCTCCTGTGGGCCTCCCATCGCGGTGGCATCTGTCATCGCAGAGCGCCGGCTCTGGGCACATGCACCCTAGAGCACCGGCTCTGGGTGCATGCACCCCAGAGCTCCGGCTCAGTAATTGGACACATCAGTCCAGCTGCTTCCCAGGCCAGGGATCGAACCGGCGCCCCTTGCACTGCAAGGCGGTGTCCTTACCCACTGGACCACCGGGGGAAGCCCGGATTTTTTTTTTTTTTTTTTTTTAGTTTAGTTTATAGAGCAACTGGCTTAAGGTTACTTTAGCATAAAATGAACGTTGTATTATTCTGTTATGTTCATCACTAGGAAAGAGTCTTCAGTGGTTGTACATCCGTATGTCTCCAACTATATTACTTATAAGAAGAGTTATGAGGAATCAGAAGGGTTATACATAAGCAAATTTTTCCTGTGTATTACATTATTCAAAATTGAATATGTCATTTTACTGTAAGACTTTTCATCTTCTTCAAACTACTAATATGCTCAAGAGCATATCATAGTGATGTTTATTTGTTTCATGTCTTTTTGTTGTTTGTTTCATGTCTTGATGAAATAGTACTCTATTGGGGGATACATACATACATACTTGTATACACAAACCCATGCACAAAATATTAATGTGACTAGCTTGTAATAGAGATACTAGTATTAGTTATTAGTACTTAGACTAATAGCAGCACAGTGTTATGTGGACACCCATAATATGCAAAAGTAATAGAGGAAGTAGAGGGGATAATATAATTGGGTACATTAATTTACAGACACCATCACAAAGGAAAGTTTAACATAGGTGAAGAAAAGAGAAATATTTTCATGATTGCTATTAAAGGTGCTGAGCAGCAGTTGGGAGCATCAAGAGATATGTATGATGCAAGCAGTGATTTCGGAACAGTTCAAGAATATCTGAGAACATGTGTAATGACCCTTCAATTAAACTTAGTCTTAATGAAGTATGTTTACCTGTACTTTCAATATGTTTATTGAATTCCCAGTGTGACTGTGTTGTATTAAGTGTCAGTGAGGCTGCAATAAATAAGTTGTGAGGTAAGAATTTAAACAACTATTTAGACAATTTTATATAACCATAACTTACGTAAGGGAAGGATTGACTTTTGTGACCTTGGGTCAAGCCATGGAATTCTAGGGGCAAAAATACTGGAGCAGGCAATCCTTCCCTTCTCCGGAGGATCTTCCCACCCCAGGGATCAAATCCAGGTCTCCTGCATTGCAAGCAAATCTTTTATCATTTGAGCCACCAGAAAAACCTGAAGGATTGATTTTTATAAGCCTTTCATATGAAAAGAGAGCATTAATTTATATAAATTTTAAAGTATTACTTCATTCTTCTTATTTTTCATATTATAAATACAGTGTGATCAACGTATATATTTCAAGAATGCTGAATGTCCTATTGCAGCATTTTATATTTTCTTTTTTTTTTTTTTAATTTTTTAAAAAAGATTTATTTATTTATTTATTTTTGGTGAGGTGGGGCGGGAGGGGAGCAGGCTGGCCACTTCTATTGGTCTTTAATTTGTCCATTTTCATCCACCTTTGTTCTTCGGCCCGTGTGGGCCTCCCATCGCGGCGGCCTCTGTTGTCGCAGAGCACCGGCTCTGAGCGCATGCGCTCCTGAGCTCTGGATCGGTAGTTGGAAGCATCAGTCTAGCCGCTCTGCAGCACATGGGATCTTCCCAGGCCAGGGCTCGAACCGGTGCCCCTTGCACTGCAAGGCAGTGTCTTTACCCACTGGACCACCAAGGAAGCCCAGCATTTTATATTTTCAATTAATATCTGTTTTCAAATTATCGTGGTCTGATGTTAGACATCGGTTTTCATAGGAAGTTTGATCAACATTCTATTGTTAGCCATTCAGAATTGAGAAATTTTCCCCATTTAGCCAAACTGTATATGCCTTGACAATTAGTTAATTCATGATTTATTACATACTCAAATAGAATATGAAATATAATATGGTTTAATATTTTACCCATTGCAGAACGCTTCGAGCAAAATTCCATGTGTGATATAAGGATACTGGTAAAAAAAAAAAAAATGTCTTTTTAATTCCAAAATCAGTGCTAATTTAATGGGTTTTTATCCTACTCTGGAATAAAACAAAGATTCATGCTGATTACCACAGAATCCTACAATAATGTTTCCTTAACTTAAAGCTATGAAAGATTATGTAGCATGGTAAATGTTGTAGTCTGAACTGTGTTCCCTCCAAATCCATATTTTGAAATCCCAATCCCTAAGGTGACTGTATTTGAAGAGAGGTCTTCAAAGAAGTTCAGTTGCTCATGCCAGGCTTCCCTATCCTTCACCATCTCCCAGGGCTTGCTCAAACTCATGTTCATTGAGGCAGTTATACTATCAAGGATTGATTTTTATAAGCCTTTCATATGAAAAGAGAGCATTAATTTATATAAATTTTAAAGTATTACTTCATTCTTCTTATTTTTCATATTATAAATACAGTGTGATCAACGTATATATTTCAAGAATGCTGAATGTCCTATTGCAGCATTTTATATTTTCTTTTTTTTTTTTTTAATTTTTTAAAAAAGATTTATTTATTTATTTATTTTTGGTGAGGTGGGGCGGGAGGGGAGCAGGCTGGCCACTTCTATTGGTCTTTAATTTGTCCATTTTCATCCACCTTTGTTCTTCGCCCGTGTGGGCCTCCCATCGCGGCGGCCTCTGTTGTCGCAGAGCACCGGCTCTGAGCGCATGCGCTCCTGAGCTCTGGATCGGTAGTTGGAAGCATCAGTCTAGCCGCTCTGCAGCACATGGGATCTTCCCAGGCCAGGGCTCGAACCGGTGCCCCTTGCACTGCAAGGCAGTGTCTTTACCCACTGGACCACCAAGGAAGCCCAGCATTTTATATTTTCAATTAATATCTGTTTTCAAATTATCGTGGTCTGATGTTAGACATCGGTTTTCATAGGAAGTTTGATCAACATTCTATTGTTAGCCATTCAGAATTGAGAAATTTTCCCCATTTAGCCAAACTGTATATGCCTTGACAATTAGTTAATTCATGATTTATTACATACTCAAATAGAATATGAAATATAATATGGTTTAATATTTTACCCATTGCAGAACGCTTCGAGCAAAATTCCATGTGTGATATAAGGATACTGGTAAAAAAAAAAAAATGTCTTTTTAATTCCAAAATCAGTGCTAATTTAATGGGTTTTTATCCTACTCTGGAATAAAACAAAGATTCATGCTGATTACCACAGAATCCTACAATAATGTTTCCTTAACTTAAAGCTATGAAAGATTATGTAGCATGGTAAATGTTGTAGTCTGAACTGTGTTCCCTCCAAATCCATATTTTGAAATCCCAATCCCTAAGGTGACTGTATTTGAAGAGAGGTCTTCAAAGAAGTTCAGTTGCTCATGCCAGGCTTCCCTATCCTTCACCATCTCCCAGGGCTTGCTCAAACTCATGTTCATTGAGGCAGTTATACTATCCATCTGTCTTCTCTTCAGTCGTCTCCTTCTCCTTCTGCCTTCTGTCTTTCCCAGCATCAGGGTCTTTTCCAATGAGTCATCTCCTTGCTTCAGGAGTCCAAAGTATTGGAGCTTTGGCATCAGTCCTTCCAATGAATAGTCAGAGGTTATAAGGGTGGATTCATAACCCAGTGTGACTGGTGACCTTATAAAAAGAGACACCAGGCATCTCTCTGTCTTTGTACTGACATAGAGGAAAGGTCATGTGAAATGCAGTGAGAATGTGGTCACCTTTGTGCCAGGAAGAGTCCCTCACAGGTATTAATTCTTGAGAGCAACTTGATCTTGTGGGTCAAGCTTCTGAAATTGTGAGAAAATTAATTTATTTTGTTTAAGCCACCTCATTTATAGTATTCTGTTACGGCAGTGCTACCAAGTCAGTCACCTAATCAGTTATCTTAAATATTTGATTAGAGAGTTGCCTGCAGCACCTTTTGGATGCATAAACATTCAATATCATGTCCTTTAAGGTTTTTTGTTTTTTTTTTTTGTCAAAACACACTCAAATTACATATTAGGTATGTGTTCTTTACATTTCACAAATAGGCTTCCTGAAAATGACCATATTCTCTTGATAAGTATGAGCAGTGAAAGTACTTTATTCCCTTTAAAATTTGACTGATTTATAGTCCATAAGAAATCGTACTCTTTTGAAGAGGTTTTTATCATTTACTACAGTTCAAATATATGGTTTTAAATATACTTATGCAGGAAAAACTAATAACTAATAATTAAAAGAAATCACATGCAACTCTTGAAACAGTTTCTTAATTGCAACTCATTAAACAAAATTGCAGCATATTATCTCTATTATAATACCCAAAATAGAATTTTGTAATGGTCTTTTTGTCACTCTTCCATGCGTTTTAACATTAATTTACAATATCTGATATTAAAGTAACTTTCGTAATCAGGTAGATTTTATGTTATAAATCATACAGCTTTAAGTTATTTTAAAGCTCCATACTTATTAGCAGGATAATGGTTGAATTTTTAGTCAATATTAATAGCTCACTCAAGGTTATGAGAGTTAACTAGATGAATGCCATTTCTATCGTTTGCATAGTGTCTTTTAAATCAATTTTTATGTTTATAATAATTCAGGCTACAATACTTTAATACTCTATATTTCTAAGAGGAAAAAGAACTCTACTAAAAATTTACCAAATAAAATGCCATGCTAAAATGAGTCTGTCTTCCATTATAAGTAAAGTCTCCAACATTTAAATGGAAATCACAGATATTTTGATATAACTCTATTTTGTGTGTTCAAAGACAACTTACAGTATAGTAAGCATATACTGAACTTACCATTTATTCTAAAATCCAATAAAATTATGCAGTGACTGAGAAAACTATAAATGTACATTTACATGTAGAAGCTATTACTTCTTACTGAGTTTATATATGTTCCGACCACTGAAAGCCAATGTTGCCTACTGAGAGAGTAATCAAGTCATGAGAGAGATTCCACCAAAGAATGCAAATTTTGAATGAGTTTTTAATTGTCTTAAAGAGTTTAAGAAGTACAAAGCCAAAGTACTTCATATATAAAGACCTTTGTTTATATTTTCTTTCCTTGCTTATAAGTTTTCTCTGGAATATACTATAATTTATTTAGCTTATTTTAGTTGGATGTTTTACTGCAAATATTAGACAAATGAAATCAACCTTAATATGTACACTAATATTTTTAAAACATCCAAGTGTAATAAGATAAATCAACCTTAAATGTACATCTTTTGAAGAGGTTTTATCATTCTACAGTTCAAATATATGGTTTTAAATATACTTATGCAGGAAAAACTAATAACTAATAATTAAAAGAAATCACATGCAACTCTTGAAACAGTTTCTTAATTGCAACTCATTAAACAAAATTGCAGCATATTATCTCTATTATAATACCCAAAATAGAATTTTGTAATGGTCTTTTTGTCACTCTTCCATGCGTTTTAACATTAATTTACAATATCTGATATTAAAGTAACTTTCGTAATCAGGTAGATTTTATGTTATAAATCATACAGCTTTAAGTTATTTTAAAGCTCCATACTTATTAGCAGGATAATGGTTGAATTTTTAGTCAATATTAATAGCTCACTCAAGGTTATGAGAGTTAACTAGATGAATGCCATTTCTATCGTTTGCATAGTGTCTTTTAAATCAATTTTTATGTTTATAATAATTCAGGCTACAATACTTTAATACTCTATATTTCTAAGAGGAAAAAGAACTCTACTAAAAATTTACCAAATAAAAATGCCATGCTAAAATGAGTCTGTCTTCCATTATAAGTAAAGTCTCCAACATTTAAATGGAAATCACAGATATTTTGATATAACTCTATTTTGTGTGTTCGCAAGACAACTTACAGTATAGTAAGCATATACTGAACTTACCATTTATTCTAAAATCCAATAAAATTATGCAGTGACTGAGAAAACTATAAATGTACATTTACATGTAGAAGCTATTACTTCTTACTGAGTTTATATATGTTCCGACCACTGAAAGCCAATGTTGCCTACTGAGAGAGTAATCAAGTCATGAGAGAGATTCCACCAAAGAATGCAAATTTTGAATGAGTTTTTAATTGTCTTAAAGAGTTTAAGAAGTACAAAGCCAAAGTACTTCATATATAAAGACCTTTGTTTATATTTTCTTTCCTTGCTTATAAGTTTTCTCTGGAATATACTATAATTTATTTAGCTTATTTTAGTTGGATGTTTTACTGCAAATATTAGACAAATGAAATCAACCTTAATATGTACACTAATATTTTTAAAACATCCAAGTGTAATAAGATAATGGTACCATCATTTCTTAATGATTCATCACTTTCCATTTGCCTTCCACTTCTCCAAAGCAATAGGATAAATCTGATGTAAACTTTTCTCTTATAACACTTCCCATCTTTACACATAACTAATCAAAGCTGATCTTCATGACAGCAGATTGATTATGAAGACATATATTCCTTTGTTGTCAGTTTGTCTTTTATCAATTGTACATAGTTTCAGTTTCTGTCATGTGTAAAATTTCTGCATGTGCATGCTAGAAAACCATTTAGATAGCCTTCTTTTTACATATAAACACATAAAACATATAAATAAATGTAAAACCCTGTCATATTCCATTCTGCCATTTTAGTTAAATCCTTGGCTATTTACCTAGAAAGCAGTCGTTGTGTGGTCTCTATTTCCTCACTTACCATTTCCTTTTCTATCTCAGTGTCTTCCATTCCATTACACTTGACAAAAGTACTGTGGATAAACCCACCAAGTGGAAAATCCTACCTTTATCTTGTTAGATTTATCTTGTGGCATTGATGTGGTTAATGATTTTCTACTTGTGGAAACTCAAAGCTTCTAGTATTTACTTGATGCGACTCTCTTAATCTCAATTTCCTTTGTGACTCTATCTTTTTTTTTATGACTTATTTCAGTTTTGATTTAAGTAATGCTATTCTTCAGTGAGTTGACCATAGCTCTCTTGGCTTTACTGTTTCTCTGAGAGTTTTCAGGAACTTCAAGCCCATGACTTTGTCTCCTCATTATTACCTGTCTACTCCTGTTACCTTGGCTGAGCCAATGTGATCACTCACTTGGACGACTCCAGTATGTTTCAATTCACTCTTTTTCCATATCCCACACTGATTTCTTCTCACACTTCTGTACACAGTAGCCAGGAACATCTTTTTAAAGCTACAAATCTGATTAGAATAAATGTTGTTAATATTTTTTTACCTTAAAGTATATTTCTACTTGCACATGTCCCCACTTGGAAAAAGTTTCCCTTTATCTTTACTATTTATCAGTTCCAACATAACCTCCACAGAGAGGCCCCTCAGGCATGAATTCATCCCTTCCTATTCTTTTCCATATGTTCCACTTTGAAAATTTTCTTTCTTTCTATAGACACATCATAGACCCTGAATGTAATTTGTTTATTTCTTTGAGTATTAGTACTTTCCATTTACAATAGAATGTAAGCTACCAGAGGAAAGGATTCTTTCTCTTTTTAATTTTTTTTTTTCTTTTTATGCCTCTAACTCATTGTTTTTCATCGATCTTTATTCTTTTGGCATATGTGGGCCTCCCATCACAGTGGCCTCTCTCGTTGCAGAGCACTGGCTCTGGGCACATGCACTGCAGAGCGCAGCTCCTAATTGGACACATCCATCCAGCCAATTCAAGACACATGGGATCTTCCCGAATGAGGCATTGAACCTGTACCCCCTGCACCACAAGGCTGACTCCCTACCCACTGGACCACCAGGGAAGCCCAACTTTCTCTCTTTTGTTCACCAGTGAGTTGAACATAGGCCAGGCATGTCTTGTCCAGTTTAAGTTACAGTAAGAGAATGCCATATAGACTGGATGGCTTAAATAACACACATTGAGTTCTTTGAGTTTTTAAGGTTGGGAAATCCAAGAATAAGGTGTCAGCAGATTTGGTGGCCAGTGAGGGTATTTTCTCTGGTTTGCATCCAGCCATCTTCAGATGTGTCTGGGTGTGGGAGAGAATGAGAGTCCTTTCTGTTTCTTCACATAATGGCACTAATCCCCAAACATTTCCCTCTTATAACCTTATTATCTCCCAGAAGCCCACCTCTGAATACTGTCACATTGGGGGCTAGCATTTTATCATAGCAATTTTGAAGCAGATTAAAATGTCAGTCCCTAAGAAGGCATATGATAGGTATTCAACAACAATTAAAGAAATAGATGAGTGGCTATTAAGTCCTCAAATTACTCCAGAATGCCAGATTCCCATTTTAAATTATCTAGAAACTGCAAATCACTTTCAAATTCATTATCTACAGAACTGACTTTGTAAGTCAATTACAACACTTTCAAAATTTTTTTTCTGAGTTGCTGGATATTCCATCTCAAACCATTTCATTACTTGAGTAACATAACCTCCACAGAGAGGCCCCTCAGGCATGAATTCATCCCTTCCTATTCTTTTCCATATGTTCCACTTTGAAAATTTTCTTTCTTTCTATAGACACATCATAGACCCTGAATGTAATTTGTTTATTTCTTTGAGTATTAGTACTTTCCATTTACAATAGAATGTAAGCTACCAGAGGAAAGGATTCTTTCTCTTTTTAATTTTTTTTTTTTCTTTTTATGCCTCTAACTCATTGTTTTTCATCGATCTTTATTCTTTTGGCATATGTGGGCCTCCCATCACAGTGGCCTCTCTCGTTGCAGAGCACTGGCTCTGGGCACATGCACTGCAGAGCGCAGCTCCTAATTGGACACATCCATCCAGCCAATTCAAGACACATGGGATCTTCCCGAATGAGGCATTGAACCTGTACCCCCTGCACCACAAGGCTGACTCCCTACCCACTGGACCACCAGGGAAGCCCAACTTTCTCTCTTTTGTTCACCAGTGAGTTGAACATAGGCCAGGCATGTCTTGTCCAGTTTAAGTTACAGTAAGAGAATGCCATATAGACTGGATGGCTTAAATAACACACATTGAGTTCTTTGAGTTTTTAAGGTTGGGAAATCCAAGAATAAGGTGCCAGCAGATTTGGTGGCCAGTGAGGGTATTTTCTCTGGTTTGCATCCAGCCATCTTCAGATGTGTCTGGGTGTGGGAGAGAATGAGAGTCCTTTCTGTTTCTTCACATAATGGCACTAATCCCCAAACATTTCCCTCTTATAACCTTATTATCTCCCAGAAGCCCACCTCTGAATACTGTCACATTGGGGGCTAGCATTTTATCATAGCAATTTTGAAGCAGTTTAAAATGTCAGTCCCTAAGAAGGCATATGATAGGTATTCAACAACAATTAAAGAAATAGATGAGTGGCTATTAAGTCCTCAAATTACTCCAGAATGCCAGATTCCCATTTTAAATTATCTAGAAACTGCAAATCACTTTCAAATTCATTATCTACAGAACTGACTTTGTAAGTCAATTACAACACTTTCATTTAAAATTTTTGATTTCCTGAGTTGCTGGATATTCCATCTCAAACCATTTCATTACTTGGTCAACAAAACCGAATTGGAGGTTGCTATTGCTTGACATAGTAATTTACTCACTTGGACCTCTCTCTTTCTTTTAAATTTTAACCTCTTTTATTCATTTTTATTTATTTATTTTCATCCATCTTTATTCTTTGGCCTGTATGGGCCTCCCATTGCAGTAACTTCCCTTGTTACAGACCACTGGCTCTGGGTGTACACACTCTAGAGAACTGGTTCGTAATTGGACATGGTTTAGCTGCTCCATGGAACCAGTGCCCCTTGCACTGTAAGGCAAAGTCTTTGCCCACTGGACCATCAGGGAAGCCCTGGACCCCTCTTTTTACCTTAGCTTATTATAAATTTGTCTCTAAAATGCTATAAAATACGGCAACCCATTGTCATCTGATTTTAGCCACTTTATTCATATCCAATGACAGACAATTAAGTTCAGCCTTATCTTCCCTCCCCTGGATTATTAGAAGAGCTACAGAACATGACAGTTTTTACCTCTCTCATATATTTTTCAAATTGTGCCAGTCATGTCCTGCTTAAAGGAATTTACTGATTTTTATTGTTAGCAATTAGATAGTCTTTTTAAATAACAGTGTATCATGCATAGTCTTTAACCTTTAGGCCTCTATATAGTTTTCTGCTCTTGTCTCTTGCCAGTCCTATTCTTAGATCCTATTATTTTATGAACCCACTAATTAGCAGAAATTTATCTCTCCATATGCAGTAGTGATGGGGGTTGCCCCTTGGGTGGTGGGAGAGAATGAGAGTCCTTTCTGTTTCTTCACATAATGGCACTAATCCCCAAACATTTCCCTCTTATAACCTTATTATCTCCCAGAAGCCCACCTCTGAATACTGTCACATTGGGGGCTAGCATTTTATCATAGCAATTTTGAAGCAGATTAAAATGTCAGTCCCTAAGAAGGCATATGATAGGTATTCAACAACAATTAAAGAAATAGATGAGTGGCTATTAAGTCCTCAAATTACTCCAGAATGCCAGATTCCCATTTTAAATTATCTAGAAACTGCAAATCACTTTCAAATTCATTATCTACAGAACTGACTTTGTAAGTCAATTACAACACTTTCATTTAAAATTTTTGATTTCCTGAGTTGCTGGATATTCCATCTCAAACCATTTCATTACTTGGTCAACAAAACCGAATTGGAGGTTGCTATTGCTTGACATAGTAATTTACTCACTTGGACCTCTCTCTTTCTTTTTAAATTTTAACCTCTTTTATTCATTTTTATTTATTTATTTTCATCCATCTTTATTCTTTGGCCTGTATGGGCCTCCCATTGCAGTAACTTCCCTTGTTACAGACCACTGGCTCTGGGTGTACACACTCTAGAGAACTGGTTCGTAATTGGACATGGTTTAGCTGCTCCATGGAACCAGTGCCCCTTGCACTGTAAGGCAAAGTCTTTGCCCACTGGACCATCAGGGAAGCCCTGGACCCCTCTTTTTACCTTAGCTTATTATAAATTTGTCTCTAAAATGCTATAAAATACGGCAACCCATTGTCATCTGATTTTAGCCACTTTATTCATATCCAATGACAGACAATTAAGTTCAGCCTTATCTTCCCTCCCCTGGATTATTAGAAGAGCTACAGAACATGACAGTTTTTACCTCTCTCATATATTTTTCAAATTGTGCCAGTCATGTCCTGCTTAAAGGAATTTACTGATTTTTATTGTTAGCAATTAGATAGTCTTTTTAAATAACAGTGTATCATGCATAGTCTTTAACCTTTAGGCCTCTATATAGTTTTCTGCTCTTGTCTCTTGCCAGTCCTATTCTTAGATCCTATTATTTTATGAACCCACTAATTAGCAGAAATTTATCTCTCCATATGCACTTACTAATTCCTTTCTTAGAATTCCCTTTTTTCCTATTCACCTAGACAATTCTTAAGATCTCACTAAAATACTAATCTTGAAAACATTTTCTGATTTCTCTCAATTTATAACTCTTTTCTCTGTGATTTAATAGGATTTCACTGAAATTCCCTTTGCTTATTTCTTTGCAAGTCTGTCTTCTTCAAAAACTGGTAGATATTAAGGTAAGGCCTATGTCTTACTCATCTTTGTTTCACTAGTGCCAAGTACTGTGTTTGGAGCTTATATTGCACTCGTAAAACACTGAGAGAATAAATAAATGGATGATGAATGAGGAATGTGGCAGGGTCAGAGGGAAAAAAATGTGAGATAGAAACTTGTATTTTATTCTCAAGAGATTGTAAATATAATGTTAGAAGAATATAAAAATGATTTATGATCAAATAAAAAATAATGTAGTTATTTGGGTTGGAAAGAGGGTCAAAAGATTACTAATGTTTGATTTAAACTTCAACAAGTATGTACAAAGGTATATTGGAATGGGATTCAAAGTTTTACTTGCATAGGCTGTGAAAGTCAGCATTCCTAGAAGGCTTATACCATGAAGGACAATTGAATATTCAAACGAATAAGAAAAGGATATAATGTATTAGAAATACATATTGTCACTTTTTAAATTTACTGTATACATGAATATTTTAAATGATAAAACCTGTAGACATCTCTAAAACTAAGAAATAAAGATATAATGTATTAGAAAAAAATTCATCTGATTTTAGCCACTTTATTCATATCCAATGACAGACAATTAAGTTCAGCCTTATCTTCCCTCCCCTGGATTATTAGAAGAGCTACAGAACATGACAGTTTTTACCTCTCTCATATATTTTTCAAATTGTGCCAGTCATGTCCTGCTTAAAGGAATTTACTGATTTTTATTGTTAGCAATTAGATAGTCTTTTTAAATAACAGTGTATCATGCATAGTCTTTAACCTTTAGGCCTCTATATAGTTTTCTGCTCTTGTCTCTTGCCAGTCCTATTCTTAGATCCTATTATTTTATGAACCCACTAATTAGCAGAAATTTATCTCTCCATATGCACTTACTAATTCCTTTCTTAGAATTCCCTTTTTTCCTATTCACCTAGACAATTCTTAAGATCTCACTAAAATACTAATCTTGAAAACATTTTCTGATTTCTCTCAATTTATAACTCTTTTCTCTGTGATTTAATAGGATTTCACTGAAATTCCCTTTGCTTATTTCTTTGCAAGTCTGTCTTCTTCAAAAACTGGTAGATATTAAGGTAAGGCCTATGTCTTACTCATCTTTGTTTCACTAGTGCCAAGTACTGTGTTTGGAGCTTATATTGCACTCGTAAAACACTGAGAGAATAAATAAATGGATGATGAATGAGGAATGTGGCAGGGTCAGAGGGAAAAAAATGTGAGATAGAAACTTGTATTTTATTCTCAAGAGATTGTAAATATAATGTTAGAAGAATATAAAAATGATTTATGATCAAATAAAAAATAATGTAGTTATTTGGGTTGGAAAGAGGGTCAAAAGATTACTAATGTTTGATTTAAACTTCAACAAGTATGTACAAAGGTATATTGGAATGGGATTCAAAGTTTTACTTGCATAGGCTGTGAAAGTCAGCATTCCTAGAAGGCTTATACCATGAAGGACAATTGAATATTCAAACGAATAAGACAAAAGGATATAATGTATTAGAAATACATATTGTAACTTTTTAAATTTACTGTAAACATGAATATTTTAAATGATAAAACCTGTAGACATCTCTACAACTAAGAAATAAAGATATAAAAAGCAAAAGTCAGAAGAAATATTACAGAAAATAACAAATATAATTCATAGTGATATATTAGCATTTCTCCAAAAATATTTTATCAAATGCAGAAAAAATAAAAAGGAACATCTTAACTGATATCACTAATAATTTAGATATTTTATTGATATTAATCACACCGCACATAAGTATATTTAAAATTTTGTATATCATATATTGTTATTAGGTGTCCATAGGACATTTAGAAAAAAACAGCAAAAAAAAAAAAATTGCTAAATATCAAAAAGTACAGTTCTTATTTGTGTGTGTGATTCAGTTACACATATACACATATTATTTTTGAAATTATTTTCCATTAGAGGTAATTATAAGATATTAACTATAGTTCCCTGTGCTATACAGTAAACCTTTGTTTCTTGTCATATATATATATTTTTAAATTAGGAATCTAGCATTATAGGATTATACATTGTGATTTTAAATGCCATTTGTTATTTTAATTTTATTTTTCACAGAGTTTTATGGTCTATTGCCACACACCAACCCATATCTTCCATAGGTATACATCTCACCCCCACCCCAAACCTCCCTCTGGTCTCCCTCCCCATCCCACCCCTTCAAGTCCTCACAGAGCCCGTTTGAGATCCCCTAGTCTCACAGCATATTCCCCTCCCTCACTCCAATGTCCGTAAGACTGTTCTCTATGTCCACTTCTTCCTTGCTGCTCTGCATATTCATTTATCAGCTCCATCTTTCTAAATTCCATATATATGTGTCAGTATACAATATTTGTCTTTCTCTGTCTGACATACTTCACTCCATATAATAGTTTCTAGGTTGATCCACCTCATTAAAACTGATTCAGATGCATTTCTTTTTATAGCTGAGTAATATTCCCTTGTATATATGTACCACAACTTCTTTATCCATTCATCCATTGATGGTCATCTAGGTCGCTTCCATGTTCTAGCTATTTGTAAATAGTGCTGCAATGAGCAATGGGATTCATCTGTCTCTTTCCATTTTGATTTCCTCAAGGTATATGCCTAGCAGTGAGATTGCTGGGTCATATTATAATTCTATTCCTAGTTTTTTGAGGGATCTCCATATTGTCTTCCATAGTGGCTGTATCAGTTTACATTGCCACCAACAGTGCAAGAGGGTTCCTTTTTCTGCACACCCTCTCCAGCATTTACTGTTTGTAGACTTTTTGATGATGACCACTCTGACTGGTTTGAGGTGATTTCTCATTGTAGTTTTGATTTGCATTTCTCTAATGATGAGTGATTTAATATAATTACTCATTTCAGGAAAGCCAAGTGGGATTGACTTTATGATCTTTGTTTTCTCTTTGGTCAGAATAGGTCATGGTTAATTAATATCTGAGAAGATATTTTCAATAAAAATATTAGATTGTATTCAAATTTTGGCCTACTGTAAAGTAAGGAGGAAATGCTATCACAGTGTCTCTCCAGTGCTTCAGTATCTCTATATAACTGTATTTCATATCATGGTCATTATGATGAAATCACATTTAAAATGGATTCAACAGTTGAGAAAACAAAATGTATAGGAAATAATATTGTTGAAAGTAAAAATAGTTTCTTAATAGAAAGTAGTATTCCAGGTACAAAAAAATGAATAAAACATAGAGAAAGTTTAATTTATTCTTTAAGTATGTTTTTAAAAGCACAGATAAAAATTAAAATAAAATAATGTTTATGTGAGTCTATATATTTAAAGAGATAATATACAAACAATTCTGAGACTCATAATATGAAAACCATTTAGTCCTAAGTGTTAGATGGGAAGTGTACGAAATGTATGAAATAGCAAAATAAGGTAATAGCAGAATAAGATATTTGTAGTTTCAAATACATTGGTTCTCTGCAGAAGTGTGAGGTTAGGTAAGCTTCATTACTTCTCTTAGCTTTCTCTTAGGTAAGTTGGGGCACTAGTAATAGAGATGGATGTGAAAAATAGGTGCTTATGTGTGTGAAATGCTGAGCCTTCTGCACAATTATAAAAGTTGTTAAAATTATCATTATTCCTGTACAGTATATAGGAGAAATCCACCTTTAACAACATAGCACTGCTGGATTACATTTTGATAATTTATATCAGGTAGTAAAAAGTATTTTGGCCAAACAACTCCATCTGAAGCAATTATTAAGTTACAGTTAATAAGGCTTCCCTGGTGGTCCAGTCAGTAAAGACACCACCTTGCAGTGCAAGGGGCGCCAGTTCCATCTCTGGCCTGGGAAGATCCCACTTGCTGAGGAATGGCTGGACCGATGTGTCCAATTACTGAGCTGGAGCTCTGGAGCACACGTGCCTAGAGCCGATGCTCTGAGACAACAGAGGCCACTGCGATGGGAGGCCCACAGAGGCCAAAGAACAAAGATGGATGAAAATAGATAAATGAAAAGACCAATAGAAGTGGACCCCAGCCCCCTCCCTCTCCCACCCATCCCCCCCCTAAAAATATTCTAAAATTTTGGCCTACTGTAAAGTAAGGAGGAAATGCTATCACAGTGTCTCTCCAGTGCTTCAGTATCTCTATATAACTGTATTTCATATCATGGTCATTATGATGAAATCACATTTAAAATGGATTCAACAGTTGAGAAAACAAAATGTATAGGAAATAATATTGTTGAAAGTAAAAATAGTTTCTTAATAGAAAGTAGTATTCCAGGTACAAAAAAATGAATAAAACATAGAGAAAGTTTAATTTATTCTTTAAGTATGTTTTTAAAAGCACAGATAAAAATTAAAATAAAATAATGTTTATGTGAGTCTATATATTTAAAGAGATAATATACAAACAATTCTGAGACTCATAATATGAAAACCATTTAGTCCTAAGTGTTAGATGGGAAGTGTACGAAATGTATGAAATAGCAAAATAAGGTAATAGCAGAATAAGATATTTGTAGTTTCAAATACATTGGTTCTCTGCAGAAGTGTGAGGTTAGGGAAGCTTCATTACTTCTCTTAGCTTTCTCTTAGGTAAGTTGGGGCACTAGTAATAGAGATGGATGTGAAAAATAGGTGCTTATGTGTGTGAAATGCTGAGCCTTCTGCACAATTATAAAAGTTGTTAAAATTATCATTATTCCTGTACAGTATATAGGAGAAATCCACCTTTAACAACATAGCACTGCTGGATTACATTTTGATAATTTATATCAGGTAGTAAAAAGTATTTTGGCCAAACAACTCCATCTGAAGCAATTATTAAGTTACAGTTAATAAGGCTTCCCTGGTGGTCCAGTCAGTAAAGACACCACCTTGCAGTGCAAGGGGCGCCAGTTCCATCTCTGGCCTGGGAAGATCCCACTTGCTGAGGAATGGCTGGACCGATGTGTCCAATTACTGAGCTGGAGCTCTGGAGCACACGTGCCTAGAGCCGATGCTCTGAGACAACAGAGGCCACTGCGATGGGAGGCCCACAGAGGCCAAAGAACAAAGATGGATGAAAATAGATAAATGAAAAGACCAATAGAAGTGGACCCCAGCCCCCTCCCTCTCCCACCCATCCCCCCCATAAAAATATTCTAAAAAGAAAAAAAATTAAAATCAATATAAATACAATTCTTGAACTTGCCAATGGACATGTGAATTGTATATGTTGAGCTTATTCATGTCTAAAGCAGATCGTAATTACAGCTTTGACAAACTTAGGTGTTCTGGAATTTTCCTTTTTCACAACTACCCTAAATACGTATATATTAGAGTATATAAACTATTTTTCAGGCTAAAAATTCAAGATGGGGGTCAGTACTGTCTGGTGCCAACCAAAATATATTTGAATGAAAGAACATAATTTATCTGAAAACTCTTCTGCAACATCTGAGATATATATATTTATCACTGGTCATTTTTAAGATATAATGATGCAGTTAACCCTCTGTACTTTGCCTCAAAGGAATCGTCACAAACATTGTTGTGGATGATAGAGAATCGTTTGTATTTTTTGAAAAATTGCTCTGAGGATCCAGGTTGCAAGAAGGACAACCATATAGAGGACACCATATTTAGAAGTTAATAGAAATGAGAAAGGGCAAAGCATGGTAGAGCTATATAAATAGACCAGAAAGCTCAGGGGGGAAAAGAGAAGGTGAAAACTAAGAAAAGTAGAAACAAATTAGTTAAAATGTGTCAAAATCATACATTATTAAAATGTAATTCTTATATCTAAAAATAAAAAATTCAGATTATTTCTTCTTCAGTGCATATGATCATGATGTCATTTTTTAAAAAGGCAAATCCATGAAAATAGTATGTCTTTTCACTCTAAATTGTAACGACAAACTTGCTTTGTAGAGCCTATGAGGGAAGGGAAGATGACCTGAAAGTGGAGGAGGAATGAGGCAAAACCCTATTGTTTATGAGCAGAGTTCAGTGCCATCCACCAAAATCGAAAAAGGGATCAGCCAGATCTGGTACTATTGACCCCTCTACCTACTTCCATCAAGGGAAGAGAGTTGAAGATAAACAAAGCTATCCAAGCACAAAAAGCAATTTAAGACATCAGTCTGTACCTTTCACCTAATGATTGAGAAGATTGGGATCAAAGAATTTTCCCTACCATGTGCATAAAATGGTTTCTAAGTTGAAGGATTTTCAACAAATCACAAATTTAAGAGGATGGAAATGAACAAAGCACAAATGAATTTGTAGTAGAAACATGAATAATACATCTTTAGATTTATTAGAATAATAGTTTTCCTGTCCTAAAATTGTAGGACACACAAAGGCATAATTTAGATTTTTTTAAATGCACATTTCACTTGTAAATCGAAACAGCTTTGAAAACTTAGGTGTTCTGGAATTTTCCTTTTTCACAACTACCCTAAATACGTATATATTAGAGTATATAAACTATTTTTCAGGCTAAAAATTCAAGATGGGGGTCAGTACTGTCTGGTGCCAACCAAAATATATTTGAATGAAAGAACATAATTTATCTGAAAACTCTTCTGCAACATCTGAGATATATATATTTATCACTGGTCATTTTTAAGATATAATGATGCAGTTAACCCTCTGTACTTTGCCTCAAAGGAATCGTCACAAACATTGTTGTGGATGATAGAGAATCGTTTGTATTTTTTGAAAAATTGCTCTGAGGATCCAGGTTGCAAGAAGGACAACCATATAGAGGACACCATATTTAGAAGTTAATAGAAATGAGAAAGGGCAAAGCATGGTAGAGCTATATAAATAGACCAGAAAGCTCAGGGGGGAAAAGAGAAGGGGAAAACTAAGAAAAGTAGAAACAAATTAGTTAAAATGTGTCAAAATCATACATTATTAAAATGTAATTCTTATATCTAAAAATAAAAAATTCAGATTATTTCTTCTTCAGTGCATATGATCATGATGTCATTTTTTAAAAAGGCAAATCCATGAAAATAGTATGTCTTTTCACTCTAAATTGTAACGACAAACTTGCTTTGTAGAGCCTATGAGGGAAGGGAAGATGACCTGAAAGTGGAGGAGGAATGAGGCAAAACCCTATTGTTTATGAGCAGAGTTCAGTGCCATCCACCAAAATCGAAAAAGGGATCAGCCAGATCTGGTACTATTGACCCCTCTACCTACTTCCATCAAGGGAAGAGAGTTGAAGATAAACAAAGCTATCCAAGCACAAAAAGCAATTTAAGACATCAGTCTGTACCTTTCACCTAATGATTGAGAAGATTGGGATCAAAGAATTTTCCCTACCATGTGCATAAAATGGTTTCTAAGTTGAAGGATTTTCAACAAATCACAAATTTAAGAGGATGGAAATGAACAAAGCACAAATGAATTTGTAGTAGAAACATGAATAATACATCTTTAGATTTATTAGAATAATAGTTTTCCTGTCCTAAAATTGTAGGACACACAAAGGCATAATTTAGATTTTTTTAAATGCACATTTCACTTGTATCACCTGTGCAACAGATTTCTAGTTTTTATTCAGGATGATTAGTAGTTGGTTACAGTTAGAGAATAACATTGATTACATGTACAGTACACTGTCTAGTTGAAAAATGAACATTCAGGTATTTTGGAGAGGGGGGACTTCTGTTGATCTTTCATTTATGTATTTACATCTATCTTTGTTCCCTGGCCTGTGTAGGCCTTCCATCGCAGTGGCCTCTCTCATCACAGAGCACTGGCTCTGGGCACATGCGCTCCAGAGCTCCAGCTCGGTAGTTGGACACATTGGTCTAGCGCCTCCGTGGCACATGGAATCTTCCCAGGCCAGGGATTGAACCGGTGCCCCTTGTACTGCAAGGTGGTGTCCTTACCCACTAGACCACCAGGGAAGCCCCAGGTGTTTTATTTAGAAAGTCTCAAACACTCCATTCAACTTTTCTATTAGTCTGGGTGAATTTTCTAAGTATTTTATCCATGTAGAGATCAAGATTAGTTGTAGGGTTGGGGGGGTGGGCTTCATTTGTATAAATATAATTTCAACTCTAAAAGGAACAGATACCTTTTAAAATCACTTCAACAGAAGTAATTTGTATCCTTAGGTCAAAACTGTGTCTAGTCTTGCTCACACTAGATTGAGTAAATTGCTTTTCACTTTATCTGTGTCTGTAATTTGATTATCATTAAATGAACCAGAAAAGAAATTTGCTTCAACAGTGAAAACCTACAGGCTAGTGTGTCAGTCTTTTAACAAGATTTATATATATATATATATGTGTGTGTGTGTGTGTGTGTGTGTGTGTGTGTGTGTATGTATATATACATATATATATTTACATATGTATGTTTATGAACACATATACAGAAAAAGAAAAATATATAATAAAAAGCAAAATAAAAAAATTCATGATATAGCTTCAGGCTACAAACTGAAAATTGGAGAAGAAGATGCAATAAAGCCTAATGCCTAAAACATCTAAAAAGTTGTATAATATTGTAAAAATACGCACCTGGCCAAACTCTGGAAAAGACTTTGGAAAAGTATTGGAATTTTCCCATTGGCACCAGAATGGGTAGCCTTAGCTCCCTCATCTTCGGTGTTCAGGCGTCTTCCCCCAGAGGAATGAGAGAGCAAATGGTGATCTTTTCAGTAGGAGTTGTCACAACAGTTGTAATCATCAGCGGCATCCTTCTGTAATCCACGCGCTGGTAGTCTGCTCTTGGCCAGACAGTGGTATCATGTCTTTCGTGTTTTGCTACTCTTGGTACGAGTACAGCTCGGTCTAGTTGAGACATTCAGGTATTTTGGAGGGGACTTCTGTTGATCTTTCATTTATGTATTTACATCTATCTTTGTTCCCTGGCCTGTGTAGGCCTTCCATCGCAGTGGCCTCTCTCATCACAGAGCACTGGCTCTGGGCACATGCGCTCCAGAGCTCCAGCTCGGTAGTTGGACACATTGGTCTAGCGCCTCCGTGGCACATGGAATCTTCCCAGGCCAGGGATTGAACCGGTGCCCCTTGTACTGCAAGGTGGTGTCCTTACCCACTAGACCACCAGGGAAGCCCCAGGTGTTTTATTTAGAAAGTCTCAAACACTCCATTCAACTTTTCTATTAGTCTGGGTGAATTTTCTAAGTATTTTATCCATGTAGAGATCAAGATTAGTGGTAGGGTGGGGGGGGTGGGCTTCATTTGTATAAATATAATTTCAACTCTAAAAGGAACAGATACCTTTTAAAATCACTTCAACAGAAGTAATTTGTATCCTTAGGTCAAAACTGTGTCTAGTCTTGCTCACACTAGATTGAGTAAATTGCTTTTCACTTTATCTGTGTCTGTAATTTGATTATCATTAAATGAACCAGAAAAGAAATTTGCTTCAACAGTGAAAACCTACAGGCTAGTGTGTCAGTCTTTTAACAAGATTTATATATATATATATGTGTGTGTGTGTGTGTGTGTGTGTGTGTGTGTGTGTATGTATATATACATATATATATTTACATATGTATGTTTATGAACACATATACAGAAAAAGAAAAATATATAATAAAAAGCAAAATAAAAAAATTCATGATATAGCTTCAGGCTACAAACTGAAAATTGGAGAAGAAGATGCAATAAAGCCTAATGCCTAAAACATCTAAAAAGTTGTATAATATTGTAAAAATACGCACCTGGCCAAACTCTGGAAAAGACTTTGGAAAAGTATTGGAATTTTCCCATTGGCACCAGAATGGGTAGCCTTAGCTCCCTCATCTTCGGTGTTCAGGGCGTCTTCCCCCAGAGGAATGAGAGAGCAAATGGTGATCTTTTCAGTAGGAGTTGTCACAACAGTTGTAATCATCAGCGGCATCCTTCTGTAATCCACGCGCTGGTAGTCTGCTCTTGGCCAGACAGTGGTATCATGTCTTTCGTGTTTTGCTACTCTTGCCTATTCCTCTGTGCTTATTTCTATTAGATTTTCCCTCTATTTCTTGTAGACATTGTCCCTAGCACATCCACTGTACTGTCAGTCTATTTTTTCAGCATATTCTGAGCCTTTGTGGAAATTGAGAGAAAAAGCATGCCATCTGTTGTGATCACTATGCAGAAACAGAATGGACCCATGCCTAGAATTTGGTTTGAATGTTTAGGTTAATGATAATATACATGCACTGAAAGGAAATGCATATTTTTATTATAACTCACATAGAAATGGACTGAGAGAGTCAGAGCATGAGACAGACTTAGGAATTTTACAGTGATGAGGGCAGGGAGCCAGAGTAAGGGTTCCCTGGGGAGAAGGTGCTGTTGGTTGACCTTCACACAGGTGCCAGAGGAGAAGCACCTAGGACTTCTCAGCTTCCCCAGGTGTAGAGTGGGCGGATAGAGATGGGTGGGATTCAAAGCTATCACCAGTACAGCATCCAAAAACAGACACCCTTTATTACAGTCTGTGGATAAGTGAATTTTTTAAAATCAGCCTCTTCTGGGAAGGCATATTAAAAAATGGCATGCCTTCCTCCAGTACAGTGTGGCTCGCAAAGTTCAGAGTTTGAGTAGTAGCATTGACTGGATTTCACTCCCTAGTTCTCCTGCCTTGGTCATTGACTTTGGGTAGGGCACAGTCTGCAGGACCATTCATTGATGGATGAATCCATCCTTTCATGAATGGCATACTGAAAGAGCACAACATTGAGAGAATGAGGGCCTTGTGGGATGATTACTGAGATTTGAGACACTTCTGTGGGAATTCCCAACATGGTAGTAAATTATTCTTAGTGCATCTTAATAAGAAATGATTGAAGAGGGGGTTGTAGGGAGAGTTCTGGGATGTGGGTTCAAAGACAGGTACACAGATATTGTCATGCATATTGCTAATACTCCTCCAGGCATGGACACTTGCTCACCAGTCTGTGGTCTGTCTCAAGTTGATCTCACTGTAATGACTAGTACTGTGATTTGTCCTGAATAGGCAGAAGATTCCACCCCTACCAGCTGTTACATGGAACATTACAGGACAGAAATTTGTGACTGTTATGGACAGAAACCAGTTAACTCTTTAAAACCCTAACCAGCTGCCATCAGACAGTGGTTTCCGTGTTTGCTCTTGCCTATTTCTTGCTTATTTCTATTAGATTTTCCCTCTATTTCTTGTAGACATTGTCCCTAGCACATCCACTGTACTGTCAGTCTATTTTTTCAGCATATTCTGAGCCTTTGTGGAAATTGAGAGAAAAAGCATGCCATCTGTTGTGATCACTATGCAGAAACAGAATGGACCCATGCCTAGAATTTGGTTTGAATGTTTAGGTTAATGATAATATACATGCACTGAAAGGAAATGCATATTTTTATTATAACTCACATAGAAATGGACTGAGAGAGTCAGAGCATGAGACAGACTTAGGAATTTTACAGTGATGAGGGCAGGGAGCCAGAGTAAGGGTTCCCTGGGGAGAAGGTGCTGTTGGTTGACCTTCACACAGGTGCCAGAGGAGAAGCACCTAGGACTTCTCAGCTTCCCCAGGTGTAGAGTGGGCGGATAGAGATGGGTGGGATTCAAAGCTATCACCAGTACAGCATCCAAAAACAGACACCCTTTATTACAGTCTGTGGATAAGTGAATTTTTTAAAATCAGCCTCTTCTGGGAAGGCATATTAAAAAATGGCATGCCTTCCTCCAGTACAGTGTGGCTCGCAAAGTTCAGAGTTTGAGTAGTAGCATTGACTGGATTTCACTCCCTAGTTCTCCTGCCTTGGTCATTGACTTTGGGTAGGGCACAGTCTGCAGGACCATTCATTGATGGATGAATCCATCCTTTCATGAATGGCATACTGAAAGAGCACAACATTGAGAGAATGAGGGCCTTGTGGGATGATTACTGAGATTTGAGACACTTCTGTGGGAATTCCCAACATGGTAGTAAATTATTCTTAGTGCATCTTAATAAGAAATGATTGAAGAGGGGGTTGTAGGGAGAGTTCTGGGATGTGGGTTCAAAGACAGGTACACAGATATTGTCATGCATATTGCTAATACTCCTCCAGGCATGGACACTTGCTCACCAGTCTGTGGTCTGTCTCAAGTTGATCTCACTGTAATGACTAGTACTGTGATTTGTCCTGAATAGGCAGAAGATTCCACCCCTACCAGCTGTTACATGGAACATTACAGGACAGAAATTTGTGACTGTTATGGACAGAAACCAGTTAACTCTTTAAAACCCTAACCAGCTGCCTTGAATACGAGAGATGGGAAAGACTAATGCCCTTTACAAATGAAGGGCCATCATTGAGGCATCTTACAGCTCAGCTCCCCAGGCAGTCTGTTACCTTAATAGCCCTTCAAAAATTAACAGCTAAAGATCTCAGAGTCCTTTATAGTCTGTTCTGATGGCAAGAAAGAGTTATTTCTCCTTTTGGAAGCATGTTCTTATGACAGACAAACTTATTTGTAAAAGCATGTATGAAGTATTGACCAGTAGCAGGTTTCTTACTGCTCTAAATTGGATTTAAAATGTAAATTAAGGTGATCATCTAGAAAATAAGAAACTCATCATGCATAATTCATCAAACAAACTCATCACTTGCCAGTTGACACGGTTGATAAGGAATCTGCCTTCCAAAGCAGGAGACGCAAGGCATGTGGATTTGATCCCTGGGTCAGGAAGATACCTTTGAGTAGGAAATGGCAGCCCTTTCTGTATTCTTACCTAGAAAACTCCATAGACAGAGGAGCCTGGCGGGCTGCAGTCCATGAGGTCACAAAGAGTCAGACATGACTGAGCACACACAGACTGTTTACTTGAACTTTTAGTAAAAAGGTAAAACTTACATGAAGTATTCTTATCACTGAATGCTAATAATAAATTAAAAACTAAGAGAGGAAACCTAGGGGATAATGGTTATATATTGACATATTTTGTGATAGTGGTTTCCTAGATGCATACTTATTTCTAAACTCATTAAGTTGTGTACCTTAAATATGTATACTTTTTGTATGTTAATCATAAATCTATAGAAATTCTTAGAGCTTTGAAAACTATTTGTTCTTATGATAAAACCTGATGAGAAATTAAGGGATGTGGTACTGGAAAAAAGGCAGCAATCTTTTAAAAATAGAATCCCTTAAAAAATGATCACTCTGCAAGTAAATACAGGGAGACTAACTCAAGTTCCAGGTCTCAGCTAGAAAGCAAAATAGCTCTGATGGCCAATGGGCTTGCATTTCAGGAGTCTCCTAGGATGGCAGCAAACAAAGAAGCAGTTCCTGAATGGGGGCAGGAATGCCTCTGCCACCTGGAGTAAACTAGAAGAAGATGGCAGAACAAGACTCCTCTGAATCCCAAGTGTCTGGGGAGGATTACTGCCAGCATCTAGATGTGTGGTAAATTAGAAGCACATCTTGATGGTAGCAGTTTTCTATGTAGATGGAGCTCTTTAAGGAAAAGATGGGCAATGGACGTTTCTGCTCCTTTGTTTTGCACATAGCCTTGGAGTGATGCTTGCAAGCTTGCTAAGGACTGAGCCTGTGTTTGTAGTCTTCTAGGTCATGTGGCCATAAGGTTTATTGCCTTTTGGAGCTAGAAGTGTTGGGAACCATCCTTGAGAGTTTTGAAAGTTGGGGTGTTAAATGTGGGGTTCACACATTTTGCCTCATGAAGTTGGGAGCGTTTCCTAAATCACATGGTCCTGTTCTGGGATTGGGTTTACAGTAGGAGATGTCTCTGCCTTTCCACAGCCATGTTCTCATTCACCTCATATGTAGGAGGTGCTCGGCTAGTTTCTGGATTTGTTTCTGAGCTAGTTACTCCCTGTGTAGCTTTATATTTAGTGTGTCTCTATTTTCTACTTGAGCAACTTTTTGCCCTGATTTTATTATTTCTTCTACTTGCTTTGATTTGATTCATATCTTTTCTATTTTTTTTAAGATGGAGCGTAGATTAATGATTCGTGATAAATGGGCACAGAAACATAGCTAACACCCTCATATAAAGCATTGGAATGATGTGAATCCAATCCTAAAAAGTGTACGTTTCTCTATCTCTTTGAAATATTTCAAAACAAAGAAAGAAGGTAGACATATTCCCAGTATCCTAGGTTCCCTTTTCCTCTTTTATGCCTCCTTTTTATGAGGGAAAAATCATATTTATGTGCAGAATAACTGTATGACCTCTGCAAAATTGTATAGTTTTCTAAACCTGTAATGATACCCATATTTCAATTATATCACTTTAGATATGAATTCAGTGCTATAAATATATTTAACCCTGAAAATTATTTCTCAGGATAGATGGACCAAGTTTATCCTACTTAAAGATTATTTATAAAGTTCTTAGATATATCTTGACAATTTCTTAGACATTGTCCTTAGAGCCTTATGTTATTCATTTACTCTAAATTTTGCTAGTGTTGAACTCAGTAATATCTTGAAATTATCAAACAGCAGCAATCATGGTTTTTTGTGTGTGTATGTAGAAAATTAATGGATATGTAGATAATAACAAGTCCCTTTTTTGTAATGCTTTTATGAAGATATACTTAAAAATGTAAGAAAAAAAAGAGGTGCAAACAAAACCCTGGAAACAAAACAACAACAAAACATGATGCAACTTGGGAATAGTGTCACCCAATAGATGGCACTCTAATCTTTATAAGACATTACCCAGGGCTTCCCTGGTGGTCCAGTGCAAAGGGCACTGGTTCGATCCCTGGCCTGGGAAGATCCCACGTGCTTCGGAGCGCTGGACGATGTGTCCAATTACGAGTCAGAGCTCTGGGCGCAAGCACCCAGAGCCGGTGCTCTCAGTGAGAGGGCCACTGCGAGCCATGTTCTCATTCACCTCATATGTAGGAGGTGCTCGGCTAGTTTCTGGATTTGTTTCTGAGCTAGTTACTCCCTGTGTAGCTTTATATTTAGTGTGTCTCTATTTTCTACTTGAGCAACTTTTTGCCCTGATTTTATTATTTCTTCTACTTGCTTTGATTTGATTCATATCTTTTCTATTTTTTTTAAGATGGAGCGTAGATTAATGATTCGTGATAAATGGGCACAGAAACATAGCTAACACCCTCATATAAAGCATTGGAATGATGTGAATCCAATCCTAAAAAGTGTACGTTTCTCTATCTCTTTGAAATATTTCAAAACAAAGAAAGAAGGTAGACATATTCCCAGTATCCTGGGTTTCCCCTTTTCCTCTTTTATGCCTCCTTTTTATGAGGGAAAAATCATATTTATGTGCAGAATAACTGTATGACCTCTGCAAAATTGTATAGTTTTCTAAACCTGTAATGATACCCATATTTCAATTATATCACTTTAGATATGAATTCAGTGCTATAAATATATTTAACCCTGAAAATTATTTCTCAGGATAGATGGACCAAGTTTATCCTACTTAAAGATTATTTATAAAGTTCTTAGATATATCTTGACAATTTCTTAGACATTGTCCTTAGAGCCTTATGTTATTCATTTACTCTAAATTTTGCTAGTGTTGAACTCAGTAATATCTTGAAATTATCAAACAGCAGCAATCATGGTTTTTTGTGTGTGTATGTAGAAAATTAATGGATATGTAGATAATAACAAGTCCCTTTTTTGTAATGCTTTTATGAAGATATACTTAAAAATGTAAGAAAAAAAAGAGGTGCAAACAAAACCCTGGAAACAAAACAACAACAAAACATGATGCAACTTGGGAATAGTGTCACCCAATAGATGGCACTCTAATCTTTATAAGACATTACCCAGGGCTTCCCTGGTGGTCCAGTGCAAAGGGCACTGGTTCGATCCCTGGCCTGGGAAGATCCCACGTGCCGCGGAGCGGCTGGACCGATGTGTCCAATTACCGAGTCAGAGCTCTGGAGCGCAAGCACCCAGAGCCGGTGCTCTGCAGTGAGAGGGGCCACTGCGATGGGGGGCCCATAGGCCAAAGAACAAAGATGGATGAAAATAGATAAATGAAAGACCAATAGAAGTGGCCCACCGCCCCCCCTCCCTCCCCAACCCATAGCCCCCCCCCCCAAAAAAGACATTACCCAGTGTGATGAAGATAATCTGATGTCAAAACTCTAGTTTCTCTGTTAAAAATTATAGTTAAACAAAACAAGTACTTTTGTTTTTTTGAAACCAGAACATTATCTTTAGAAAATGCAAAAGAATGAGCTGTTCCTCATAAGTCCTGTGAAAAAAGTGAAAGCATTAGTTGCTCATTTGTGCCCAACTCTTTGTGACCCCATGAACTGTAGCCCACCAGGATCCTCTGTCCATGGAATTCTCCAAACATTCTCCATTCCCTTATCCAGGGGATTATTCTTATCCAGGGATGGAATCCATGTCTTTCCACATTACAGACAGATTGTTTACTGTCTGAATCACCAGGCCCAATAAGTCCCTATTTTGTCCTACTTAATAAATCCTCACTGTGTCCTATTTAAGGCAATCATGAATTTAATCTGTAGAATTAGAGTTATTATAAATAAATCAGTCAGGTTTAAAATATATAGTTTCAAGGACCATAGTTCTTATATCAAAGAAGATATTTATGTTTCTGAAAAGCAGAATGGAAAATCTAAATCTGAGTAAATTGTACACTGCTATTAGAAAAATTATGTTTGTGTACATATTAAAATGTTAAGAAAATGTATAAATATGAGGATATCTGAAAAAGGCACAGAATATTTTTTGTTTTCACTATATTTTTTATTTGGAATGTTGAGTTTATTTGGAAAGGGATGGTTTATTTCTTTGCAAAAGATATATATAGTGTTTGAAATATGTTTGTGTCATATGATGTTATAATGCATACTGAATCTGGCTCAGACATGAGTATTAGTTGGGATTATTAGGAAAATTCACAAAAAATACTCTACTTCAGTTTTTTTTTTTTTTAAGTCAGGGCTTCAACTTAAGTCACCTTATTGACCTAAATATATAAATGTGAATTGAAATTTCTGTATCACATTAAGATATAATCTAAAACTTAAATCAGTGATAGAAAATACTAAGATTACATTTACATTCAATCAATTTTCCAAAATATTATTGAGTGTGTACTATTTGGAGTTAGACTTCTTTCAATTCATTAAAACCAACCAAAGAAGGAATTATTGTTATAATTCTAACAAACTTTACATCCCCCCTCCCTACCTCAGACTTCACCATTCAAAGATCTATTTATAATCACTGACTTTTTGCCACTTCTTATGATTTTCCAGATAAGCACTAGTCTGAAATCAAAATTCATTTTTTAACTTCATTTTAAAATTTTATGATAGTTACTCAGAGTGACAATAGAGTGTGACTTTCAGCATCAGATATTTGTAGGAAAGCTCAGGGAATTGTAAGAGCAGAGTGATCCTGTGTTCTTACATTTATAATTACACCACTCAAAAGTATTACTACACCTTTCAGAAAGCAAAGAAACACAGAAGTATTTGTAGTTAATGCCTCATATAATTCAACTGAAAGCTATAAAAGGCGGTTTTATTTTAATCAAATAAGAATCTGAATGAAGACCACAAGATGTTTAAAAATAAAGAACATAGTAAACCATAATTATTAGTCCTTGTAATACAAATGCAGTTAAAGCTAAAAAGATGATCACGATCCTTGGAAAATGTGATAAAAGTACTAAATAGGACTCCATAAAAGCAATCATTGCATGGTGTTGACTGCATAATTTCTCAGTCTCAAGACTTCTTCCCAGTTGGTGAGCATTTTTTGTTTCCTTTATCCTCCAGCACCTTCACTTGGACAATCCTACCCTGAATAAGACTGCTTCTATGCAGACAAAACCTGAGGAATACTATTTTTTTACATTAGAGCATGATAAGAAGGATGATAATTTTGCTAAGAAATAACAGTGCTCACACCCATAAATGTCATAATTTTATGAAATATTTTCTATCATTCACATGATCTACTTGTGAATCTCATAATTCACAGTATTTCAAGGTTATATAAATTATACTGAATTTTAATTCAGTATATATTTAAAATATTAAAGTTATGCATGTCAAAATTATAATCAATAATGAAGTCAATATTTTATCTTACAATTATTAATGTATATTTTTACAAACGTTGCCCCTAAGGTCTGATTCTGTTAATTGCATGTGAAAAGTAGTTTCTATACATCAGTCTTTTCAGATTACATAGTGTGTTAGAAACATTGTTTTTAATAAAATAGCATTGTTTCACTTAAAACTGTTAAAGAAAAGAGGAATACCTCAGACTTCACCATTCAAAGATCTATTTATAATCACTGACTTTTTGCCACTTCTTATGATTTTCCAGATAAGCACTAGTCTGAAATCAAAATTCATTTTTTAACTTCATTTTAAAATTTTATGATAGTTACTCAGAGTGACAATAGAGTGTGACTTTCAGCATCAGATATTTGTAGGAAAGCTCAGGGAATTGTAAGAGCAGAGTGATCCTGTGTTCTTACATTTATAATTACACCACTCAAAAGTATTACTACACCTTTCAGAAAGCAAAGAAACACAGAAGTATTTGTAGTTAATGCCTCATATAATTCAACTGAAAGCTATAAAAGGCGGTTTTATTTTAATCAAATAAGAATCTGAATGAAGACCACAAGATGTTTAAAAATAAAGAACATAGTAAACCATAATTATTAGTCCTTGTAATACAAATGCAGTTAAAGCTAAAAAGATGATCACGATCCTTGGAAAATGTGATAAAAGTACTAAATAGGACTCCATAAAAGCAATCATTGCATGGTGTTGACTGCATAATTTCTCAGTCTCAAGACTTCTTCCCAGTTGGTGAGCATTTTTTGTTTCCTTTATCCTCCAGCACCTTCACTTGGACAATCCTACCCTGAATAAGACTGCTTCTATGCAGACAAAACCTGAGGAATACTATTTTTTTACATTAGAGCATGATAAGAAGGATGATAATTTTGCTAAGAAATAACAGTGCTCACACCCATAAATGTCATAATTTTATGAAATATTTTCTATCATTCACATGATCTACTTGTGAATCTCATAATTCACAGTATTTCAAGGTTATATAAATTATACTGAATTTTAATTCAGTATATATTTAAAATATTAAAGTTATGCATGTCAAAATTATAATCAATAATGAAGTCAATATTTTATCTTACAATTATTAATGTATATTTTTACAAACGTTGCCCCTAAGGTCTGATTCTGTTAATTGCATGTGAAAAGTAGTTTCTATACATCAGTCTTTTTCAGATTACATAGTGTGTTAGAAACATTGTTTTTAATAAAATAGCATTGTTTCACTTAAAACTGTTAAAGAAAAAAAGAGGAATATTTGTTATTGTAATCATAATGATTGAGAGCACATTAAAGGATTTCAGTTTTGTGAGTGGAAAGACACACTATTAAAAATATTCCTTTAAAGATAAGATTTAAAATGTCAACTGCCACCAAGCTAGTTCTTAGTATTCCAGAACAGGTGTAAAGTAGTGAACATTTTAATTCTAACATTTAGTGCATAGTCTGCAAAGGGGATGATAGGTACAAGTATTTCACTTAAAAATCAAATAGAACTTTATTTTTAGATGTCTGAAATGCTTCTTGTGCCTATTCACAAAGCAACCCATATAATCAACTTCAGGACTTAATAATATTGTTCAAGTGAATAGGAATATACGAAGCAAGGCTTAAGAAAGCCAAGTAAATGTAATAGAACACTTTGCTTTGGCAATTGAACAGGTAATTATTATTTCTCAAGATGCCATAGTCCAGCAATTAAAAATTAAAAAAAATAATTTTAGAAATCCTAATTAAAACAAATTAGTGGTTCTACTACAAAGAATTGCCAAAAATATTTTTCTGGAACAAGTGTGTGGTATTATCCTGGGTGTTGCATTAAAGTTAGGATAACTTTTCTCCATGATTTAGCTGAACTTGTAATAGCTTAGAAAAGCATTAATATATAATTTGAGAATACTTTGGAAATATTTTATACTGTTAGTATAATATTTGTCATTTTTAAACATCCACAATGTGTTCTGGAACCCATGCATAAAAATTGCATATGTAAGTCAATATACTACAGAAATATTAATATGATTGTAATAAAATATCATTCAGTAACAGTGTATTCTTTACTCATCTGTATTCTACTTAAAAAACAATGTAGATATTTATTGGTAAAAAATCTAATATAATAAGATTCTATACATATTTTCACTGGGGTAAATTTTACATACAGTAAAATGAACAAATCTTAAGTGTGCTAGTCAATTGGATTTTCAGAAAAAGTACAAAAACTTATCAAAAGTAATGAATAATTATCTTACAATTATTAATGTATATTTTTACAAACGTTGCCCCTAAGGTCTGATTCTGTTAATTGCATGTGAAAAGTAGTTTCTATACATCAGTCTTTTTCAGATTACATAGTGTGTTAGAAACATTGTTTTTAATAAAATAGCATTGTTTCACTTAAAACTGTTAAAGAAAAAAAGAGGAATATTTGTTATTGTAATCATAATGATTGAGAGCACATTAAAGGATTTCAGTTTTGTGAGTGGAAAGACACACTATTAAAAATATTCCTTTAAAGATAAGATTTAAAATGTCAACTGCCACCAAGCTAGTTCTTAGTATTCCAGAACAGGTGTAAAGTAGTGAACATTTTAATTCTAACATTTAGTGCATAGTCTGCAAAGGGGATGATAGGTACAAGTATTTCACTTAAAAATCAAATAGAACTTTATTTTTAGATGTCTGAAATGCTTCTTGTGCCTATTCACAAAGCAACCCATATAATCAACTTCAGGACTTAATAATATTGTTCAAGTGAATAGGAATATACGAAGCAAGGCTTAAGAAAGCCAAGTAAATGTAATAGAACACTTTGCTTTGGCAATTGAACAGGTAATTATTATTTCTCAAGATGCCATAGTCCAGCAATTTAAAATTAAAAAATAATTTTAGAAATCCTAATTAAAAAAAATTAGTGGTTCTACTACAAAGAATTGCCAAAAATATTTTTCTGGAACAAGTGTGTGGTATTATCCTGGGTGTTGCATTAAAGTTAGGATAACTTTTCTCCATGATTTAGCTGAACTTGTAATAGCTTAGAAAAGCATTAATATATAATTTGAGAATACTTTGGAAATATTTTATACTGTTAGTATAATATTTGTCATTTTTAAACATCCACAATGTGTTCTGGAACCCATGCATAAAAATTGCATATGTAAGTCAATATACTACAGAAATATTAATATGATTGTAATAAAATATCATTCAGTAACAGTGTATTCTTTACTCATCTGTATTCTACTTAAAAAACAATGTAGATATTTATTGGTAAAAAATCTAATATAATAAGATTCTATACATATTTTCACTGGGGTAAATTTTACATACAGTAAAATGAACAAATCTTAAGTGTGCTAGTCAATTGGATTTTCAGAATGTACAGACTTTAAAATGAACACACCTACCAAGAAGTACAAACTTCTATTCTAAAAGTAGTAGTGGTAAAGAACCCACCTGCCAATGCAGGAGAGGTAAGAAATGCAGGTTTGATCCCTGGGTCAAGCAGATACCCTGGAGAAGGGCATGGCAATTCAATCTAGTATTCTTGCCTGTAGAATCCCATGGACAATGAAGCCTGACAGGCTGTAGTCCATAGGGTTGCACAGAGTTGGACAAGACTGAAGCAATGAAGCAGGCATGCATACATTATCCTAGAAGATACCCTGTAGTCTTCCCAGTCAAAATCCTACTCAGAAAACACTCATACTTTTCTTTCTTTCACCCTCAATTAGTTTGGTTTATTCTATAAATCCCCATAAATATAATAATACAATTTCTTCAATTTTTAAAATTTTGCTTCTTTCTTTCAGCATAATGTTTCACAGATTTATTCATGATGTATGCATCAAGATTTCATTGTTTTTATACTAAGTAGCATTCATACATATGAAGTTGCCACATTTTTATCATGGACATTTTAATTGTGGTTTGTCTATTATGAATAAGCCTACTGTGTACATACATGCAGGGTTTTTTCTTTGTTTTTTGTTTTTAGAAAATAAACTCATTTCCTTATCAACCAATTTGAGTATTCCCTGATCCACAGTGGTACTTTGGGGATGAAAATGGCAGTCCACTCCGGTCTTCTTGCCTGGAAAATCCCATGGACCAAGGAGCCTGGTAGGTTACAGTCCATAGGGTGGCAAAAGTGTTGGACACAGCT
Source organism: Tragulus kanchil (assembly GCA_022376925.1). NCBI lineage: Eukaryota > Metazoa > Chordata > Mammalia > Artiodactyla > Tragulidae > Tragulus > Tragulus kanchil. The sequence continues at coordinate 16,107,227 of JAIOJX010000025.1, forward strand.
TAGTGACTAACAGCAACAACAACTTTCTATGTTAATATGGCCATTCTGGATTTGCTATGATTAGCTTTGGAGTGGTATATCCTTTTTCCATCTTAGTACTGTAATTTTTAAAAAAATTTTGACTTCTTTTTTTGTTTTATTTATTTATTTATTTATTTTCATTCATCTTTATTCTTTGGCTTGTGTGGGCCTCCCATTGCAGCGACCTCTCTCATTGCAGAGCACCCACTCTGGACACATGTGCTTCAGAGCACTGGCTCTTAATTGGACACACCAGTTCAGCTGCTCTGTGGCACATGGGATCTTCCCTGCCCAGGGATGGAAGCCTCAGAATGTACAGACTTTAAAATGAACACACCTACCAAGAAGTACAAACTTCTATTCTAAAAGTAGTAGTGGTAAAGAACCCACCTGCCAATGCAGGAGAGGTAAGAAATGCAGGTTTGATCCCTGGGTCAAGCAGATACCCTGGAGAAGGGCATGGCAATTCAATCTAGTATTCTTGCCTGTAGAATCCCATGGACAATGAAGCCTGACAGGCTGTAGTCCATAGGGTTGCACAGAGTTGGACAAGACTGAAGCAATGAAGCAGGCATGCATACATTATCCTAGAAGATACCCTGTAGTCTTCCCAGTCAAAATCCTACTCAGAAAACACTCATACTTTTCTTTCTTTCACCCTCAATTAGTTTGGTTTATTCTATAAATCCCCATAAATATAATAATACAATTTCTTCAATTTTAAAATTTTGCTTCTTTCTTTCAGCATAATGTTTCACAGATTTATTCATGATGTATGCATCAAGATTTCATTGTTTTTATACTAAGTAGCATTCATACATATGAAGTTGCCACATTTTTATCATGGACATTTTAATTGTGGTTTGTCTATTATGAATAAGCCTACTGTGTACATACATGCAGGGTTTTTTCTTTGTTTTTTGTTTTTAGAAAATAAACTCATTTCCTTATCAACCAATTTGAGTATTCCCTGATCCACAGTGGTACTTTGGGGATGAAAATGGCAGTCCACTCCGGTCTTCTTGCCTGGAAAATCCCATGGACCAAGGAGCCTGGTAGGTTACAGTCCATAGGGTGGCAAAAGTGTTGGACACAGCTTAGTGACTAACAGCAACAACAACTTTCTATGTTAATATGGCCATTCTGGATTTGCTATGATTAGCTTTGGAGTGGTATATCCTTTTTCCATCTTAGTACTGTAATTTTTAAAAAAATTTTGACTTCTTTTTTTGTTTTATTTATTTATTTATTTATTTTCATTCATCTTTATTCTTTGGCTTGTGTGGGCCTCCCATTGCAGCGACCTCTCTCATTGCAGAGCACCCACTCTGGACACATGTGCTTCAGAGCACTGGCTCTTAATTGGACACACCAGTTCAGCTGCTCTGTGGCACATGGGATCTTCCCTGCCCAGGGATGGAACCGGTGCCCCTTGCACTGCAAGGTGGACTCTTTACCCACTGGGTCACCAGGGAAGCCCCAGGTTTTGTTTTTTCTTTCTGTAATGTTACAGAGCATCTCTTATAATCAACAGATTTACTCTTCCCCTTTTATGTAGTCTTACAAGCTGTTCCTTTTAACTGTGATGTCACTCAGTTTAACATAATTTATATAGTTTGGATTTGATCTACTGTCAAACTTTTTCTTTTCTATTTGAATCTTTGGTTTTTAGTTCCTTTTATTCCTTCTATTTCTTACATATTCTGGATTAATCTAGTATTTCTTGGTGTCGTATTTAATATGCATATTTTGATTTTTCAGCCAAAGATATGTGTGTGTGCATGTACATGTATTTAGGTTTTAAGTATGCATCTTTAGCTTGACACCATCTTTCATGAAAAAATTTATATTATTCCATGTAGAAAGTAAGATCATCACAGCAATACACAGTTGCCCATGGGAGGTTAAGGCTGCCAACCCTTCAATAGTCAAATATCAACTTATAACTTCAGAGTTGGTCCTTCCTTTCTGCAGTTCTACACACACAGGTTCAACTAGCTGCAGATCATGTAGTGCTGTGGGGTTTATTGAAATAAGTCTGGGTGAAAGTGGACCTGCACAGTTCAAATCCACATCGTTTGATGATCAAGTGTGTTTTATTTACTGTTTTTGAGTCTTGATAGATCCATCTGATGTTGTGAACTTCTTTGCTCATGAAACAGTATAATGATTGGTGAAATTCTCTAAATGTGTGATGGAATTCTCTGGTGAGACCATCTGGTTCGGGACTTTGTTTGGTTGAGAGATTTTAATTACTGATTCATTCTCCTCACTTGCTTTCATCTGTTCATTTTTTCTATTCCTTCCTGATAGACGCTTGGCAGTTGGCAGCTAATATAATTCTAGGAATTTATCCATTCCTTCTAGCTTAAGCAATTTTTGGTGTTAATAATAGTCCCTTATGATCCTCTCTCATTGCAGAGCACCCACTCTGGACACATGCTTCAGAGCACTGGCTCTTAATTGGACACACCAGTTCAGCTGCTCTGTGGCACATGGGATCTTCCCTGCCCAGGGATGGAACCGGTGCCCCTTGCACTGCAAGGTGGACTCTTTACCCACTGGGTCACCAGGGAAGCCCCAGGTTTTGTTTTTTCTTTCTGTAATGTTACAGAGCATCTCTTATAATCAACAGATTTACTCTTCCCCTTTTATGTAGTCTTACAAGCTGTTCCTTTTAACTGTGATGTCACTCAGTTTAACATAATTTATATAGTTTGGATTTGATCTACTGTCAAACTTTTTCTTTTCTATTTGAATCTTTGGTTTTTAGTTCCTTTTATTCCTTCTATTTCTTACATATTCTGGATTAATCTAGTATTTCTTGGTGTCGTATTTAATATGCATATTTTGATTTTTCAGCCAAAGATATGTGTGTGTGCATGTACATGTATTTAGGTTTTAAGTATGCATCTTTAGCTTGACACCATCTTTCATGAAAAAATTTATATTATTCCATGTAGAAAGTAAGATCATCACAGCAATACACAGTTGCCCATGGGAGGTTAAGGCTGCCAACCCTTCAATAGTCAAATATCAACTTATAACTTCAGAGTTGGTCCTTCCTTTCTGCAGTTCTACACACACAGGTTCAACTAGCTGCAGATCATGTAGTGCTGTGGGGTTTATTGAAATAAGTCTGGGTGAAAGTGGACCTGCACAGTTCAAATCCACATCGTTTGATGATCAAGTGTGTTTTTATTTACTGTTTTTGAGTCTTGATAGATCCATCTGATGTTGTGAACTTCTTTGCTCATGAAACAGTATAATGATTGGTGAAATTCTCTAAATGTGTGATGGAATTCTCTGGTGAGACCATCTGGTTCGGGACTTTGTTTGGTTGAGAGATTTTAATTACTGATTCATTCTCCTCACTTGCTTTCATCTGTTCATTTTTTCTATTCCTTCCTGATAGACGCTTGGCAGTTGGCAGCTAATATAATTCTAGGAATTTATCCATTCCTTCTAGCTTAAGCAATTTTTGGTGTTAATAATAGTCCCTTATGATCCTTTATATTTCTGTGGTATCAATTGTAATATCTTTTGTTTCTGATCTTAGTTATTTGGATCCTCTCCTTTTTTTCCTGTAGTCTTGCTAAAGGTTTGCCAACTTTGTCAATCTTTTAAAAAAAAAAAAACAGCTCAAGGTTTTATTAATGTTTTATTGTTTTCCTAGCTTCTATTTCATTTATTTCTGCTCTGGTCTTTGATATTGCCTGCCTTCTGTTAAATGTGGGCATAGTATATTCCCTTCTTTCTCTAGTTATTTGTAATGTAAATCTGACCTGTGTATTTTATATATTTCTTTTTACTTTTCTTTTCCAATCTGGATTCCTTTTATTTCTTTTTCTTCTCTTATTGCTGTAGTTAGAAATTCCAGGACTATGTTGAATACTGTTGGTGAAAGTTGGATATCCCTGTCTTGTTCCCGATCTTAGAGGGAATGCTTTCAGTTTTTCATCATTGAGAATAATGTTCACTGTGGGCTTCTCATATATGGCTTTCACTATGTTGAAGTAGTGTCCTTCTATGCCCATTTTTTGAAGAGTATTTTTATTATAAATGGGTGCTGGCTTTTCTCAAAGGCTTTTTCTGTGAGATTATCATGTGATTTTTGTGTCTCAATTTGTTGATATGGTATATCACATTGATTTGCAGATATTGAGGAATAATTACATGCCTGGGATGAACCCAACTTTTGATTATGATGTATGAGTTTTTTGATATATTGCTGAATTCTATTTGCTAGAATTTTGTTGGGGATCTTTGCATATAAATTCATCAATGATATTGGCCTATAACTGTCTTTTTTTTGTGTTGTCTTTGACTGGTTTTGCTGTCAGGGTGGTGGTGGTCTCATAGAATGTGTTTGAAAGTGTTCCTTCTTGGGCAATTATTTGGAAAGAGTTGTAAAGGGTAGGTATTAGTTCTTTTAAATGCTTGGTAGAATTCACTTTGTTTGGTTGAGAGATTTTAATTACTGATTCATTCTCCTCACTTGCTTTCATCTGTTCATTTTTTCTATTCCTTCCTGATAGACGCTTGGCAGTTGGCAGCTAATATAATTCTAGGAATTTATCCATTCCTTCTAGCTTAAGCAATTTTTGGTGTTAATAATAGTCCCTTATGATCCTTTATATTTCTGTGGTATCAATTGTAATATCTTTTGTTTCTGATCTTAGTTATTTGGATCCTCTCCTTTTTTTCCTGTAGTCTTGCTAAAGGTTTGCCAACTTTGTCAATCTTTTAAAAAAAAAAAAACAGCTCAAGGTTTTATTAATGTTTTATTGTTTTCCTAGCTTCTATTTCATTTATTTCTGCTCTGGTCTTTGATATTGCCTGCCTTCTGTTAAATGTGGGCATAGTATATTCCCTTCTTTCTCTAGTTATTTGTAATGTAAATCTGACCTGTGTATTTTATATATTTCTTTTTACTTTTCTTTTCCAATCTGGATTCCTTTTATTTCTTTTTCTTCTCTTATTGCTGTAGTTAGAAATTCCAGGACTATGTTGAATACTGTTGGTGAAAGTTGGATATCCCTGTCTTGTTCCCGATCTTAGAGGGAATGCTTTCAGTTTTTCATCATTGAGAATAATGTTCACTGTGGGCTTCTCATATATGGCTTTCACTATGTTGAAGTAGTGTCCTTCTATGCCCATTTTTTGAAGAGTATTTTTATTATAAATGGGTGCTGGCTTTTCTCAAAGGCTTTTTCTGTGAGATTATCATGTGATTTTTGTGTCTCAATTTGTTGATATGGTATATCACATTGATTTGCAGATATTGAGGAATAATTACATGCCTGGGATGAACCCAACTTTTGATTATGATGTATGAGTTTTTTGATATATTGCTGAATTCTATTTGCTAGAATTTTGTTGGGGATCTTTGCATATAAATTCATCAATGATATTGGCCTATAACTGTCTTTTTTTTGTGTTGTCTTTGACTGGTTTTGCTGTCAGGGTGGTGGTGGTCTCATAGAATGTGTTTGAAAGTGTTCCTTCTTGGGCAATTATTTGGAAAGAGTTGTAAAAGGGTAGGTATTAGTTCTTTTTAAATGCTTGGTAGAATTCACTTGTAAAGCCATCTGGCCCTGGGCTTGTATTTTTGGGTAGATTTTTGATCAAAATTTGATTTCTAAGCTTGTGATTGGGTTGTTCATAGTTTCTATTTCTTTCTGATTCAGTCTTGGAAGATTGAACTTCCCTAAGAATCTGTCCATTTCTTCCAAGTTGTCAAGTTTATTGTCATATAGTTGTTCATAATAGTCTCTTAGAATCCTTTGTATTTTTATATTGTCTGTTGTAGCCTCTCCTTTTTCATTTCTGATTTTGTTGATCTGGTTCTTCTCTCTTTTTTTTATTGATGAGTCTGGCTAGTGCTTTGTCAATTTTGTTCATCTTTTCCAAGAACCCACTTTTCCTTTTATTTATCTTTCCCATTGTTTCTTTCATTTCTTTTTCATTTATTTCTGCTTTGATCTTTTTGATTTCTCTTCTTCAGCTAACTTTAGGGTTTTTTTGTTCCCTTTCTCCAACTGTTTTAAACATAGGGTTAGGTTGTCTTTTTGCTGTTTTTCTTGTTTCTTGAGGTAAGATGTATTGCTATAAACTTCTCTCTTAGAACTGCTTTGGCAGTATCCCATAGGTTTTGCACTGTTGTAATTTCATTGTCATTTTCTTCTAGGAATTTTTAAAATTTCTATTTTGTTTGGTAATCTCTTTGGTTTTTAGGTATGTGCTGTTTAATCTCCATATGTTTGTATTTTTAGCAGTTTTTTTGTTTTCGTTGATATGTAGTCTCATAGCATTGTGGTCAGAAAAGATGGCTGATATAATTTCAATTTTCTTGAATTTACTGAGGTTTGATTTGTGGCCCAAGATGTGATCAGTCCTGGAGAATGTTTCACATGCTCCTGAGAAGAAAGTGTATTCTTCTGCTTTTGTGTAGAAGATCCTAAAGATATCCATGAGATCCATCTCTTCTAATGTGTCATTTAAGGCTTGTGTTTCCTTATTAATTTTCTGTTTTGATGATTGTGCATTGGTGTAAGAGGAGTGTCAATGTCTCCTACTATTATTGTGTTATTGTAAATTTCTTCTTTTATCTTTGAAAGTGTGCCTTATGTGTTGGGGTGCTCCTGTGTTGAGTGCATAGATATTTATGATTGTTATGTCTTCCTGTTGGATTGATCCCTTGATCATCATGTAGTGTCCTGCCTTGTCTCTTCTAATCTTCTTTATTTTAAGGTCTATTTTGTCTGATATCAGGATTGCTACTCCAGCTTTCTTTTGACTTCCATTTACATGGGATATCTTTTTCCATTCCCTCACTTTCAGTCTGAATGTCTTTAGGTCTGAAGAGGTTTTCTTGTGGGCAGTGTATATATATATATATAAAGTAATGATTGATACAAATGATCCTAGTGTCATCTTCTTAGATGTTATGATGAGTTTGCTTTGTAGAACTTTTTCTTTTCTTGCATTCGTTGTCTATATAAGTCCCTTTAACACCTTTGTAAAGTTGATTTAATGGGACTAAACTCCCTTAATTTTTGCTTGTCCATAAAGCTTTTGATTTCTCCATGTATTCTGAATGAGATCCTTGAAGGGTAGAGTATTCTTTTATTTTTTAATTGATTTTTTAATTGCTTATATAAGTCAGTTAAATGGAAGACTTTCTCAAACCTCAGTACAATTTTTAATATAGATTGGTTCACTGCAATGTTAAAACCAATGATACTTATTGTATATTTTGTTTTTTTTTCTAAATTTCATGGTATAGCTATTTTCACATTTTTATATACAATAACATGCATTTAGTATTATTCTAGGATCAAATTTAGAAGCTTGTCATATTTGCATATGATATTGATTTTAAACCCCACTGAAGAAAGGGCATCATTTTATACTTGTATAAAATTATTACTGTGTATAATAATTCCTCTAATATAATTTAGTTGTTATTATTGTTCAGTCAGTAAGTCATGTCTGACTCTTTGCAACCCCATGGACTGCAACACACCCGTTTCTCTGTCCTCCTGGGTATTCTTCTGCTTTTGTGTAGAAGATCGATTGATCCATCTCTTCTAATGTGTCATTTAAGGCTTGTGTTTCCTTATTAATTTTCTGTTTTGATGATTGTGCATTGGTGTAAGAGGAGTGTCAATGTCTCCTACTATTATTGTGTTATTGTAAATTTCTTCTTTTATCTTTGAAAGTGTGCCTTATGTGTTGGGGTGCTCCTGTGTTGAGTGCATAGATATTTATGATTGTTATGTCTTCCTGTTGGATTGATCCCTTGATCATCATGTAGTGTCCTGCCTTGTCTCTTCTAATCTTCTTTATTTTAAGGTCTATTTTGTCTGATATCAGGATTGCTACTCCAGCTTTCTTTTGACTTCCATTTACATGGGATATCTTTTTCCATTCCCTCACTTTCAGTCTGAATGTCTTTAGGTCTGAAGAGGTTTTCTTGTGGGCAGTGTATATATATATATATAAAGTAATGATTGATACAAATGATCCTAGTGTCATCTTCTTAGATGTTATGATGAGTTTGCTTTGTAGAACTTTTTCTTTTCTTGCATTCGTTGTCTATATAAGTCCCTTTAACACCTTTGTAAAGTTGATTTAATGGGACTAAACTCCCTTAATTTTTGCTTGTCCATAAAGCTTTTGATTTCTCCATGTATTCTGAATGAGATCCTTGAAGGGTAGAGTATTCTTTTATTTTTTAATTGATTTTTTAATTGCTTATATAAGTCAGTTAAATGGAAGACTTTCTCAAACCTCAGTACAATTTTTAATATAGATTGGTTCACTGCAATGTTAAAACCAATGATACTTATTGTATATTTTGTTTTTTTTTCTAAATTTCATGGTATAGCTATTTTCACATTTTTATATACAATAACATGCATTTAGTATTATTCTAGGATCAAATTTAGAAGCTTGTCATATTTGCATATGATATTGATTTTAAACCCCACTGAAGAAAGGGCATCATTTTATACTTGTATAAAATTATTACTGTTGTATAATAATTCCTCTAATATAATTTAGTTGTTATTATTGTTCAGTCAGTAAGTCATGTCTGACTCTTTGCAACCCCATGGACTGCAACACACCCGTTTCTCTGTCCTTCCTTGTCTCTCAAAGCTTGCTCAAGCTCATGTCCTTTGTGTTGGTCATGCCATCCAACCATCTCATCCTCTGTCACCCGTTTTCCTGCTGCCCTCGATCTTCCTCAGTGTCAGGGTCTTTTTCAGTGAGTTCACTCTTCACATCAGGTAGCCAGTGTATTGAAGCTGCAATCCTTCCAGTGTATATTCAGGAATGATGTCCTTTAGAATTGACTAGTTTGATCTCTTTGCTGTCCAAGGGACTCTCAAGTGTCTTCTCCAGCACCACAGTTCAAAAGCATGAATTCATTGTTTGGTATTTCATATTGCTCTTGTCTTTCACCCATGGGTGATACCCTTGAAGTATGTATTTTCAATCTCTAACATTAGTTTGTTTATATTTTTTATCACTGCTGGTAATTTATTACCTTTTTATAAGTAGCCATTTATTTAACATTATCTTGATTTCAGGGCAACAGGGGAAATATACAGAATCCATTCTTTTTTGAAATAAGAATAAAAAGGATTTTTGAAACAGAAGTGAGTTCATTAGCAGCTATTCAGTTGTGAAAGATGAATCATAAAACGCTGACTAAAAAAAAAAGGCTCCTGAAAGGGTTAGAATACTGACAAAGAAAGAAGGGTTACACTAATGACTGGAGTTTGTTTTTTGTCTTTGGCTTATTTGTTTATTTTGACTGTACTGGGTCTTCATTGCTGCACATGGGCTTTCTCTAGTTGCAGTGAGCAGCGGCTACTCTCTGGTGGTGGTGTGCAGTGACTTACGCTGAGGAAGAGCACAGACTGTAGGTGCAGGGGCTTCAGTAGTTGCAGCTCGAGGCTCTTCAGTATAGGGTTGGTAGTTGTTGTGCACATGTTTAGTTGCTCTATAGAATGTGGGAACTTCCTGAAACAGGGATCAAACCCATGTCTTCTGCATTGACAGATGGATTTTTAATGACTAAGCCATGAATGATGTCCTGTTTATCTTTAAATTCCACACAAGATATAGGTAAGGTCAAAAGACTTTAATAATTTTATTCTCATGTATAGCTAGTATATTTTTAGAGTAAAATTAGATGGTTTATGATACTTCTTTAATAGTTGGTATGCACGTATTTTTTAGATATACATATGTAAAAGCATATATATTTAAAACAGAAACTAATATACCAGATTTTTATTTTCCTTTGTAATGTGAATTTCACATACTAAAGATTCCTGTTGTGTGCTAAATGTACTGTTTTCTCTAAACTTCTGTTCTTCATATATACTTCTATGTCTATTACTAGAACTAACTTACACTGTCCTCCTAGATCATCTGATTATGCTGTCATTGGTTTTCCTTCAAAGTCACACTTTTCTATCTTAATCCTGCTTTCATTTCATTAAGCTCCTTGAATTCCAAATGCCCTGTAACATTGTGATGTGGTCATCACAATTTGTTGGAGCTCAAGAACATTATTTGCAGGGTCAGGGAGATCTATACTGTATTTTAATTCTAAAAAAATGCTTTCAAAATATCTGTCTTCCTGTGTCATTTCACTGTATTTTCTTTTTTTTTTTATAATAGAAATCTTAAAGTGTGAAAAGGTCAATTATATAATACATATAATGAGGAAATTAAACTAGACAGTACAGAAAGTGATTTCCCAGGGAGAGTCAGTTTATGTGTTTCCTGCTCTTTCATTTTAATGTGTGACTCCTGAGGATTCTTGATTCAGATGGTTTGCTTAAACTCAGCCAAACTCCTGAGACAAACACAACCGCGTGTTGCTGATCTCTATTTTTGCATAAAACCTGAAGTACACTTCCTCTAGCCCAGGCTAGGGAATCATTCCTGTTCTTGCCTCTCTTCTGTCTTGTCCCAGGGTGAATTCCCTCTTGTTTCCAAAAAATATTTCCGTCTTCGCCTCCAATTCCTACAGGTCTGTGTGTCTGGGGTTTTATGGCCATGGCAAGTGTAGACTATGCCTGACTAACAGTCAGAGGTATAGGCAATGAGAAGCAGAATAATGAAGCTAAGAGTTCATGGAAAGAAAAGGGAGGTAGATCTTGAGGGGGAAAGAGTGGTACAGACATTGAGGGAAAAAGAAAGAAGAAATAGTTTTCATCAGAATATTTGAAGGTTCAATTCACATACTGATTTTTTTTTCCCATTTCTCCCAGTCATAATACATTTTTCCTTTCTCTAGGCTTACATAGCAATTTCTTTATATCTTTTCTGTGGCATTTACTAAAATCTCAAAGATACTTATTTTCGTGGGCATGTATTATCTCCCTCCCTCAGTTACCACTGCTTAGTAGTATTGATAGGTTTCCATGTTGTGTAGCCATCAAATAAGCTAGAGCACTATTTGACTGATTGATTTCATTTGATCTTTTTCTGGGGAGGACACATGCATACACTTTCTACATCCTTCTCCCAACATTCCATCAGTAAAATCTCAAGTTAAGGTATACGTGTGTTAGTTGCTCAGTCGCTCCTACTCTTTGCCACCCCATGGAGTGCAGCAGGCTCCTCTCCTCATGTATTTCTCCAATACTGGAGTGGAATGCCATTCCTTTCTCCAGGAGATCTTTCCAATCCAGGGATTGAACCTAGGTCTGCTGCACTGGAGGCAGATTTTTTACCAAAGAAGCCACTAGTGAAACCTCAAGTTAAGGTAAAAAGCTTATAATCAGTGATGTATAAAACAGAATAAAATCCAGGGAACAGAACAAGAATGCACTGTAAGATTAAAAAGAAAGTTAAATAACTTGATAAGCAATTACATCCTTTATGGGAAAACATGTCAAGTGCTATGGACTAAATTATACCTTCCTCCTCCATTCTTATGTTAAGGTCCTAATCATACTAGGTGATGGGAGTGGAAAATGGAGCATCTGGAAGTTAATTAAATTGAGATGAAGTCATAAGAGTAGAGTCCTCATGATGAAATTAATGCTCTTCTACTGAGAAACAGGGCTTCCATCGTGGTACGATGATAAAGAATCCTCCTGTCAATGCAGGAGATGTGGTTTAGATCCCTGGGTCAGGAAGATCCCCTGGAGAATGAAATGACAACCCATTCCAGTATTATTCCCTAGAAAATCCCACAGACAGAGGAGTCTGATGGACTAGAGTTGATGGGGGTCGCAAAAGAGTAGGGCATGACTTAGTGACTAGCCACCACCAACAGCTGAGAAGCACTGGAGGGCTTGAACTTTCCCTCTCTCTCTGTTTACCCCTGTGAGGACACAGTGAGTAAGGAGTTTCTGCCAGCCAAGAAAGGAGATCTCATCAGAACCCAACCACCCTGGTACTCTGATCTCAGACTTTCAGGTTCAAGAACTGTGATACTGAATGTCTTTAACCAACCCAGTCTATGATATTTGCTATGAAGCCTAAGAAAACTAAGACAAATTTTGGTACAAAGAGTGCTGTAATAACAAATACCTAAATTTTTTGAAGTGGCTTTGGGACTGAATAATGGGTAAAGGCTGAAAATGGTTTAAAGTATATGCTGGAAATATACATGCTAAGAATGATGTTGTTGAAGCTTCAGACAGAAAAGATGAACGTGCTGAAAACTGAAACAAAGACATTCCTTATTGTAAGTGGCAAAGACCTTGGCTGATCTTTGTTGTTAGTGTTTTGTGGAGGAAATCAGTTGTGAGTGATAAAATTGGATACTTAGTTGATGACATTTCTAAGGCAAAATGTTACAGTGTCAGCATGCTTCCCATTAATTACTTACAGTTATTTACTGAGCATCTTATTATTTTTAATCACTGCATAAAAATGTATTACAAATTTGTGGTGTGTGCTCAGTCACTCAGTCATGTCTGACTTTGCAAACCCATGAACTGTAACCCGATAAGGCTCCTCTGTCCATGGGATTTTCCAGGCAAGAAAACTGGAGTGAGTTGTCATTTCCTTCTCCAGGGATTGCAAATTTAGGACATTAAAAGAGTGTGGACTTACACAATCACATTTCTGTAGGCTAGAAATCCAGGCAGGCTTGCCTATGTTTTCTACTTAAAGTCTCTCAAGAGCAACATCATAGTGTCAGCCATTCTGGACTCTTACCTGGAGCGTCGGGAGGCAATCCTGTATTTAAGGTCATTTGGATCCTTATCGCTGCAGGACTGAAGTACCCATATCTTTTCTGTCCAGTACCCAGGAGTTGCTCTCAGCCTCTAGAGACTGCCCACACTCCTCATACTGGGTTTCTCCATCATTAAACCAGAATCAGCTTATTAAATTCTTCTTGTTCCAATCTCTCCGACTTACCCAACTGTGACCAGCTGTAGAAAGCACACTGATATTTGAAGTGCTAATGTGGTTAAATTAGGACCTTCTGGACAATCTCTTTTGTGAGTAACTTGAATTTAAGTGAATATAACCTTACGTACTTAAAGCCACCTTCAAAACTGTGATACTGAATGTCTTTAACCAACCCAGTCTATGATATTTGCTATGAAGCCTAAGAAAACTAAGACAAATTTTGGTACAAAGAGTGCTGTAATAACAAATACCTAAATTTTTTGAAGTGGCTTTGGGACTGAATAATGGGTAAAGGCTGAAAATGGTTTAAAGTATATGCTGGAAATATACATGCTAAGAATGATGTTGTTGAAGCTTCAGACAGAAAAGATGAACGTGCTGAAAACTGAAACAAAGACATTCCTTATTGTAAGTGGCAAAGACCTTGGCTGATCTTTGTTGTTAGTGTTTTGTGGAGGAAATCAGTTGTGAGTGATAAAATTGGATACTTAGTTGATGACATTTCTAAGGCAAAATGTTACAGTGTCAGCATGCTTCCCATTAATTACTTACAGTTATTTACTGAGCATCTTATTATTTTTAATCACTGCATAAAAATGTATTACAAATTTGTGGTGTGTGCTCAGTCACTCAGTCATGTCTGACTTTGCAAACCCATGAACTGTAACCCGATAAGGCTCCTCTGTCCATGGGATTTTCCAGGCAAGAAAACTGGAGTGAGTTGTCATTTCCTTCTCCAGGGATTGCAAATTTAGGACATTAAAAGAGTGTGGACTTACACAATCACATTTCTGTAGGCTAGAAATCCAGGCAGGCTTGCCTATGTTTTCTACTTAAAGTCTCTCAAGAGCAACATCATAGTGTCAGCCATTCTGGACTCTTACCTGGAGCGTCGGGAGGCAATCCTGTATTTAAGGTCATTTGGATCCTTATCGCTGCAGGACTGAAGTACCCATATCTTTTCTGTCCAGTACCCAGGAGTTGCTCTCAGCCTCTAGAGACTGCCCACACTCCTCATACTGGGTTTCTCCATCATTAAACCAGAATCAGCTTATTAAATTCTTCTTGTTCCAATCTCTCCGACTTACCCAACTGTGACCAGCTGTAGAAAGCACACTGATATTTGAAGTGCTAATGTGGTTAAATTAGGACCTTCTGGACAATCTCTTTTGTGAGTAACTTGAATTTAAGTGAATATAACCTTACGCGTATCTTCAAAAGTCCTAATCATTCTATTTACTGTATCTCATAATACTCACCTTTCCAGGGATTAGGCAAGACACCTTGGAAGGCCATATAAGATTGTGACCGGGCTTCCCTGGTGGTCCAGTGGGTAAAGACACCGCCTTGCAGTGCAAGGGGTTCCGGTTCGATCCCTGGCCTGGGAAAATCCCATGTGCCATGGAGCGGCTGGGCCGATGTGTCCAGTTACCGAGCTGGAGCTCTGGAGTGCATGCGCCCAGAGCCGGTGCTCTGTGACAACAGAGGCCACTGTGATGGGAGACCCAAATGGGCCAAAGAACAAAGATGAATGAAAAATAGATAAATAAAAGACCAGTAGAAGTGGCCTGCCTGCCCCGCACCCTTCCCCAACCCGCTCCCCCGACCACAAAAATAAAAAAAGATTGTGACCACACCAACTCAGTCATTCATGTACTCTGCAAGTACTGTTCTTAATTTTCTGTTTTGTTTTCTAATTACTTTCTCCATTTTATGTTTAAGCAATGAAATTCTCCTAGGTATGTATGCAAATCAGTCAAGTATAACCCGTCAAACTCGTCTAATAATCTCATCTTTGCATGTGGGATTCACTTTGGCTATATTGTAAGATATGAATATAGATACCATGCTTTCTTTCAAATGATGGTGATTAATTCTTAGAGCAATACCACCTATAAACTATATTCTATTTAATGCAGATTTAAAATTCCCCTTTATCCAAAATGTTATAAACCTCTTGATCAAATTTGACACTTGGAGGAAAATTTTCTTCCCATCATAGAGCATCACCTTGGTTTTGTTTACTTTTTTTAAATCTTCAACTATGTTTTTCTACAGAGTATAGTTATCACTATAGACTAAAATACAGATATGTTGTTATTCCCCAACAACATGGAGCAGAATAGAGTTTAGTATAGATTTGTAGTTTCATAACAATAAATACTTACATATAGTGCAAGTTTTACTTTTGGGGTTTATTTTCAAAAATTATAAAATGAATCTGTCAGTAAATCCTACCTCTATTTGTGTACAGACCATTCTAAAGTATCCACTTCAAAACTAATAAAATTACAATTATGGAATGTAATCACAATGCCCACAAAGAAATCATATTTCTGCACAGTAGCAATGAACAATCTAAAAATAAAACTAGGCCAACACTTCTTCAATACCTTTAAAATAATAATGCTGATCCTTGAACAGCATGAGAGTTAGGGATGCTACCCTCTGCACAGTTGAAAATGGTCATGTAAATTTTGACACTTCTAGAACTTAATTACTGATAGCCTACTGTGAACAGGAATCCTTGCTGATAATATAAATAATAAATTAACATATATTTTATGTGTTATATGTGTTATAAACTGTATTTTTATAGTAAATAAGAAAAGAAACTATTAGTAAAGAAATTATAAGAAAGAAAAATATGTATAGTATTGTACTATATTTATCAACATCTTAAGATTATATTGTTTACAAGATGAATTATTTGTCTATAACTGCATCAGTATTTTCTTTCAACATGCTAACCACTATAGACAGTGTACATATTATTAATATTAGACATCAGATGAAAAGATAGTATGAAAAAAAAAATTGTATTAATTACAGGTTTAACAACTCATGCATTGATATTAAAGAAGCAACAGTGCAAGTGAATCTTGATAGCCTCTTATAACAGATATGATTGCTTTATGGTACTTTAACCTATACGCTAATGAAGAAATTGTTTAAATAATTTATGGCATATGATAGTATAGTCATGTTTCATAGTAAGTATTGAACACATCACATTAAAGAATTTACTTATAACAATAGGCTGATGCACGGTTTGTCCAATTAGAAGAGAGGTATACTGTCTGGTGTTAACTCTTCCAAAGCCAAGTTAGTTATAAAACAGTAACAAAGTGAGTTCATTGCTAATTTTATACTAAATATCATTTGTCTGATGACTATTCAGGAATAGGTTATCCACTTCAAAGCAAGTCTTGCACCTGCTAAATACTTAGGTGATATGATTAAGCTTTGTTCATACAGTCCTCACTTCACTGTTAACTAGCTTTACATAGAAAGACACTCACATGCACAGCACATACATTCATTACTTGTACAACATGATGATTGCTTACTGCTCATTAGGTGGATCCTCATAAAGGTCTCCATCGTCGTTGTTGTCTGTGAAAAGGAAGCAGAGGGGCTGGCCTTGCTGTATCGAGGGTGGCAGTAGCAGAAGAGACGGCAGAGGCGGAAGGGAGCCAGGGCAGGCAGGCGCACACAGTGTGTCTTCAGAGAAATTCATTTTTTTCCTCTACAGTTGAAAAGTCATGTAAATTTTGACACTTCTAGAACTTAATTACTGATAGCCTACTGTGAACAGGAATCCTTGCTGATAATATAAATAATAAATTAACATATATTTTATGTGTTATATGTGTTATAAACTGTATTTTTATAGTAAATAAGAAAAGAAACTATTAGTAAAGAAATTATAAGAAAGAAAAATATGTATAGTATTGTACTATATTTATCAACATCTTAAGATTATATTGTTTACAAGATGAATTATTTGTCTATAACTGCATCAGTATTTTCTTTCAACATGCTAACCACTATAGACAGTGTACATATTATTAATATTAGACATCAGATGAAAAGATAGTATGAAAAAGAAAATTGTATTAATTACAGGTTTAACAACTCATGCATTGATATTAAAGAAGCAACAGTGCAAGTGAATCTTGATAGCCTCTTATAACAGATATGATTGCTTTATGGTACTTTAACCTATACGCTAATGAAGAAATTGTTTAAATAATTTATGGCATATGATAGTATAGTCATGTTTCATAGTAAGTATTGAACACATCACATTAAAGAATTTACTTATAACAATAGGCTGATGCACGGTTTGTCCAATTAGAAGAGAGGTATACTGTCTGGTGTTAACTCTTCCAAAGCCAAGTTAGTTATAAAACAGTAACAAAGTGAGTTCATTGCTAATTTTATACTAAATATCATTTGTCTGATGACTATTCAGGAATAGGTTATCCACTTCAAAGCAAGTCTTGCACCTGCTAAATACTTAGGTGATATGATTAAGCTTTGTTCATACAGTCCTCACTTCACTGTTAACTAGCTTTACATAGAAAGACACTCACATGCACAGCACATACATTCATTACTTGTACAACATGATGATTGCTTACTGCTCATTAGGTGGATCCTCATAAAGGTCTCCATCGTCGTTGTTGTCTGTGAAAAGGAAGCAGAGGGGCTGGCCTTGCTGTATCGAGGGTGGCAGTAGCAGAAGAGACGGCAGAGGCGGAAGGGGAGCCAGGGCAGGCAGGCGCACACAGTGTGTCTTCAGAGAAATTCATTGTCGTTTCCGTCTGATATCCTTGTGCCTTCACTTTTCTAAAAATGTTTCTATATGGTATGAATCCTTCTTCCATCATTTGCTTTATTTCAGTACTTGAATTATGGAAGGGTCTATGTCCTAAAAGAAGTCAAATGCAGACTTAAATAATGGGAACATTCTGCCGGATTGTCCAATGTCTCTTTGTTCTCCAGCACTGCATAGTTTATAATTATTCCTTCATCATCTGGCACTGGTTCAGAGCATTCATCTCAATTACATCATCTTCCTTATTCCTCTGGTGTAGTGTCTGTTACCTCTTTAGTTTCTTCAAGATCTGTGTCTTGAAGCACTTCACTCCTCATCTTTATTTTTTTATTATTACCATCTCCACAATCTCTTTCATGATTTCCTTGATTGGCTCTATTATAAACCCCCAGAAATCATGCAAAACATGACTTTCTCCAACAAGAATTTACTGTTTGGGGCTTGATGGTTTTTTCTATAACAGTGATGACATCTTCAATGGTGTAACCCTTCAGGCAGTCCTTCTGTTGTCTCTGTGTGGACTCTCTTCCATAGTGGAGACAATCTTTGCCACCAAGTACTGAGTGGGATAAACATTAAAGGTTCTTATCACCTCCAGATCTAGAAGCTCATCTACAGATGTTGTGTTTGGGGGCAAGTAGATCACTTCAGTGTCTGTTGTTGAACCCATGAGGTTCTGGGTGGCCAAGGGCATTGTCTAGTATCAGAAGAACTTTAAAAAACAGTCCCTTACCGGCAAGATACTTTCTGACTTCAGGGACAGACGTATCAATGGAATCAATTCAAATTGAGGGTTCTCATTTTCCATGCCTTTCTGTTGTTGTACGAGCTAAAGACTGACACCTCCGTTTATCTTTTCCCTTTAAGGCTCTGGGGCTGTGCTTACTCATTCAGTCATGCCCGACTCTCTATGACCCCATGGAAATCTCCAGGCAAGAATAAGGAATGGCTTGCCATCCCTCCTCAGGGCTTCCCAATCCAGAGACTGAACCCAGGTCTCTTGCATTGCAGGCAGATTCGTCTCAG
Source organism: Tragulus kanchil (assembly GCA_022376925.1). Lineage (NCBI taxonomy): Eukaryota > Metazoa > Chordata > Mammalia > Artiodactyla > Tragulidae > Tragulus > Tragulus kanchil. The sequence continues at coordinate 16,125,795 of JAIOJX010000025.1, forward strand.
TCACCAGGGAGGCCCAAGAATACAGGCTGTGTCTTCAGAGAAATTCATTGTCGTTTCCGTCTGATATCCTTGTGCCTTCACTTTTCTAAAAATGTTTCTATATGGTATGAATCCTTCTTCCATCATTTGCTTTATTTCAGTACTTGAATTATGGAAGGGTCTATGTCCTAAAAGAAGTCAAATGCAGACTTAAATAATGGGAACATTCTGCCGGATTGTCCAATGTCTCTTTGTTCTCCAGCACTGCATAGTTTATAATTATTCCTTCATCATCTGGCACTGGTTCAGAGCATTCATCTCAATTACATCATCTTCCTTATTCCTCTGGTGTAGTGTCTGTTACCTCTTTAGTTTCTTCAAGATCTGTGTCTTGAAGCACTTCCTCCTCATCTTTATTTTTTTATTATTACCATCTCCACAATCTCTTTCATGATTTCCTTGATTGGCTCTATTATAAACCCCCAGAAATCATGCAAAACATGACTTTCTCCAACAAGAATTTACTGTTTGGGGCTTGATGGTTTTTTCTATAACAGTGATGACATCTTCAATGGTGTAACCCTTCAGGCAGTCCTTCTGTTGTCTCTGTGTGGACTCTCTTCCATAGTGGAGACAATCTTTGCCACAAAGTACTGAGTGGGATAAACATTAAAGGTTCTTATCACCTCCAGATCTAGAAGCTCATCTACAGATGTTGTGTTTGGGGGCAAGTAGATCACTTCAGTGTCTGTTGTTGAACCCATGAGGTTCTGGGTGGCCAAGGGCATTGTCTAGTATCAGAAGAACTTTAAAAAACAGTCCCTTACCGGCAAGATACTTTCTGACTTCAGGGACAGACGTATCAATGGAATCAATTCAAATTGAGGGTTCTCATTTTCCATGCCTTTCTGTTGTTGTACGAGCTAAAGACTGACACCTCCGTTTATCTTTTCCCTTTAAGGCTCTGGGGCTGTGCTTACTCATTCAGTCATGCCCGACTCTCTATGACCCCCATGGAAATCTCCAGGCAAGAATAAGGAATGGCTTGCCATCCCCTCCTCCAGGGGATCTTCCCAATCCAGAGACTGAACCCAGGTCTCTTGCATTGCAGGCAGATTCTTTACTGTCTCAGTCACCAGGGAGGCCCAAGAATACAGGCAGAGTTTAGGAGGTTTATAGATAAAAAACATTTTTGATTGTAAACTCATTTGCATTTTCACAAACTGACAGAGTCAGCTTACCCGTTCCTACCTTAATTGTTGGTGTCTGCTTCTTTTGTTTGGTAATAAATACCATTTTTGATTTTTTTTTTCTAGAATAGGGTACTTTTTTCTGCATTAAAACCTGTTTAGGCAACTACACTTTCTCCTTGAATGATTTTCTTAATGGTATTTGGGAAACTCATAGGCTGCCTATTGAGTAGCAAAATCAGTTTCTCCTGTTGTTTCAATATTCTTTAAACCAAATCTCTTTCTAAAATCACAAGACCATCCTTTGCTGGTGTTAAACTCTCCAGCTTTGGATCCCTTAACTTTCTTTTGCTTGAAATTGTCATATAATCACTTCACTATTCTCAACTCGTATTAGTCGGTAGGTGTGCCTTTCTTACAACAGTCCTATGCTCATAAAAGCTGCATTTCAATTAGAAACAAAAAGGTATTATTTCACAAAAAGTGCAGGGTTTTCATGCCTGCCCCCATAATTACAGCAGTGACTTCTTTTTTTTCAACAGTTGTCCTCATGCTGGATTCATTTATCATGACATGGTGGGCAACTAACTGTGCAGACTTCAATCTTTGGTACATATCAAATAATTCCATTTTTTTCTTTTTTAATGCCCTGATGTTTCTTTGTTTTGGGGAGGTTCTGGGTGGCACAAGGGGCCATTTGGTCCTTTAGTATCAGAAGAACTTTAAAAAACAGTCCCTTACCGGCAAGATACTTTCTGACTTCAGGGACAGACGTATCAATGGAATCAATTCAAATTGAGGGTTCTCATTTTCCATGCCTTTCTGTTGTTGTACGAGCTAAAGACTGACACCTCCGTTTATCTTTTCCCTTTAAGGCTCTGGGGCTGTGCTTACTCATTCAGTCATGCCCGACTCTCTATGACCCCCATGGAAATCTCCAGGCAAGAATAAGGAATGGCTTGCCATCCCCTCCTCCAGGGGATCTTCCCAATCCAGAGACTGAACCCAGGTCTCTTGCATTGCAGGCAGATTCTTTACTGTCTCAGTCACCAGGGAGGCCCAAGAATACAGGCAGAGTTTAGGAGGTTTATAGATAAAAAACATTTTTGATTGTAAACTCATTTGCATTTTCACAAACTGACAGAGTCAGCTTACCCGTTCCTACCTTAATTGTTGGTGTCTGCTTCTTTTGTTTGGTAATAAATACCATTTTTGATTTTTTTTTTCTAGAATAGGGTACTTTTTTCTGCATTAAAACCTGTTTAGGCAACTACACTTTCTCCTTGAATGATTTTCTTAATGGTATTTGGGAAACTCATAGGCTGCCTATTGAGTAGCAAAATCAGTTTCTCCTGTTGTTTCAATATTCTTTAAACCAAATCTCTTTCTAAAATCACAAGACCATCCTTTGCTGGTGTTAAACTCTCCAGCTTTGGATCCCTTAACTTTCTTTTGCTTGAAATTGTCATATAATCACTTCACTATTCTCAACTCGTATTAGTCGGTAGGTGTGCCTTTCTTACAACAGTCCTATGCTCATAAAAGCTGCATTTCAATTAGAAACAAAAAGGTATTATTTCACAAAAAGTGCAGGGTTTTCATGCCTGCCCCCATAATTACAGCAGTGACTTCTTTTTTTTCAACAGTTGTCCTCATGCTGGATTCATTTATCATGACATGGTGGGCAACTACAGGGGCAGACTTCAATCTTTGGTACATATCAAATAATTCCATTTTTTTCTTTTTTAATGCCCTGATGTTTCTTTGTTTTGGGGGAGCACTTCAAGTATCATTAGTGGCACTTTGTATGGGTTCCACGATATTATTCAAGATTTATATTGTTGTACTGAACACTATGAAAAATATGCAAGAACTTAGATTGCCTTTTACTGTGATATGCAGTTTCTGGGAAGAGGAACTTCTTCTGTTGAGATGGTGTCATATGGGTCTTTTTTTTTTTTTTTAACACCAAAATCATTTTTATTGAGGTATAGCCAATTAACAATTCTGTGATAGTTTCTAGTGAACACAGAAGGGAGTCAGCCATACATATACAAGTATCTATTTTCCCCCAAATCCTCCTCACACTTAGGCTAGTACATAACATTGAGTAGAATTCCATGTGCTGTTCAATAGATTTTTGTTGATCATGGCAGTGTGTACATGACTTTCCAAAAGTCCTTAACTGGGCTTCCCCTGGTGGTCCAGTGGGTAAGGACACCGCCTTGCAGTGCAAGGGATGCCGGTTCGATCCCTGGCCTGGGAAGATCCCACGTGCCGCGGAGCGGCTGGACCGATGTGTCCAATTACCGAGCCGGAGCTCTGGAGCGCATGCGCCCAGAGCCAGCACTCTGCAGCAACAGACGCCACCGTGATGGGAGGCCCACAGGAGCTAAAGAACAAAGATGGATGAAAACAGACAAATGAAAGACCAGTGGAGGTGGCCCGCCTGCTCCCCTCCCTCCCCAACCCGACCCCCGCCCAAAATAAATGAATAAATAAATCTTAAAAAAAAAAAAAAAAAAAAAGTCCTTAATTATCCCTTCCTACTTGCAACCAGAAGTTCTTTTCTAAGTTTGTGAGTATCTTTCTGTTCTGTCACTTGGAGTTTTAAGTGGATACTGACAACACTTGAGGTAACCCAATGGTGTCATTTATGGTAACAAATCTAACTGCCAGTGCAGGAGATGTGATTTTGATCTCTGAATCTGGAAGATCCCCTGGAAGAGGGCATGGTACTCCAGTATTCTTGGCTGGAGAATCCCATGAACAGAGGAGCCTGGCAGACTACAGTCCCTAGGGTCACAAAAGACTCAGGCACTACTTAGTGACTACACAACAACAACCCAGCTATAGTAGTCTGGTAGTCTGTTCCTGGCATAAGGATAGATATATAATTCAATGGGATAGGTTTGGGAATCCAAATATAAACCCTAGCTTTTATTAAGGGAAAGATTTTCTTGTAAGAGTTGTGTTTAATTATTTTGCAATAATTTTGCTAAATCATATTAATTTATATTTAAGTATTAAAAATAGTATTTTGGCCGCTTCTATTGGTCTTTCATTTATATATTTTCATCCATCTTTCATTCTTTGGCCTGTGTGGGCCTCCCCTCGCAGTGGCCTCTCCACCAAAATCATTTTTATTGAGGTATAGCCAATTAACAATTCTGTGATAGTTTCTAGTGAACACAGAAGGGAGTCAGCCATACATATACAAGTATCTATTTTCCCCCAAATCCTCCTCACACTTAGGCTAGTACATAACATTGAGTAGAATTCCATGTGCTGTTCAATAGATTTTTGTTGATCATGGCAGTGTGTACATGACTTTCCAAAAGTCCTTAACTGGGCTTCCCCTGGTGGTCCAGTGGGTAAGGACACCGCCTTGCAGTGCAAGGGATGCCGGTTCGATCCCTGGCCTGGGAAGATCCCACGTGCCGCGGAGCGGCTGGACCGATGTGTCCAATTACCGAGCCGGAGCTCTGGAGCGCATGCGCCCAGAGCCAGCACTCTGCAGCAACAGACGCCACCGTGATGGGAGGCCCACAGGAGCTAAAGAACAAAGATGGATGAAAACAGACAAATGAAAGACCAGTGGAGGTGGCCCGCCTGCTCCCCTCCCTCCCCAACCCGACCCCCGCCCAAAATAAATGAATAAATAAATCTTAAAAAAAAAAAAAAAAAAAAAGTCCTTAATTATCCCTTCCTACTTGCAACCAGAAGTTCTTTTCTAAGTTTGTGAGTATCTTTCTGTTCTGTCATTTGGAGTTTTAAGTGGATACTGACAACACTTGAGGTAACCCAATGGTGTCATTTATGGTAACAAATCTAACTGCCAGTGCAGGAGATGTGATTTTGATCTCTGAATCTGGAAGATCCCCTGGAAGAGGGCATGGTACTCCAGTATTCTTGGCTGGAGAATCCCATGAACAGAGGAGCCTGGCAGACTACAGTCCCTAGGGTCACAAAAGACTCAGGCACTACTTAGTGACTACACAACAACAACCCAGCTATAGTAGTCTGGTAGTCTGTTCCTGGCATAAGGATAGATATATAATTCAATGGGATAGGTTTGGGAATCCAAATATAAACCCTAGCTTTTATTAAGGGAAAGATTTTCTTGTAAGAGTTGTGTTTAATTATTTTGCAATAATTTTGCTAAATCATATTAATTTATATTTAAGTATTAAAAATAGTATTTTGGCCGCTTCTATTGGTCTTTCATTTATATATTTTCATCCATCTTTCATTCTTTGGCCTGTGTGGGCCTCCCCTCGCAGTGGCCTCTCCCATCGCAGAACACCGGCTTTGGGCACATGTGCTCCAGAGCTCCAGCTAGGTAGTTGGGCACATCGATCCAGTCGCTCTGTGGCACGTGGGATCTTCCCTGGCCAAGGGTTGAACCGGTTCCCCTTGCACTGCAAGGTAGTGTGTCCTAACCCCCTGGGCCATCAGGGAAGCCCAGTATGATTTTTTGATAATCATTTAATGAGGCTTAGTATCTAAAATTATAGATGCAGCGACTGTCCATTTTAAACATTTCTATTCTTCTATAGCCATTTGTTCTTTTACTGATTCTTATTCCTTTCTTAAATACTCTGACAGAATAAGCTGCAGCTTTAAACTTTAGGTTTTGTTTGGTTTTATGTTTGTAGTTGTCATTATTTGTCTCTTGAATCAGCAGTAAAGCTCCATTATCCCAATAAGGAGTATAACTTTAAAGCTATTTCTCTCTCAAGCAGACCCTGATCAATAAAACAACAAGATTATAAATGGCTTGAATTTTAGTAAATAATTCCAAGTGGTAATTACATTTTTATAAGAAACCAGAGAGAGAAATTCAAAATATATGCACATTTTAATGATTTTTTCTGAAAACATAAAATATTGTCTTTTCCTCATTAGGCTTTTCACCAGAGAAAAGAAGCTGGAAAGGGACCTCTATGTCTAAAACAAAGGACAATGTATTCCATAATACTTATCTGATTATAAGCTGATTATGTTTCTTCCATACCACCATAGAGACTGAAGTGGAAGGAAGGAGAGTGTCCTGAGTATCAATTTACCTATTATCTCTAATGAAATTAAATAATGCATGAGGGACTACAGATTGTAATAGTAAATATTCATTGAAATACTTAACAATGCAGAGAATGAGGTGATCTTTTTAATTCATCTCCAGACAAATAATTTTCAGCTTTTTAAAGTTAGGTTATGGAGATGATTGTATGGTTAACATACATCTCAGAAAAGGTATATTCTTTCAGGAAGAGGAATCACTTCTCAAATGTTTCAGAAATGGAGTTTCACAAAATATTGGATCAAAACAAACCCCCCAAAAAAAGAATTTTAAAGAAAATAAGGGCTGACAGCTAAAGATACAATGCTTCTGAAGGCACATTGGTTGCATAAGTTTAGGAAACATGATTTTTTTGTTTGCATAATGCTTATATTGTGGTTAACTCTTATGCTTTGCAGTATTAGGTCAGTGTTCTTATCTTCTATAGGTACCATTACCATAGTCTAAACACTTAAAATTGATAGCCTAGTCTAGATACTTAAGATAGATAAGATATTGGTGCTCTCCAATATTACTTTCTTACCTGTTTTAACATTTCTGCCTTCACAATATGATAAATGAAAGTATGTGAGGGTGATTAGGTGTCACAACCACCCTTCAGTGTTAAACTGCTGTGATACAAAATATATGTCTAGTTATTAAATTGCATTAGGTTATAACACACAAAATGAAATTTAGAGACACTAAATACATTTTGAAGTCAAATCTAAAAGAATGATAAATGGCTTGGAAAATAAAGCAACACTCAGATTTGACTTCATTTGTCTGGTCAGAATACATTTGAATTGAGCCTCAACTAAATCCATTAAAAAAAAAAAAACCTCAAATAAGAAAGCTACTTGCTGCCAATCCAGTAGCATATGCTTCACATATGGCTTAGCTGATGTAATTCTCAAGTACATTGCATATTTTAATAGCACTGACTTTGATTTTTCTGAAAACATAAAATATTGTCTTTTCCTCATTAGGCTTTTCACCAGAGAAAAGAAGCTGGAAAGGGACCTCTATGTCTAAAACAAAGGACAATGTATTCCATAATACTTATCTGATTATAAGCTGATTATGTTTCTTCCATACCACCATAGAGACTGAAGTGGAAGGAAGGAGAGTGTCCTGAGTATCAATTTACCTATTATCTCTAATGAAATTAAATAATGCATGAGGGACTACAGATTGTAATAGTAAATATTCATTGAAATACTTAACAATGCAGAGAATGAGGTGATCTTTTTAATTCATCTCCAGACAAATAATTTTCAGCTTTTTAAAGTTAGGTTATGGAGATGATTGTATGGTTAACATACATCTCAGAAAAGGTATATTCTTTCAGGAAGAGGAATCACTTCTCAAATGTTTCAGAAATGGAGTTTCACAAAATATTGGATCAAAACAAACCCCCCAAAAAAAGAATTTTAAAGAAAATAAGGGCTGACAGCTAAAGATACAATGCTTCTGAAGGCACATTGGTTGCATAAGTTTAGGAAACATGATTTTTTTGTTTGCATAATGCTTATATTGTGGTTAACTCTTATGCTTTGCAGTATTAGGTCAGTGTTCTTATCTTCTATAGGTACCATTACCATAGTCTAAACACTTAAAATTGATAGCCTAGTCTAGATACTTAAGATAGATAAGATATTGGTGCTCTCCAATATTACTTTCTTACCTGTTTTAACATTTCTGCCTTCACAATATGATAAATGAAAGTATGTGAGGGTGATTAGGTGTCACAACCACCCTTCAGTGTTAAACTGCTGTGATACAAAATATATGTCTAGTTATTAAATTGCATTAGGTTATAACACACAAAATGAAATTTAGAGACACTAAATACATTTTGAAGTCAAATCTAAAAGAATGATAAATGGCTTGGAAAATAAAGCAACACTCAGATTTGACTTCATTTGTCTGGTCAGAATACATTTGAATTGAGCCTCAACTAAATCCATTAAAAAAAAAAAAACCTCAAATAAGAAAGCTACTTGCTGCCAATCCAGTAGCATATGCTTCACATATGGCTTAGCTGATGTAATTCTCAAGTACATTGCATATTTTAATAGCACTGACTTTGATGCCAAGTGCTAATAGGGTTTGAATAGCATCACTTGCTCTGAGTGATCTTGGGGGATAATGCTCACTTTGCTTAAGCTCCAAATTCATCAGTAATTAAAAGAAAATGATCACAGTGACTGCCTTGTGGAATTTTGAATAAAATCAATGACATAATGCCTATGAATATTTTGGTAAAGGATCCATTACCTCATGAGTGCTCATAAAACATTAACCATCACCTTTATTACTGTTAGTATTCTATAAGTCTCTATTCATTTCGAATAAAACGAGTTTCCTTGTTGTTTTTTGAGTGGAAGGAAATACAGTGTTCATGGGAAATTGAGACTGAGGAAATAAGATGAACATATATGAGGGAAGTGAGGAAAAAGGAAATGAGGGAAAGAGAACAATACCAAAATGATAGCTTTTATGATACACAATTTATATTCAGTAGGAATCCAGATGTTCAGGAATTTAGTGGAAACTGGTAGATCAGCAAGGAGAGGGCAATTCAGTTTGATTAATGGAGGAATTAGAAACTTATGGGGAGACATTATTCTTGAGCAAAGAGATGCATGTGTAATAAGAGATTGAATTTGATAGCAGTGCACAGTGTTAATTGAAGGAAAAGAGGTTTAAGGTGGGAGATAAAATACTTATTTAACCTAGTAATTTAGACACAGAGAATATTATTTGTGTCCAGTGATAAAAGACTGGTAGGGTTAGGTGAAGTTACATATAGTGTGGGAAGTTTGAATCTTTGTCTAAATTACCACAAAATTCAGTTTTGCTGGATAGTTGTACCCATTGTCTCAACATAACATTCTAAAAAGTTGTGTTTGCTCTCATAAGTGTTTTAGTTGGAATATATATACATATGTATGCATATGGAGCTTTCCACATGCCGCTAGTGGTAAAAGACCCATCTGCAGGAGAGCTAAGAGATAGGTTCAATCTTTGGGTCCTTATATATATATACACATGTAGATATATACATGTATATACATATTATTTGCCTACATATAGCCAATCTTCTGTTCAACTATGGAATATAAATAGATTTTTTCTTTATTAGTAATATTTGACCTCATCCTTTGGGTTAGAATATCCTAAATCTTATATTTGTCTATATTTTAACTACTTTGTCTTTATATTTTATTTAGTTGACATCACACAATTGTACAGTTATAGGAGAAAACATTTAAGTTTGGGGAACTTAGGGTTTTTTATCTTACATTTACTCATAGCAGAACTTCACATTCTCGAATAAGAAATGTTTTCCACACTTAGTGTTTTGGGTCATTGTGTGGAAATGAACTCCTGCCAATTCTAAGCAGACAACACGGCTGCTGACTCTCAAGGCATCAAGGCTGCTGACACTAAAGTAATTTGATATGAAGTTTGAGAGCTGGTTTATTCCTCCCATATCGGATACCTGGAAAGCACAGCTGCCTGACTGACTAGTATGGGTGGGTTGGGTCTTTATGGAAGAGAAAGTAACTCAGGAAGATTCCTGTGGTGGACTGGAAAGCTGTGAGGTTTAAACTCCTCATCAGTGCCAAAGGAGGAGACTAGCAAGAGGTTGTCCAGATGCTGGGTCAAAGAAGAAAAGGAGCATTAGACTCACAGAGTAGTCAGTGGTCAGATTTTAAACATAAATCAGATTTCTTAATATACACGTCATTAATTTTAATACCTTCAGTTCAGTTCAGTCGTGGCTGACTCCTTGTGGCCCCACAAACTGCAGCACGCCAGGCTTCTCTGTCCTTCACCATCTCCCGTAGCTTCCTCAAACACATGTCCATTGACTGAGTAATACTATCCAACCATCTCGTCCTCTTCCGTCCCCTTCTCTGTTTGCCTTTTAATAATGCTATATTTTACATGCCAAATTTTAATACCATATTTTGCATTTTGATACTTTTTAATACCCTTCTCCTTTGCCCCCCCCCCTTTTTAACACCAAATCATGTTCATTGGGGTATAGCCAATTAACAATTTTGTGATAGTTTCAGGTGAACAGTGAAGGGTCTTGGTCATACATCTACATGTATTCCTTCTGCCTTTTAATAACATAGTTGCTCTAAACTATAAAAGACTAACAAAGGAAACAATATTATTTGAAGAGTAGCCAAAGGATAATAAGAAATGACAGAGTATATTCAAACTATTTAAATGTCTTTGATTTACCTATATACCACTATATATGTATTAAGTAAATTTTAATTTTATATTTACATTTGTTTACAATAGTTGACCTAAAAGAATTTATGGCCAATGAAATACTGCATTGTATACATTTCTAAATGGTAGGCCAAGTGAAGACCATGAACTTATTAAAAAGTAAATATAACACAATAAAACTCTGTAAAAATAAAAAGTAAAAAAAAAAAAAAGAATCTGATTCCAGAAGGAAATCTGTATATATATAAAGAAATTAGAGACCCATAAATGCTAAAGCATTTTTTATTAATTTTCATTTTCTTAAAAGATACTAGCTTTGAAAAACATATATACTTCATAAATAAATCAAACTGAAAAAAAAGTAAATATAAAGTCATATTTTGCATCAATATGTTTTCACTCTTAATAATTTATTGATGGTATTTAAAATATATTGCTTTCATTTATATAATTAGGTGTTTTTATTTTATATAGGCTAATTAGGTTTTGCTTTATAGAGATGGACATTTAAGGAAATATATGCATTTTCTTAATATTATATGGTTCTTTGAAAAAGTGAGGAATATTGATTCAATGATAATCTAGGTAGCAACATATTAGATTCAGAAAGACAGGTAAGAAGTACAAAATTTAACAGAGAAAGTAATTACAGACATTAGCCCCAAGTGTATATTTTCTGCAAAGAATGTGTCATTTCAAGATCAATTCATATTTAGCAAAAGAACAAGTGAAACCAAATGAAAAGGCAATCTCCAAAAGATATCCATAGATGTGAGATAAATATAAAAAAAAAAAAAAAAGAAGAGCACATTGTACAAAATAGTTCTGATGGCAAAATAATTTCCTCAAAATTACAATTTTTTTATCTTTGAAATTACCTGACCTAGATCACAAATTGAGAGATAGATGAGGTAAATAATCTCAGGAAAACATTTTGAAATCCCAGATCCTATATCACTGTCAAGAATTATTTTTTGTACTATTTGTTTTAAAACAACTACTCTCCTCCACCGTTAAGTATTTTTTTCAGGCACAAATCAGTATGAAGCTTCAGTAGACCGATCTCATTGGCTTCTAATATTAAGTTCTTCTTCATTGTACATTGTTTCTCACATTGTTTAGATCAGTGCTACAGAAAATATAGCCCCTCTCTCTCACTATTCAATTGTTGCTCTCAACCAGATTATCCCCATTAGTGTGCAAACATTTGAACTCCCTCTGATATTAACAGTAAACAGAACTCTCCCTTAAATTCATATCTCCCTTTAGCGAATAAACTGTACACTTTCCCATGGAGAAAAAAGTTATTCTCAAGATTGTCTATACTTACTATGCACTCTTTAGTTCTGAACCTCATCGTAATCTGATCTCGATCTCAAATCATTAATTTTTAAAGTCATTAGTTATTGGCAGTTTGCTGCGTCTCAGTTAAATTCTCAGTTGTCACTTTATTTGACAAATCATTGAGTGAGTCTGCCAAAAGATACTGTAAATATAAATTACAAATGTATAAGTACCTGTTGAAAATGACATTTTACATACCAGTCTGTCCTTCTCACCTGTGCTATATCTGTATAAAACAAGTAAATACTGAATCTAGCTGGAGCTCTGGTATGTATATAGGCTAATTAGGTTTTGCTTTATAGAGATGGACATTTAAGGAAATATATGCATTTTCTTAATATTATATGGTTCTTTGAAAAGTGAGGAATATTGATTCAATGATAATCTAGGTAGCAACATATTAGATTCAGAAAGACAGGTAAGAAGTACAAAATTTAACAGAGAAAGTAATTACAGACATTAGCCCCAAGTGTATATTTTCTGCAAAGAATGTGTCATTTCAAGATCAATTCATATTTAGCAAAAGAACAAGTGAAACCAAATGAAAAGGCAATCTCCAAAAGATATCCATAGATGTGAGATAAATATAAAAAAAAAAAAAAAAGAAGAGCACATTGTACAAAATAGTTCTGATGGCAAAATAATTTCCTCAAAATTACAATTTTTTTATCTTTGAAATTACCTGACCTAGATCACAAATTGAGAGATAGATGAGGTAAATAATCTCAGGAAAACATTTTGAAATCCCAGATCCTATATCACTGTCAAGAATTATTTTTTGTACTATTTGTTTTAAAACAACTACTCTCCTCCACCGTTAAGTATTTTTTTCAGGCACAAATCAGTATGAAGCTTCAGTAGACCGATCTCATTGGCTTCTAATATTAAGTTCTTCTTCATTGTACATTGTTTCTCACATTGTTTAGATCAGTGCTACAGAAAATATAGCCCCTCTCTCTCACTATTCAATTGTTGCTCTCAACCAGATTATCCCCATTAGTGTGCAAACATTTGAACTCCCTCTGATATTAACAGTAAACAGAACTCTCCCTTAAATTCATATCTCCCTTTAGCGAATAAACTGTACACTTTCCCATGGAGAAAAAAGTTATTCTCAAGATTGTCTATACTTACTATGCACTCTTTAGTTCTGAACCTCATCGTAATCTGATCTCGATCTCAAATCATTAATTTTTAAAGTCATTAGTTATTGGCAGTTTGCTGCGTCTCAGTTAAATTCTCAGTTGTCACTTTATTTGACAAATCATTGAGTGAGTCTGCCAAAAGATACTGTAAATATAAATTACAAATGTATAAGTACCTGTTGAAAATGACATTTTACATACCAGTCTGTCCTTCTCACCTGTGCTATATCTGTATAAAACAAGTAAATACTGAATTTAGCTGGAGCTCTGGAGTGCATGCACCTGGAGCTGGTGCTCTGTGATGAGAGAGGCCATTGCAATGGGAGGCCCACAGAGGCCAAAGAACAAAGATAAATGAAAATAGATAAATGAAAGACCAATAGAAGCGGCCAAAAAGGAAAAAAAAAAAAAAAAAAACCCAAAATGTGAAATTGCTTGTCATTAAAACTTGATAACATAAGAATATTATTAAGAACTGCATTAAAAGATAACAGCATGTCCAGTATCATACTGTTTAATAAACTGCCATTTTTAAAATTTGTTCACAAAACTTTGAAATTTCATGCACTGTATCCTTAACAGTCTTCTAATAATACATCTATATTGTAAAATTTTTAAAATATAAAATAAATTTGAAGTAGAAATGATCAATTTTACAAAGTGATTTTAGTTTGGGGGAAGAAAGTAGGAAAAGGGAATTCTTTCATGTGACTAAAACTTGCAGGAAAGGATTTGCTATGAAAAGATTTTTTAAAAAGAGTTTTCCTTTTATTTATACCAATAAAGTAGAGGTATTAGTGACTACTTTGATAATAAATTTCAAAAGATAATTTCTTTGTTTTGATATATATTTACAATAAAGTTCCAATTTTTTCTGAAATTCTTAAATATATATTTTGATTTATTATTTTTAGTTTCTGACATTTTACTGGTCAGGAACCAAGGGAGTTAGAATTTTGTGAGAAATTTTATCCAACAGAGAATAAATGTATTAAGTATGAGAACTTGCTCTATAGAGATTAAATGACAGATATTCTTACCCTAGAGTGTCATACAAATTTTATGCAAGAATAAATGCCATATAACATTTGTCAATCCTTCTTAAATGCTTTCCAAATTAAAATATAAAGTCATTAGTTATTGGCAGTTTGCTGCGTCTCAGTTAAATTCTCAGTTGTCACTTTATTTGACAAATCATTGAGTGAGTCTGCCAAAAGATACTGTAAATATAAATTACAAATGTATAAGTACCTGTTGAAAATGACATTTTACATACCAGTCTGTCCTTCTCACCTGTGCTATATCTGTATAAAACAAGTAAATACTGAATTTAGCTGGAGCTCTGGAGTGCATGCACCTGGAGCTGGTGCTCTGTGATGAGAGAGGCCATTGCAATGGGAGGCCCACAGAGGCCAAAGAACAAAGATAAATGAAAATAGATAAATGAAAGACCAATAGAAGCGGCCAAAAAGGAAAAAAAAAAAAAAAAAAAACCCAAAATGTGAAATTGCTTGTCATTAAAACTTGATAACATAAGAATATTATTAAGAACTGCATTAAAAGATAACAGCATGTCCAGTATCATACTGTTTAATAAACTGCCATTTTTAAAATTTGTTCACAAAACTTTGAAATTTCATGCACTGTATCCTTAACAGTCTTCTAATAATACATCTATATTGTAAAATTTTTAAAATATAAAATAAATTTGAAGTAGAAATGATCAATTTTACAAAGTGATTTTAGTTTGGGGGAAGAAAGTAGGAAAAGGGAATTCTTTCATGTGACTAAAACTTGCAGGAAAGGATTTGCTATGAAAAGATTTTTTAAAAAGAGTTTTCCTTTTATTTATACCAATAAAGTAGAGGTATTAGTGACTACTTTGATAATAAATTTCAAAAGATAATTTCTTTGTTTTGATATATATTTACAATAAAGTTCCAATTTTTTCTGAAATTCTTAAATATATATTTTGATTTATTATTTTTAGTTTCTGACATTTTACTGGTCAGGAACCAAGGGAGTTAGAATTTTGTGAGAAATTTTATCCAACAGAGAATAAATGTATTAAGTATGAGAACTTGCTCTATAGAGATTAAATGACAGATATTCTTACCCTAGAGTGTCATACAAATTTTATGCAAGAATAAATGCCATATAACATTTGTCAATCCTTCTTAAATGCTTTCCAAATTAAAATATAAAAGTTGATCTTTTAATGATTTTATGTTCTTTTGGTTATATATATTATGCATTTTATTTTTCATATTTAAAACTGAAAAAGAAATAGGTCTGCAAACCATAATTGGGTTTTAGTATAGTTTTCAAATTTTATTATTCTAATGAGTTTTTTTTTCTTGTATTCTTTCCCAGTTTGTGAATACCACCTTTAAAAAGAATTCCTAACCAAGGCTAAATTCCTTCAAGAAGCCAAGCCATATTATGCTTCTTCCTCTAAACATTTCCATAGTTGAATAACAGTGTCTTAATTTGATCATTCTAGTCTAATTAAAGTGTTGAATTGTTAAGGAAAGGGGTCTTGTAACAGAGGGCTGGTGTTCAGGTTCTTGCGCACATTTATTGAATTTAGAAAAATAGTAGTAAAGATATAAAACCTGTTTCCAGTATCCTTTACAATGAATGATTGTCCCTCTGGGTTGTGTTGAAGTTTAAATAATCTAGGTAAAGGCAGCTTGTTAATTATAGCTAACTATAGAAATTTTAAATATCATCACTGTGTTGATTTGGCATATGTGTGTTTGGTTATTTCATATTTAAATGTAGTCCTCTTTTAAATGTATGGATCCCTTTATTGATGTCAGAGACAAACTAAGTCTGCTACAACATATACAAAAGCTGTTTATTCATAAACTTGCCACAGGGGAATCCATCTGCTGTCACTTATATTTCTGCAGGGGTTTAAAAGAATTAGAAAGGAGAGTACATTTTCTGTAGAGCAAATGGAAAAACCACACCAGTCTTTGATTGGCAAGCTTTCAATTAAGGTGGGGGTTTTGAAACCTGGAAAACACTCTAATTTGTCTTCTGGAATGTCTGGAAACCCTTAGTTGGCTATAAGCGAGGGCAAGTTAACAATTCGGGGTCATTTCAAAAGAGGAAAAAATCCTCAGAGTTAGGGACAAAGAGTTTTTCCTGGCCAACTCTTTCATGGAACAAGTAGGAAGTTGACAGAATGCATTTCTTCTGTCAGAATGTCTTAGTCATGAAGGTCCGTATGTGGGGTGGACAGGCTGCCATGACCAGCCGTTTCTCATACAAAACATCAAAATGTGTTAAATACTCTCTTCAGCTTTATATTTGACAACTGTTAACCATGTGCTCAGCACTCATCGCTCCCTTGTCCTTTACATTTTCAGCTTTGGTTTGTAAAACATCATAGTGTTTTCCCACCACACCTTCTCTGCCTCAGTCAAAGGTTAATTTTTTAACTTTCTCGAGGTCTAAAAATATTTCATAAGTTCAGGCTATGATTGTCTGTTCTCAATAGTTTTTCCCCTCTTTATTAATTCTTCTTCCAGTATTGTGAGTATAGAAAACCTCATTATTTATATGATTGCCTTAAGATACTTGTTCTCGTTGTGCTTGCTCAAAAAATTTAGTATTACGTGTATGATAAATTCTTTTCAACCTCACAGCCGAGCACCTGTGAGTGACTCGTTCATCCAAAGAGCCTCTTTCTCTTATTTTAGACTCTGTGTCACATTGAATCTTGTGCAGTCTATCTGAGATGGTGGGCAGTCTCTAAACTTACAGTGCTAATCATACATAATATATGCAGCACATATTATTTTGTCGTGCTGTATGTTGGTTATCTCAATAAAGCTGGAGGAAAAGAATCCTATCGCCTCTGATCAACTATGTTTACCCTATAAAATTCACTTCCTTCAAGAAGTGTTTATAAGTCAAAGTATACTGTATATTAACATTCACTTGACAATTTTCCAACATATTCAAAATTAGTGACTTTAATGTAAAAAGAAAAAACAGTACTGCAGTATACCAAATGCCATGATGTCTTCTCTCTCCCCTGCCTTTCTTTCCTTAGCTTTGCAGTTGATGTCTATGGAATTTACAGTACAGGATGCACCCTATACCTCTCCTCAATCCCCACCCTTTTCAATTTTCTCTGGAAGATACAATCTTTTGATAGGTGATAGATGACAGTAAGTTATCATGAATGGTGTCAGATTCTTGATCTCCAACGGAGAAGAATTCACACTGGGATCAAAAAGATTTGGCAATGGTCACTCAGAGCTTCATGCAGTGAAAAGTTCATTAAAGTAAGAAAGGATAGGGAAAAGCTTCCAGGACAGGCACTGGAAGGGGAATAGAAGAATACTCACTTTGCCAGTTTAATCATGACAATTTATATTTTCCGGTAGGTTGTTAAAACAATAGCTTAAGGTTGTAAAGGTCTTACAGTCCCACACCCACAACATGAGATTAGCCAGGGGTTAGTCTCCAGGCAATGTGAGACACTCTGGTGTAAAGGCCTTTCTAGGCCCATAGAATCAACATAAAACAATAAACTTAGTTTTGGCTTGATCTTATCATAACAAACATTTTAGGTTAGAAAAATACTTGTCCTCCTCCTTGTGTCCTTCACCTCCTCCTCCTTGGGGCCTACTGACCGCCTTATCAAATCTGCCTATTAATCTAGCTGTTCAACCCTTTCACTTTGATGTCATAAAAACAGTAAAAAGGGTTTCTCTGGCAGCTCAGTAGTAAAGAATCCACCTGCCAGTGTGAGAGATACAGGTTTTATCCCTGATCAGGGAAGACCCCACATGCCTCAGAGCAATTAAACCTGTGTACCACGATGATCAAGTCTGTGCTCTAGAGCCTGGGGACCTCAACTCCTGAAGCCCACATGCCGTAGAGCCTGTGCTCTGCAATGAGAGAAACCATAGAGTAAGAAGCCCTCAAACTGCAACTAGAGAGTGGCTCTTGCTCACCACAACTGGAAAAAAGCCCACACAGCAATAAATACCCAGTACAGCCAAAAACAAACAAATAAAATTATGTTTAAAAAGAATAAAGATAGAAAGCTTATTTGTGACCATCGAATAAACCCTCAGTGTTTTAAGATAAAGTGTAAAAGTCATGCAGCCAGTAGTATGGGCAAAGAAGGAAGTGTCACATACCTGACTTGAGTGTGAGTGTGGATGCATCAGCCAACAGACATGAAAGATTCTCGTGTGATTTCACAGTTTATTAGTTCTCAGATTTCCGGCTTTCATTATTGCTGTTTTATATATTCCTGTGGGTTTTAGATATTTTAGTGTGGTAAAGACTCAACTATATTTGTATTCTAAGGATCAAATGGGAAATTCACTAAACATTATACTTGTGTGCATAGCATATTGTAATCGTGAAAATACACTGGTTGCTTGATTCAGTCATGCCTTTATTCATGAAGTCAGCCAAGCCATCTCCCAGAGGCAACCCTCCACTGTCAGCCACAGCCACAACTCAGATACTGGTCTAACCTGCCTCCACCTGCAGGGAAACCCCTGTGACTCCCTTAGCTTACAATAGAATGTGGCTTCTTCCTAAAATTGAGTCTCTTCTTTGAGGAGAGAGATATACTGTCAGATGCTTGCCAAATGAATCCTCTTTGCTATTTCTATTTTATTCTAGATGTTGGTGAACTTCCTAAATAGTATATGGTGACTTACCTTAATATATTTTAATGATAATCTATTTTCTGTTTTAAACATGCATGTAGCTTCTTAGAGCATCACCTTTTAATATCCAACTGCTTTTAATATTTTACCTGTGCAGAACAAATGTAAGCTAGAGATTAGAAAGAAAATACATGGTGTCATTGAAATCCTGGGACTTCCTGCAATGCAGGAGACCCAGGTTCTGTCACTGGATTGGGACGATCCCCTGCTGGAGAAGGAAATGGCAACCCACTCCAGTATTCCTGCCTGGGAAATCCCATGGACAGACAAGCCTGGCGGGCTACAGTTCATGGGATCACAAGAGTCAGGCACTACTTAGATAAATCCAGTTTATGTAACAGAAATCCGTAGAGAAATCAGGTACTTTATTTGTGAAGAAAATAAGTCTTTGAAAAGGAACAGTTATAAATCAGTTATAATCCCCTGCATATAGAACATATCAGCAAAAAAAAAGAATAAGCTATTTGTGACCATCGAATCCTATTTTAATTAAAGTCATGCAGCCAGTAGTATGGGCAAAGAAGGAAGTGTCACATACCTGACTTGAGTGTGAGTGTGGATGCATCAGCCAACAGACATGAAAGATTCTCGTGTGATTTCACAGTTTATTAGTTCTCAGATTTCCGGCTTTCATTATTGCTGTTTTATATATTCCTGTGGGTTTTAGATATTTTAGTGTGGTAAAGACTCAACTATATTTGTATTCTAAGGATCAAATGGGAAATTCACTAAACATTATACTTGTGTGCATAGCATATTGTAATCGTGAAAATACACTGGTTGCTTGATTCAGTCATGCCTTTATTCATGAAGTCAGCCAAGCCATCTCCCAGAGGCAACCCTCCACTGTCAGCCACAGCCACAACTCAGATACTGGTCTAACCTGCCTCCACCTGCAGGGAAACCCCTGTGACTCCCTTAGCTTACAATAGAATGTGGCTTCTTCCTAAAATTGAGTCTCTTCTTTGAGGAGAGAGATATACTGTCAGATGCTTGCCAAATGAATCCTCTTTGCTATTTCTATTTTATTCTAGATGTTGGTGAACTTCCTAAATAGTATATGGTGACTTACCTTAATATATTTTAATGATAATCTATTTTCTGTTTTAAACATGCATGTAGCTTCTTAGAGCATCACCTTTTAATATCCAACTGCTTTTAATATTTTACCTGTGCAGAACAAATGTAAGCTAGAGATTAGAAAGAAAATACATGGTGTCATTGAAATCCTGGGACTTCCTGCAATGCAGGAGACCCAGGTTCTGTCACTGGATTGGGACGATCCCCTGCTGGAGAAGGAAATGGCAACCCACTCCAGTATTCCTGCCTGGGAAATCCCATGGACAGACAAGCCTGGCGGGCTACAGTTCATGGGATCACAAGAGTCAGGCACTACTTAGATAAATCCAGTTTATGTAACAGAAATCCGTAGAGAAATCAGGTACTTTATTTGTGAAGAAAATAAGTCTTTGAAAAGGAACAGTTATAAATCAGTTATAATCCCCTGCATATAGAACATATCATCAGAAAAAAATAATAAGCAGGTTGGAAAATGAAATTAAGGAAGTATTATTACATTTAAGGCTGATGAAAAAAGATTACGAACAAAATAGGTGAAGAAAATAGTATATTTAAATAATAGTGAAGAAGTTCCAGTATTCCACTAATATGATTTTCTTCTCTTAAGTTAATAAAAGCAAAGCAGAGGTGACCACCAAAAGAATAAAAAGGAAAAAAAAAAAATCAGAGCTTGTTCTGTCACTCAGATAAGAGACCTATCTAATGCTCAGAGGAATAAGTGAATAATGACCCACAGAGAAATCATTAGAAAAGAAACTCAAAATTTTGTTGCTATCAAAGAGGACTAACAATCATAAAATATCAACAATAATGCCTATACATACATACGTGCACACACATATACAGATAGATATATGTATTGTTTGATTTGCATAATTAACCAAAGCTAAGTCTATTACTTGTTTTAACAGTGAGTGATAGTCAAATAGTATGAATATTAAATTTATATGATTACAGTTTCTGATTTTACAACCTTGTGAGTATGAACATAGTATTTCAATACATACATTCTCAACTAGCATCATAGATAATTATTAAGAAAGCTGCTAAATCAACTTTAAATATAAACATATTAAGTTACATATTTTAAGCTCCCATTCTTCCCCAACTGCAAAAAGAAAAGTAATTGACTGATTTAATAAAAGTCATTTAGCTTTTTATGTCCACTTCTGTTTTTAAAAGAAACTTTGGAATAACTTAATTGTTCTCATCATAAAGATCATGGAGAGAAACCTTCATGAGGAAGGCCAAATAAGTGGGAATGTATCATTTGATTCTTAGAAAGAAAATCATGGTGTATTAAATCCTGGGACTTCCTGCAATGCAGGAGACCCAGGTTCTGTCACTGGATTGGGACGACCCCTGCTGGAGAAGGAAAGGGCAACCCACTCCAGTATTCCTGCCTGGGAAATCCCATGGACAGACAAGCCTGGCGGGCTACAGTTCATGGGATCACAAGAGTCAGGCACTACTTAGATAAATCCAGTTTATGTAACAGAAATCCGTAGAGAAATCAGGTACTTTATTTGTGAAGAAAATAAGTCTTTGAAAAGGAACAGTTATAAATCAGTTATAATCCCCTGCATATAGAACATATCATCAGAAAAAAATAATAAGCAGGTTGGAAAATGAAATTAAGGAAGTATTATTACATTTAAGGCTGATGAAAAAAGATTACGAACAAAATAGGTGAAGAAAATAGTATATTTAAATAATAGTGAAGAAGTTCCAGTATTCCACTAATATGATTTTCTTCTCTTAAGTTAATAAAAGCAAAGCAGAGGTGACCACCAAAAGAATAAAAAGGAAAAAAAAAAAAAAATCAGAGCTTGTTCTGTCACTCAGATAAGAGACCTATCTAATGCTCAGAGGAATAAGTGAATAATGACCCACAGAGAAATCATTAGAAAAGAAACTCAAAATTTTGTTGCTATCAAAGAGGACTAACAATCATAAAATATCAACAATAATGCCTATACATACATACGTGCACACACATATACAGATAGATATATGTATTGTTTGATTTGCATAATTAACCAAAGCTAAGTCTATTACTTGTTTTAACAGTGAGTGATAGTCAAATAGTATGAATATTAAATTTATATGATTACAGTTTCTGATTTTACAACCTTGTGAGTATGAACATAGTATTTCAATACATACATTCTCAACTAGCATCATAGATAATTATTAAGAAAGCTGCTAAATCAACTTTAAATATAAACATATTAAGTTACATATTTTAAGCTCCCATTCTTCCCCAACTGCAAAAAGAAAAGTAATTGACTGATTTAATAAAAGTCATTTAGCTTTTTATGTCCACTTCTGTTTTTAAAAGAAACTTTGGAATAACTTAATTGTTCTCATCATAAAGATCATGGAGAGAAACCTTCATGAGGAAGGCCAAATAAGTGGGAATGTATCATTTGATTCTTAGAAACTAGTTGTATTTTATCACAAAATACCTTTTCTATTCTGACTGTACATTCACAATAATTTATTCCCATGTTTTTCATAAAGTGAAGATTTGCCTTTAATTGACTGCATTAAGGTTTCATCTTATTAGTGAGCTGATTTTAGCTAGAGTGGTCCTTGGATGCTGTACACTAATAGTACTAACTTTCTATATCAAATGAGGGAGTTGAAATTTATACTGAAAGCTGATATAAACCCTGATGCTAGTAACCATTTTATGATTAGGGTATAGTTCTAATTCAACATAAAAGTTAATGCTGCTTTTAGGTTTTTTTTTGTTTATCTTCAGCTTTTCATGCCTTGAAAAGAATAAGAAAATCTGAACAGATGTGCTAAGGTATGCTGTATAGACCAATATTTTCTATATTTGCAAAAATGTGAAAATAGAAATAGAGAAAGATGACAGTACAAAGAAATGCATGAGATGGGCAGTGTGTGAACAGTGGAATATAATTAGTTTGAGTTTTGAAGTGAGTCAAATATTCATGTGGGAAAATGAAAAAAAAAGTGAAATATTTATAATGCAGTATTGTAATATGTAAAATTAAATACATGAATAGAATATGAAAATATCAAAAAAAGACTGTGAAATTATGTTGCTATCAAAGAGGACAAAAAAAAAAGATATATGTAAATTGTTTGATTTGCATAATTAACCAAAGCTAAGTCTATTACTTGTTTTAACAGTGAGTGATAGTCAAATAGTATGAATATTAAATTTATATGATTACAGTTTCTGATTTTACAACCTTGTGAGTATGAACATAGTATTTCAATACATACATTCTCAACTAGCATCATAGATAATTATTAAGAAAGCTGCTAAATCAACTTTAAATATAAACATATTAAGTTACATATTTTAAGCTCCCATTCTTCCCCAACTGCAAAAAGAAAAGTAATTGACTGATTTAATAAAAGTCATTTAGCTTTTTATGTCCACTTCTGTTTTTAAAAGAAACTTTGGAATAACTTAATTGTTCTCATCATAAAGATCATGGAGAGAAACCTTCATGAGGAAGGCCAAATAAGTGGGAATGTATCATTTGATTCTTAGAAACTAGTTGTATTTTATCACAAAATACCTTTTCTATTCTGACTGTACATTCACAATAATTTATTCCCATGTTTTTCATAAAGTGAAGATTTGCCTTTAATTGACTGCATTAAGGTTTCATCTTATTAGTGAGCTGATTTTAGCTAGAGTGGTCCTTGGATGCTGTACACTAATAGTACTAACTTTCTATATCAAATGAGGGAGTTGAAATTTATACTGAAAGCTGATATAAACCCTGATGCTAGTAACCATTTTATGATTAGGGTATAGTTCTAATTCAACATAAAAGTTAATGCTGCTTTTAGGTTTTTTTTTTGTTTATCTTCAGCTTTTCATGCCTTGAAAAGAATAAGAAAATCTGAACAGATGTGCTAAGGTATGCTGTATAGACCAATATTTTCTATATTTGCAAAAATGTGAAAATAGAAATAGAGAAAGATGACAGTACAAAGAAATGCATGAGATGGGCAGTGTGTGAACAGTGGAATATAATTAGTTTGAGTTTTGAAGTGAGTCAAATATTCATGTGGGAATGATAAAGTCTTATAAAAGTTTAAAAAATCATAACTGACAAGTGAAATATTTATAATGCAGTATTGTAATATGTAAAATTAAATACATGAATAGAATATGATTCCTAGGTGGAGATGTTGATCTTTATTAAAATAAACACAACAGATGGGCTTTGGATTATGTAATCTCCCTATTCAGTTGATACTAAAGTAAATATTGTTCTAACAAATCACTGAATTAGAAAAAATACGTGAGTCAGAAACAGGTTAGTAATCATACATTTAGAGATGAAACTTAAGTGTACTATACTTTTCTACATTATTTGAAAATTCTAAACTGTTTCAGAAGGAACTGAAAGTAATATGACACAAAGTAATCATTAACCAACATTTTCTCTAGGTTTCTAAGGGTCACCATTGCAATTAGTTTGACCTAGCCCTCTGGACTTCCCTTGTAGTCCAGTCGGTAATAAATCTGTCTGCAATGCAGGAGACCTGGATTTGAATCTTACATTGAGAAGATCCCCTGGGGAAGGAAATGGCTACCCACTCTAGAATTCTTGCCTGGAGAATCTCATGGACAGAGGAGCATGGCGGGCTACAGTTCATGGTGTTGCGAGAGCTGGACACAACTTAGCAACAACAACCACAGTCCCCTGGAATTTTCTCAAGGTGCTAATACTGTTTCCCAAAAATGTGCACCCAGTGGGAAAAAAAAAAAAAAAAAAAAAGCCTTGCTTATCCATACTTATTCTGAACTTTATTGATAAGCCATCTTCAGAACCCATACCCAGTATAATCCTTCAACTACCAGCAATACGCACCAGTGAAGAAGAAGTTCTAGCTTTAGTGGGGCTGTAGGGACATTTCTGCAGCGCCTGAAAACTCACAGTGTTCTGAAGAGCCAGCAGTGTTAGGAACATTCTTATGCATGAGCTGAATGCATATTTTAATCACAGATCTTCTCAGCCATGTCTCCCATCTTAGCATAAAAGTCATGCCTTGACTAAGAATTTAAACATTTCTCAGCTCTGGAACTGTAACATATCAGATCTTTGGTCTGCTGTCATGCTCTTTCTGCTTTTCTACTGTAGACATGAAAGGATTATTTGTTAGTTATGAAACAGACCCTCTAGTTCTTACACTTACCCTTCATTGCCTTAAGTTTTTAACCACCCCTCCCTAGATTATCAGTATAATTTAGTAGTAAACAGCGAACTCTGCCACCTTAATAAAAACCTTTACTGCTTCCTTATTTTTCAAAAGCATAGATCATTGTATCTGCACAGATAAATTCCTATGGATTTGCCTATTAGCACTGGTGAAATCAACAAGAATTGGATCACCACCTTGTCCCAGGGACTATTTGTATTCCACATATAACTTCACATAGCATCCTCTTCGCTTGTCAGGCAACGAGGGAGCCAGTCCCCAAAGCCCATCTTACATTTTGTTTCCTTGTACCGTGTGTGTTAGTTTAGAGAAGCAGGCAGCAAGTTAGGATATAGGAATAAACAGGGAAATGGCTACAAAGGAAAAGGGTTGATAACAAGGGAAGACAGGGAGGATTTTCCGATCCAAAGAAGATAGTATTCCTAGAGAGAGTTTCAAACTGATGCATGATTCTAAGAAAGTTGCATCCATGCTAATGGAGGACTTGAGTCAAAGTCACTAAGTTGAGGATTTTTTTATTTCAAAGAAATAAGTCTATTTCTGAACACTGGCACTCAGCCATTACTCAGAGAACTCTGAGGAAAGCATGACCTCAGTACAACAGTAATGGTAGATTCCTAAAGGCAATACTTCAGGCCATCAGTCAGATATTCTCTCCACAGCATGAGCTCTCAGCCACTAAGCAGATGTATTTTTATGGCTAACACACTAAGAGAATATTTTTAAAATACACTTAAATGTCAAGAGGGATAGGGAAGTGATAGAGGGGGAGTTTGGGTTTAATAGATACAAACTATTATGTAGAATGGATCAACAAAGTCCTACTATGTAGGATAGGGAACAATATTCAATAGCCTGTGATAAACCATAATGGAAAAAAATGTGAAAATGACTGTATATATGTTATAATATAACTGAGTTACTTTGCTATATAGTAGGAAATAACACATTGCAAATCAATCATACATCAATTAAAAAAGTTACTGTTGGGCTTCCCTGGTGGCCCAGTGACTGTTGACAATTAGTTCAGATATGTAATGCATATTTATGCACATAATCGTCCATTAGGGTATTAGAAAAAGACATAATTTTGTTCACTTCTTCTTTATGATTTTTATATTATTTCTGAAAACTGAGATGTTATATTAAAATGTCCAATTTCTTCCCAAAAGTGTTGACCACAATATAGAAGGGTAAACAAACACTCTAACGTCCTAAGAACCTCAATATAAAACCAAGTTTTAAACTTTATATTTAGATGAATTGGGGGAAAAACATTTGTGCTGCTAAAGATCTAAATCATAATTTTTAAAGCTGAAAAGAGAAATCATTTTCTTGAACATTGTAAGTGAGTAATAAAATCCCCAGGCAACGAGGAGCCAGTCCCCAAAGCCCATCTTACATTTTGTTTCCTTGTACCGTGTGTGTTAGTTTAGAGAAGCAGGCAGCAAGTTAGGATATAGGAATAAACAGGGAAATGGCTACAAAGGAAAAGGGTTGATAACAAGGGAAGACAGGGAGGATTTTCCGATCCAAAGAAGATAGTATTCCTAGAGAGAGTTTCAAACTGATGCATGATTCTAAGAAAGTTGCATCCATGCTAATGGAGGACTTGAGTCAAAGTCACTAAGTTGAGGATTTTTTTATTTCAAAGAAATAAGTCTATTTCTGAACACTGGCACTCAGCCATTACTCAGAGAACTCTGAGGAAAGCATGACCTCAGTACAACAGTAATGGTAGATTCCTAAAGGCAATACTTCAGGCCATCAGTCAGATATTCTCTCCACAGCATGAGCTCTCAGCCACTAAGCAGATGTATTTTTATGGCTAACACACTAAGAGAATATTTTTAAAATACACTTAAATGTCAAGAGGGATAGGGAAGTGATAGAGGGGGAGTTTGGGTTTAATAGATACAAACTATTATGTAGAATGGATCAACAAAGTCCTACTATGTAGGATAGGGAACAATATTCAATAGCCTGTGATAAACCATAATGGAAAAAATGTGAAAATGACTGTATATATGTTATAATATAACTGAGTTACTTTGCTATATAGTAGGAAATAACACATTGCAAATCAATCATACATCAATTAAAAAAGTTACTGTTGGGCTTCCCTGGTGGCCCAGTGACTGTTGACAATTAGTTCAGATATGTAATGCATATTTATGCACATAATCGTCCATTAGGGTATTAGAAAAAGACATAATTTTGTTCACTTCTTCTTTATGATTTTTATATTATTTCTGAAAACTGAGATGTTATATTAAAATGTCCAATTTCTTCCCAAAAGTGTTGACCACAATATAGAAGGGTAAACAAACACTCTAACGTCCTAAGAACCTCAATATAAAACCAAGTTTTAAACTTTATATTTAGATGAATTGGGGGAAAAACATTTGTGCTGCTAAAGATCTAAATCATAATTTTTAAAGCTGAAAAGAGAAATCATTTTCTTGAACATTGTAAGTGAGTAATAAAACATTTTTAAAATGTAGCACAGTAAAATTTCTGACAATTTCTACCACTGCTACTTTTGTTAATGATTAAGTGATATAAACATTAACTAGAATTGGACCTGTGTATTTCTGTGTGTATATGTGTATGTGTGTGTACTATTATATATTTATATACTTTTTATAATAAACCTGTTTATGAGGTGTAATTATAAGCACGTAATAGCTCCAATGGAACAGACCATTTAATTTTCACTGCCATCCTGTGCTACAGTAAAGGGCTCTTGTAAAAGGGCCCTTGTAAAAGGACTCTGAATCCTTAGCTGGAGACTGCACTGAGCTGGATCTTACACAAGATAATGCTTATACTCCTCAAGATTTACCTGTATCTCCACTTCAGAACAATAACTGTGATAAAGTCTCATGTGGGCTAAACAGGGAAATATAGTGTCTGCTTTGTGAGGAAAAAACTTACTTAGTGAAAGACTTTCACTGTGGCTGAAACAGGAGGCAGTGGCAAATACGGATCTTGAGAGTGTTGAAAGAGAAGGAGTTGAATTTAAGGCAGGATAACGTAAGTTTATAGTAATAGGGGCACACCCCATTACTCAGGACTCATCAGTCTTAATATAGTGCGGTGGTGATGCCATCCTTGAAATATAGACCCTAAAGTGGTCTACAATAAATAAAACTGAGATCCCAGAAATACTTTGAAAGAGTACAGGAGGAAATGTCAACAGACTTAAGGAGATAAAAATGTTCAGATTAATTATTTTATGTAAGATAAAATGTTACTTGACTGTATTCTCCAAGAAGGCTGGATGGACATCTTAGGAAGATAGTAACAAAAGCAGCAGTGACTGTGCATTGGCAGAAGGTGAGAAGTCAGCAGAGGCCAGGATTTGTAGTCTAAGAAGCTTCATAAAACTCGGTGGAGCACCCTAGCATCAATGATAATGACAGGATTCTAGATTAGTAGAGACCAGATGGCTGAATTTATTCAACAGTGACAAGTAGACGTAATTGTCCTGGGGCAGTGAATGTGCTTTGATCCTCCCCAGTCTGTAGTAATGGCTAGGAAATCTTGGATGTGAGAGCAGAGGATTCTAATGGAATACTGAATCCAAGAATTTGTTCAGATTCCATGTTCATTGAGTTGGTGATGCCCTCCACCCATGTTATCCTCTGTTGTCCTCTTCTCCTCCTGCCTTCTATCTTTCGCAGCATCAGGATCTTTTCTAATGTGCTGTCTCTTCACATCAGGTGACCACAGGATTGGAGCTTCAGCATCAGAGACACGTTTAGGCAGGATATTTGATATCTTGATTAAATTTCTAGGCTCACCATGGTTAGGATGGTCAGATTTCTGTTGGTTTTGCAAGCTCAGACTCATGATAAGAGTGTTGCCCCTCAAGTCTGTGCCATGTTATCTTTTGATTCTTTTACCCAAGACCTGCTCTGGAAATGTAGAACTCACTTGGCCTACACAAACTATCTCCCAGTAATGTGAGAGACTTAGCTCTCCTAGCAGACAGCCTTCAGCTAGCGGAAGATGGAATGTTAGTGCATAAATGCCCCAGCCAGCCATCCTGTGAGGATTATTTGAGAGGAATTCTGTGTGCTTCTTATAGATGCATATGAGCATCTTTTGTTCAGAGCTATAACTTTGTTAAATCACTCTGCCTGTTCAGTTTTCAAATCCCATTTTTCCATCTCCCTTATTTTTTCTTGTTGACATTACATTATCAGACAGTGTACCAGCTTACATGTCTCTGCTACTAGGGTAATCCAGACAGAATCAGGATATAAGTAGCATGATATAATTTGCATCAGTTGTTTCTAAAATGAACGTTTGTATGTACTTAAGAATAGTTTTAAAATCATAGATGGTTTGATTGCAAGCCCAGAGATTGTTCCAGTGTGTATTGGAAAAGACCTAAAATCTCTAGGTAAATTTGTGCAAAAGAGCTGAAGATTAGTTTTGAAAAACAGTTTTAGCCCTTTAAGACTATTCATTACATTTACCTGACATTTAACAGTATAATTTCAACACAGAAATAGGCATCAAAATTATGCTCCAGTATGCAATGTTCACATTAGAGTTAATGCCGTATTTTTGGAAAACATACAACAAAATTCACAACAGTGGCAAGTAGACTAATTGTCCTGGGGCAGTGAATGTGCTTTGATCCTCCCCAGTCTGTAGTAATGGCTAGGAAATCTTGGATGTGAGAGCAGAGGATTCTAATGGAATACTGAATCCAAGAATTTGTTCAGATTCCATGTTCATTGAGTTGGTGATGCCCTCCACCCATGTTATCCTCTGTTGTCCTCTTCTCCTCCTGCCTTCTATCTTTCGCAGCATCAGGATCTTTTCTAATGTGCTGTCTCTTCACATCAGGTGACCACAGGATTGGAGCTTCAGCATCAGAGACACGTTTAGGCAGGATATTTGATATCTTGATTAAATTTCTAGGCTCACCATGGTTAGGATGGTCAGATTTCTGTTGGTTTTGCAAGCTCAGACTCATGATAAGAGTGTTGCCCCTCAAGTCTGTGCCATGTTATCTTTTGATTCTTTTACCCAAGACCTGCTCTGGAAATGTAGAACTCACTTGGCCTACACAAACTATCTCCCAGTAATGTGAGAGACTTAGCTCTCCTAGCAGACAGCCTTCAGCTAGCGGAAGATGGAATGTTAGTGCATAAATGCCCCAGCCAGCCATCCTGTGAGGATTATTTGAGAGGAATTCTGTGTGCTTCTTATAGATGCATATGAGCATCTTTTGTTCAGAGCTATAACTTTGTTAAATCACTCTGCCTGTTCAGTTTTCAAATCCCATTTTTCCATCTCCCTTATTTTTTCTTGTTGACATTACATTATCAGACAGTGTACCAGCTTACATGTCTCTGCTACTAGGGTAATCCAGACAGAATCAGGATATAAGTAGCATGATATAATTTGCATCAGTTGTTTCTAAAATGAACGTTTGTATGTACTTAAGAATAGTTTTAAAATCATAGATGGTTTGATTGCAAGCCCAGAGATTGTTCCAGTGTGTATTGGAAAAGACCTAAAATCTCTAGGTAAATTTGTGCAAAAGAGCTGAAGATTAGTTTTGAAAAACAGTTTTAGCCCTTTAAGACTATTCATTACATTTACCTGACATTTAACAGTATAATTTCAACACAGAAATAGGCATCAAAATTATGCTCCAGTATGCAATGTTCACATTAGAGTTAATGCCGTATTTTTGGAAAACATACAACAAAATTCACAACAGTGGCTTTTTCCAGTGAAGTGAATAATTCAATATCAACTTATGAAAGGATTTTGAAAATGTTTAAGTATCTTAAATCTTCACAGATCCAAGTCTGCAAAGGCCTCAGAAAGCAATTATATTTTTATTTCTACTTTCATCTCCAACCGAAACAGATTAGGTGATAATGCTAAGTTGCTGCAGTCATTTCATCTCTTTGTGACCCCGTGGACTATAGCCTGGCAGGCTACTCTGTCCATGGGATTGTCCAGGCAAGAATACTGGAGTGGGGTGCCATGTCCTCCTCCAGGTTAGGTTCTATTTCTGACTGAAAAATGGATGTCTCAATCCACATATTCCCTTAATAGTACAAGCAGTCCTTTCATAGAATGGTAACTGCCTGCTTTCAAAATATGTTAGACAAATTCACTAATTAGGTATGAAAATTTCATGTATGAATAGAGATGTTACTATCAGTTGACACAACGACCCATGTTATAGATGAAAATACTCTTCCAATACAATCCAATACAATACTTAAAAGCTCACTGAATACAACTATGGCTTGTGCCCCTTCTTTATATTTCTATTAATTAATGTTGGTCTTATGTGAAGTTATTAATTTTATTTTTACTGTTTGGAGAAGTATGTCTTGCACCTTTTCAGTCTTTTCAATTTAAATCAATTAGTATAATTCCTCTGTCAGAGAGTACATGACAATAACTCTAATATGTGGAAAAATATCTACTATATTTTCATGTATTATTTTAAATTGGAACAATTGTTTTAATCATATTCTGGGAAAAAATAAGTTCATCTCAATGAAACTGAGGAAGTACCTCTGTAGAGTAGCCCCCAAACAAGGTTACATGAGTTTTACTTTGAAATACACTTTTGAAAGCTTTCCAAAGAGAATGAGTAAGGAAAATTATTCTAGATGAAAATACTTTTTAAAGTAATCTGGCCCACTGCCTGTTTTTATAAATGAAGTTTTATTGGAACACACACACACACATGCTGTTTAAGTCTACTAAAAATACTATTTAAAGTCTGCTAAATTTCTAGTTGAATTACAAGCATAATAGAATATTTTGAATGATGATCTCCCTATTCTCTTTAAATATTTCCCCAACTCTTAACAGAGCACCTATATGAGATAATGCTAACTACATGTTTCATTCATAGAAATAAGATGATATTGTTGAAGTAGTCTAAGAAATTTATTTTCTTTAGAATATCTGAAATTTATTATAACCAAATAATTTATTTTGGCATAGAGACAATTATTCTTCCAATTAGTATCTTCATTTATTATGAGTAAATATTTAAAGTGATTTCATTAATACAAATATCTATGTGATACATGATTAAATTCAATGTTTTCAGATTATATATACACTTATAATGGCCTGTAAATCAATACTGGTACGTGTTGCAATTTTCAAAGTGTTTTTGGTTTATTAACTGTAGGTAACATTCATAGAGGGTATTTCTATACAGTGAATATATATGTATATAAACATTTAATATGTATGTATGTATATGTACTCACACTTTTTTAGTTAAAAGTGCCAGAGTCCATGAGGTCGCAAAGTGTTAGACATGACTGAGTGGCTGAACTGACCTGAGACAATCTCGGGTTTCTCCTATCTCATTTTCTGATCATATTCTTATCTCTGAAGGGTAGTAAAGCAGCAGGAGTTCTTCCACTGACTTCCTGTTGAATGTATGCATGCCTATGAAAAAAGTCACTTAACCTTTTCCACCTCAATTTTCCTTTTGTAAAATGAGGACCTTGATCCAGACTGATAGTCTCCAACCTTTCTTTACTAGGAGCAACTTCTAATATATCCAGTTGACGAGACAACTTATAGTGAAGCACACTCAAGAGGTCAGATGTTAGAAATGGAAAAGTGCCTCAGTATTCCATGGGTCACACTTGCAATGGCCTCCTTCACCTGCCAGGAGATAGAAAATAGTGAAAGAAGGAATATTGCATACACGAATAGGTAAATCTGCTGATTTGGAAAACTGAGATCTCTCTCAACAGTGCTTTAAAAATGTTTTTCTGTAACAATTTGTCCCTTTTCTTGTAACACACTTATTTTCTGTTCTCCTATAACTTGGCACTTAGCAGAAAGTATGGTTTTTACATCTTCTGTATTTGCTTCTTTCAAGTAGAGAGGCAATGGGTAGTACCTATACATGGGCTACTCAAATCTAATGTGAAAAATATTTCTGTACTATCTTCCATGTCTATATGACAGCATGCTATGATTTGCATGTAATCTAGAGGCATAATAAATAGATTGTTCACAGGCACAGGTTATCTTTAGCTTGTTGACCCTGGGAAAATTTTTTTTTTATCCTCTTCATGTCAAGAAAAATTAAGAGATGGTAGGAAAACATAAAGGAAAGATATTCTCCCTTTCAAGCATTTTTTTTAAGGCTTAAGGAACCAAATGTGAAGCACATTATTTTTTTATTTATTCTTACACCAGTAATGAGTTAAAATAATATTATCATATTAATTTTGTTTCTGTGTTAGATATAATTTAGAAGAGTTAAATGTGATAAAAATTTGGAAATTTTGTTATAATCAGTTACTGTGGCTTTATCTGATTTAAAAAAGCATAGCATTTAAACATATTCTACAATCAATGTTCTTTTTTGCTAGGATAAGGAGTGGATTTTAGGAACACTGCCCACCCCTACCTTGTGCAGTCAAAAATCCATGTATAGTGTTATACTTTGCCCTCTGTATCTGTGGTTCTGCATTCATGGATTCAATCAACATGGATTATATAAGAATGTATTATTTATTCAGAAAAAGAAATGCATATAAAATGGGCATATGTAGTTTCATGCTCCATGTTCTTTTTTTTCAAAAAAGAGGACCTTGATCCAGACTGATAGTCTCCAACCTTTCTTTACTAGGAGCAACTTCTAATATATCCAGTTGACGAGACAACTTATAGTGAAGCACACTCAAGAGGTCAGATGTTAGAAATGGAAAAGTGCCTCAGTATTCCATGGGTCACACTTGCAATGGCCTCCTTCACCTGCCAGGAGATAGAAAATAGTGAAAGAAGGAATATTGCATACACGAATAGGTAAATCTGCTGATTTGGAAAACTGAGATCTCTCTCAACAGTGCTTTAAAAATGTTTTTCTGTAACAATTTGTCCCTTTTCTTGTAACACACTTATTTTCTGTTCTCCTATAACTTGGCACTTAGCAGAAAGTATGGTTTTTACATCTTCTGTATTTGCTTCTTTCAAGTAGAGAGGCAATGGGTAGTACCTATACATGGGCTACTCAAATCTAATTTGAAAAATATTTCTGTACTATCTTCCATGTCTATATGACAGCATGCTATGATTTGCATGTAATCTAGAGGCATAATAAATAGATTGTTCACAGGCACAGGTTATCTTTAGCTTGTTGACCCTGGGAAAATTTTTTTTTTATCCTCTTCATGTCAAGAAAAATTAAGAGATGGTAGGAAAACATAAAGGAAAGATATTCTCCCTTTCAAGCATTTTTTTTAAGGCTTAAGGAACCAAATGTGAAGCACATTATTTTTTTATTTATTCTTACACCAGTAATGAGTTAACATAATATTATGATATTAATTTTTGTTTCTGTGTTAGATATAATTTAGAAGAGTTAAATGTGATAAAAATTTGGAAATTTTGTTATAATCAGTTACTGTGGCTTTATCTGATTTAAAAAAGCATAGCATTTAAACATATTCTACAATCAATGTTCTTTTTTGCTAGGATAAGGAGTGGATTTTAGGAACACTGCCCACCCCTACCTTGTGCAGTCAAAAATCCATGTATAGTGTTATACTTTGCCCTCTGTATCTGTGGTTCTGCATTCATGGATTCAATCAACATGGATTATATAAGAATGTATTATTTATTCAGAAAAAGAAATGCATATAAAATGGGCATATGTAGTTCATGCTCATGTCTATCAAGAGTCAACCGTATAGCTAAAAAATATACATTTGATAATAATAATGCTTCTGAACTTTATTAAATATGTGTAGGTATAAGAGAATGTGTGTATGTGTGGACATATGTGTTTGAATCAATAGCAGAGAAGAAAAAATGTTATTAAAAGTTTTCCTGTATAGATTAATGTTAGTATAGAAGTCTGCATCAAAAACTCATTGTATTTCTTACAACTTTATATTATTGTATACTGAGTTGAGATGTGGCTGAACATTGACCTCAAAATTTGAAGTATATTTATTAAAATTATATTTATGGATAGTTGGAATATGGGTGGATACTGATATAAAATTGAGAATATTAATTAGAATATAAGCTGTTCATTTCTTCTGAAAAAATTGTTCTATGATTTCTAAAAGAACTTTCATATTAAGACTCATAGAACATTTATTTTTTAGTTTGTAAGTCATCATTTAGGCTTCTAAAATTCTCAAGGAAACTTACATCACATCCTAAACAGACTGTTTGTCTCTTGGATGTGTTTTCTCAAGCTTTTAGTTCTATTTGTCAGTAGCAAATATTCATTTCTCAGAAGACAACACACACACACACACACACACACACACACAAACACACAGACACAACACACACATACACATATATCCATGTGTGTGTGTGTGTATACATATATATATATATATATATATATATATATATATGTATACACACATACATACACACACTAATTGCATTTAGTGATTATTTTAGAAACACCTATAAAAACTTTAAAACAGAGATGCAAATCACAAATTCTAAAGAAAATGTATTCCAAATATATTCCTATGAAGCTTATGTTTCAACAAACTAAACATTGTAAACTTTGGCTTTATCTGATTTAAAAAGCATAGCATTAAATTTTGTTCTTTTGCTAGGATAAGGAGTGAATTTTAGGAACACTGCCCACCCCTACCTTGTGCAGTCAAAAATCCATGTATAGTGTTATACTTTGCCCTCTGTATCTGTGGTTCTGCATTCATGGATTCAATCAACATGGATTATATAAGAATGTATTATTTATTCAGAAAAAGAAATGCATATAAAATGGGCATATGTAGTTCATGCTCATGTCTATCAAGAGTCAACC
This sequence comes from Tragulus kanchil, assembly GCA_022376925.1. Lineage (NCBI taxonomy): Eukaryota > Metazoa > Chordata > Mammalia > Artiodactyla > Tragulidae > Tragulus > Tragulus kanchil. Next base: position 16,161,608 of record JAIOJX010000025.1, read on the forward strand.
GTATAGCTAAAAAATATACATTTGATAATAATAATGCTTCTGAACTTTATTAAATATGTGTAGGTATAAGAGAATGTGTGTATGTGTGGACATATGTGTTTGAATCAATAGCAGAGAAGAAAAAATGTTATTAAAAGTTTTCCTGTATAGATTAATGTTAGTATAGAAGTCTGCATCAAAAACTCATTGTATTTCTTACAACTTTATATTATTGTATACTGAGTTGAGATGTGGCTGAACATTGACCTCAAAATTTGAAGTATATTTATTAAAATTATATTTATGGATAGTTGGAATATGGGTGGATACTGATATAAAATTGAGAATATTAATTAGAATATAAGCTGTTCATTTCTTCTGAAAAAATTGTTCTATGATTTCTAAAAGAACTTTCATATTAAGACTCATAGAACATTTATTTTTTAGTTTGTAAGTCATCATTTAGGCTTCTAAAATTCTCAAGGAAACTTACATCACATCCTAAACAGACTGTTTGTCTCTTGGATGTGTTTTCTCAAGCTTTTAGTTCTATTTGTCAGTAGCAAATATTCATTTCTCAGAAGACAACACACACACACACACACACACACACACACAAACACACAGACACAACACACACATACACATATATCCATGTGTGTGTGTATATATATATATATATATATATATATATATATATGTATACACACATACATACACACACTAATTGCATTTAGTGATTATTTTAGAAACACCTATAAAAACTTTAAAACAGAGATGCAAATCACAAATTCTAAAGAAAATGTATTCCAAATATATTCCTATGAAGCTTATGTTTCAACAAACTAAACATTGTAAACTTTGGATAAAATGTAAATTCTGTTTGTGATGAGTTTCCCAGCATAAGCATAACTGGCTGTTGAGCAACATGAATTTGAACTGTGCAGATCCACCTACACAAATATGCATATTTTTTCAACACAAAACATATTTCAGGGTATTTAAACAACTTTCTCAGTAGCTGATAAAACATGACAAAAAGGAAAAAAAAACATAAAACAGTAAGGTTTTATAATATTACTATATGAACTACCTTATCAATAAATTTCACCTGAGGCCTACAACTTCAAAATAATGCCTTTGTAAGTATGCAAGATAAAAGATTAACTAAAACTTACCACATACTGAGCCCCATAAAATGTCAAAAGAAGTATCAAAGGCTTACTATAAACAGTATATTATCTAATTGTGGGATTAAGTAAAAAGTTAATGCTAAAACACATAATTATCAAACCTCAATTAAATTAGAAAATTACAAAGAATACTAAATACCCAAACACTGGGATGAAAAAAATCACCATACAATTAGAAAAAGTTTTCAAATTAAGTGCCAGGACTTCTAATTATGGTTAGAGTAAAATTATACACCCATGGCATATTTAAGAAAAGAAAGGTAAGGAAATGAATGTTCTAAGCATTCTTTTCATTTTAAAATCATAACATACAAATGATCAAGATAAAATTGGTCATGTAAGATATATATTTTATAATAATTACTAAGCATAAAAAACTCGTGGTGAAACACATCAGGATATTAAAGTCCCATAATTGATAAAGGATAGATTAATAGAGATTTTACCAATATGAAAGTACTTATAAAGCATATTATAAAATTGTTTAGACAAGTATATCTGATAATATAGATGAATTAGGAAAATGTCCAAGAAAATATAATATATGCAAATTGATATAAGAAAATTTTCAAATCTGAATTCTGTATCTATTAAAATTGAGTCTTTATTAAAGTACCCCCCACAAGGTGATTAGACTGGAGTTTCACCCGTCTCACTATGTCTGTCATTTCCAATGTTCATGGTCTGTTGACTGTTACTTGCTACTTCTATGTACTTGTGCTTATATTCAACCATTGGCACCCAGCCTCCTGGACAGAAATAAACCTGGGTTGTTGGGTATATTTTGGAAGTGTGCCATAACTGGTGAATGGAAGAATCCTTATGTTGTGGTGTGCTGTATCATGATGACCTTCAGCATGCTTTTCAACCAGTAGTTTGGAAAAATGCCAGAATTCAGTTGCCATCAGACTTAAATATGACAAAAAGAATCTATCTGCAGAAAACAATAGAAAGACTGGTTAACTCTCATCTTGAACATTGAATTTTCAGCTGGTGTTCTCTATTTTTCTTATTGGACCAATGTTCTATATAAATAATTAGAATACAACACTTAATACTCAGAGTTAATTCAGTACTGTTACTACAATATGGCATTCTGCATATGACATTCTATTATACCAGATAGCAGTTTCCAGTGAGGTAGCTTTAAGGCACATAGTAGAAAACAAAATTGGTAAATTATTCAAGTTCCTTGTACTCTGATTTGGAAATGATAAATCTTTATAGAATGAGACCTTTTTAGGACTAGCTTTATTGGGAAAAATCTAAATACCAAACACTGGGATGAAAAAAATCACCATACAATTAGAAAAAGTTTTCAAATTAAGTGCCAGGACTTCTAATTATGGTTAGAGTAAAATTATACACCCATGGCATATTTAAGAAAAGAAAGGTAAGGAAATGAATGTTCTAAGCATTCTTTTCATTTTAAAATCATAACATACAAATGATCAAGATAAAATTGGTCATGTAAGATATATATTTTATAATAATTACTAAGCATAAAAAACTCGTGGTGAAACACATCAGGATATTAAAGTCCCATAATTGATAAAGGATAGATTAATAGAGATTTTACCAATATGAAAGTACTTATAAAGCATATTATAAAATTGTTTAGACAAGTATATCTGATAATATAGATGAATTAGGAAAATGTCCAAGAAAATATAATATATGCAAATTGATATAAGAAAATTTTCAAATCTGAATTCTGTATCTATTAAAATTGAGTCTTTATTAAAGTACCCCCCACAAGGTGATTAGACTGGAGTTTCACCCGTCTCACTATGTCTGTCATTTCCAATGTTCATGGTCTGTTGACTGTTACTTGCTACTTCTATGTACTTGTGCTTATATTCAACCATTGGCACCCAGCCTCCTGGACAGAAATAAACCTGGGTTGTTGGGTATATTTTGGAAGTGTGCCATAACTGGTGAATGGAAGAATCCTTATGTTGTGGTGTGCTGTATCATGATGACCTTCAGCATGCTTTTCAACCAGTAGTTTGGAAAAATGCCAGAATTCAGTTGCCATCAGACTTAAATATGACAAAAAGAATCTATCTGCAGAAAACAATAGAAAGACTGGTTAACTCTCATCTTGAACATTGAATTTTCAGCTGGTGTTCTCTATTTTTCTTATTGGACCAATGTTCTATATAAATAATTAGAATACAACACTTAATACTCAGAGTTAATTCAGTACTGTTACTACAATATGGCATTCTGCATATGACATTCTATTATACCAGATAGCAGTTTCCAGTGAGGTAGCTTTAAGGCACATAGTAGAAAACAAAATTGGTAAATTATTCAAGTTCCTTGTACTCTGATTTGGAAATGATAAATCTTTATAGAATGAGACCTTTTTTTTAGGACTAGCTTTTTATTGGGAAAAAGTTTCAATTTGTGTTGGTAGGGATGGCATTCATATTTAATAATGTTTACTTTTCCTCTGGCCATACCATTTTGAGCATAAACCAGAGTACCTCTACTCAGCAGTGTGTAGTTTATTACAGGTGTTCAAACTATTTAAAACAAGCCTATGCAGTTCTTAAGGAAGAAGATAAATGAGATGTGACATAAGATAAAATGCTACTACTATAGAGAAAATGTTCCTATTTAACATAACAGAATTCAGAATACAAAGCATAAAATAAAGTAGCTCCCACAAAAAGTATCCACAGGTCAAGAGGTCTTAATTTATAAAATTGACCAAATCTTTAAAGGAAAAGAAAATCATATTTAAACTTTCTTCAGAGGTTATAATAACCCTATAACAAAACCTAACAAAGAAACTGCAAAAGTTAGTTACTGGCAAATTTTTCCATAAACATAGACATAAAAATATTAAATATTAGTAAATCAATCAAATACTTAATTTTAAAGAAACTATATCATGGCTAAACACATTGAGGAATGTATTGTTAATTTAACCATTAAGTAATCATTCAATGTAATTTACCAGATCAGCAGAATAAAATAAAAGTTGTACAGAATCTGAATAAGAATATTAGTCAAAACAGAAATCCACAAATAATCCACAGATTTTTCTCTGTAATCGATGATGATCAGATCATGTCCTCTCTCATCATATTTAATCTGCATTGCAAGTGCTTACTATTTCAGTATGGCAAGAAAAATGAACAAAACATAAAATGGAAAAAAGGAAATCAGTTATTAATTATATACAATGTATTTGACTAAGTAGAAATCTAGAATAATCTAGCAATAAATTATTTGAATTATTAAGTGAATCTGGCAAAACCATTGAATGTAAGGTGAATTAAAAATCACTTGAATTATTATACGCCACAGAATTTTTTAGAAAATAAGAAAAAAATGATGCCTAATATTAAGTGTAAGCTGTGCAAGACAGAAAACTCTAGAATATTGTTCTCCCATATTAAAGTGACCCTAAACAGATGGACACATATGTCATGTTCATTATATAGATAAAGCAGTATCCCAATGTGTTGTGTGAATATGTGTGTATAGATAAAGAATGTGATGATTTTGGTAGATGGACCTTTATAGTTTTTTTGGGAAAAAGTTTCAATTTGTGTTGGTAGGGATGGCATTCATATTTAATAATGTTTACTTTTCCTCTGGCCATACCATTTTGAGCATAAACCAGAGTACCTCTACTCAGCAGTGTGTAGTTTATTACAGGTGTTCAAACTATTTAAAACAAGCCTATGCAGTTCTTAAGGAAGAAGATAAATGAGATGTGACATAAGATAAAATGCTACTACTATAGAGAAAATGTTCCTATTTAACATAACAGAATTCAGAATACAAAGCATAAAATAAAGTAGCTCCCACAAAAAGTATCCACAGGTCAAGAGGTCTTAATTTATAAAATTGACCAAATCTTTAAAGGAAAAGAAAATCATATTTAAACTTTCTTCAGAGGTTATAATAACCCTATAACAAAACCTAACAAAGAAACTGCAAAAGTTAGTTACTGGCAAATTTTTCCATAAACATAGACATAAAAATATTAAATATTAGTAAATCAATCAAATACTTAATTTTAAAGAAACTATATCATGGCTAAACACATTGAGGAATGTATTGTTAATTTAACCATTAAGTAATCATTCAATGTAATTTACCAGATCAGCAGAATAAAATAAAAGTTGTACAGAATCTGAATAAGAATATTAGTCAAAACAGAAATCCACAAATAATCCACAGATTTTTCTCTGTAATCGATGATGATCAGATCATGTCCTCTCTCATCATATTTAATCTGCATTGCAAGTGCTTACTATTTCAGTATGGCAAGAAAAATGAACAAAACATAAAATGGAAAAAAGGAAATCAGTTATTAATTATATACAATGTATTTGACTAAGTAGAAATCTAGAATAATCTAGCAATAAATTATTTGAATTATTAAGTGAATCTGGCAAAACCATTGAATGTAAGGTGAATTAAAAATCACTTGAATTATTATACGCCACAGAATTTTTTAGAAAATAAGAAAAAAATGATGCCTAATATTAAGTGTAAGCTGTGCAAGACAGAAAACTCTAGAATATTGTTCTCCCATATTAAAGTGACACTAAACAGATGGATCAATATGTCATGTTCATTTATTAGAAAACTTGCTATTGTAAGGACATAAATTTTTTATAGATTCATTAGCCAGCCAGTATCCCAATGTGTTGTGTGAATATGTGTGTATAGATAAAGAATGTGATGATGTCTATATGATGGAAAAGACCAGAGTAGGAAACGAAACCGAATGTTGACTAAGCTCTAGAGAAATTAGTGCTTTCACTTGGTACCGTCTATCTGCTGGCAGGTGTGTAAATCAATACAGGTTTAGGGGAAAACAGTTTGGCACTATTTGCAAAAGGATATTGTATGACTTGCAGTCTTGGATGGAGATGTATGTGTGTGTGCATTCATTTCTGTGGGCCTTGAATAGGTTCACATGTGTAAGTTCAAAAAAGGATGGTTGTGGTATCATTGTTCACTTCAGCTAATGTGAGACAGACACATAAGTGTACGGGAAAAACCCCTCAATGTATTCATAAGACAAAATACTATGACATGATGAATATATACTCCATCTCTATGAAACAGAATGGGAAGGGTCTCAGAATTATTATGCTGCCCCAAAGCAGCCAGATCAAAATGAACACATTAATTTAACCATAATTTCATTGTTTAAAATTTACATGTGTGTATATGTATATACACAGGGAGTAAATAGTGTCTGTGTAAATATGTAAATTTATAAGCTGTAATAAGTTATCTTTAGGAAAATGGGAAAATACTGAGAAAGAATGAGAGAGGGACTGAATTTGGATTAGTGGCGACAGGTTACAGAAGGAATGTGGAGCACATGGCATTTCAAGCACTGTAAGAAAGAAGAGGAGAGGCTAGACAAGCCAAAATATAGAAACTACCACTATGGACATAGGAAAAATAGCACTTTTAAAGTATATGAGACTGGAAACAGAAGAAGAAATGATTGAAAGTTAAGAGTAGGTGGGATGGATGTAAAGAATCAGGGTGGGAAGGGGAGCCTGGAAAAGAAGGCAAAGAACAGATATGCAAGGCCTAGATTCCCGGTTAAAATTTATAAACATCATGTCAAGGATGGATATAAGCTTGGAAATATTATAAGCAGGATAATGACATGATGGATTCTGATTTTCAATATTTCACTGTTTTCCCAAAAATTGTTTTATTGCTTTTTTTCCCTTAATTTGAAAGAATCTGTGGAAGAAAGAGTGCAATTATTATAGAGTAAATAACTTGACTTTAAAATATCAGAGATGTCAGAAAGTATTCTGAAGTCACACAGCCCTTTCGAAGACAAGATGTTGACTAAGCTCTAGAGAAATTAGTGCTTTCACTTGGTACCGTCTATCTGCTGGCAGGTGTGTAAATCAATACAGGTTTAGGGGAAAACAGTTTGGCACTATTTGCAAAAGGATATTGTATGACTTGCAGTCTTGGATGGAGATGTATGTGTGTGTGCATTCATTTCTGTGGGCCTTGAATAGGTTCACATGTGTAAGTTCAAAAAAGGATGGTTGTGGTATCATTGTTCACTTCAGCTAATGTGAGACAGACACATAAGTGTACGGGAAAAACCCCTCAATGTATTCATAAGACAAAATACTATGACATGATGAATATATACTCCATCTCTATGAAACAGAATGGGAAGGGTCTCAGAATTATTATGCTGCCCCAAAGCAGCCAGATCAAAATGAACACATTAATTTAACCATAATTTCATTGTTTAAAATTTACATGTGTGTATATGTATATACACAGGGAGTAAATAGTGTCTGTGTAAATATGTAAATTTATAAGCTGTAATAAGTTATCTTTAGGAAAATGGGAAAATACTGAGAAAGAATGAGAGAGGGACTGAATTTGGATTAGTGGCGACAGGTTACAGAAGGAATGTGGAGCACATGGCATTTCAAGCACTGTAAGAAAGAAGAGGAGAGGCTAGACAAGCCAAAATATAGAAACTACCACTATGGACATAGGAAAAATAGCACTTTTAAAGTATATGAGACTGGAAACAGAAGAAGAAATGATTGAAAGTTAAGAGTAGGTGGGATGGATGTAAAGAATCAGGGTGGGAAGGGGAGCCTGGAAAAGAAGGCAAAGAACAGATATGCAAGGCCTAGATTCCCGGTTAAAATTTATAAACATCATGTCAAGGATGGATATAAGCTTGGAAATATTATAAGCAGGATAATGACATGATGGATTCTGATTTTCAATATTTCACTGTTTTCCCAAAAATTGTTTTATTGCTTTTTTTCCCTTAATTTGAAAGAATCTGTGGAAGAAAGAGTGCAATTATTATAGAGTAAATAACTTGACTTTAAAATATCAGAGATGTCAGAAAGTATTCTGAAGTCACACAGCCTCTTGACTGCAGGAGTGTAACAAGACTTCATTATTCCTACTTAAGTGTTACATTTAATTACATTAGAACATTTTTCTTCCACCTACACACATTAGCATCTTTGATGTGTCAAACTAACAACTAAGAACACTTTAATAGCAAGGTGAAAGCTTTATGTAAAAAGATTTTGAATTTCTTTTAATTGCACATTTTTATATTGTTACTCAAAGAATTTCTTCCCTTTATACAGTTGTGACTTGATATATCAAGTGACAATCTAAACATCCCCTACACTGGCTTAAAAGTTTGATCTTAAAGTAAAAGTACATCATTTCTTTAGAAGATAATTAAGTTCTATGTACAAATATGACTGATCAAATAAGTACAGAAGGTTTTTTTTTTAATTCAAAGAATAAGTCATTTCTCCTTTTATAATGTTTAAATCTAAGTCAGAATATTCTGAATTCTATATATGGTGGACAGTGATTTTATTTCCATTATTGAATTAAACTGGCAAGGTGTGATTTCAGACTGTCTTCAAGACCCTTTTACTTAATGGGTGTATAAACTGGAACATTACTAGGTAGAAAGTTTCACACAAACCATTTTAAAAGTGCCTAGCAAATTCATAGCACATAGAGTATTAGTTTCTTGGATCCAGTTACTAACAAGGCTTATTTCAGGCATAACAGAGTGACTCAAGAATGCTCACACTGATTTGCTATGTCTGCTTCTCTAAACTGTACATTTATTTAGCATTGGTGACCTTTTCAGGGGATCTCTTGACTCAGGGCAGAATCTTCAGGCCAAGTTTCTCTTGGTAAACTCTAGAGAAAGGAAAGGATTTTGTATCTAAACAGATCACAAGGAAAGTCCAGACGTGAGCATTATAATGCTTATCCAAGCCAATTACCAATCTTAATGATAATCTCAGTGGACCAGTGTAAGGAATCTACTGAGTGGTGGATTGAGGGTGAGGAAAAGGTCTTCTGCAATTTGGAATCCCTTACCTGAAAAAAAGCAGGAGATGCATAATGACATGATGGATTCTGATTTTCAATATTTCACTGTTTTCCCAAAAATTGTTTTATTGCTTTTTTTCCCTTAATTTGAAAGAATCTGTGGAAGAAAGAGTGCAATTATTATAGAGTAAATAACTTGACTTTAAAATATCAGAGATGTCAGAAAGTATTCTGAAGTCACACAGCCTCTTGACTGCAGGAGTGTAACAAGACTTCATTATTCCTACTTAAGTGTTACATTTAATTACATTAGAACATTTTTCTTCCACCTACACACATTAGCATCTTTGATGTGTCAAACTAACAACTAAGAACACTTTAATAGCAAGGTGAAAGCTTTATGTAAAAAGATTTTGAATTTCTTTTAATTGCACATTTTATATTGTTACTCAAAGAATTTCTTCCCTTTATACAGTTGTGACTTGATATATCAAGTGACAATCTAAACATCCCCTACACTGGCTTAAAAGTTTGATCTTAAAGTAAAAGTACATCATTTCTTTAGAAGATAATTAAGTTCTATGTACAAATATGACTGATCAAATAAATACAAAAGGGTTTTTTTTTAATTCAAAGAATAAGTCATTTCTCCTTTTATAATGTTTAAATCTAAGTCAGAATATTCTGAATTCTATATATGGTGGACAGTGATTTTATTTCCATTATTGAATTAAACTGGCAAGGTGTGATTTCAGACTGTCTTCAAGACCCTTTTACTTAATGGGTGTATAAACTGGAACATTACTAGGTAGAAAGTTTCACACAAACCATTTTAAAAGTGCCTAGCAAATTCATAGCACATAGAGTATTAGTTTCTTGGATCCAGTTACTAACAAGGCTTATTTCAGGCATAACAGAGTGACTCAAGAATGCTCACACTGATTTGCTATGTCTGCTTCTCTAAACTGTACATTTATTTAGCATTGGTGACCTTTTCAGGGGATCTCTTGACTCAGGGCAGAATCTTCAGGCCAAGTTTCTCTTGGTAAACTCTAGAGAAAGGAAAGGATTTTTGTATCTAAACAGATCACAAGGAAAGTCCAGACGTGAGCATTATAATGCTTATCCAAGCCAATTACCAATCTTAATGATAATCTCAGTGGACCAGTGTAAGGAATCTACTGAGTGGTGGATTGAGGGTGAGGAAAAGGTCTTCTGCAATTTGGAATCCCTTACCTGAAAAAAAGCAGGAGATGCAGAAGTTGCAGTCTGATTCCTGGGTTGGGAAGATCCCCTGGAGTAGGAAATGACAGCCCACTAGAGTATTCTTGCGTGAAAAATTCCGTGGACAGAAGAGCCTAAAGCATTGGACATGGCTAAGCACACATGCATACAACTGAAAAAAGCAACTTTCAGTGCTGGAAGATTAAAAATATAAATGCCAATTATACTATACTAGTTACACTGTTTCTGAATCAGTGATTAAATTAGCATGTGCTGTGAGCTTGCAATAAAATCAGCCCAACAGAATTTTAAATAATAGTGGTATCAGAGTTTGGAAGGTGGTTTAGAATCTGAGGTGGACTAAAAGCTTTCATGTGTGTATTTTAAAACTTGGCGTTTGGGTTTTTTTAACCTAAAACTTGAAGCTATTGTATTTAGGACAAAGCACACCATATAGTGAAAACAAAAAAAGTTTTAAAAACATCTCAGTTACACAGATAAAGTTTTTGTATTAATGAGACATTTTTGGAATAGTTAGTATAATGTTTCTTTTTAAAAATCCACTCTAATTTCATAAATTATGCTATCTATTTGATGTGCTTTTGATAGTTCTGTCATACTTCAAAACATGTTTATCCATTTGCCTGTGTAAAATGTAATTAGGATGTTTAAATAGGACTTGCAAGAATAGGGACTTGGAATGACTAGAGATGGAAAGAAATGGCTTTAACTAGATATGCACTTTGTTCCCTTTGGGAGACTGGAGATGGACCTGTTGTAGACCATCTCTGAAATGACTCTCCGTGATACCCACCTCTTGGTATTCTTGCCTTTGTATAACCCTTCCCCTTAATATGGGCTAAATTTAGAGACTGACTTTTAATGAACAGAATACAGTAAAACTTTCTTGGTATTTCTTGCCTTTGTATAACCTCCTAATGCAATCCTTCTTACTCTTGATGGGAGAATTAGCCAGGAACTCTAGAGAAAGGAAAGGATTTGTATCTAAACAGATCACAAGGAAAGTCCAGACGTGAGCATTATAATGCTTATCCAAGCCAATTACCAATCTTAATGATAATCTCAGTGGACCAGTGTAAGGAATCTACTGAGTGGTGGATTGAGGGTGAGGAAAAGGTCTTCTGCAATTTGGAATCCCTTACCTGAAAAAAAGCAGGAGATGCAGAAGTTGCAGTCTGATTCCTGGGTTGGGAAGATCCCCTGGAGTAGGAAATGACAGCCCACTAGAGTATTCTTGCGTGAAAAATTCCGTGGACAGAAGAGCCTAAAGCATTGGACATGGCTAAGCACACATGCATACAACTGAAAAAAGCAACTTTCAGTGCTGGAAGATTAAAAATATAAATGCCAATTATACTATACTAGTTACACTGTTTCTGAATCAGTGATTAAATTAGCATGTGCTGTGAGCTTGCAATAAAATCAGCCCAACAGAATTTTAAATAATAGTGGTATCAGAGTTTGGAAGGTGGTTTAGAATCCGAGGTGGACTAAAAGCTTTCATGTGTGTATTTTAAAACTTGGCGTTTGGGTTTTTTTAACCTAAAACTTGAAGCTATTGTATTTAGGACAAAGCACACCATATAGTGAAAACAAAAAAAGTTTTAAAAACATCTCAGTTACACAGATAAAGTTTTTGTATTAATGAGACATTTTTGGAATAGTTAGTATAATGTTTCTTTTTAAAAATCCACTCTAATTTCATAAATTATGCTATCTATTTGATGTGCTTTTGATAGTTCTGTCATACTTCAAAACATGTTTATCCATTTGCCTGTGTAAAATGTAATTAGGATGTTTAAATAGGACTTGCAAGAATAGGGACTTGGAATGACTAGAGATGGAAAGAAATGGCTTTAACTAGATATGCACTTTGTTCCCCTTTTGGGGGACTGGAGATGGACCTGTTGTAGACCATCTCTGAAATGACTCTCCGTGATACCCACCTCTTGGTATTCTTGCCTTTGTATAACCCTTCCCCTTAATATGGGCTAAATTTAGAGACTGACTTTTAATGAACAGAATACAGTAAAACTGGTTGGATATCACATTCAAGACTAAGTTACAAAAAGAACATGACTTCTGTCATCTCTGATCTCCTCTCGGATAGTATCCTTTTTCTAATAGAAGCAAGCCATGGAGCGTGAGTGTCCCTGTGAAAAGCCCTGCATAGTAATGGACTGAGATATCTGCCCAGGAGTCAGCAAGAACCTGAGGCTTGCTAAAGGTCATGAGAGTAAGTTGGAAGTGGGTATTTTCAGGCAAATCGACACTCATGGAGGACCTACAGCCTCTTAAGAGCCACGTAAACTGGGGAATGGGTTCCCTATAGCCAAGCCTTGTGGTGTTTGCAGCCCAGTCAACAGCTCAAGTGCAGTCTTTGTGACAGACCCAGAGCTAGGGGAACCAACTAAGACAGACTTGATTCCTGAACTATGGAAAAACTACAAGTCATGAAGGACTTTGCAATGCAGCACTAATTAATTTATATGGATATGTTGACAGATTATCAATTTGCTGTATTGACAGTTTCTTCCGAAAATTCTATATCTGGCCTTCCATGGTGGCTCAGATAGTGAAGAATCCACTAGACATGGGGAAGAGCTGATTAGGTTTTACTGTATCTCAGTGATACATTCTGAAAGCATATGGCACATTTATAATTCTTTTAATATATTTAATTTTTAAATATTATGTTTAAACATTCAGTCAGTAGATATTAAGAAAAAAAAATAGTCAACAGTGACTCTGGAATTCTCCCATAAATGAATCCGATTCACAGCGGTGTTAAAGAAGTAGTGAAATAGAGGGAGAGTCCTGGCTGAGATAGAAGGATACTTACTATAGGCTTGCTCTGTTATGTTATAGTCATTTCACTTGCCTGTGTAAAATGTAATTAGGATGTTTAAATAGGACTTGCAAGAATAGGGACTTGGAATGACTAGAGATGGAAAGAAATGGCTTTAACTAGATATGCACTTTGTTCCCTTTGGGAGACTGGAGATGGACCTGTTGTAGACCATCTCTGAAATGACTCTCCGTGATACCCACCTCTTGGTATTCTTGCCTTTGTATAACCCTTCCCCTTAATATGGGCTAAATTTAGAGACTGACTTTTAATGAACAGAATACAGTAAAACTGGTTGGATATCACATTCAAGACTAAGTTACAAAAAGAACATGACTTCTGTCATCTCTGATCTCCTCTCGGATAGTATCCTTTTTCTAATAGAAGCAAGCCATGGAGCGTGAGTGTCCCTGTGAAAAGCCCTGCATAGTAATGGACTGAGATATCTGCCCAGGAGTCAGCAAGAACCTGAGGCTTGCTAAAGGTCATGAGAGTAAGTTGGAAGTGGGTATTTTCAGGCAAATCGACACTCATGGAGGACCTACAGCCTCTTAAGAGCCACGTAAACTGGGGAATGGGTTCCCTATAGCCAAGCCTTGTGGTGTTTGCAGCCCAGTCAACAGCTCAAGTGCAGTCTTTGTGACAGACCCAGAGCTAGGGGAACCAACTAAGACAGACTTGATTCCTGAACTATGGAAAAACTACAAGTCATGAAGGACTTTGCAATGCAGCACTAATTAATTTATATGGATATGTTGACAGATTATCAATTTGCTGTATTGACAGTTTCTTCCGAAAATTCTATATCTGGCCTTCCATGGTGGCTCAGATAGTGAAGAATCCACTAGACATGGGGAAGAGCTGATTAGGTTTTACTGTATCTCAGTGATACATTCTGAAAGCATATGGCACATTTATAATTCTTTTAATATATTTAATTTTTAAATATTATGTTTAAACATTCAGTCAGTAGATATTAAGAAAAAAAAATAGTCAACAGTGACTCTGGAATTCTCCCATAAATGAATCCGATTCACAGCGGTGTTAAAGAAGTAGTGAAATAGAGGGAGAGTCCTGGCTGAGATAGAAGGATACTTACTATAGGCTTGCTCTGTTATGTTATAGTCATTTCACTCCTTAGGGCCTCAGTCAGCTTCCTTATATCCAAAATAAATATATTAAAAAATGTTCTCTGCTATAAATATCACCTGTCAGTAAATGAGGAAAGGAGATTTGTAGTCTTAACAAATAGAAAATGGGAGTCAAGGAACAGTTTTCATTTTCTTTCCATCATTGATCTCTACTGTGATTTAGAGCAGGTTATATAATGATTCTTCACTTTTTTTTTTTTTACCTTTAAATGAGCTCTCCTAAAATTCTTCAGTATTTAGAGTGTATGATATTATGATTACATTTTGATATTTTGTTTGTTTGCTTTGGGTCATATCACCGTTTATACTAATGGATCCAGTTGCTACTTGGCATTCAGTTGTTCGGTCTTGTCTGACACTGTGACCCCCTGTCCTTCAGTATCTCCTGGACTTTGCTCAAATGCATTTCCATTGAGCCAATGATGCCATGCAATCAGCCCATCCTCTGTCACCCTCTTCTCCTTATGCCCTCAGTGTTTCATTAGGGTCTTTTCCAGTGAGTCGGCTTTTCACATCAGGTGGTGAAAGTATTAGAACTTCAAGCATCAGTCCTTCCAATGAATTTTGAGGGTTGACTTCATTTAGGATTGACTGGTTTGATCTCTATCTTATTTTAAATCTAGGTTGATTCCAATGAAGAAATAAATTTCTTGCCATGCATTTTGAAAGGTAACGTGTCTATGTGACCTCAACAAATGGATAACTTTTTCATCCTCTGAGCTAAAGTTCAATGTTAGGCAAGTTCTTATGTGATTTCCTCTCAGCTCTCAAGCCCCTCTTCTGTATTCTCCTTTGCTGACTCTTCTTTGTGAAGGTCTTTCAAGAGGGGACAGTCAATGCAGACTTGGAGGCTGAGGAGAGAGAAGAGAGACTCCTATGTGGTGGCTTCCTATCTGCTGACAGATTTCCTGAATTTTCCTGCAGCTTAATTCTTCCACCTTGGCAGAAACACTTCCTTCTGGAAGCAACAGGACACCAGCACTGACTAAGAGACTCTGCCCTCCTTGGGTGGGGAGTAGGGGGACGTGAGTCTCAGCTCTGTGGTGCCCCACCTTTGAGAGACAGCACTAGCTAAGCATCCTTCTCTCCTCAGAGGTGTGAGTTTCAGCTTCTCAGGGCCCTCTTATAAATGTCTGAACTGTAATTATGCAATCTAATCTCATTACCTGTTTCTTTACATTGGAGTAATGGATACTACTTAAGGCCCCTACTTTATTTTTTGGTTGGTTGTACTGAGTCTTTCTTTGTTACTGTGCGGGCTTTTCTCTAGTTGAGGCAATCAGGCGCTTCTTTCTAATTGCGGTGTGCACACTTCGCATTGCATTAGCTTCTCCTGTTTTAGAGCATGAGGACCAGTACAAGTCTGGTGCATGAAGCAGGAATGTATTTTTAAAGACAATTACTAGTTAAGATATACTAATACTTACAAAGATGATCATGATGCCAATGCTATCTAAGTTTTCAGAATGCTACTCACATGGGTGGTCAAATTACATGTAAATGAGGCATTAGTAAAAAGGAAATAATTATCTGAGAGCAGTACAAGTATAAATATTAGTACTTTGGGATGGTTTTACAATAAATATTATTTTATTATCTTTTGACTCTACCTACTTTGTAGGAAATGATACTTATAAAAAGTATTAGAAAAATATGTAAGGTCTAACATGTTATTTTCTTACATGTTAACTCCATATTAATCTAAGTAATTGATTTAACAACAGTATAAATATTGATGTATTTACTTTGTATTTTGAATATACTGCTTTAAATTTGGATTGGAAGAGTGACCCTTCTGTAAAACTAATGATGGAGAAGTTAAAGGTGACATGGTGAGGGGAAAAATAATGCTTGAATTATATCTGAGAAAGAAGGAGAAGTTAGAATATATAATTAGGCATTGACTAAAGAGCATAGGAAAAAGAGCAACAAAAAGTTTTAATTAACATGATTGTGGAGCAAAATGAGAATAGTTATAAAATCTGTATAAAATAGCAAAACATAATAGTCATTTTCTTAAAATTGTACATCTTGTCAAAGTTCTCAATTTTTTGGTTACTTTTTGAACAGAAATTATTTTTTCCTGCAGCTTAATTCTTCCACCTTGGCAGAAACACTTCCTTGTGGAAGCAACAGGACACCAGCACTGACTAAGAGACTCTGCCCTCCTTGGGTGGGAGTAGGGGGACGTGAGTCTCAGCTCTGTGGTGCCCCACCTTTGAGAGACAGCACTAGCTAAGCATCCTTCTCTCCTCAGAGGTGTGAGTTTCAGCTTCTCAGGGCCCTCTTATAAATGTCTGAACTGTAATTATGCAATCTAATCTCATTACCTGTTTCTTTACATTGGAGTAATGGATACTACTTAAGGCCCCTACTTTATTTTTTGGTTGGTTGTACTGAGTCTTTCTTTGTTACTGTGCGGGCTTTTCTCTAGTTGAGGCAATCAGGCGCTTCTTTCTAATTGCGGTGTGCACACTTCGCATTGCATTAGCTTCTCCTGTTTTAGAGCATGAGGACCAGTACAAGTCTGGTGCATGAAGCAGGAATGTATTTTTAAAGACAATTACTAGTTAAGATATACTAATACTTACAAAGATGATCATGATGCCAATGCTATCTAAGTTTTCAGAATGCTACTCACATGGGTGGTCAAATTACATGTAAATGAGGCATTAGTAAAAAGGAAATAATTATCTGAGAGCAGTACAAGTATAAATATTAGTACTTTGGGATGGTTTTACAATAAATATTATTTTATTATCTTTTGACTCTACCTACTTTGTAGGAAATGATACTTATAAAAAGTATTAGAAAAATATGTAAGGTCTAACATGTTATTTTCTTACATGTTAACTCCATATTAATCTAAGTAATTGATTTAACAACAGTATAAATATTGATGTATTTACTTTGTATTTTGAATATACTGCTTTAAATTTGGATTGGAAGAGTGACCCTTCTGTAAAACTAATGATGGAGAAGTTAAAGGTGACATGGTGAGGGGAAAAATAATGCTTGAATTATATCTGAGAAAGAAGGAGAAGTTAGAATATATAATTAGGCATTGACTAAAGAGCATAGGAAAAAGAGCAACAAAAAGTTTTAATTAACATGATTGTGGAGCAAAATGAGAATAGTTATAAAATCTGTATAAAATAGCAAAACATAATAGTCATTTTCTTAAAATTGTACATCTTGTCAAAGTTCTCAATTTTTTGGTTACTTTTTGAACAGAAATTATTGTGGTTTTTCTCAGAGGCTACATTATTACAAAGTCAGTTAATAAAAGATGATATATACTGCTGATCGTACTTTAATCATATTAACTTTCAGTTGATCACTAATAAAATTATACTGAAGCAAGATCCTTTATTACTTGGGCTACATTCTGATACTTTATTATTCGATTCTACTCCATTCTGTATGTTTTAGAAGTGCTTATTTTGATCCACTAATAGAACATGACCTGAATTTTGGCACATACTGTAAAACTATCCCCTGCCTCTGCATCAGGGTGTTGATGTGACAAGTAAAGTCATGGTCACCCTCTATGCCTGGTAAGGAATCATGAAAAAATAAGTAGGACATTCCAAGCTCAAATATAACTAATGATTGAATATCATAAAGAGATATTGCCTTTATAAAAATGTATGCAGACATTTATTATAAAATATTATCATTTCTTATTCCAAATCCAAGCTTTTTTTCCTAAAGCCGTTAATTTGGTTAAAAAAATTCACCAGTACATAACTACTTTTCCAGTAACCTATGTTTATAAACCTATTATAATACTAGTCATGGTCTACTATACTAGTTGTTTTTTATATTCTTTAAATCATTCATATAGACCCAATCTTTTCTGCATCCACTGTAGATTTACTGTCTTAAACTTTACTTTTTCTTATCAAATATAGTAAATCATAATAAGCATTTCAGAATCTGTTTTTTTTTCTTTAATATCCTGAATGATGTTGTCAAATTGCATACTGTACTATTTAACTTCTAATTCCCTAATTTAAGCTAGAATTGCTTATTGTACCTTTACAGTCTGTCTGAAGATTTATCATTTCAACTCTATTGGATGCTAATTCCCTATATCCCTGTTAACCATCATCCACCATGTCTTCCTTTAATTTTTTAAATAGAAAAAAGCTGTCTGTCCTTTATTTGCCAGTTTAATTTTTTTCTTCTATTACTGAATGAACCGCAGTACCCACAGACACACCCAAGAAAAACTGCAGGAAATTGAGACTTGTCAAAGAGATTACTGAAAGATCACTCTGGATATTTAAAGTTTAGACAGGATCTTTTTGTAATTGAATAGCCATTAGCCATGAGAAGTTTATAGCTTTTTTCCTCAGGAGAAAAGAGTACACTGGGGATTAACAATATTCTGTACAATAGTGTGGAATGAAAATAAGTACTACCAGCTAATAAAAGCATACATATAAATTATATAGAGAATATATACTGACACGTTATTTCTGATGAGGTATGTTACACTCATGATGAAGAGAGTGCATCCTGCATGAACCCCTGTAGGTATAGATGATATTTTCTAATGGTTGGCAGGAGATTAGAATGAGAAGCATCTTTCAGAGACTCAATGTACATTTGATTTTAAAGTGCTTATTTTGATCCACTAATAGAACATGACCTGAATTTTGGCACATACTGTAAAACTATCCCCTGCCTCTGCATCAGGGTGTTGATGTGACAAGTAAAGTCATGGTCACCCTCTATGCCTGGTAAGGAATCATGAAAAAATAAGTAGGACATTCCAAGCTCAAATATAACTAATGATTGAATATCATAAAGAGATATTGCCTTTATAAAAATGTATGCAGACATTTATTATAAAATATTATCATTTCTTATTCCAAATCCAAGCTTTTTTTCCTAAAGCCGTTAATTTGGTTAAAAAAATTCACCAGTACATAACTACTTTTCCAGTAACCTATGTTTATAAACCTATTATAATACTAGTCATGGTCTACTATACTAGTTGTTTTTTATATTCTTTAAATCATTCATATAGACCCAATCTTTTCTGCATCCACTGTAGATTTACTGTCTTAAACTTTACTTTTTCTTATCAAATATAGTAAATCATAATAAGCATTTCAGAATCTGTTTTTTTTTCTTTAATATCCTGAATGATGTTGTCAAATTGCATACTGTACTATTTAACTTCTAATTCCCTAATTTAAGCTAGAATTGCTTATTGTACCTTTACAGTCTGTCTGAAGATTTATCATTTCAACTCTATTGGATGCTAATTCCCTATATCCCTGTTAACCATCATCCACCATGTCTTCCTTTAATTTTTAAATAGAAAAAAGCTGTCTGTCCTTTATTTGCCAGTTTAATTTTTTTCTTCTATTACTGAATGAACCGCAGTACCCACAGACACACCCAAGAAAAACTGCAGGAAATTGAGACTTGTCAAAGAGATTACTGAAAGATCACTCTGGATATTTAAAGTTTAGACAGGATCTTTTTGTAATTGAATAGCCATTAGCCATGAGAAGTTTATAGCTTTTTTCCTCAGGAGAAAAGAGTACACTGGGGATTAACAATATTCTGTACAATAGTGTGGAATGAAAATAAGTACTACCAGCTAATAAAAGCATACATATAAATTATATAGAGAATATATACTGACACGTTATTTCTGATGAGGTATGTTACACTCATGATGAAGAGAGTGCATCCTGCATGAACCCCTGTAGGTATAGATGATATTTTCTAATGGTTGGCAGGAGATTAGAATGAGAAGCATCTTTCAGAGACTCATAGTTTTGTATGTACAGATTCCTATCTAAAATTCCTTAACTATTTTCTTCTGTTTGTGATTCTGAGTCATTTGTGGCTTTTGCTATGTTATAGAAATAAGACACTAGAAGAAAAGCCATCAAAGGATTTTATTAAACTATTAAAATTTGATTTCATCAAATTCTGTAAGTTCAGTTCAGGTGCTCAGTCATGTCCAACATTTGTGACCCATGAACTGCGACATGCCAGGCTTCCCTGACCTTTACCGTCTCCCAGAGCTTGCTTGAACTCATGGCCATTGATTCAGTGATGCCATCCAACCATCACGACCTCTGTCGTCCCCTTCTGCTGCCTTCTGTTTTTTCCAATGTCAAGCTCTTTTCCAATGAGTCATTTCTTCTTTGCATCAGGTAGCCAAAGTTTGCAACTTAAGCATCATTCCTTCCAATGAATATTCAGGGTTGATTTCCTTTAAGATTGACTCATTTGATCTTCTTGCAGTCCAAGGGACTCTCAAGAGTCTTTTCCAACACCCACAGTTCAGAGGCATAAATTCTTTGGTGCTCACCCTTCTTTATGGTCCAACTATCATATTCATACATGACAACTGAGAAAATCATAGCTTTGACTATAGGTACCTTTGTCAGCAAAGTGATGTCTCTGCTTTTTAATATGTTGTCTAGGTTGTCATAGTTTTTCTTCCAAGAAGCAAGTGTCTTATAGTTTCATCATTATCTATATGACTTCATTCATTATCTGAAGTGATTTTGGAGCCCAAGAAAATAAAGTCTATCACCATTTCCATTGTTTCACCATCTATTTGCCATGAAGTAATGTGTCTGGATGCCATGATCTTCATTTTTGACTTTATATGTACTTCATTCATTATCTGAATAGCCATTAGCCATGAGAAGTTTATAGCTTTGTTCCTCAGGAGAAAAGAGTACACTGGGGATTAACAATATTCTGTACAATAGTGTGGAATGAAAATAAGTACTACCAGCTAATAAAAGCATACATATAAATTATATAGAGAATATATACTGACACGTTATTTCTGATGAGGTATGTTACACTCATGATGAAGAGAGTGCATCCTGCATGAACCCCTGTAGGTATAGATGATATTTTCTAATGGTTGGCAGGAGATTAGAATGAGAAGCATCTTTCAGAGACTCATAGTTTTGTATGTACAGATTCCTATCTAAAATTCCTTAACTATTTTCTTCTGTTTGTGATTCTGAGTCATTTGTGGCTTTTGCTATGTTATAGAAATAAGACACTAGAAGAAAAGCCATCAAAGGATTTTATTAAACTATTAAAATTTGATTTCATCAAATTCTGTAAGTTCAGTTCAGGTGCTCAGTCATGTCCAACATTTGTGACCCATGAACTGCGACATGCCAGGTTTCCCCTGACCTTTACCGTCTCCCAGAGCTTGCTTGAACTCATGGCCATTGATTCAGTGATGCCATCCAACCATCACGACCTCTGTCGTCCCCTTCTGCTGCCTTCTGTTTTTTCCAATGTCAAGCTCTTTTCCAATGAGTCATTTCTTCTTTGCATCAGGTAGCCAAAGTTTGCAACTTAAGCATCATTCCTTCCAATGAATATTCAGGGTTGATTTCCTTTAAGATTGACTCATTTGATCTTCTTGCAGTCCAAGGGACTCTCAAGAGTCTTTTCCAACACCCACAGTTCAGAGGCATAAATTCTTTGGTGCTCACCCTTCTTTATGGTCCAACTATCATATTCATACATGACAACTGAGAAAATCATAGCTTTGACTATAGGTACCTTTGTCAGCAAAGTGATGTCTCTGCTTTTTAATATGTTGTCTAGGTTGTCATAGTTTTTCTTCCAAGAAGCAAGTGTCTTATAGTTTCATCATTATCTATATGACTTCATTCATTATCTGAAGTGATTTTGGAGCCCAAGAAAATAAAGTCTATCACCATTTCCATTGTTTCACCATCTATTTGCCATGAAGTAATGTGTCTGGATGCCATGATCTTCATTTTTTGACTGTTGAGTTTTAGGCTGGCTTTTTATTCTCTTCTTTCACCTTCATCAAGAGGCTCTATATTTCCTCCTGAAAGGGTGAATAGGCAGACTTAGTAAGGTAGGCAGTGGTTTCCAAGGAGTAGAAAGAGCCTAAACCTTTCTAGCCTAAATTGTTTGCCATGATAAGGATCTATTCCAGTAACTTTCCTATAGTTTTATGGATTCAAACTATTTTTCATTGGAATGTCTCATCTAGTCTTATGCTAATGATGTCTGGGGAGACCATCCTCTGGCAAATCTTATGTTAATATTTTGGGAGTGAATCTAGTAAGACCTTTACAACCTTAAAATATTCTTTTGCTCTATTGGTAATAACCAACTGAAAAAGTACAAAATGTCCTGCCTAAACCAGGTGCTTAGGGGTACTCTCCTACTCCCTTTCAGTGCCTTTGGCTGGAAATTTTCTCTATCACTTTTTT
The DNA here is from genome assembly GCA_022376925.1 of Tragulus kanchil. Taxonomy (NCBI): domain Eukaryota; kingdom Metazoa; phylum Chordata; class Mammalia; order Artiodactyla; family Tragulidae; genus Tragulus; species Tragulus kanchil. The sequence goes on from JAIOJX010000025.1 coordinate 16,184,139, forward strand.
CTTTAATAAAACTTTCGCTGTACAAAGCTCTGAGTGACCAAAACCGTGTTTTTTGATCCCAAAGTGAACTTTTCTCCTTCAGAGGTCACAAATCCAGCAATGTTTACCATAAGCTATTTATTGTCATCTATTATTCTTTGCTTTCTGCCATAACAGTGGTGTCATCTACATACCTGAGGTTATTGATCTTTCTTCCTTCAATCTTGATTCCAGCTTGTGCTTCATTCAGAATGGCATTTCATATGATGTACTCTGCATATAAATTAAATAAGCAGGGTGACAATATACAGCCTTGACATACTCTTGTCCAAATTTGGAACCAGTCCATTGTTCCATGTCTGGTTCTAACTGTTGCTTCTTGACCTGCATACAGGTTCCACGGAGGCAGGTAAGGTGGTCTGGCATTTCATTCTTGAAGAATTTTCCTTCTTTATGGTCCAACTATCATATTCATACATGACAACTGAGAAAATCATAGCTTTGACTATAGGTACCTTTGTCAGCAAAGTGATGTCTCTGCTTTTTAATATGTTGTCTAGGTTGTCATAGTTTTTCTTCCAAGAAGCAAGTGTCTTATAGTTTCATCATTATCTATATGACTTCATTCATTATCTGAAGTGATTTTGGAGCCCAAGAAAATAAAGTCTATCACCATTTCCATTGTTTCACCATCTATTTGCCATGAAGTAATGTGTCTGGATGCCATGATCTTCATTTTTTGACTGTTGAGTTTTAGGCTGGCTTTTTATTCTCTTCTTTCACCTTCATCAAGAGGCTCTATATTTCCTCCTGAAAGGGTGAATAGGCAGACTTAGTAAGGTAGGCAGTGGTTTCCAAGGAGTAGAAAGAGCCTAAACCTTTCTAGCCTAAATTGTTTGCCATGATAAGGATCTATTCCGAAAGTAACTTTCCTATAGTTTTATGGATTCAAACTATTTTTCATTGGAATGTCTCATCTAGTCTTATGCTAATGATGTCTGGGGAGACCATCCTCTGGCAAATCTTATGTTAATATTTTGGGAGTGAATCTAGTAAGACCTTTACAACCTTAAAATATTCTTTTGCTCTATTGGTAATAACCAACTGAAAAAGTACAAAATGTCCTGCCTAAACCAGGTGCTTAGGGGTACTCTCCTACTCCCTTTCAGTGCCTTTGGCTGGAAATTTTCTCTATCACTTTTTTCTTTAATAAAACTTTCGCTGTACAAAGCTCTGAGTGACCAAAACCGTGTTTTTTGATCCCAAAGTGAACTTTTCTCCTTCAGAGGTCACAAATCCAGCAATGTTTACCATAAGCTATTTATTGTCATCTATTATTCTTTGCTTTCTGCCATAACAGTGGTGTCATCTACATACCTGAGGTTATTGATCTTTCTTCCTTCAATCTTGATTCCAGCTTGTGCTTCATTCAGAATGGCATTTCATATGATGTACTCTGCATATAAATTAAATAAGCAGGGTGACAATATACAGCCTTGACATACTCTTGTCCAAATTTGGAACCAGTCCATTGTTCCATGTCTGGTTCTAACTGTTGCTTCTTGACCTGCATACAGGTTCCACGGAGGCAGGTAAGGTGGTCTGGCATTTCCATTTCTTGAAGAATTTTCCATAGTTTGTTGTGATCTACACAGTCAAAGGCTTTAGTGTAGTCAATGAAGCAGAAGTAGATAATTTTCTGGAATTCTCTAGCTTTTTCTATGATGGAACAGATGTTGGCAATTTGGTCTCTGGTTCTTCTGCTTTTTCTGAATCCAGCTGGTACATCTGGAAGTTCTCAGCTGACATATTGTTGAAGCCTACATTGCTTTTGGGAATTTAAATCAGTATGGTTACTCTGGAAAACAGTTTGTTAGTTGCCTATAAAAGTAAATACGTATTTAATGAATATGTATTTCTGCCATGTACTGCTAGGAATACAGTTGCTTTGGATGTTAAACATAAGTAGATCATGATAATTTTTTGAAGTTAGTACAGAAAATTAAAGCTTCACATTAATGTATGCACCAATGTCTTCACAACCTTGTTATGGATGACATTGCATTTTTTTTATTTTACCCATGCTGCTCTGTGTGTAGTGACATAACATTGCAATTTGATTTGTATTTCCCTAATTACTAGTGTTGTTGAGTGCCTCTTCATGTTTATTGATGAATATTTTTCTCTGAAAGCATCACTGATCAGGCAGGTTTTCTGGTTCAGATTTTTGTTCCTCAATTAGGAAGAAACTTTCCTGAATGCTGTGTCTCATATCAGAGGGAACATGCACATCTTGGAAACCGATTAACGTTACATTTAAAAGAAGTGAACAACATAGCCTTCAGGTTCTTAAAGAAGAATTTAATGAACACACTTGCCCTTGAGCATCCTAATTATCATATTTCCCTTTTTCTCTTTTTGTGTGAGAAAAGGAAGTGATATCTTTGGGGTACTCACCGCAGAACACTGGGCCACTATTGACCCATCAGGTATTCTAGTCAGCTACTGGACTCTGTGACATGGGGATACCCTCCTTGCCTTAGAATAATTAAGGTCATTGCATTTTTGGTTAATACCACTGAGAAAATCATTATGGAATCCCCTTTAAACATTTTTCTGTATCTCGTGCTGTAGAAGCTGTCATGAATTATCATCATATTTCACGTTTCTCAGCCAGCCACCTCACCTCTTATAAAGTCCTTTTGTTAAGTGCTGGTCATATAACTCTTGCATTGTAGTAATATTAACCTGGCTAGTTTTCACCCCTCCATCACAGACAAAGTATTTCATGACTGCTTAATGCTAATGAACCACTTTTTGACTCCTTGTAATGATCTATTAGGAAATTCCATTAAATGACATTAACTTCTCATGATTCACTGAGAGTTTTTATTTAAAAGGCAACAATGACAAATATTGTGCTGGGTATGCTGTTATAAGCCCCTTCCGTGTTGTCGAGGTAGCACCTTTACCCATGGCCATTTGACCCAAGAACCTGAATTGTACCTTTCCATTTGGGCTTGTACTTTAGCCAAGGACAAAACTACCATTATTTATATTGAAAGTAGATAGGCTTTCAAAGTAGCTCATGACTTTAGAGTGTTATATAAGCAACATGGCTTCTCTCCTTCCAGTGGAAATAAAATTTAAAAATATTAAATACCCCCATATGTTCAGGAATTATTGACTATAGCACCTGTTCCTTTAGCTATTATTGAAATTGTAAACTTGACCCCCTGGAAGCTAAAGAAAATCACTTTGCTGGTATTTTTGCAAGAAACATTGCCCTCAAAGGAACCAATAGCAGCCAACCTCTGTGATGTTCCAAATAGGTATTTCCCCAAATGATAACTTAGAAAAACTGGATAGGGAAGCCTGACAGTTGGCCTCAGAGAAGGAAAAACAAAATAGGAAATTCAATAACTGTTGGTTTTATAAGAAGCGAAGGGTCTGGTTTGGATCAAACAACTCAGTCCTACCGGAGATTCTCAAATTCCCAGTTCTCACCACAGTACATGTGTTAAATCATTTGTCAACTGACAAAGTGGTAGTGTTCATGAATCAATATTGGTGATTGCTGGGGGAAATATCAACAAAGTTGCAAAACATGCCTATCTCCCTTGTCCTACTTACCCAAAGTACAACTCAGAGAAGACTATTCATACTGCTCCTGGGCATTTTAAACTGCCTAATGGACCATTCAGAGCCTGGCAAATGGATTTCATACAACTTTCTCCATTTATTGGATATGAATATGCTTTAGTCATGGTCTGTATGTTTTCACACTGGACTGAAGTAGACTAGTACTGCTTTCTCTGTGACTAAAATATTTTTGGAAAAGATTATCCCTACCTGGAGAACTCCTCGCATATTTCATAGTGATTGAGAAGCCTATTTTACTGTCCACATCCTTTAAGAAATCAGTGTTGTTTGCCTGGTTTTAAAACACTTTATTGTGCTTAGCATCCTCTGGTTTAGTCATATTAACTAATGGCATTATTAAGACTCAACTGGTACAATTTGTAGAGACCCTCCAAATACCTTGGTTGAAAGCGTTGCCCATTGGTCCTTCAAAGTCTCAGACCTACTCCTTTTGGAATTGATAAACTCTTCCATTTGAGATGTTTAGTGCATGTGGCTCCCGCAACTGATGATAGGAGAGAGACTTAGACACAGCAAATACCTAACAGGTTATATTAAAAATAACCATGTTTGGGTAGAACAGTTTTTTTACACCATGCCCTTGGGAGAAAAGATCTCAAGCATCTTAGTTTGCAATCTGGAGATTTTGTCTGTTGGAAAATAGAACAGTTCTCTTCAAACCTTGCCAGAAAGCCCCCTCCCCTTTTTTTTTAAGATTTATTTATTTATTTATTTTGGGCGGGGGTCGGGTTGGGAGGGAGGGGAGCAGGCGGGCCATTTCTATTGGTCTTTCATTTCTCTATTTTCATCCGTCTTTGTTCTTTAGCTCCTGTGGGCCTCCCATCGCGGTGGCGTCTGTCTGTCGTTGCAGAGCACCGGCTCTGGGCGCATGCTCTCCAGAGCTCCGGCTCGGTAATTGGACACATCGGTCCAGCCGCTCCACGGCACGTGGGATCTTCCCAGGCCAGGGCTCGAAGGTGCTCGGGAAAGGGGGGGCCGCCCACCAGATAGTGTATTCATACAAAGGTGATTGCTGGGGGAAATATCAACAAAGTTGCAAAACATGCCTATCTCCCTTGTCCTACTTACCCAAAGTACAACTCAGAGAAGACTATTCATACTGCTCCTGGGCATTTTAAACTGCCTAATGGACCATTCAGAGCCTGGCAAATGGATTTCATACAACTTTCTCCATTTATTGGATATGAATATGCTTTAGTCATGGTCTGTATGTTTTCACACTGGACTGAAGTAGACTAGTACTGCTTTCTCTGTGACTAAAATATTTTTGGAAAAGATTATCCCTACCTGGAGAACTCCTCGCATATTTCATAGTGATTGAGAAGCCTATTTTACTGTCCACATCCTTTAAGAAATCAGTGTTGTTTGCCTGGTTTTAAAACACTTTATTGTGCTTAGCATCCTCTGGTTTAGTCATATTAACTAATGGCATTATTAAGACTCAACTGGTACAATTTGTAGAGACCCTCCAAATACCTTGGTTGAAAGCGTTGCCCATTGGTCCTTCAAAGTCTCAGACCTACTCCTTTTGGAATTGATAAACTCTTCCATTTGAGATGTTTAGTGCATGTGGCTCCCGCAACTGATGATAGGAGAGAGACTTAGACACAGCAAATACCTAACAGGTTATATTAAAAATAACCATGTTTGGGTAGAACAGTTTTTTTACACCATGCCCTTGGGAGAAAAGATCTCAAGCATCTTAGTTTGCAATCTGGAGATTTTGTCTGTTGGAAAATAGAACAGTTCTCTTCAAACCTTGCCAGAAAGCCCCCTCCCCTTTTTTTTTAAGATTTATTTATTTATTTATTTTGGGCGGGGGTCGGGTTGGGAGGGAGGGGAGCAGGCGGGCCATTTCTATTGGTCTTTCATTTCTCTATTTTCATCCGTCTTTGTTCTTTAGCTCCTGTGGGCCTCCCATCGCGGTGGCGTCTGTCTGTCGTTGCAGAGCACCGGCTCTGGGCGCATGCTCTCCAGAGCTCCGGCTCGGTAATTGGACACATCGGTCCAGCCGCTCCACGGCACGTGGGATCTTCCCAGGCCAGGGCTCGAACCGGTGCCCCTTGCACTGCAAGGCGGTGTCCTTACCCACTGGGCCACCAGGGGAAGCCCCAGATAGGCCACTTTTAAGTTCTGCTAATCAATCTACCTCCAAGGGATAGTGTCTTGGATTCACGTGACACACCTAAATAACGCACCAAGCCCTGACTGAACCTGCACATCACCTGGTGAGTTGAAATTAAAAATTTCATGAGAATTAGTATAGACAACATCTGACCAGGCAGCATTCTGAAGACATCTGGACCAGGCTTTGTGGAACTTTGTGGTCAAACCTTTGATGATGGCATAATGCTTCAGATGAACTCCAGTGTCTATGAGCTTCATAACATATGGACCTTAGTTCAAAAGTGCCTGAAAATTCCCTTTCGTAACCCTTCTTGTTACTCGAATGTGACCTTGATAGATTTCTGTCTGTGCACTTTCTTCCGATGTAAGACACTGTACCCTGGAAAGTTCCTTCTTACTGTCAAAGAACAAAGAGCTGCTGAAACTGGAAAATCTGACTCTTGATGCTTTCAAAGAAATCTGTTGATCAAAATGAGACAATGTAAAAAAAAATTAATAAGGAACCCGCCCAAATCAATAGAATCGGAAGACCAGAAGGGAACATTCGTGCACCCTGTTAAGATAGCAGAGCCCAATAAGAAGGAGAAAAGATCTCCTCTTCTTTCCCAGCAAGGATTCAGCCAATGAAAAGCCAAGGGCTTCTTTACAGTCACTCTCTCAACTTCCTTTACCATCCCCACCCCACCACCTGCCCTACCCTGATCCTTAGTGTGCCTCACTTGCATGTGGCTTGCCACTTTCAGATCTGAAATCACAGTTCTCTGCTGTTCTTGAATAAGCTTATCCTTGTTGGAGAAATATCTGCTAGTCTTATTTGTTTCTGATCAAAACCCCTCATACCATGTTTTTTTATTGTTAGTTTTGTAATTCACGATTGCTTTTCCTGGTTGAAGCCCTTTGAATTTTCATTTAAATTGAGGAAACTTATCAATTGTGACTTAATTGGTTGGGATTGTTTCCAGTCTGTAAGATTGCTTATTGGCGAATTGTCCAGGGAGCCCCAGATGACCGGCCTTGCACTGCAAGGCGGTGTCCTTACCCACTGGGCCACCAGGGGAAGCCCCAGATAGGCCACTTTTAAGTTCTGCTAATCAATCTACCTCCAAGGGATAGTGTCTTGGATTCACGTGACACACCTAAATAACGCACCAAGCCCTGACTGAACCTGCACATCACCTGGTGAGTTGAAATTAAAAATTTCATGAGAATTAGTATAGACAACATCTGACCAGGCAGCATTCTGAAGACATCTGGACCAGGCTTTGTGGAACTTTGTGGTCAAACCTTTGATGATGGCATAATGCTTCAGATGAACTCCAGTGTCTATGAGCTTCATAACATATGGACCTTAGTTCAAAAGTGCCTGAAAATTCCCTTTCGTAACCCTTCTTGTTACTCGAATGTGACCTTGATAGATTTCTGTCTGTGCACTTTCTTCCGATGTAAGACACTGTACCCTGGAAAGTTCCTTCTTACTGTCAAAGAACAAAGAGCTGCTGAAACTGGAAAATCTGACTCTTGATGCTTTCAAAGAAATCTGTTGATCAAAATGAGACAATGTAAAAAAAAATTAATAAGGAACCCGCCCAAATCAATAGAATCGGAAGACCAGAAGGGAACATTCGTGCACCCTGTTAAGATAGCAGAGCCCAATAAGAAGGAGAAAAGATCTCCTCTTCTTTCCCAGCAAGGATTCAGCCAATGAAAAGCCAAGGGCTTCTTTACAGTCACTCTCTCAACTTCCTTTACCATCCCCACCCCACCACCTGCCCTACCCTGATCCTTAGTGTGCCTCACTTGCATGTGGCTTGCCACTTTCAGATCTGAAATCACAGTTCTCTGCTGTTCTTGAATAAGCTTATCCTTGTTGGAGAAATATCTGCTAGTCTTATTTGTTTCTGATCAAAACCCCTCATACCATGTTTTTTTATTGTTAGTTTTGTAATTCACGATTGCTTTTCCTGGTTGAAGCCCTTTGAATTTTCATTTAAATTGAGGAAACTTATCAATTGTGACTTAATTGGTTGGGATTGTTTCCAGTCTGTAAGACTTATATGAGAAAAATACACATGTTAACAATATTAAGCCCATGAACGTGGTACATCTCTATTTGTCTTCCTTAATTTATTTCAATAATTGCTCATTTGCAGTGAGTTCATTTGCATGTCTTTTATTAATTTTTTCCTGAATATTTTACATAATTTTTAGTAAATGGTATTTTTTCATTTCACATGCGATTTTTCCTTTCATGTAAAAATATTATTACCTTATTGAATTCTCTTATTAGTTTTCATACTTTTTATTGGTCTAGTTTTTTGTTATCATTCTGTTTGCTCAAATGTGGCACCTTGGAATAGAAACATTTATTTATACCCTTTCATTGTTTTATTTTTTTAATGTTAAAATTTTTTTTTATACCAATTACTTCTCAAGTAAATGTGGTAACATCAACTGTCTATACAATTTTCCCTGATATTAGGACAATGATGCACAGTCTTTCATTTCTGATACCATATTGATTATACATTTTTCTCATATCTGTATTACCAAGTTGATAAATTTCCCTCATAACTATTTTGCTATTTTTCCCCCATAAGTAGATGACTAGTTTTGTGCATAAGATTTATGCATCTATTCACATAATTAAATGATTTTTCCTTTTGGTATGCTGGCACAGTAAACTATAATGATTTTTCAATCTTAAAAAAACCCTGCCATCTAACCTTACTTTGTTAAAATATTGTCATATCTTTTCTGGTCTTGTGAATTTCATTTTCTATATTTTTAAAAGTGTCTTTCTCTATGAATTCATAATGGATACTGTTTTCTCTTCTTATAACACCCTAATCTAGTTTGGCATCAGGAATATTGGAATTTATTTTCTTTTAGTATTTTGTGAGAAAAAGTTTTGTATAATTATTATCCCATAATAATATAGCTGGTAGACTTTGAAGATGAAGCCATCTGGGCCTAGACATTTACTTTTGCAGAGGTTTTTAGTACTAAGTTAAAGTTTGTTGATATAGAGCTATTCAACTTTTCTGTTTCAGCTTGTGCCAATTTTGAATTTCAAGTAGTCTGTCCATTTCAAATAGATCATCAAGTTGATACATATAAAAATTGTATAATATTTATTTTTTGAATGTCTCTAGGATATATGATGATTTTAGCTCTGTATTAATCATATCTATTTATTTTTATTTTTATTTTTTTATCCTATATTAAGTTATAGTTACCCTTTAAGAATTCACATTGTTGTCTTCTTGGCAGCTAGAGTAAATTCATACCCTTTATTCCTTAGAGAATAAGCTAAGGAGGGTCCAGGCAAAGAGTGTGACTACCACTGGTTTCGCTCAGTTGTTAAGGTGTCACTTTCAGGAACTCTGAGTTGCTCAAGCTTACTGGGATTCCTTCCAAAGCCCCATTTATTCATTTTTGTTCTTTGGTCTGTGTGGGCGTCCCATTTCAATGGCCTCTCTTGTCGCAGAGCACTGGCTCTGGGCGCATACACTCCAGAGCTCCGGCTCGGTAGTTGGACACGTTGGTCCAGCCGCTCCGCGGCACATGTGATCTTCCCAGGCCAGGGAAGGAACCGGCACCCCTTGCACTGCAAGGCGGTATCCTTACCTACTGGACCACCAGGGAAGCCCCTTCTATTGGTATTCTTTGGGTCTTTTTATTAATGTTAAAAAGTAAGATCTATTTAATTCACTTTGATTCCATTTTTGCAGACTGGTGGAAGACATGGAGTTGATATTTAGGTTTCAGAGTGTATACTTAGGGTGACAGTGATTTTTAGCAAATTGATATATATATTTCTCTTTATTATTTGTGATTTGTCCTTTAGTTCTTAGTTTCAAAGTATTTGCTCCAACCTTGATATTGTAATCAGTGTGATTGCATTTTATGAACCTGTATGAGAGCATTTTAAATCAATCTCACATTGATTATGCAGAACTAGAAAATGCATGTTTTTAGTCTCCCCAAAATTATACTAAATAAATTTAGTATTGGATTGCATTATATTTTGCAAAATTTGAACAGAAATGTTCATTATAAAAATATAAATTAGAGTATTTCAAAGATTTAGACTAGTTTGGAAAAAAACTTTTCCCAAATTATCTGAATAACTAGGGTCAAAATAATTAAAAGTTTTTATCGGGTTCTTACAAATAAATATAATACAGAAAAACTGTATATAGATAACTGGAAACAGAAATATGACAAATGTGTCTTATATATCTTTTTCTATCACCTAGGCTTTAAACAAATGAAGAATATCTCTATTTTTAAAGTAATCATATTCATAAAAGCCGATATAGTACATTTGAATTGGATAGTGTGTCTTTAAGAAAATTATCCTTCTTGGCAGACTATAGAAATGTCAAATTTGGCCATCAAAGTAAAATGTTTCTTGCTCCCTGAGTAGTTCCAAGAAGTAACTTGTCATATTATTATCTTTTTGTTGTTTGTTGTTTCTTAACACTCTTAAATACTAATTAATATAGCAGTACATCTATACTTGTTTGTTCTTTTCAGTATTAGACTTTTGTGTATCCCTGTGGCAATTGCCCACAATAAAAGGCTGAAAGTGATGATTCATTTTCACAGAACTTATGTGTAATATTTTTTTTAGGAAATGGCAAGCTTGTACATGAACTCCTAAGTAGAAGTTATCATTCCTTGCTTTCTTACATTTTAACCATTGGTCACATGTGTATATTTAAATCAAACTCAATCAAGAGAAAATAAATTACAAATTCAGTTCTGTGTTGCTAGGTATATTTCAGGTACTCATTAACAAGTTGGAGCTGACTGTTATTACATAGGATAACACATGGGTGGAACATTTTTATCATCAGAAAACGTTACATTGGATAGCACATGACTCTATATAATTTTCTTTGGAACTTTTCTATTTAAAATTATGGCTTTATATGACAGCAGTATATAAAATATAATGTGCCTGCTCATTCTCCTCTATGTTTCACTGACAGTTTTTTAGATTAGGAATATATTTATAAATCTCCCATAAAAGCAAAAAATCCCTCTTGTGAATTTCTGTTCTAAAAATATTTTATTTAAAAATAACTGTTCAGAACTGGGGAACTGATTCCTTATGTAGCACTGTTTGTGTATTTATCTTTTTATTTATTTATTTATTTATGGGTTGTGCTGAGTCTTTGTTCCTGCACAGGCTTTTCTCTAGTTGTGGCAAGTGGGGGCTACTCTCTAGTTTGGGTGCATGAGCTGAGCTTCTCATTGCAGCAGTTTCTCTTGTTTCAGAGTGGAACTCTAGAGAGCCTGGGCTCAGTAGTTGGAACTCCTGGGCTCTAGAGCACAGCCTCAATAGTGGAGGCACAGGGACTTAGTTGCTCCAGGACATATGAGATACTCCCAGATCAGGGATCGAACCCCTTTCTCCTTATGTATGTCTTAGCAGATTGTTTGACACACAAAAGACTACAAATAAATTTTACTCTTATTACCTATGTTACACACTGAGAATTCTCAGGTAAGGAGTTTATTTGCAGGTGCATAATGTGACAATCTTTTAGATTGAAAAAGTTGATCTGAACTCAGGCTCTAAGAAAGTGTCCAAGAGTTTATTAAAAATCAAACAATGACAGTGTCCAAGAGTTTATTAAAAATCAAACAATGACAGTGAACAAGAAAATGCAGTAAATCTGTGGGAGTACTATAAGATCCACTTGGATACAAGGGCTATAAGAGCCCTTGGATACAAGGGCTCTGAGGGAAAATAAAATATGAGCTGGAGCAGTGCGTCTTTATAATACTAGTAAGATAAAAAAGAGGCTTGATTTGTGTTCTATTAAATTCTCCAAGGGAAACAAATAATTGCTATTAATTCCAACACACCCTTTTTTGGTACATATTCAGAAACAGAGGACAAAAGACCATCATCTTCTTCCGTAGCCCTTATTCTTCATTCTGTGTTTGTTACTCAGTGGCTTAAATATTCTTTTTTGTTCATCATAATGTAATATTAGTCTGTAAGTTTTACTGCATCTAGGTTCTAAACCTGTCTGGAATCTGTTTTGACCTCTTCATCCTTATTGCCTTTCTATTAGATAGATCTCATGTCCTGTCCAAATACTAGCAGAAAGCTCAAACTTCTAAACCAGACCTCCTTCTTCTAGGGTTCCTTCATTTGAATGAATATATCAGATAAATGGATTTTGCAATGTCCAAATATAAGTATAACCATATTACATTACTGTTTTCAATTATCAAGGAAAGAACTAGTCAATAGTACAATAGTATGCTATTGTTGAATAAGAAAAGCATGCAATTTTTCTAGTACATACATGACAGGAGGTGGTGTTCTCAGCCTTAGAATTCCAGTTTTATAACCAATTGTTTACTCATTTTCTCTGATACATGTACAAAGTTCATCCACATTGTGAAGTTAGAAAGCTATTTTTAAATTACAAGGCATTTGCTATTTAATATTGGCACTGGGCTCTAGAGCACAGCCTCAATAGTGGAGGCACAGGGACTTAGTTGCTCCAGGACATATGAGATACTCCCAGATCAGGATCGAACCCCTTTCTCCTTATGTATGTCTTAGCAGATTGTTTGACACACAAAAGACTACAAATAAATTTTACTCTTATTACCTATGTTACACACTGAGAATTCTCAGGTAAGGAGTTTATTTGCAGGTGCATAATGTGACAATCTTTTAGATTGAAAAAGTTGATCTGAACTCAGGCTCTAAGAAAGTGTCCAAGAGTTTATTAAAAATCAAACAATGACAGTGTCCAAGAGTTTATTAAAAATCAAACAATGACAGTGAACAAGAAAATGCAGTAAATCTGTGGGAGTACTATAAGATCCACTTGGATACAAGGGCTATAAGAGCCCTTGGATACAAGGGCTCTGAGGGAAAATAAAATATGAGCTGGAGCAGTGCGTCTTTATAATACTAGTAAGATAAAAAAGAGGCTTGATTTGTGTTCTATTAAATTCTCCAAGGGAAACAAATAATTGCTATTAATTCCAACACACCCTTTTTTGGTACATATTCAGAAACAGAGGACAAAAGACCATCATCTTCTTCCGTAGCCCTTATTCTTCATTCTGTGTTTGTTACTCAGTGGCTTAAATATTCTTTTTTGTTCATCATAATGTAATATTAGTCTGTAAGTTTTACTGCATCTAGGTTCTAAACCTGTCTGGAATCTGTTTTGACCTCTTCATCCTTATTGCCTTTCTATTAGATAGATCTCATGTCCTGTCCAAATACTAGCAGAAAGCTCAAACTTCTAAACCAGACCTCCTTCTTCTAGGGTTCCTTCATTTGAATGAATATATCAGATAAATGGATTTTGCAATGTCCAAATATAAGTATAACCATATTACATTACTGTTTTCAATTATCAAGGAAAGAACTAGTCAATAGTACAATAGTATGCTATTGTTGAATAAGAAAAGCATGCAATTTTTCTAGTACATACATGACAGGAGGTGGTGTTCTCAGCCTTAGAATTCCAGTTTTATAACCAATTGTTTACTCATTTTCTCTGATACATGTACAAAGTTCATCCACATTGTGAAGTTAGAAAGCTATTTTTAAATTACAAGGCATTTGCCATTTAATATTGGCAGTATCTTCAGATCTCACTTTTGGTTTAATTCATAAATTATTGTGTGTTGCTGTTGTTTAGTCACTAAGCTGTGTCTGACTGTTTGTGACCTCATGGACTGCAACATGCCAGGCTTCTCTGTCCTTCACTGTCTCCTGGAGTTTGCTCAAACTCATGTACATTGAGTCAGTGGTGCTATTCAACCATCTCATCCTCTGCAACCCTCTTCTCTTGCCTTCGATCCTTCCCAGTATCAGGATCTTTTCCCGTGGTTTTGCTCTCGGCATCAGGTGACCAAAGTATTGGATAATACAGTAGGGTACCGTACATATTTATATTTTTTTACATGAACAAAGAAAACTTCATACAATGTAATAAATGCATAGAACATGGCTCGTTGAAATTTCCTTCAGTGGAATCTGGAGTTGCTACACAAAATAGCTGTGTTAGTGTAGCTACTGTCACAATGGCATGTTGTGAAGATGGAGAATACAGAAACAATTAGATAATGTCCTGACCATAAAGCTATGAGGAAGCTCATAACCTGTCAACAAAGTTAGAACATGCAGTAGAGAAAATATAACCTTTGAGAAAAACATTAGGAGGGACAGTTTCAAAGGTAGCAGAATTTACTTATGTTTACATATTCTGGATTAAAGGCTGTGTGTTTCTGGAGATTTCAATTGACATGAAAATGATAAATTTTGTCACAATACCAGAGTAATGACAATCAGGTGTGCTTGGACTGTTGGATGTTAATTTCTGGGAGGAAATCCACTTCTTATAGTTTACAAAGTTTGATTGATACAGAAAATTGACATAAGATTCAACCAGGGAATCACAAGGCAAATTTAGAGCATATATATGTGAATAAAGTACTTACTCATATAAACATATGATTTTGCTATTTTCAAAAAAAAAGTTGCCCAAAAATTTCAGTTAGGCCCATATATAATGATGAATAAAGTCTACATTTATGATTTGCTATTTACCTAAACATGAGTACATACATGACAGGAGGTGGTGTTCTCAGCCTTAGAATTCCAGTTTTATAACCAATTGTTTACTCATTTTCTCTGATACATGTACAAAGTTCATCCACATTGTGAAGTTAGAAAGCTATTTTTAAATTACAAGGCATTTGCCATTTAATATTGGCAGTATCTTCAGATCTCACTTTTGGTTTAATTCATAAATTATTGTGTGTTGCTGTTGTTTAGTCACTAAGCTGTGTCTGACTGTTTGTGACCTCATGGACTGCAACATGCCAGGCTTCTCTGTCCTTCACTGTCTCCTGGAGTTTGCTCAAACTCATGTACATTGAGTCAGTGGTGCTATTCAACCATCTCATCCTCTGCAACCCTCTTCTCTTGCCTTCGATCCTTCCCAGTATCAGGATCTTTTCCCGTGGTTTTGCTCTCGGCATCAGGTGACCAAAGTATTGGATAATACAGTAGGGTACCGTACATATTTATATTTTTTTACATGAACAAAGAAAACTTCATACAATGTAATAAATGCATAGAACATGGCTCGTTGAAATTTCCTTCAGTGGAATCTGGAGTTGCTACACAAAATAGCTGTGTTAGTGTAGCTACTGTCACAATGGCATGTTGTGAAGATGGAGAATACAGAAACAATTAGATAATGTCCTGACCATAAAGCTATGAGGAAGCTCATAACCTGTCAACAAAGTTAGAACATGCAGTAGAGAAAATATAACCTTTGAGAAAAACATTAGGAGGGACTATTTCAAAGGTAGCAGAATTTACTTATGTTTACATATTCTGGATTAAAGGCTGTGTGTTTCTGGAGATTTCAATTGACATGAAAATGATAAATTTTGTCACAATACCAGAGTAATGACAATCAGGTGTGCTTGGACTGTTGGATGTTAATTTCTGGGAGGAAATCCACTTCTTATAGTTTACAAAGTTTGATTGATACAGAAAATTGACATAAGATTCAACCCAGGGAATCACAAGGCAAATTTAGAGCATATATATGTGAATAAAGTACTTACTCATATAAACATATGATTTTGCTATTTTACCAGTTGAATAGTTAGAAAGCAGAATGTCTCTGACCCTCAAAAATGAATTGTAAAAATAGTCAAACATTTGTGTTATGGACTTCTCAATTCTAACTATAGGCTTGGACTTACTTAAGGCATTGATGCAATCTAACATTAAATTATAAACTGATACTTTGTCATGTCAGCTAGAACTTACAAATAAAGATTGTGAACTCAAGGGATTCCCTGGTGGTCCAGTGGGTATAGAGTCTGCCTTGCAGTACACGGGGCTCTGGTTTGATCCCTGGCCTGAGAAGACCCCACGTGCGGTGGAGCAGCTGGACTAGTGTATCCAATTACGAGCCAGGCTCTGGAGCGCATGCACCCAGAACCAGTGCTCTGCAACAAGAGAGGCCACTGAAATGGGAGGCCCACACAGGCCAAAGAATAAAGATGGATGAAAATAAATGAAAAACCAGTAAAAGAGGCCAAAAAAATAAATTCTATAAAGATTGTGAAGTCGAATCAAGAGTCCTATAATCATACAGAATAAGCTAGATATTTAATATTTCTCGGTCACATTTTCACCATCTGGCAATTTTATCACCCATGTTTATAATCAACTAATTATGTAAAGTACTCAGAATTATACATAGTAGGTTCTAAATAAGATATATTTTGCATTGTACTATTTATTATACAGTTATTTATAATGGATAGAAGTCAACAGTTAAATGTTTTTCAATACTTAAAAATACATTTACCTTAGTCATTTTTCCTTCAATATTTCTATCAAGAAACAGAAACTGAGAACATAAGAAAAAGTTCTGTTTAGATATTTTACCAGAAATATATTATGTTAGGTGAAAACAGTCTGCAATGCATGTGCTTTAAGTACCTAAAAATGTTTGAAAATTGCTGTATGTATATTTCCCATTACATTAGTTACTCTACCTTTTCAGCCTTTTTTTTAATCAGTTAACAATTTGACTTTCTTCTGAGCAATAACCACTCCTAATTTATCTGTTTTCTGTAGATTTTCTTCAGTAAGTATATTTTCTTTGATCTTTTGAGTCTGTTAGAGCTATGATGAGACCTAAATTAATATGTGATCCTCTTTGCTTCCCATAGGTAAGTCAAAATATACATGGGGCTATGTGCAGAAGACAGTAAAATTGTGCAGTGATATAGTCGAGAGCAAGCCATTTTACCAAGAGACATGTACCAGAATAAATAGGTTAGTGCAACAAAAGACATGTAATATCCTTATGATTATATTATAGTATATGATATTGTTACTAGAACAGTTTACTGAATTATTATAGACCATAAATTTTAATTTTTTAAAATGTGTCATTCAGTGGTTCTTATATATGCAGAATTGTGCAAACATCACCATTATCTAATTTTAGAGCATTTTGTCACTGTAAAAGAAACTCCCATATGTTAGAATTCACTAGCAAACAGTAATTTACTTTCTCTATGAATTTGTCTATTAAGGAAATTTCATGTAAGTGGAATCATACAAAGATTGTCTCATAACTGGTGTGTGTTACTTTGCGTGAAACTCTTCAAGTACATTCACGCTGTAGCAGGTGTCACCCCCTCACTCCCTTTACCGGTGAAAATCATTGTATTGTATGAATAGACCACATTTTACTTATTCTTTCATCAGCTGATTGACATTTGTGTCATGTTTGCTTCTATAATGGGTATAATGAGGAATTCTACTCTGAACATCCATGTACAATTTTTGAGTGCTGATAATCTTCCATTACCCTTAGGAGTAGAATTTCTGAGCGTAATGGTAATTTTATATGGAACATTTTGAAGAATTATCAAACTGCTTTCCAGAGGGGTGATACCACTTCCATTCCCACCAGCAATGGATGACAGTTTTCAGTTTCTCCAAATCCTTACCAACAATGAAAATGTTATATACTGTAAGATTTAAACTATATGACATTTTTTAAAAAACGAAACTATGGCCATGGTCAAAAAAAAAAGTGATTGCCAGTGATGGAAAGCAGGTAGAAGAAGTGAATAGCCAGAGCATGTTTTTAGGGCCTATATAATATATAATGGCATGTATCCATCATTATAGTATCAGCACAAATGTCTATCAGCTGATGAATACACTATAAATTTATGAAAAGACATGGCAGTACCTTAAATTCATTTTAAAAAGTTAAAAAAAAAAATCTATAAACACACATTGGATGTCTCTAACTATATGACATTCTGAAAAAGCCAAAGCTTGGGAGACAGTCAAAATATCTTTGGTTGTGAAGAATTAGTCCAAGACGGGGGGGATGGGAAGACAATGAGAAGACAGTCAGCAACATCAATCATTAGAACTTGATTTAAAAATTATATTTATATGACTAATTTTAAGACAGCACAAATATAAAGTAAGAATGTTTCTTATATAAACTATGAATTTTGCCTAGGTTTTCTAACTTTTCAGTGTGAAACAGATTACACTGAAAAGAATTCATAGCAGACATGTACAGGCTACCCAAAAGTAAGAAACAAATGAAGACTATTGAATAGGAGGTTTCACAAAAGAGGATATCAAAATGATTCAGGAGCATATGAAAAATATCTATCTCATTAGTTATCAAAAAACCATTTTGATGGGACTTTAAGGGCGTGAAACTCTTCAAGTACATTCACGCTGTAGCAGGTGTCACCCCCTCACTCCCTTTACCGGTGAAAATCATTGTATTGTATGAATAGACCACATTTTACTTATTCTTTCATCAGCTGATTGACATTTGTGTCATGTTTGCTTCTATAATGGGTATAATGAGGAATTCTACTCTGAACATCCATGTACAATTTTTGAGTGCTGATAATCTTCCATTACCCTTAGGAGTAGAATTTCTGAGCGTAATGGTAATTTTATATGGAACATTTTGAAGAATTATCAAACTGCTTTCCAGAGGGGTGATACCACTTCCATTCCCACCAGCAATGGATGACAGTTTTCAGTTTCTCCAAATCCTTACCAACAATGAAAATGTTATATACTGTAAGATTTAAACTATATGACATTTTTTAAAAAACGAAACTATGGCCATGGTCAAAAAAAAAAAGTGATTGCCAGTGATGGAAAGCAGGTAGAAGAAGTGAATAGCCAGAGCATGTTTTTAGGGCCTATATAATATATAATGGCATGTATCCATCATTATAGTATCAGCACAAATGTCTATCAGCTGATGAATACACTATAAATTTATGAAAAGACATGGCAGTACCTTAAATTCATTTTAAAAAGTTAAAAAAAAAAATCTATAAACACACATTGGATGTCTCTAACTATATGACATTCTGAAAAAGCCAAAGCTTGGGAGACAGTCAAAATATCTTTGGTTGTGAAGAATTAGTCCAAGACGGGGGGGATGGGAAGACAATGAGAAGACAGTCAGCAACATCAATCATTAGAACTTGATTTAAAAATTATATTTATATGACTAATTTTAAGACAGCACAAATATAAAGTAAGAATGTTTCTTATATAAACTATGAATTTTGCCTAGGTTTTCTAACTTTTCAGTGTGAAACAGATTACACTGAAAAGAATTCATAGCAGACATGTACAGGCTACCCAAAAGTAAGAAACAAATGAAGACTATTGAATAGGAGGTTTCACAAAAGAGGATATCAAAATGATTCAGGAGCATATGAAAAAATATCTATCTCATTAGTTATCAATAGATATGAAAGAAACCCTCATTTTGATGGCATAACCCTTTTGACTAAAATGTAAATGACTTTCAGGAACAAGTGCTAGTAAAGATACAAAATGTTGAATGAGATTTTAAATTAGCACCACACTTTAGGGAGAAAATAAAATTAAGAATACTTTGAACAATAAAAATTACAAAATAATATCATTCATAAGACTTCAAGATTAATGAAAAGATTTGATATTTATAATGAAATTTTTCTTAAAGTACTTTGATTTTTGTAATAACCTTCAAAATCTCAATAGGTGAACACTTTGGAAAAGGACTCTTCACTGTCTATGTTCATGAGAATATTTAACCATACATATCTACTGAGTACTTATACTGGTGATACTATGGCTGTGTGACTAAAATTTTAATTTATTTAAATATAATTTAACTGCGTATATATGGAAACATGATGTGATAATGTAAAAGGTTAAATGTCAGTAGCTATTCTGAGACAATTGATGATATGTAAAGAAAAGTAAATTTAGATTAATTCAATACATCACAAATAAGTTTAAATTGATTAAAATATTCCATATCAAGGCAAACTTTGAACATGAAGAAAAAATTAAGCAAGCTATGTGACTTGTATGTAGAAAAAGTTTTTTTCGAGAAACTATAAAAGCATAAATCATAATAGAAATTGATAAATTTGATATTTAGCAAGGTTAATTATAATCAAATAGACTCTTGGTCTTTTGCCTGGAATTTTATTTCTATATGGATCTTCTAGAAAAAGTCACAAAGGAACATGAGAATTTTCATACACTTATGTTTCACTATAGCATCGTGTATACAGAGGATTTTACATAGAAGTCCATCAATGAAATTTTAATCTAACCGTTATGATTCCTAGCAGCAAATATAAAGTAAGAATGTTTCTTATATAAACTATGAATTTTGCCTAGGTTTTCTAACTTTTCAGTGTGAAACAGATTACACTGAAAAGAATTCATACAGACATGTACAGGCTACCCAAAAGTAAGAAACAAATGAAGACTATTGAATAGGAGGTTTCACAAAAGAGGATATCAAAATGATTCAGGAGCATATGAAAAAATATCTATCTCATTAGTTATCAATAGATATGAAAGAAACCCTCATTTTGATGGCATAACCCTTTTGACTAAAATGTAAATGACTTTCAGGAACAAGTGCTAGTAAAGATACAAAATGTTGAATGAGATTTTAAATTAGCACCACACTTTAGGGAGAAAATAAAATTAAGAATACTTTGAACAATAAAAATTACAAAATAATATCATTCATAAGACTTCAAGATTAATGAAAAGATTTGATATTTATAATGAAATTTTTCTTAAAGTACTTTGATTTTTGTAATAACCTTCAAAATCTCAATAGGTGAACACTTTGGAAAAGGACTCTTCACTGTCTATGTTCATGAGAATATTTAACCATACATATCTACTGAGTACTTATACTGGTGATACTATGGCTGTGTGACTAAAATTTTAATTTATTTAAATATAATTTAACTGCGTATATATGGAAACATGATGTGATAATGTAAAAGGTTAAATGTCAGTAGCTATTCTGAGACAATTGATGATATGTAAAGAAAAGTAAATTTAGATTAATTCAATACATCACAAATAAGTTTAAATTGATTAAAATATTCCATATCAAGGCAAACTTTGAACATGAAGAAAAAATTAAGCAAGCTATGTGACTTGTATGTAGAAAAAGTTTTTTTCGAGAAACTATAAAAGCATAAATCATAATAGAAATTGATAAATTTGATATTTAGCAAGGTTAATTATAATCAAATAGACTCTTGGTCTTTTGCCTGGAATTTTATTTCTATATGGATCTTCTAGAAAAAGTCACAAAGGAACATGAGAATTTTCATACACTTATGTTTCACTATAGCATCGTGTATAACAGAGGATTTTACATAGATTAAATGTCCATCAATGATAAATACATGTTTAATATCTAACCGTTGGAGTTCTATTAAAGAATTAAAATTAATTGACTAGCACTGCATCTATTAACTTGGCATTTGTGAATTGCACTTAGAAGGAAAGAAACATAGTTAGAATGGCACATTCATTAAGAATAATTTATATAAAAATTTAAATATGCATAATAATAGATTATGTTTGTAATTAAAACTATATGAACATGCAGGAAATGAACTCTGAATCTAGAATAGCAGAGAATTAGAAGAGACAAGTGTCATGGAATTTAGTACAATAGACAGGGGCCACTGAAGTAGGGGGTTTTTTGGCCACTTCTATTGGTCTTTCATTTATCTATTTTTGCATTGTTCTTTGGCCTGGGTGGGCCTCACATCACAGTGGCGTCTGTTGCTGCAGAGCTCCAGCTCGGTAGTTGGACACATGGGTCCAGCTGCTCCACAGCACGTGGGATCTTCCTGGGCCAGGGATCTAACCGGCACCCCTTGCACTGAAAGGCAGTGTCCTTACCCACTGGACTACCAGGGAAGCCCTGAAGCGGTTTTTAAAAAGAATCTCTTTACTCAGCTTTGTTAATCTACACAATATATAGAGTTTCTTCAGATTTTTATACAATAATATAAAAATAATCATCTGAATAAATTACTGTATATTGCAGATTAGGTGCAAGACCACCACAATAAAGCAAATACTGCAACCAAGCAATTAATGATGATATTTTGGTTTCCCAGTGTGTATAAAAATTATGTTTACATTTTACTGTAGTCTTCTAAACATGCACTGGCATTATGTCTAAACAAATATACATGGTTTAATTAAAACTACTTTATTACTAAAAAGTGTTAACCATCATCTGAGCTTTCAGCAAGTCATATCTTTTTTCAATAGTAACATCAAAGATCAGTAATCACAGATCACCGTAATAAATATAATGAAAAAGCTTGAAATTCAATGAGAATTACCAAAATGTGCCCCAGAAACACTAACTGAACAAACACTATTGGAAAAATGGTGCTGATAGACTTGCTCGATGCAGACTTGCCTAGAAAACTTCAATTTGTGAAAAAACATAATATCTGCTGAGTGTAACAAAGTGAAGCGTGAATAAAATAAGATATGCATTTATGAATTTAAACTGTTACCCAAAATAAAAATAAAGCAAGAGCAAAAGTACAAGAAATACCACAAATCAAAATGAAAACAGAGAGAGCATTCTATTATGCTAAGGTGTACTTTAGAGACATGAAGCAACTTCACAATTAGTTTATCCCACACCTGTTAAAGTCATACTACTTTGAACATTAAAATATCGCTAAGAAAAAAATACCATTTTATTTCTGAGTTTACTAATACTAAAGGATAATCTGTCTACCTATCTATCACATATCTATCTATCCATGTTTTAAATAGTGCTTACTAACTATGCATGTTTTGGGTAAAAAAAGAAAAAGATTTTACTTCCCTGGTGGGTCAGACAATAAAGAATCCGCCTGCAATGCAGGAGACCAGATTTGATCCCTGGGTTGGAAAATCTCCTGGAGAAGAGAATGGCAACTCATTCCAGTATTCTTGCCTGGAGAATTTTATGAACAGAGGACCCTAACAGGCTATAGACCTGGGCCCTCAAAGAATCAAACATGATTGAGTGACTAACATAGACAATGCCCAGTCTTAATTTGTTTAGGCAAAAAATATACATGCAAATTAATGCATGCAAATGAAAACTCCTTTAAGTTACATGTAAGCAGTTTCCTTCTGAAATTTTTTCTATCTTCTTATTGTCTGTGATTATTTCATTTTTATTGTTTTGTTTAAGCTGGATAAAAAAGTAATAAAAGCAATGATAATGTTTTATACATACTATATATGCACATAATATATATATAAAGTTATAATATATATACATAGTTTTATATATTTTATATATATATATATATATATATATATATATATATGACAATCATTGTGGGACAGTTTTATTTGTCTTATTCTCATAACAGGCTTTCTTGGTGGCCGAGATGGTAAAGAATCCACCTGCAATGCAGGAGACCTGGGTTCAATCCCAGGGTAGGGAACATTCCCTGGAGAATGGAATGGTTACCCACTCCAGTATTCTTGTGGGGAGAATCCCATGGACAGAGGAGCATGCTGGACTACAGTCCATGGGATCACAAAGAGTTAAACATGACTGAGCAACTAACACTTTTATCTTCAATCCTCATATCATAAAATCAGGAGATTTCATTAATCATTTCTGACAGTTTTGTAATATGCTTAATTTAACAATAAAATTTCATAATGTATAAAAGTGAGATATTATTTAACATAATTAACAATGAGAAAAAAAAATAAACAGAAAATCTAAATTTTGGCAGCCATCCAGAACTGCAGAACCAGCTGAACTCAACTAATTCTACACTGTAGTAGAGTATTTTATGGAAACAAATATTAATATTATTCTGCATAAATCTCAAATGACTTCATTATCATCAGTAGTATCATAATCACTAGTCTGACTGACACACATAGTATGTGATTTCAGTAATTGAAAACATGTATTTGGAAATAGCCAAAGATTCATGATTTTTGACAAGTGACTAAAACAAGTATCAAACATTAGTCTTTCAAGCTAATATAGTGAAAATAATATTTACTCATCAGAAGAAGCAAGTTAGATGTACTGGTTTAATACTTGTACAATATGTAAATTGCCTGAGACATGAACTATTTGTTGGTGGAAAACTGCTCAGTTTCCTTTATAATGTAGTCACTCTGATCACTGGAGGTGAAGTAAATGACCAAAGAGTGAATTTGGGAGGGACCACTGGGTTGTTGTTCAGTCAGCAACTTTTGTCCGAATCTTTGACCCCATGGACTACAGTATGCTATAGGCTTACTTGTCCTCCACTAACTCCTGAAGTTTGCTCAAACTCATATCCATTGAGTAAGTGATGCCATCCAACCATCTCATCCTCTTTTGCTCCCTAATCCTGCTGCCCTCAGTCTTTCATCAGGGTCATTTCCAATGAGTCAGCTCTTCACATCGGGTGGCCAAAGAATTGGAGCTTCAGCTTTAGCATCAGTCCTTCCAATGAATATTCAGGGTTGGTTTCCTTTAGGAGTGATTGGTTTCATCTCCTTGCTGTCCAGAGGATTCCCAAGAGTCTTCACCAGTACCACAATTGGAAAGCATCAATTCTCCAGGGCTCAGCCTTTGTTACGGTCCACCTCTCACACCAATACATGACTACTGGGAAAACAGACCTTTGACTATATGGACCTTTGTTGGCAGAGTAATGTCTCTACTTTGTAATATGCTGTCTAGGTTTGTCATAGCTTTTTTTTTTTTTTTTTTTTTTCCCAAGAAGCAAGCCTATTTTAATTGCATGGCTGGCATCACCATCCATAGTGATTTCAGAGCCCAAGAAAATTAAATTTGTCACTGTTTCTACTCTTTCCCCATCTGTTTGCTATGAAGTGATGGGACCAGATGCCATGATCTTCATTTTTTTGAATGTTGAGTTTTAAGCCAGCTTTTTCACTCTCCTCTTTCACTTTCATCAAGAGGCTCTTTCGTTCCTCTTTGCTTTCTGCTATTAGTATGGTATCATCTGCATATCTGAGGTTGTTGATATTTCTCCTGGCAATCTTGATTCCAGCTTGTGCTTCATCCAGACCGGCATTTCACATGCTATATTCTGCATATAAGTTAAATAAAATGGTTGACCATATACATCCTTGACATACTCCTTTCCATCTCTTTAAGTACAAAATAGAGTAAAATGTCTCTATTTTACAAGTTAGATGTACTGGTTTAATACTTGTACAATATGTAAATTGCCTGAGACATGAACTATTTGTTGGTGGAAAACTGCTCAGTTTCCTTTATAATGTAGTCACTCTGATCACTGGAGGTGAAGTAAATGACCAAAGAGTGAATTTGGGAGGGACCACTGGGTTGTTGTTCAGTCAGCAACTTTTGTCCGAATCTTTGACCCCATGGACTACAGTATGCTATAGGCTTACTTGTCCTCCACTAACTCCTGAAGTTTGCTCAAACTCATATCCATTGAGTAAGTGATGCCATCCAACCATCTCATCCTCTTTTGCTCCCTAATCCTGCTGCCCTCAGTCTTTCATCAGGGTCATTTCCAATGAGTCAGCTCTTCACATCGGGTGGCCAAAGAATTGGAGCTTCAGCTTTAGCATCAGTCCTTCCAATGAATATTCAGGGTTGGTTTCCTTTAGGAGTGATTGGTTTCATCTCCTTGCTGTCCAGAGGATTCCCAAGAGTCTTCACCAGTACCACAATTGGAAAGCATCAATTCTCCAGGGCTCAGCCTTTGTTACGGTCCACCTCTCACACCAATACATGACTACTGGGAAAACAGACCTTTGACTATATGGACCTTTGTTGGCAGAGTAATGTCTCTACTTTGTAATATGCTGTCTAGGTTTGTCATAGCTTTTTTTTTTTTTTTTTTCCCAAGAAGCAAGCCTATTTTAATTGCATGGCTGGCATCACCATCCATAGTGATTTCAGAGCCCAAGAAAATTAAATTTGTCACTGTTTCTACTCTTTCCCCATCTGTTTGCTATGAAGTGATGGGACCAGATGCCATGATCTTCATTTTTGAATGTTGAGTTTTAAGCCAGCTTTTTCACTCTCCTCTTTCACTTTCATCAAGAGGCTCTTTCGTTCCTCTTTGCTTTCTGCTATTAGTATGGTATCATCTGCATATCTGAGGTTGTTGATATTTCTCCTGGCAATCTTGATTCCAGCTTGTGCTTCATCCAGACCGGCATTTCACATGCTATATTCTGCATATAAGTTAAATAAAATGGTTGACCATATACATCCTTGACATACTCCTTTCCATCTCTTTAAGTACAAAATAGAGTAAAATGTCTCTATTTTACAAGTATAGAATAGCCCCTGTTTTCTTCTCCTAAGGGCAGAGGTCTACAACATAAAGCCGAACCATATGGGGTAGACAAATATGCTCAATTCTTAGATTTATTTAGCATGAAAATTTAGCTGTCTCACTAAGCTCTGGGCTTTGACCTGGCCTCTTTCAGAAATATATGTGATATTTTGGTATCCATTTTACTTAATTGGTTTATTTCTCAAATGTGAAGAACTTGGTTGAAATTTTTGAGATCCAGCTCAGAGATCTCAACACTGCTCCATTAGTATTGTAACCTGTAACACTCCAAGTTTCATAAAATATATTTTACTATATTCTAACTCATTTCTAAACTAATTTCACTAGTGGGATTATAAAATAGCTTTTACATTTATACCATCATTATACTGTAGTACTAACATATCTTTGTGTTACATTTATACTCTAGTTCTAGTATAATCTTTGTGTTAAGTCGTGTCCAACTCCAGGCAAGCATAAACTATAGCAGCCTGTGGAACGTGTATCATTAGTTTTCCAAAGATAATTTAGAACAGGAGTCAGTACAACCTGTAGGTCATTCCCAGCCCGCCTCCTGCTTTTCTTAATTTCATTAGAACATCCATTCATTTACAACTAGCTCTCTTATTTAAAAAGAAAAGCAATATAACTGAAACACAAACACACACAAAGAGGATAGAAAGTCTTGAAAGTCTGAAAATAATTTTTAACTATTTACACAGTACAATTGCAGAGTTGAGTAGGGTGACAGAGACAATATGGCTTATAACTCCTAAAATATTTACTCTCTGTTTCTTTAATGAAAAAGTTTGCTGACCTCTGATTTCAAAGAGCAGCCTAAAGACATGAAGAATGCATTTTCTGTGTGGGATTTTCAGTTTTGGTGTGAAGTCCTTGGCCTACCTTCCTTTTTTCTTGGTAATTTGCACAGTAGACTTACTGATGTATCTCTATAAAGCATTAGTTTTACTAAGAGTTACTAATGTATACTTTTCACTTCAAAGATAATGGAGTTGATACAATCTTTCTTTTTTAATCATATCTAAATTTGAAAATGTATTTTGAACCCACTAGTTTATCTTCATTTATATAACATACTGCATAAAAAACTGGTGTTTTATCTGGTGGATAGTAACTAGTTTTATAAGTTAATCAGTTGCTACTGGCTGGGAGAGAGAATTAAATAAAGCCGAACCATATGGGGTAGACAAATATGCTCAATTCTTAGAGTTATTTAGCATGAAAATTTAGCTGTCTCACTAAGCTCTGGGCTTTGACCTGGCCTCTTTCAGAAATATATGTGATATTTTGGTATCCATTTTACTTAATTGGTTTATTTCTCAAATGTGAAGAACTTGGTTGAAATTTTTGAGATCCAGCTCAGAGATCTCAACACTGCTCCATTAGTATTGTAACCTGTAACACTCCAAGTTTCATAAAATATATTTTACTATATTCTAACTCATTTCTAAACTAATTTCACTAGTGGGATTATAAAATAGCTTTTACATTTATACCATCATTATACTGTAGTACTAACATATCTTTGTGTTACATTTATACTCTAGTTCTAGTATAATCTTTGTGTTAAGTCGTGTCCAACTCCAGGCAAGCATAAACTATAGCAGCCTGTGGAACGTGTATCATTAGTTTTCCAAAGATAATTTAGAACAGGAGTCAGTACAACCTGTAGGTCATTCCCAGCCCGCCTCCTGCTTTTCTTAATTTCATTAGAACATCCATTCATTTACAACTAGCTCTCTTATTTAAAAAGAAAAGCAATATAACTGAAACACAAACACACACAAAGAGGATAGAAAGTCTTGAAAGTCTGAAAATAATTTTTAACTATTTACACAGTACAATTGCAGAGTTGAGTAGGGTGACAGAGACAATATGGCTTATAACTCCTAAAATATTTACTCTCTGTTTCTTTAATGAAAAAGTTTGCTGACCTCTGATTTCAAAGAGCAGCCTAAAGACATGAAGAATGCATTTTCTGTGTGGGATTTTCAGTTTTGGTGTGAAGTCCTTGGCCTACCTTCCTTTTTTCTTGGTAATTTGCACAGTAGACTTACTGATGTATCTCTATAAAGCATTAGTTTTACTAAGAGTTACTAATGTATACTTTTCACTTCAAAGATAATGGAGTTGATACAATCTTTCTTTTTTAATCATATCTAAATTTGAAAATGTATTTTGAACCCACTAGTTTATCTTCATTTATATAACATACTGCATAAAAAACTGGTGTTTTATCTGGTGGATAGTAACTAGTTTTATAAGTTAATCAGTTGCTACTCAGGGCCAAAAAATGGGGAGAGAGAATTGCAATTTTAAAAGTATTTCCTTTTTCTCTAGAACTTATTCCATTTTGGTATGACTCAATTTTATATTGTGCTTTATAATGTGTGAAAGACAAGCCACCTTCCCAGCATGAAGTGATATTTTCAAGCAGAGCAGATACACTATGGAAATTAATGTCATTAAATTCAATGGTTATCAAATGACCTGAGTATAAATTTGGCCAAATAAAATGTTTTGACTGATACCAATTACAGAATTCCTGAAATCATAGTGTGAAAAAGGGCATTTCTAACCAATGTCACTTTGTATCCCTTCTGTCACATGCTGTATGTGACAGTGTGCTCAAAGAACACTGCACCTAGATTAAACAGAACTTCCAGTAAATGAATAGCTAGTAAACTCCAAAAAGTAAAGCTCTCTCATTTTTGATCAACTTTATTGCAATACAACTTAGAAATAAGGAAACATACCTGTCTTCTTTAGAGTTTGATGGGTTTTGATAAATATACCCATGTAATAACAACATCTACCAAAATATGGAATATATCTATCTCCAAAAAAGTGAACTTTTGCCCTTTTGTAGTTAATTTCTCTATTCCTCTCCTAGACAACTAGGAGACTAGTGACTTGTGACTTTTTTTCACTGGAGAATATGTTTTACTACAGTTTCCATGTACCAATTCCTTACTATACTTTTACAATATATTTTATTCACCCATATGTACATACATGTATACAACAATGTGTATTATAACAAAATATATGCTACTTCAGCTTTTTTTATGGTTTCCATTTGCATGAAATACCTCCTTCCATCCCCTTACTTTCAGTCTGTGTCACTAGGTATGAAGTGGGTCTCTTGTAGACAACATGAATATGGGTCTTGATTCTGTATCCACTCAGCTAGTCTGTCTTTTGGTCGGTGCATTTAATCTATGTATATTTAAGGTAATTATTGATATGTATGAGACTTTCACCATTTTGTTAATTGTTTTGGGTTATTTTTAGTAGATCTTTTCCTTGTCTTATGTTTCCTGCCTAGAGAAGATCCCTTAGCATTTGCTGTAAAATTGGGTTTAGTGGTGCTGAATTTGCTTAACTTTTGCTTGTCTATAAAGCTTTTGATTTCTCCATCAGATCTGAACGAGAGTCTCCTTATGTAGAGTATGTTTGGTTGTAGTTTCTTCTCTTTCATCACTTAAAGAAAAGCCACCTTCCCAGAATGAAGTGATATTTTCAAGCAGAGCAGATACACTATGGAAATTAATGTCATTAAATTCAATGGTTATCAAATGACCTGAGTATAAATTTGGCCAAATAAAATGTTTTGACTGATACCAATTACAGAATTCCTGAAATCATAGTGTGAAAAAGGGCATTTCTAACCAATGTCACTTTGTATCCCTTCTGTCACATGCTGTATGTGACAGTGTGCTCAAAGAACACTGCACCTAGATTAAACAGAACTTCCAGTAAATGAATAGCTAGTAAACTCCAAAAAGTAAAGCTCTCTCATTTTTGATCAACTTTATTGCAATACAACTTAGAAATAAGGAAACATACCTGTCTTCTTTAGAGTTTGATGGGTTTTGATAAATATACCCATGTAATAACAACATCTACCAAAATATGGAATATATCTATCTCCAAAAAAGTGAACTTTTGCCCTTTTGTAGTTAATTTCTCTATTCCTCTCCTAGACAACTAGGAGACTAGTGACTTGTGACTTTTTTTCACTGGAGAATATGTTTTACTACAGTTTCCATGTACCAATTCCTTACTATACTTTTACAATATATTTTATTCACCCATATGTACATACATGTATACAACAATGTGTATTATAACAAAATATATGCTACTTCAGCTTTTTTTATGGTTTCCATTTGCATGAAATACCTCCTTCCATCCCCTTACTTTCAGTCTGTGTCACTAGGTATGAAGTGGGTCTCTTGTAGACAACATGAATATGGGTCTTGATTCTGTATCCACTCAGTCTATGTCTTTTGGTTGGTGCACTTAATCCATTTACATTTAAGGTAATTATTGATGTGTATGATCCTTTCACCATTTTGTTAATTGTTTTGGGTTATTTTTAGTAGATCTTTTCCTTCTCTCGTGTTTCCTGCCTAGAGAAGATCTTTCAGCATTTGCTGTAAAATTGGTTTGGTGGTGTTGAATTCTCTTAACTTTTGCTTCTCTGTAAAGCTTTTGATTTCTCCCTCAAATCTGAATGAGAGTCTTGATGGGTAGAGTATTCTTGGTTGTAGGTTCTTCCCTTTCATTACTTAGAATATATCGTGCAATTGCCTTCTGGCTTGTAGATTTTCTGTTGAGAAATCAGCTAATAAGCTTATCGATTTTCCCTTGTATGTTATTCGTCTTTTTTCTCTTGATTCTTTCAGTGAATTATCTTTGTCTTTAATTTTTGTCAGCTTGATTACCATGTGTCTCAGTGTGTTCCTCATTGAATTTATCCTCCTGGGATCCTCTGTGTTTCCTGGACATGTTTGACTATTTCCTTTCCCATACTGGGGAATAGTTTTCAGCTATTATCTCCTCAAATATTTTCTTGGGTTCTTCCTGTCTGTCTTCTCCTTCTGGGACCCCTATAATGTGAATATTGGTGTGTTTAATGTTGTCCCAACTGTCTTCATTTCTTTTCATTCTTTTTTCTGTATTCTGTTTTGCAGCATGGATTTCCACCATTCTGTGTTCCAGGTCACTTATTTGTTCTTCTGCCTCAGTTATTCTGCTATTGATTCCTTCTAGCTTATTGTCCATCTCTGTTTTCTTGTTCTTTAGCTCTTCTAGGTCCTTGGAAAACATTTCTTGCATCTTTTCCATGTTGTTTCTAATATCCTGCATCATCTTCACTATCTGAATTCTGAATTCTCTGGGAGGTTGCCTATTTCTACTTCATTCAGTTGTTTTTCTGGGAATTTATCTTGTTCCTTTGTCTGGGACATAATCCAGTTTCTTTTCATCTTGAGTATCTTTCTAGGATTGTGGTATTAGTTCTGAAGGCTGATAGGATTATAGTTCTTATTTCTTCTGTCAGCCTTCTGGTGAGGATAAGAGCCTCGATTTGTGGTATTAAGTTCATGAAGCTGTAAATGTTTTATCTCTTGTCAACAACATGTATATGGGTCTTGTTTTTGTATCCACTCAGCTAGTCTGTCTTTTGGTCGGTGCATTTAATCTATGTATATTTAAGGTAATTATTGATATGTATGAGACTTTCACCATTTTGTTAATTGTTTTGGGTTATTTTTAGTAGATCTTTTCCTTCTCTCGTGTTTCCTGCCTAGAGAAGATCTTTCAGCATTTGCTGTAAAATTGGTTTGGTGGTGTTGAATTCTCTTAACTTTTGCTTCTCTGTAAAGCTTTTGATTTCTCCCTCAAATCTGAATGAGAGTCTTGATGGGTAGAGTATTCTTGGTTGTAGGTTCTTCCCTTTCATTACTTAGAATATATCGTGCAATTGCCTTCTGGCTTGTAGATTTTCTGTTGAGAAATCAGCTAATAAGCTTATCGATTTTCCCTTGTATGTTATTCGTCTTTTTTCTCTTGATTCTTTCAGTGAATTATCTTTGTCTTTAATTTTTGTCAGCTTGATTACCATGTGTCTCAGTGTGTTCCTCATTGAATTTATCCTCCTGGGATCCTCTGTGTTTCCTGGACATGTTTGACTATTTCCTTTCCCATACTGGGGAATAGTTTTCAGCTATTATCTCCTCAAATATTTTCTTGGGTTCTTCCTGTCTGTCTTCTCCTTCTGGGACCCCTATAATGTGAATATTGGTGTGTTTAATGTTGTCCCAACTGTCTTCATTTCTTTTCATTCTTTTTTCTGTATTCTGTTTTGCAGCATGGATTTCCACCATTCTGTGTTCCAGGTCACTTATTTGTTCTTCTGCCTCAGTTATTCTGCTATTGATTCCTTCTAGCTTATTGTCCATCTCTGTTTTCTTGTTCTTTAGCTCTTCTAGGTCCTTGGAAAACATTTCTTGCATCTTTTCCATGTTGTTTCTAATATCCTGCATCATCTTCACTATCTGAATTCTGAATTCTCTGGGAGGTTGCCTATTTCTACTTCATTCAGTTGTTTTTCTGGGAATTTATCTTGTTCCTTTGTCTGGGACATAATCCAGTTTCTTTTCATCTTGAGTATCTTTCTAGGATTGTGGTATTAGTTCTGAAGGCTGATAGGATTATAGTTCTTATTTCTTCTGTCAGCCTTCTGGTGAGGATAAGAGCCTCATGTAAGTTTCCTGATGGTAGGGCTGGCTGTAGGGGAAACTGGATCTTGCTCAATTAAGCAAAGCTGTGCTCAGTAAAACTCTAATCCAATTATCTGCTGTTGGGTTGGACTATGCTCCCTCCCTGTAAATTGTTTAGCCTGAAGCAACTCAGTCCCGGAGTCTATGGGCTTCTGTGGTTGGTACCTCTAAGAAGACCCATGCCATGGGCCCAGCTTTGAGTACTGTTGCTGTCAGTGCCCTTATCCCTGTGGCAGACCACTGTTGACTAATGCCTCCCCAGGAGACCCTCAAACACTCACAGGTAGGTCTAGTTCAGTCTTTTGTAGGGTCACTTCTCATTTCCCCTGGGTCCTGGGGTGCAAAACATATTGTTATTGCCCTCCAGGGACTTTGTTTACCCTGGTCTTATAGAAGCTCTGGAATCAAATCCCACTGACCTTCAAAGTCAGATTCCCTGGCGATTCCCAGTCTGTTGGCCAAATCCTGAGGCTGGGGAGTCTAATGTCAGGGCATAGAATCTTCACAACAGTGGGAGGACTTGTTTGTTGGTATTGTTCTCTAGCTTGTGAGTCACCTACCTGGCAGGAATAGGATTTGATTCATTTTTTTTTTTGGCCACTTCTATTGGTCTTAAATTTATTTATTTCCATCCATCTTTGTTCTTTGGCCTGTGTGGGCCTCCCATCACATTGGCCTCTGTTGCTGCAAAGCACTGGCTGTAGGCACATGTGTTCCAGACTCTGTCTAGGTAGTTGGACACATCGGTCCAGCTGCTGGGCAGCACGTGGAATCTTCCCAGACCAGGGATTGACTGATGCCCCTTGCACTGCAAGGCAATGTCCTTACCCACTGGACCACTAGGGAAGCCTAGAATTTGATTTTTTGGGAGGTGGGGGGAGGGGGGACTTGTTGGGGAGGAAGGGCAGCGGACGGGCCACTTCTGTTGGTCTTTCATTTATCTATTTTCATCCATCTTTGTTCTCTGTCCCGTGTGCGCCTCCCATCGCGGTGGCCACTGTCACTGCAGAGCACCGGCTCTGGGCGCATGCACTCCAGAGCTCTGGCTTGGTAATTGCACACATAGGTTCAGCCGCTCCACTGCACATGGGATCTTCCCAGGCCAGGTATCGAACCGGCGCCCCTTGCACTGCAAGGCAATGTCTTTACCCAATGGGCCACCAGGAAAGCCCTAGGATTTGATTTTTATCGCTGATTGCTCCTCTCTTATCGTTTCGTTGTGGCTTCTCCTTTGTCTTGAATGTGGGGTATCTTTTTTTTTAGTGGATTCTACTGTTTTCTTGCTGTTTTTTTTTTTTCAGCTGCTAGTTGTGATCTTGGTGCTCTGTCATGAGAAACTGAACGCATGTCCTTCTAGTCCACATCTTAATCTTGTCTCCTATAACAAAATATATGTATGCATATTGTAATGTATGAGTATTATATATATACTTAATATATGTAACAAACCCTGAATCTCAGGTGAAAAAAGAAAATCGAGAAAGAAAAAAATATATAATTTGGTTGTGAAAGTCAGTTATTATCACCATAGAGGTATTAATAATGGAATTAAATGGAACGATAGAAATGCTGATGGGCAGAATCCAGATTTAGGTTGATATTTCAGGGACCAGTGCTGGGAGCATGTAGTCGATGTAATCGATCAGTCTTGCTTGTAGCTTTCAGCATATTATGTGTGTTTGCTGCCTTTTCTGTTATAGGTAAGGTATTCTTACAGATAAAATAAATGTTCTTAAGTTTATAATCCTAATACACTCTGTACAAATCCTACAGATAAAATAAGATGATGTAAGAAGTCTTGAAATAAAGATGTCTTTAAATTGGTAATTTTGACACATTCTCTATACTGCTCTTAACTGTGCTGAATCAGAATGCTATGCTATTCAAAGACTCCTCATGCATTATAAAAGATTGTATAACCTTGACATCAAACTCCATAAAGGATAGTAAGAAAATACAATCTTTAAGCCTGTCTCACTTATGTGATATGACACAAATGTCAGCATAGCATTAAAAAATAGAAAGCAACAGTATATAAAAAAGGTTACTATATTATGTTGAATTTGAGTTTATACTAGAAATGGAAAGTGATTGTGCGTTTAGTCCCTCGGTCATATCCAACTCTTTGCAACCCTGGATTATAGTCCTCCAGGCTCCTCTCTCCATGGGATTCTCCAGGCAAGAATACTGAAGTGAATTGCCATGCCCTCCTCCTCCAAAGACCCTCCTCCAGGGGACCGTCCTCCAGGGGACCGTCCTCCAGGGGACCGTCCTCCAGGGGACCGTCCTCCAGGAGACCATCCTCCAGGGGATCTTCTGGACCCAGAGATGAAACTCACATCTCCTATATTACAGATGGCTCTTTACCTGCTGAACTATTGAGGAAAGCCCCTTTTATATAAACACATCAATAGATAAAATACTTTATCTAGAAAAAAGATAATTTAGTAATTTAAAATGAATTTCATTTGTCTCTAAACTTCATAGTGACTACATAATAGAAAATAAGTTAGCAAAAAATTTCATTTGATCAATTTAATTTTGTGAAAAAAAAAAAAAAAAGAAATATTTGAGGCAAGTCTATACACACTCACGATAAGAAAGTTTTTTAAAGCAGGAGTTTAAAATTTGTTAGCACAGTGAAGCACATGTTCATGCACTCTTGTGTCTCTGTTGTTGCCTTGAGAAAAGTATATGCTGGTTTTCAGACCAGAGCCCAGAACACAGACAGAGTTACGTTAAGGTATATGAAAAATGACTAGAAATGCTGATGGGCAGTCCATTTTGCTGGGAGCATGTAGTAGTAATCGATCAGTCTTGCTTGTAGCTTTCAGCATATTATGTGTGTTTGCTGCCTTTTCTGTTATAGGTAAGGTATTCTTACAGATAAAATAAATGTTCTTAAGTTTATAATCCTAATACACTCTGTACAAATCCTACAGATAAAATAAGATGATGTAAGAAGTCTTGAAATAAAGATGTCTTTAAATTGGTAATTTTGACACATTCTCTATACTGCTCTTAACTGTGCTGAATCAGAATGCTATGCTATTCAAAGACTCCTCATGCATTATAAAAGATTGTATAACCTTGACATCAAACTCCATAAAGGATAGTAAGAAAATACAATCTTTAAGCCTGTCTCACTTATGTGATATGACACAAATGTCAGCATAGCATTAAAAAATAGAAAGCAACAGTATATAAAAAAGGTTACTATATTATGTTGAATTTGAGTTTATACTAGAAATGGAAAGTGATTGTGCGTTTAGTCCCTCGGTCATATCCAACTCTTTGCAACCCTGGATTATAGTCCTCCAGGCTCCTCTCTCCATGGGATTCTCCAGGCAAGAATACTGAAGTGAATTGCCATGCCCTCCTCCTCCAAAGACCCTCCTCCAGGGGACCGTCCTCCAGGGGACCGTCCTCCAGGGGACCGTCCTCCAGGGGACCGTCCTCCAGGAGCCCATCCTCCCGGGGATCTTCTTCACCCAGAGATGAACCTCACATCTCCTATATTACAGATGGCTCTTTACCTGCTGAACTATTGAGGAAAGCCCCTTTTATATAAACACATCAATAGATAAAATACTTTATCTAGAAAAAAGATAATTTAGTAATTTAAAATGAATTTCATTTGTCTCTAAACTTCATAGTGACTACATAATAGAAAATAAGTCAGCAAAAAATTTCATTTGATCAATTTAATTTTGTGAAAAAAAAAAAAAAAAAGAAATATTTGAGGCAAGTCTATACACACTCACGATAAGAAAGTTTTTTAAAGCAGGAGTTTAAAATTTGTTAGCACAGTGAAGCACATGTTCATGCACTCTTGTGTCTCTGTTGTTGCCTTGAGAAAAGTATATGCTGGTTTTTCAGACCAGAGCCCAGAACACAGACAGAGTTACTTAGCAAAGTCCTCCTGCTCCTGTCCAGTAATAAACATATTTGAAATAAATGTCTATTGTTCCATGCTCCTGAAAGCTCATGGTTGGTAGCAGATAGGCACATCTATCTTTCTCGTCTCACTGTCTTCATTTTTAAAATGGTCATTAGCTCCTATGATCTCTATGCTTTCTTATTTGTGACAGGATATCTTTGTAAATGCATACTAAGATTACAGCAAAGGCTTTTATTACATAATGGGGGTGGAACTTTTCTTTTGTCTTCCCCTGTCTAATTCACTTTTACTTCTAGCTTTGTAATGTATATGTTATTTTGAAATATGTAATTTAAAAGATATAAGTTATTTTCATTCAGTGGGTGGTGAGTGGTACTTAGAGAAGTTGAAATGAGTTAAGATAGAGGTCCTTGTATATTACACAATAAATCTTGAATTTTACTCTTTAAAATAAGTATTTAAAAGAATTAAATCTCAATTTTGAATATGTTTCTCTTTTTGCATAAACATATTTGGCACATGTTTGAACTGATTATGGATTAATTAAAGATTAAGATGAGAAGGAAAACTAATGAATTCAAAATCAGTTTCAGTATAGATTTTACACTATTTAAACTATAAATTTCACACAAGTCAAAAATGATGGAAGCTATGAAAAGGACTTTAAAAATTCCAGAATGCTCAGAAAGTTTTGAGAGCTCTCAAATAATTTATAATATGATTCATCTACTGATTTTTTAGCAGTATGCTTACACTTTTTATTCAGGGTTTATGAGAAAATTAAGTATCAATTGTTCTTTATATGTTTATCATTTTTAACCTAATGATCAGAAACAGACTGCTCGAATTGATCATTATATTTAGAAAAGTTTCAGCCACATAGGCATCCTCTAGCTTTCCTTGAAGTCTGATCTTTCAGTGGTTTGAAAGACATTTCTTAGTGAATCCTATACATCAGACTACATTGTAGATATTTTAAACACTCTGTTTAAAGAATACATTATCATTTTTTTAAATAAACTTACCTTTAATATAATAAACAGATACTTAGTTTCCTCAGTGTATCAGCTAGTGTTGACTGAGTGGTGGAGATAAACCATTAAATGACAAGTCACAGTCCCTTACCCTGTATGCTTCTGTGTAAAATTTGCATCTAGAGGCAATATTCAATAATAATTAAAGCAATAGAAAAATTGTGTTAAAGTCCTACCTCTCTAACTCATAGCTGAGTGATAGTGGATAACTGGCTTAAATTTCCTTCAGGTATGTGTAAATAAAATGCAGGTGAGGGCTTCCTGGTGGTCCAGTGGGTAAGGACAATGCTTTGCAGTGCAAGGGGTGCCGGTTCAATCCCTGGCCTGGGAAGATCCCATATGCCAGGGAGCGGCTAGACTGATGTGTCCAAATACCAAGCCGGAGCTCTGGAGCACATGCGCCCAGAGCTCGTGCTCTGCAATGAGAGAGGCCATTGCAATGGGAGGCCCACCACACAGGCCAAAGAATGAAGATGGATGAAAATAAACAAATGACCAATAGAAGTGGCCAAAAAATAAATTAATTAATTAATTAAATGCAGATGATTTTGTGGTTTAAATAACCTGAGCAAAGTAGTTATTAAGTTTCTGCTGTATGGGTGTTTTTTTATTACTGAGAAGGAATAACCATACTGCATAATTATTTAATTACATTTAGAGTTTGAGAGAATAAGGGTGGGTGTCAGAGTAATTGTTTTTTGCTAAGGTATTCAGGTAAAGTGTGCTGAGAATCTATTATTTAGGGAAAGAATTGATGGTGGTGAGGCTATGGATATTTAGGGGTGGACTGTTCTAGACAAAAGGAACAGCTGTTTGCAAGGATTTTATATTTAACCTATTTTTGATCAGAAACAAAGGTTTATGAGAAAATTAAGTATCAATTGTTCTTTATATGTTTATCATTTTTAACCTAATGATCAGAAACAGACTGCTCGAATTGATCATTATATTTAGAAAAGTTTCAGCCACATAGGCATCCTCTAGCTTTCCTTGAAGTCTGATCTTTCAGTGGTTTGAAAGACATTTCTTAGTGAATCCTATACATCAGACTACATTGTAGATATTTTAAACACTCTGTTTAAAGAATACATTATCATTTTTAAATAAACTTACCTTTAATATAATAAACAGATACTTAGTTTCCTCAGTGTATCAGCTAGTGTTGACTGAGTGGTGGAGATAAACCATTAAATGACAAGTCACAGTCCCTTACCCTGTATGCTTCTGTGTAAAATTTGCATCTAGAGGCAATATTCAATAATAATTAAAGCAATAGAAAAATTGTGTTAAAGTCCTACCTCTCTAACTCATAGCTGAGTGATAGTGGATAACTGGCTTAAATTTCCTTCAGGTATGTGTAAATAAAATGCAGGTGAGGGCTTCCCTGGTGGTCCAGTGGGTAAGGACAATGCTTTGCAGTGCAAGGGGTGCCGGTTCAATCCCTGGCCTGGGAAGATCCCATATGCCAGGGAGCGGCTAGACTGATGTGTCCAAATACCAAGCCGGAGCTCTGGAGCACATGCGCCCAGAGCTCGTGCTCTGCAATGAGAGAGGCCATTGCAATGGGAGGCCCACCACACAGGCCAAAGAATGAAGATGGATGAAAATAAACAAATGACCAATAGAAGTGGCCAAAAAATAAATTAATTAATTAATTAAATGCAGATGATTTTGTGGTTTAAATAACCTGAGCAAAGTAGTTATTAAGTTTCTGCTGTATGGGTGTTTTTTTATTACTGAGAAGGAATAACCATACTGCATAATTATTTAATTACATTTAGAGTTTGAGAGAATAAGGGTGGGTGTCAGAGTAATTGTTTTTTGCTAAGGTATTCAGGTAAAGTGTGCTGAGAATCTATTATTTAGGGAAAGAATTGATGGTGGTGAGGCTATGGATATTTAGGGGTGGACTGTTCTAGACAAAAGGAACAGCTGTTTGCAAGGATGTGAGCTGTGTCTGAGGATCAAGGAGGAGGCCCAGTGATTGAAGCATAGTGAACCAGAGAAAAGATAGTGAGAGATGAAGTCATGGAGTTAAGAAACCTGCAGATACTGCAGAACCTTTTAGGCCATTAAAAGACTGTTTTTTTGTTGTGGCCCTGATGGTTTAGTGGGTAAAGCATCCACCTGCAGTGGAGGAGATACAGTAGACACAGGTTCATTTCCTGATTGGGGGAAATCCTCTGGAGAAGGGAGTAGCAACCCATTCTAGTATTCTTGCCCATGAAATCCCATGGGCAGAGGACCATGGCGGGTCTACAGACCATTGGTTTGCCAAAGAGACAGGATTTAGTGACTAAAACAACAACAAAAACATGTGACAGTAAAGGTGGATTAATTTCAGGAATTGTAAGGTTCTTTCACATGTAAAAGTTACTAACACATTGTGAGACACAAATCATGATGATATCAAGATCATATAAATCATATGATCATCACAAAGTAGAAGATAAACATTTAATTAAACGTATTATCCACTTATACTTAAATAATTGCAAGACAGAAGATAATTTCATGATTCTGATTAAGAATATTTACACACAGCATAAAAAAAAAAAAAAACAATTACACTAAATATGTCTGTGTGTTTGTGTTAGTCGTTCAGTCCTGTCCAACTCTTTGAGACCCCACAAACTGTAGCACTCCAGGCTTCATGGAAGCTCCAGGCAAGAATACTAGAGTGGGTTGCCATTTTCTCCTCCAGAATTGAATGTAATTCTCCTATAGTTCAGTAAGACATAAAATATTTTTTGTTCACTATTACTGTAATTCAGTGGTGTTTTCTGACAGTACAATAAGTGTCAAACAAATCATGACACCCTTATTACAACAACATGTTTTACTTGCATTGAAATTAATGAACTTATTTTGAATGAACAAAGTCAGATATATGTCTAGATATCAAACAGAGTAATTGTTTTTGCTAAGGTATTCAGGTAAAGTGTGCTGAGAATCTATTATTTAGGAAAGAATTGATGGTGGTGAGGCTATGGATATTTAGGGGTGGACTGTTCTAGACAAAAGGAACAGCTGTTTGCAAGGATGTGAGCTGTGTCTGAGGATCAAGGAGGAGGCCCAGTGATTGAAGCATAGTGAACCAGAGAAAAGATAGTGAGAGATGAAGTCATGGAGTTAAGAAACCTGCAGATACTGCAGAACCTTTTAGGCCATTAAAAGACTGTTTTTTTGTTGTGGCCCTGATGGTTTAGTGGGTAAAGCATCCACCTGCAGTGGAGGAGATACAGTAGACACAGGTTCATTTCCTGATTGGGGGAAATCCTCTGGAGAAGGGAGTAGCAACCCATTCTAGTATTCTTGCCCATGAAATCCCATGGGCAGAGGACCATGGCGGGTCTACAGACCATTGGTTTGCCAAAGAGACAGGATTTAGTGACTAAAACAACAACAAAAACATGTGACAGTAAAGGTGGATTAATTTCAGGAATTGTAAGGTTCTTTCACATGTAAAAGTTACTAACACATTGTGAGACACAAATCATGATGATATCAAGATCATATAAATCATATGATCATCACAAAGTAGAAGATAAACATTTAATTAAACGTATTATCCACTTATACTTAAATAATTGCAAGACAGAAGATAATTTCATGATTCTGATTAAGAATATTTACACACAGCATAAAAAAAAAAAAAAAACAATTACACTAAATATGTCTGTGTGTTTGTGTTAGTCGTTCAGTCCTGTCCAACTCTTTGAGACCCCACAAACTGTAGCACTCCAGGCTTCATGGAAGCTCCAGGCAAGAATACTAGAGTGGGTTGCCATTTTCTCCTCCAGAATTGAATGTAATTCTCCTATAGTTCAGTAAGACATAAAATATTTTTTGTTCACTATTACTGTAATTCAGTGGTGTTTTCTGACAGTACAATAAGTGTCAAACAAATCATGACACCCTTATTACAACAACATGTTTTACTTGCATTGAAATTAATGAACTTATTTTGAATGAACAAAGTCAGATATATGTCTAGATATCAAACACAATGATTTTTCATACTCAATTGATAAATTTTATTTATATATCATCAAAACATCAAATTTTGAAATCTAACAAAACAGATATCAGAAGTTGATTCTAAATGATTTAAATAATTGGCATTCTTTACTATATTCCTGCATTTGAAAACTCTATTATAATCCTATATATTTTTTCTATAAATTGATATATAAATTTGATTTAATCCATATCTAAATTCATTTAGCATATTGCAGTAAAACTAACAAATGGATTCTAAGATTAACATGACAAAACAAAAAGAGTAAATCTTGCAAAACAAAACAATACTAAAAAATAGATTATATTTTCAAATACCATGACATTAAGAACTATAGCAATTAGAAGTCATAGGTATACAAATATAGATTAATATAAAAACAATATAAAGGAGAGATTTGTGAAATAGTCTTAAATATTTTTGAGCATTTACTTTACTTTAAAATATTATACAGCTCTGATCAAGGACAAATAGTTATTTCAATAACTGAAACTCATTGTAAAATCATAATTTTTTTAGTGAAAAGTTCCTTCTTCACAGCATCCACAAAACTAAATTTTAAGCATATTGCTGACTTAAAGGGGGAAGAAATACAATAAACCCTTTACAAAATAACAGGAGAGTAACTTCAAGAATTTGAGGTAGGATTTTTCTTGAACAAAGCAGTTCTAGTGGAAAGTATGCAGATAAGAGGTGATTTTGATCAAGGTAAAGATATACTGTAAACAAATATATAAGATATACTATAAACAGATATTTTGCAGTTTTTACTGTGATTAACAGCAAAGAATGAGGAGGCAACTAAGAGGTATCATGAGGTCAAGACAGGGTATGATTAAAGTTGACACCCGAACATGTGTGTACAAAGGCAAGTAATTCATTAAAAAGACAGAAAGTCAGTGGGTTGCCATTTTCTCCTCCAGAATTGAATGTAATTCTCCTATAGTTCAGTAAGACATAAAATATTTTTGTTCACTATTACTGTATTCAGTGGTGTTTTCTGACAGTACAATAAGTGTCAAACAAATCATGACACCCTTATTACAACAACATGTTTTACTTGCATTGAAATTAATGAACTTATTTTGAATGAACAAAGTCAGATATATGTCTAGATATCAAACACAATGATTTTTCATACTCAATTGATAAATTTTATTTATATATCATCAAAACATCAAATTTTGAAATCTAACAAAACAGATATCAGAAGTTGATTCTAAATGATTTAAATAATTGGCATTCTTTACTATATTCCTGCATTTGAAAACTCTATTATAATCCTATATATTTTTTCTATAAATTGATATATAAATTTGATTTAATCCATATCTAAATTCATTTAGCATATTGCAGTAAAACTAACAAATGGATTCTAAGATTAACATGACAAAACAAAAAGAGTAAATCTTGCAAAACAAAACAATACTAAAAAATAGATTATATTTTCAAATACCATGACATTAAGAACTATAGCAATTAGAAGTCATAGGTATACAAATATAGATTAATATAAAAAAACAATATAAAGGAGAGATTTGTGAAATAGTCTTAAATATTTTTGAGCATTTACTTTACTTTAAAATATTATACAGCTCTGATCAAGGACAAATAGTTATTTCAATAACTGAAACTCATTGTAAAATCATAATTTTTTTAGTGAAAAGTTCCTTCTTCACAGCATCCACAAAACTAAATTTTAAGCATATTGCTGACTTAAAGGGGGAAGAAATACAATAAACCCTTTACAAAATAACAGGAGAGTAACTTCAAGAATTTGAGGTAGGATTTTTCTTGAACAAAGCAGTTCTAGTGGAAAGTATGCAGATAAGAGGTGATTTTGATCAAGGTAAAGATATACTGTAAACAAATATATAAGATATACTATAAACAGATATTTTGCAGTTTTTACTGTGATTAACAGCAAAGAATGAGGAGGCAACTAAGAGGTATCATGAGGTCAAGACAGGGTATGATTAAAGTTGACACCCGAACATGTGTGTACAAAGGCAAGTAATTCATTAGAGACAGAAATCATGATTCAAAAGTTATTTGTAGAGTAGAGTCAGTGCTGATTAAGGTCAGAACAGAAGCTGAAAAGCAGTCTTTCAAAGAAACAGCTAAGTTTGATTTAGCAATGAAGCATTCAAGTTGATGACAAAGGATAGGAAAAGCAAAAAATCAAAGTTGGAAAATATTGTTAAGCCAAAAAGAGGGATTAAG
This sequence comes from Tragulus kanchil, assembly GCA_022376925.1. Classification (NCBI taxonomy): domain Eukaryota; kingdom Metazoa; phylum Chordata; class Mammalia; order Artiodactyla; family Tragulidae; genus Tragulus; species Tragulus kanchil. The sequence goes on from JAIOJX010000025.1 coordinate 16,227,906, forward strand.
ATAACAGTAAACAAGAACTATTTCTTAGGACTGTGTATTTGGGTATAAAACTACTGATAATGTTTCTAAAACTTTCAAGATTCTTTTCATTGTAAACTTGGAGTTAGAAATGTTTTATTCGTGAGATGGGTAGGAATTTGATTTATAATTATTTTTAAAATCATACAGTTATATTTTTGTAGTCTTTTTTAATGGAACTTATATCTCAGATTTTATAGATATAGATATACACACACATATATATATAAGGGGCTTAGTATAGAGTCTGGATTCTCAAGTAAGGTTTACTTTATTGGTACTCATATTTTAGTCTGGTTTAGAATCTAGACTCTCTTCCCCAGAACCAACCAAAGTAAAAGGTTAAAACTCAAAGTGATTAATTTTGGAAACAGGTAGCCTTATAAATATACCAGCTAAATTCTTAACATTCAATTTATAATATGCTATACAAAATGTAAAAAGCATATTTGATTCTAATTTCTTCTCATAGAATGTGAATACCTGTAACACAGTGTAACTTACTTTCAGCATAAGAAAATAAACTAAAATTTGATGTCAAAATTATTGGCTCTATTTACCTTTAGCGGGATTAAAGATTCTATAAGCATTCAAAGTTTAAAAAATGATTATTGGAGAGTAACTTCAAGAATTTGAGGTAGGATTTTTCTTGAACAAAGCAGTTCTAGTGGAAAGTATGCAGATAAGAGGTGATTTTGATCAAGGTAAAGATATACTGTAAACAAATATATAAGATATACTATAAACAGATATTTTGCAGTTTTTACTGTGATTAACAGCAAAGAATGAGGAGGCAACTAAGAGGTATCATGAGGTCAAGACAGGGTATGATTAAAGTTGACACCCGAACATGTGTGTACAAAGGCAAGTAATTCATTAGAGACAGAAATCATGATTCAAAAGTTATTTGTAGAGTAGAGTCAGTGCTGATTAAGGTCAGAACAGAAGCTGAAAAGCAGTCTTTCAAAGAAACAGCTAAGTTTGATTTAGCAATGAAGCATTCAAGTTGATGACAAAGGATAGGAAAAGCAAAAAATCAAAGTTGGAAAATATTGTTAAGCCAAAAAGAGGGATTAAGATAACAGTAAACAAGAACTATTTCTTAGGACTGTGTATTTGGGTATAAAACTACTGATAATGTTTCTAAAACTTTCAAGATTCTTTTCATTGTAAACTTGGAGTTAGAAATGTTTTATTCGTGAGATGGGTAGGAATTTGATTTATAATTATTTTTAAAATCATACAGTTATATTTTTTGTAGTCTTTTTTAATGGAACTTATATCTCAGATTTTATAGATATAGATATACACACACATATATATATAAGGGGCTTAGTATAGAGTCTGGATTCTCAAGTAAGGTTTACTTTATTGGTACTCATATTTTAGTCTGGTTTAGAATCTAGACTCTCTTCCCCAGAACCAACCAAAGTAAAAGGTTAAAACTCAAAGTGATTAATTTTGGAAACAGGTAGCCTTATAAATATACCAGCTAAATTCTTAACATTCAATTTATAATATGCTATACAAAATGTAAAAAGCATATTTGATTCTAATTTCTTCTCATAGAATGTGAATACCTGTAACACAGTGTAACTTACTTTCAGCATAAGAAAATAAACTAAAATTTGATGTCAAAATTATTGGCTCTATTTAGGTTCTATAGACTTTATTGAGCTTGTGGAATTAAAAGGGAATTGATTCATTTATCAAAATACAGTTGAGCCTATATGGTCAAATACATAATATTCATTGCTTATAACAACAGAAGATTGATTATTCCTTGTCATTTAAAGAAAATAAATGTTTAGGCAACATTTTTATCATTATTTACGCTTGATGACAAAATAACTACAGCATACTTTCTTAAGTTTAATTTTCTTTGTCACCACATTTTAGTATGATAAATTTTGGCTGAACATAATGATTTTTTTTCAATCTTATTTAATCTGAAATAAATCTTATGATGAAGGTATCATTTGGGGGAGAACTTTTTCTTAATCTTCCTCCTCTTTCTTCTCTTTTTCCTTCATTTTCTCACTTGCTAGAATTTATTATAGGAATTACATGGCTTTATGTCTAATAGTGACCTTATAAGGACTAAAATTTTTTGAATTTTTAGCACCTTTCACGTCTGTTGTAACCTCAATCATGTGGGCTTTGGGAGACAGATAATGTTTGGAATACTCTGTAATTACTCTAGTTGGGGTGAGAAAGTGTTGCAGGGAGGAAGCCAATTCTGACCCCTTGATAGAACTGTTTATTTGACTTGCTTTTCATTGCTTTGTTATTATAATCTTACAGAATGGTTTGCCTCAGAGAATCCTGCCCTTCTGCCTGACTGTTAAACTAGAGTCCCTTTGTTCAAAAGTCTATCCACCTGTAGCTGGCAGAAATGGAGAAATTAACACATCCCTTGCCTGAGGCTTGCCATTCTAGGAGATGTTTCCAAGATTAATGGCCTTTTTGCTTTGATTGCTCACCTCCCCCCATCTCTGATCTAGAAGAGAACCTGGTATCCAGACCCCCCAAAAAGGATTCTTTTGAGATGCCAGCCTACCATCTTCTCAGTCAGCTGCTTTGCAGATAAATTCACTTCCTTGCCTCAGTACCTCATCTCATGGATTCATTGGCCTGTGGTGTAAAAGGTTAAAACTCAAAGTGATTAATTTTGGAAACAGGTAGCCTTATAAATATACCAGCTAAATTCTTAACATTCAATTTATAATATGCTATACAAAATGTAAAAAGCATATTTGATTCTAATTTCTTCTCATAGAATGTGAATACCTGTAACACAGTGTAACTTACTTTCAGCATAAGAAAATAAACTAAAATTTGATGTCAAAATTATTGGCTCTATTTAGGTTCTATAGACTTTATTGAGCTTGTGGAATTAAAAGGGAATTGATTCATTTATCAAAATACAGTTGAGCCTATATGGTCAAATACATAATATTCATTGCTTATAACAACAGAAGATTGATTATTCCTTGTCATTTAAAGAAAATAAATGTTTAGGCAACATTTTTATCATTATTTACGCTTGATGACAAAATAACTACAGCATACTTTCTTAAGTTTAATTTTCTTTGTCACCACATTTTAGTATGATAAATTTTGGCTGAACATAATGATTTTTTCAATCTTATTTAATCTGAAATAAATCTTATGATGAAGGTATCATTTGGGGGAGAACTTTTTCTTAATCTTCCTCCTCTTTCTTCTCTTTTTCCTTCATTTTCTCACTTGCTAGAATTTATTATAGGAATTACATGGCTTTATGTCTAATAGTGACCTTATAAGGACTAAAATTTTTTGAATTTTTAGCACCTTTCACGTCTGTTGTAACCTCAATCATGTGGGCTTTGGGAGACAGATAATGTTTGGAATACTCTGTAATTACTCTAGTTGGGGTGAGAAAGTGTTGCAGGGAGGAAGCCAATTCTGACCCCTTGATAGAACTGTTTATTTGACTTGCTTTTCATTGCTTTGTTATTATAATCTTACAGAATGGTTTGCCTCAGAGAATCCTGCCCTTCTGCCTGACTGTTAAACTAGAGTCCCTTTGTTCAAAAGTCTATCCACCTGTAGCTGGCAGAAATGGAGAAATTAACACATCCCTTGCCTGAGGCTTGCCATTCTAGGAGATGTTTCCAAGATTAATGGCCTTTTTGCTTTGATTGCTCACCTCCCCCCATCTCTGATCTAGAAGAGAACCTGGTATCCAGACCCCCCAAAAAGGATTCTTTTGAGATGCCAGCCTACCATCTTCTCAGTCAGCTGCTTTGCAGATAAATTCACTTCCTTGCCTCAGTACCTCATCTCATGGATTCATTGGCCTGTGGTGTGGCAAGCAGAGCGAGCTTGGACTTTGTAAAAAAAAAAAAAAGTGTGCATTAACAAAGCCAGACAGAGCTATATCACTTTCATAGACTCAGCTAATCTTTTTTTGAAAGGTTTATAACTGTTTAAAATTCACAATTGACATATATCAGATTTGGTAAAAACTTTCCATCACACCTCTCATTTTATATTTCTCTCTTTTGTCTTACTCATCCAGAGATAATACTCCACTGAGATGTAAACACTTTTATATAATTAATTAGACTTTCAAAGTCTGCCTGGTTGGGCTTGATATAAGTCTGTATTGATCATTTTGAGTCATCAAATTTACTGAACTATTTAACTGATTATTTACCTAGAACAATGAAATGCCTATAAGCCAGCAGAATCACCCCAGTTTCTACTAAGAACAGAAATGAAGTTATAACACTTTTTTTTTTTTTTGTACTTCCTAAAGCAAACCTTAAACCATTAGCTCCATTTTAATAAAAGGGAATCATGTCCATACTAAAAGGGACTACAAAATAGTGTTTCTTTGAACTCCAGGTTTCAGAGGAAAATACCAAATTGAAAACCTAATCTGTCTTTCTGCTGGATTTGTAATTCAAGAGCCATTTCTTGAGCCTATTGACAAGGAAGAGAAGATGAACCTTATAGTTTAAAAATCCTCCGTTCTTCTGTTTATGTGTAGCCATTATCACATGTTACTTCTTGGCATGTCCACTTTGCTTTAATTCTTGCCTTTTTGCTTGCTTTATAATCTCTAGATGACCAAAAGGAATACATGTGTAATGTTTTCAACATTTGGGTTACCATTGAAACCATTTCTAGCACTGAATCATTTGAGAATGCAGTAGATTTCCTGTGGACTGGAGTAACATTTGGGAAAACGACCATTCATCTTAAAAAAGGTTCACTGTGTAATGCATTCATGCGTGTGTATGCCTGACCCCCTTCACTCATCACCTCAAACTAGCACAACATTGTTAATCCCCAGCACAAAGTTAAAAAAATAAAAACGATTCACTATGTGCACCAACTTTCTATTGCGGATAGTGGAATTCTGAACTATATCACCAGGAGGACTGAGCTTAGGGCAGTATGTCTGTCTCGCTCTTTATGCAGCTAACTTCTGCCAAAGCCAGACAGAGCTATATCACTTTCATAGACTCAGCTAATCTTTTGAAATGTTTATAACTGTTTAAAATTCACAATTGACATATATCAGATTTGGTAAAAACTTTCCATCACACCTCTCATTTTATATTTCTCTCTTTTGTCTTACTCATCCAGAGATAATACTCCACTGAGATGTAAACACTTTTATATAATTAATTAGACTTTCAAAGTCTGCCTGGTTGGGCTTGATATAAGTCTGTATTGATCATTTTGAGTCATCAAATTTACTGAACTATTTAACTGATTATTTACCTAGAACAATGAAATGCCTATAAGCCAGCAGAATCACCCCAGTTTCTACTAAGAACAGAAATGAAGTTATAACACTTTTTTTTTTTTTTTTGTACTTCCTAAAGCAAACCTTAAACCATTAGCTCCATTTTAATAAAAGGGAATCATGTCCATACTAAAAGGGACTACAAAATAGTGTTTCTTTGAACTCCAGGTTTCAGAGGAAAATACCAAATTGAAAACCTAATCTGTCTTTCTGCTGGATTTGTAATTCAAGAGCCATTTCTTGAGCCTATTGACAAGGAAGAGAAGATGAACCTTATAGTTTAAAAATCCTCCGTTCTTCTGTTTATGTGTAGCCATTATCACATGTTACTTCTTGGCATGTCCACTTTGCTTTAATTCTTGCCTTTTTGCTTGCTTTATAATCTCTAGATGACCAAAAGGAATACATGTGTAATGTTTTCAACATTTGGGTTACCATTGAAACCATTTCTAGCACTGAATCATTTGAGAATGCAGTAGATTTCCTGTGGACTGGAGTAACATTTGGGAAAACGACCATTCATCTTAAAAAAGGTTCACTGTGTAATGCATTCATGCGTGTGTATGCCTGACCCCCTTCACTCATCACCTCAAACTAGCACAACATTGTTAATCCCCAGCACAAAGTTAAAAAAATAAAAACGATTCACTATGTGCACCAACTTTCTATTGCGGATAGTGGAATTCTGAACTATATCACCAGGAGGACTGAGCTTAGGGCAGTATGTCTGTCTCGCTCTTTATGCAGCTAACTTCTGCCAAAGCCCACAAGAATAAGAATGCCCTATCTTGCTTTTTTTCAAAGGACTTGCAAACTCCTTCCTGACTTGATTTTCATCTTCCTTTTTTCACACTGTTGGACTCCATTTCTACTTGTGAAGTGATTTGTGTTCTCTCAAAAAGATATGAGTTATTATTATTTTAAATGGGGAATATCTTCCTGCTTTCAATATCTGGTTATATTGTTTTTGTCAAAAGATGTAGACTTGAGGTAGAAAGAAGACAATTACGAAGAGTTAGTAAGTTTTTGATATCTGACATTTTAGGTAGACTTCAGAATTGTATATGAGCAATACAGGCTACTTCTCTACTCTCACAAGCAATAGATTCTAACTTTGGTGATACAAGGTACCTTTTTCTGCAATAATAAACCATGAAAAATTACCTCCATGATACTAAATCTTTCAGACTGTCTCACTTTTCTATTTCTTTAACCTATTAATATTTTCCAAAGAATTGTATTTAAATTATATGCCATTGGGCATATAATTCCAGAGTAACTCTGTAGTTCTTTTTGATTACGTTCTGAGAATAGTATTTAAGCTTCTCTTTTCTTTCATTATGTGAAAGAAAAAAATAAAAAGCATAGGCTAACTGGCTTCTTTGAGTTGTGCTAAATGATTTGTTTCATTTGGGATTCGCAAATTATCAACCCCATTTGCAAGAGAACAATCTGATCATAACTGTGCTGCTCTGCAGTTTAAATTAGAATTTTAGAAATCAGAGGATTTAAATTAAAGCTCATACCCAAGGTAACAGAAAACCCTCCACTCTACACTCATAGAGAGAGTAATTATATATGAGAACCTGAAATTAGAAGCTGAAATTAGAGCTATATTCACTCAGTTCCAAAGAACAGCTATTTTTTCAGACCTCATAATGAAATGATTCCAGGTAAGATAATATACTCGTCAGGGCCATTCTGTGCCCTGTTTGCTCTGCTCTTATTTTCTTTTCTCAAACATGTTGAGTCCCTTTAACTCCCTGTGTTGATAAAAAAAAAATGTTTTAAACTATTTAAGATTGCAATATTTGATGAAAGGTTTTGCTTAAATTTAGAAAAAGAGCCATGTTTAAATAAATTTTCTTTTGGTTTTATTTAATATTCATATTAGCAAACATAAGAATCAATGAATGTCTCTGGTATTGCTCATCACACTGATAAGAAACATGATATTTTTATTACAAAGTACTATATAAAATGATTTTCAGTTAATGATACATGATTTTATGATAAAGAATATGCACAGAATAGGAAATATTATCATGAAAATAATAAGTACTTACTGAGTACTTACTGAGCTCTTGTTTTGAACGAGACAGTGGGCTAAATATTTCACCAATACTGTCTCAGAAACACTTGACAGAAGCTGAGATTTGTGTATTTACATATATATATATATATATATATATATATATATATGCATATAAACATATATAGAGAGAGCAAGCATTTACAATATCATATATACATATACACATGTACCTGTTTATCAGACATAAAATTGATGACTTTCTTTAAATTATGAGGATAGATTTCTAGAGCTTGAACTTTTTACCTCCCTAGTATAATAAAATGTGTCACATTTTAGTTGGTATTCTGAATACAGAGAAATTATTTTACTGGAATGAAACTGATATATATCTAATACAGTGGGCTCATGTTTTGCATAATGTTGGTATTACATTAGTATGTAAATATACATACAATAGTATATGTATAAATATAATCTGAAGAAATGCAGCTTAATAAATGGAGTATGAGACCAAATTTAAACAGATCAACTACAACCAGATTGGGCAAGGCAGCAATGGCTAAAACCAGCATAATCTTGAGGAAGTGATATTTTGGTGTCATCAGTAGTGATAAAGCTTATTGATGATCTTTTGTCATGATGAATCTATTTGTCTAATCTGCCTTTGAGTAATCAAGCAGATTGTCAAAGATCACAATGTGTATAGAGATGCATTGAAACCTTTATACATACATATATGACTATAATAATTCCAATGGAGTCAGTGATGTCTATATGAAAACTTCAATGTTCATACATTGGTATTCCCATACACTTTCTTGAGCAGTAAAGGGAGTTCAAATATATAGCTACTGCCCGTTAAATTAGATATAGAGGTACAGAATTTGGTGTTTCTTACTATAGACTTTATTTTTAACATCATTACTGAGGTATAATTGATATACAAAAAGCTGTACATATTTAACGCAACTCGATGAGTTTCAACATATGCATAAGTCTATGAAACCATCATCACAATCATATCTTGTTTTGAACTGATAAGAAACATGATATTTTTATTACAAAGTACTATATAAAATGATTTTCAGTTAATGATACATGATTTTATGATAAAGAATATGCACAGAATAGGAAATATTATCATGAAAATAATAAGTACTTACTGAGTACTTACTGAGCTCTTGTTTTGAACGAGACAGTGGGCTAAATATTTCACCAATACTGTCTCAGAAACACTTGACAGAAGCTGAGATTTGTGTATTTACATATATATATATATATATATATATATATATGCATATAAACATATATAGAGAGAGCAAGCATTTACAATATCATATATACATATACACATGTACCTGTTTATCAGACATAAAATTGATGACTTTCTTTAAATTATGAGGATAGATTTCTAGAGCTTGAACTTTTTACCTCCCTAGTATAATAAAATGTGTCACATTTTAGTTGGTATTCTGAATACAGAGAAATTATTTTACTGGAATGAAACTGATATATATCTAATACAGTGGGCTCATGTTTTGCATAATGTTGGTATTACATTAGTATGTAAATATACATACAATAGTATATGTATAAATATAATCTGAAGAAATGCAGCTTAATAAATGGAGTATGAGACCAAATTTAAACAGATCAACTACAACCAGATTGGGCAAGGCAGCAATGGCTAAAACCAGCATAATCTTGAGGAAGTGATATTTTGGTGTCATCAGTAGTGATAAAGCTTATTGATGATCTTTTGTCATGATGAATCTATTTGTCTAATCTGCCTTTGAGTAATCAAGCAGATTGTCAAAGATCACAATGTGTATAGAGATGCATTGAAACCTTTATACATACATATATGACTATAATAATTCCAATGGAGTCAGTGATGTCTATATGAAAACTTCAATGTTCATACATTGGTATTCCCATACACTTTCTTGAGCAGTAAAGGGAGTTCAAATATATAGCTACTGCCCGTTAAATTAGATATAGAGGTACAGAATTTGGTGTTTCTTACTATAGACTTTATTTTTAACATCATTACTGAGGTATAATTGATATACAAAAAGCTGTACATATTTAACGCAACTCGATGAGTTTCAACATATGCATAAGTCTATGAAACCATCATCACAATCAAATCAATGAACGAACATGTCTATCACTTAGAAAATTTTCCTCCTGCCCCCCAAACTTTTCTGTGTTAATGAACATAAAATGAGATCTGCCCTCTTATCAAATTCTTGAGTGTAAAATACGGGATTGTTAAGTATAGGTGGTATGTACTACAGCAAATATCTAGGACTTACTCATGTGGTATAAATGAAATGTTATACCTCTTGAACAACAGTTGAGACTACTGAATATTATAAAAGCTTCCTTTTATGGAATAATTCACTCTATTAATTTATCTTTCTTATAAGAAAAAATAAAGACTAGGACTATATGAATTTTAGGATTATTGCATTACAAAAAAAAAAGTTTGATTGCACTGAGTTTTTGTTGCATATAGGCTTTCTCTAGTTAGAGCAAGCACAGACTGCTCTTTGTTATGGTGTGCAGGCTTCTCATTTCAGTGGCTTCTCTTATAGTGGAACATAGGTTCCAGGCCTGTAGGCTTCAGTAGTTGCAGTATACAGGCTCAGTAGTTGTGGATCCTAGACTCAGAAGTTGTGATTCATGGACTTGGTTGTTCAACAGAATGTGGGATCTTCCCAAACCAGGGATCAAATCCATGTCCCCTGCATTGGCATACTTGCTAATTCTTATCTTCTTATCCACTGCACTACCAGGGAAGTCTGAGGGTTATACTTCATCTCTATGTTCCAGTGAATAGAAAAAAAAAAAAAAAAATCCAGTAATAATCATATAGAAGCTGTAACATCTATTTATAATATTTTTTGCTTTAATTTAGAATTACAGGCTACTTTCTTTTCTTTGAACTATAGAAAGCATTTGCAAATTATTCTCCCAATTAAAAACATAAAAAGCATCTTCTGTACACTCTATTAATATGAGAATATAAATTGGTATGACCTTTCTGGAAGGCAATTTGGTAATGAATATCAAAAGCCTTAAAAATGAGCAAGAAATAGTACTTTAAAAATATATCCTAAGGAAATAATTATGTGAATGAAAAGATCGACAAGAAATTTATTGCAACAGTGTTTGTAATAACAATAAATTAGAATTTTCCTAATTGACCAACATAAGAAAATCTGAATAAATGTAATTAAATATAATCTAGGCATTATAAAGCATGTGAAATTCAATACTACCAAAAATTGAGTTATAAGAATATCAAATCAGCATATTAAGTATATAATCAATTAAAGTTATGTATATATGCACACATATATTAGTCACTGTAGTTATATCCAAAGGCAGAAAAAGTGACACGAAAGTAATTGAATCTAACATTCAGCCAAACAAGAAAATATAACAAGAAGAAATTTCAAGGTTGGTGTGTTCAAACTATTATTGAAAATAATTTTTGAATGGAAATTATAAAAATACATATTAGCTGCTATGTGCATTAAGTTAACTGAAAGAGCAGAATGTTTTCATTTCATTTTTTTAAGTAAATTGGTCATTTAGTAAATTTAGATCATTTAGTGTCATTCTTTATGCTTTATATATGGTACTATTACCTAGTTTACCTTTGGAGAGAAGAAAAGTGGAAATGACTTTTTTTTTTCTTCCCACCCACCTGCCCCTTCTGGGTCCAGACCCATCCACACTTGTGGCCGCCAGGCTCATCCCGTGCATCTGGTGGACCGTGGGGAGTCTGGTCAGGAGTCCTTGGAAATAGCTTTTTAATCTTAGTCTTCAGGCTAACAACTGCTTAGGTTATATCTGTCTATAAAGAAATGGACTCAGTCACTCCCTTCTTCCTTGCAAATGGTGGGATTTCACAAACTCTCCTTAACACGCATAGCAACCTTCATGGAATGAAGTCTCTCTATACTGCAAATGCAAAGCCTTAGTTGTCCTTGCCCCAGATCAAATAGTAGCAGTTCTAAACCAAGAGAGGCAAGTTGAAAGGACCTTAGAACAATAGTCCCCAACCTAGAACTCAGTTCCACTCAAAAAGTCCCTACCTCAGGCTCCAGAGCCCTGTCTCAGGATTAGTCTAGGGGAAGAGGCATGCCATAAAATAGATAGCTCCTAGTCTCTTCTCAAAGCAATTCCCTTTATTTCCCAGTAAATAAGAAGATAATTCAAACATAAAGGCCCTCTGAAACCCCTCAGTGTGGGAAAAGGTAACTGGGAGGAGTTTTGTGGACTTTAATGAAAGTACATTCCTGATGCTAAGCTGTCTAGTTTGCAGGATTTGTCGTTATTTTTCAGTTGCTCAGTGGTGTCTGACTTTTTGCAACCCCACAAACTGCAGCACACCAGCTTTCCCTGCCCTTCACTGTCTCCTGGAGTTTGCTCAAACTTATGTCCATTGAGTCGATGATGCCATCCAACCATCTTATACTCTGTCATTCCCTTCTCCTCTTGCCTTCAAACTTTCCCAGCATCAATGAGTCAACTCTTTGTATCAAGTAGGCAAATATTGGTGCTTCAACATCAGTCCTTCCAATGAATATTCAGAGTTGATTTCCTAGAGTATTGACTTTGTTGACTGAAAAAAGATGAACAACTTGAGAGCTGTGGGTTAAGTTTTATTTGGGGCATAATTAGGACTGCAGTCCAGGAGGCAGCATCCCAGATAGTTCTGAGAGACTGCTCCAAAGAGGCAGCAGGAGGAGGGTCAATATTTAAGGATTTTGGTGAGGGGGTTTCATATCATTAAACAGTCTTTTTACAAAGGGTCCTCAGTTAGTCATGAGGATCTGATGTCATCATGAGGAGATATAGTGCTTTTCTAAATATGAGGTGATAACTAGGTTTGAGATAATAAAATCTGCTCCTAAAAGCATCCACCTATCTAAAGACCTGCCCCACCAGATTCCTTGGAGCACAGAGTGCCTCTACCCTACCCCACTCCATCAGGGGGTATTGACGGTCAGAAGCTCTCAGCAGCACTGTGTCTAAACCTCACACTGATCTCCTTCAGGAGGTACTGAAGGTCAGCAGCTCTCAACAGCACAGGGTCTGGTCTCTGCAGAGGCAGAGGGCACATGTCCTTGTTGTCCAGGCATTGGCAATGTAATTGGTAAATGCCAGTTTGTAGTTGACTTGTTTGATCTCCTTACTTTCCAAGGGATTCTCGAGTCAGGCTCCAGAGCCCTGTCTCAGGATTAGTCTAGGGGAAGAGGCATGCCATAAAATAGATAGCTCCTAGTCTCTTCTCAAAGCAATTCCCTTTATTTCCCAGTAAATAAGAAGATAATTCAAACATAAAGGCCCTCTGAAACCCCTCAGTGTGGGAAAAGGTAACTGGGAGGAGTTTTGTGGACTTTAATGAAAGTACATTCCTGATGCTAAGCTGTCTAGTTTGCAGGATTTGTCGTTATTTTTCAGTTGCTCAGTGGTGTCTGACTTTTTGCAACCCCACAAACTGCAGCACACCAGCTTTCCCTGCCCTTCACTGTCTCCTGGAGTTTGCTCAAACTTATGTCCATTGAGTCGATGATGCCATCCAACCATCTTATACTCTGTCATTCCCTTCTCCTCTTGCCTTCAAACTTTCCCAGCATCAATGAGTCAACTCTTTGTATCAAGTAGGCAAATATTGGTGCTTCAACATCAGTCCTTCCAATGAATATTCAGAGTTGATTTCCTAGAGTATTGACTTTGTTGACTGAAAAAAGATGAACAACTTGAGAGCTGTGGGTTAAGTTTTATTTGGGGCATAATTAGGACTGCAGTCCAGGAGGCAGCATCCCAGATAGTTCTGAGAGACTGCTCCAAAGAGGCAGCAGGAGGAGGGTCAATATTTAAGGATTTTGGTGAGGGGGTTTCATATCATTAAACAGTCTTTTTACAAAGGGTCCTCAGTTAGTCATGAGGATCTGATGTCATCATGAGGAGATATAGTGCTTTTCTAAATATGAGGTGATAACTAGGTTTGAGATAATAAAATCTGCTCCTAAAAGCATCCACCTATCTAAAGACCTGCCCCACCAGATTCCTTGGAGCACAGAGTGCCTCTACCCTACCCCACTCCATCAGGGGGTATTGACGGTCAGAAGCTCTCAGCAGCACTGTGTCTAAACCTCACACTGATCTCCTTCAGGAGGTACTGAAGGTCAGCAGCTCTCAACAGCACAGGGTCTGGTCTCTGCAGAGGCAGAGGGCACATGTCCTTGTTGTCCAGGCATTGGCAATGTAATTGGTAAATGCCAGTTTGTAGTTGACTTGTTTGATCTCCTTACTTTCCAAGGGATTCTCAAGAGTTCAGAATCATCAGTTCTTCAGCGATCAACCTTCTATATGGTCCAGTTCTCACATCCATACATGACTGTTGGAAAAACCATAGCTTTGACAACACGGAACTTTGCTGGCAAAATGATGTCTTTGCTGTTTAACATTCTGTCTAGATTTGTCGTAACTTTCCAGAGAGCAAGTGTCTTTTAATTTCATGGCTGCAATCACTGTTCCCAGTGATTTTGGAGCCCAAGAAAATACAGTCTATCACTGTCTCCATTGTTTCCCTATCTATTTGCCATGAAGTGTTGGGACCAGGTGCCATGATCTTAGTCTTTTGAATGTTGAGTTTTAAGCCAGGCTTTTCACTCTGCTCTTTCATCTCCATCAAGAGGCTCTTTGGTTCCTCTTTACTTTCTGCCATAAAGGTGGTGTCCTCTGCGTATTTGAGGTTTTTGATACTTCTCCCAGCAATCTTGATCCCCAGCTTGAGTTTGTAGGACAGAATCAGGTAATGAGACAGTTTCTGGGAGCAATCCTGGATATCAGCTATGGACTTAAGAAACTAATCCTTCAAGTGAGATAAAATTTAATTAGGTTAGTTTATAGAGGAATTCATGCCCCAAGGCACTTCTGAAAACAACTGAGTTGTCTGTAAGTCCTTTGCAGAATTTAAGAACAGAGTATGGTCAGGAAAATAGAGAAAGAGAGTTCCATCAATACCACTGTTGCTGAGTCCAGTATCACTCTGTTCACCTCATGACAGGCCAGTGAATCCAAGAGAAGAGGTATAGAGGCAAGGGATATGACTTTGGAAAGTTGGCTTACTAGAAAATAACAGACTAACGTCTCAAAGTAACCATCCTGTGAGGGTTTGGATGCCAAGCTCTTTTGTAGAGTCAGAGAGAAGCACTGAGGAACTAAAGTTGAAAGGCAGAATAGAGAGGGCAGGCAGTGAGGAAGTAAAGTAAAAAGAGTCTTCAATCTGCAAAACATCACAGGGAAGGACTAACCTTTGGAAGGGGTGTGTTAATCTTTTTTTTTTTTTTTTTTTTTTTGTAGTCATTCAGATGGTCAGGGTCAGATTATCTCTTCATGAACTGAACAGAGGCTCTTTAACAGTCAAACAGATGGGTAGGGTCCTCTGAGGCAGGCTATCTATGATTGTAATAACAAAAGGAAGTCAGAGAGTTTCCAGCATGGAGTCAGAGTTGGACAACACGGAACTTTGCTGGCAAAATGATGTCTTTGCTGTTTAACATTCTGTCTAGATTTGTCGTAACTTTCCAGAGAGCAAGTGTCTTTTAATTTCATGGCTGCAATCACTGTTCCCAGTGATTTTGGAGCCCAAGAAAATACAGTCTATCACTGTCTCCATTGTTTCCCTATCTATTTGCCATGAAGTGTTGGGACCAGGTGCCATGATCTTAGTCTTTTGAATGTTGAGTTTTAAGCCAGGCTTTTCACTCTGCTCTTTCATCTCCATCAAGAGGCTCTTTGGTTCCTCTTTACTTTCTGCCATAAAGGTGGTGTCCTCTGCGTATTTGAGGTTTTTGATACTTCTCCCAGCAATCTTGATCCCCAGCTTGAGTTTGTAGGACAGAATCAGGTAATGAGACAGTTTCTGGGAGCAATCCTGGATATCAGCTATGGACTTAAGAAACTAATCCTTCAAGTGAGATAAAATTTAATTAGGTTAGTTTATAGAGGAATTCATGCCCCAAGGCACTTCTGAAAACAACTGAGTTGTCTGTAAGTCCTTTGCAGAATTTAAGAACAGAGTATGGTCAGGAAAATAGAGAAAGAGAGTTCCATCAATACCACTGTTGCTGAGTCCAGTATCACTCTGTTCACCTCATGACAGGCCAGTGAATCCAAGAGAAGAGGTATAGAGGCAAGGGATATGACTTTGGAAAGTTGGCTTACTAGAAAATAACAGACTAACGTCTCAAAGTAACCATCCTGTGAGGGTTTGGATGCCAAGCTCTTTTGTAGAGTCAGAGAGAAGCACTGAGGAACTAAAGTTGAAAGGCAGAATAGAGAGGGCAGGCAGTGAGGAAGTAAAGTAAAAAGAGTCTTCAATCTGCAAAACATCACAGGGAAGGACTAACCTTTGGAAGGGGTGTGTTAATCTTTTTTTTTTTTTTTTTTTTTTGTAGTCATTCAGATGGTCAGGGTCAGATTATCTCTTCATGAACTGAACAGAGGCTCTTTAACAGTCAAACAGATGGGTAGGGTCCTCTGAGGCAGGCTATCTATGATTGTAATAACAAAAGGAAGTCAGAGAGTTTCCAGCATGGAGTCAGAGTTGGCTTCTTCTCTGCAATGCCACTGACATCCTAGGAGACCAGAGGCACATGTAAAGCTATGTCACCTGCAGAATAATATCAAAGGCTTAATGCTTAACACTATGAGAAAGGAAAGAACAGACTCACTAAAACAATCTACTTAATCAGTGAACAATGAATAACAAAAGCTGATAATAAACCCTAGGGGTGAGTTTGGGGGCTGTACCTATAATTGCTACAATATACTACCTAAAATACCATTTTCTAACAAAACTTTGAGACTTGTAAAGAAATCAGAAATTATGATGTATACACCAGGTAAGAAAAAAAGCAGGCAATACAAATTGTGTGTATAAGTGACCAGATGTCAGATTTAGCAGAAAAAAAAGACTTTAAAATAGCTGATATAACCTCAAAGCTAAAAGAAAAGAAAGCCAAGAAAAAATGTCTTCAGGAGTGAATTCTATCAAATGTTTAAAGAATTAACACTAATTCGTATCAATCTTCTCCAAAAAAAAAAAAAAATGAAATAATAATTTCTTTCTCCAACCAAGAGGTCTGCATGATACTAAAGCCAGACAAAGATAATCACAAGAACGGAAACAATTGACCAATATCCCCTATGAATACCAAGATAAACATCAGCAAAATACTAGAAACTAAATCCAACAGCATATTGTAAGGATTATTCACCAAGACAAATCAGAATTTATCACAGGAATGTATGGTTGGTTCTCTATATGAAAATCAGTCAATACTGATCAATTGAATGAAGAGGAAAAAATAGAACAGTTGTATATCTGAATTGACACAGAGAAAAGTTTGGACAAAATCTGACGCTTTTATAATAAAACACCCAGTAAACTAGGACCAGAAGAGATTTCCTCAATAGGATAAAAAAACACATTGGTGTAAAACATTTCTGTAAAACTACAGCTAACATACTCAATCATGAAAGAATGAAAACTTTGCCCCTAAAATAAGTAGTAAGACAAGGATGGTATTTTCACCACTGCTTTCAGAGCAGTACTGGACTTTTAAGTCAAAGCAACGAGGCGAGGAGATACATAGATAGATGACATTCATATTGGAAAGGAAGAATGAAGCCTATCTCTTTAGTAACTGGAAGAAGAGGTATCTAAAGTTAATAAAGATGAAAGCAATCAAGGCTAGAGTAGAAAATAATGAAATGAAGAGTAGAAAAAAATCAAGAAAAGTCTATGACACTGAAAGATGCTTTCTTATATATATAAAAGGAAATCAATGAAATTGACAAACCTTTTGCTACAACGACCAAGAGAAAAAGAAAGAAATTCAAATTACTAGACACAGAAATAAAAGCTGGAGCAAGCAGCCTTACCATTGTACCATCTTAAATGGATTGATTGGGCTGTTTTATTATGGTGTGAAAAATCCACCTGTGATGCCACAGACATGGGTTTGATCCCTGGGTTGGGAAGATCCTCTGGAGGAGGGAATGGCAACCCACTCCAGTATTTTCGCCTGTAGAATCCAATGGACAGAGGAGCCTGGAGGGCTGCAGTCCATGGGGTCACAAAGGTTCAGACATGACTGAGCAACTACAGAGCACAGGACAACACAAGGCTATTTAACAAAAAGGGAAAGCGAAAACATCTCACTACCATTGAGCTATACTGAGGAATATCTACTTTATCTACTTTATTACAAGCTAACTAAGCATCTTTAAGCCCCCACCATCTACTGTAAACCAATAAGCAAAACAAATTTAAAAAATTTGACAAAGCGCCCCAAGCATGACCTTATCACTGAAATGGTTATATTGCATTTCCTCCCTTTGTTGTGGCCTTCACACCTCATTCTCTTTCTAATAAAGAATTTAAATGTTAGTAGGAGGAAATGTGTGTGTCCATTTCTGTTCTTATTTCTGTTCCCTAAACCCTGCTATTCGATTTCTCCTTCTCTCCTTCAGTTCAATTATGCCAATTGAGTAGATATCCATCTCGGTTCCTCCAAGTTTGAAGTTTCCTTAACTTTCCTTTCTCCATCTGTATCTGCCTTATAGGAACACTGTAGTCTGAACAGGTGCTGTTAAATGAAAATATAATAGGATAAACATGTGTAATTTTAAATTTGATTGACACAATGACAATCAGTAAAAATTATTTTAGTCTTTTATATAAATCAGCCCCAAATTAACATTTGACATATAAAACTATTAATAAGACAAGGATGGTATTTTCACCACTGCTTTCAGAGCAGTACTGGACTTTTAAGTCAAAGCAACGAGGCGAGGAGATACATAGATAGATGACATTCATATTGGAAAGGAAGAATGAAGCCTATCTCTTTAGTAACTGGAAGAAGAGGTATCTAAAGTTAATAAAGATGAAAGCAATCAAGGCTAGAGTAGAAAATAATGAAATGAAGAGTAGAAAAAAATCAAGAAAAGTCTATGACACTGAAAGATGCTTTCTTATATATATAAAAGGAAATCAATGAAATTGACAAACCTTTTGCTACAACGACCAAGAGAAAAAGAAAGAAATTCAAATTACTAGACACAGAAATAAAAGCTGGAGCAAGCAGCCTTACCATTGTACCATCTTAAATGGATTGATTGGGCTGTTTTATTATGGTGTGAAAAATCCACCTGTGATGCCACAGACATGGGTTTGATCCCTGGGTTGGGAAGATCCTCTGGAGGAGGGAATGGCAACCCACTCCAGTATTTTCGCCTGTAGAATCCAATGGACAGAGGAGCCTGGAGGGCTGCAGTCCATGGGGTCACAAAGGTTCAGACATGACTGAGCAACTACAGAGCACAGGACAACACAAGGCTATTTAACAAAAAGGGAAAGCGAAAACATCTCACTACCATTGAGCTATACTGAGGAATATCTACTTTATCTACTTTATTACAAGCTAACTAAGCATCTTTAAGCCCCCACCATCTACTGTAAACCAATAAGCAAAACAAATTTAAAAAATTTGACAAAGCGCCCCAAGCATGACCTTATCACTGAAATGGTTATATTGCATTTCCTCCCTTTGTTGTGGCCTTCACACCTCATTCTCTTTCTAATAAAGAATTTAAATGTTAGTAGGAGGAAATGTGTGTGTCCATTTCTGTTCTTATTTCTGTTCCCTAAACCCTGCTATTCGATTTCTCCTTCTCTCCTTCAGTTCAATTATGCCAATTGAGTAGATATCCATCTCGGTTCCTCCAAGTTTGAAGTTTCCTTAACTTTCCTTTCTCCATCTGTATCTGCCTTATAGGAACACTGTAGTCTGAACAGGTGCTGTTAAATGAAAATATAATAGGATAAACATGTGTAATTTTAAATTTGATTGACACAATGACAATCAGTAAAAATTATTTTAGTCTTTTATATAAATCAGCCCCCAAATTAACATTTGACATATAAAACTATTAATAAGATCCAAAATATATACTTTTTCATATTAGATATTTCAAATGTCATGTTTTATGCTTACAGCACATGGTATTTTGTACTAGCCACATTTCAAGTTTATGAAAGTTGTATGTGGTTACCCAAAACTCAGGAGCAAGTCAGATGTTTAATTATGGAGTGAAAAAGACATTGTTACTCTCTTTTCAGAAGACACTACCCTGTTTCAAATGGAAATTTATATTGATTTTTTTTAATTCTGAAATTGTGTTTTACATTGATTTTCTCATAAATGTTCCTTCTGTACCAAATACCTACTCCTGAGACGATAGATATTTTGAGCAGATAAAGTAAAATGTCATGCATCTGAAAATGCAAAAAACATTTTAATTTCACAATATCAGTGTTAGTAAGTGATAGTTGTGAGCGCTATACAGGTTTCACCTACGTAAGATGACATTTTTATGCATCTAGGAATTGAATGCTAGAAGAAACAATAGGAATTGATTTTACATTAGACGTTGCTAAGTCTTTCATTTGGTGTTTTCTAATACTTGTGATGAAGTAATATATTTAACACTATTAAATGTGGAAAAGTGTGTGTGTGTGTGTGTGTGTGTGTGTGTTTATGAAAACTTAAGGCACAGACCTGGACCTTCATAGATTATCATAATTGTTAGGCCAAAACAATTGTTGTATAGATCTATACAATTGTTGAACTGTATACGTATAATTGACCCATTTCCTTCCCTATTAAAAAATGAGTTTATATGCTTTATATGAGTTACTGAAGACAAGAACAATATCATTTTCACAGTCAAATTCATTTAATTCTTCTTGAATTTAAATGTTAGTAGGAGGAAATGTGTGTGTCCATTTCTGTTCTTATTTCTGTTCCTAAACCCTGCTATTCGATTTCTCCTTCTCTCCTTCAGTTCAATTATGCCAATTGAGTAGATATCCATCTCGGTTCCTCCAAGTTTGAAGTTTCCTTAACTTTCCTTTCTCCATCTGTATCTGCCTTATAGGAACACTGTAGTCTGAACAGGTGCTGTTAAATGAAAATATAATAGGATAAACATGTGTAATTTTAAATTTGATTGACACAATGACAATCAGTAAAAATTATTTTAGTCTTTTATATAAATCAGCCCCCAAATTAACATTTGACATATAAAACTATTAATAAGATCCAAAATATATACTTTTTCATATTAGATATTTCAAATGTCATGTTTTATGCTTACAGCACATGGTATTTTGTACTAGCCACATTTCAAGTTTATGAAAGTTGTATGTGGTTACCCAAAACTCAGGAGCAAGTCAGATGTTTAATTATGGAGTGAAAAAGACATTGTTACTCTCTTTTCAGAAGACACTACCCTGTTTCAAATGGAAATTTATATTGATTTTTTTTAATTCTGAAATTGTGTTTTACATTGATTTTCTCATAAATGTTCCTTCTGTACCAAATACCTACTCCTGAGACGATAGATATTTTGAGCAGATAAAGTAAAATGTCATGCATCTGAAAATGCAAAAAACATTTTAATTTCACAATATCAGTGTTAGTAAGTGATAGTTGTGAGCGCTATACAGGTTTCACCTACGTAAGATGACATTTTTATGCATCTAGGAATTGAATGCTAGAAGAAACAATAGGAATTGATTTTACATTAGACGTTGCTAAGTCTTTCATTTGGTGTTTTCTAATACTTGTGATGAAGTAATATATTTAACACTATTAAATGTGGAAAAAGTGTGTGTGTGTGTGTGTGTGTGTGTGTGTTTATGAAAACTTAAGGCACAGACCTGGACCTTCATAGATTATCATAATTGTTAGGCCAAAACAATTGTTGTATAGATCTATACAATTGTTGAACTGTATACGTATAATTGACCCATTTCCTTCCCTATTAAAAAATGAGTTTATATGCTTTATATGAGTTACTGAAGACAAGAACAATATCATTTTCAAAGTCAAAGTCATTTAATTATTCTTAATATGTTTAATTAAGTCAGAATTTCTTACCATCTGCTAAGATACTCATTATACAACTAAATCAAAGGACCCAAGATACATCTATGATGTCTCTCAAATTAATTTCAAATAAAAACAATCATCACATTATTACTAACTTGCTGCCCAAAGTCAGTGCTATATATTAACTATCTTAGATTTAATCATTAAACATTAAAGCACATTTTGTTTTTGTCAAGCAGGAAAGAAAAGAAACCAGAAAATCAAGGTTATTGGATATGAATTGAAAACAGCAAGATTGGGGGGAGGGGCATATAATTATAGCAGAGTGATAGTATACCTGAACATAGAATTTTCAAAACAACAGAGTTGAAATTATTATAGAAGAGGAGGTGGGACTACAATAAATAGAACCTACTTCTTTTTTCTTTTAGCTTCCATATTTCATGTGAGAGAGATAAAAGCAAACAACCAGGAACTGGCTAACACTCAGAGCTAAGCCTAAAGTTCTCCTTTAATATGGTAATAACTTCATAGAACATCAACATCAATTAAGGCCACACTGTGGCTGTGATGAAGTAGGACAAAGTTTGTCTACACACAGAAATCAGCAACAAACACACTGTGCAAATTACAAAAACAGCAAATATACCCCTCATAGGTAATAAGAGTGGCTGATGTTCTTTACCTATATTTTCCATCTCGTGCTAATCTTTTCTCCTTCTAGATCAAGTTCATTAAGACATGAAAGCATAGAATTACTTCTGCTTTCTAACAGTTTTCAGTATAGAGCACTGATTAATTTCCTTATACTCCCTCCAATCATTTAAAAGATCCAAATCAAACAGAACTTACTTTTCATATTTACTTAGTGGACACCCCACTGTTCTCCACAGTGCAATGTTCTAGCTGCAGTGAGCAATACCCATCTGGTGCCACTGCAGGAGAGGTCCTCGTGGTCTTTGACTGAAGAGTTTTGCCAGTTGTAAAAATGACATTGCAGTTTATTCTTCTCTTGCTAGTCATGTAGCTTAATTCTATTTTTGATAACAAATATCAGAGCTGCAGTAAACATCATTAAACCGATCACCTTGAACACATGAGCTAATATAACGTTTAGAAGCACTATTGGTGGGTTGTATGTTGGAAATACTCAACACTATGTGGTATTGACAGACGTAGGCTTATACCGTCATGTGATTCAGCTGCTAAGTCCTGTCTGGTTCTATGTAACTCCATAGACTGCAGCATGCCAGGCTTTCCTGCCCTTCACTATCTCTCAGTTTGCACAAACTCATGTCCATTTATTTAGTTAGCACAGGATGTCAGTATATGACTTATAGCATCATATACAATATAAATTTGTATTATCATTGTTAGGGTATTCCTGATTCTATATAGTCTCATCTGTACCAAATAGAGCCACTGTATATTTTTCTCATTTTGGGTTATTGGAGATGCATCTTATTTTAAAATCTATTATTTCTCTGACCATTTTTTACCCTAGACTCATTGTATGCTTATTCAACATTTTGGTTTTATTTTCTATGAGATGCCTATTCATATACTTAACTCAGTTTTCCTCTGTTGGTGACTGGTTTACAAATAATTGGTTTCTCTTAATTATTTATAGATTGCTCATATTTTTCTAATATGCTTTAATATTGTGTTAGAATTTTTTTTTCACATCAGTACCTTTTATGTTCAATTTGTTCATAGTGTATGCTGGTTTTTCCTGTTTGCTTTATAATTATTCTTTTTGTTAAAGTCATTTGCTTTCCATAGGTTTTATTAAAACTTACTGACTTCTGGTTTTGGTTCAGGCATGTAAGGAGCTTGTAGTTTTTCTTGTGACCTTATTCTCTGACAGATTATCTAAGTAAGGTTGTTGATTTTTTAGTTCAGTTTTTAATAGTAGCTAAGACAGAATAAGGTGAACATCTCTCAAGTGGGGTATGTATATTTATGTGCACGTGCACATGTATGTGTGATTGTGTTGATCTTCTTTTTTATTTTCCCAAAATGAAATTGAGATTTGAGATATAGTTGCTGTCTGTAAGTTATGAGGGTGTATTTAATAATGTATCATGTGAACTAATATTAGTATTCTTTTTCTTGAAGATGTTGAGCACTCAATTTATTCCTAGATGCCTTCTCCCGTTATCAGCTAACCTTCAGACTCATTTAGCTTAGCTGACCCTTTCACATTTTCCTAACACTAAGTCATAGCTCTTTTATGGTATCTGTTCTAGGTTGATAATGATAAAAGCTATTTTTTTTTTCCAGTGGAAAACTGTATATGTTTTTTTCTTTTGTTGTCTCCTGAGCAAAGTCCAGGAGACACTGGCCCTAGACTTGGGACTAGAAGGGTCTCAGAACTGTCTTGAGTATGCTGGTGGTTTGCACAGGGAACCAAACACAAGAAACTGTGTGTTGGGTAAAAATGGCCTAAAGAAGCAAATCCACACTAATTGCAATAAATGCAAAGGGCAGAGTGAAGAGGAAGGGGTGGAACAGCACATACAAAAAAGCAAGAAGCAAATATGGGTTAAAGGGTATATTCATAAGACCAAGGAGGCTGAAGAGAATAAAAAGGAAATTAAAATGTTTCCAAAGATACCAATATTAAGACAGGTCCCTTTTGGTAGACTTCTTGGTGTTTGTGGATGTTCAAAAGCTCCTTTAATTGTTAAGGAAGCAGGGCTTCCTCTGGTGGTTCAGTGGGTAAGGACACCGCCTTGCAGTGCAAGGGGCGCCGGTTCCATCCCTGGCCTGGGAAGATCCCACATGCCACGGAGCGGCTGGACCGATGTGTCCAACTACCGAGCTGGAGTTCTGGGGCGCATGCGCCCAGAGCCGGTGCTCTGCGACGACAGAGGCCACCGCGATGGGAGGCCCACAGGAGCCAAAGAACAAAGACGGATGAAAAATAGAGAAATGAAAGACCAATAGAAGTGGCCTGCCCGTCCCCCTCCCTCCCCACCCCACCCCCCAAAGGATAAATAAATAAAATACATGTAAAAAAAAAAAAAATTGTTAAGGAAGCAATCTGTGCCTTTGGGAGTGGTGTGTGAAGGTGCAGTGTACATGCCTGTGAGAAATAAATGCATGAAACTCGTCTCAGCTCCATGTTCACTGACATTAACATTGAGAGACTTAAACTGGCTATATTGGAAGGTTTATACCAAGGACAAACAAACTATTCACATGTAGATTTTGGTGGCCCATATACTGTGTTTTTTATTTTAATAATTCATGACATTAAAATGAAGATATATAAAATTAAAAAATAAGTTTCTGGTATCATTTATAGGATCATAAGATGTAGCTATAATTGGCCTGCATTGTTCAATTGAAATGATGGGAAATAGCTAAGCATCAGTTAGGTCCTTTAGGTTATAAATGTGATTTCCAGTTTGTCACAGACCTTATTTCTTTCTCCTGATCTCTTTCATTTATTTGCATTAACAACCTGGTCCCTCCAAGCAAATTCATTATGACCCTTGTCCTAGACCTCTAAGAATTAAAATCTCTATATGGATGTAATTGTGCACTGTGTATTATCTCTGCTGTTTTATTCTAACAGTAGATTCAGTAGTGGTTCACTGAATAATGATAACCATAACATTAATAATAAGTTGATGACAATAATACATATAATGGAACAACTTTTTCACACTTTATAATTGACCAATTTGATGATTTTATTTTCATATAATGTACTGTGTCACTCCAAGTAGAAAACATTTTAACCATTTCTCATTGCTGTCAGGAGACGATACAGGTTTTATTGTGGATATTAAAGGAAATTAAATTAGACTTTAAGACAGTACGAACAAACTGCATTATTCCTACATAATTTGATTCACTCAAAATGTACTTTAAATTAAGTATGTCTTCAGGTAATTTCATGTTATGAGTGAACATATAAATAAATACATGCTGTTTTTATAGTGTAAAAGATTACAGTTTAGATTAAAAGAGTCATTTTGTTAAGCATTGATTAATTAAGGTGTGATTTTAATAACATTTAGTTTACTTAAGGTTTATGTTTTCTGTGCTTTTTGTTTTCTTCTAGATCTCTACTGAGAAGCCCTTTCTGACAATGAGGAGTAAAACAAACATTCTCAGTGCAAAGTTTGAAGTTTAAGAAACAAACTAACAGGTAAGTTATTTTATATTCTGTATCTCAAATGTTAGTGAAAGTATGACTATTGAAGAAAAACTTAAGCATTTCTCAGAGAAAAGTCCAAGAGACTTAAACTGGCTATATTGGAAGGTTTATACCAAGGACAAACAAACTATTCACATGTAGATTTTGGTGGCCCATATACTGTGTTTTTTATTTTAATAATTCATGACATTAAAATGAAGATATATAAAATTAAAAAATAAGTTTCTGGTATCATTTATAGGATCATAAGATGTAGCTATAATTGGCCTGCATTGTTCAATTGAAATGATGGGAAATAGCTAAGCATCAGTTAGGTCCTTTAGGTTATAAATGTGATTTCCAGTTTGTCACAGACCTTATTTCTTTCTCCTGATCTCTTTCATTTATTTGCATTAACAACCTGGTCCCTCCAAGCAAATTCATTATGACCCTTGTCCTAGACCTCTAAGAATTAAAATCTCTATATGGATGTAATTGTGCACTGTGTATTATCTCTGCTGTTTTATTCTAACAGTAGATTCAGTAGTGGTTCACTGAATAATGATAACCATAACATTAATAATAAGTTGATGACAATAATACATATAATGGAACAACTTTTTCACACTTTATAATTGACCAATTTGATGATTTTATTTTCATATAATGTACTGTGTCACTCCAAGTAGAAAACATTTTAACCATTTCTCATTGCTGTCAGGAGACGATACAGGTTTTATTGTGGATATTAAAGGAAATTAAATTAGACTTTAAGACAGTACGAACAAACTGCATTATTCCTACATAATTTGATTCACTCAAAATGTACTTTAAATTAAGTATGTCTTCAGGTAATTTCATGTTATGAGTGAACATATAAATAAATACATGCTGTTTTTATAGTGTAAAAGATTACAGTTTAGATTAAAAGAGTCATTTTGTTAAGCATTGATTAATTAAGGTGTGATTTTACTTTAATAACATTTAGTTTACTTAAGGTTTATGTTTTCTGTGCTTTTTGTTTTCTTCTAGATCTCTACTGAGAAGCCCTTTCTGACAATGAGGAGTAAAACAAACATTCTCAGTGCAAAGTTTGAAGTTTAAGAAACAAACTAACAGGTAAGTTTTTTTATATTCTTTATCTCAAATGTTAGTGAAAGTATGACTATTGAAGAAAAACTTAAGCATTTCTCAGAGAAAAGTCCAAGAGGATTACTGTAGATTTCATAACTTCATCAACTTACTTATTTATTTATTGGCTGTACTGGCTTTTCGCTAGCTACAAAGAGAGGGGGCTTACATTCTACTTGCAGTATGCAGGCTTCTCATTGCTGTGGCTTCTCTTCTTGCAGAGCATGGGCTCTAGAGGCTGCAGGCTTCTATAGTTGGAGCAAGTGGGCTCAGTCGTTGCAGCTCAGGGTCAAGAGAACACAGGCTCAGTAGTTGTGGTGCACAGGCTTAGCGGCTAGGCAGCACGTGAGATCTTTTTGGATCAAGTATGAAACCTCTGTCTCCTGCATCGGCAGGCAGATTGCTTACCACGGAGACACCAGTGAAACTCCTATCAACTATTATATTAATGGAAATGTTTTAAAATTGATGCAGTGATACTGGTCTTCTACATGCCACAACTGAAATATAGGGCAAAACTTTAGTTATTTGATTAAATATGCTCAGAGTAAATTAAGAGAAATTAAGAGAAAAAGAATTGGCTCACGTGGAAGAAACATGCTAACTGCTGGTTTTTCTTCATGGGCCTCAAGAATAAACCTGGTGGGTAATAGGGCATTTGCTACAGCACACTAAGCTCACCTCTGTTTTTCTCTTTAGTATGGGGGCCTGGGGTGGGCGTGGCTTCCTTAGGTAGTAACAGTTCCTCAGAACTATGCTGTTTACACTGATCATACTATGATATTATAGTTCTCAATTTAAATGACTTTTTACTTCTTTCCTTAAAAGTCAGAGAGCAAAACATGTCTCATTATTTAATAGGTAAACAAATTGAAAATATTAGTGGGTAAAAATTTAAAATGGTTATCAAAATCAAGTCTATATAAAAATCAAGCAATCAGTACTCAAATGTATTACCAAAGCTACTCTAAGCAAAGCTCTGAATAATATTTCTTTAGTATAATGTAAACCCGAACTCTTTGTTATAAAGAAGGAGCACCATAGTATTTCTTACAATAAAATTATTTAAATAAGCAAAAGCAAAAAAGCATAATATGGAATATGTATTATATGAATAAAATTTTATCTCAAATGTAGAAATCTATTGAAGAAACTTAAGCATTTCTCAGAGAAAAGTCCAAGAGGATTACTGTAGATTTCATAACTTCATCAACTTACTTATTTATTTATTGGCTGTACTGGCTTTTCGCTAGCTACAAAGAGAGGGGGCTTACATTCTACTTGCAGTATGCAGGCTTCTCATTGCTGTGGCTTCTCTTCTTGCAGAGCATGGGCTCTAGAGGCTGCAGGCTTCTATAGTTGGAGCAAGTGGGCTCAGTCGTTGCAGCTCAGGGTCAAGAGAACACAGGCTCAGTAGTTGTGGTGCACAGGCTTAGCGGCTAGGCAGCACGTGAGATCTTTTTGGATCAAGTATGAAACCTCTGTCTCCTGCATCGGCAGGCAGATTGCTTACCACGGAGACACCAGTGAAACTCCTATCAACTATTATATTAATGGAAATGTTTTAAAATTGATGCAGTGATACTGGTCTTCTACATGCCACAACTGAAATATAGGGCAAAACTTTAGTTATTTGATTAAATATGCTCAGAGTAAATTAAGAGAAATTAAGAGAAAAAGAATTGGCTCACGTGGAAGAAACATGCTAACTGCGGGTTTTTTCTTCATGGGCCTCAAGAATAAACCTGGTGGGTAATAGGGCATTTGCTACAGCACACTAAGCTCACCTCTGTTTTTCTCTTTAGTATGGGGGCCTGGGGTGGGCGTGGCTTCCTTAGGTAGTAACAGTTCCTCAGAACTATGCTGTTTACACTGATCATACTATGATATTATAGTTCTCAATTTAAATGACTTTTTACTTCTTTCCTTAAAAGTCAGAGAGCAAAACATGTCTCATTATTTAATAGGTAAACAAATTGAAAATATTAGTGGGTAAAAATTTAAAATGGTTATCAAAATCAAGTCTATATAAAAATCAAGCAATCAGTACTCAAATGTATTACCAAAGCTACTCTAAGCAAAGCTCTGAATAATATTTCTTTAGTATAATGTAAACCCGGAACTCTTTGTTATAAAGAAGGAGCACCATAGTATTTCTTACAATAAAATTATTTAAATCACAGTTAACAAGTATGTGAAATGTGACATTAATATATTAATAAATGCTGTGTATAATATGGAATATGTATTATATGTAAATAGTAAAACTTAAATACTTTACAACAATAATACATCATCACTTTTGAATATCTGGGAAAAATCTGTCATTCTATCGCACTTTGAGCCGATGTCTAATATTCAACATAAATTGTAGGTTATATGTCAAATATTTCCAGTCAAGTTAATTAAGCCTCTTTATCTAAAAAAAAAAAAAATTCTAGCACTGGAAATTAAATGCTGTACACTGTTAATAACATGGTCCTGAGAAAGATAGAAATGTATCCAAACTCTGTAATTCCTTACTTTGCTCAAATATTGAAAATTTCAGATAGCAGCCTGTTTATTAAAATACAGTTTTATAATAAGAATATTAATATTCCAGCTAATAAATTTCCTTTAATTAGCTCAAGAAAGAAAATGGAGGTTAAAAATTTGTAAACTTCATGGTTGTGCAGAAAATATTTATCACTCCAACAGTGAATCTGAGTTGCCTGAACCTAGCAATTAAAAATGGACATCCTTGTGAAAGTGTTTTATAAGCACTACATGTTGGATTTCATGCCCTCTGCTAACTTTACCTAAGATGCTACATGTGTAAATATCTGAAGGTAACAAATGTGTGACTTCAAGTCCAGTGTCCTAATGAGACTAATAACAGGAAGTGGGGAGGGAGACTACAGCACTGGGGATATATCAGGGAGTCCCACAGTCTCTTTCTAACAGTACTTGCATAAGTCACATGTAAAATAAGAAGAATAAATCTAAAGAAGAATAAGATTTTAAGGGCTAATAGAATTAATTTCCTTTGAAATGTCCTAGGACGGAGTAGAAAATAGCATGTTATTCATAAAATAGTTTTGTAAATGGTGGACCATGAATTACAGTTCTGTATATTCTATGACAGTATATCCATTATGCATGTTATTATTCACCAACTATAATGTAACAAATACTGTAGTATAGGCAGCATCTCGCTGATATGTCTATCACCACTAAATTCTCTCCACTTGAAATAATTCCTCTCCATTTGAAATGCTTTTGTTGATGGTGGAGAACAGACAGCTGACACAAAACTCACTGCATGCCACCTATAAAAATCTCACTTCAAATGTAAATGTAAGTGTAAAGATTCTTACATATTAAAATGAACAGATTGAAATCTATAATTCATGCTAATATTAATCAAAGGAAAGCTGGAACAGAACTTTTGTTTTTGGAAGTTTATGTGGTCCCTGATATTCCATCTTGGCCTGAAAACAATGACACTGTGCTTTGTTAATGAGGCTGCTGGGAAATAGGCATTTTCTTATAATGCTTGTGAGAGGGTAAACTAGGACTCCTGTAGGGAGGATGTCATGATTTACTATTTCAATATTTCTTAATTGGAGCAAAATTGCTTTGCAATAGTGTGTTGGTTTCTGCTATACAACAATGTGAATCAGTTAGAAACATATTATGTATAAATATATTTATGAACATATCTATGTATCAAATATATACAATCATGGATACATATATATATATCTCCTCCCTCTTGAGCCTCCCTCCCCTCTCCCATCCCACTCCTCCAGGTCATCACAGAGTGCCAGACTGGGTTCCCTGTGTTATATAGCAGTTTTATACTAGTTATCTATTTTTCACCTGATAGTATATAGATGTCAATTCTACTTTCTCAATTTGTCCTATCTTCTCCTTTTCCCACTGTGTCCACAAATCTGTTCTCTATGTCTGTACCTGCCTTCCATCCCTGAAAAAGAGTTTGTCAGTACTGTTTTTCTTGATTCCATATATATGTGTTAATAGACAATATTTGTTTTTCTCTTTCTGGCTTACTTCATTGTGTATAGCAGACTCTAGGTTCATCTGTCTCGTTGCAACTAACTCAAATCCATTCTTTTATATAGCTGAGAAATGTTCCATTGTATTGATGCATCACATCATCTTTATCCATTCCTCTGTTAATGGACATCTAAATTGCTTCCATGCCCTGGCTGTTGGAAATACTTTTGTCATGAACATGGGGCTACATCTGTCTTTTAGAACCGTTGTTCTCTAGGCATGTGCCCAGTAGTGGGATTGCTGGATCATATGGTAGTTTTTTTCCTAGCTTGTTAAGGAATCACCATACTGTTCTCTATAGTGGCTGTATCAATTTACATTCCCCCCACCATAGCAATAGGGTTCCCTCTTCACACACTCTCCAGCATTTATTATTTGTAGTTTTGTTTTTTTTTTTTTTTTTGATAATGGCCATTCTGACCGATGTGATGTGATATCTCAATGTAGTTTTTGTTTATTTGTTTTTTTTGCCTCTAAATCATCTTTTATTTTTCATCCATGTTTATTCTTTGGCCTGTGTGGGCCTTTCATCACAATGGCCTCATTCATCACAGAGCACCAACTTTGGGTGCATGCGCTCCAGAGTGCTCGCTCGTAATTGGACACACCGGCCCAGCCTTTCTCAGCTTGTGGGATCTTCCCGGGCCAGGGATTGAACTAGTGCCCCTGGCACTGCAGGGTGGACTCTCTATCCACTGGACCACTAGGGAAGTCCCTCAGTGTAGTTTTGATTTACATTTCTCTAATAATAACCCTGATGCTGGCAAAGACTGAGGGCAGGAGGAGAAGTGGGCAACAGAGGTTTGAGCTGGTTGGGTGGCATCATTGACTCAATGAACATGAGTTTGAGCAAGCTGAGGAAGATAGTGAAGGACAGGTAAGCCTGGCGTGCTGCAATCCATGGGGTCACTAAAGGTCAGACATGATTGAGCAACAATAAACAATGAGTGATGTTGAGAATCTTTTCATGTCATTATTGGACATCTATATGTCAACTTTAGAGAAATGTCTATTCAGATCTTCTGCTCATTTTTTGATTGTGCTATTTGTTTTTCTGATACTGAACTGTATGAGTTGCTTATATAATTTGAAGATTAATCCTCTCAGTTTCTTCATTTTCAATTATTTTCTCCCATTCTGAAGGTTGCTTTTTCATCTTGATTATAGTTTCCTTTTTTGCTTGTAGTTTTCCTTTTCAACTTTAATTAGGTTCCATTTGTTTTTTGTTTTTATTACCATTACTGTAGGAGGTGGGTCAAAGAGGATTTTGCTGTCAATTATGTCCAAAAGTGTACTGCCTATGTTTTCCTCTGAGAGCTTTACAGTTTCTGGCATTACACTTAGGTCTTTAATACATTTTGAGTTTATTTTTATGTGTGGTATCATGAAATGATCTAATTTCATTCTTTTACACAAAGCTGCTTAGTTTTCCCAACACGACTTACTAAAGAAGCTGTCTCTTCTCCATTATATATATTTGCCCCCTTTGTCAAAGATAAGGTGCCCATGGGTGCATAGATTTGTCTCTGGGCTTCCTATATTGTTCCATCGGCCTACATTTGTCTTTTTGTACCAGTACCATACTGTCTTGATAACTATAGCTTTGTAGTATAGTCTGAAGTCAGGAACACTGATTCCTCTTGCTCCTTCCTTTCTCAAGATTGATGTGGTTATTCTCAGTCTTTTGTGTTTCCATGCAAATTGTGAATTTTTTTGTTCTAGTTCTGTGAAGCATGGCCATTGGTGTTTTGACAAGGATGAGACTGAATCTATAGATTACTTTGGGTAGTAGAGTCATTTTCACAATATTGATTCTTCCAGTCCAAGAATGTGGGATATCTCTCAATCTGTTTGTGTCATCTCTGATTTCTCTCATCAGTGTTTTGTAGTTTTCTACATACAGGACTTTTGTCTCTTTAGGTAGGTTTATTCCAAAGTATTTACTCTTTTTGTTGCAATGGTAAATAGTATTGTTTCCTTAATTCCTTCTTCTGATTTTTCATTGTTAATGTATATGAATGCAAGGGATTTCTGTGGATTAATTTTATATCCTGCAACTTTACTGAATTCATTGATTAGCTCTAACTAATTACTATTTCATATTAAAATTATATATGGATTCACTTTTTGACTCAACTGAAAAATATGTATACACTTTTCTCATTAAAGTCATTAATAGCAGGATTATTTGTAAAGGCAAACACAATAAGTAAATAAAATCTAAAGCCTTTTAGTAAGAGCAATTTGAAATAATTTATAGTGTAAGACACAGTGCTATAGTGTGCTTCTTTCATCAGTGAGGAAGCTCTTTGTGCACTTATATGAAATAAACTCCAAGATATAGTAAATGAGAAAGGAAGAAATAGACAAGTATATATATATATATATGTATATATATACATATACATGCATACACACACACACACACACACACACACACATATGCTATTTCATGTAATAAAAGTGGACGGTGAGTATATATTCATAAAATGCAAGTATTTGCATAAAGATCCCCTAAGAAACAAATGCCATTGTCTGTGGAAATTCTGGGTTTGTTAGAATTGAGAGGGAGAAGTGAGAATTTTTGCTGAATATGAATGCATTTTATATAAAAAAGCTAAATGCAAATTTAAAGAGCATCCAAAAATTAAAGCAGTGGTTCCATTTTGGTTCAAAGAGATCCAGTCATACTAAGTCAAAGACTAAGAGTTCTCTTACTTGTTTAAAACTTGTTTTGCTTTCTTTTGCTAGTTTTTCAAATGAAAAAACTTTGGAGAAGTTATCTCATTTAATATAAGGAAGAATGAAATCAAAGTTTTACCCTTCTTAAGTCATAGAATGAAGAGGACAAGAATACCACTGCCAAGAATACCACTGACATTGTGTAAAAATGTCCAGAAAATAATACAGGAAAAGACTTGTTAAAGACACAGAACAAATTGAAAGGTCAAAAATGCATAGGCTTACCTCTGAGAGTAGCTGGACTGACAAGATTCTCACACCTAGAGGTGTTTGGTTTTTTTTTTGTTTGTTTTTTTTTTCCCCTCATGGCTTTGTTGTTAGGAAAAATGAAATAATATGCAAAGGCAGCTTTCATCAAATATGTGATGAACTGTGAATACCTTCTGGGCATGAGCAAAATTAATTTATGGCTTTGAAATAGTTATTTTAATCATATGTAAAGCTGTTTTAGGTAGAATGATTTTACCATTACTATATTAACATGGAATTATCATTAAACTTTCCAAATATTATAGTTTCTATAGTGTTTTTTTTTTTTTTGAGACCATGATGAATGCATTAAGTCATATGTTCACAGATTATAATTGTGTAAAAATCTTATAGCAAATGACAATGTAATTATACCCTGTCTCATTTTTTTTAATTTAATATAAAAAAACATGAGTGGACAATTTTCATTCCTAAGCCCTAAGAGCTCATAAATTAATGGTCTTTGGACTTCAAGTAAGAAAAGTAACCATAATTGTTAAGTAAATGGGCATTTTCGCACTTTATTTAATTTCATTAACACAGTTTTAACACCTGCAAATCTTTTAATCTCATTTAACACACATTAAAACGGACTAAATAAAAAATAACTCAGTCATAAATCAGTCTAACTCAAAGTGTATTAACTCGGGTACACATTCTGGGAAAGTCCTCTCCGCAGTCTCTGAGCCTGATTTATGATGCAGACATTACAATCATGCTGCTGCCATTGTGCATACTCAGTGATGCCGTTGACTCCATTCTTGTCCTAGAATTGGAATCACTGTCAACTTCTAGTTGGACTATATCTGAGATTAGACAAGCTCTACCTTCTTACAAGTCTGCTTTTGCCTTGAGTCTAGAATCACATATAAGAAAGGTATCTGACTTGGAAAACTTTTTATCATGAAATAAATGTAATCCATTCCCAGCTATAGTCTGTCCATTGGACAAAGTTTGACCTACTACCAGGTACTTGGTTTATGTGCATACAAGAGTGTCTTTTTTGGAAGCTATAGCAGAGACGGATGAGAGAGAGACAAAATTGTATGTACTTTTAATCATATCACTTAAACCTAGGGTCTTAGAATCACTGAAGTATTGAGAAGAAAATATAGTTCCTTTTGATTATGTCTACTGATTTGTATGTTTAAGGGCAGAATTCTTTCTTACCAACTTTTATTATCATCATCCAATTGGAGGGAAAGAATAAACTTTAATGGCTCCTTCAGTCAGAAAGGGATGTTTAATGTTTTGTTAAAAGAAAGCAAATCAATGTCTCGGGGCATCAGTGATTCTTTGCAACATGTAAGAGAGCTAGGGCCAACACAGACCAGGCATTATTATTTTTCATCCGAAGGAAAACAAATTTATAACATCCCACCCACTGCCATAATAGAGAAGAATTTTAATTAGGCAGACTATTCTGGCAACTTGTTCAAGAAGCACGATTCATATTTGAGGCATTTACAGATGTAAGATAATATAAATGGAATGAAGCAATTCCTTATTAATAAGTAGCTAATGGTAAAAATTTCTTCAAAGCAAATGGAAGCATAGATAGCCTCTTGAGCATATCATTGATAAAGACAAAGTAGTTAAAAGCAAGTTTAAAATATGTTTATGCAGGCAACTGAGAACTTTCAGATAATATTAGCAGAAAGATATAACCAGCCATTCCAGGGCAGAAGCCCACATAAAAGAACACCATGGTACATGAAGAAGCGGATTAGAAGAACAAGATTTTATTGAATTAAAGAGAAAAAAAAATGAGATAGCCACAGGAAAAGAGAAGAGACAATTACCTACCATTACTAAGATAAGAGTTTTCATCATACCCTAAATTATATTTTGGAGTACATAATTATGCTAGTTGGAAAATATATAATTCTCATTTTAAGTGGTTAATATAATCAATGTCAAATTATCTCCTTTGTAGTTTTCATAGAATACTGACTTAGAAAATTCTTTCAGGTCGGGATTGTTTTTCTGGGTCAATTGCTGTCAGTATTTTCAGACATAAAGGGCCTTCGTTTGATACAAAGCATCCTATACAGAGCATTGCTTCTGTCTAGAAGTGCCTACTACCAGGTACTTGGTTTATGTGCATACAAGAGTGTCTTTTTTGGAAGCTATAGCAGAGACGGATGAGAGAGAGACAAAATTGTATGTACTTTTAATCATATCACTTAAACCTAGGGTCTTAGAATCACTGAAGTATTGAGAAGAAAATATAGTTCCTTTTGATTATGTCTACTGATTTGTATGTTTAAGGGCAGAATTCTTTCTTACCAACTTTTATTATCATCATCCAATTGGAGGGAAAGAATAAACTTTAATGGCTCCTTCAGTCAGAAAGGGATGTTTAATGTTTTGTTAAAAGAAAGCAAATCAATGTCTCGGGGCATCAGTGATTCTTTGCAACATGTAAGAGAGCTAGGGCCAACACAGACCAGGCATTATTATTTTTCATCCGAAGGAAAACAAATTTATAACATCCCACCCACTGCCATAATAGAGAAGAATTTTAATTAGGCAGACTATTCTGGCAACTTGTTCAAGAAGCACGATTCATATTTGAGGCATTTACAGATGTAAGATAATATAAATGGAATGAAGCAATTCCTTATTAATAAGTAGCTAATGGTAAAAATTTCTTCAAAGCAAATGGAAGCATAGATAGCCTCTTGAGCATATCATTGATAAAGACAAAGTAGTTAAAAGCAAGTTTAAAATATGTTTATGCAGGCAACTGAGAACTTTCAGATAATATTAGCAGAAAGATATAACCAGCCATTCCAGGGCAGAAGCCCACATAAAAGAACACCATGGTACATGAAGAAGCGGATTAGAAGAACAAGATTTTATTGAATTAAAGAGAAACAAAAATGAGATAGCCACAGGAAAAGAGAAGAGACAATTACCTACCATTACTAAGATAAGAGTTTTCATCATACCCTAAATTATATTTTGGAGTACATAATTATGCTAGTTGGAAAATATATAATTCTCATTTTAAGTGGTTAATATAATCAATGTCAAATTATCTCCTTTGTAGTTTTCATAGAATACTGACTTAGAAAATTCTTTCAGGTCGGGATTGTTTTTCTGGGTCAATTGCTGTCAGTATTTTCAGACATAAAGGGCCTTCGTTTGATACAAAGCATCCTATACAGAGCATTGCTTCTGTCTAGAAGTGCATTTTTATTCCATGTCCAGTCCCTCTTAAGTCTTATTAGATTGCATAGAGCTATTTGCATTTATAATTATCCATTTCAGCTTTACAACATGATATTTCAGGTCACATTTTTCATTCTGTAAAGTTTTAGAAGTGATAAAGCATTCTGTCTTTATTCCTCTCCAAAATATAATTATATTTTTATTCTTAGGGAAAGTATCTGATAGATGCATTTTGCACTGCTATCAGTACTTGGTAATTGGAGGAGCCTTCTGCCTAATATCATGCAAAGCTTATGAATAACCCTATAACCCTTGTCCCTGTTTATTAAGGAGTACTAAGACAAAATTAGTGACTAGTTACTTCTAGCTTCACCAATGGATACAGCAAGGTAAGATCTTTGCTTCTGTTAGGTAACAGTTTTGCATGAATTATATTGAAAATAAAATTCATTAGATGGCCTAGATTCCAGAGGTAAAGTGTGACTAGTGTGACTACTTTCTCCAAAAAGATGTAATGATAAATAGATCTGCACATATTTTTGAAAAAAAATCAAAATGATACATAAATAATGATAATGTGAGTGTGTACTATGTATTTCATAGATTTGAACAGTAATGTT
Organism: Tragulus kanchil; assembly: GCA_022376925.1. Taxonomy (NCBI): domain Eukaryota; kingdom Metazoa; phylum Chordata; class Mammalia; order Artiodactyla; family Tragulidae; genus Tragulus; species Tragulus kanchil. Next base: position 16,265,380 of record JAIOJX010000025.1, read on the forward strand.
CATCTCTTTATACATATGATACTTAGAGAACATTGAGTAAATAAAAAAGAAAGAGTAGCAGAAATAATATGTATTTCCCTCCTCTTGCCCAATAACAGAAAATACTCAAAGAAATTATTCCTTGTTCTCTAAAAAAGATTAATCTTGGAGGAATATGTTTTGGACATACAATTTTAGTTTCTGGTATGCTGTGTAGGTATATAAGTTTCAAATATTATTTTTTCCAGAACTATGATTTTCACCAATCTCTTAAAATCATAACTTTCATGGGGAATTCATTAATTGTGATCAAATATTAGAAAAAGAAAACAAATATAGTCATTTTTGCCTGAGAATGGGTTATAGTCATTATAGTTTATGTTATCTTGAAATATTCTTTATCCACAAGTTTCCTTTTAAAGTGTAATTATGGTCAGGACAGTGACAATGTAAGAACATGACATATAGAGTCTATATTTATTCTCCAATTCTGACATCCCTAGTTACTTTTTCTTAGTTTGCAAGTCAAAACAATGTTTTCTTTCTGTGAAGATAGCAGTTTTAGCTGTTGTATAAATATCACACTGTCTATATTTCTTACATTTTATCTCTTTAGTGTTTGAATGGGTGACTTATTCTTTTTTATATATGAGTAAGAAAGGGACTGAAAATTAAATGAGCCAAGATAGCTCAGTTGGGAGAGTGTCAGTCTGAAGACTGAAAATATGAACCAGACTCATTTAAGAGAATAATAATTTTTGGTGTTATCCATATTGAAAATAGGTTAAACTTCTACTATTAAAGAAATAATAAGGAACATAAACAGAAAAATCAAATACAATGACAATAATGTTATTGAATAGCATTCATTTAAGCACCTATAATTGCAGTGCACATTTTGCACATGATATATACTTGTAAAATAGTTATGAATTATATAATAAAATCCATGGTCATTATTATTTTAGAAGCAATAAAGTGAGTAGCTGAATATTAATTTATTAGGATTTTTACCACTATTAAGGCAAACTGGGGATTTTCCTTTTCCAGGTCTATATTTGTGTTAAACTTTCTTGTTTTATCCTCTCCATCTAAAGAGAACATCATCTTTTATGCAGCAAGGAAATGATGATTGTTTATAAAAGTTGGTATTTGTTGTTGTTCATTTGCTCAGTTGTGTCCAACTCTTCCTTCGTGACCCCATGGACTGCAGCATGCCAGGCTTCCCTGTCCTTCACCATTTCCCAGAGTTTGGTTGAACTCATGTCCATTGAGTTGGTGATGCCATCCCCATCTCACCCCCCTCTGCCGTTCCCCAATATGTTTTGGACATATTTAGCTGTGTTAGGTATATAAGTTTCAAATATTATTTTTTCCAGAACTATGATTTTCACCAATCTCTTAAAATCATAACTTTCATGGGGAATTCATTAATTGTGATCAAATATTAGAAAAAGAAAACAAATATAGTCATTTTTGCCTGAGAATGGGTTATAGTCATTATAGTTTATGTTATCTTGAAATATTCTTTATCCACAAGTTTCCTTTTAAAGTGTAATTATGGTCAGGACAGTGACAATGTAAGAACATGACATATAGAGTCTATATTTATTCTCCAATTCTGACATCCCTAGTTACTTTTTCTTAGTTTGCAAGTCAAAACAATGTTTTCTTTCTGTGAAGATAGCAGTTTTAGCTGTTGTATAAATATCACACTGTCTATATTTCTTACATTTTATCTCTTTAGTGTTTGAATGGGTGACTTATTCTTTTTTATATATGAGTAAGAAAGGGACTGAAAATTAAATGAGCCAAGATAGCTCAGTTGGGAGAGTGTCAGTCTGAAGACTGAAAATATGAACCAGACTCATTTAAGAGAATAATAATTTTTGGTGTTATCCATATTGAAAATAGGTTAAACTTCTACTATTAAAGAAATAATAAGGAACATAAACAGAAAAATCAAATACAATGACAATAATGTTATTGAATAGCATTCATTTAAGCACCTATAATTGCAGTGCACATTTTGCACATGATATATACTTGTAAAATAGTTATGAATTATATAATAAAATCCATGGTCATTATTATTTTAGAAGCAATAAAGTGAGTAGCTGAATATTAATTTATTAGGATTTTTACCACTATTAAGGCAAACTGGGGATTTTCCTTTTCCAGGTCTATATTTGTGTTAAACTTTCTTGTTTTATCCTCTCCATCTAAAGAGAACATCATCTTTTATGCAGCAAGGAAATGATGATTGTTTATAAAAGTTGGTATTTGTTGTTGTTCATTTGCTCAGTTGTGTCCAACTCTTCCTTCGTGACCCCATGGACTGCAGCATGCCAGGCTTCCCTGTCCTTCACCATTTCCCAGAGTTTGGTTGAACTCATGTCCATTGAGTTGGTGATGCCATCCCCCATCTCACTCTGCCGTCCCCTTCTCCTCCTGCCCTCAATGTTTCCCAGCATCAGGGTTTTTTCCAATGAGTCAGCTCTTTGCATCTAGTGTCCAAAGTATTGGAGCTTTAGCTTAAGCATCAGTCCTTCCAATGAATATTCAGGATAGATTTCCTTTAGAATTAAATGCTTTGATCTTCTCGCAGGCCAAGGGACTCTGAAGAGTCTTATCCAACACCACAGTTTGAAAGCATCAATTCTTTGGTGCTCAGACTTATTTACGGTACAACTTTCACATCCATATATGACTGCTAGAAAAATCATACCTAAATAAATGTAGTTAGACCAATGTATATCTTCTCCAAAATATGTATTAATATTTTGAAATATTAATAGTTTTTCATAATAAACAAGATATAAACTTGATCCATAGAGACCCAAACAAAAATGTAATGAATCTATTACGTGATTATTTCTATGATGACCTGGAGTGTTATAAAGAAGGATGTTTGAGGGTACAGACTCTGGGGATAGACTATATACTTTCAAATGTGGCTGTGCCATGTACTTACTATGTGGCCTTAGTAAACTGCCTGACTTTAACAAGTCTCTTTTTCTGACTATAAAAGAAGGAGATGATCACAACATAACTCCGCAGGACTTTTGTTGTAAAGCGTTAGTGAGAAGTACCTAGAGCCGTGGGCTTCCCAGTGGCTCAATGGAAAAAGAATCCACCTGCCAGTTCAGGATCATCCCTGGGTCATGAAGATCCCCTGGAAAAGGAAATAGCAACCCATTCCAGTATTCTTGTGTGGGAAATTCCACGGACAGAGGAGCCAGGTAGGCTGCAGTTCATGGGGTCGCAAAAGAGGTGCACACAACTTCAGTAACTAAACAACAACTTAGGGCTGTGCCTTGTACATGGTGTTACATAAATGTTGGTTATGTTTTTGTATATATGCATCATGATAGAAGCATTAACTAGCCCTTTGGTGGTAATTATTTTGCATGATGTGTGCATCAACACAGTGTACACATTCCACTTGTAAAATGTTGTGTTTATTACCTAATAGAAAGAAAGTGTTAGTTGCACAGACATGTCTGATTCTTTGTAACCCACCAGCTTCTTCTGTCCATGGAATTCTCCAGGCAAGAGTACTGGAGTGGGTTGCCATTCCTTCCTAACCTGGGGATTGAACTCGGGTCTCTTGCATTCCAGGCAGATTCTTTACCAACTGAGCTACCAGGGATGCCCATTATATTTCAGTAAAACTTGGAAAAAGGCCCAAAAAAACAAACCATGCTTTCTCATCATAGGATATAATTTACAATGTCTGACTTTTCATAATTATAGGATGAAGGTATGTTTTGGCCACTTCTATTGCTTGTTCATTTATTCATTTCCATCCATCTTTATTCATTGGCCTGTGTGGGCTTCCCATCGCAGTGGCCTCTCTCCTTGCAGAGCACTGGTTCTTGGCGCATGCGCTCCAGAGCTCTGGCTAGGTAGTTGGACATATCTGTCCAGCCGCTCCGCGGCATGCGGGATCTTCCCAGGCCAGATATCGAACCGGTGCCCCTTGCACTCACTGCAAGGCAGTATCCTTACCCACTGGACCACCAGGGAAGCCCTGAAGGAAGGTTTTTTTTTTAACCTTTCCTTTTTGTCTTCGTTCTTGTTGGAGAATAGGAGGGGAGGATATTCTATACAAAATATGTGCTTATGTTTTTCTTAGTAACTTTAGTTTATTATTTGGGGGGGGGGCCCTTCTATTCATCTTTCATTTCCATCTTTGTTCTTATTTTGAATAGCAACATGTTTCCCCTCCCAAACCCCTACCAACCATCATTGTATTCTGTTTCTGTAAGTTTGACTGTTTTAAGTATTTCATGTAGGTGGTGGTGGTTGTTCGGTCACTAAGCCATGTCTGACTTTTTGTGACCCCATGGACTTCAGCACACCAGGCTTCCCTGTCCTTCTTCTGGATTGATTTCCTTTAGGATTAACTGGTTTGATCTCCTTTCTGCCCAAGGGAATCTCAAGAGTCTTCTTCAGCAGCACAATTAGAAAACATCAATTCTTAGGACTAAGCCTTCTCCATGGTCCTACTCTCACATCTGTACATGACTACTGGAAAAACCATGCTTTGACTAAACAACCTTTACCAGCAAAGTGATGGCTCTGCTTTTTCGTATGCTGTACTGGTTTGTCAGCGCTTTCCTTCCAAGAAGCAAGCATCGTTTAATTTCATGGCTGCAGTCACTGTCTTCAGTGATTATCAAGTCTAAAAAAATAAAACCTGTCCCTTTTTCTACTTTTTCCACATCAACGTGGAATGTTTGCTTTTAGAATGTTGTTTTAGGCCAGCATTTTCACTCTCCTCTTTCATCTTCATCTTGATGAAGGCTTTTTAGGTCCTCTTTGCTTTCTACCTTTAAAGTGGTATCATCTACACATCTGAGGTTGTTGATAATTTTTTCTAGGTATCTTCATTCAAGCTTGTACTCTATCCAGACCAGCATTCTCAGGATGTCTTCTGCATATAAGTTAAGTGAGCAGGCTGTCAGTATACAGCCTTGTCATATTCCTTTCCCAAATTCGAAAAGTTCCATGTCTGGTTCTAGCTGTTGCTTCTTGACTTGCATGCAGACAGGTTTCTCAGGATACAGGTAAGGTGGTCTGGTCATCCCATCTCTTTAAGAATCTTCCACAGTTTGTTGTTATCCACACAGTTAAAGACTATAGCATAATCAATGAAGTAGTAGTAGTTGTTTTTCTGGAATTCTCTTGCTTTTTCTGTGATCCAGTGGATGTTGGAAATCTGATCTCAGGTTCCTCTGACTTTTCTAAATGCAGCTTTTACATCTGGAAGTTCTCGGTTCATATACTGTGGAAATCTAGTTTGAAGGATTTTGAGCATTATCTTGCTGGAATGTGAAATGAGCACCACCGTACAGTTTGAACATCCTTTGGCATTTCCTTTCTTTGAATTTGGAGTGAAAACTGACCTTACCAGGCCTGTGGTCACGGTTAGAATCATGCAGAATTTGTCTTTCTGTGACTGGCTTATTTCACTTAGCATGTTTTCCAGGTTAATTCAGACTATTATATATTTTAAGATTCTTTTATGAAGCTGAATTGTATATCTATCTATCTATCTATATGTATATATGCATGCATATATGTGTATGTGTGTGTATACACACACATTAGATATAAATGTTAAGCTAGATATATATTTTAGACTGGATATAAATGTTAGACTAGATATAAATGTTAGACTGGAAGCTGTAAAGCTCATAGAAGAACTAGTATGGGAAAAGTTTCTTGGCATTAGACTTAGAAATGATTTCTTGGATATGACACGAAAAGCAAAATTAGATAAGTGGGATCACATTAAACTAAAAAATTTCTGCACAGCAAAAGTAACAGTGAACAGAATGAAACAGATTCTTCTTAAAGCTAAAATCCTTCTGAGTTATACTTTAAATCTATATGTTGGGGTTATCTGCCCTATTACTAAATGAGGACTATTAAGTACAAACTGTTTCAAGAATTCATATAATTATAGTCTGTCATGTCCTTGGAGTTAGAGACAATGTAAAAGGCTTGATATCTTGAAAACAGTACAAGTGATATTTAGGGGCTTCCCTGGTGGTCTGGTGGGTAAGGACACAGCCTTGCAGTGCAAGAGGTGCCCATTCGATCTGTGGCCTGGGAAGATCCCGTGTGCTGCAGAGCAGCTGGACTGATGTGTCCATTAACTGAGCCGGAGCTCTGGAGTGCATGCGCCCAGAGCCGGCACTCTGCGACGACAGAGGCCACCGCGATGGGAGGCCCACACAGGCCAAAAGAACAAAAACGTGGATGAAAATAGACAAATGAAAGACCAATAGAAGTGGCCCGCCCGCCCCCTCCTTCCCCACCCCCCCAAAAAAAAAAAGTTTAAAAAAAAAGTGATATTTATACATTTATTGTGACAAAAGGAGAGGGAAAAGTAAAGTTGACTCTCATTTTAAATAAATATTTTCAAAATATTTTAATTAAAATTAACATATCATAGATTTTATATATATTCTTGAATTTAATACTGTATATACAGGAAGAAGACAGATATACTAAGATTGACTCCTTTATTAATAGGTGATACATAGGTTCATTTTTATAATAATTACTATTGAGCAGTTAGTTTTCAGCACACTACAGTCAATATTCAGTAGTATTTAGGGAGTTTGCTATCTGCAGTTTTGAAAGCTACATTAATTTATTTATTTGGCTGAAAACCCTGCATGCAAAATTATCAACTCCATATGCAAACTATATCAAATCTATATAAAAGGGCTTGTACATTTTACATAATATTGTCCTCTTCAATCTATTACTATATTAACTGTTTGAAGCGCATGTGTGCTCAGTCTGCTCAGTCATAACCGAGTCTTTGGGACTGCATGGACTATAGCTCAACTGGCTCCTCTGTCCATGGAATTCCCCAGGCAAGAATGCTAGAGTCAGTTGTCATTTGCTTCTTCAAGGGATCTTCCTGACTAAGGGACTGAACCCACGTCCCCCGCATTGGTAGGCAGATTCTTGATCACTGAGGCACTTGAGAAGCCCTATTGTTTGAAATAATCAAACTCAAATTTAAAATGGCAATTTTTTTAACTTTTTTTTTTTTTAAACAATTTTGGCCTCTTTTAATTGATTTTTCATCTGTTTACTTCTCATTCATCTCCACTCCTCAGCCTATGCAGGCCTCCCACTGCAGTGGCCCCCCTTGCTGCAGATCACCAGCTCTAGGGGCATGTGCTCCAGAGCGCTGGCTCCTAATTGGACACACTGGTTCAGCCACTCCACGGCACATGGGATCTTCCCGGGCCAGGGATCAAACCAGTCCCCCCTGCACTGCAAGGCGAACTCATTATGCACTCAACCACCAGGGAAGTCCCTAAAATGGCAAATTTTTAAAAAAAGTATTTGTTTTAGAATTCTTCTTGAGAATGTAAGTGACAAGGTCATTTTGGCTGAGTGTTTGCTAATAAGGATAAATGTCTTAGTTGATAATTGATTACTTGGCTTGAAGTATAACAAATGGAACCCTGAGTTTATAATAAACAACAATAAATGGAACAATTAAGAACTGTACAATTTGGGAATGCAAAGAATTTAGAAACCACTCAAAATTTCTCTGAAGAGAAGTTCTAAAAATAAAAACAGACATCTTAATTATCTAATCTTTATGGAAGAAAACATCTACACAGTTTTTCTTATACGATCATTATAATCAGTCATTCCTCAGTTCAGTTAAGTCACTCAGTTGTGTCCAACTCTTTGTGACCCCATGGACTGTGGCACACCAGGCTTCCCTGTCCTTCACCATCTCCTGTATATTGCTTAAAACCCTGCATGCAAAATTATCAACTCCATATGCAAACTATATCAAATCTATATAAAAGGGCTTGTACATTTTACATAATATTGTCCTCTTCAATCTATTACTATATTAACTGTTTGAAGCGCATGTGTGCTCAGTCTGCTCAGTCATAACCGAGTCTTTGGGACTGCATGGACTATAGCTCAACTGGCTCCTCTGTCCATGGAATTCCCCAGGCAAGAATGCTAGAGTCAGTTGTCATTTGCTTCTTCAAGGGATCTTCCTGACTAAGGGACTGAACCCACGTCCCCCGCATTGGTAGGCAGATTCTTGATCACTGAGGCACTTGAGAAGCCCTATTGTTTGAAATAATCAAACTCAAATTTAAAATGGCAATTTTTTTAACTTTTTTTTTTTTTAAACAATTTTGGCCTCTTTTAATTGATTTTTCATCTGTTTACTTCTCATTCATCTCCACTCCTCAGCCTATGCAGGCCTCCCACTGCAGTGGCCCCCCTTGCTGCAGATCACCAGCTCTAGGGGCATGTGCTCCAGAGCGCTGGCTCCTAATTGGACACACTGGTTCAGCCACTCCACGGCACATGGGATCTTCCCGGGCCAGGGATCAAACCAGTCCCCCCTGCACTGCAAGGCGAACTCATTATGCACTCAACCACCAGGGAAGTCCCTAAAATGGCAAATTTTTAAAAAAAGTATTTGTTTTAGAATTCTTCTTGAGAATGTAAGTGACAAGGTCATTTTGGCTGAGTGTTTGCTAATAAGGATAAATGTCTTAGTTGATAATTGATTACTTGGCTTGAAGTATAACAAATGGAACCCTGAGTTTATAATAAACAACAATAAATGGAACAATTAAGAACTGTACAATTTGGGAATGCAAAGAATTTAGAAACCACTCAAAATTTCTCTGAAGAGAAGTTCTAAAAATAAAAACAGACATCTTAATTATCTAATCTTTATGGAAGAAAACATCTACACAGTTTTTCTTATACGATCATTATAATCAGTCATTCCTCAGTTCAGTTAAGTCACTCAGTTGTGTCCAACTCTTTGTGACCCCATGGACTGTGGCACACCAGGCTTCCCTGTCCTTCACCATCTCCTGTATATTGCTTAAACTCATGTCCATTGAGTCAGTGATGCCATCAAACATTTCATCTGCTGTTGTCCTCTTCTGCTTCTGCCTTCCATTTTCCCCAGCATCGGGGGTTTTTCCAATGAGTCATCTCTTTCCGTCTAGTGCCCAAAGTATTGGAGCTGCAGCATCAGTCTTTCCAATGAATATTCAGGGTTGATCTCTTTAGAATTGACTGGTTTGATCTTCCTGCAGTCCAAGGGACTTTCAAGAGTCTTCTGCAACACCACAGTTCAGTGGAATCAATTCTTCATTACTCAGCCTTCTTTATGGTCCAGCTCTCACAATTTATACATGACTACTGGGCAAACCATAGCTTTGACTATACAAACTTTTGTGGTCAAAGTGATGTCTCTCCTTTTGAGTACGCTGTCTAGGTTTGTCATGGTTTTCTCACAAGGAGCAAGCATCTTTTAATTTCATGGCTGAAGTCACTACCACAGTGATTTTGGAGCCTAAGAAAATAGGGCTTCCCTGTTGGTCCAGTGGGTAAAGAGTCCACCTCACAGTGCAAAGGGCACCTATTCAATCCTTGGCCTGAGAAGATCCCACATGCTGTGGAGCAGCTGGACTGGTGTGTCCAATTATGAGCCAGTACTCTGGAGTGCATGCGCCCAGAGCTAGTGCTCTGCAACAAGAGAGGCCACTGTGATGGGAGGCCCACACATGCCAAAGAATAAAGATGGATGAAAAAATAAATAATGACTTAGAGGCAAAAAAAAAAAAAAAACTCTTAAAGAGAAAACAAAGTCCGTCATTGTTTCCATTGTTTCCCATCTATTTGCTGTGAAGTAAGAGTACTAGATGCCATGACCTTCGTTTTTTGAATGTTGAGTTTTTGACCAGTCTTCTTACCCTTCTCTTTCACCTTCATCAACTGGCTCTTTAGTTCCACTATCTATCATAACGGTGGTGTCATCTGCATACATGAAGTTATTGATATCTCTCCCTTCAAACTTGAATCCAGCTTGTGCTTCATCCAGACTGACATTTAGGATTATGTACTCTGCATATAAATTAAATAAGCAGGATGACACTGTACAGCCTTGATGTACTCCTTTTCCAATTTTGTTCCAGTCCATTGTTCCATGCCTGTTTCTAATGTTTGCCTTTTATCCTGCATACAAGTTTCCAGGAGGCAGGTAAGGTGGTGTGGTATTCATATCTCTTTCAGAATTTTCCAATTTGTTGTGATCCACACAGTCAAAGACTTTAGAGTAGTCAATTAAACAGAAGTAGATGCTTTTCTGGAATTTCCTTGCTTTTTCTATGATCCAACAGATTTTTAACAATTTGATCTCTGGTTCCTCTGCTTTTCTAAATTCAGTTTATTCATCTGGAAGTTTTGGGTTCACATAATGTTGAAGCCTTGTTTGGAGGATTTTGAGCATTACTTTGCTAGCATGTAAGATGAGTACAATGGTGGGATAGTTTGAACATTCTTTGGCATTTCCTTTCTTTGGGTCTGGAATGAAAACTGACCCTTTCTAGTCCTGAGGCCACTGATGAGTGTTCCAAATTTGCTGGCATATTGTGTGAAGTACTTTAACGGCTTCATCTTTTTGGATTTGAAATGGCTCAGCTGGAATTCCATCATCTCCACCAACTTTGTTCATAGTAATGCTTCCTAGGGCCCATATTACTTCATGCTCTAAAATGTCTGTTTCTAGGCAAATGATCACATCATTGTGGTCATCTGCCTCAGTGAGATCTTTTTTTATAGTTCTTTTATGTAATCTTTCCACCTCTTCTTGATATCTTCTGCTTCTGTTAGGTCCATAACATTTCTGTCCTTTATTGTGCCCATCTTTGCATGAAATGTTCTCTTGGTATCTCTAATTTTCTTGTAGAGATCTCTAGTCTTTCCCATTCTGTTTTTCCTCTGTTTCTTTGCATTGTTCATTTAAGAATGCTTTCCTGTCTCTCCTTGCTATTCTGTAAGAGTCTGTATTCAGATGGGTATATCTTGCTTTTTCTCCTTTTTCCTTTCACAGTCATTCCTAAGCACATGTTATTTATGTGCTGTACATATTTAGAATAGTTATATCTAAAAATTTCTATTGACTCAACATAATTTTGAAAAGCCTTCATGTCAAAGTGCATTTCATACAAGTAGTTTGCAGCATTCTCTAAAAAGTAGAGAATATATCTAACACATTCATGAAAGTTCTTTAGGTGGAAAATTATGGGTCTAGAATTCATCAATGAGTACCTTACTTTTAAATTAGACACTGATAGGCAAATATGCTACTAAAGAAAGAAAAGTTTGGCACCTGGTGTTATTAAAAAGTAAAAGGTCTCTGAAGAAGAAAAGAACAAAGGAATAACCCTAACAAAACTGAGGACATAATTTTAAGGTAAATTTTGTTGATAGACCCAAGGAATACCAAGGAATAATTTTAATTGTAGTTTAATCACCTATTGTTGAAGCAATTGATGCTTTTTTCTGCCCAAAGAGTCTCATAGATATCTCAAAGATATCCTATATCTTTTTGCTCTAAAATCTAATTTGAAGCAGTCAGTAAAATGTTGCTTTATTAAAAAAGCAGGTATTAAATATTCTTTAGGTTACTTTTTTTCCCCCAATTTGTATGTACATTCACATAGGCTCCTATTTGCCCTCAATTAACTCCACCTGGCTTATTCTGAGCTATATAACCCAGATTCTATATACAAATGGCAAAATACTTCTATTTTTTCCTCTCTCCTTTGAGAAATCCTGCATAAGCTAATTTTAGTCAAAATAAACTCTTTATCCTTGTCAATTTGTCAACATGATTTTTAGCTCAAAATCATGAGTACCCACTCTTAGAATTAAAACGGAATGTCCAGTGCAGAGTATAATATAATTGACAAACAAGATTTTCCAAATGCTTTCTAAGACTATACTAAGTATAAACTTCCATTAATGTGGTACCTAGCTTAATAGTTTTGAGAATTCTTACTCTGGTTCTTAGGAATATTTCGATAAAAATAAAATACTTTCTCTTCTTCAATTCATTCAATCCATTTCTTTTCTCATTGTAATTAAAACTACTATATCAAAATGTATCACAAATTATGAGAAAATGCATGTCTGAGAATTTTCTCACTGTACAACCAGATATGTGGTGAACAAATCAATCTTGGATTTATTTTGTCTGACCTCATATTGATGAGCCTGACTGTTGTCTTTCTTTCCTTTGATGAACTCAACCTCTAAATGTACTGCTAACAATGGTATTAACATAGGCATAATTTTTAAAATATAAGGTTATATATTCATTTATTCTCTGCTTTCCATCTGTAGCAGTTTGTTCATTATATTATTACATTGTTAAAATTACCCATGTTTTCATGATCATAACACAGTATCTGACACCCTTTATATTTTGACTTTTCCTTTCTTTAAAAAATTGATGCGTTTTACAAATCTCTATATCCCAGTCTTTGTATTAGGAAAAATAGATAAGGAGACAAATAAAGCATAATTTCTGTCATCAGAATAGATTTTAATTGTAGTTTAATCACCTATTGTTGAAGCAATTGATGCTTTTTTCTGCCCAAAGAGTCTCATAGATATCTCAAAGATATCCTATATCTTTTTGCTCTAAAATCTAATTTGAAGCAGTCAGTAAAATGTTGCTTTATTAAAAAAGCAGGTATTAAATATTCTTTAGGTTACTTTTTTTCCCCCAATTTGTATGTACATTCACATAGGCTCCTATTTGCCCTCAATTAACTCCACCTGGCTTATTCTGAGCTATATAACCCAGATTCTATATACAAATGGCAAAATACTTCTATTTTTTCCTCTCTCCTTTGAGAAATCCTGCATAAGCTAATTTTAGTCAAAATAAACTCTTTATCCTTGTCAATTTGTCAACATGATTTTTAGCTCAAAATCATGAGTACCCACTCTTAGAATTAAAACGGAATGTCCAGTGCAGAGTATAATATAATTGACAAACAAGATTTTCCAAATGCTTTCTAAGACTATACTAAGTATAAACTTCCATTAATGTGGTACCTAGCTTAATAGTTTTGAGAATTCTTACTCTGGTTCTTAGGAATATTTCGATAAAAATAAAATACTTTCTCTTCTTCAATTCATTCAATCCATTTCTTTTCTCATTGTAATTAAAACTACTATATCAAAATGTATCACAAATTATGAGAAAATGCATGTCTGAGAATTTTCTCACTGTACAACCAGATATGTGGTGAACAAATCAATCTTGGATTTATTTTGTCTGACCTCATATTGATGAGCCTGACTGTTGTCTTTCTTTCCTTTGATGAACTCAACCTCTAAATGTACTGCTAACAATGGTATTAACATAGGCATAATTTTTAAAATATAAGGTTATATATTCATTTATTCTCTGCTTTCCATCTGTAGCAGTTTGTTCATTATATTATTACATTGTTAAAATTACCCATGTTTTCATGATCATAACACAGTATCTGACACCCTTTATATTTTGACTTTTCCTTTCTTTAAAAAATTGATGCGTTTTACAAATCTCTATATCCCAGTCTTTGTATTAGGAAAAATAGATAAGGAGACAAATAAAGCATAATTTCTGTCATCAGAGAATTTAGTCTGGTTGAGTGACTACTAACAAATCAATAATTATATAATTATAATGTTATTTTGATTTTCTTGTTTCAGTGAGATTCTTTTAAGACATTTAAATTAATAAATGAGGGCAAAGTAGTGCACGATTTTTTAAAAACTTGAGGATATAATTGCATTCTTATCAACTGCAAGCTAAGTATCACTATAATGAAATGCAATGGACTATCTCTGGGTCATGCTAAAATATCTTTATGGTGATATCATTAATAAAATGTCTACCAAGTTTTCTCTAATTTTACATACCACTATTTTTTAAATATGAGCAATGTATTAACACATTTCTTGAGGATTTTACTTGGAAATGATCTTTCAGATTTTGATTTTTTTTTTATTGTATTAACATTGTTCTAAAAAGGATATCCCATAGTTTATTCACATTGTTATAAAAATGGATTCTCTAATATAGCCAAGATGGTGTTACCAGAACAGGAATATATATCCAGTAAAAATGAATATAAAAATCGGGAAAAAATACATGAGACAACCATTTTTCCATGTTACTGTATAGACAGCATTGGACTTTGATGCCAGAAAGAGGAGGGAAATAATACATGCTGGACAACCTATGTATGTTGGCTTTATACTTGACTTTACGTTCCAGATTTGTAGTTTAGGAACAGAAGACAGTGGGTTATCTGAGGTGCAAAAGTAGAACTTAGAGCTCTGGCTGCACTTTGTGATGTTAGGTTTCCAGTAAGCAGGAACCTACTCAGAAAAAGAGCTGCAAATATCTACGTTAAGGATTCCTTTTATTTCTGACAGGATAGTAAGATGATGTATGCAAGGCAGTCTTCCATAAGACTCTACAGAGAACAGTTACTGAGCAACAGGGACCCAGATGAAGAGTTCAGAGGTCAAAAAGTGTTGGCAGAACTGGGAATTTTCATGAAACCGACAGCAGAGACATCACCTGAATGATGCAGGAGCCCAGTGGAGACTCTAGATATACCAAGTTTTAGCAAAGATTATTTTAGGAAGAGTGAACTTTAAAGTGTGGACTTTGGGTGATAATGTCATGTCAACATCAGTTGTGAAAAGGTACTGTACCCCTCTGGAGGAAGATGTTGATAATTGGCAAGCCATTGCATGTACATGAGTAATGTCTATACTTTCCTCTAAATGTTTCTGTGCACCAAAAATTTCTCTAAACTAAGTAAAGTTCTGAAAAAACAAAACAAAAAAGTGGTAGAAGTGATGGTTCATGACTTCCAGAGTCAAATCATAAAAGGTTACATAGGGCTTCTCCCTGGCTGCTTCTGTCTTGGGGTACTTAGCTTTGGATCCAGGTATTATTCTCTAAGGAAACTCAAACTGCCTCTATAATCAGAGGCCCTGGAAGAATGAAAACTTAGGCCCCTGTTTGAAGTGAATACATGAACCAACAATGAACCTATATACACACACACACACACACACACACACACATATACAGACATATACTTTCAGAAATCAATATTATCACTTCTTTGTATTTTATTTTTAAAATAAGCTGTATGGAATTTGAGTCATTTCTAATTAGGGGACACATTTTCTGAAACTCTGTATAATAAGTTATTACAATAGAGACATCTTGTACAGGTGGGTTGCCAGGGAAAAACAAATAGTCTGAAGTAAAAAAATGATAAAGGGTGCTCACAAAGATATACATCAGACAAGTCAAAACCTTCATGGTTCAGTGAAGGCTCCTGGCAAAATCATTTAACACATCGTTTTAAAGTATTATAGAAAAAATATTTTTACTTACACAGAAGCTGTGGTCTAGTGATATATTATGTATTGTTTGATTGATTTCTTTTAAAATTAGCAGTATATTAGGTTGAAAATGAAGAACCAATAGAAGTGTTAACATAATTCATACAGGCTGCAAATGTTAAGTAGTTTTATTCATTGTGGGAATAAATCTATCCCACAGTTTGAAACTATCAATTAAGTTGATGGCTAAAATTCATTAAAATAGATGTATAGCATGCTATCACAACAAGCAAATGCTCCATCTATCACTGCTAAGTAAATAATTGTAAGGAAAAAAAAACAATATAAAAAGATGGCACTTTAGCTTTCAATTTACATCAAATTAGAGGAAAAGTATATGGTTAACTTACATTGTAAATAAGCACAGAGATCCTTTAAATGTTTCTAGAATTCTCAGTCTATTTTCTTAACTAACTTCACAGTTTTAACTAACAAATCTATAAAATCCCTAATTTGTATAAGCACATACAAAGGTAACCATGTATTTGTTGTGAAATTTTTCCCCTTCATAGTTTCAAATATTTTATTATAAGGCTGAATAAAAACTCAAGTGATAGAAGTTGTGATAAAATAACTGTTAAAAATATATACCTAATTTAATTGAAATAGGCCCCTGTTTGAAGTGAATACATGAACCGACAATGAACCTATACACACACACACACACACACACACACACATATACACACATACACATACAGTGATTGTTATCACTGTTTTATACATGGCATTGAGATTCAGAGAGGACAACTATTAGTCCATAATCACCCACTCCTATTCTGAGTTATGATTTCAACTCAAATCTGTATCATGTAAAAACATGCACCTTCCCAAATATCTCATTGTCTCCTTTAAAACAATTTTCACTATAGTGCATCAATATGATCAGCAATCAGAAAAAATCTTTTCCTACAGAAACTTTATAATTTCTAAGAAAAATACTGCATTTCAAAAAATTTCATTAACTGTCACTTAAAATATGGAAATTGTGATGCTGTTTCACTCTGAAAGAAAACTTTAATTTACTAGAGTAATATCTGTTATTTCTCTTTTGTGTTTTTTACTTTTTAAAAAATTTTTATTGTAATATATTTGCTTTACAGTACTGTACTGGTTTCTGTTATACATCAGCATGAGTTGCCACAGGTATGCATATGTCCCCTCCCTCTTTAAATTTCCTCCCATCTCCCACCACATCCCTTGAGGCCGTCACAGAGCACTGGGTTGAACTCCCTGTAGCACACGGCAAATTCTCAGTGGCTCTCTCTTTTACACATGGGAGGTATAATGTTTCCATGCGATCCTCTCAATTCTTCCCTCTGTCCCTCCCGCACTGTGTCCACAAGTCTTTTCTCTATGTCTGCATCTCCATTGCTGCCCTGCAGATAGATTCAACAGTACCATCTTTTTTTTTTTTTTTTATAAATTTTTGTAGCTTAGACATTTATTTTATTTATTTATCTTTGGGGAAGTGGGAAGGGGAGGGAGGGCGACGGGAGGGCCACTTCTATTGGTCTTTCATTTCTCTATTTTCATCCGTTTTTGTTCTTTGGCTCCTGTGGGCCTCCCATCGCAGTGGCCTCTGTCATCGCAGAGCACCGGCTCTGGGTGCTGCGGGCAGAGCTTAGTTACTTATTTCTAATTAATAGAATTGGGGAAACACTTAATTGCCCCGGTACTATTATCAGAAAACTTCAACCTATACTCTGTAGTTCCCTCTAACTTGAGACTAGAACTTCAACAGTAAAAAGGCGTGGAGTTCAAATCAAGATCAGATTTATTGCAAGACAGTAAATCAATATTTATACGTCTTGATAATCAACTTAATACAACATAGCTGTGCATCAGTAATCATAGTCAAACCATAACTATAAGGTTTAAAAGTTCAGAACTCAATCAATAAAAATACAATAGTCTTACCCCAGAGCTGGAGAGCCTCTCATGTTCGAGCCGCATGAGCAAGCTTTCTCACAGTCTAATCATCACTCTTTTTATAATAAAATTTTCCTTTCTTTTCAATTTCTTTGTAACTTCTTTGTTTCTAACTATTCAATTTTTAATTATTTTCAACCACTTAATTTATGTAACCTTTCTCTCTAAACATACTGATTCACTTAATAAATCATCAACTCATCACTTCTCTATTTCAGCTTATATCTATTCAAGAACTACATAAAATTAACTTTATTTCACTTGATCAAAACACATTCAAATCAAATCCTTGGAATCAAATACTTTCTTCCCTTTATATTATTTAAACTCATGATTAAGGAAAAATCTGAACTTTGGAACTTTAACACCCTGTGCTAGACCAGGGCAGGCTATTCATTTTAACTTGAGCTGCTCTATACCTAAGAATAATGACCCATTGTTTTTTTAAAAAAATTCTTTACTTCTCATGCTTCCCCCCGCTTACTCTTACAGGGTGGCTGTGACTCAGATGAAGTTTCAGTTTCTGCCTTGCTAGAGGAACTTCCACTGATTCAAAATTTCTCTTACTTCTTTTGGACACAATATTCTTGCCTTTTAGATTAATATATGTTCCTCCTTTAGGTGACATCATATTTACTCATTCCTCTTCTCCTTCTGAACTTATCTCACTTTCTAAAGGGCAAATTTTAGGTCTAAAAAACTTATCTGGGGTTCGAGGACTATCTGAGCTATCCATGTCATCATCACTCATTTCTTCATATCCAGGGGCCCAGTAACTTCTTAGGAACTGATCTGTGGTAGCCCACATCATGGGCGCATGCACGCCAGAGCTCCGGCTCGGTAATTGGACACATCGGTCCAGCCGCTCCGTGGTACGTGGGATCTTCCCAGGCCAGGGATCGAACCAGCGCCCCTTGCACTGCAAGGCAGCGTCCTTACCCACTGGACCACCAGGGGAAGCCCTCATCAATACCATCTTTATAGATTCCATATACATGCATTAATGCATAGTATTTCTTTCTCTTTTTGACTGACTTCAGCCCGTACAAGAGGCTCTAGATTCATCTACCTCATTAGAACTAACTCAAATGCATTCTTTGCTTAAAACTGAGTAGTGATCCATTGTATATGTGTACTACAATTTTAGTATCCATTCATCTGTGTATGGACATCTAGGCTGCTTGCATTTCCTAGCTGTTGTAAGAAGTGCTGCAGTGAACATGGGGGTACACGTGTCTCTTTCATTTATGGTTTTCTTAGGGTATATGCACAGTAGTGGGCTTACTGGGTCATGTGATAGTTCTATTCCCAGGTTTTAAGGGAGTCTCCATTCTGTTCACCATAGGAGTTGTATCAGTTCACATTCCTACCAACAGTATAAGAGGATTCTCTTTTTTTCTCCACATCCTCTCAAGCATTTACTGTTTGTAGATGAATGCTGGCTATTCTGACCAGAGGGCAGGCTATTCATTTTAACTTGAGCTGCTCTATACCTAAGAATAATGACCCATTGTTTTTTTAAAAAAATTCTTTACTTCTCATGCTTCCCCCCGCTTACTCTTACAGGGTGGCTGTGACTCAGATGAAGTTTCAGTTTCTGCCTTGCTAGAGGAACTTCCACTGATTCAAAATTTCTCTTACTTCTTTTGGACACAATATTCTTGCCTTTTAGATTAATATATGTTCCTCCTTTAGGTGACATCATATTTACTCATTCCTCTTCTCCTTCTGAACTTATCTCACTTTCTAAAGGGCAAATTTTAGGTCTAAAAAACTTATCTGGGGTTCGAGGACTATCTGAGCTATCCATGTCATCATCACTCATTTCTTCATATCCAGGGGCCCAGTAACTTCTTAGGAACTGATCTGTGGTAGCCCACATCATGGGCGCATGCACGCCAGAGCTCCGGCTCGGTAATTGGACACATCGGTCCAGCCGCTCCGTGGTACGTGGGATCTTCCCAGGCCAGGGATCGAACCAGCGCCCCTTGCACTGCAAGGCAGCGTCCTTACCCACTGGACCACCAGGGGAAGCCCTCATCAATACCATCTTTATAGATTCCATATACATGCATTAATGCATAGTATTTCTTTCTCTTTTTGACTGACTTCAGCCCGTACAAGAGGCTCTAGATTCATCTACCTCATTAGAACTAACTCAAATGCATTCTTTGCTTAAAACTGAGTAGTGATCCATTGTATATGTGTACTACAATTTTAGTATCCATTCATCTGTGTATGGACATCTAGGCTGCTTGCATTTCCTAGCTGTTGTAAGAAGTGCTGCAGTGAACATGGGGGTACACGTGTCTCTTTCATTTATGGTTTTCTTAGGGTATATGCACAGTAGTGGGCTTACTGGGTCATGTGATAGTTCTATTCCCAGGTTTTAAGGGAGTCTCCATTCTGTTCACCATAGGAGTTGTATCAGTTCACATTCCTACCAACAGTATAAGAGGATTCTCTTTTTTTCTCCACATCCTCTCAAGCATTTACTGTTTGTAGATGAATGCTGGCTATTCTGACCAGAGGGTTAGATCCCTGGGTTGGAAAAATCCCCCTGGAGAAGGGAAAAGCTACCAGCTCCAGTATTCTTGCTTGAATTTCATTCTGACCCGCGGGAGGTGATATCTCATTGTAGTTTTCTTTTGCATTTTTCTAATAATGAGGCACATTCTTTTCTCCTAATCTAAAGGCTGTCTTTGAATCTTGTTTATTGTAACCTTTGCTGTGCAAAAGCTTGTAAGTCTCATTTGTTTGCTTTCATTTTTATTTCCATTACATTTGGAGGTAGGTCAAAGAGGATGTTGCTGTGATGTATGTCAAAAAGTGTACTGCTTATATTTTTCTCTAAGAGCTTTACAGTTCTGTCCTTACATTTAAACCTTTAATCAATTTTGAGTTTGTTTGTGTGTATGTTGTTAGGAAGTGTTCTAGTTTCATTCTTTTACATGTAGCTATCCAGTTTTCCCAGCACCACTAATTAAGAGGCTGTCTTTTTTATCACTGTATATTCTTGCCTCCTTTGTCAAAAATAAGATGTCCATAGGTGCATGGGTTTATCTCTGGGCTATCTTGTTCCATTGGTCTATATTTCTGTTTTTGTGCCAATACCATACTGTTTTAATGACTGTAGCTTGGACTGTAGCTTCAAGTCAGGAACATTGATTCCTCTACCTCCATTTTTTCTTTCTCAAGATTGCTTTGGCTATTCTGGGTCTCTTGTGTTTCCATATAAATTGTGAAATTTTTTGTTCTGGTTCCGTGAAAAATACCACTGGTATTTTGATTCAGATTGCAATGAATCTATAGATTACTTTGGGTAGTAAAGTCATTTTCTCAGTACTAATTCTTTCAATCCATAGTATTGGAAGAACATGGTGTATCTCCGTTACTGTCATCTTTGATTTCATTCATCAGTGTGTTGTAGTTTTATTCCACAGAGTTCTTTTGTCTTTTTAGGTAGGTTTATTCCAAGGTATTTTATTCTTTTTGTTGCAGTGGTAATGGGATGGTTTCTTTAACTTCTCTTTTGGTTTTTCATTGGTAGTGTTTATGAATGCAAGGGATTTATCTATTAATTTTATATCCTGTAACTTTACTATATTCATTGATTACCTCTAGTAATTTTCTGATGGAATCTTTAGGGTTTTCTATGTATCCTATCATGTCATCTGCAAATAGAGTTTTACTTCTTTTCTGATTTGGATTCATTGTATTTCTTTTTCGTCTCTGAAGGCTGTGGCAGGACTTCCAAAATTATGTTGAATAGTGGCAGGATTGGGCACCATTGTGCCCACCATTTCACTTTTTCACCATTGAAAATAATATTTGCTGTTGGTTTCTTGTTATATGACTTTTATTATGTTGAGGTAGGTTCCTTCTATGAGGGGGGAGAGGATGTTTTTTTAAATCATAAATGGGCATTTAATTTTTTCAAAAGCTTTTTCTGCATCTACTGAGATGATCATACAGTTTTTATCTTTCAGTTTGTTAATAGGGTATATCACAGTGATTGCTTTACATATATTGAAGAATCCTTGTATCCCTGGGATAAATCCCACTTGACTATAATACATGATCCTTTTACTGTGTTGTTGGATTATGTTTGCTAGAATTTTGTTGAGGATTTTTACATCTGTGTTTGTCAGTGATATTGGCCTGCAGTTTTCTTTTTTTCTGTGTGTGTGGTATTTTTGTCTAGTTTTTGGTATCAGGGTAATGTTGGCCTTGTAGAGTGAGTTTTGGTGCTTTGCTTCCCATGCATTTTTCTGGATAAATTTGAGCAGACGAGGTGTTAGATCTTCTCTAACTTTTGGTAGAATTCACCTGTGAGGCCATATGGCCCTGGGCTTTTGTTTGTTGGAAGGCTTTTGATTATAGTTTCAATTTTGGTACTTGCAATTTGTCTGCTTGTGCATTTCTAATTTAATTGAAACATGATTGTCATCACTATTGTATACATGGCAATGAGATTCAGAGACGGCAACTATTAGTCTATGATCACTCACTTCTATTCTGAGTTAAGATTTGACTCAAATCTGTATCATGTAAAAACATATACTTTCCCAAACATGTCCTGTTTCATTAAAACCATTTTCAGCTGTAGTATATCAATAAGATATTCGGTGAGTGTTTTTTTTTGCAGGGATTTTATTTCTTTGGTTTTTCATTGGTAGTGTTTATGAATGCAAGGGATTTATCTATTAATTTTATATCCTGTAACTTTACTATATTCATTGATTACCTCTAGTAATTTTCTGATGGAATCTTTAGGGTTTTCTATGTATCCTATCATGTCATCTGCAAATAGAGTTTTACTTCTTTTCTGATTTGGATTCATTGTATTTCTTTTTCGTCTCTGAAGGCTGTGGCAGGACTTCCAAAATTATGTTGAATAGTGGCAGGATTGGGCACCATTGTGCCCACCATTTCACTTTTTCACCATTGAAAATAATATTTGCTGTTGGTTTCTTGTTATATGACTTTTATTATGTTGAGGTAGGTTCCTTCTATGAGGGGGGAGAGGATGTTTTTTTAAATCATAAATGGGCTTTTAATTTTTTCAAAAGCTTTTTCTGCATCTACTGAGATGATCATACAGTTTTTATCTTTCAGTTTGTTAATAGGGTATATCACAGTGATTGCTTTACATATATTGAAGAATCCTTGTATCCCTGGGATAAATCCCACTTGACTATAATACATGATCCTTTTACTGTGTTGTTGGATTATGTTTGCTAGAATTTTGTTGAGGATTTTTACATCTGTGTTTGTCAGTGATATTGGCCTGCAGTTTTCTTTTTTTCTGTGTGTGTGGTATTTTTGTCTAGTTTTTGGTATCAGGGTAATGTTGGCCTTGTAGAGTGAGTTTTGGTGCTTTGCTTCCCATGCATTTTTCTGGATAAATTTGAGCAGACGAGGTGTTAGATCTTCTCTAACTTTTGGTAGAATTCACCTGTGAGGCCATATGGCCCTGGGCTTTTGTTTGTTGGAAGGCTTTTGATTATAGTTTCAATTTTGGTACTTGCAATTTGTCTGCTTGTGCATTTCTAATTTAATTGAAACATGATTGTCATCACTATTGTATACATGGCAATGAGATTCAGAGACGGCAACTATTAGTCTATGATCACTCACTTCTATTCTGAGTTAAGATTTGACTCAAATCTGTATCATGTAAAAACATATACTTTCCCAAACATGTCCTGTTTCATTAAAACCATTTTCAGCTGTAGTATATCAATAAGATTAGACAACAGAAAAATATTTTTCCACAGAAACTGTATAATTTCTAAGAAAAATACTGCACTTCACAAAATTTGTCACTTAAAATATTGAAATTGTGATGCTGTTTCAGTAAACAAGAAAACTTTAATTTACCTAAATATCTGTTGATTATCTTTTGTATGGTTTTTGTTGTTGTTGTTGTTGTTGGCCACTTCCTACTGGGCTTTCATTTATTCATGTTCTTTGTTCTTTGACCTGTGTAGGCCTCCCATCGCAGTGGCCTCTCTCACTGCAGAGCACCGACTCCGGGCGCATTCAGCCGCTCCACAGCATGTGGGATCTTCCCAGGCTGGGGATCAAACTGGCGCCCCTTGCACTGCAAGGCGGTGTCCTTATCCACTGGACCACCAGGGAAGCCCATCTTTTGTGTTTTTAAACAAAAAGTTTTTGCAATACTATTAATATCCAAGCTTTGTACTTTTAAACAAATGTTGATTCTTCTTTTAATCCCTATCACTGTCTTTGGGAGAAATAAAGTTAGTATTAATGAGACTAGTTCTACTTCTAAATTCAGATTTCTTTTTTTTATTCCTTTTTCTTCCTACTTATTCATGTTTTCAAGTCCTTCTCCATCTCATTTTTCTTTCCAAACTCCTCAAGGAGAAAGAAGTATTTCAAATGAAAAATATATGCAGTTAACCATGGTATGAGAATTGGAGATTGCTGATTTGAGCAAATGCAATGTAATGTTGTTTGGGAGGTGGCCGCGGTGTTCACATTTGAATAGTTTAGAGACAAGATGTTAATTATGATCTGAAATACTCAGACTTCTATTGGGCAGTTGTTTTGTTGTAGATCTTATTTATCGATATTTTTCCAGAGAACCAAAATACCATTTTGTGTTACCTTTACCTGTTGACACATGTAGTTCTGTCTACTAGACTGACACCAAATATATGTTATATTGTATTAGTGTTCAAAACATTTGCTGTTCATTCTAAAGATTATACTGCTGCACCCTATCAATGTCAATGGTGGCAGTGTAATTTGTAGGCTTCTCTCTGCAGAAGGTTTATACTTTCATTATTGCCCAATTATCTCAGACTTGGTCACTGTAGTTTGTGTTGATGCACCCAGCAAGAGAATTATGCATCCTTGGAGTCTGAAACCCAGAGAAGTCGTATAGATTTTTTAGCCAGTGGTATTTATATGGAAGTGATATGTGTCACTGTTAATGCTTTAAAGCTGACTCACTGCTAAGCAAATCTGCAGAGACTCTTTCTCCAGCCTGGATTGAGAGGGAGGATAACTTAGAACAGAGATGAATTCATTTTACAATGAATATTTAGCATGGGATAGAAATAAATTGTCTCTTCATAAACCACTGAACTTTTGGGCTCTTTATTAATACAACATAGCTTATTATGTCCAGACTAATACATGGTGCAACTAAACTTTCTTAAAATCAAATTTGGAACAAAATAAAAACAAGCTTGATGTCATGCAAAATTCTTTATGATGCAGAAATGATATGACCTGCTTTATTTTGAAGGTCAGGGGTTTTTTATGGTAGTATCCATATGGTAAGAAATAAACCTTTTCACCAAAGAAATTTATGTAGACATTCCACTTTATGGCATTGTGATTGACTTTTTTCATGTTATAGTGATACTATAAGGTCAGAAATGATGGCTGTATAAAGACCTATGATTCCAGGCAAAATGATTTCAGGGATTGTGTTTGTAGGAGTTATCCAGAGAGACAGAATCAATAGAGACAGAATCATCAGAATCACAGGCAGAGTTGTACGGAGAGAGATAGTCAGAGTTATCCAGAGAGACAGAGTCAGTATTTATTATAAGGAATTGGCTTACACAAATATGTTGGCTGGCAAGTCCAAAATCAGGAGTGGGGGCCGGAAGGCTGGAGACTCAGGACAGCTGAGGATGTCTATGAACACTGAAATCAGTCTGCAGGAGAATTCCCTCTAACTCTGCTCAGGGAGGCAAATAAAGTTGTGGGTTTTTTTTTGTTTTTTGTTTTTTTTTTTTTAAATTTCTATTCAAGCCTTCAATTGCTTGGATGAGGTCATATTATAGAGGGCAATCTGCTTTATTCAAAATTTACTGATCTACATATTAACTCATGAAACCCTCCAAATTGACACAAAATTAAATATCATGGGAGTATATCTATATCTGTCTATTCAAAAATGGTAATTATCTTCTGTATCATTAATAAGAGATGGTTTCACTTATTATTAGAGAAATTTTTAAAAATAACTTGATTTTTATTTATGGCTGTGCTGGGTCTTGCTGTGCAGGCTTTTCTCTATTTGTGGCAATCCAGGGCTACTCTCTGTTGCAGTGTGTGGGCTTCTCATTGCAGTGGCTTCTCTAGCCATGGCTCTAGAGAGTGCAGGCTTCATTTGTTGTGGCATTTGGCCTCAGTACTTGTGGTTTCTGTGTTCTAGAGCACAGGCTCAATAGTTGTGGCACATGGGCTTAGCTGTTCTGCAGCCTGTGGGATCCTCTCAGATGAGAGAGCAAACCCATGTCTGCCTTACTGGCAAGTGGATGCTCTAGCTCTGAGCCACCAGGGAAGCCCTGGGAAAGTTTTAAATTTTCTTACCTAAATCTACTACCTGCCTCTAATCTACTCACCTAAAATTATAAATGTATACAATAATTATTATCTATTAATTGCCTTTGATACTACTGTTTATACATTCATAAATCTGACTATAGCTATCTATATTAGTTCAAATATAACTAGGTATTCCTTTTGTTTTTGAGACTTGATTTTGAATCTTTCAATAGAAATTTACTGAGAAAAACTTGAAAATCCTAGTAATATCATTAAAAAGAAAATTAATTCCAAAAGGGAAACTACTTTTGCTTCTAGGTAGCACATTCTTTAAAATATTTACTGTTAAGCTGACAAAAAATATTAGAAGCTAATTGTGAAAATTTTATTTCGAATTATAACATTTATGTGGTTACCTCCTTATGCTTGCGTGCAAACGCAGTCATTCGGTTGTGTCCAACTCTTTGTGACCCCAAGGACTGTACTAGGCTCCTCTGTCCATTGAATTTTCAGGCAGGAATATCAGAATTAGTTGCCATTTCCTCCTCCGGGGATCCTTCCGACTCAGGGATCAAATGAACATCTCCTGTGTCTCCTGCATTGACAGGTGGACTCTCAACCATGGGGCCATCTTAGTTTAACTGCCAGATGTGGCACTTCCTAGCTCTCTTTGATAAATCAGACATTTTGTTTGTTAGTGTTTTTCTCCTCACAGAAAGTAAAAACTCATAAAATTAGCATTGTAGAGTGCTTTGGAAATGATCTAGTCTCATCCACTTGTGTTTTCCAGAATTAGCAGGGCAAATGTAGAGTCATCGCTATCCTTTTTATCATCTCATTTTCCTCCAAAAGAACCACAGATGCTCAGTTATTCTTCTCAATCCATCTGATATTTAATGAGCATATGCTATCAGAAATATACTTTTCTAGGCATGGTAAAGAGGAGTTTTGTGTATGAAAAAAGATGAGTCATTTTTGCACTCTCTCACACTTTGAAATTCGATATGAACTTTTTATCATAAATGTATAGAGAAAATGCTCAGATAATTTATAGGAAGTATTAGTAATGTTGCTACTCATTGGCAAGGTGAAAGATTATAGTTTATTGCTTATATAAGTTCAAGGGCTACAATTTTCATCCTTTCTATATCTGTGGAAAAATAGACTCCATTGCTCTTTTATCTGTATTTCTCGTATATAGTTGTAAAAATGCCAAAACTTCATTAAATTATAAAAAATGTGATTTTTTTAAAGTGTCAAAATCAGTATTTATTATATACCAATCATGTTTATTGAAGCATAATCCAGAGTAGCCAAAATATATAAACAACCTGTGTCCGGTTCATCAGTAGATGAATGAAGATTTTATATAAATAGATATAAATATACATATGTCAGGAATATACATATGCATATACATATCCTATACAATGAAATATTACTCAGCCATGAGAACAAAGGAAATCCTGCCATTTGAGACAACATGAATGGACCCAGATGATATTATGCTAAGTGAGATGAGTCAGACCAAGACAAATACTATATCTGTATGACATAGTTTATATGTGGAGTCCAAAAAAGTTGAACTTTAATGGTAGTTACCAAGGACTTAGAGGTAAAGCAAAAAATATGATTTTGATGCCTCTGTTCATCTCAAGCTTCATGTGGTGATTTGTGTGTTTTAAAATTGACTTATTAAAAGTCTCTCTTGTTTTCTAACATAGAAATTCAACCCAGACATAGTAAAGGAATAATGTCTTAGACTAGTGAGAATATTTCTTCAGAGTTCTAAGCAAACTTTTCTTACTCATCCTGGATCTATTCTTCTTCCTTATAGAATTCAGTATACATTCAGTGTTGCATCTTAGAAATTGTTTTTGCTATTTTTGAAAGAGTATTTCTTTTGTACATTTCTTTAAAATATATTCCACAGTCACAAAAAAAGGAAAACTATGTATATCCAGTTTTTACTTAAAATCAAGGAAACAGAGAATCATGAAATAAATACTCATTTATAAGTACAAATATCATGTCTTCCCTCATGAGGAGATTATCACTTATTTCTAGTCAATTGATAATACGTTGTCATAATCCTCTTTACACAGTTTTCTCTAAACAGGATTTAACACCACTGGATGAAATTTACTTACTGACTTCTGTGGTATGAGATTGATTCTGGTGATAGATAATCAGATATTTATTCATCAGATATTCAGTTTTCACTGTAGTTTAAAAGAAATTGCCTCAGTTTGTGCAGGTAGACTGGGATTCAAACTATTTAAAATAAAATAATTATTAAAATTACAACAAAACAACTAAAGATCTAAATTTTTTTAAAAAGATCTAGTTTAGTGGCTTGAATTTATTGCAATATTTCTATATATAAGGATTTTGTCAATAGTTTACAAATAAGATAATCATATACTTAATAACATATATGATGGTACATTTGGGGATAAAAAGAGTCTTCTGAATAAATTAGATTTTTTAAAAGAAACACATTTTTAGGCTCCTGGGAAAAGAGAATATAGGGGTAAGTTATCTATAAATAACTTCAGTAAAGGACCATTTCCTTTTTTTTACTGGGGCTTGCTTTATAATGTTGTATCAGTTTCAGGTGTACAGCAAAGTTATTGATATACATCTTTTACAGAACTTTGTTGTTTACAACTATACATAATCCCCAAACAGTCATAGGTATATCCCCAGCGCCTCTCAGCTGAGTTGCCTTCCCTTTTACCCATTTCACCCCCAGGTTCATGCATAGCCTCTATGTAAGTTCCCTTAGTCTTACAGCTTAATCAAATGGTTATCTCTTTTACATGATAGTATAGGTTTTCATATTACTCTTTCCATACCTCTTCCCTGATCTTCCCTACCCTCAGTGTCCATAGGTCGGTTCTCTATGTCTGTTTCTCTATCGCTGCTCTGGGTGTGTATTCATCAGTACCATCTTACTAGATTCCATATATATATGTGTGTGTTAGTGTACTGTATCTGTCCTTTAATTTTTTTTTTTTGTCTTCATTTATTTTATTTTATTTTTTTTTATTCTTTATTTTAAAGGTTTTACAGAGTTTTGTTGTTCACAGACATGTATGTTCCCAGATCGGTCATATGCATATCCCTGGTCCCCACCTCCCAAGATCCCCCCATCCCACCCCTCTGGACCATCGCCCTGTGCCATTATAAGTACTCCTATTCCCTTAGCACAATGACAATAGCTATCTTTTCCACTCACAACAGTATAGGTTTCCATGTTGCTCCCTCCTTTTCTTTTTGACTTACTTCACTTTGTATAATAGGTTCTAGGTTCATCCACCTTATTAGGACTGATTCTCCTGCATTTCTTTTCATGGCTGAGAAATATTCCATTGTGTATATGTACCTTAGCTTCTTTATCCATTTATTTGTTGATGGACATCTAGGTTGTTTCCATGTTCTAGCTATTGTGTAGAGTGCTACAATGAACTCTGGGGTACAGGTGTCTCTTTCAATTTGGATTTCATCAAGGTATCAACCTAATAGTGGGATTACTGGGTCATATGGTGCTTCTATTCTTAGTTTTTTAAGGAATCTCCATACTGTTTTCCATAGTGGTTGTATCGATTTACATTCTCACCAGCAACACAGGAGTGTTCCCTTTTCTCCACACCCTCTCCAGCAATTATTATCTGTAGATTTTTTGATGATGGCCATTCTGACTGGTGTGTGGTGTTATCTCATTGTAGTTTTGATTTGTGTTTCTCTGATAATGAGCAACATTGAGCATCTTTTCATGTGTCTTTTGGCCATCTGTATGTTTTCTTAGAGATGTCTGTTCAGGTCTTTTCCCCATTTTTTGATTGGGCTGTTTGTGTGTTTATAGAAGGTTACCCCCTCATATTACTCCCTTTCCTTTTAGCTTTCTTACAGCTTAATCAAATGGTTATCTCTTTTACATGATAGTATAGGTTTTCATATTACTCTTTCCATACCTCTTCCCTGATCTTCCCTACCCTCAGTGTCCATAGGTCGGTTCTCTATGTCTGTTTCTCTATCGCTGCTCTGGGTGTGTATTCATCAGTACCATCTTACTAGATTCCATATATATATGTGTGTGTTAGTGTACTGTATCTGTCCTTTAATTTTTTTTTTTTGTCTTCATTTATTTTATTTTATTTTTTTTTATTCTTTATTTTAAAGGTTTTACAGAGTTTTGTTGTTCACAGACATGTATGTTCCCAGATCGGTCATATGCATATCCCTGGTCCCCACCTCCCAAGATCCCCCCATCCCACCCCTCTGGACCATCGCCCTGTGCCATTATAAGTACTCCTATTCCCTTAGCACAATGACAATAGCTATCTTTTCCACTCACAACAGTATAGGTTTCCATGTTGCTCCCTCCTTTTCTTTTTGACTTACTTCACTTTGTATAATAGGTTCTAGGTTCATCCACCTTATTAGGACTGATTCTCCTGCATTTCTTTTCATGGCTGAGAAATATTCCATTGTGTATATGTACCTTAGCTTCTTTATCCATTTATTTGTTGATGGACATCTAGGTTGTTTCCATGTTCTAGCTATTGTGTAGAGTGCTACAATGAACTCTGGGGTACAGGTGTCTCTTTCAATTTGGATTTCATCAAGGTATCAACCTAATAGTGGGATTACTGGGTCATATGGTGCTTCTATTCTTAGTTTTTTAAGGAATCTCCATACTGTTTTCCATAGTGGTTGTATCGATTTACATTCTCACCAGCAACACAGGAGTGTTCCCTTTTCTCCACACCCTCTCCAGCAATTATTATCTGTAGATTTTTTGATGATGGCCATTCTGACTGGTGTGTGGTGTTATCTCATTGTAGTTTTGATTTGTGTTTCTCTGATAATGAGCAACATTGAGCATCTTTTCATGTGTCTTTTGGCCATCTGTATGTTTTCTTAGAGAGATGTCTGTTCAGGTCTTTTCCCCATTTTTTGATTGGGCTGTTTGTGTTTTCAATGTTGAATTGTCTGAGTTCTTGGTATATTTTGGAAATTCTTTGTTGGTTGTTTCATTTGCTATAATTTTCCCCAATTCTGTGGGTTGTCTGTTCACCTTGTTTGTAGTTTCTTCTACTGTGCAAAAACTTTTAAGTTTCATTAGATCCCACATGTTTATTTTTGCTTTTATTTCTGATATTCTAGAGGGCAGGTCATAGGAGAACTTGCTTTGATTTATGTCATTGAGTGTTTTGCCTATATTCTCCTTTTAAGAGTTTTATGCTTTCTATTCTTACATTTAGGTCTTTAATCCATTTTGAGTTTATCTTTGTGTATGGTGTCAGGGAATGTTCCAACTTCATTTTTTTTGCATGTAGATGTCCAGTTTTCCCATCATCATTTGGTGAAGAGGCTGTCTTTGTCCCATTGTATATTTTCACCTCCTTTATCAAAAATAAGGTACCCATAGATGTGTGCGTTTATCTCAGGGTTCTCTCTCTTGTTCCACAGAGGACCATTTTCTTAACCATAGTATCTTCAGTACCTAGTATGGCACACAGCAGGTACTTAGTAAATATAAATTTAAATAAATGAGGGATTGACTGTTCAAAAATCAATCATATGTCTTCTTTATAGCCATTTATTTATTAAAATTTATTTATTACACTTGTAATTCTAATTCTGTTAATTCCGATATTTTAGAGAATCATTGGTATGCTAAGAACTATGGACCAGTCTGTATTCTGTGAAATAGTATTGACTGTGCTATATTAATAGTCATTTATTCTTTATTGAAGTCTATTACTGTATAAACCAAAATATATGCACATTAATCTCATTATATCTAGAGGTAGGTGGAACAGAAGTGGAATAGTAGAAAAGTTTGGTAACTTACCTTTAAGTGCCAGCGTCAGTAGTTAGGTAATTTGTAAATATTTATTTCTATCTCATTGCTACTCATGACATCAAGGAATTGATACTCTGAAATAAGATATGAGGATGTTCAAATAATTCTAAATAGAATCTTCAGTCTTGTTAACCCAGTTTCCAAATGAGGTGTATGCTTATAAAATTCTAATAAGATGTCCAATAGTAAAACTTAGAAAATTCTCCTTGGAGTAAAAAATAAAATGTTATTGTGAATAACTATTACCTAAGTTAGGTTTATGGAATTATAATGTTGGCTACATTTAATAAGAGTAAAACTTCATCCTCAGGCTTTTTATATAAATACTAAAGATGAGTAGAATTATTTTATATAACATGAATGGGACATAAGTAGTAAATTTAATAAAATATCTAAAAAAGGTAACAAGGTTGATTCTGTTAAAAACTTAGTTAAAAAAAGAATCCCATCTTTATTCCTGGGCACAGCATGGTAAATTAAGGGAGCCAGTGTAAGAATTCTAGTAAGGTCAGCAGTGTGGCATAAGGAGACATGGCTTGCCTCTGTCAACTATTTACCTGTTGAATTTTAGCTAATCATTTGATTTTCATTTTATCTGTTTCTTCAACTGAGAAATTAAGAATAAGGATAAATAAGAATTTCTAAAAGCCTATTCATGGCAACCTGTGGAATGCATAATAGTCTTTCAAATATTATTTTGTGCTTTGGGATCTAGTCTAGGGCCATCCTGGGGATAAATCATTCACACTGCCATCATGAGATATATCGCTGCAATAAAACAGCGTGCTTAACTATGCTCAACACAGTAAGAACCAGACTTCAGTGCAACTCTTTCTTTAAAGCTCAATTTCTAGGAAGTGTTTTTGGGGAGCTGTGAAAAAGATAATATTCAAGTTATTTAATCTGATTGTTATGAAACATGTCATATGTGTTAAATCTGTGTCCTGGTTTATATGCCTTTCTAGTATAATGGGAATTTTTTCTTGTTTTGTACAAATAAAAACCTTGTATTTTATAGTTAGCCCAAATCGAATTTCTGGTTTAGATCTCCCAAAGTCCTGAACTAGGATGATGCTGGAAAATAGAATGACAATAGGAATGTGCTCACCAACAACCAATGCTATTCCCCATGTTTCCAATACATTGAATCAAATATGGTTACTGAAACCTAAGTTACATACCATGTCACACTTAGCCTTCATCTGTAATCAGTTGAAACACTTGTCCTGACTTGGACAGAGCTTCCTGGTCTACAGCTGTCTGCTTGCACATCTCCTTTGCCTCCATCTTCCCTGACCATGTTGTTGACCTGTTTTGGCACATCTGCCTTTGAGTAAAAATAAAATGTTATAAAAATTTGAATTATTTTCATTTAATAAGAGTAAAACTTCATCCTCAGGCTTTTTATATAAATACTAAAGATGAGTAGAATTATTTTATATAACATGAATGGGACATAAGTAGTAAATTTAATAAAATATCTAAAAAAGGTAACAAGGTTGATTCTGTTAAAAACTTAGTTAAAAAAAGAATCCCATCTTTATTCCTGGGCACAGCATGGTAAATTAAGGGAGCCAGTGTAAGAATTCTAGTAAGGTCAGCAGTGTGGCATAAGGAGACATGGCTTGCCTCTGTCAACTATTTACCTGTTGAATTTTAGCTAATCATTTGATTTTCATTTTATCTGTTTCTTCAACTGAGAAATTAAGAATAAGGATAAATAAGAATTTCTAAAAGCCTATTCATGGCAACCTGTGGAATGCATAATAGTCTTTCAAATATTATTTTGTGCTTTGGGATCTAGTCTAGGGCCATCCTGGGGATAAATCATTCACACTGCCATCATGAGATATATCGCTGCAATAAAACAGCGTGCTTAACTATGCTCAACACAGTAAGAACCAGACTTCAGTGCAACTCTTTCTTTAAAGCTCAATTTCTAGGAAGTGTTTTTGGGGAGCTGTGAAAAAGATAATATTCAAGTTATTTAATCTGATTGTTATGAAACATGTCATATGTGTTAAATCTGTGTCCTGGTTTATATGCCTTTCTAGTATAAGGGGAAATTTTTTTCTTGTTTTGTACAAATAAAAACCTTGTATTTTATAGTTAGCCCAAATCGAATTTCTGGTTTAGATCTCCCAAAGTCCTGAACTAGGATGATGCTGGAAAATAGAATGACAATAGGAATGTGCTCACCAACAACCAATGCTATTCCCCATGTTTCCAATACATTGAATCAAATATGGTTACTGAAACCTAAGTTACATACCATGTCACACTTAGCCTTCATCTGTAATCAGTTGAAACACTTGTCCTGACTTGGACAGAGCTTCCTGGTCTACAGCTGTCTGCTTGCACATCTCCTTTGCCTCCATCTTCCCTGACCATGTTGTTGACCTGTTGGATTAAGAAAAAAAAAAGGGGGGGATGGAAGTGGATCAGACATCTGCCAGTATGACTGTTCATATCTTGATTGAAATAGTTTCCATATCAATCTATATATTTTTTCTTCCAAAGAATTTTATGGTGAATATATCTTCAAGTCAAGAGGCTTACATAAGGGGTGGGACATGAGAGAACAGTAAGGCACCTGATCCTGTGTAACTCTATGTGAGAACTCTAGGAGGTTTTGCTCCATTCCTCTCATTCCCAGCTGGTTGCCTCATGCCCACTTTTATTTGATACCAGCAAACCTTTGCCTACTCATTAGCCACTTTTTAAAAACCTGTACACCCTCAACACTCCTGTGAACAAAATCAAGGTCTACTGTCAATAATGATGTGCTCTTTATATTAGTCAGGAGCTGGGAGCAGTTTGAGAATGTCTTTATTCTTTCCAGATAGATTTGCTTCATTATGCTACTTTTTCTAAGATCCTTTCCCATGTTCTACAGCACAGTGACAATTCTGACAGTGGACATACACAAAGACAGAAAGTATGAAATATGCAGGCCATGCGATACTACTTAGGTAAAACTAACAAAATAGAACAAGGGTAACTTACAGAATCTACAACATTTAGAAAGAGAATACTGGAAATGGGCATACACAGTGAAAGCTGTTGTATTTGCTCTTGGCTGAGACTTCTGTCTCATCTTTGCAACATCCTTGCACTTGAGTTTCCTCCTGCACAAGGGATGGAGTCCCACAATTCCAGAGTCAGGCATTTCTTCCTGGGAACATGTATCATTTCCCCATGTTTTTCAAGTCACAGAAAAGCAAATCTGTGTCCTGGTTTATATGCCTTTCTAGTATAATGGGAATTTTTTCTTGTTTTGTACAAATAAAAACCTTGTATTTTATAGTTAGCCCAAATCGAATTTCTGGTTTAGATCTCCCAAAGTCCTGAACTAGGATGATGCTGGAAAATAGAATGACAATAGGAATGTGCTCACCAACAACCAATGCTATTCCCCATGTTTCCAATACATTGAATCAAATATGGTTACTGAAACCTAAGTTACATACCATGTCACACTTAGCCTTCATCTGTAATCAGTTGAAACACTTGTCCTGACTTGGACAGAGCTTCCTGGTCTACAGCTGTCTGCTTGCACATCTCCTTTGCCTCCATCTTCCCTGACCATGTTGTTGACCTGTTGGATTAAGAAAAAAAAAAAAAAAAGGGGGGGATGGAAGTGGATCAGACATCTGCCAGTATGACTGTTCATATCTTGATTGAAATAGTTTCCATATCAATCTATATATTTTTTCTTCCAAAGAATTTTATGGTGAATATATCTTCAAGTCAAGAGGCTTACATAAGGGGTGGGACATGAGAGAACAGTAAGGCACCTGATCCTGTGTAACTCTATGTGAGAACTCTAGGAGGTTTTGCTCCATTCCTCTCATTCCCAGCTGGTTGCCTCATGCCCACTTTTATTTGATACCAGCAAACCTTTGCCTACTCATTAGCCACTTTTTAAAAACCTGTACACCCTCAACACTCCTGTGAACAAAATCAAGGTCTACTGTCAATAATGATGTGCTCTTTATATTAGTCAGGAGCTGGGAGCAGTTTGAGAATGTCTTTATTCTTTCCAGATAGATTTGCTTCATTATGCTACTTTTTCTAAGATCCTTTCCCATGTTCTACAGCACAGTGACAATTCTGACAGTGGACATACACAAAGACAGAAAGTATGAAATATGCAGGCCATGCGATACTACTTAGGTAAAACTAACAAAATAGAACAAGGGTAACTTACAGAATCTACAACATTTAGAAAGAGAATACTGGAAATGGGCATACACAGTGAAAGCTGTTGTATTTGCTCTTGGCTGAGACTTCTGTCTCATCTTTGCAACATCCTTGCACTTGAGTTTCCTCCTGCACAAGGGATGGAGTCCCACAATTCCAGAGTCAGGCATTTCTTCCTGGGAACATGTATCATGTAGTCACAGCCATGCACTTTTTTGATTCAAGTACTTTTTTTAGACACATTTTTGATCCACTGTTTGAGACTATACATTTCATCCCAGAAAGTCTGAAGGCTATCATCTGCCTGAAATAAACCTGGGCTTGCTTATCTTAGAGGGTATTGGTTCTGGGCTGTTTAGCTGAACTTTCACTTTCTGAGTGAGTGGTGCCTCCTGGTCTTAGGTGACTCTCTTCTCCTCCCTCATTCCACAAAAGTCCTGCTTCTAGCTGGTTGTCAACCTCTCATAACTCAACATTAACTATATATACCGTTGAATTCCTAATATAAATACGTACTCAACCTACTGTAATTTTAAATACATGTCATGCTTGACACTGACTGTATTTTCTTAAATTATCAAGATATTTTTCTCTCAATCATACTTGAGTAAATTTCTACACTTTAAAGTACATTTAATCCATGTTATATTTTGACCATAGGCATATGTATGTGTATACGTGTATATATATACACACGTGTATATTTCTATGAACAAGCATATATCTCATACATATTATCAAGAAAAATGTCAGACTAAATTGAACTGTGTAAACAAATTAGATTTCTTTTCCTTGCTCAAGGTAAGCATTCAGAGTACTGGTAGTAAATGTATATACATATATATATGTGTATATATATGTGTGTGTGTGTGTGTATACATACATATATATAGGAAAGAATATTTGTTAAGTGGTTAAAGGAAAGTCTAAGACAAGCCCCATTTTTCCATATATATATATATATATATATATATACACACATATACATATATACTTGGTGTGACAGGAAAAGCCATTCTTTATTTAGCACAGTTTGTGAATTATGTTTGTTAAAGCATTTGATGGCTTTTAGCATCTGTGTTCAGCATGAGGTATCCTTCTTCTACTTTTATATCCCTGATAATTTTGCTGTTATTTTTGGCAAGCAGTTTTGTGGCAGTGTCATATTTCTAGAGGTCATAATTCAACAGATATTTTAAACACTTACATGGGTTCTTCCTTTGTAGTTACCCTCATTTCACCTTTGGAACACAGTGTCTTACAGAAATGCTCTGGGGTTGTATTTGTATTTATTCTCCATGAATCTTTAGCCTAGCAGGCTAGTGAACTAATAACCATCCTTTCATTGCCTGTGGACTGGCTGACTTCCAATACCTCATTGTTAGCGGTTCTGTTTAGACTTTTCATGTTATTTGTTTAATAGCGTAATTTTTCAGGACCTGCTGAACACAGCTGTTTATGATGTTTCTCTTAATCAAACTATCATATGGGTATGAGAAGATACATTTGAAAGGTCAGAAACAAAAGCTAATTGAAAGTTGCAGTGTGTTGTTCAGACAGAGTTGTAATTCTTAGG
The DNA here is from genome assembly GCA_022376925.1 of Tragulus kanchil. Classification (NCBI taxonomy): domain Eukaryota; kingdom Metazoa; phylum Chordata; class Mammalia; order Artiodactyla; family Tragulidae; genus Tragulus; species Tragulus kanchil. Next base: position 16,302,564 of record JAIOJX010000025.1, read on the forward strand.
AAGTAAAACAATTTGTTTTATAGCTAATAAATAAAAGACATAAAGCTGCATTCTGTTATGTGAGAAAATGTTTTCTAAATCCCTGTTCATATAGTTAAATCCTCTTCCTTTCACTTTTTTTTTTAATTTATGTTTTTGGTCTTTACTCAGTTTTCACAGACTGATTATGAATTTGTCATTTTATATACTAGATCCCATTAATATTGAAAGAAAACCGTTGAGTCAGGTGTTACAAAATATTTTATTTGGGATTATTTCATTTAATGCATGAGAAATTTTCTTCTACACAGTCTATTCCAACTTTATTTTCAGTGTCCTGACTGTTTGATTGGAATATCAAGTACTGAACACTGTATTTTTTAAATCTTTGTATATGTATTCTGTGGTTGTATGTTATTTGCCTTTATCTTTTACTAAGATATTCAGGTAATTACAGTAAAAGACAATATTGCTATTTAACACAGTTGACAGGTTCAGCTTTGGCACATAAAAATTGCATGGCTCTTGTTCAGTATTCTGTGAGTTGTATGAATATTACTCCTACTTATAAGAATGAACATGTCTAAAATGAAAACATTGTATAAGCTATTGGAGTATAAAAAGATTTCTCAAACAATAATTATCAAAATACAAAACACTTCATTAATTAAGAGAAACAGAATATTTCTAAAATGATGAACTCTGTAAAGTCATGATAGAGAAAGAAGGGAAAAGTTTATCTCTAGTTCAGTACATAGTATTAGAAGAGTAAGAGAAATGTAAGAACATGGGGAATGATTTTCCTATCTTATTGTAGTCACTTGACTTCTATACCTCTCCTTATTTACCTCAGTTGGTAAAGAATCCGCTGCAATGCAGGAGACCGTGGCTTGATTCCTGGATAGGGAAGATCCCCTGGAAAAGGGAAAGGCTACCCACTCCAGTCTTCTTGACTGGAGAATTCCATGGCCCCTCCATGGATCACAGAGTGAGAAAACTCACTTTCTTCCCTTTCTATAGCTCTGTTGCAATATGAAGATTGATGACTGAATCCATACAGGTTATAAGAAGTGTCACCTAAAAGTCATTTTGTTGTTGTTGTTGGCATATAGTTAATTCACAGTGTTGTGTTGGTTTCTGCTGTATACTGCAATGAATAAGTTATACATATATCTACTCTTTTTTAAGATTCTAATCCCATATAGGCCAATACAGAATATTTAACAGAGTTCCCTCTGCTATACAGCAGGTTCTTTTTTTAATAATTATGTTTATTTTTAATTGATTGATGATTGCTTTATAATATTGGCTTTATTGCTGTCATACACCAAAAAGCATTAACCATAGGGGTACATATGTCCCCTCCCTCTTTAATCTCCCTCACAGCTCTCACCTTTTCCCACCTCTCTACAGTATTACAGAGCCCCAGTTTGAGTTCCGAGTCATACAGCAAACACCCATTGGCTGCCTATTTCACACGTTAGTGTATATGCTTCCATGATACTCTCTCCATTCATCTCACCTCCCCCGTCACCCCCATCCACAACTCTCTTCTCTATGTTTGCATCTATACTGCTGTCCTGGGAATAACTTCATCAGTGCCATCTTTCTAGATTCTATATATATGTGTTACTATACAATTTTTTTCCTCGTTCTGACTTTTCTTTTTCCCTCTGTATAATAGACTCTAGGCTCATCAACCTCATTAGAATTGACTCAAATACATTCCTTTTTTATGGCTGAATAATATTCCATTGCATATGTGTACCACAGCTCCTTTATCCATTCATCTGTTGATGGACATCTAGGTTGTTTCTATGTTTGAGTGACTGTAAGTACTATTTCACTTAACATTGGGGTACATTTGTCTTTTTCAGTTTTGGTTTGCTTAGGGTATATGCCCAGAAGTGAAATTGAAGTTGTTAGGTCATAAGGTTATTAATTATCTATTTCATGTAAAATTATTTATTTATATATATATATATATATATATCAATACCAATCTTCTAATTTATCCCTCTCCCCATTCCCCCTTGGTACCCATAATTTTGTTTTATGCATTTGTGATCTAATCTCTGTTTTATAAATAGGTTCATTTGTAACATTTTTTAGATTCCACATATAAGTTAAATCATATGATATTTGTCTTTCTCTGATTTCACTCAGTATGACAATCTCTAGAAGAAAAGGGAACCCTCCTACACTGTTGGTGGAAATGTAAATTGGAACAGCCAAAATGAAAAATAGTATGGAGATTCTTTCAAAACTAAAAATAGAGCTACCATGTGGTTGTAAGGTCATTATTTTTAATTTTCATTCCTTGTTTAATTATCTCATTGACAGATAATTACAACTGTTGTCTTATTTGCCCAAAATTTATAATCTCTATTAAAATATTCACTGCCAATATCCCTGTAGCATATAAGTGCTGTCAAAGTTTATAATTTAAATACAATTTAACAGTAGAAATTATTGATTATATAAATATCTGAATCATATGTAAAAATTGAGGTCAGAATATTGTTTGCACAATTTCATCAACATGTTCTATCAACTATAATAATTTAAGCAAGATTGTTAAGACATGTAAGGATTAAACTATTTATTCTTTTAATGACTCTTGAAAATCTCAAGTTAACCAATAGCAACACAGCATGAGAGCAAATGCTTGAGAATTATTGGGACACATAGGAGAATTAAGCTTCACAATGCATTTGCAAGACTTTTAACTCACTGGTAGATACAACAGTCCATTGTATTTGTCTGTTAATATATTTCTACATCTGGTGAATGAGAGAGAAAGAGGGTGAGAGAGAAACAAAAAGTCTATCAGTTTATGAAATGTTACAAACAAAATAGTAGCTGTAAAATTCTGGTAAGACACAAAGATGTGGAGCTTATATTCTATATGTGAACACCTATGTAATCTAGATTTACATTCAACAATCACAGATCTTAATAAAATAATTTTCTGTACTTTTGTGTGTAAAATTTTTAATTTTATACACACATCAACAAGGACTTGTGGACTCGTATGAAATCTAAACATTTTAATTTAATATTTGTTTTTAAAAAATATTTAACTAATACAAAAATTAAGATCCTCTTTTAAACACAGAGACATTTGGCAGAGAAGCAGGCTAATTGCTTTTATTGCACATGTAGGCCATTTCTTTGCTTACAAATTATTGGTATATGCATACTTTATTATTTAAGTCTTCATCAGTTTAGTTGTTTATTTTGGACATACACTGAGAGATTAATTTTAACTTTCATTTTAGGTCCTGATATATATTGCTTGCCACATACCTTGTTGGTAGTGCAATTAAAACTGTGAAATTTCTGGTCTTACATTAAGGTCTTTAATCCATTTTAAGTCTATGGTGTTAGAAAGTGTTCTAGTTTCATTATTTTACATATAGTTGGCCAGTTTTCCCAGTATCACTTGTTAAAGAGTGTGTCTTTTCTCCATTGTATATGTTTGTATCCTTTGTTAAAGATAAGGTGTCCATAGGTGCATGGATATATCTCTGGACTTTCTATTTTGTTTGATTGATCTATATTTCTGTCTTCATGCCAGTACCATTCTGTCTTGATGACTGTAGCTATGTTAGTGTACTCTGAAATCAGGATGGTTGATTCCTCCAACTCCACTCTTCTTTCTCAAGATTTCTTTGGCTATTTGGGGTTTTGTGTTTGCATACAAATTGTGAAATTTTTTGTTCCAGTTCTGTGAAAAATATCGTTCATAGTTTGATAGGGATTGTATTGAATCTATAGACTGCTTTGGGTAGTATACTCATTTTCACTATATTGATTCTTTCAATACAAGAACATAGTATATTTCTCCATCTGTTTGTTTTATCTTTGATTTCTTTCATCAGTGTTTTATAGTTTTCTGTATGCAGTTCTTTTGTTACATAAAATAGATGACCAGTGCATATTCCCAGAGGAATATGTTGGGGAGGAAGGTGGTAGGGGGATTCAGGATGGGGAAGTATATGTATATCTATATCTGTATATATCTGTATATCATGTATATCTGTGACTGATCCATGTTGATTACTTCATAATACTGTGATTTTTTTTGCCATAATTATCATCCCATTAAAGTAATTAATTCAAAAAAACTGTGGAATTTCCCATTTACATATGAAGAGCCTATGGAAAACATCAAACCTAGAATAGTTTATGCAACATATTCATACATCAAGGGGTACCCATCAAAGTGGATGTAACTCCCTATTCTCTGAGATAGTCTTTCACAGATGCAGCTGCCTCAACCTCTGAGAAGCTTAATATCTGACTCTTTATCAACTCAGAAAATCTGTCATTTTTTCCATTTTTCCTACATCAATTTGCCATGAAGTGATGGGACTAGCTGCTATGATCTTTGTTTTTTGAATGCTGAGTTTCAAGCCAGCTTTTTCACTCTCTTCTTTCAACCTCATTGAGGCTCCTTAATTCCTCTTCACTTTCTGCTCATTAGAGCGGTATCATCTGCATAGCTGAGGTTGTTGATTTTTCTCTCAGCTATCTTGATTCCGGCTTTTGATTCATCCAGCCTAACATTTTGCATGATGTACTCTTCATATAAGTCAAATAGGCAGGGTGACAATATATACTTTGTCATACTCTTTTTGGGGGGGGGAGGGCGGGTTGGGGAGGGAGCGGGGCAGGCAGGCCACTTCTATCGGTCTTTCATTTCTCTATTTTCATCCATCTTTGTTCTTTGGTTCCTGTGGGCCTCCCATCGCGGTGGCCTTTGTTATTGCAGAGCACAGGCTCTGGGCGCATGCGCTCCAGAGCTCCGGCTTGGTAGTTGGACACATCAGTCCAACCACTCCATGGTACATGGGATCTTCCCAGGCCAGGGATCGAACTGGAGCCCCTTGCACTGCAAGGTGGTGTCCTTACCCACTGGACCACCAGGGAAGCACACCTTGTCATGCTCTTTTCTCAATTTTGAACAAGTCAGTTCATTGTCCAGTTCTGACTATTGCTTTTTGACCTGAATACAGGTTTCTCAGGACTCAGGTAAGGTAGTCTGGTGTTTGCATCTCTTTTAGAATTTTCTATAGTTTGTTATAATCCACACAGCCAAAGGTTTTACGGTAGTCAATGATGCATAACTAGATGTTTTTTTATGAAATACCCTTGCTTTCTCTATGTTCCAGTGAATGCTGGCAATTTGATCTTTGGCTCCTCTGCCTCTTCAAAATCCAGCTTGTACATCTGACATTTCTTGATTTACCAACCTAACCTGAACAATTTTGATGCTCTTTTGTTAAAAAAAATATGTGTTTCTTGTTCTTATATTCTATCTCTATCTAAACAAAGTCAGGCCAATGCTTACCTTTGTACAGAGATAATCGGAGAGACTGGATACATCTGTTCTGGACAGGATTCCCCAAAGGGCATATAATATTTTCTTTCTTAATGGATTAGGGATTAATAGGTCTTATTTAGGGATTCCCAGGTGGCTCAGTAATAACGAGTCCAGCTGCCAATGTTGGAGATGTGGGTTTGATCCCTGGGTCAGGAAGATCCCCTCGAGAAGGAAATAGCCACCCACTTCAATATTCATGTCTGGAATAGAGAAGAATAGGGGAGTACCTCCTCTGGTCCATGGACAGAAGAGCCTGGTGGGCGAAGGTCCAGGGGGTCACAAAAGAGGTGGACATGACTTAGTGACTAAATAACAACAGGCTTTAACTTTATGCATTCATAGTCAATAAAAGTATTTCAGAAGTATAAAGTTATCAGATATTATATCTTTTACCAAAATTCACTATGCTTACGAAGAGTTTAGCTGTGAGGTATTTTTAACATAGCTATCCAGCTGACATAAGGAATCTTTCACATAGTACATATTAAAGTAAATAATAGGGGCTTTAGAAAAAAAATGGAAAATATACAATAAATATATATAACTCTGTTTCTTTAACTTCCTAGCTGACAGTTTATGGGACGCTTGCATCATCTTTCGAAGCTCAGGCCTCCATTTCATAATCTGTTTAGTAAGTGCACCCATTTCAAAATACCATCAGGAGTATAAAATGCCTAATTCACTTCTAATGGGTAAATGCACAGCTTGCCACAGAGTAAATATTTAATAAAATATTAACTGTGATAATTATTACAAGTCTGTCCTATACTACGAGTAGTCATTGACATCATCTCTAAAATATTGGCTTGGCCAAAAAGTTAATTTGGGTTTTCTGCAACATTTTATGGAAAAACCTGAACAATTTTTTTAGCAAACCCAATACTGTTAAAACCCTACCTTGTTAGGTACTTCTCTTTTTTTGTTTGTTTCATTACATTCAATAATAACATAATTTCACTGAAAAATAAATTTTAAGGACAATTTTTTCTTGTTCCAGTATTATTCGATTATGTATGGTAACATTATAAATATTTGTTAGTATTGACTATTTCTAGAATAGGGGGCAAGGTTAAAAGAAATGCATTACCATTTTGACTTTGAAAGCACAAAGATGATTAATGTGTTGCTGAATTTAATATTACCCCTGACACCCGCATGTGTGATTTTCTGTATTGGGTTCATCAAGATAATGGTGATGATGGCAAATAGTTAAGTCTGCACTACCAAACCAGCATTCCTTCCTTCTGAAGTGGTTATTGTACACTAGAACAAAATGTAATGAACATAGGAAATGTGTCTACTTTTAGAATCATTAGAGTCTATCCATGATTTTGAGGTGGCAAAAGAAAGTATAAGTTTGAAAATAGAGATGTCTAGTTTGAAAGTATCCATAGATGATGAGTAAAAATGCATGGCCATGTTTAAATGAAACTTCATTTACAAAAGTATAGGACTAAATTTCGTGCACAGGCCGAAGTAGGCCATTCGCTCTTCTAAGATCTCTACAGATACTAACTCAGTTAAACATCATGGGGTTGAAGTGACAGTGTTAAGTTTCATGCTCAGGTGATGTGGCAGCGAGGTCTGTGGTGCACTCTTTCTCAGGCTACGACTTGCTGGGTCCTCCTCGTCCCTCCCTGGATTGTCCCTCTGTTTTCCCGTGTTCTCTTCAATATCTTCAACTATGCTTCTGTGTGTAATCCTAAAACCAATTCTTGTTCCTGTTCTATTTTTAAATGATTCATACAGTACCATTAAACAATAGATCATCCAGCTCAAGTTCTGTATTCTTCTTGTTCTTTATACCACCACAGGGTATCAGCCATCCTAATATTTTAACTTAATTCTCAATGACAACTTCATTCCAGGTGACAGTAGATGAAAAGGAGTTAATCATTCCTCCTTCATGTCATAGTTCCTAGCCATAGCAATAAACCTCTTTTTAGCAAACCCAATACTGTTAAAACCCTACCTTGTTAGGTACTTCTCTTTTTTTGTTTGTTTCATTACATTCAATAATAACATAATTTCACTGAAAAATAAATTTTAAGGACAATTTTTTCTTGTTCCAGTATTATTCGATTATGTATGGTAACATTATAAATATTTGTTAGTATTGACTATTTCTAGAATAGGGGGCAAGGTTAAAAGAAATGCATTACCATTTTGACTTTGAAAGCACAAAGATGATTAATGTGTTGCTGAATTTAATATTACCCCTGACACCCGCATGTGTGATTTTCTGTATTGGGTTCATCAAGATAATGGTGATGATGGCAAATAGTTAAGTCTGCACTACCAAACCAGCATTCCTTCCTTCTGAAGTGGTTATTGTACACTAGAACAAAATGTAATGAACATAGGAAATGTGTCTACTTTTAGAATCATTAGAGTCTATCCATGATTTTGAGGTGGCAAAAGAAAGTATAAGTTTGAAAATAGAGATGTCTAGTTTGAAAGTATCCATAGATGATGAGTAAAAATGCATGGCCATGTTTAAATGAAACTTCATTTACAAAAGTATAGGACTAAATTTCGTGCACAGGCCGAAGTAGGCCATTCGCTCTTCTAAGATCTCTACAGATACTAACTCAGTTAAACATCATGGGGTTGAAGTGACAGTGTTAAGTTTCATGCTCAGGTGATGTGGCAGCGAGGTCTGTGGTGCACTCTTTCTCAGGCTACGACTTGCTGGGTCCTCCTCGTCCCTCCCTGGATTGTCCCTCTGTTTTCCCGTGTTCTCTTCAATATCTTCAACTATGCTTCTGTGTGTAATCCTAAAACCAATTCTTGTTCCTGTTCTATTTTTAAATGATTCATACAGTACCATTAAACAATAGATCATCCAGCTCAAGTTCTGTATTCTTCTTGTTCTTTATACCACCACAGGGTATCAGCCATCCTAATATTTTAACTTAATTCTCAATGACAACTTCATTCCAGGTGACAGTAGATGAAAAAGGAGTTAATCATTCCTCCTTCATGTCATAGTTTCCATAGCATAGATTCCATAGCAATAAGTGTATTTTCCAGTTGGTCCACAGGAAACCAGATAACCACTCCGAAACTTCCCTACCACCTTCTCTCAGCCCCTCCATTTTCCTTCCCTGTCAGCAATTCTTCAATTAATCTTTCTTAATCCCAAGTAATAAAAATCTATCATGGTCTCTTTAAGCAGAAAGGGGATCAGATAAAAATTTAGGTAATTAGATTAGGGGAAAAAAAGCCTAGAGACCAGACTGAGAAAGTCTTCAAGAAGGGAAGAAGTTAGCCAGTCAGAACTACATAAATCCTGCCACATTCTATGCTACCAGCAAAATCATGCTCATAAAAGTCACCCACTGAAAAGATGGCTTTTAACTTCTCTGAGCACTAGTTCCCAAGTCTTACTTCGAGGCACTAGATCTTAGATAACATGTTATCTTTGCTATCATTGTTCTTCAAACATTCCTCTATTTGGTGCCAATAAAACTTCTTAAGGAAAAACTTCCCATCATTCCTGTACTTTTGCCAGATTAGCTCTTGGTTAATAGTTGAGAGTGGCCGTGCCTATTGAACAGCCCATATCAATTAACCTGGTCCAGGGACTCCTGAAAATTATTAGCTTCCAGAACAGGATGAAATTCTTTGGTTCTCATAAAATTTCATAGGGTGGAAAAATCATGGATTATATAATACTATATAGTATTGATTACATGTAGTGCTAGTGGTAAAGAAGTTGCTTACCAATACAGGAGACATAAGAGATGCAGGTTCTATCCCTGGGTCAAGAAGACCCCCTGGAGGAGGGCATGGCAACGCAGTCTAGCATTCTCGCCTGGAGAATCCCATGGACAGAGAAGCATGAGGGCTACAGTCCATAGGATCACAAAGAATAGGGCATGACTGAAGCAACTAAGCACACACACATACACACATAGTAAGACATCAAAATATATTGACTATATTCTATATCCTACCATCTAGCTGTGCAGCTTTAGCATAGTATAATGAATGTGGATGATGTTTCTGAACACAAGAAAGCTATCTCCTCAGATAACAAAATCCACCAATTCCCTCTGTGCATTATTCTTTCCGTGCCCCAGGCAGAATTTATTTCCAGTCACTGAGGTTCTACCTCAATTTCATCTTAGCAACATCTACTGGGAGGCCTTCCTGAAGCTCAATTCTAGAGCAGAACAACCTAGTAGTCTGTTCATGACATTTGTACTTCTCCTTTATAGTGGGTATAGTCAGTTAAATAAGGAATCTCATCACCATTCATTTTATGTCTCTCTTACCTGCTAGTTCTGATTTTGTCCAAGTATGCATTTATAATGCTAAAACAGTGATTTACACACAATCATAGCTTAAGTCACATGTTTTTCAATGACAAAATGGAGTGAAGTCTCTTGGTAAATTTTGGATGATTTTTAATCAGGATTTGCTGCAGAACATGTAGCATGACAGAGTCTACTTTCTACTCCAGCAGTGAGAAATATTAAAATGATAGGCGGAAGGACCTATGGCCCCAAACTGTGACAAATGCATACAGCTTTTGAAGCCCTGGCTGTTGGGGAGGGAGTTGATTTGAGAGCTGTGAACAACTAAGGAAATATAAGTTATGATTTTTCTACAAAGAGATGCTTGATTCAGATATTATAAATGTTATAGAAATTAATTAAAATTATTTAAACACATTTTTTGGGAGGTAAAGGAACCTTTGATGATGTTGTATTTAAGATACGTATTGGGACTGTAATGGAAATTTTTGACTGAGGAGGATTATTCTTATTTCTGGTTGAAGCTAAAATAGAGCTAAAGGTCAAAGTCTTGGTGATTCCATATGTCTGTCCTTCAACCCCTAAGAGACTCATAGTGACTTTTTTTTTTTTTTTTTTTTTTTTAGGGGGGGGGGGGGGTTGGGGGGGGGGGGGGGTGGGGGGGGTGGGCCACTTCTATTGGTCTTTCATTTATCTACTTTCAACAGTCTTTGTTCTTTGGCCCGTGTGAGCCTCCCATCGCAGTGGCCTCTGTTGTCCCAGAGCACCGGCTCTGAGTGCATGCGCTCCAGAGCTCCGGATCGATAATTGGACACATCAGTCCAGCCGCTCCGTGGCTTGTGGGATCTTCCCCGGCCAGGGATCGAACTGGCGCCCCTTGCACTGCAAGGTGGTGTCCTTACCCAGCAGACCACCAGGGAAGCCCTCATACTGACTTGTAAAAATAAAATCTTTCTCTTAATAAACATCACAAACAGTAAATTCAGGTATGTTCTAACATTAAATGTTCTATATTTTTGTTGTCAAAGAAGAAGAGCTAACTAGTTAGCATTTATCTCAGTATGATTCTGTTGATGAATAAAATAGGAAACTGTTGATACTGAAAAAGTTAAAATCCAATTGCCAAGTTACTGAGAGTATTTCATTCATACATTTTGATGCATTTTTGAGAATCATCATTTGTAATATTAATAGATTTTTAAATAGTTTTGTTCTTTCATAAAATATCAAATTTAAATAAATAATGCTATTATTTGGAAGAAAGTAGCAGAGAATAAACTTGATGCTCTCTATTACTTTCCTTACACGACAACCATCATGAATAGTCTTCATAAAACAATACAAGTTCAAATGATAGGCGGAAGGACCTATGGCCCCAAACTGTGACAAATGCATACAGCTTTTGAAGCCCTGGCTGTTGGGGAGGGAGTTGATTTGAGAGCTGTGAACAACTAAGGAAATATAAGTTATGATTTTTCTACAAAGAGATGCTTGATTCAGATATTATAAATGTTATAGAAATTAATTAAAATTATTTAAACACATTTTTTGGGAGGTAAAGGAACCTTTGATGATGTTGTATTTAAGATACGTATTGGGACTGTAATGGAAATTTTTGACTGAGGAGGATTATTCTTATTTCTGGTTGAAGCTAAAATAGAGCTAAAGGTCAAAGTCTTGGTGTTTCCATATGTCTGTCCTTCAACCCCTAAGAGACTCATAGTGACTTTTTTTTTTTTTTTTTTTTGGCAGGTGGGGCGGGTTGGGGAGGGAGGAGGTTGGGCGGGTGGGCCACTTCTATTGGTCTTTCATTTATCTACTTTCAACAGTCTTTGTTCTTTGGCCCGTGTGAGCCTCCCATCGCAGTGGCCTCTGTTGTCCCAGAGCACCGGCTCTGAGTGCATGCGCTCCAGAGCTCCGGATCGATAATTGGACACATCAGTCCAGCCGCTCCGTGGCTTGTGGGATCTTCCCCGGCCAGGGATCGAACTGGCGCCCCTTGCACTGCAAGGTGGTGTCCTTACCCAGCAGACCACCAGGGAAGCCCTCATACTGACTTGTAAAAATAAAATCTTTCTCTTAATAAACATCACAAACAGTAAATTCAGGTATGTTCTAACATTAAATGTTCTATATTTTTGTTGTCAAAGAAGAAGAGCTAACTAGTTAGCATTTATCTCAGTATGATTCTGTTGATGAATAAAATAGGAAACTGTTGATACTGAAAAAGTTAAAATCCAATTGCCAAGTTACTGAGAGTATTTCATTCATACATTTTGATGCATTTTTTGAGAATCATCATTTGTAATATTAATAGATTTTTAAATAGTTTTGTTCTTTCATAAAATATCAAATTTAAATAAATAATGCTATTATTTGGAAGAAAGTAGCAGAGAATAAACTTGATGCTCTCTATTACTTTCCTTACACGACAACCATCATGAATAGTCTTCATAAAACAATACAAGTTCAAACATTCTGAAAGTATATTGCCAAATGCATAATAGAAAGGTAAAAGTGAGCAGCGAAATGATATGTTAATTTAACTATTAAATTAGTAATGAATGTTTGTCACAGACCACTGACCATCAGCTACAGTATTTGTAGCTGAACAATTGACCATGAATAATTTTTATTTAATTCTGCCAAAACATAATTTGATTCTATAGTCAGTCATCATTTTATCCTAAATTCCTACATACAAAAATATTACTCATTTTAAATATCAGGGAAAAAACTAAATATAAAGGATCTCTAATAAAAATAATAAATTATATCTGTGTTCTTACAAATATGGCAGCAACTAAATGCATCAGATAAAATGTAAACAATATAAATTTATTTTTCCTCTCAGTTGCATCAGATAAAATTTTCAAGATTATAATGAAACACTTTAATACTGTGTAATTCAGTTAAAACATATCTATAGATCAATCTGTAGTTTTTCTATATTTTCCCTTTTATCATACACGTATATATTTACAACATTTCTGATTGTGATTTTGGCATAATTCTTTATAAATTTAGAGGATAATTAACATATATTGAAAAACCTGTCATATCTTACAAGTATTAATGATGCATTAAAAGTCACCATTGATGTCAGTTCAAAGATAAATTCTCCGAAATTCCTAAAACAATTTTACTGTAATTGTGTTGCAATATAATTGAGAAAAATGTTTGTCAGTGCTTACAGTGATTCAGTGATACTTCAATATTTGGACTTCCACAGATGTTACTGACATCAACTAAGACTAAATTTTCTATCTACCTGTTGGATTCCCTACCTCCTACCTCATGGCTTTTATACTGTTCCACTCTGTAGTTCTTTGTCTCACTCCCTCTCTCCCTTCCTTCTGAATCCCTTCTTTTCTGCCTTCCAATCAACCTCTTGCTATAAAATGAATCCATTCCATAGGTCTTAACATATCTAAGCTTTAACCCAAAACAATCAACCCTGGAGCATTAGTTACATCCTTCTTTCTCACTCTTCATAAGTAAAATTTGGTGAAGATATATCCTCAATTTTTTTCTCCCATACTTCAAAACCTTTTTCCCTGCAATTAAATTTGCTATTATTTGGAAGAAAGTAGCAGAGAATAAACTTGATGCTCTCTATTACTTTCCTTACACGACAACCATCATGAATAGTCTTCATAAAACAATACAAGTTCAAACATTCTGAAAGTATATTGCCAAATGCATAATAGAAAGGTAAAAGTGAGCAGCGAAATGATATGTTAATTTAACTATTAAATTAGTAATGAATGTTTGTCACAGACCACTGACCATCAGCTACAGTATTTGTAGCTGAACAATTGACCATGAATAATTTTTATTTAATTCTGCCAAAACATAATTTGATTCTATAGTCAGTCATCATTTTATCCTAAATTCCTACATACAAAAATATTACTCATTTTAAATATCAGGGAAAAAACTAAATATAAAGGATCTCTAATAAAAATAATAAATTATATCTGTGTTCTTACAAATATGGCAGCAACTAAATGCATCAGATAAAATGTAAACAATATAAATTTATTTTTCCTCTCAGTTGCATCAGATAAAATTTTCAAGATTATAATGAAACACTTTAATACTGTGTAATTCAGTTAAAACATATCTATAGATCAATCTGTAGTTTTTCTATATTTTCCCTTTTATCATACACGTATATATTTACAACATTTCTGATTGTGATTTTGGCATAATTCTTTATAAATTTAGAGGATAATTAACATATATTGAAAAAACCTGTCATATCTTACAAGTATTAATGATGCATTAAAAGTCACCATTGATGTCAGTTCAAAGATAAATTCTCCGAAATTCCTAAAACAATTTTACTGTAATTGTGTTGCAATATAATTGAGAAAAATGTTTGTCAGTGCTTACAGTGATTCAGTGATACTTCAATATTTGGACTTCCACAGATGTTACTGACATCAACTAAGACTAAATTTTCTATCTACCTGTTGGATTCCCTACCTCCTACCTCATGGCTTTTATACTGTTCCACTCTGTAGTTCTTTGTCTCACTCCCTCTCTCCCTTCCTTCTGAATCCCTTCTTTTCTGCCTTCCAATCAACCTCTTGCTATAAAATGAATCCATTCCATAGGTCTTAACATATCTAAGCTTTAACCCAAAACAATCAACCCTGGAGCATTAGTTACATCCTTCTTTCTCACTCTTCATAAGTAAAATTTGGTGAAGATATATCCTCAATTTTTTTCTCCCCATATCATTCAGGCCTGCCTGTCACTTTAATGTTCCCACTGACCCAGTTCCCATTACGCTTACAACAGTCTCCAGAATATGTTTCAGTACTCATGTTATGCAACCACTGAGCTAAACCTGACATTACTCTATGCTTCTTAAAATGTTTTCATCCTTTGGATTCTGTTTTTCTGGCTTTCCTCCCCAAACTCTCTGCTTGTGCCATTTCAGTGATACTTATTTGGTGAGCATATTTTCATCTGCTGGCCATTAGTAGTAACTGACACAGTGTTTGGTCTGGTCATAGACATCTTTTTCATGCTATATTCTCTCTAGATCATTCTACCCAGTCTCATTGATTAGTTGTTAACAAGATTCACAGTTCATGTATTGACTTAGAACATCTCTATGACTTCTAGACACAAAGAATTTAAACTTCATTATTTGGTAAATGGTATCATCATCCATCTACTTAAATAAACCACTTCATAAGTCATCGTTCACATCATTCTTTCCTTAAATGTATTCACTTATTTCATAATTTAGTCTTATTGATTTAATCTTACACCTATTGCTTGTAGTACATTCAAATTTGGTCAACTCACATCTAATATTGCTCAATTAAAATACATTTTCACTATCAGAGATGACATTGCAGCTCACCAAATTCATAGATTCCACTACCAAGTAAAAATGGAGTTCCTATTCCATGGCTTAACATATGTCAACAAAAGTTATTAGGGCCTTACCCTTATTTGTATTAATATTATTATTTTTGATCTGTGTTCCTATTATTAGAATAAACCCCATTGAAGGCAACACTCAATTTCTTCTTGATTCATTATTTACTAGAATTCACTAGGAACTAACTAAATATTTTTGCAAAGAATGAAGAAACTTACAGTGGGTTCTCCCTCTAAATGAATTAGAGATCATTTCTTTTCTTCTCTACTTATTTCCTTAAATATAATATATTTTTTCATTTGGTTAAGAGAGTGATATAGATCTGAATAAAGATTATTCACTTGTTTCATCATGACAAATCTAATAATAACTACATATTATATCATTCCTAAATCATTTACTCAGCAAATTTAAATTGAGAATAACCAATTATTTGCTATACATTTATTTTAAAAAATAAAAATATATATAAGTTACATTCATAATTCTGATAGTTTGAGAAATGTTTTGTGTTTCTAACTATGAGAAATATCATTGAACATCCACAACATTACAATGTCTTCTATGAAATTTACACTTAAAACATAAACTGACAAAGTTGTAATTTGTAAAAAATTTTCACAGCTTCAGTAAAAATGGGTAAAAATATTAGTTACTCTAAAAAATTTAGTGGTCAAATACTGACAGAATTCTTTTTTATTTTCCTATTTGCTTGTTTGAGTTTAAAATTTTCTCAAAATCTTTACCTCATTATTATCCTATTTTCTCAAATTTTGATGTATCATTTTACAAGATGCCCACAAATATGGACATCAAAAAATACTCTGTGATTCTATTTACATATGATACACACAAATGAAACAGTATAAGTGGCATAGCTGAGACAAATGCAAGCAATCTATTTAAATGTCAAACTTTTCTCCATATTTTGTATGGATTAGCTTCGATGGTCATTCTGGATTTAATAAAAAAGTTAATTACACCTCATGGAAACTGAGCATAAGTTTAATTCTCAGTATTTTAGGCAACTATTCTAATAGTAAAGCTAGATAAGGTTAAATTTGAAGGTATTACATAATTTGCCAGAAATCATAAACAAATGAATGGCACTGCAGATATTTAAAAACATCTCTCTTAAACCCTGTAGTTTATATATTTGAAGAAACTACATACTTTCTACCATATGATAATTAAAAATACGTGCAATTTGCTAATCTATTAATCTCATCAGTAGGTGGGTTTAGATTGAAATAATTATTAAATTTAAATGTTAATTGTGATAAAATGACAGCTTTTTATATTTTTCCAGAATACTACAGGTAAATAATTTTATAAGAATAAATTTAGTTATAGTGTTCATTTCTACAGATGGTTCTAAGTATTCAGAGAAAGTCAAATATGCTTACATCATGGAAAGTATAAAAAGTTTCTTAGGATACTTTGAAATATTCTGGGTATTTAAATACAGAACTGAAGAAAAATTACTTATAAATCTTTACCTTTAAGCACAAAATACTCAAAATCACAGTCATTGATAACAACAAAAACAAATTCACAGAAGATTTGGCTGATAATAGCTGGACTCAGAAGAAGTACGTTAATGTCCAAAGAATGTCTGCAGATAGGGTGAAAGAAAGAGAAATCGATGGAGAAAACACATAGCATATTGGGCAAAATCACTAAAGCAATAGCTTTGGAAACCTTGCATCTGCAGAAAATCTTAAGGGTCTAAATTCAATCCAAACCTGTCAAAAATATTGATGAAAAAATGTTTTTATATTTAAGTAAAGATGAATTTGTGAGCCTGTTCCTAAGTTCACATTTTCTCCCAAAGAAAGGTAAAATCTCCTTACATTGCATTGTGTAGGCGTGAAGATTTATTTAAGACACTCATGATGCCAACAAAATTACTTTTTCACTGAGGTTCTTAAATAGCTATTGACAAACAACAAGTGTATCAAAGATTATAATCGTGTTTCTGCAAATTGCTTTTATAGCTGTTTACAATAAATAATTAGTTTCAATAAATCTAGTTTCTTTCAACAATGATTGCATCACAGCCATTGTCAATATTCAAACTCCAGTATATTACTAAAATAGGATCTGAATATATATTGAATTTCTGAATCTATTGCACTGTTACTTCACTTCAGCTACTCAAATGTCTCTAAAGTTAGGTATACTTAAAAATTATATCTACAAAATAGAATCAGAAAATATAATTAATTCTGTCTTTCCCAAAAAATACATATTAAAATACATGCACAGGTAAGTATTCATGTAACAAACACTGGAGAAGGACACTTTAGAAATCTGACAATTTCCTGAAGTTTTTCTTTATTGATATATTCTTCTTTGGTTTTAAAGACATAGCCTTCAAACTTTAACTTTCAATAAACAGTCTAAAATTTCAGCTTTTATATTTTTCCAGAATACTACAGGTAAATAATTTTATAAGAATAAATTTAGTTATAGTGTTCATTTCTACAGATGGTTCTAAGTATTCAGAGAAAGTCAAATATGCTTACATCATGGAAAGTATAAAAAGTTTCTTAGGATACTTTGAAATATTCTGGGTATTTAAATACAGAACTGAAGAAAAATTACTTATAAATCTTTACCTTTAAGCACAAAATACTCAAAATCACAGTCATTGATAACAACAAAAACAAATTCACAGAAGATTTGGCTGATAATAGCTGGACTCAGAAGAAGTACGTTAATGTCCAAAGAATGTCTGCAGATAGGGTGAAAGAAAGAGAAATCGATGGAGAAAACACATAGCATATTGGGCAAAATCACTAAAGCAATAGCTTTGGAAACCTTGCATCTGCAGAAAATCTTAAGGGTCTAAATTCAATCCAAACCTGTCAAAAATATTGATGAAAAAATGTTTTTATATTTAAGTAAAGATGAATTTGTGAGCCTGTTCCTAAGTTCACATTTTCTCCCAAAGAAAGGTAAAATCTCCTTACATTGCATTGTGTAGGCGTGAAGATTTATTTAAGACACTCATGATGCCAACAAAATTACTTTTTCACTGAGGTTCTTAAATAGCTATTGACAAACAACAAGTGTATCAAAGATTATAATCGTGTTTCTGCAAATTGCTTTTATAGCTGTTTACAATAAATAATTAGTTTCAATAAATCTAGTTTCTTTCAACAATGATTGCATCACAGCCATTGTCAATATTCAAACTCCAGTATATTACTAAAATAGGATCTGAATATATATTGAATTTCTGAATCTATTGCACTGTTACTTCACTTCAGCTACTCAAATGTCTCTAAAGTTAGGTATACTTAAAAATTATATCTACAAAATAGAATCAGAAAATATAATTAATTCTGTCTTTCCCAAAAAATACATATTAAAATACATGCACAGGTAAGTATTCATGTAACAAACACTGGAGAAGGACACTTTAGAAATCTGACAATTTCCTGAAGTTTTTCTTTATTGATATATTCTTCTTTGGTTTTAAAGACATAGCTTCAACTTTAACTTTCAATAAACAGTCTAAAATTAGTCATAGTCTTATTTCCTTTCTCTGGATTATTAAAAACTTTAATTTGGGCTTCCCCTGGTGGTCCAGTGGGTAAGGACACCGCCTTGCAGTGCAAGGGGCGCCGGTTCAATCCCTTACCTGGGAAGATCCCACGTGCCGTGGAGCGGCTGGACTGATGTGTCCAATTACTGAGCCGGAGCTCTGGAGCGCATGCGCCCAGAGCCGGCGCTCTGCAACGACAGAGGCCACCGCAATGGGAGGCCCACATGGGCCAAAGAACAAAGATGGATAAAAATAGATAAATGAAAGACCAATAGAAGCGGTCCGCCTGCCCCCTTCCCTCAGCAACCCTCTCCCCCCACCAAAAAAAACTTTAAGTTGTAAGTTATTTTAGAAGAATTCATATGGCAGACAGCCTTAGCCCATATTGCCTCAAAATGTGTTTTATTATGATTTGTTATAACTCACAAAATTATCAAACCATATTACTACCTAGCAAATTCATGTAGATTTTTGAAGTGTAGCAGCATAATAAAGAGAAGTGTTTAGTTATATTAAATTTTAGTATTTTGATCTGATAATACTCAGCCACAAAAAAGAAGGAAGTTTAGTCATTTGCAATAAAATGGATGAATCTTGAGGGTCCTGTGCAAAGTGAAACAAGACAGAGAAAGCCAAATACTGTATGATCTCACTTATACATGGAATCTGCAAAAAGTAGAGTCAGAAACAGTGAACCAGTTGGCTGTTACCAGAGGCAGAGGATTCAGGAGTTGGAAGAAATAGATGAAAGTGCTCAAAAGGAACAAAATTCCAATTATAAGATAAGTAATTTCAGGGAATGCAACATACATCACAGGGACTATAGTTATGATACTGTATTACATATTTGAAAATTTCTAAGAGAGTAGATCTTAGACATTCTAATCACACACAATTGTTAACTATGTGAAGTGGTGGATATTAACTAAGATAAACATTTCATAATATATATATATATATATATATATATATATATATATATATCAAATCATATGTTGTATACCTCAAACTTTAAAATGTTATGTATTATTTACATCTCAATACAACTGAACCAAAAGTATTTTGGTTAGGAAACAATGCCCAGGATTTGTAAAATGGAGTAAGTGCCTTAGTCTAAGATAGCCTTTCCTTGGGTGTGTGTGTTCCAAAGGTATCTTGGAATAAATGTATTTTCTAAAATACATTTCAATTTATTTTCAGACAACAAGCTCTCCAATGATGATATTGCTTACAAGATTTAGCTGCATGCATGCATGTATGTGCTCAGTCATGTCCAACCCTTTGTCCAGGTTCCTTTGTCCATGGAAATGTCCAGGCTAGAATACTGGAGTGGGTTGCCATTTCCTTCTCCAAACTATATTACTATAAAACATAATAGCAAAACTTGCAGCAGCAGAACACTGTGATCAAATACATTTTTCAGTGAAAGAATTGCTGACTTTCTAGATTAAGAGTAGGAAATAGCTAGAGTGTTTTATGCTGGGTAACACAGGGGAGGTGCCTGTGAAAAGACATTATAACAGAAAGCATTTCCCAAGAAATAATTCAAATGTTTAGAAAACCTCTAAGAAATACATACAACCCAATATTAATAATTATTGCTTTCTCATTAACCAATTATCATTCTAAACTTATTTAAAGATTATACAAATTATTTCCCATGTTAAGAAATTTTTAAACAGGGCTTCACTGGTGGCCCAGTGGGTAAAGAGTCAGCCTTGCAATGCAAAGGGCACCAGTTTGATCCCTGGCCCAGGAAGATATCACATGCCGCAGAGCAGCTGGACCAGTGTGTCCAGCACTCTACAAAACATGCACCCAGAGCCAGTACTCTGCAAGAAGAGAGGCCACTGCAATGGGGAGGCCCACACACGCGGAAGAATAAAGATGGATGAAAAATAAATAAATCAATAAATAAAAATAATAAAAAGAGGCCAAAATTCGGAAAAAAAAATTACACAAGTCAAAAAGGGAAAAAAGACTAGGATAAGCAGTTACTGTCTGGAAGGATCTTTAGAGAAAAATAAGAATACAGTCTTTTCAGTCAGAGAAAGAAGTGGATTTTCTGTGTCTGAGATAGATTACCATTTCTGAAGAAAAGATCAAAAGATCATTTCATTTAATGGAGACAGCTTTCAGTGTGGTTTCCTGCCTTCCAGCATCAATATGTAAAGAGTTTAAAAAGCCTTTTTAAGAAGGGTGTGCGTATTCCTTTTTTTCCCCCCTTTCATGCCAGTTTTTCCTAAATATCTTGGAATAAATGTATTTTCTAAAATACATTTCAATTTATTTTCAGACAACAAGCTCTCCAATGATGATATTGCTTACAAGATTTAGCTGCATGCATGCATGTATGTGCTCAGTCATGTCCAACCCTTTGTCCAGGTTCCTTTGTCCATGGAAATGTCCAGGCTAGAATACTGGAGTGGGTTGCCATTTCCTTCTCCAAACTATATTACTATAAAACATAATAGCAAAACTTGCAGCAGCAGAACACTGTGATCAAATACATTTTTCAGTGAAAGAATTGCTGACTTTCTAGATTAAGAGTAGGAAATAGCTAGAGTGTTTTATGCTGGGTAACACAGGGGAGGTGCCTGTGAAAAGACATTATAACAGAAAGCATTTCCCAAGAAATAATTCAAATGTTTAGAAAACCTCTAAGAAATACATACAACCCAATATTAATAATTATTGCTTTCTCATTAACCAATTATCATTCTAAACTTATTTAAAGATTATACAAATTATTTCCCATGTTAAGAAATTTTTAAACAGGGCTTCACTGGTGGCCCAGTGGGTAAAGAGTCAGCCTTGCAATGCAAAGGGCACCAGTTTGATCCCTGGCCCAGGAAGATATCACATGCCGCAGAGCAGCTGGACCAGTGTGTCCAGCACTCTACAAAACATGCACCCAGAGCCAGTACTCTGCAAGAAGAGAGGCCACTGCAATGGGGAGGCCCACACACGCGGAAGAATAAAGATGGATGAAAAATAAATAAATCAATAAATAAAAATAATAAAAAGAGGCCAAAATTCGGAAAAAAAAATTACACAAGTCAAAAAGGGAAAAAAGACTAGGATAAGCAGTTACTGTCTGGAAGGATCTTTAGAGAAAAATAAGAATACAGTCTTTTCAGTCAGAGAAAGAAGTGGATTTTCTGTGTCTGAGATAGATTACCATTTCTGAAGAAAAGATCAAAAGATCATTTCATTTAATGGAGACAGCTTTCAGTGTGGTTTCCTGCCTTCCAGCATCAATATGTAAAGAGTTTAAAAAGCCTTTTTAAGAAGGGTGTGCTATGTATCCAGTCCAGTGTTTGTAAACTATTTCCTATCCCTAGGGCAGCTCTGCATGCCAGTTTTGTTCCTCTTGCTAACTTCTTCGAAGTATTAAGGTAAAGTCATTCTGGACTTTCCAGTGAAGGAATATATTCAAGCAGTGATTGTATGTTGTTGTCTTTGTGAATATACTGTACCGATCTATAAGATGTTCTAAGTTTTCCCTATAACAAATAACCTAATATGTCTACTATGAAAAGATAAGACACACCTAAATTATTATAATACACTACTGGTTTACATTGTTTTTAATAGCTAATAGCTATATAATTAACTAATTAGAATAAATCTTGCACTTTCAGGATTTCACATTTATATGCTAATAAAAGAATAAGATTTCTGTCTTCATCTTTACTGTCTTTTCTGTACAAAATGTGTGGTCCCAGATTAACCCTGATTTTAAATCAGTTTTAAAGAAAACAAATTAATCAACTCTGTGTATAGCAAAAATGACAAAAATAAACTTAGCTGAAAAAGATGTATATTTCTTGAATTATGTAGTATGTATATCAAGTTATTGTTATAATTTATATTTGACTGAATTATAATTTGATTTTGTTTATGCCAGAGGCTTAAATTTTTATATCTGATCTGCATTTTGGGGACTACATATATCTGATCATAGTTGAGTGTTTCAAGATCGATTTTAACAATTCACTTTGGGGCTAAGAAAATGAAACAGTATTCCTAGAAAACTATATAAGGATTGGGTCAATTTTCAGAGCATAAATGCCAAATCTGAAAAATATTACAATAATGTAGCACTATTGATATGACCTTTAGAAAGTAATTTTGAGTGCTTAAATAAGTAATGAGCTTTCCTCCTTTTTACCTATTTTATTATAGTGTGCTTACTGAATAACAAATCAATTTGTTTTATAATAATAATTTGTATTATTATAAGGACTACTTAGGACTGTAAGAAGAGTTCATGTGATACAGTGATTTTGAGCTTCTCATTGGTTATTGAGGTATACTGTTAGTTGAGGATTAGTTTCTTTCTTAGAAGTTAGGATGAAAAATATAATAGAAAAAAAGCAAGTGTAGGGTTTAAAGTTATTTTTGGTAAGAAAAATATGAAATGATGATTGAAGAATATCTTTAATGTTTAAACAGCAAATAATTTATATCTCAGACTTTCAGTTTGGGATTGTATGAAATCTTGGTGATCTTTTAAATTTTATACATTTGTTTTAAAGATCTTCCCTGTGCATTTTCACAGAAATCACGCCAATAAACCGCTAAGTAAATACTATTTTGTGGGGGCTTCCCTGGTGACTCAGTGGTGAAATATCCACCTGCCAGTGCAGGAAACTTGGGTTCAATCCCTGCTCCAGGAAGATTCCATATGCCTCAAAGCAACTGAGCCCACATGCCACAGTCATTGAGCCTGTGCTCTAAAGCCCACAAGCTGTAACTGAACCCGTGAGCTGCAATTACAGAAGCTTGCACACCTTAGAGCCAGGCTCTGCAGCAAGAGAAGTCACTTCAATGAGAAACTCATCCCCACCGCTAGAGAGCAGCCCCGCTCGCCTCAGCCTGGGAAAAGTCCATGTAGCAACAAAGACCCAGCACAAACAAATAGAATAATAAAAAAATAAAGTGGAATATATATTTTAAAAAATGCTATTTGTGAAAACAAAAAGAACCAATTTTTCCTTTTGTTAACTACTTTGTAGGTGTAAGTTACCTATAGGAAAATATTATGAGTATAATTCACTAGTTGCAGTATGATATTTTAAATTATGTAAAAAGTCTTAAAATATGATGATTTTCCCTAGGGTTTATTGTTATTATTTTTAGTTGCATATAAAGTAACATTATATTCTATATTTTTCTATTTCAGGACTAAGAAAAGGTATGCTTCTTATAAATAACACCAAAGTGGAACATATTTAAAAGAAAACAAAATTTTATATGAGTAAAAAGTTCCTTCAGCCAAAGATTCGTTGAAGTCATCAGCCCCAGTACCTGAGAATGTGACCTCTGTAAACAGGATCTTTGTAGATTTAGTGAAGTTAAGAGAAGGTCATTGGGCAAGCCCTAATCCACTGTGACTGAAATTCTTATAAGAAGACACCCATGTGAAGACCCAGAAACATGGGGTGAATGCCATATGGAAACAGACGTTGAGACTGGAATGATACTTCTACAAGCCAAAGACCGCCAAGGACTTCCTGCCATCATCAGAGGCTAGAAGAGTCCTTAGAAGACCTCAACACTGCTGACTGACTTCAGACTCTCACCCTCCAAAACTGTGAGAAGGTAAGTTTCTATTGTTTTAAGTCACTCTTTCTCTGATACTCTATGGCAGTCCTAGGGAAACTAATACACAACTCACATCTAAATATTGAAGGTCCTGGTCATTTTATTCTAGGTGCTGGATTAAATTAGTATTTATACAAACTGTCCTGACTGGAACAATGCATGAGATGTTAGGTTCATATATTATTTACATACGAGATTTCAACTGTGAGGTTTCATCAGGTCCTAAATTATAGTACATGAGATTCATTCCCCTTAGACCAGGCTCTACTCTTTCCCTCTTCTGCTTCACATTATCATTTAAAATTGTTCTTTTCTAGTGTAATTCAAAACTCTTATAAACCTTAGGTATTTGACTTCAACACACACACACACATTCAAAGTCCACCTATTTTTATGTTTATTTCTACATTTCTCAGACACATTCCCTGAATACAGGCTACAAAAGAAAAGCTGTATCAATGTACCATTGCCTTAATTTCTCTTCTATAAACCTTACAGAAGTAATTTTAAAGCTTGTTCAGGTCCTTTAGATTCTTGTAAAAGCCAAGTTCAATTTTTCTTCTTGCCTTAAGGTAATTAGATATCCTGACCAAATTAATCTTTCCAACCTGATATCAACACTCCTTTTTGGTTTCTTTTTGGAAGCAACCTAAATGCCCACTGATGATGACTGAATAAAGAATATGTAGTACATGTATACAGTGGACTACTCGGCCACTAAATAAATGCCATTTGGAAAAATATGGATGGAGCTGGAGATGATCATACTAAGTGAGGTAAGCCAGAGAAAGACCAACTATCGTGTTAAATGAGGTAAGTCAAAGAGACAAATGTCATACAATAATGCTTATATGCAGAGTCTAAAAAAACAAGAAAGGAAAATGATATGAACTTGTTTAAAAAGCAGAAAGAGACTCACAGACCTAGAGAATGAATTTATGGTTACCAAGAGAGAAGGTGGGAGAGGGGAATAGATTGGGAATTTGGAATTGACATGCATGCACTGTTACATTTTAAATGTTTTTCCAGGAAAAAAAAAAAAAATACATAGTGTCAATAATATCAGTACAGTTCTCTTCCTCTAAATTGTGAGTTTCTAAAAGTTAATGATTCTTGTTGGCGTTACTGTCCTTAACATGGTTTTCGCTTGGTGAAATTCAGTGATCCTTGCACTGAACCATATGTCTCCTCTGCCTTTATTTAATTCTCATTTCTGACTCCAACCTGACCTATTCATCTAAATTCATAAAGCTTACTTTCTTTGAGCTGCTTAACCATTACACTTCTCAGCATATTATACATCAAATATAATGTGTATAAATATATTCAAGTTTTAGAAGAAACACTGATGTATATAGCACATATTTTACAATAAAAATCAATATACCTTTTGGAGACTGCCAGGGCCCCTACTTGGTGCCAAATATTATCTTTCCCATAGAGGACATCATTCTCTTGAATGCTATATTTGCCTTTCCCTAGATTTCTTCAGTTTTCAAATATGTGCCTGTGTCCCTGAATAAATGTTTGAGAGTCTGAATGTTTTTAAAAAGTCTATGCTAATAAAACCACAATCTGTAGATTCTTGTAAAAGCCAAGTTCAATTTTTCTTCTTGCCTTAAGGTAATTAGATATCCTGACCAAATTAATCTTTCCAACCTGATATCAACACTCCTTTTTGGTTTCTTTTTGGAAGCAACCTAAATGCCCACTGATGATGACTGAATAAAGAATATGTAGTACATGTATACAGTGGACTACTCGGCCACTAAATAAATGCCATTTGGAAAAATATGGATGGAGCTGGAGATGATCATACTAAGTGAGGTAAGCCAGAGAAAGACCAACTATCGTGTTAAATGAGGTAAGTCAAAGAGACAAATGTCATACAATAATGCTTATATGCAGAGTCTAAAAAAACAAGAAAGGAAAATGATATGAACTTGTTTAAAAAGCAGAAAGAGACTCACAGACCTAGAGAATGAATTTATGGTTACCAAGAGAGAAGGTGGGAGAGGGGAATAGATTGGGAATTTGGAATTGACATGCATGCACTGTTACATTTTAAATGTTTTTCCAGGAAAAAAAAAAAAAATACATAGTGTCAATAATATCAGTACAGTTCTCTTCCTCTAAATTGTGAGTTTCTAAAAGTTAATGATTCTTGTTGGCGTTACTGTCCTTAACATGGTTTTCGCTTGGTGAAATTCAGTGATCCTTGCACTGAACCATATGTCTCCTCTGCCTTTATTTAATTCTCATTTCTGACTCCAACCTGACCTATTCATCTAAATTCATAAAGCTTACTTTCTTTGAGCTGCTTAACCATTACACTTCTCAGCATATTATACATCAAATATAATGTGTATAAATATATTCAAGTTTTAGAAGAAACACTGATGTATATAGCACATATTTTACAATAAAAATCAATATACCTTTTGGAGACTGCCAGGGCCCCTACTTGGTGCCAAATATTATCTTTCCCATAGAGGACATCATTCTCTTGAATGCTATATTTGCCTTTCCCTAGATTTCTTCAGTTTTCAAATATGTGCCTGTGTCCCTGAATAAATGTTTGAGAGTCTGAATGTTTTTAAAAAGTCTATGCTAATAAAACCACAATCTGTAGATTCCTCTTCAATTTGCTTACTTAACACTGTATTCCTAAAGTTCATCTATGTTTACTGTAAATAATGATCATATATTATGATTAGATAATATGTTACTGTATGACAGTGAGCACATATATCAAACATAGGATTATTTCCTGTTTGCTTAAGTACAAAAGTTCTCTCATGACCCATTCTTCTGTATCCTATATGTGCAAGGGATTTTTCCATATGTACAGCTAAGGATAGAATTGCCACATCATGGGGTATGTATATCTTCATTCCTCTTAGAACATGTCGCTTCTTTCTAAAGCAGTATATAAATGTGTGCTCCTACCAAAAGTATACAGTTATTCCAGTTCCTCCTATCATCATTAACACTGGATATGTCACACTTAAAGTTTTGCTAATCTGGTTGATGTGAAATGATATCTTATTTGAAATTCAGTTTGAATTGCACCTATTACTTACCAGGTTAACTTCTTCATATATCTTATGGCTAATAAGATTCTCTTCTGTGGAAATCATCGGGTAGTCTCTTAATGATTTGTAGGTAGTATTGATGTGTTCTGAATGTATAAATTGCATCTATCTGAAATGTTCTCTTCCAATTCATGGTTTGTGTTTCCACTTGTTATGGTGTGCTTGCATAAGTGAATATTCTTGTTTGGATATAGCTTTTACAAGTTCGACAAGTTTTATGTTTTTTTTACATTCAAATTTATAATTCATAAGATCTTTGTTTATGTGGTAAGGTAGGAGTCCAGTTCCACATTTTGAAATATGGATGGCTAATTGTCCCAGTATGTAGTTCTTTCTTCCTGCCATGACCGACAGGGCCATTCTCTCCTAAATCAAGCTTTTGTCTAGCAATTTTCCTTCTTGTGAGGTCATCTGTAATCATTTCATGTATTGCATTTGTTGGTTTCCATATATATGATGCCATAATCCAGTAAAACTGTTGGAGAATGTTTTCTATTTTCTGTATTCTGCGGTGGTAACAGTTTCCATATTTTCTGACTATGGGAAATGGGATTAGTTGTTTCTTGAATACATGTAAGAACTTGGTTGAAAAAAATTGAGGCTTACTTTTCCTTTTTTAAAGAGATTATTCTAAAATATATTTTAAGTTATAAAGTAAATCTGATGTTAACATATTTTTCAGTCTACTTTTCAAGTTAATATTTATATAGAAATTCACTTATTTGCTTGATCTTTTCAAAATAATTGGCATGTTTTTTTCAGGTTAAACATTAACTATTATACTTTGTCATTTGCAAGGGATTTTTCCATATGTAACCATATGTACAGCTAAGGATAGAATTGCCACATCATGGGGTATGTATATCTTCATTCCTCTTAGAACATGTCGCTTCTTTCTAAAGCAGTATATAAATGTGTGCTCCTACCAAAAGTATACAGTTATTCCAGTTCCTCCTATCATCATTAACACTGGATATGTCACACTTAAAGTTTTGCTAATCTGGTTGATGTGAAATGATATCTTATTTGAAATTCAGTTTGAATTGCACCTATTACTTACCAGGTTAACTTCTTCATATATCTTATGGCTAATAAGATTCTCTTCTGTGGAAATCATCGGGTAGTCTCTTAATGATTTGTAGGTAGTATTGATGTGTTCTGAATGTATAAATTGCATCTATCTGAAATGTTCTCTTCCAATTCATGGTTTGTGTTTCCACTTGTTATGGTGTGCTTGCATAAGTGAATATTCTTGTTTGGATATAGCTTTTACAAGTTCGACAAGTTTTATGTTTTTTTTACATTCAAATTTATAATTCATAAGATCTTTGTTTATGTGGTAAGGTAGGAGTCCAGTTCCACATTTTGAAATATGGATGGCTAATTGTCCCAGTATGTAGTTCTTTCTTCCTGCCATGACCGACAGGGCCATTCTCTCCTAAATCAAGCTTTTGTCTAGCAATTTTCCTTCTTGTGAGGTCATCTGTAATCATTTCATGTATTGCATTTGTTGGTTTCCATATATATGATGCCATAATCCAGTAAAACTGTTGGAGAATGTTTTCTATTTTCTGTATTCTGCGGTGGTAACAGTTTCCATATTTTCTGACTATGGGAAATGGGATTAGTTGTTTCTTGAATACATGTAAGAACTTGGTTGAAAAAAATTGAGGCTTACTTTTCCTTTTTTAAAGAGATTATTCTAAAATATATTTTAAGTTATAAAGTAAATCTGATGTTAACATATTTTTCAGTCTACTTTTCAAGTTAATATTTATATAGAAATTCACTTATTTGCTTGATCTTTTCAAAATAATTGGCATGTTTTTTTCAGGTTAAACATTAACTATTATACTTTGTCAGTTTTAGTCTCATCTCTTTGTTCATCATTTTACTTTCCACCATTTTCTGCTCTGTTTTAGAAAAGTTTCTTTTGACCAGCATAGGTAGGTATATTTTAAAAGGTTGATTCTGATAAACTTGGTATTTCTTAACTCAAACACTTTGTCTCTGTATATATGTTGAATGAGTGATTTTATTAATTTTGTAACATAAGTTGTCAAAATGTTCCCAGGTTTTCTCCATTGTTGTTTCCTATATCTGTGATTGTTCTACTTTTATCACCCTCAATTAAAATTACACATTCCATTTATCTCTAGTTTTCTTCAGCAATTTTAGCATTCATTTAAGTCACTATTGTCACTGTTCTCCCACAAATAACATGTAGAATACTTTAAACTGGATCAAACATATCTTAATTTTCCCCAAATCATCACCATCATTATAGTTTCATATGTTCACTCACACAGTAAATGTTTAATATTGGTGTATGCAGGGAGTGTCTGTTTTAATTTCTGACATGCATATCAGGTTTATTGCTTTTTGCATCTGATGGTACTAAAGATGTCTTTCCAGTATCTTTTTTATTTCATAGAAGTACATACATCCTACAGAAATACTCTTTTTTTTCTATTTTTAAAAATGGTTATTGGAATAGAGTTGATTTATAATGCTGTATTAGTTTTTGGTGTCCATATACAAATATAAATCTATTCTTAGTCTGTTTTCCATTATAGATTATCACAAGAGATTGGATATAAGGCTCAGTGCTATACTGTAGGGCCTTGTTAGTAGGATTTCAAATGAAAAGGGTGTGTTTATAGCAATAACTCATATTTTGTTCACCTAAAGATCTACATTTTCACAAGAGTTATTTTCAGATGGATTAAATATTATTTTCTCAGAAAATCTGTGATATTATTTCAGAATAATTGGCATGTTTTTTTCAGGTTAAACATTAACTATTATACTTTGTCAGTTTTAGTCTCATCTCTTTGTTCATCATTTTACTTTCCACCATTTTCTGCTCTGTTTTAGAAAAGTTTCTTTTGACCAGCATAGGTAGGTATATTTTAAAAGGTTGATTCTGATAAACTTGGTATTTCTTAACTCAAACACTTTGTCTCTGTATATATGTTGAATGAGTGATTTTATTAATTTTGTAACATAAGTTGTCAAAATGTTCCCAGGTTTTCTCCATTGTTGTTTCCTATATCTGTGATTGTTCTACTTTTATCACCCTCAATTAAAATTACACATTCCATTTATCTCTAGTTTTCTTCAGCAATTTTAGCATTCATTTAAGTCACTATTGTCACTGTTCTCCCACAAATAACATGTAGAATACTTTAAACTGGATCAAACATATCTTAATTTTCCCCAAATCATCACCATCATTATAGTTTCATATGTTCACTCACACAGTAAATGTTTAATATTGGTGTATGCAGGGAGTGTCTGTTTTAATTTCTGACATGCATATCAGGTTTATTGCTTTTTGCATCTGATGGTACTAAAGATGTCTTTCCAGTATCTTTTTTATTTCATAGAAGTACATACATCCTACAGAAATACTCTTTTTTTTCTATTTTTAAAAATGGTTATTGGAATAGAGTTGATTTATAATGCTGTATTAGTTTTTGGTGTCCATATACAAATATAAATCTATTCTTAGTCTGTTTTCCATTATAGATTATCACAAGAGATTGGATATAAGGCTCAGTGCTATACTGTAGGGCCTTGTTAGTAGGATTTCAAATGAAAAGGGTGTGTTTATAGCAATAACTCATATTTTGTTCACCTAAAGATCTACATTTTCACAAGAGTTATTTTCAGATGGATTAAATATTATTTTCTCAGAAAATCTGTGATATTATTTCAAAATGTTGTGGTCTCCATTGGTATTATTGGGAACTGACCTATAAGTCTAATTGCAGTTGCTTTGAAGACATCTTTTCTTTCTCTCTGTCCTTGTATAAGAGACTCTCTTTGGGGCCTGTGCTATAGGTTCACTTTGATGTGGCTAGGAGTAAAACTCTATTATTTATCTCATTGGGCACTTTATAAATTTCTGTGAATTCTTTCCTTTTAACAGTTTTGACGGTTTTGTGTGTTTTTGGTTATAATTTTTTCATATAGCTTTGTGTTATCTAATTTCCTCTGGCGTGAAATTCTAATTAAAGCATTTTAGATTTTCTCTTTCTAAATTCCATGTATCTTAACCATAGTTTCTTTTTGCTTTTGGCTTTAATTTCTGTGAATAATGACTTCACTTATATATTCAGGAGTGATTCTTCAGTTCTGTGTTATGCCTGTTACTATAGCCATTGAGTTTCTAATTTCAGTTGTATATGTTTATTTTTAATTAGGTAATTTTCTAATCAGTTTAGGCATGAAGTCAGTCTTTGACTGCTACACATCAGGGCTGTCTGTCCTTCACCATCTCCCAGAGCTCGCTCAAACTCTTGTCCATCGAGTGAGTGATGCCATCCAACCATCTCATCCTCTGTCATCCCCTTCTTTTATCTTTCCCAGCATCAGGGTCTTTTCCAGTGAGTCATCTCTTCACATCAGGTGGCCCAAGTGCTGGAGTTTCAGCTTCAGTATCAGTCCTTCCAAGGTATATTCGGGCTTGATTTCCTTTAGGATTGACTGGTTTGATCTCCTTGCATTCCAAGCGACTCCTAAGAGTCTTTTCCAACACCATGGTATCATATTATCATATACTAATTTTCTCTTCTTTAATCCTATTTTATAATCAGTTTTCAAATTAATAGTCTACTAGAAGGAAAGGGTGCTTTTTCAATGCCTTCCCAGTAATCATAAAATGCATATTTTATTGTTTCTTTTCCCTGGGTTAAATTATGCCTCTTAATATATTTTACATGAGCCGTACACATTTTTCAATTTGAAAATCTTCACTTGTGCATATTTTGAAACAGAAATGTTCACATTGGAAGCCATACTAGGTAGAGATGGTGTTCTGGGCTGAGCGGCAGCACATCACCTCTTTCTGTCACTTTTCTGCCTGGTCCAGATGGCAAAGTTACTTGACTTGCCTGGTGTCTGACTGAGTTAAGTGTGAACCATTTGAAATTCAATAAGTAGAAGATGGAAGTGATGGCTTTTGGGCAGAGAGAAGCATTTTGATAATTTATAAAGTATTTTATTTAGATGACCATGACAACTACAAGCTATGTTATACTGTGATAAACCTGACACTTTAGGCATTAGTTGAAAATGAATTTTCCACTCAAAAAATCAATGATATGCTTTTTCTTTTTCCTTTATTAAGGAAATAATCCTCAATTTTTAGGAGTGATTCTTCAGTTCTGTGTTATGCCTGTTACTATAGCCATTGAGTTTCTAATTTCAGTTGTATATGTTTATTTTTAATTAGGTAATTTTCTAATCAGTTTAGGCATGAAGTCAGTCTTTGACTGCTACACATCAGGGCTGTCTGTCCTTCACCATCTCCCAGAGCTCGCTCAAACTCTTGTCCATCGAGTGAGTGATGCCATCCAACCATCTCATCCTCTGTCATCCCCTTCTTTTATCTTTCCCAGCATCAGGGTCTTTTCCAGTGAGTCATCTCTTCACATCAGGTGGCCCAAGTGCTGGAGTTTCAGCTTCAGTATCAGTCCTTCCAAGGTATATTCGGGCTTGATTTCCTTTAGGATTGACTGGTTTGATCTCCTTGCATTCCAAGCGACTCCTAAGAGTCTTTTCCAACACCATGGTATCATATTATCATATACTAATTTTCTCTTCTTTAATCCTATTTTATAATCAGTTTTCAAATTAATAGTCTACTAGAAGGAAAGGGTGCTTTTTCAATGCCTTCCCAGTAATCATAAAATGCATATTTTATTGTTTCTTTTCCCTGGGTTAAATTATGCCTCTTAATATATTTTACATGAGCCGTACACATTTTTCAATTTGAAAATCTTCACTTGTGCATATTTTGAAACAGAAATGTTCACATTGGAAGCCATACTAGGTAGAGATGGTGTTCTGGGCTGAGCGGCAGCACATCACCTCTTTCTGTCACTTTTCTGCCTGGTCCAGATGGCAAAGTTACTTGACTTGCCTGGTGTCTGACTGAGTTAAGTGTGAACCATTTGAAATTCAATAAGTAGAAGATGGAAGTGATGGCTTTTGGGCAGAGAGAAGCATTTTGATAATTTATAAAGTATTTTATTTAGATGACCATGACAACTACAAGCTATGTTATACTGTGATAAACCTGACACTTTAGGCATTAGTTGAAAATGAATTTTCCACTCAAAAAATCAATGATATGCTTTTTCTTTTTCCTTTATTAAGGAAATAATCCTCAATTTTTTTGGCTTAAGAGTCTGTAGATTAATTACATGCATGATGTTCTGGCTTCATTTCTGTGCATTTTAATCGACTTATTACACATTTCCTACAAACTCTAAATACAGTAGATAAGAAAACGTTATGTACAAGGAAAGTATTGCTTTCATGGTTCAGATCGATTTTTTGTACAGACACAAATTATACCGAGAGAAAATGGAAGCACTGGACTGATCTTGCATTTTGTTTTAAACATGTGATTTAAAATCAACTTTCAGAATTACATTGAGCTAGTTATATAACAACTTTCACAAGTTTTGTTTGATTTAGAAGACTGACACTTTGGGGATATCCATGGGACTGTTCAATGTCATATCTATCTAATTGTAGGAAGTGGCTTTAAGATCTAAAAGAAGTCTTCATATTATAAAGTATTTACTTGTTTGGAGAATACATTTATTAAAATAATTGTAAATATATTTTTTAAAAAGCTTCTAGACACGTTTGAAGTGAACGTTTATATTTCTGACTCCATTTAAGTAAACTTAAGCTTACTCATGAGCCTCTCATTCCTTAATATTAAAGATAGGCATTTCCAAATACAAATTTAGTAGAACCTTGAGCCTCTCATTCCTTAATATTAAAGATAGGCATTTCCAAATACAAATTTAGTAGAACCTTGAAATGAAAACAAAGGCAAAAGTAAACAAATAAGAAATTATACCAAGAAAGAATCTTAAACATTTAGTATATTATTCTAATTTAACCTAATGGTAAAAGGTGTTGTCAATAGGTCAGGTGGGATATCTAACCCCCCACCTACCTGGGCAAGGGGAGGGGTGGTACTAGAAATTATTTGCATTACCAAGTTCCATTTAGTTTCCTGATGGGAAGATTCTAGTTGTGCCCTCAGTAGATGCTGGCACATCTTGGACATTTTGTAAAAGTTAGGAAGAGGTCTCTTCAAGGCAAATAAATTTAGAGACTGCCTCTTCTACTCTAAATAGAAGTATTCTCTTTGTCAGCTGGGGTCCCAGCAAGGGGAAAAAAAAAAAAAAATCCTAATCAACTTAGGGTAAATAAAGAAGATCTTAGTACAAAGATCTGTAGTACACTTTGGTTTTTACTCTCTCTTCCATTTAAAGGGTAAGGGGAGGGTGCAATTGTAGAAGCTAAGTGATAAAAGTCCTACTGTCTATCTTGAGAGCTGGAAAACAGCCAGCCCGAAGCAGTGCCCAACAAGGAAGATTAAGTACCTCACCTCACTCTCCTTCCTCACCTTCACCCCCTTTTGTTGCCACCGTTGGCCAGCGTAATAAGGTGCCAAAAGGCAAGACAAAGGGTAGAGAGTGAATCTGAGGGAACCAAACATTTTCAGAATATGTTCTCTTCCTCCAGGCTGCCACAGTGCTGAGCCAAGTGAACAGATCTGGCCAGCCATGCCTGTCTGCTTCTCAGCTGGTACTGTGTTTCCTTGGCCAGGCATTCTTGTACATGGTATGTGCATCTGCTTTCACCAGTTACTAACATCGTGAAATAAAGCAAATTACTCCTATATGCAAAATAAACATAATGATAATATTTACTACACAGGTGTGTTGTCAAGACTAAATGTAATTAGCTATTTGAAAGAACATTGCAACTCTAAATAAGCATGCAAATATGTGATAATTCTCATTGTTGAAAGAATCATTTGTCTTATAACTGCCATATGCAAGACAATGGGATTGATTAACCTCCCTTTAAGATGAATTTTCATCAGTTTTATTGTCATTTTTTGGTCAGTCAATATTCCCTCTGGCACCAACTTCCAGTGTTTCTACTCGGCTGTCTACATTTAATCCTATTGTTGCTTTTTCTAACAACATACTCTGCATTCCCTAACCATACTTTCATGAATGTTTCTAGCACTTGCAAGAAATTATATTAGTTTCTTCCAGTTCTTATGTAGTACTTTGTTACCATATTTTGGGTTTTCTTCACATATTTAACATATTAGCATCATATAATAATCTATTTTGATCATTTCATGCATATTTTGTAATGTGGTGTGTTAGTTGCTCAATCATGTCCAACACTTTGTGGACTCATGGACTGTAGCCCACCAGACTCCTGTGTCAATGGGATTCTCCAGGCAAGAATACTGGAGTGGCTTGCCATTCCCTTCTCCACAGATCTTCCTGACCCAGGGAATAAATCTAGGTCTCCCACATTGTGGGTAGATTCTGAGCCTCCAAGGGAAAACTTATTTTGTAATAGCCCTCAACATTTATAGAAGATCAGATGGAGAAAGCAGAGGATTTAGGACTCTTTGAATGTGATAATTGTGTACCTTCCCAATATGAAATTTAGAAAAAAGTTGCCTCCAGAAGACAGAGCATGGCATATTCTACCCTAGTTTTGTCACATTTTGAATATTCCTTATGAAAAATTACTACTAAACCAAGAAAGAGTTTCTATTTACTAGCTCTTATTTTCCTAATGTAGCTTAATGATTTAAAACAGATTAAATGTCCATGGTTGCCTCTTACAGGTTAAATTTGTTGTCAGAGGAAGGTGATACAGCAATTCTAGATCACCTGAGACTTAATTACAACTGCTTACACTGTCAAGAATGTCAACTACACTAAAAATTCCCTTCTTAACCAATAGAGAAGAATATCAAAGCAAATGGCACTTAAGCCTTTTTTTTAGAGTGAATCATGACTACTGCTTTTAAAGTTAGCCAGCTTATGCACACAATAGCATAAATGAATCAGAGTTCTAAGATTTTCAATTTCTAATATCCTGATTTCTTTTAAGAATTTAGGAGTCAGTATAAAGTAACATCCATACATACACTGACAGTGATTTGTTTGCCCATGGTTTTAGAGGGCTTACCTATAATATATTGACATTCTCTTAAGCAGTTTCCTTTTTCTAACAACATACTCTGCATTCCCTAACCATACTTTCATGAATGTTTCTAGCACTTGCAAGAAATTATATTAGTTTCTTCCAGTTCTTATGTAGTACTTTGTTACCATATTTTGGGTTTTCTTCACATATTTAACATATTAGCATCATATAATAATCTATTTTGATCATTTCATGCATATTTTGTAATGTGGTGTGTTAGTTGCTCAATCATGTCCAACACTTTGTGGACTCATGGACTGTAGCCCACCAGACTCCTGTGTCAATGGGATTCTCCAGGCAAGAATACTGGAGTGGCTTGCCATTCCCTTCTCCACAGATCTTCCTGACCCAGGGAATAAATCTAGGTCTCCCACATTGTGGGTAGATTCTGAGCCTCCAAGGAAGACTTATTTTGTAATAGCCCTCAACATTTATAGAAGATCAGATGGAGAAAGCAGAGGATTTAGGACTCTTTGAATGTGATAATTGTGTACCTTCCCAATATGAAATTTAGAAAAAAGTTGCCTCCAGAAGACAGAGCATGGCATATTCTACCCTAGTTTTGTCACATTTTGAATATTCCTTATGAAAAATTACTACTAAACCAAGAAAGAGTTTCTATTTACTAGCTCTTATTTTCCTAATGTAGCTTAATGATTTAAAACAGATTAAATGTCCATGGTTGCCTCTTACAGGTTAAATTTGTTGTCAGAGGAAGGTGATACAGCAATTCTAGATCACCTGAGACTTAATTACAACTGCTTACACTGTCAAGAATGTCAACTACACTAAAAATTCCCTTCTTAACCAATAGAGAAGAATATCAAAGCAAATGGCCCTTAAGTTTTTTTTTTAGAGTGAATCATTACAACTGCTTTTAAAGTTAGCCAGCTTATGCACACAATAGCATAAATGAATCAGAGTTCTAAGATTTTCAATTTCTAATATCCTGATTTCTTTTAAGAATTTAGGAGTCAGTATAAAGTAACATCCATACATACACTGACAGTGATTTGTTTGCCCATGGTTTTAGAGGGCTTACCTATAATATATTGACATTCTCTTAAGCAGTTTCATTTTTGTAACTAAACCTATATAATATTAAAAATTAAACTGAGGGGGCTTCCCTGGTAGTCCAGTGGGTAAAGAGTCTGCTTTGCAATTCAAGGGACACCGGTTCAATCCCTGGCCCAGGAGGATCCCACGTACCGTGGAGCAGCTGAACTGGTGTGTCCAATTAAAGACCAGTGCTCTGGAGTGCATGTGCCCAGAGCCAGTGCTCTGCAATGCAAGGGGCCGCTGCAATGGGAGGCCCACACAGGTCATTTAATAACAATGGATGAAAATAAATAAACTGTCAATAAAAGAGGCCAAAAATTTTTTTAATATTTTTTTAAAAAGATAATTGAGGCTAATTAAACATTTTCAGCATTTGCATGAGCAAAAATTGATTTGAATAGGGCAAAGCCAAACCAGGATTAGGAGCCACTCCATCCACAAACAGGAAAGACTGTTTTAAAGAAAGGCAGAAGCAAATCAAGGAAATTATCTGACTGGCTATAGCTTAAATACTTGTCCTTTTTGGAGAAGCCTAGTTGGTTGGTTGTGATTGGTGGCTCTTAGATTGCTATTTCTTAACCCTGAGGCCATTTCCTCCTCCAGTGGAATTTCCCAACCCAGGGATCGAACTGGGTATCTCCTGCACTGGCAGGCAGGTCTGGCAACCCACTCCAGTATTTTTCCCTGAAAAATTCCATGGACAGAGGAACCTGGGGAGCTACAGTCCATGGGATTGCATAATTGGACACGACTGAGTGCTTGCACATAGATAGATAACCTTGAGGCATTTACATGTTCAGGTTGCTTGCCTAGGCTACTAATGTATTATAAACACTTCAGTCTGATGGTTTCCTTGTTTAATTAACTACAACAAAACTTGATATTTAGGCAAGATATTTTGACACGTATTGCCTCATATAAGATACACCCTAATCCTGCTATAATACTATTTCACTTTATAGGTAAGACATTAAAAACTTAAGATTGTGATTTACCTATTCATACAACAAAGTGACTGATCCACATTACCTAGGATTCTGCCAGCAAAATCAGAGATTTCACTATTGTTTACAACATTCAATAGAAAATACAATTCATTGTCATTAGCTGTTTGTTTTCAGAAACAAAGCTAATTAGCTTACACAAATTACAACAAAGTTCACATTGTATTCTACCTTGAATGATGATATGAAATAATTTCATTTTAATTTTGTCTTTATAGAAGCTAATCTTGTGCCAAAAAAATTATACATGGATTTTAATTCTAATACTGAACATATTCATACATGTGTGGCAGTATTTCTGTTAGAAATATAAATATTCTGGGGGCTGATGGATGGCAAGTAGGAATGACCAGTTCTTACTTTCCCATGTTGCTTTCTCCCATGCCCTAGCCCTCCCTTAGTGCTTGTATGATACTCTAATAGAGCAATTTTCGTTCTTTTTTTTTTTTTGCTCACACCATGCAACATGCGGGGGTCTTAGTTCCCCAATCACAATGGAACCCTGAATTGTAAGTGTGGAGTCTTAACTGCTGGATCACCAGGGAATTCCCTCTAAGAAAGAAATTCTGACAACAAAAACAAATATTTGTTTTCTTCCTTGGCACCTGGAGGCTTTCTTATGCTTGGAGAGGTAGATGTCTCCATGGATGCTTAGGAAATCAGAACAAAAATAAATTCAGATGCCTTTGAAAGGAAAAAATGGTATAGAGTTTAAGAAAAAATAAGTGATGCACTTAAAGGAGAAGCTTTACATTCCTTAGGGAAAGGGTCAAGAGAGACACTTAAGAAAACACAGCCAATGGGAATTTTTGTGTTGAAACCCTGACTGCTGTGTAATTTAAATACTCTCCTGAATCTCCTCTACAAAAGATTTAGAAAACATCCATGTTACTGAGAAATTTATTTTCTGAGAATGTAAACTGTCCTTTTTTATTCTTAATAAATCAGAGGTTCTCTAATGAAATTTCCAATATCTGTATTATGCGTTAGACACAGTTTGAGGTCATAGGTTGTGTTTATTAACTTTTGAATCCCCAGTATAATTAAAATGATTGAAATATAGTAGAAGATAATAAATGTTCAATGAATGAACAAGAGAAAATCATATGAGGGAGCAGGATAAGAAAAGGCAGATAAAAACCAAGAGGATACCATGCAGGGAGAGGAAAATAGATTCTGAATGGAGGATCTTGATTTGAACCTTCCTTTGATAAGCTTCTCTGGTTTGTTCCTGGGCAGTAGTAGCTTTTGTGAGCCTCAGTTTATCCTCATGGCAAAACAGGAGCACATGTATCTATAATTGCCACTTTGAAATATCAGAAGGTTCTCATGACCGTGTAATTAAAAGATATTCAGAAAATTGAATTATGTTATGCTCATCTTAGAATTATTCCAAGCAGAACGACTTAGCAAACTTCAAGCTCTCTCCATTCGCTTTTTTTTTTTCCCTCCTGCTGCATTGTTTTGTGAGAATATATCACATTAAAAATTAGCAGCTTCCTCTAATGATTCTCGATGCCTCTCTTCCTTGTCTTTACCCCATTCCTGTCTACAACACTGATCTTTTCCTATTTACTAATGAGGGATGCTACTGTCATACATTGTATTGAAAAGCGTGAAAACTGTGAAAGGGAAACAGAATTAGGATTCAACACAGTAAGTGAAAAGAGAAATGTTCTACAGTGACCAAAGGAAGAAATGGATTGAAGTTTTGCAAGGATTTGGGAATCTTTTATGCAATGTGTTGTCTTTATATGCTTAAATAGATCCCTATTACTGTATGATAGTTTAAAATAAAAGCCAAATAGTGCAACATTATTGCAGGTTAAAAAATAAAAAAGAGTGACTGTCATGTGAAAAAGTTACGCTTTTTGTGTTTTCCAGTTGAAGTTTGTCATTATATATATATATATAAGATGATAGTGATTGAGATAAATCTGAAATGTTCAAAGTCATGGAGCTCTTTAAGCAAACCTCATTTTCCAGTGTTCAGTAGGCATTCGATGCCATTATGAATTTTGAATCCCCAGTATAATTAAAATGATTGAAATATAGTAGAAGATAATAAATGTTCAATGAATGAACAAGAGAAAATCATATGAGGGAGCAGGATAAGAAAAGGCAGATAAAAACCAAGAGGATACCATGCAGGGAGAGGAAAATAGATTCTGAATGGAGGATCTTGATTTGAACCTTCCTTTGATAAGCTTCTCTGGTTTGTTCCTGGGCAGTAGTAGCTTTTGTGAGCCTCAGTTTATCCTCATGGCAAAACAGGAGCACATGTATCTATAATTGCCACTTTGAAATATCAGAAGGTTCTCATGACCGTGTAATTAAAAGATATTCAGAAAATTGAATTATGTTATGCTCATCTTAGAATTATTCCAAGCAGAACGACTTAGCAAACTTCAAGCTCTCTCCATTCGCTTTTTTTTTTTCCCTCCTGCTGCATTGTTTTGTGAGAATATATCACATTAAAAATTAGCAGCTTCCTCTAATGATTCTCGATGCCTCTCTTCCTTGTCTTTACCCCATTCCTGTCTACAACACTGATCTTTTCCTATTTACTAATGAGGGATGCTACTGTCATACATTGTATTGAAAAGCGTGAAAACTGTGAAAGGGAAACAGAATTAGGATTCAACACAGTAAGTGAAAAGAGAAAATGTTCTACAGTGACCAAAGGAAGAAATGGATTGAAGTTTTGCAAGGATTTGGGAATCTTTTATGCAATGTGTTGTCTTTATATGCTTAAATAGATCCCTATTACTGTATGATAGTTTAAAATAAAAGCCAAATAGTGCAACATTATTGCAGGTTAAAAAATAAAAAAGAGTGACTGTCATGTGAAAAAGTTACGCTTTTTGTGTTTTCCAGTTGAAGTTTGTCATTATATATATATATATAAGATGATAGTGATTGAGATAAATCTGAAATGTTCAAAGTCATGGAGCTCTTTAAGCAAACCTCATTTTCCAGTGTTCAGTAGGCATTCGATGCCATTATGAATTTTGAAAGAAATCATTTAAAAATTGATGTGGAATTTGAAAGAATGGAGAAAATAATGTGTAATAATGACTTTATTTCCTTAAGGAATGCTGCACTATATAAAAAAAAATCCTATAGTCTGTTTTCTTTTCCATTAGTTTCTGATATCACAGTGAGAATTTACTTTTCTCCTCAAAGTGTAACTAGACACTTTTGTTCTGTTTCTGCTTTGTGATGTGGAAATGGCATTTGAGGATTTATTTTCTGGTCTCTGTGGCTTTCATTTCTCATTAAAAGTCTTAGTTCGAAGAACACACGTTCATGACCTACCCTGGCAATGCTCAGCTCACAGATCTTCTGACCTTTATCATCTCTTCCTATAATCTGCTGTTGATAAGGCTAAAACATTGCACTTTTCCTTATGAGGAATTACGAACATCTCTTGCCTTTGATCAAAAATCACTAACATCTGCATAGGTGTTGTATATTCACTAATGTCTGCATACAGGTTGTATATTCCAACTGCCTGGCCAGCATTGGAGATCCTCGCAATCTGGCACAAATCTAAACTACCAGCACAATTTCTTACTGTTCTGTCCCAGAATCTTAGGATCCATTCACATCACATCACACTATGCACATGCATTTAAATGCCACACCTGTGTTCATGACATGTTTTGTTACTGAAGAAACTCAGATTACAACTTTAACAATTCTAGGCATCCAGCCAAGACAAGACTACACTATAGAGGCCTTAAAAACATGGCCAAATTTTCACCCACAAGGGAAATTTCTTTCCCCTTTGGTCAGCTGTAAAATTTTCTTGATACAAATCTAGCTCTTGGCTTACATTTTTGAATGAGAAACTCTTATCCCAAAGATGAATTAAACATGCTTTATGTCTCCAGTGTAGTGATTCACAAACATATCTCTTTGCCCCATACAAGGTTGTAATCTAAACAAACATCAGCAGAAAGAATGCCAATTAGTAGATCTACAACCCATACCATAGAGTTTCTGATTTAGTCTGACTGAATAGCCCATACATAATATTCTAGGCTTAGAAAACTGTAACATAATTCAATTGCACAGCCCCAGATAGTGAATAGATCATTTTTAAGTGAAAGAATGAGTTTAATGCATTCATATTTATGAACAAATGCATTGAGAAAGGAATGAAATGCATTGTTATAGAAATGCTACATTATTGAAGAATTAACTTTCAGCTCTGGTGTTT
This sequence comes from Tragulus kanchil, assembly GCA_022376925.1. Taxonomy (NCBI): domain Eukaryota; kingdom Metazoa; phylum Chordata; class Mammalia; order Artiodactyla; family Tragulidae; genus Tragulus; species Tragulus kanchil. Next base: position 16,345,201 of record JAIOJX010000025.1, read on the forward strand.
AATCCTTTTTGAGGTAAAACTTTAATCTTGCTACGCCCCAATTTCTTCATGTGGAAATCTGAAGAAGTACCAAGTGAAATGCAGTTTTTTAAAGGCTAAAATATGTTCTTGAGCTATAGGCACCTTATGTGTTTCTGAGACTGAAAGCTTCTTAAAGTGCACCCAATTTTGTATTTTTAAGTTCATATTTCTTTCTATATTTTAGAACATGTGGGATGGAAATATACCGTTCAGGACAATATGTATACCTCCTATAGTTGAGGTTAGAATTACTTTTTACCACAAGAGACAGAAAACAGACAAGTCATACACTAAAAATTATGACCAGGAAGTAAGGAATGAAACCCAGACATTATTCATTATTTGCTATGAAATATGAGCTTTCACAAAGCTTCTTCTATAGAAAATGTATCTCACTTTTCTCAGAAGAAGAGAAAACCCAATTCAGATCATATGTGTGTTGGAAATCTACCACTTCCTTCATCTCAAGGACTTCGCTTTACCAGTAATTTTTGGCCATTTCCATAAATTTCTTTCATTGTTTTAATACACTTACACAATTAGGTAATGCATATCATTTGAGAATCTAATCAGGACAATGTGCTAAGTTCTAGAGATGCGAATGTATATGCATAAAACCTGGAGTGCCGAGCAGAAAATCTCCAGATAAAAATGAATAAGAACATTCCTGGCAAAAGAAGCTAGTGCATCTTGGTTAGAACAGTGAATCTTGTGGGATTTAGCTAACTGTTTCTTTAACTCAGTGAAATAGATGAAACCTTGGGGTGAGTGTGGTTAGGGAACTGTAAGATCTTCCCCTAAGTGCCTCATCTAGGGTTGTGATATCTCATGGGGAGAGCCAGGCTAACACAATTTCTCATCGTTCCACTCCATTTGTGTTCTAGATGTTCTATCTAAGGTGAGTGTAATTTAAGAAGTCTGGGGCTCTTTCCTTCTACCTAGGCTCAATTTCCATGGAAGAATGTCTACCAAAGGTGTGATGTGCCAAAAAGACAGAGTCTTGATTACCTCCACTAAGCCTGCTCATGAGATGAAGAATCCATACTAAGGTGAGGTAAACGAAGATGACCAGAGTCAATGGTACCTACTTAGTACCTACCCATAGACCAAGGGTGTTGCTCCAAGAAAAACCTGGTATTAGTCTACACCCAAGCTCAAGAGCAGTGGTGCTCTGCTCAGGGAAGAGAAAGGCTGTAAGAAAGCGGGCCGTTTAAAAGGGACCGATTTTATCTGGAGTATAGTGTAGAGAAATCCAAGCCAAAAAGTAAAGTCGAAAACAAGGAAGATTTTGTGGTGAGACACTAAGAGGAGCCTGGTGACTCTGTCATAACAAGTAAAATAAGTAGAAGCAGTAGAAAATTAACATGTACAGCTGTAATATGTTTGACGATAATAGCACAAGAGAGACAGGGAAAAAGCTATATTGGTGTAAGTAAATGGCAACAGATGATTAAAAAGCCACAGCAAACAAGAGAACCACTAATGAAAAATAAGAAAGTCAATATAATGAACTAAAGTATATATCCTTGCTGTCCTTTCAACTTCTTTAAAAGATATAAAATTATATAGAGTAAAACTGTGGTGGTAGTTTAGTCACTAAGTTGTGTTCAGTTGTTGCTACCCTGTGGACTGTGGCCCACCAAGCAAATCTGTCCATGGGATTCTCCAGTAAAGAGTACTGGAGTGGGTAGTCATTTCCTTCTCCAGAGGATCATTCTGATCCAGGGATCAAACACGCATCTCCTGCATTGTAGGCAGATTCTTTACTGTTGGACCACTGTGGACTTCCTTGATGGTAAGGATGGTAAAAGAAAAAAAAATTCACCTGCAATGCGGGAGACCCAGGTTTGATTCCTGGGTCAGGAAGGTCCCCTGGAGAAGGAGTGGCAACCCATTCCAGTATTCTTGCCTGGAGAATTCCATGGACAGGGGAGCCTGGCAGGCTACAGCCCAAGGGGTTGGAAAGAGCTGGACAGGACTGAGTCACAAACACTTTGACCTTCATATGCATAATACACATAACAATAATAGCACAAGAAAAGTGAACAATAAATAGAGCTAACTTGAAGAAGCATCAATATACCTCACTGGAAGTAAGTGAAGTAGATTCTCATAGGTTCAGATGTATATTGTAAGCCCTAGAGCAACTTCTAAAATATCTAGATTTAAAATTAATAAACTATGTCTATTTGAGATGACATGATGTACTGAAAAAAGTTTTAAAAAATTTACTTAAAAACCTGTTAATAGCTAATAAATGAGCTCAGCAAAGCTTTAAGGTAGAAGATAAATATAAAACCTTATACCAATGGACATCTGAAAATGGTATTACTGTAAAAAGAACTGTTTCTTATTTCCAACAAAAATAAAATAGAAATAAACCTAGCAAAAGAAGCACAAGAACTGTGTCTGAAAACTAGGAAAGACTGTTGAAAGAAATGAAGGAAGACCCAAACAAGTAGAAAGAAATTTCATATTCATTGAACAGAAAGCTTAATGTTGATTAGGTGGCAATATTGCCCAGATTTATGTACAGATTCAGCAGAATTTGTATCAAAAATCCCAGGTAGGCTTTTGTTTTTTTAAGAATTTGACAGATTGATCTAAAAATTAATATGGAACTGCAGGGAACCCATAGTAGTAAAACAACTTTTGGAAAGTAAAATGTTGGAAAACATTTCCTGATTTTTTATTCATTTATATGTTTTCTCATCCATGTTTATTCTTCAGCCTGCATGGGCCTCCCACTGCAGTGGCCTCTCTCTCTGTAGCGCACCAACTCTGGGTGCATGCGCTCCAGAGCGCTGGCTCGCAACTGGTCACATGGGTCCAGTCGCTCCGCAGCACACAGCATCTTCCTGGGCCAGGGATCAAACTGGTGCCCCCTGCACTGCAAGGCAGACTCCTCACCCAATGGACCACCAGGGAAGCCACACCACAGACTTTTGATGTATCTTTTACCTGGCATAGGATGATAATTGCTCCGTAAAACTTCCTAAATTCACTCATCTCCTTCTCCCTCATTCCTTTAAAAAGTATACAATTCAGTTGATTTTTAGCATGCTAACACAATTTTGCAATCATTACAATCAATTTTAGAACATTTTTATTACCTCAAAAAGAAACCATATCCATTGATAGATGAATGCTTTCTTTTTGAGGCGATAAAAATGTGTTAATTTCTTCTGAACAGCAAAGTGACATATACAGATTTTTCATACTCTTTCCATAAGAGTTGTGAAAAAACCCTAGAGCAACTTCTAAAATATCTAGATTTAAAATTAATAAACTATGTCTATTTGAGATGACATGATGTACTGAAAAAAGTTTTAAAAAATTTACTTAAAAACCTGTTAATAGCTAATAAATGAGCTCAGCAAAGCTTTAAGGTAGAAGATAAATATAAAACCTTATACCAATGGACATCTGAAAATGGTATTACTGTAAAAAGAACTGTTTCTTATTTCCAACAAAAATAAAATAGAAATAAACCTAGCAAAAGAAGCACAAGAACTGTGTCTGAAAACTAGGAAAGACTGTTGAAAGAAATGAAGGAAGACCCAAACAAGTAGAAAGAAATTTCATATTCATTGAACAGAAAGCTTAATGTTGATTAGGTGGCAATATTGCCCAGATTTATGTACAGATTCAGCAGAATTTGTATCAAAAATCCCAGGTAGGCTTTTGTTTTTTTAAGAATTTGACAGATTGATCTAAAAATTAATATGGAACTGCAGGGAACCCATAGTAGTAAAACAACTTTTGGAAAGTAAAATGTTGGAAAACATTTCCTGATTTTTTATTCATTTATATGTTTTCTCATCCATGTTTATTCTTCAGCCTGCATGGGCCTCCCACTGCAGTGGCCTCTCTCTCTGTAGCGCACCAACTCTGGGTGCATGCGCTCCAGAGCGCTGGCTCGCAACTGGTCACATGGGTCCAGTCGCTCCGCAGCACACAGCATCTTCCTGGGCCAGGGATCAAACTGGTGCCCCCTGCACTGCAAGGCAGACTCCTCACCCAATGGACCACCAGGGAAGCCACACCACAGACTTTTGATGTATCTTTTACCTGGCATAGGATGATAATTGCTCCGTAAAACTTCCTAAATTCACTCATCTCCTTCTCCCTCATTCCTTTAAAAAGTATACAATTCAGTTGATTTTTAGCATGCTAACACAATTTTGCAATCATTACAATCAATTTTAGAACATTTTTATTACCTCAAAAAGAAACCATATCCATTGATAGATGAATGCTTTCTTTTTGAGGCGATAAAAATGTGTTAATTTCTTCTGAACAGCAAAGTGACATATACAGATTTTTTTCATACTCTTCCCATAATGGTTTGTCAGATGATATTTAATATAGTGCCCTGAGCTATGCAGTAGAATCTTGTCATTTGTCCATCCTAAATATAATAGTTTACATCTGTTAATTCCTTTCTTCCTCTACTTCCCCTTCCCCTTGGCAATCACAAGTCTGTTCTCTATATTGGTGAATCAAAACAAAAATGGTATCCATCTATTTCTAAATGCTACACAATTACGGTAAGATGACAACACACAAGAATGCCTTTGTTTAGGCAATAGAGAGTAGATAGTTGTATTTGAAAGAGCAGCTTCAGTAGGGATATAAACCAGGCCACTATAAATTAAAAAGTAAATAAAAGATAAGTGGTCCCTTTAAAAAAACTAGATATAAAAATGGACTAAGACAGAACCAATTTGTGAGAATTTGTATCATAGAAGAGTGTTAAAAAGGATGGTATCAGAATATGTATAAATATAGTCAGATATAATTCAGCTGGAGGAGATAATAGAATGATTAATGCTGGTGAGGTAGCAGGAAGAGATGGCACACTGAACACATGGAAAGATACCTGCCACAAACAGGAAAATACAAATTCCATCTCAGCAGGTTTTAAGAAAAGGAGGAGAAAGCACAGATAATGATGTTTAGAAGCACAATGGCTGCTTATTTTTGTTTTTGTTTTTTTTTTTTTTGCTTGAAAATATTTGAGATAAAAAGGATGATGAAAAGAGGAGCAAGTTGAGATTTATGTGTGTTAGAAACATCATCGTAATTTTTATTCTGCATTAAAAAAAAACTATTTCCCTCTATTTTATATTAGTCTGTTTTCACCTTTTTTTACCTCTTCGAGGGTGAAAAAGAAAACAGAAAAGGTCTACTTGTCCATAATTACTACATCTCCTTCTCCCTCATTCCTTTAAAAAGTATACAATTCAGTTGATTTTTAGCATGCTAACACAATTTTGCAATCATTACAATCAATTTTAGAACATTTTTATTACCTCAAAAAGAAACCATATCCATTGATAGATGAATGCTTTCTTTTTGAGGCGATAAAAATGTGTTAATTTCTTCTGAACAGCAAAGTGACATATACAGATTTTTTTCATACTCTTCCCATAATGGTTTGTCAGATGATATTTAATATAGTGCCCTGAGCTATGCAGTAGAATCTTGTCATTTGTCCATCCTAAATATAATAGTTTACATCTGTTAATTCCTTTCTTCCTCTACTTCCCCTTCCCCTTGGCAATCACAAGTCTGTTCTCTATATTGGTGAATCAAAACAAAAATGGTATCCATCTATTTCTAAATGCTACACAATTACGGTAAGATGACAACACACAAGAATGCCTTTGTTTAGGCAATAGAGAGTAGATAGTTGTATTTGAAAGAGCAGCTTCAGTAGGGATATAAACCAGGCCACTATAAATTAAAAAGTAAATAAAAGATAAGTGGTCCCTTTAAAAAAACTAGATATAAAAATGGACTAAGACAGAACCAATTTGTGAGAATTTGTATCATAGAAGAGTGTTAAAAAGGATGGTATCAGAATATGTATAAATATAGTCAGATATAATTCAGCTGGAGGAGATAATAGAATGATTAATGCTGGTGAGGTAGCAGGAAGAGATGGCACACTGAACACATGGAAAGATACCTGCCACAAACAGGAAAATACAAATTCCATCTCAGCAGGTTTTAAGAAAAGGAGGAGAAAGCACAGATAATGATGTTTAGAAGCACAATGGCTGCTTATTTTTGTTTTTGTTTTTTTTTTTTTTGCTTGAAAATATTTGAGATAAAAAGGATGATGAAAAGAGGAGCAAGTTGAGATTTATGTGTGTTAGAAACATCATCGTAATTTTTATTCTGCATTAAAAAAAAACTATTTCCCTCTATTTTATATTAGTCTGTTTTCACCTTTTTTTACCTCTTCCAGGGTGAAAAAAGAAAACAGAAAAGGTCTACTTGTCCATAATTACTACATCTTTAACCCTTTCAAATCCTCAGCCCACAGCTATGCGGTCTCATCACTCTCTGTAAACTAAGATCACCTATCAGGTTAATCTCTTTATCTTTTGACTTGGCAGCATTAGGCACTTGAACCTCTTCCAGTTTCTCTCTCTTCCTATGCATTCCTACCTCATGGCTGATCTCTGTACAGTATGTTCAGCTCTCATGTTCCACTGAGGTTCCCTAGCTTTTTGTCCTCTGCCTTCTTTTCTCGCTCTACACTTTGTAAACATCTTGTCTGTACCTTTGGTTTCACCTACAACCTATACATTGATTGACTTAAACTCATTTCTAAAATACAATTAAACAAAACAAAACAAAACAAAACACCCTCAAACTCCAGATATCACGGTTGTTCCTTGGAAATTCTGCTTGGGTCATCTTTGGTATCTCAAAGTCAACTTGTCAAAACACGAGTCTTTGGGCTTCCTTAGTGGCTCAGTGGTAAAGAATCACCTGCCAACACAGGAGACAGTGAGAGACACACGATCAGAGATACACTCTGATCTCTGATTCGGGAAGGTCTCACATGCCTCAGAACAACTAAGCCCATGTGCACAGCTATTGAGCCTGTGCTCTAGAGCCTGCGAGACCAAATATTTAAGCCCTTGTGTCCTAGAACCATGCTCTCTAGAACACTGCTTCCCAACAAGAGAAGCCACCTCAACAAGAAGCCTACATAGCACAACTAGACAGTTGCAACCTGAGGAAAGTCCACACAGCAACGAAGACCCAGCACAACCAAAAAGGCAAAACAATCAGCCTTCATCTTTCTGTCCCCTTGTAAAGTTTCCTCTGTGCCTATATTCCCAACTGCAGTGACAAGGAGAGCCCTATGAACTAAGCATGAATTCCTGATTCTTCCATCTATTTATCTTTCCAATTCTGCATCACAATCCCTTTGTTTTTCTTCCTACTTTCAGTGTTTTCTTCATCTCTCTGTCCACTCTGCTCTCTTGAACCTTCATCCTTTCTTTAATGAGATATCTTATTAGTTTTTTTGCTACTCTCTGTACTTCTGACCACATCTATATCCAGTAACTTAAACGACAGTCTGAGGAGTCTCCCTTCAGAATTGTTAAGTCAGGACATGGGAGTTCTGGATCCATTTCTGGTACTCCCAAGCAGTGTTGACCCAGAAAGTTCACTTAAACCCACCAGGTGTCAGGTTTTCATTACTGAGTCTATGCAGACTTTATCAGGATGATAAGTAAGGTTGCTTCAGTTCTCATGAATTATGATCCACTTACTTTCATATTTCTATTCATAATTCTGAAATAGAACAGTGGTGGTTTTAGATTGCATACATTTTAGGTCTAATTTTCACTATAAGCAAAAACAGTAAAAGCCTTAATTATTAATAAGCTTAGTTACAGAAAACATTGCAAAAGGAACTGAGATAAGAGGAAACTGACTTTTCTCCTAGAAAAGAGATTCACCCTAAGGATGGGACTTTGGTTTAAAAATGGAAATAGGGTTTTTAAAGATCTTATGGATAAGCTACCAGAATGACTTTTTTTCTTTTTAACTGACTAGACTGAACTTCAGTTTCTGTATGCATACACAGAGCAAAGCTCTTTTGTTGTAAACCTTAGTAATTCTAATATATTCATGATTTACAAAAAGATCAGTTGAACTAGATTCAAATTTCTTTGTTTAGCAAATTTTTCTTTTAACACATATTTTTAGATAATCATACTAAATGTGAACAACGCAGAAGGAGAAATATGTTAATTTTATTTGACAGATCATTTTGGACATTTGCCAAGTACTGAGCTTGACAAAAATCATGTTTTAACACCAACCCCTGATTGTAGAAAGGTTACTGAGTATTTAGGCGTAGAGACAAGAAAACCTAAAGAGCTGTGGGACTGTTTTCTTGTTTTGTTTTTAATTGCAAAATCATTGTAACTAATAAGCAGTTAAAGGAAAAAAAAAAAAAACAGCAGATTAAATGTGGCTTGAGAATACAATATAGACTTTCAAAAAGAATGTTAAAATGTACTTTCACTAATGGCAAAAGCAGCAATGAAATTAATGGGTAATGTTTATACTGTACATCACAATGCTTAAAATCTTATTGCAGACTACATTTGATTTGGTCCCTATGGTAAGTCTGTGAAAACAATATAGAAAATGCTGTTATACTTCCTTAACTGATGAGAAAATAAGTATCAGAAGAGATAATATATTTAGATTAAATAACCTGTAAACAGGTTTGGAATTTAGTTCTCCAGTGACTGGACTTTCTTACTGTTTGGATAAAGAACATTGGATAGGAATGATAAAAAATAAAAAAATAAAAAAAATAAGGGCATTAATTCCTTTTGAAAATGCTATTAGGAAATAATAGAATAACACTCAAAATTCATATGATAATGTATAAATTCAAAGTGAACTGATACTCTTTATTTTTTCAGGTTTTATTCTAGGGCCTAAGTATTGCCACTATTTCGAAATGCTAGGATTTAGTAGATTTAAGGAAATAAAAATAAAATGTAAATTTAAGGAAATAAAAATAAAAATGAATGACTGCTTAAAATAATTATACAGGGGTAAAATTCTTGTATTTGGAGAGCAAACATATGAGGCTGTATGAGACAAAGTATTGATACTCACAGTATCAATGCTTTTGAAAAACAGATTAGAATCACACTTTCAGGGACGTCTCTGGTGGCCCAGTGGTTAAGGCTCCATGTTCTACTGCAGCAGGTACAGGTTTGATGCCTGCTCAGGGAACTAAGATCCCACATGCCATAGATGGCGTGGTCAGAAAAAGGTTTTCCCTATTAATAATACTTTGGATGTGAGCTTATGCATTTGTACCACATATTTTAATTCAGGAGACATGACAGACTATTTTGTGCAAAGGAATTGCCAGGCCTTATTTTATTCATTAATCACAATTCACAAACTAGATGTTGATAAATATGTCTAATAAAGAGTTTAAGAATAAATTGTCTAATGATAGGAGTCCCAGAGAGAGTAAAAGTACTAAAAATCCTATGTCTAATCCTTCCTTGCTGTTAGAACAGACAATATTTACAGTCAGTCGTACCTAACTCTTTTTGACCCCGTAGACTATAGTCTCTGTCCATGGAATTCTCCAGGCAAGAATATTGGGAGTGGTTAGCAACTCTCTTCTCCAAGGGAGCTTCCCAACCCAAGGTCTCCTGCATTGTAGGCACTCTTTACTGTCTGAGTCACCAGAGAATCCCTGTAAAATTACTAATCCTGGACAACAAGCTGGGAGAGAAGTGAGGTGCATGATTTCCAAGCCAGGCTGGTGCTCCGCTGGCCTCTCTTTGCCTTGGCAAGATATACTTGCTTGTGCCAGATAAATGTTTTAATTCCAGGATGTTGTGCTTTACTTCACCTGCATTCTTGAGTGACTACGTGAAGGAGAGAATCCTCTACATTGGCACAGAATTGCAGTGGATATAAATATGACTGAGTGTAAGTTTAACTCTGAATTTAAGCCACTGGGATTTTGACAGTTTGCTTTACTACAGCACAACCTAACCACTGCTGACTAGTCAAGAAATTGACATCAAAAGCGAAATGATTCTTGAAGGAAAAAAACTAAACTATGTGGCAGAGTGAGAAAACTGTTATCAAATACTGGGAAGAAAACAAAGCATGACCTATGGTGGCAACATTCTTAGAAAAATCATAAACTAAAATCAGATGGATGCAGGGTAACTTTCTTAATGAACTGAGAGCTCTATGAGAAAAGGTGATAGTACACAACCTTCTAAAATGTATTGGTATCCATTGGTTATATTTGCCAGGGTATTAAAAGAAAAAAAGCTCAGAAAAAAGGATGACAGTTTGAAAACAAATAGAAAGTAAATATGGTTTCTAGAGAATTTTTGCCTTTTAGTGTTAAGAAAAATCAACTACTGTTCAACCCAGAAGAACAAAAAATAAAATTGGGAGAGAATGAGAATGGAAAATCCTAAGTATCTTTCAAATGATTAAATTACACCAGGAATAGATAAGGAACATATATGTGTGATTTCCAGTTAGTTGTTTCAATCCCATGATTTAGAATAAAGATCAGATTAAGGATGTGGGTTTTCCGTCAAATTCAATATACTTACATTGTCCAATATTTAATTGAGAAGAAAGATGGATAGGGATTAGGAGGAAGAGTGTAAAACAAAAACTTCGATTTTGTTATATCTTAAAAAATATGAATGTGTTTATTAAATTTTTGTCCTAACAAAAATGAGAAGAAGCATTTCTAAAAGATAGTGTTAGCTTTAAGGACAAAAACTGTGTTGTGTCCCTCAGAATATCTACATGCAGGTAATAAACTAAGAAGGATGTACAGTGTATAAGGAGAATAAATGTTCCTAGAACTCAATCTTATGTGACCAATTAGAATAAGGGACATGGAAGAATCTCTCAGTTAAATAGGCTATTAAATTCTCAACTTTTTTCTTTTTTTTTAAGAGTAAGCAAGTGTTCTACAGCTAATTACAAATGTGTACAAGCAATTCTCAGACACCAGCTGGGTATGCTACACATTCAGCTCAGCGCTGACACTTTCTACCCAGATACAGCATCAGATTCTACAGGTTAAGCATTCAGTTCCACAAGACTACCCTCCACTTATAAGCAATATCCCATTTATAAGCAATTCTGGACTGTTACCTACACTCTGACCAACTGACTATAAATCAGATTATCCCACACCCTCCTCCTTAGACTCAATTCATTTGCTAGAGCAGTTCGTAGGACTCAAGAAACCAGTTTACTCACTGGTTAATCAGTATATGGTAAGAATATTAAAGTCAATATTAAAGGTAAGGCTTTCCAGGTGGTGCTAGTGGCAGAGAATCCACCTGCGAAGGCAGGAACATAAGACACCAGAGTATGATTCCTGTGTCAAGAAGATTCCCTGGAGGAGGACATGGCAACCCACTCCAGTATTCGTGCCTGGAGGATCCCATGGACAGAAGAGCCTTGCAGGCTACAGTCCATAGGGTCAGAAAGAGTTGGACACAACTAAAGTGACTTAGCACACACAAAGGCAAGGAATCAATAGCCAGACAAAAAGATGCATAAAGAGAGATCCCTACAAGGTAGCTTCTGTCCTCGTGAAGTTGAGCATGGCACGATGACCCCTGGAAGAGTTCTGGTTCACCAGCCTGGAAGCTGTCTGAATCCTCTCTTTGTCTTTTGGGTTTATATGTGTGCTAAGTTCCTTCAGCCGAGTACGACTCTTTGAGACCCCATGGATTGTAGCCCTCCAGACCCCTCTTTCCACAGAATTCTCCAGGCAAGTATTCTAGAGTAGGTATCCTCTAGGGGATCTTCCCAACCCAGGGATTGAACTGATGTCCCCTGCAGTTGCTGCATTGCAGTTGGATTCTTTACCACTGAGCCATGGGGGAAGACCTGGTTTTATACAGAGTTTATATGGGGCTTCATTATATACACATGCTTGATTAAATCACTGACCACTAGTGATCAATTCAACCTCCAGGAAGTCTCTGCTCCCTGGAGGTCAGGAAGGTGGGATTGGAAGTCCCAATTGTCCAATCACCTGGTTGGTTCTCCTGAAAACTAGCCCCATCCTTAGATGGGGTGCAAGTGTCACCTCAGTCACATAATAAATCACACCATCATGGAATTTCCAAGAGTTTTAGGAACTCACTCTGAGAAATGGGTAAAATGTGAAATATGTATTTCTTATTATAATCACAAAATCACTGTGCCTTAGGGGGTGCAAAAGTGGAAATTTGGCAATCAAAACAGTAGACTGCAGCAGATATTCATACCTAGTAAATATTCCATTTGTTGTGGATTTTCTGCATTAACTAAATAGTGTAAGGCTATGTGTGGCCTTGGCCAAAGGACTATGAAAAAAGATGTATCATCCAGAGCCTTGGTAATAAAAAACCCATCATGATTTCCTAATCTTTTTCTTCTAATTAATACACTAGTTGAAAAAGCTACATATTTCAGTTGGTGCAGCAACTGAATTTTTGTTAGCCTGGGCTTTTGAAAGCCTGTGTCAAGCAAAGCTCTTTAATGACCTATGTTAACAGGTCATACAGCCTGAGTAAGCAGTAAACACATGTTTCCTCTTTTGTTTTGTATTTACTCTATAGCAAAATTAGGGTTATTTGATACTTTAGCCTTTTCTGACTCTATAAGGGGTGATTTGAGTGTCCTGGCCACTGCACCCTGTGTCTTTTAAACTGTTCTACCATTCCTGATGAGATCTGATGCAAATGGCAGGCAATCTTTGGTAAACATCAATTTAATTTTTTTCTTTCTGTACACATTGGACCATCAAAAATCAGAAATGCTTATTATATGAGACCTGAGAGGATAAAAGAGGATTGCTGTTTTCAGGTCGAGAGTTATTGATGAGATTTCTCTATTTGTTACAAGGTAAGATTTCACATTCCACAGTATGCATGCTGTCATGAAGACAGTAAAGAAGGCCTGGGTTTTCATCAGCTAGAACACCTCCATATTCACTTCCATAGTTCTCAAGATGTATTTTAGTGGCCAAAGTCAAAAATGTTCTGACTGACAAATGTACTGTTAACAGAATTTTTTTTTACAGTTTTCTATTTTTTTTGGTCACTTCTATTGGTCTTTATTTATTTTCATCCATCTTTGTTGTTTGGCCTGTAGTTAGGCCTCCCACTGCAAAGTACTGGCTCTTGGCGCATGCGAAAACTAGATCAGAAATACCTCAGTCACATAATAAATCACACCATCATGGAATTTCCAAGAGTTTTAGGAACTCACTCTGAGAAATGGGTAAAATGTGAAATATGTATTTCTTATTATAATCACAAAATCACTGTGCCTTAGGGGGTGCAAAAGTGGAAATTTGGCAATCAAAACAGTAGACTGCAGCAGATATTCATACCTAGTAAATATTCCATTTGTTGTGGATTTTCTGCATTAACTAAATAGTGTAAGGCTATGTGTGGCCTTGGCCAAAGGACTATGAAAAAAGATGTATCATCCAGAGCCTTGGTAATAAAAAACCCATCATGATTTCCTAATCTTTTTCTTCTAATTCATACACTAGTTGAAAAAGCTACATATTTCAGTTGGTGCAGCAACTGAATTTTTGTTAGCCTGGGCTTTTGAAAGCCTGTGTCAAGCAAAGCTCTTTAATGACCTATGTTAACAGGTCATACAGCCTGAGTAAGCAGTAAACACATGTTTCCTCTTTTGTTTTGTATTTACTCTATAGCAAAATTAGGGTTATTTGATACTTTAGCCTTTTCTGACTCTATAAGGGGTGATTTGAGTGTCCTGGCCACTGCACCCTGTGTCTTTTAAACTGTTCTACCATTCCTGATGAGATCTGATGCAAATGGCAGGCAATCTTTGGTAAACATCAATTTAATTTTTTTTTTTTTTCTGTACACATTGGACCATCAAAAATCAGAAATGCTTATTATATGAGACCTGAGAGGATAAAAGAGGATTGCTGTTTTCAGGTCGAGAGTTATTGATGAGATTTCTCTATTTGTTACAAGGTAAGATTTCACATTCCACAGTATGCATGCTGTCATGAAGACAGTAAAGAAGGCCTGGGTTTTCATCAGCTAGAACACCTCCATATTCACTTCCATAGTTCTCAAGATGTATTTTAGTGGCCAAAGTCAAAAATGTTCTGACTGACAAATGTACTGTTAACAGAATTTTTTTTTACAGTTTTCTATTTTTTTTGGTCACTTCTATTGGTCTTTATTTATTTTCATCCATCTTTGTTGTTTGGCCTGTGTAGGCCTCCCATCACAGTGGCCTCTCCCACTGCAAAGTACTGGCTCTTGGCGCATGCGCTCCAGAGTTCCAGCTCAGTAGTTGGACACATCGATCCAGCTGCTCCACAGCACGTAGGATCTTCCCAGGCCAGGGATCGAACTGGAACCCCTTGCACTACAAGGTGGTATCCTTACCCACTGGACCACCGAGGAAGCCCTAATAGAATTTTAATAATAGGAACATAAGTATGGGTGTATGAGGATAATAAGTAGGTGGCAAGGACATAAGTTGAAAGTATAATAATAATTAGAATTATTGCATGGTATTAGCAAGTATATACAGAATATATACACATATATATATATAATTATATACATATATGTGTGTGTGCATATATATATATATATAATTTTTAATTCACTTCAGTGAATTTGAAAGATGCACACAGATTGATCCTGAAAGAAAGGCGAATTATCTGGATACATAATGACATGTTCCAGAATGAGGTTCTATTCATCTTCAATCAGTATAGAGCATGTACTAGACAAATAAATATGGAAATAACCACTGCAAATTTGTCTGCCTTAATCTAATCAGATGTTACTTTGAGTTATGGTTTATAATTCAATTGAATCCAACTATATTTCTTTAAAAATATGAATTTCTTTTTATGCTATTAGTTCTCATAGAGACAGAGAGAGAGATTTGTAACAGGAATTGGCTCACACAGTTGTGGAAGCCAGGAAGTCTGAGTCTACCATCCACAAACTGAAGAACCAGGAAAGCAGTGGTCTAAATCAGTTTAAAAATCAGACCCAAGAAACAAGTTGTGCTTATTGATGAGATTTCTCTATTTGTTACAAGGTAAGATTTCACATTCCACAGTATGCATGCTGTCATGAAGACAGTAAAGAAGGCCTGGGTTTTCATCAGCTAGAACACCTCCATATTCACTTCCATAGTTCTCAAGATGTATTTTAGTGGCCAAAGTCAAAAATGTTCTGACTGACAAATGTACTGTTAACAGAATTTTTTTTTACAGTTTTCTATTTTTTTTGGTCACTTCTATTGGTCTTTATTTATTTTCATCCATCTTTGTTGTTTGGCCTGTGTAGGCCTCCCATCACAGTGGCCTCTCCCACTGCAAAGTACTGGCTCTTGGCGCATGCGCTCCAGAGCTCCAGCTCAGTAGTTGGACACATCGATCCAGCTGCTCCACAGCACGTAGGATCTTCCCAGGCCAGGGATCGAACTGGAACCCCTTGCACTACAAGGTGGTATCCTTACCCACTGGACCACCGAGGAAGCCCTAATAGAATTTTAATAATAGGAACATAAGTATGGGTGTATGAGGATAATAAGTAGGTGGCAAGGACATAAGTTGAAAGTATAATAATAATTAGAATTATTGCATGGTATTAGCAAGTATATACAGAATATATACACATATATATATATAATTATATACATATATGTGTGTGTGCATATATATATATATATAATTTTTAATTCACTTCAGTGAATTTGAAAGATACACAGATTGATCCTGAAAGAAAGGCGAATTATCTGGATACATAATGACATGTTCCAGAATGAGGTTCTATTCATCTTCAATCAGTATAGAGCATGTACTAGACAAATAAATATGGAAATAACCACTGCAAATTTGTCTGCCTTAATCTAATCAGATGTTACTTTGAGTTATGGTTTATAATTCAATTGAATCCAACTATATTTCTTTAAAAATATGAATTTCTTTTTATGCTATTAGTTCTCATAGAGACAGAGAGAGAGATTTGTAACAGGAATTGGCTCACACAGTTGTGGAAGCCAGGAAGTCTGAGTCTACCATCCACAAACTGAAGAACCAGGAAAGCAGTGGTCTAAATCAGTTTAAGACCACAGGTCCAAGGACCAAGAGTTTCTATGACCAAGGGTAGAAGAATACATTTCCCTGAAGGAGAGAGAAAGAATCAGTTTCTTCTTCCTTCCTTTTTGCTCTATCCAGATTCTTAACAGATTAGTTGATGCCCCACCCATGCTGGTGAGGGCAGATATTTATTCAGTTTAGGGAATCAAAAGCTAATTTCTTCTGGAAATACCCTCACAGACACACTCACACACTCAGAAAAGCTGTTTTTCTGACTCTAGACAATGGAATCATTCAAGTTGAAACCTAAAATGAATGATCGCATTGCCTAATATCTGTGCTCCTTGATTCTCTTGCCGTTACACTGAAAGTATTAGTCAGTCATGTCCAACTCTTTGTGATCCCATGGAGTGAAGTTCACCAGAGTTCTCTGTCGATGGGATTTCCCAGGTAAGAATACTGGAGTGGGTTGCCATTCCCTTCTCCAGGGGATCTTCCAACCCAGGGATCAAACTTGGATCTCTCTAATTGCAGAGGGATTCTTTATCATCTGAGTCACCAGGGAAGGCCCCTTCCTCCAATTTATTACTGGATACTTATCTATGTGAAATAGGCTGCTTTTAAGGTTTTTTTGCAGCTAAGCATGACGATGTGCCTAGGTTCTAACTAAACTGTAGATAATATAAAATGGGGCAGGAAACTAACTGGAATTGTGCTTGAAGAGAAAAATCTTTCCGATTTCCTGCTGCCTAGGAGGCACATCAGTGGTAGAATCAGGAGCCTACACAGACCACCTGCTCCATGACGAGAAAGCAATGTTAAAGTTGGCAGAAAAAAATCTGGGAGCTGGTTTCCTGATGATCATGATAACCTCACATTAACCCTATCCATCTACACACATACCAAAGTTAATCTTTTTTAAGCCACTGGAAGGGTTGCTTATCACTTACAATTTAACAGTGATAAATACAGTTATTCTTTGCACCCTTAGAGTTCCCCTCATGTATCCCATATGTCTTTATTTCCTCTCACTTGCAGCCGTGGTCTTGCCCACATCATTGAGAAAATACATAAGCAGCATCTTCTCACCATCCTATCCAGAGGTCTATATACCATTGCTTTTCTTCCAATGATCTTCTTTCCTCCTGTAAAATTATTTCTTCCTGTAAATGATTTTCTTCTTAGGAACAAATGATTTCTCCGTCTGTACCGTGAATCTCTTCCACTCTAGATTTCCTTATATCTGCACATTTACTTAGCTCCTTCTCTCTGGTACCACTTATGCTCTTCATTTCAACTGAATAATTTTCACCAGTGTACAGATATGCTCCAAATAATGAAATTCTAGCCCCATAGTATATGTGGAGACCACCAGATTCACTGTTTTCCTTTCACAACTGTCTGTAAATTTAGAGTCATGTCCTGTACATGCAGTGTGTCTACACCTCGCCTTCCAGTCACCCTTCAATCAAGTACACAATCAGTTCCTGATTCTAGAATTACATTGAGTCTGTGCTCATTCTAGTCACCAATAATCTCAACATTCAGAAACTCAAGATAAAACTTTCCATCTTCAAAGTCTGACCTTTAGACATCAGAGAGGTGAGCTAATCATTCTCGTATACATGGCAGTATTTTGTCATTTGTCATAAATTATCATTTTACCTTTTCTTCACTAATATTTCTTTTTTTGTTTTTTTATTTACTCCTCTCTCCTTTACTTGGCCTCTAAAATTATATACTTCACGGTGATCATTTTAGCCCCTTTTCTGTCTTAGAATCACCCTATTAATTATATGACTGATTTGTTAGGTTTTAAAAACCAGCTAGATTTATGTTTCTGTTCCAGATGTCTGCTGTCTCCTACATGCCCTTCCAAGTATGAATTTGGTATTTCCTTTCAGGGTCTCACAGAGAAGTCTCAAACTTTTAACATCCACAACTGAAATCTTAATCCTCTTCACCATATGGGAAGGCTCACATTTTTAAAGAAATATAGTTGGGAATCTAACTATATACTATATATGCACATACAGTAGCTTGAATTATTTACAGTAAGTCAACATAAGATAACATCTGACTAGCAAAGGAATTCAGACACACAATGATTATACCCTCATTTGTTTGTGCAGCAGGTCTTTTAAACTGATAAATGGTGAATGATACTCATCTGCAAATTCACCCATCTCAGGAACTCACACTCTCACACATTCATTCACCTGCTTAAACTATGACCCATTAATAGCCCTCTTTTATACCTCTCTTTCCTTTACCTTTCTGAAAATGCTATTTCTTTTACCAGCATATCCTATTAGTATCAGAGCACACTTCTCAAATCTATCTACTCTTCTCCACCTCCAGTATCAATATCCTTATCTACTTCCTGACTTCTCTCACTGGACAGTTACAAAAATTTCTCAAGTAGTGTAAAACTGCTTTTATGTCTTTAGTATATCCTATGCAGGACAGTAAGGGGAAGAAATGCATTACCTCCTCCCCCCGTTTTGTAAAAAAATTTTGGCCTCTTTTTATTGATTTTTTAATTTATTTTTCATCCATCTTTATTCTTTGGCATGTGTGGGCCTTCCATTATAGTGGCCTCTCTCGTTGCAGAGCACCAGCTTTGGGCACATGGGCTCAAGAGTGCTGGCTTACAATTGAACATACTGGTCCAGCCACTCATCCACACATGGGATCCTCCTGGGCCAGTGATTGAACCGGTGCTCCCTGCACCACAAGGCGGACTCCACCCACTTGACCACCAGGGAAGCCCTACCTTCCTTTGTGTTTGTTGGCTTAGAATAACTTAATTGTTTCTACTATACTTGAAAAAATAAAAATTCTTAACATTTACACATACAATAACATATATGATCATATGCCTCCTCGTGCAATATAATTATTTCTCTCTTTTTTTTTTTTTTGGCTAAATCACCTGGCTTGTAGGAAGGTTGTTCCCTGACCAGGGATGGAACCCTTACCCCATGCAGTGGAAGTACAGAGCCGTAACCACTGGATTGCCAGGGATCCCCATCATACAGAGTAATCATCAGACTCCATTCAGGTTTATGTGGTACAAAGCTATGGTTTGTAGTCTTTTCCCACATTAGAACACTTTTTACCTCCTCTTCACATATTTAACTCCATCTTATCTTCCTGGTATAAATGTTATACCTATGTGAAGTAACAAAGTCTGCTTTGTTTATTATATGTAAATACTACTCAGCAAATACACACAGTCCTTGAATCCCAACAGTCTTTATGATATAATTGGTGGTGACTGACTCCCCATTAGATTTTAAGCCTTAGCACAGTCTTAACTAGTATGCCTTAAGCCACCAAAGAAACCATCAAGTATTACAGAGTAGAGACTCAGTGCATGCCTGTTCACTGAGTAAAGGACTAACTATTGATATTTAATATGCATAGGTTTCTCTTTGGGAGGAACCCTGGCCTAAATATAAGGAAGTCTGGGTTACATACAGTCTGGACTCTGACTCTAACTCCCATTCCCTTATGAGTTTCCTAAATTAACACTTTTTCAGTAGAGCACAGAGTGAGGAATGGTGAGCCACGGTTCAAAAACACACCTTAAGATAATTTGAAACAGAGAAGTTTGTTGCTCACAGATTCTGAAAGAAGTACCTGGCATGCCTCCAGGGGCCACTTGGGATAGTTAAGGCAGAGTACAGGCAGACAGACAGACATAGGGGCCAGGACACATGACTTTATCAAGGTGGAGGGTTTTAGAGTTCCTGGACTACGTTTGGATAGCTCAGTTCAAACCACAAGAGTGAGGATTGGTAAGCACCACACCAGGCTTAGATAAGGGCATGTAAGGGGAAGGCACTGGAAGACAGGGGGGAAACTGTGGATCACAAGGACTGTTGGGGAAATCATTTCAGGAGCTTAGATTTACTTGTGACTCTGAGGGCTAGTATCCAGGGGAGGGGCTAGTGTCAACTGAAGGTCACTGCCAGACAAACAAAATGGATAAGGCAGTGGTTTCATGACATAACTTAGCCAGTCGGCACCTATAAACAACAGAAATTTACTTCTTGAGAAGCTCAAAAACAAGGCGCCAGCAACCAGTAAGATCAAGATTCAGTGACCAGTAAGAACTAGCTTTCCTGTTGACAGCCATATTCTCACTGTAGTTTCACATAACAGAAAAGGGGCAAGCCAGCCTTCTTAGATCTCTTTTATAAAGATATCGATCTCCCGCACCAGGCTCCAATGTGATGACCTAGGCACTTTGAAAATGCCCCAGGGAATGTCATTGCTATTTCAAACATATGCATTGGGTGAGACACACAAATACTTGGTTCATAGCAGTCTCCATGAAGTCACTTGGACATAGTTTACAAAGTACTGCCAGACTTATAAGACCTCTTAGAAATCTTTTCTAAGCAGTTTCTATGTCTTTATAAATAATCTCCCATTTCAAAAGTGAAATCAATGAGCAGCTTTTAAACACATAAAAATCTGAACTTAGAATAATTTAAACTTCAGAAGGTATTTGTTGACTACAGAGAAAATAAGAAATTAAAACTAGTAACCTGAAAAGTAAGGTTATCTTTGTCCTGATCATAATTTCTCAACACATGTAATTAACTGACCAAATTTACTTACACTGCAAAAAGTTGTGTTGACACTCATCCAGGAATCAAGTGTCAATCATGAAATTTATTGCTATCCGAAGTCACACTGGCTAAAAATCTTTACATTTAAGTCTTACACAGTCTGAGTAAAAATACTGTCATATAAAATGCCTGCAGATTAAATGGGATATGACTTATAGTTGCCTTCGTAAATGGGACAATTTGACTTCAATAAATGTTTTGTTTAATAAACAAATAGGTGGTAATAGGATACAGTTGATACTATTTGACTTTACTATGCTATAAACTTATCTTTTGGTCTTTGTTTTTATAAGAAACTATTTTAAAACTGTTCTTATTTTAATAATTTTGCATTTGTAATTTAATCCCTGATTATCTAAAAATAGTTCTTTAGAAACCAAAAGCTTGTCAGAGAAGGACAGACTCCAGACAGTGGGAAAAAAAATAAAAGAGAGACTAATAACCTGTTTGCTTGTACACTCAGTCTCATCAGCACCTGTAGGTCTCTAAGGGACTGCTATGTCCTCCTTATTATTACAGATTAAATCTGAACTGTACAATAGCACTTGTAAAACCCTGCACGCAATTCTTTTGATTCGTAAAGGAAAAAAAAAAAAAAAAAAGAATACAGGAAGAAAAGTGAGTAAAACACTGGTAATTTGTTTAGCTGGTGGTGCAGGCTGTTCTCAGATCAAATTTTGTTTCCCAAAGGAAGGCATCAGTTTTAAATTACACAGCAAGCGGGCAAGACAAAGGAAGCAAACAATCAAAACCTTCCCAGGAGGGGAAAGAATAAGACAAGAGCTCCAGAGGTCCCATTTAATAAATAAACACCTTCATTTCTGTAAGTTAATTTCACCACAGGAAATACATTTAGTTTTAATTATATTGCCTTATGCCATGTTTTATAAAAGGTACATGAGGTTCATTGACTTTCTCTTATTAAAGCTTCGGCTGTTTTCAGAAATGCTTCATGTAGATAAAGTCTCCGAGGAAACTGGGTGTGATGTACAATTATGTGAAATGCAATATTTTCATCGTATCCCATGTTAGTGACACGGAGGTAGATGGAAACAGCGTGTTGTAGTTCATTTTCATTAAAAACTGGTTTTACTTTTAGAGTTCTGTATGAAAGGCTCTCTGAGTAATGCAGGCTAGTTATATCACTGGTAGTAATGAAAGAGTGAGCTCTCTTTCCTCAGATTTGCTGAATATCCATTCAGTAAGGTCATGGTTAATTTTTGTGCTGTAAGCTCCTAGTCTTCATCCTTGTATACAGTTATCATTTAAATGTACCAGGAAGTGAATAGCCCAGAAACTGAAACCTGGATTAAAAAATCCAAATCTCAGATTGGGAGAGACCTCCAGAGATTCAGATGCTTATCTTAAAATTTGTTTACATTTCAAAGTGGAATGAAACCTGGAGCCAAGAGCAGGCTGTTTACATTCCAAAGGATTAGAGCCCAGAAGAGAGCAAAAGGTCCCCCTTCTGTCTCAGAAGTGGTGGGACAGCCAGTAGCCTATTAACTCTGAGATTCATCATTTTCAGTCCCTCTCGTGTATTGTATAAAAGCTTTTTTGCATGCACAGTGTCCATCTGTCTCTTAGGGCATCTTCCTGAATGGAGGAGGATGCAGTGTGGGACCTGATATAGTTATCACTGCAAGTAATGGTAGTCTGTACTGGGTCCAGTCTGTATTGTCTGTGTTTGCTTTTGCAATAGTATAAATAATGTAGATATGAAGACTTATCAAACATTCAAATCCATGGTTTTAAAATGTATTATATGAGCAATTTTAAAGGGGAAAGGATGTATTTGAACCTCTGGCAAAACTATCTTATTTTACTGCCTATGAAAAATTCATTGTTATTATTTTTTTCTCTTTAGGAATAAAGCACGGCAAGGTTAAGGAAAATGTCCAAAGATTCAGAACTCTTTCCTTTATCAATTATTATATGATGAAAGAATTAGTCATTCAGTTGTATCTGACTCTTTATGATGCTATGGACTGTAGCCTGCCAGTTTTCTCTGTCCATGGAATTCTCCAGGCAATAATACTGGAGTGGCTTGCCATTTCCTTCCCCAGGAGACTGCCTGATCCAGGAATCGAATCCAGGTCTACCACATTGCAAGCAGATTGTTTACCATCTGAGCCATCAAGGAAGCCCTCTTATATGATGGAACCTGTTCAACTCAGTGACTAAATGGTACACATCATGGGTAAAGTTATCTATAGTAGATATGTATTTGCATTAGTGAAAAATAGTATACCCTGGATGAGAAATTTCATTAGTATAAAAACTCTGAACATTTATCAGGGAGACGACAAATAGCATATATTTGTCCTGATTCACGCATTTCTTAAAATCATGTGTACTGTGCATCCTTAACTAAAGCAAGGTGTCTGAGACAAGCAGTACACTTCCTGAGATGAAATCAATACAGGTTACCTTGGCTCCAGGTTTGTGAGATGGGAGACAGTTAACTTTGTTCTCCAAACACCATTCATGAGTTAGGCATTCATTCTAGGGACAGCCTATATGTAAAACATGTGATGTGATTAGTGAAATGTCTGGCATGTATTAAGCATTGAATATATAACTGTTCTTCTTTTCATTACTGCTATTACTGAGCTGTAATTTCTGTCGATGTAGTACGTCAGTGATGGACATTTATTATATTTGTTTTTCTAGCTAATATAAACAGGATAAGGAGGGTTAACCATGCCCTCATATAGAAAAAGAACAGGACCCTATGGTCCTTGCCCTCCAGATCCTCTGCCTGCCTTTTGCCTGTGGAAAAACTTTAGCCAAAGTATAAGTTCAATCAAAGAAGTAAGAAAATATAAGAACAAAGAAAACAGTCAGTAATAGTCAAACTACTGAAAACAAGTTTCATCAGCCAGCAATGTCAAGGACCCGTTAGTTCCTTCTCAAGGACTATATATTAATGTTCACAGAACCATATTCTTTGAGCTGTCTTACAGACACGAAAACCCCCATCACATGGAAGAGGTCCACTACATGATGGCCAGACTGTAACCACAACATAGCTGCCACAATTCCAAGAATAGGTCTCAAGGACATGGGAACAAATCAAATCTGGAGGTGAAGACTGTGCTTAAAACCATCAAGACGATGATGGTTAAACCATTAATGACCAAGTTCAAGATGACTGTCGGAGCTGACGTTACTATGTGTAACCCCCTCCCTCAGCCTATAAAAGCTCTAGCCCGCTGACTGTATAGGACTTTGGAGTGGGAGGGAGGGAAGCAGCCTTCAGACAGTTGTTACCTCCTCTGAAGAGGCACGTGACTGAGAGCTGATTTTGTCTAGCTAACTGTTAAAAGACACTGTGATGCTAAGTGAAGTGAAACTCATTGAGTCATGTCTGACTCTTTGAGGCCCATGGATGAGCCATGGAATTCTCCAGGCAAGAATACTGGAGTGGGTAGCCTTTCCCTTCTCCAGGGGGTGTTCCCAACCCAGGTCTCCCACTTTGCAGGTGGATTCTTTACCAGCTGAGCTACAAGGGAAGTCCTAAAGACAGTCTTATATTCATTTTGTTAACATGGTGTTATGTTAGCCTTGCTCTTGTAGGTATGTCTGGGAGATGAAATCAATACAGGTTACCTTGGCTCCAGGTGTAGATGGGAGACAGTTAACTTTGTTCTCCAAACACCATTCATGAGTTAGGCATTCATTCTAGGGACAGCCTATATGTAAAACATGTGATGTGATTAGTGAAATGTCTGGCATGTATTAAGCATTGAATATATAACTGTTCTTCTTTTCATTACTGCTATTACTGAGCTGTAATTTCTGTCGATGTAGTACGTCAGTGATGGACATTTATTATATTTGTTTTTCTAGCTAATATAAACAGGATAAGGAGGGTTAACCATGCCCTCATATAGAAAAAGAACAGGACCCTATGGTCCTTGCCCTCCAGATCCTCTGCCTGCCTTTTGCCTGTGGAAAAACTTTAGCCAAAGTATAAGTTCAATCAAAGAAGTAAGAAAATATAAGAACAAAGAAAACAGTCAGTAATAGTCAAACTACTGAAAACAAGTTTCATCAGCCAGCAATGTCAAGGACCCGTTAGTTCCTTCTCAAGGACTATATATTAATGTTCACAGAACCATATTCTTTGAGCTGTCTTACAGACACGAAAACCCCCATCACATGGAAGAGGTCCACTACATGATGGCCAGACTGTAACCACAACATAGCTGCCACAATTCCAAGAATAGGTCTCAAGGACATGGGAACAAATCAAATCTGGAGGTGAAGACTGTGCTTAAAACCATCAAGACGATGATGGTTAAACCATTAATGACCAAGTTCAAGATGACTGTCGGAGCTGACGTTACTATGTGTAACCCCCTCCCTCAGCCTATAAAAGCTCTAGCCCGCTGACTGTATAGGACTTTGGAGTGGGAGGGAGGGAAGCAGCCTTCAGACAGTTGTTACCTCCTCTGAAGAGGCACGTGACTGAGAGCTGATTTTGTCTAGCTAACTGTTAAAAGACACTGTGATGCTAAGTGAAGTGAAACTCATTGAGTCATGTCTGACTCTTTGAGGCCCATGGATGAGCCATGGAATTCTCCAGGCAAGAATACTGGAGTGGGTAGCCTTTCCCTTCTCCAGGGGGTGTTCCCAACCCAGGTCTCCCACTTTGCAGGTGGATTCTTTACCAGCTGAGCTACAAGGGAAGTCCTAAAGACAGTCTTATATTCATTTTGTTAACATGGTGTTATGTTAGCCTTGCTCTTGTAGGTATGTCTGGGAGAAAATAAAAATTGTGGGCTGTGACCATGATTGGTACAGGTACATGAGGGGGTCCACATGACAAAGGAGGACAGTGATAGGCCTGGTGAGCAGGCCAATAGTTATGTCTTCCATTTGATCAACTATGTAGGTTACTTTTTCATTGAAACTTCTGTCATTGAGTACATGGAAACTGAAAGTTGCTCAGTCGTGTCCAACTCTTTGCAACCCCACGGATGAGCCATGGAATTCTCCAGGCAAGAATACTGGAGTGGGTAGCCATTCCTTTCTCCAGGAGCTCTTCCCAAACCAGGGATTGAACCCACTTCTCCTGGAAAGTCTTTTGAAATGGACTTAATCAACCCTTTTTTAAATAAGGAAAAACTTACGTTCTCCAAAAGAATTTTTAAGAAAATGAAAAGACAAGCTATAGAGACAAAATTTTAAGTCAAAATTCTGATAAAGAATTTTGAAAAGTCAATAAATCCAAAAAACCCAATAAAATAAATTGAATAGAAATGTTACTGCAAAATATATGTGACAAATACACATGAAATGCTGTTCAAATCCATGAGTCTTTAGGGAAATACAAATTAAAACCGTAACAAGAAAACTCTACATGCTACTTGAACTAAAAGACTGTGTTGGTGAATGCTGGAATAAATGAAACCCTCACACACTGGAGGTAGTAATATAAAATCTCATAACCATTTTGGAAAATAGTTTGTCAACCTCTTCATACACTAAAGATGCATCACTAATCATTCCACTCATAGGTATTAACACAAGAGGAAAAAACAATCTATGGCCAGACAAAGACTACTGCATTCATCTTTGTAACCGGTATTTTCTATTAGCTCCAAACTGGAAGAAGCCCAAATGTCTATTAGTAGGTAAACAATTAGACAAATATTAACATATATCTATATAATGAAAGAGTACCTAGCAGTAAAGGAAAAACTCTTGATACGTACAACAGCATTGATTAATCTCAAAGAATTTTGCTGAGAAAGAAAAGCCAAAAGCCAAACCTTTTTGCCCCCATGGAAAAAAGGCCATATTAAATGAGTCAATTTACATAAAAATCTAGAAAATAAAAAGAAATCGATAATAGTAATACAAATTAGACTAATACTTTCCTGAAGATAGGAAATATCTGTGAGTGATGAATTTGTTCACTTAGGTATATGTTTTTACCAGGTATCACTAGTGGTAAGGAACCCACCTGCCAATGCAGGAGATGCAAGAGACATGGGTTTGACCCCTGAGTTGGGAAGGTGCCCTGGAGGAGGGCACAGCAACCCACTCCAGTATTCTTGCCTGGAAAATCCCGTGGACAGAGGAGCCTGGCGGGCTCCTTTTTTACTTTTACCAATGTGTAATATGCACTTCAGCAAAAGATCTCCAGATTCTCAGTTGGATTTCCTTCTGTCAAAATTCCTTTTTTCACTGACTTAGCAATTATCTCAAGTTTCAAGTCTCCCACCTCTTAATCTCATCGATAAGCTTTTCTAACCACCTGTGATAGTAACATCTGTTCGACTTCAAACCGTGTACGGCTTGGGAGGGATCTAGGCTTCACAGGTTCTTATTCCTCCAGTTCCTTCTGTAGAGAAAGAAAAACAAATGTCCCCCTGCTCTTCTCAGTTCTTAGCTGAGACCCTGTGGTAACAACAGATTAACAAGTGAAAACAAACCAATTTGTAAAACTTCTTTCAGAAAATAGAAAATACTCCCCATGTGTTATATGAGGCCAACAAAAGTATCACACTAAAATTTGGCAAAGGTATAACAAGAATAAGAAATGAAATCAGGTTTGGGATTACCAGAGGCAGAGGGAGAAGTAGATGAAGACTGACAAAATGCAGGAACTTCCACTTGTAGGGGAGCAACCAAATGCACAACATGATTTGTATACTTAACTCTAGCATGTTATAGATGAAAACAGTAAGAGTAATTACAACTTCCCATCACAAGGAAAATACATATTTTTCCTTTTGTTTTGTAACTATATGAGGTAATGGACATTCACTAAACTTACTGTGGTCATCATTTCAAGATGTGTGTAAGTCAAGCCCTTATGCTTTATACCTTATATGTATACAGCTGTATGTCAGCTGTGTCTCCAGGAAACTGGATGAATAAACAAATACATAATTTTTTTTAAAGTAGAGAACAAAAGACTAATATGGCTCCTAAGTACTGACAAGAGTTCTGAACATAATATTAGTATTTTGAATCCAAAAATATATTAAAGTGATTTCAAGAATAGTTTAATATTCAAAAATTAATACTCTAATTTAGAAGAAGAAAAGGAAAACATATGCTTATACCAAAAGATACAGTAATAAACAATGCAGGAGATGCAAGAGACATGGGTTTGACCCTGAGTTGGACCCAGAGGCAGCCCCTCCAGTATTCTTGCCTGGAAAATCCGTGGACAGAGGAGCCTGGCGGGCTCCTTTTTTACTTTTACCAATGTGTAATATGCACTTCAGCAAAAGATCTCCAGATTCTCAGTTGGATTTCCTTCTGTCAAAATTCCTTTTTTCACTGACTTAGCAATTATCTCAAGTTTCAAGTCTCCCACCTCTTAATCTCATCGATAAGCTTTTCTAACCACCTGTGATAGTAACATCTGTTCGACTTCAAACCGTGTACGGCTTGGGAGGGATCTAGGCTTCACAGGTTCTTATTCCTCCAGTTCCTTCTGTAGAGAAAGAAAAACAAATGTCCCCCTGCTCTTCTCAGTTCTTAGCTGAGACCCTGTGGTAACAACAGATTAACAAGTGAAAACAAACCAATTTGTAAAACTTCTTTCAGAAAATAGAAAATACTCCCCATGTGTTATATGAGGCCAACAAAAGTATCACACTAAAATTTGGCAAAGGTATAACAAGAATAAGAAATGAAATCAGGTTTGGGATTACCAGAGGCAGAGGGAGAAGTAGATGAAGACTGACAAAATGCAGGAACTTCCACTTGTAGGGGAGCAACCAAATGCACAACATGATTTGTATACTTAACTCTAGCATGTTATAGATGAAAACAGTAAGAGTAATTACAACTTCCCATCACAAGGAAAATACATATTTTTCCTTTTGTTTTGTAACTATATGAGGTAATGGACATTCACTAAACTTACTGTGGTCATCATTTCAAGATGTGTGTAAGTCAAGCCCTTATGCTTTATACCTTATATGTATACAGCTGTATGTCAGCTGTGTCTCCAGGAAACTGGATGAATAAACAAATACATAATTTTTTTTAAAGTAGAGAACAAAAGACTAATATGGCTCCTAAGTACTGACAAGAGTTCTGAACATAATATTAGTATTTTGAATCCAAAAATATATTAAAGTGATTTCAAGAATAGTTTAATATTCAAAAATTAATACTCTAATTTAGAAGAAGAAAAGGAAAACATATGCTTATACCAAAAGATACAGAAAAAGTAATAAATTCAGGTTCATTTATTAGCAAAACCTTTCAGCCAAATGCAAACAGAAGGAAATTTCCCTCACTTGATGAAGAATATCTGTACTAACCCTAAAGTCCACATATACTCAGTAGTAAACACTTTTTCCTCAATTTGGATACAAGAAAAGAACATTTACTACTACCTGTGGTATTGTTTTAAATGGTAAAAAAGGATACTACATATCACCGTGCAACAATATGGATTATTCATTTAAATTTAATAGTTTGCAAAAGAAACTGAACACGAATACATACATTCCATGGTACAAAGAAAGTATGAAGTTTGAAAAACTATGGAACTATGATGTTTGAAGTACAGGAAAGGTGTGGAAAGTGATTGGGAGGAAAAAATCAAAGAGATTTGTTGGTTTCTGAGGAATATATTCTGAATTTTACTTTCATCTTTTTTTTTTTTTTAACGAAATGTTATTCGTTTCTTTACTTTCAACTAGCAGTCTCATATAAATGATTATCAAATTTAAATGCATAGCTCTGTGCTATCCAGAGGAATAAATCAATAGTACAAAAGGCCTTGATCTTTATTCTTTAATCTTTATTTTCAGTTATTACATTTACCTATAATATCCCTAATCCCAAACTTCATCATATGAAAGTATTCCAACTTTTCAAGGCACATCCCAAATATCTTTCTGGTAAAATTTCTCTGTAAAATTTCGCACTATGATCTTTCATTATACTTGATTTTTAACTTTTTTGGGGGGAGGAGGAGGGTGTACTCTATGGCTTGTGGGATCTTATTTCCCTGACCAAGGATTGAACCTGAGGCACTCGTCCCTGAGAGAACCAAGTCTTAACCATTAGACTGCCAGGGAATTCCCTGTGACCATTTCTTGATATACCCCAAGCCAGCATGTATTTAACTCTTTACCTAACAGTTCTCAAAATATTTATTCAATGGTTTGAAATTTACTAATCTTTCTATCCACCAGAGTAATGAAATCAAACCTTCAATCATAAGTAGTACTTAAAAGTACTTAACAAATTGTGCTTGTATCTAGGATCATGGCCACTAGCTTTCAACTTTGATAAAAAAAAAAGAAAAAAAAAAAACTTATGCATTGCTTTTGGAAATATTTACTGCAAAAGGAGAGTTAGGAGTGAGAGGGAGAGGGATCAGGCTTCCAGGAAAAGGTCTGAGGAAAATCACACGTCCCCCTTGAAGAAAGATCACCCATCATCAGCACCAGCTCATGAGGAACACCAATAACTGCAATGCATTAGTCATCCATATTGAACACTGCTGGATTGGACCCCAAACTCTGCCCAGTCCCAGGTCAGTCCCAGTTTTGTATAAATTGAGTGAACAGTTTTCTGATGCCTCAGGTCACTTATAGTAGGTCCGCTACATGCAAACCTTCAAGTTGTGAACTTTCAGAGATGCGACCATGCTCCTATATGCCTGCTGTTGTGTGGTACTACTTGACTTATCAAGGTACTCTACTGTAAAATTAATAGTACTTTTGTATTTATGTTTTAATTTGTGTGAAAAGTATTATAAAACTATTACAGTACTGTCCTATTAACTGATTTTGTTAACTGTGAACCTAGGGTAACTTTGTTAGATTTATGAAAGAGTTAGGAATGTGCTCCCAGAACAGAGCTCATTGGTACGTAGGGGACTTACTGTGTATGTCAGAATGGAGTATCAGAGCTGATGGTAATGAGGGTACAAAGGTGGAAAAAAAGGCAAATCCCACTCGTGAAGAAAAATGAAATAAAGCACAATTTGTAACTTGGTACTTAGGAAAGCAGTTTAACATCCTCATTCTGTTAAGCATACTTGAGGTTTTCTCTGATTTTCATCTTTCACAAATTTCAAAATCTTCATTGTTGTGTATGACTACGCATTTATTCGATGTGTACACATTTTGCATTTTCTCCACTAGACACAGGCACATATTTCAGGGGTATACAGAGGATAATATTAAGTCTCTGGATTTTAAAAAAAATCTCCTAGATATTTTCTTTATAGTTTGAAAATAATATACACCTATACCATGTAAAATTCTGTGCACTGCTCTAAGAAAGCCCCAGATATGTCAGAGCTAGGTTTATGTCCCCCAAAATGCCCTGACTTACCTGCTCTGGTGTAGGAACCTCCGCCTCACATTCCCGCCATCTACCCTGACATCTTAGGCCTTGTCAACACTCTAGTTTGTACTATTTTCTTAATCTTGAAATCTGAAACACGAAAGAAATTCTTGCAGTTTCTTTAAACCTACTCTTTAGTCTCATTGGAAATTTCCTTCAAGTTCTCTGTCTCATCTCAGTTCTTTGACTGAAAATATCACCCATCAAAGTGACTTCATTCAATTTTCTCTCCAATATAAGTCAGCCAGTTGAAGAACATATTCTCTATCATCTTCAAATGCAGAAGAGTAGAAGCTGAGAAATTTTAGACAAAGTGCACTGACCCATATCACTAAATTTTGTGTTACTGTTCTTCAAATGGGATCTCTGTTTCTTCTTATTGTTTAATTTTCAGCCCCCTCTCTTCTCATGCAAACTGTATCCAAACATGGTTATATTCACTATGTGCTTCATTCTATTTCTGGCCTTCACAGTCAATAACCGCCTTATTTTCAACCTTTCTGAGAAACTGAAACAATGGTCCTCAATTTACTTCTAACTTCTCATAATTTTCAGACATGTGTTACCTTATATATAAATGTTATCAGAATATCATATACAATATATAATTTACATATTATATTTTAATATATTATGCCTATGCATATTCAAACATACTGTGCTACTTTTTCTGGCTGATTCTTAACTATATATATATATATATATATATATCTGTGATATTACTTTCCTTAATTCTGTCCTCTAGAGCCAGGTCCTAAAAATGATCCTCTCTTCCCTTATGTATATATGTATATATATATATTTTTTTTTTTACTTAAAAAAAAAAAAAACTAGTAAAACCCCCTTCTTTTTAATATGAAAATCTCACTCCTTCAGGTTCATTTTCTGTCCTTGCCTTTCATACCTTAGGTCTTCCTGTTACAATCATAGAGGCATTTTGATACCTGCACTGGCAAGACGTTGAAGTTTCCTTTATTATGATTTTTTCCCTTTTAGATGATAAACAAAGCACCTAAGATTTAAAGTTTTGCTCAATATCACATTGGTGATTATGATCATACCTGAAAATAATACCTAGATTTTCAAAATATAAAATTCAGTTTCCTTTCTTTTATTAAGCCATTCCTTCTCTACCTACCCCATATCTCTTGAAATTCAGCATTTTGCAATTATCCTGTTCAATAAGGACAAATATATTTTACTCCTACTTGTTTCTTCCAAACAAAGGAATGCTTTACTAAATTCTATAGATTTTATCAGCACAAAGTCCATGCACTCCAGTGCATTTTCCCTTTTGTTACTCTTGCCAGTGCAATAGTCCCTGACCTTATGAAATCTCATCTGTGCAGTCATTACCCGAAGGCTCTAAACATAAGCTTCTAAATGATTCTTCAATTATGTATTGTTACTAACTCCCAAACCCAAGTCATGCTGTGTGTTGTGGTGGATTTACTTTTACAATGGGATCTCTGTTTCTTCTTATTGTTTAATTTTCAGCCCCCTCTCTTCTCATGCAAACTGTATCCAAACATGGTTATATTCACTATGTGCTTCATTCTATTTCTGGCCTTCACAGTCAATAACCGCCTTATTTTCAACCTTTCTGAGAAACTGAAACAATGGTCCTCAATTTACTTCTAACTTCTCATAATTTTCAGACATGTGTTACCTTATATATAAATGTTATCAGAATATCATATACAATATATAATTTACATATTATATTTTAATATATTATGCCTATGCATATTCAAACATACTGTGCTACTTTTTCTGGCTGATTCTTAACTATATATATATATATATATATATATATCTGTGATATTACTTTCCTTAATTCTGTCCTCTAGAGCCAGGTCCTAAAAATGATCCTCTCTTCCCTTATGTATATATGTATATATATATATTTTTTTTTTTACTTAAAAAAAAAAAAAACTAGTAAAACCCCCTTCTTTTTAATATGAAAATCTCACTCCTTCAGGTTCATTTTCTGTCCTTGCCTTTCATACCTTAGGTCTTCCTGTTACAATCATAGAGGCATTTTGATACCTGCACTGGCAAGACGTTGAAGTTTCCTTTATTATGATTTTTTCCCTTTTAGATGATAAACAAAGCACCTAAGATTTAAAGTTTTGCTCAATATCACATTGGTGATTATGATCATACCTGAAAATAATACCTAGATTTTCAAAATATAAAATTCAGTTTCCTTTCTTTTATTAAGCCATTCCTTCTCTACCTACCCCATATCTCTTGAAATTCAGCATTTTGCAATTATCCTGTTCAATAAGGACAAATATATTTTACTCCTACTTGTTTCTTCCAAACAAAGGAATGCTTTACTAAATTCTATAGATTTTATCAGCACAAAGTCCATGCACTCCAGTGCATTTTCCCTTTTGTTACTCTTGCCAGTGCAATAGTCCCTGACCTTATGAAATCTCATCTGTGCAGTCATTACCCGAAGGCTCTAAACATAAGCTTCTAAATGATTCTTCAATTATGTATTGTTACTAACTCCCAAACCCAAGTCATGCTGTGTGTTGTGGTGGATTTACTTTTACAAGTGAGATCTATTCAAAGTATGTCCTTAATTACTAAGTAAAAATGCAATTCAATTTACTTCATCCTCCATCTATTGAGCACCTACCACCTGTCAAATGTATTTAATAGATCTTAAAGTTCTGCCACCAAGACATCATTGAAAACAAAGAGATGTATTTGAATAGACAATAAAGGATGGTTCCTGTATCATAAGATGAAAAGTATTGGCATATTACATTTGAGTGGAGACTTACTAAATAAAACTTAATTGTCTTTTCATCACCTGTAGAATTTGGCAAGACCTTCCCAATATGGTTTTCAGAAAACTCCACTGTATGACACTAGACTCCATTTTTAAACTTACTTTGCATTTTCTATTAAGGATGTGTAAGAGTGAGAAAGATATACTGTTTTCTGAAATGAAAGAGCAATTTTTATATTATAATCATAAAGCTCAGGAAAAGGAAAAACACTGAAATTAGCAACAGTAGTACCACTTGAAAACCAGGTGTTTCCTCCAACAGCAGAAAGTCATTGTAATTTTAAACAATATTCGTCCAGTGGCACTAAGGAATTTCCCAGGTGGTGCTAGTGGTAAAGAACCCGTCTGCCAATACAGGAGGCATAAGAGCGGGGAGTTCAATCCCTGGGTTAAGAAGATCCCCTGAAAGAAGGCAGAGTAACCTACTCCAGTATTCTTGCCTGGAGAATCTCATGGACAGAGGGGACTGGGGGGCTGCAGTCCGTGGGATCACAAAGAGTCAGACACAGCGGAAGCATCTTAGCATGCATGCACACAATGGCACTAAGAAGTAACTGAAAAGCAGAGGCAGCAAAGACTATGGAGCTGCAGTGACCAGAGATTAAAGTAGGGAATTCCTACTTTCCTTTCTGTCATCACAGACAGGGGCAAAGATCCAGCTGCTCTTAATATTTCACCCTGTATTTCCTCCATCATCTTTCACTTTATGCACAAACACACACACACACACACACACACAAAACAGCTCTCAAAGAAGGTTAAAATGAGAAGGAAAAAAGAGAAAAACGTGTAAAAGCTGAGTCTTCATCAGGCTCCCTCTAGCTGTGACACTGATTGATGTTTTTAGGCTCTCAAGGAGCAGCTGCAGTTGCTATTTCACAACAAAAAAGAAAGAAGGCCAGGGAATTATATCGCAAAATCATTTTTTCCACAATAAATAAGGAGAGGATTATGTTAGGTAAGAAAAATGCAGTAAATACAGTGGATCTGGGAAAGAAAGGGAGCAGCTATGCCTAGGAAAGCCTGCAAGCAAGCTTGGTAACACTGTTCCACAGACTGCCACCGCCAGCAGAGGGTAAGCCATTCCCCAGGCCTGCTTCACTATGTGACCCATAG
Organism: Tragulus kanchil; assembly: GCA_022376925.1. Classification (NCBI taxonomy): domain Eukaryota; kingdom Metazoa; phylum Chordata; class Mammalia; order Artiodactyla; family Tragulidae; genus Tragulus; species Tragulus kanchil. The sequence goes on from JAIOJX010000025.1 coordinate 16,380,077, forward strand.
ATCTTCTGATCCCCAAAGACCCATCTTCCACCATTTACGGTAATGAACAATCACAACCTCAAGCATCCAATGCTTAGAACACAGAGAGTCGTCACCTGCTTGACCTGAGGTTTTAGTTATGAGACCTGAAGGAGTCACAAAAGGTGGGCATTGTGGGAAAACAATCAAGAAAATACAGTTAAAGCCTGAATTTAATAAAACAGGAGAAAAAAAATAAGAAAAATAATGTTGTTTTCTGAGGAACCGAGAGTATAGTAGTACTAAAAATATAGATAGGCCATTCAGAAACATGGGAAATATTTCTGAGGTAAAACAAAGACAGATCTTGATAGTTTAATTCTTAGATTATTTTGGTTTCAGGTTTGGATTTTCAAACGTTAGCACATTCATGAACCAAAAAGGGCTTGAAAAGGATAGAGTCAGGGCCCAAGGGAGGCCTATTTGTGTCCAATCCTATGATGGCTAATCATCACTAATGACGGTCACTGTGAGAGAAATGCTATTACAAGAGACCTGCATTAGAGAAGTGAGGTAAAAGCAAGTGTGTTTTTCTATGTCTTTTTCTCTTTTCAGTAAAGTTATTCAAAATATATATTAATATCTTCGGTGATTAAGTTTAATGTAATGATAGCAATACATACTTTTTGAGTTATTGTGTGAATCAAAATATGTACAGTGCTTTGAATAATGCCTGGCATGTAGCAGACACTGTAATATAATTTTGGCATATTTGTTATTATGTTAGATTTCTGTGGTAACTGTTTTCAACAACTCAAAAATTATTTACAACACAAATCTTCTCAAGCAAATTATTGTTTTAAAAAGAAGGCTATGTGTATATATGCACAGATACACATAGGGTGTGTGTGTGTGTGTGTGTTTGTGGATGTGGGTGTATATGTATGTGTACAAGCTTCATGATAAAAACAAAGAAAAAAATGACAGAACAGGAGCAGTCCTGGCCAAATTCAGTGAGAATTCAGTGATAATTTGAGATTACATTTGTGGGGAACTTGAGATTTAGGAAATAGGCTGACATAAGAGCTAGAAATTTACGACTGGACTAGATTTCAGTTTTGTTTGTTCACAGAGTTCTCAGTGAGCCAGTCTTAAGGAGGACATATTGCATTAGAATGAAACCCCCAGTCTGTATTATCTCTGATGGTTGGATCACAGTTGGTGAAGTTACAAATTTAAACTGTTTCCTTTCCCCTGGTTTTCCCTGCCCTCCAGCAGCTTTCAATAATTATTTTTATCTCTCCTGTCCCTTATCCTTCCTGTTAGGATGTTTATGCAAAAATATTCAGTATGTGGCTCCAAAGTCTTTTCTTCAATTGTTTTTTTTTCGGGGGGTGCCACTTCTATTTTCTTTCACCTATTTATCTTTTTCCTTTGACCTGTGTGGTCCTCTCATCGCAGTGGCCTCTCTCGCTGAAGAGCACCAGCTCTGGGCACGTGCACTCCAGAGCTTTGGCTTGATAGTTTAATTCTTAGATTATTTTGGTTTCAGGTTTGGATTTTCAAACGTTAGCACATTCATGAACCAAAAGGGCTTGAAAAGGATAGAGTCAGGGCCCAAGGGAGGCCTATTTGTGTCCAATCCTATGATGGCTAATCATCACTAATGACGGTCACTGTGAGAGAAATGCTATTACAAGAGACCTGCATTAGAGAAGTGAGGTAAAAGCAAGTGTGTTTTTCTATGTCTTTTTCTCTTTTCAGTAAAGTTATTCAAAATATATATTAATATCTTCGGTGATTAAGTTTAATGTAATGATAGCAATACATACTTTTTGAGTTATTGTGTGAATCAAAATATGTACAGTGCTTTGAATAATGCCTGGCATGTAGCAGACACTGTAATATAATTTTGGCATATTTGTTATTATGTTAGATTTCTGTGGTAACTGTTTTCAACAACTCAAAAATTATTTACAACACAAATCTTCTCAAGCAAATTATTGTTTTAAAAAGAAGGCTATGTGTATATATGCACAGATACACATAGGGTGTGTGTGTGTGTGTGTGTTTGTGGATGTGGGTGTATATGTATGTGTACAAGCTTCATGATAAAAACAAAGAAAAAAATGACAGAACAGGAGCAGTCCTGGCCAAATTCAGTGAGAATTCAGTGATAATTTGAGATTACATTTGTGGGGAACTTGAGATTTAGGAAATAGGCTGACATAAGAGCTAGAAATTTACGACTGGACTAGATTTCAGTTTTGTTTGTTCACAGAGTTCTCAGTGAGCCAGTCTTAAGGAGGACATATTGCATTAGAATGAAACCCCCAGTCTGTATTATCTCTGATGGTTGGATCACAGTTGGTGAAGTTACAAATTTAAACTGTTTCCTTTCCCCTGGTTTTCCCTGCCCTCCAGCAGCTTTCAATAATTATTTTTATCTCTCCTGTCCCTTATCCTTCCTGTTAGGATGTTTATGCAAAAATATTCAGTATGTGGCTCCAAAGTCTTTTCTTCAATTGTTTTTTTTTCGGGGGGTGCCACTTCTATTTTCTTTCACCTATTTATCTTTTTCCTTTGACCTGTGTGGTCCTCTCATCGCAGTGGCCTCTCTCGCTGAAGAGCACCAGCTCTGGGCACGTGCACTCCAGAGCTTTGGCTTGATAGTTGGACACATTGGTCCAGCCGCTCCGCGGCACACGGGATCTTCCCAGGACATTCCACAGTCCCTTATTCTGAAGTCCACTGTCTTAAGAATGATTTCTTGAGGAAAATTCATCTATGTGTCTGATACAAAGCTGAATTTATATGAGACTATCTTGTTTTGCATTTATCCTAAGAGTTATTACCCCAAATCCTACTGGAGATGTTATAGAGCATATTGCATATTAAGTTTTTGCTTATCAGTTTGGAAATATTCTGAATTTTAAAAGACAAGTATATGAAAAGTTTTCAGAATATGGCTGTGTACATTGAGCTGTATTATAGTGATCCTTTCAGAAATTACACCACCTACTTGCCACTTCATACGCTACAGTCTCAAACAAGGTTTCTACGCTAATTTCTGTTCTTCTCTTCCCAACTGTTCAAAAGCATACTTTTTAGGTCATACAGATTATACTTTGTAGTATTTTAAGTTTTCTCTGGTTCATTATATTTGGTTATGGGGAGGAGGTTTTGCAGGCAGGTCACAATTTCTGACCATGACTTAACTAGCAACTTCTGTGAGAAGTTTTTAGAAATGACTCCTAGAAAATTCCTTTGAATAAAATAGAAGGAATGAATTGGAGGGGAGTAAACAACTGTAGAAACACCATTTAGTGTTTCCAGCAATTAGTGAACCAAGTTAAAGGGCAAATTCTACTTACACCCCCAGGCTCTATATTAGAAAAGTATGTAATTTTTTTATTTTATTTTTTTTGTTTACTGTTAACTTTCAACTTGAAATTCTGGCCCAATGACTCTTCTTGTTCCTAAGCTTTCTGCAAAGAGCTAGCTGCTAGGTCTAGGGATCCAGTCTGCAGTCTGTACTTGGATAAGCAAATGGTGCAAATAATCCAGATGTTTTATGAGATTTGAAATTATATAACTATGTGAAATATTTATTTTTAGATAAACAATGATCTGCGTTAAAGGAAATGATTTCAGTCTTCACCATGTGCTTTCAAGTTCTGGCTTATGCTCCTTTCCACTAAAGATATGAAAGATGTTGTACTGAGATGTGTAACGATCCTGAATAGAGCCTACTGGATAGCTTCAGCGATCCCTCTGAGGCACATTCTCTGCCCTGTCTTTGCTCAGGCAACAGGCTGGTTCTCATTAGTTGGGAGAGACCAGAGTGTTATTCATCACACCATGGAACTCTCATCTCAGAAAGACAAGGCAGGGAATTGCACAGCTATAGGTTTGCCCTGATATTCATTAAGTGACCTGGCTTTGTCAGGAGAGTGAGTAGTGATCATATACTTCACAGTGGGCTCTGGGGAGGAATACCCTGTTTATGAGTATGTGGGAGTCATTCATTAGTAGCATGCCTGTCCAAAACAAATAACAAACTCTGAAGCAGGAAGCCATTTCTTTTAACTTACCTACACTCAAAGTTCAATACCAAGAACTCTGCTTTCTAAGTTCCACATACAAAACTAAAGGTAAAGACCATATAAATGTTACCAAATGGCTCCTCACTTGAGGAGTTCTATGTACCTGAAGCTCTCATACTAACTTTAGATGTGAATTTACAGATGAGCTCACAGAACACCTAATAATACAATATATATTTATTTAATACATCAATTTTAAATAAACCTTCTATGATGAATAAAATGTAGAGGTATAAATGAGAAGCATTCCAAATATTTCAAACACTGGGCATTTGCTACAGAAAATGGCCTTCAAAGAACATAAAAGGTCTAGAAATAATAAACTGCAATATACAAAAAGAATTCAAGTTAGATACATAGAAGAAAAAAAAAAAAAGCTGATACCAGAGAACAAAGGATATTAATACCCTTGGCTGGAGCCCATGCACACACAGTTCTTAAAGCATGGCTGGAAATGATCTTGCACTCCTGGGTTCACAACAAGAACAACCAATACTGCTTCTCCCTTATCGCTTGACTTAACAACCATCTCACCCACTGCTCTGTCACTCCCAGCACCTGTTAGTTGTTGAGTTCAGAGGTAGGGCTTTTTCTCTTGCTTTTCCATAATCTTATCTTCAGTGTGCCTGCTGACTTCCCATTGGAAGTACCCAACAGGAAGTCACTTGGCAACTGAACTGGAAATATTAGAGTTTGCACACCCCCAGCTCAGCATTACATAGCAGGATTTAGAAAGTTAGGCACCAGGCTGAGAATGAAAGTGTTAGCTGCTCAGTTGTGTCTGACCCTTTGCGACATGATGGATTGTAGTCCATCAGATTCCTTCATCCATGGAATTCTCCAGGCCAGAATACTGGAGTGAGTTGCCTTTCCCTTTTCAAGGGATTTTCCAAACCCAGGAATCAAAGCCAGGTCTCCTGCATTATAAGTGGATCCTTTACCTTCTGAGCAAGCAGGGAAGCCAGACTTGGAGATCAACATATAAATGACTAGAATGGCATGTTATATGAAAACTGACAGACTCAACCCCTATGTCTAGAATCCAGGAAATTTTTGCTTTTATGTTTGTTTGAAGTATCGTTGGTATCAGCTACAAATTGGTGCTTGCCAAAGGCATTTGCCATTTGCTTCTGAGGAGATTGAACCCTGTGCTGCTGCAGCTCTTGACCCTGAACACACCCTGAAGGGAGTTCAGGTTGGAGAATGAGGTGTTCTGCTCCAGGGAAACTGGTGGAACAGGTCTATAGCTAGATAGGTATTTTCAGGAACTGAATTCATGATCCCAATCCTTGCATCTCCTCATATCTGGTTTAGTTGCTCAGTCATGTCCAACTCTTGTGACTCCATGGACTCTAGCCTGCCAGGCTCATTTGCCCATGGGCTATCCCAGGCAAGAATACTGGAGTGGGCTGCCATTTCCTTCTCTAGGACTTCTTCCCAGCCCAGGGGTCAAACCCACATCTCCTGCATGGGCAGGCAGGTCCTTTACCACTAATGTTATCCGGGAAACCAATCTAGAAAAGCATTAAATCCCTTCATGGTGAATCCTCTCCTCATGAGTAGCAGAAAAATGTTTGTAAGATAAATGCTTCACTGCACTGTACTCTGCCTTCCTGAAAATCTTATAAATTGACCTTCCCCCACTGTCTCTCTGAGCAGTTTTCAGAGCTAGGGCTTTTCTCTTGCTTTTCCATAATCTTATCTGCAGTGTGCCTGCTGACTTCCCATTGGAAGTACCCAACAGGAAGTCACTTGGCAACTGAACTGGAAATATTAGAGTTTGCACACCCCCAGCTCAGCATTACATAGCAGGATTTAGAAAGTTAGGCACCAGGCTGAGAATGAAAGTGTTAGCTGCTCAGTTGTGTCTGACCCTTTGCGACATGATGGATTGTAGTCCATCAGATTCCTTCATCCATGGAATTCTCCAGGCCAGAATACTGGAGTGAGTTGCCTTTCCCTTTTCAAGGGATTTTCCAAACCCAGGAATCAAAGCCAGGTCTCCTGCATTATAAGTGGATCCTTTACCTTCTGAGCAAGCAGGGAAGCCAGACTTGGAGATCAACATATAAATGACTAGAATGGCATGTTATATGAAAACTGACAGACTCAACCCCTATGTCTAGAATCCAGGAAATTTTTGCTTTTATGTTTGTTTGAAGTATCGTTGGTATCAGCTACAAATTGGTGCTTGCCAAAGGCATTTGCCATTTGCTTCTGAGGAGATTGAACCCTGTGCTGCTGCAGCTCTTGACCCTGAACACACCCTGAAGGGAGTTCAGGTTGGAGAATGAGGTGTTCTGCTCCAGGGAAACTGGTGGAACAGGTCTATAGCTAGATAGGTATTTTCAGGAACTGAATTCATGATCCCAATCCTTGCATCTCCTCATATCTGGTTTAGTTGCTCAGTCATGTCCAACTCTTGTGACTCCATGGACTCTAGCCTGCCAGGCTCATTTGCCCATGGGCTATCCCAGGCAAGAATACTGGAGTGGGCTGCCATTTCCTTCTCTAGGACTTCTTCCCAGCCCAGGGGTCAAACCCACATCTCCTGCATGGGCAGGCAGGTCCTTTACCACTAATGTTATCCGGGAAACCAATCTAGAAAAGCATTAAATCCCTTCATGGTGAATCCTCTCCTCATGAGTAGCAGAAAAATGTTTGTAAGATAAATGCTTCACTGCACTGTACTCTGCCTTCCTGAAAATCTTATAAATTGACCTTCCCCCACTGTCTCTCTGGAGCAGTTTCTCAGAGCTATCTGAGATGCTGTCTCCCAGGGTGAAGTCCCCATTGTGACCCAAAGAAAACTTAATTCCCAACTCTCACACTGTGCATCTTTTTTAGTTAACATTGGTATCTGGGACATTATGCTTAAAATATAATCTTCTTGTTCTATTGAAAAACACAAGTTTTTTGTTTTTGTTTTCCTAGTTCTTAGATACCTGATTTTAGGCCCTTCATTTTGGGTTTGCACTGCAGTAGGTCATAGTCACCAGTGTATTTAGCTGTCTTTTTCAAAAATATTCTTAAAATAGAAAGCAGTTTTAAGAAATTTAAAGAATTTTTGAGAATTTGTAGACATGACAGTGAAGACTTAAAGTGTACTTAAAGACATCAACTTAGCTAAGGAAAACTGTTGGCCAGCCTCAATACACCCTTAAAACTACCATTTCTGCACCTGAATTACAACTGTGTGTATCTCTTTATAACTTCTCTCCAGCACTGTTATATAGCTACTTGTCTAAAGATTCTTTTTAATAGATTCTTAAAGATCTTTTATGTGAGCTACCATGTCTCAAAAGGTACAAAAAAGAGTTTTAAAGTCTTTTAAGCTTCCATTTATATACTGAGATAATGCTTATTCTCATAAAGTTTGTCACTATTTTTTAATGATTAATGAAAACAACTAGAGATTTATTTGGAAAATAATAAGAAACAACAGATAGATAAGAGATCAGGAGCATTTGGGTGCTATGGCCGTAGACAGAGGAAACAAATAATTAGAAAATCTGGGGTTATTTAGTCGTTCTTACTTTCTACAGAATTTAAACCCAGTGTAGATTTCATAGAATGAATTGAAAGAGTCATCAAATCATAAACTTTCCTGCTCTCACTACTGGCTGTGTGGTCTTCACAAGGTATTTAATCTTTCTCTTACCAAATGTGGAACATGTATGTAAGAAGCACTGCGATAAGCTTTCCCTATGACTCATCTCCTTGAATTCTCACAGCAACATTAAACTTTGATTGCTGTAATTCTTATTTCATGGAAATCAAAATTTAAATGCTTCACTGCACTGTACTCTGCCTTCCTGAAAATCTTATAAATTGACCTTCCCCCACTGTCTCTCTGGAGCAGTTTCTCAGAGCTATCTGAGATGCTGTCTCCCAGGGTGAAGTCCCCATTGTGACCCAAAGAAAACTTAATTCCCAACTCTCACACTGTGCATCTTTTTTAGTTAACATTGGTATCTGGGACATTATGCTTAAAATATAATCTTCTTGTTCTATTGAAAAACACAAGTTTTTTGTTTTTGTTTTCCTAGTTCTTAGATACCTGATTTTAGGCCCTTCATTTTGGGTTTGCACTGCAGTAGGTCATAGTCACCAGTGTATTTAGCTGTCTTTTTCAAAAATATTCTTAAAATAGAAAGCAGTTTTAAGAAATTTAAAGAATTTTTGAGAATTTGTAGACATGACAGTGAAGACTTAAAGTGTACTTAAAGACATCAACTTAGCTAAGGAAAACTGTTGGCCAGCCTCAATACACCCTTAAAACTACCATTTCTGCACCTGAATTACAACTGTGTGTATCTCTTTATAACTTCTCTCCAGCACTGTTATATAGCTACTTGTCTAAAGATTCTTTTTAATAGATTCTTAAAGATCTTTTATGTGAGCTACCATGTCTCAAAAGGTACAAAAAAGAGTTTTAAAGTCTTTTAAGCTTCCATTTATATACTGAGATAATGCTTATTCTCATAAAGTTTGTCACTATTTTTTAATGATTAATGAAAACAACTAGAGATTTATTTGGAAAATAATAAGAAACAACAGATAGATAAGAGATCAGGAGCATTTGGGTGCTATGGCCGTAGACAGAGGAAACAAATAATTAGAAAATCTGGGGTTATTTAGTCGTTCTTACTTTCTACAGAATTTAAACCCAGTGTAGATTTCATAGAATGAATTGAAAGAGTCATCAAATCATAAACTTTCCTGCTCTCACTACTGGCTGTGTGGTCTTCACAAGGTATTTAATCTTTCTCTTACCAAATGTGGAACATGTATGTAAGAAGCACTGCGATAAGCTTTCCCTATGACTCATCTCCTTGAATTCTCACAGCAACATTAAACTTTGATTGCTGTAATTCTTATTTCATGGAAATCAAAATTGAAGTTCAGATAGATAACTTACCCTAGGTCACATTGTAAATTTGGGCACTAGAGTATTAAATAATTGGTGATTCCAAAGACTCTGTGCACTTAGCATGCAACAGACTGCCTCTTTCTTCAGGCTATGTTGGTTAATTTTTCATAAAAAGATAAAAATGGATACTTTTAGGACCATAAGATATAAGTAAAATATACATACACATATATACACATATAATATAAATAAATGACTATTCTCTGGAATGACATAAGCTAGTAAGTTTGTATCCATTTCCTTTCTCTTAGGATAAAGCTAAACAACACACAAAAAATTGAGAAATATGCCCATTTTAGAATCAATGAGTTAATTCAGGTCTCATTTTGTAAAGGGTTCCCCTTCAACTTGAAAGACATTAATTATGTCAATATGGACAAAGTACAACTCATCTTAGAGTTATAATTTAAGCAAGATATTTAAAGTATTTATTTACAAGCATATACTGAATGCCAAACATAGGTTAGAAAGTAAACAACCCTATCATGACAGCACATATTTGGTCCACCTAAGCCAGCATCAAAGCTCACTGACCAGGAAGAAAGAAAGATCTCTCAGAATATCTGTCCCAGCGTTGGAATCAAACTGAACGATGATTATGCACAGAAGGGTTTCCTTTCCTGTTTCATGTCTACTTCTGAAAGCTCCAGCGAATGACTTTACCACGATCAGTTTGACTAGTTCAGCTGTAATAGCAAGATGTCAGTAACAAGTGTTTAGATTTAAAAACCCAGGAACTGGAATTTGTATTTGTTTTAGTATTTTAAAAATAATAATCACATAGTATTACTACTCCCTACTTAATTGTTAATTTCTTAATTCAGTGATGCGATAGAACATTGGCGATAATATTCACACTTGTAAATCTGCTAATTTTGCTTTCCCTATAAAAGACATAAACAAACTTTTTTGTTTTACTCTGAAAAAAAAAATCTCATTGCAGGTTCCAAGCATGCAGCATAGAATATTGGAAAAGTAGCATAATTTGTCACTGGTATTCCCCGTCCATCCAGCACTTCATAGGATAAAGCTTTCCCTATGACTCATCTCCTTGAATTCTCACAGAAACATTAAACTTTGATTGCTGTAATTCTTATTTCATGGAAATCAAAATTGAAGTTCAGATAGATAACTTACCCTAGGTCACATTGTAAATTTGGGCACTAGAGTATTAAATAATTGGTGATTCCAAAGACTCTGTGCACTTAGCATGCAACAGACTGCCTCTTTCTTCAGGCTATGTTGGTTAATTTTTCATAAAAAGATAAAAATGGATACTTTTAGGACCATAAGATATAAGTAAAATATACATACACATATATACACATATAATATAAATAAATGACTATTCTCTGGAATGACATAAGCTAGTAAGTTTGTATCCATTTCCTTTCTCTTAGGATAAAGCTAAACAACACACAAAAAATTGAGAAATATGCCCATTTTAGAATCAATGAGTTAATTCAGGTCTCATTTTGTAAAGGGTTCCCCTTCAACTTGAAAGACATTAATTATGTCAATATGGACAAAGTACAACTCATCTTAGAGTTATAATTTAAGCAAGATATTTAAAGTATTTATTTACAAGCATATACTGAATGCCAAACATAGGTTAGAAAGTAAACAACCCTATCATGACAGCACATATTTGGTCCACCTAAGCCAGCATCAAAGCTCACTGACCAGGAAGAAAGAAAGATCTCTCAGAATATCTGTCCCAGCGTTGGAATCAAACTGAACGATGATTATGCACAGAAGGGTTTCCTTTCCTGTTTCATGTCTACTTCTGAAAGCTCCAGCGAATGACTTTACCACGATCAGTTTGACTAGTTCAGCTGTAATAGCAAGATGTCAGTAACAAGTGTTTAGATTTAAAAACCCAGGAACTGGAATTTGTATTTGTTTTAGTATTTTAAAAATAATAATCACATAGTATTACTACTCCCTACTTAATTGTTAATTTCTTAATTCAGTGATGCGATAGAACATTGGCGATAATATTCACACTTGTAAATCTGCTAATTTTGCTTTCCCTATAAAAGACATAAACAAACTTTTTTGTTTTACTCTGAAAAAAAAAATCTCATTGCAGGTTCCAAGCATGCAGCATAGAATATTGGAAAAGTAGCATAATTTGTCACTGGTATTCCCCGTCCATCCAGCACTTCATGCTCTCAGTTAATAAAATGATTTGACTTAACTAATAAAAAAGCAACTTCTGTATTGTTCACTCTGTGAAACAATAAAACAGCTATCCCTTCCTTGCACTTTTGACAGAATTAAATTGATGTGTCAAACTGGAGAATATCTTGTTGGATTATGACAGGGTGCAACACAAATACATGCATAGAGAATATCCCAAAGTGACAAATTATAGATCTTTTTTAATATTAAACACTGGTTATCAATTCACACATCTATACTGCAATAGCTTTGATTTTTATGAAGTGGCAAATGGAAAATAACCTAGGTACTATAGTTCATGTGAAGTGTGAGCAAGTTATTTTTTTTGTCTGTCTTTTATCTTCCAAGAATTCAAAGCCTCTTCTAATTTATTTTTTTAACTTACAACTATTTGCAATATCATATTCATATAAGTTTTATGATTCTCAATTATAGTGTAGCACTGGATTATATATTGGTACCATTGTTACATTATAATGGCAAGTTTGTAAATTTAAATTATTTTTTTGGTGTCAGTATTCTTGAAACTTAAAATGGAGATGTAACTGTCATTATTTGCCTTTACTATATTATGAAATATGTCTTTACTTAAAAAATGTATGAATTTTTATAGCGGGGATGTAGCTTAAAGACTGTTAAAATGAGAGGCAAACTTAGAGATAGAGAAGGAAGGAAAGAGAGAAAAACAACCAATATGTCTGAGGTTAGATCTGGACAACATAGAGTATTTGAATCATTCAGGTTTACTAAATCTTTGGAGAAAGAGAATAAGTATTTAACTTATTTTGATTTTTCTGAAAATCTTTGACAGATTGGCTGTGTTCCATAGTCTTTTGGGGGAAAAATTGTAGGAGGGAATTTGAGAATATCTGATCATGAAAGCATAGCAGTAGGCGTGTAAACATGCTCAGTTATGTCTGACTCTCTGTGGTCCTATATGGACCATGACTTGCCAGGCTCCCCTTTCCATGGATTCTCCAGGCAAGAATACTAGAGTGAGTTGCTATACCCTCCTCCAGGGGATCTTACCAACCCAGGATTGAACCCATGTCTCTTATGTCTCCTGCACTGGCAGCAGATTTCCTTACCGCTAGTGCCACCTGGGGAGCGCATATAGCAGTATGCTGAGATAGAAATAATGACACCTCAAAAATTTTTAGGATAGAAGAACACAAGTTACAAAAAGAGATGCCCTATATCTCTGGTTATCATCATTTCTCTGAGATGTTGTAATACCTTCATGTTTTCCAACAGAGAAAATCTTTCAGTAGGTGTGGAATGTGACTAGGTGAGTACCAGTGCACTAGGGTGGAACAATAATAAGCCAGTCTAGGTGAATAAAATTATGATGTGCTAGTAAAACCCTAATGATAGTCCAAATACCAAGAAGTTTAATTATACCACTGCTAATTAGATTTCATATTTCCTTATGTCTCCACTTATTCATATAAATCAAAACCCTTATCACTTGAAGGTATATGATATAATTTTGTTCTCAACAACCTGTAAGAGTCAAATACTCTACCTAATCTATGATAGCTCTCACATTTAGTCCAACAGATGAACTGATGAAGAGATGAACAGATGAACATGCCTGACACAGGGATGTAAATCAAGATCAGGGGCAGTTCACAGGAGCCTAGAATGAACATTCTCATCATGCGTATACCTAAGAAATATTTCAGGTAGGATGTAGTGATTTTTAGCAGACCAACAAAAGAGGTTTATTCTGTTTTTATGTCATGATCCAAATAGGCGTTAGTCAGTTGTCTAGTAACTGGCTCTTCCCCAAGAAATGATTCTTCTCCAGAATGATTTCATCTCCTAAAAATAATGCCTTATACCCAAGCCTTGGTGGATTCAAGGTTATGGACAAATCAGAATGCAAGAGAAAAAGGAACCAGCTAGCTAGTAACAAGTCCACAGTATATGGGTTATAGAGTTCCATGGTGAAAAGTCTTCTTCCATGAGACTTATCAAATAAAACTACTTATGTTAAGTGCAGGGTTGCCCTTTCTTGGATGGCAAAATGATGGGATTTGCCAGTCATCACAGGGCTCAGACACATTTTAATACTGACAAAAGAGAAAAAAAAAAAGTTCCATGAAGAAGTAAAGAATGGAGCAAAAAGTTTTTTTTTTTTTTTTCCTTTGATAGAGTGAAATTATCTAAATTAGATTCACATACAAACACCAAATAGAAAACCTTGCTGGGACTTCCCTGGTGTTTCAGTGGCTAAGACTCCATGCTCCCAATACAGGGGGCCCAGGTTCAACCCCTGGTCAGGGAACTACATATCACAGGCCACAACCAAGAGCTCAAAAATATGACATGCCACACTTAAGACCCAATTCAGCCAAATAAATCAATATACTAAGTAAATATTGAGAAGAAGAAAGGAAATCTTAGTGGGTTGATTAAAAAAAAAATGAAAGGGAATTTATCATCATTATTTCATATCCTCAGGCATTTACTTAATAAAAGCTTGAGTAATATTTTTAACTAGTGATATAACTTACCAAATTATATTTGTTACATTAATTTACAAAATTATTAGATTCTTCTTGCAAGTAAATCTCAAGTTTACCTATCTATAGTTTAATTTCCCATGAAATGCAGAAAAGTGTTTTAAGATATCATTGCATATCTTTTGCTTAAAGAGTTGCTCTAAGGGCTTCCCCTGGTGGTCCAGTGGGTAAGGACACCGCCTTGCAGTGCAAGGGGCGCCGGTTCCATCCCTGGCCTGGGAAGATCCCACGTACCGCGGAGCGGCTGGACTGATGTGTCCAATTACCGAGTCGGAGCTCTGGAGCACATGCACCCAGAGCTGGTGCTCTGCAACGACAAACGCCACCGCGATGGGAGGCCCCATGGGTCAAAGAACAAAGACAGATGAAAATAGAGAAATGAAAGACCAATAGAAGTGGCCCGCTCGCTCCCCTCCCTCCCCAACCCGACCCTCACCCAAAACAAATAAATAAATAAATTAAAAAAAAAAAAAAAAAGAGTTGCTCTAAGAGTTTCATTGGCACAGAAGTAATTAATTTCTTGGATGTCTTATTCCATGATTTTGTAGCTGACATATTGAATATAACATTGAATATAAGGATATTTGAAGATATGCCTTATATTCAAATAATAGTGTATCTGCCTTAGTCCCTTTGAGCTTCTATAATGTATCTGTTATAATATATAACCTTATATATGTATAACATAACATATAATGATATATAAGGTTATTATAACATAATAATATATTGTAACATATAATATATTGAATATAAGGTAACTTCAAAAAAACCCTTATATTTAAATAGGCTTACCAGATGGCTCTAGTGGTAAAGAACCTGCCTGCCAATGCAGGAAATGTAAGAGATGGGGTTTCGATCCCTGGGTCGGCAAGATTCCCTGGAGGAGGGCATGAGTTCTGATTCCAGTGTTCTTGCCTAGAGAATCTCATGGACAGAGGGTTGCAAAGTGTCAGACACAACTGAGCACGCACACACTCATAATCAATAGTAATATATATCTGTCTTAGTTTCTTTGAGCTTCTGTATCAAAACCCACAGACTAGGTAGCTTCTGGAGGCTGGCATTCGGATATTAGGGCATCTGCACAATTGTTTAAGAACCCTCTCCTGACGGTGGACACTGATGGACAACACTTCATGCAAGCTTGAGGAGGATGCTTGACTTATACTATAGTGACTTAAGGGGTCAAACTGGAGATGGGGTTTTCTGAGGTTAATTTCTTGTCTTTTATGAACACCAAGTTCACATGAAGATATGTAAATTAAAGCATTAAAAACAGCTTCTGGCATTCAAACAACTGAGAGCTGCCAATTAAAACCAGAATGTATAGTATTTTTTCCCTACAGTTCTTATTTTCTTACATGAATCGTACTTTAGCCTCTGAACAATACCCACATGCTGATCATGCTAACGATTTCCATTTATTTTACTACTGAACATTAAATTAATATAATTTGAGCAAGTGGATTACTCAGCCATTAGTAACATGCCTTTTGTAGTATTCGGTGTCTGAAATCAAAATACACTAAACCAAAATGCAATAAACAGAACCCAAATGCAAACTGACTATTTTATTGACATCTATGATAATTTTGAGTAAACTAATGACAGATGGTTGTGGTTTTTGTTGGATATACTGTTGATGTTTTGAAGAAATCCCTCCTTTTATCTTAAACAATGTATAACAATATTTAAGTAGAATGTGCTTCGTAAAACAAATAATTTATAAGATATATATATGTATATACACATATATACATATATATACAGCACTAGTGGTAAAGAACCCATCTGCCAATGCAGGAGACATAAGGGGTTCAATTCCTGTGTTGAGATGATCCACTGGAGGGGGGCACAGCAAACTTCTTCTCCAGGATTCTTGTCTAGAGAATCCTATGGACAGAGGAGCCTGGGGGAACTATGGCCCATAGGGTCACAAAATGTCAGACACAACTGAAGTGACTAGTATGCACACACAAATACACCTCCCCCTGTTATTTACATGGCAATATAATTATTTATATTAAGTTCAATAAGAACTTATCCTTAGGCTTCCTGGTGGCCCAGTGTGTAGAGAGTCCGCCTTGCAGTGCAAGGGGCACAGGTTCGATCCCTGGCCTGGGAAAATCCTGCATGCGGAGAAGGGGCTGGACCGGTGTGTCCAATTGCGAGCCAGCACTCTGGAGCACACGCACCCAGAGCCGGTGCTCTGCAAAGAGGGAGGCTACTGCAATAGGAGGCCCACACATGCCAAAGAATAAAGACAGATGAAAATAAACAAGCAAAAAACCAATAAAAGAGGCCAAATTTTAAAAAATATATATTCTAGAAAAAAATAATTATCCTCCTTTGTACCAGGATATAATTGGAAACATTGCTTAAGTAACCAAGTCCTTCCCTAGAATGCCACATTTGAGAATAATGCTAATGTAATCAGATCTAAGCAAACAGGAAACTAAATTTAACTTTATGGAGCTAATGCCTACAAAGTCCTTTTGGGAGTATTGGCCTGGTACCTGGCTTATAGTGTTTTCACTCTCTTAATTGAGTACAAAGATATTTTTTGGCATTGGGGGGGTCAGGGAAAACTCAAGAATCTTCGCCTACCTTAGAGTTATCAAGGATAGAGAATTTTACCCCAACTTTTAGGCACGACAAGTAAAATCTGATGGAGAGTTTATGGCTTGGTTTCAAAGCCTCAAGATGCTTTTAAAAACCCAACCTGAAATTCCTTATGAAAACTTTCAGCAAAACAACTTACAAATGTCTGTTCTTGGCGCTTCTATATCAATGATTAGGCCAAATCTAAGGACATTAGTCTAATTTTATAATAAAGAACATTCTCATTGAGATTGTTTGGTCAAAAGAGGGGTAATTGTCAAGTGAAATTTTGTGTCTAAGTGGAAACTATGCATCTTCTATAGCATAACCTTCCCAGTTAGCAGTTTGAAAGTGAAATCTTAGACTTTAAACAATTGTGTACCTCTGCAAATTACAAGTAACTGATGGATGCACAAATTCTCTTATCTGGATAAAACTAATTGACTCTTACAATTTTGTTACCTTATAAGTGTTAATTGTTCAGTCATGTACAACTGTTTATGACTCCATGGTCTCTTCATGGGAATTCTCCAAGCAAGAATGCAAGAGTGGGTTGCCATCCCCTTCTCCAGGGGATCTTCCCAACCCAAGGATTAAACCTAGGTCTCCTGCATTGCAGGCAGATTCTTTACCATTTGAGCTACTGGAGAAACTCCTTATGGCAGGACAACAGTACTAGGTTGTGTTACCTTACCCAAATTGTTCATCATTACTGAATTTTCAACTTTTGGCTAAATCACTCTAACCTAACATTTTCAATTTGCCTTCCTCTTGCCCAACTCAACATCACTGAGAACTAAAAACCTCCTTCTCAGATCTGCATTTGGACTCTAGGTTTGCTTACAACTGACCCTTTTATTCTGTGGATCTGAACAAGCTCTGAAAACTCAACTAAACTTAATGACTTCCACCATGATGCACCCCCAAAGCAAACCATGAATGGGCCCATTTCTCCATGAACAAGCTTCTCTCTGGACCATTAAGAAAGTTGGATGAAATATGCGTCCTTATATAAGTGGTAAACAAGACTTTGGAGAACATCACCAAGAGTTTGACATCCTAGCTTGAGACCTTCAAGAAACTCAAGCAATAGCATTAAATAATTAACAAACATTTTCCTTTATAGACCTCTTTAAATCCACAATACTGAGATCTTTATGGTTAACTCCAGACCTCTACTATAGCTGTTTGTGTTAACATTTCTTTGTTTTCATTTTGATCATCTATCTTTTAGATGCCTAAATCCCCCCAAACCCTAAAACAACAAACAAACAGAAAAAAAAGAAAAACCCTGGCCTTTACCACCATCATTCAACTGAAGGTCCAACTAGGTTAATGGGACAACCTCCATTAGGAATCCTTCAGACACTGGCTTAAATCCTGCCTCACTCTAACCCTAGAGATTTAACTTTGCCTCTGGCCTGTTCAGGGACAAATTATATGTATTCTCTTGATAAAAAGGGAAATTGACAAGGTTGAATTTGGTGAGCTTTATACTCCCAGAAAGCACTGATGGTTGAGAAATCACATCCCATTATGAACCTAAAAACAACTAATTGCAGAAATGCCATTCTGCTCTCAGATTCCAGAAGATCTACCTTCACTTTCCCTCAATGATTTAAATTCAGGCCAGTCTTAGTCCTTCCTTAAGACTCTCATAAGACTCAATGAGGACTCCCTTGTTTAGCTGCCTCTATAAAACTCTAGGCTATTCTCCTTATCTTACAGAAATTTTTAATAATGACCATTCTCCTCATGGCAACTGTGTGAATAAAGTCATCTCCTTTATTATCCCATGGATTGTGTCCTTTGTACCTTACTCCCACCAAATTCACTATCTAGACAGACAAAAAGTTTTAATGTTAGACTTATTCAATTATTAAACCTAAGGTAAACAAATCTGCTAAAAATCATTCTACATATTGAAGCGTAGATAACATTTCTAGATAAAATGGCAACAAAATGAAATAGGCATAGTTAATAACAGTAATTGATTATTTTTTACTTGTTGCTAAGTACTAAGTTGCTTCAGTTATGTCCAACTCTTTGCAGCCTCTTGAGCCTCACTCCACCAAGCTCCTCTGTTCATGGGATTATCTTGGATTAATAATATTAATAATACTAGAGTGGATTGCCATGCCCTCCTCCAGGGCATCTTCCTGACCCAGGGATGGATCCTGTGTCTCTTGCATCTCATGCACAGGCAGGCAGGTTCTGTACCACTATTCCCATGTGGGATAGCAAAGTTAATTCTTTTAAAACTGTATTTTTGGGACTTCCCTGGCAGTGCAGTGGTCTAGGCTGCCTTCCAATGCAGAGAGATGTGGGTTCAATCCCTGGTTGGGGAGCTGAGATCCCACATGCCTCAGGGCCAAGGAACCAGAACATAAAACAGAAGCAATATTATAACAAATTCCATAAAGACTTTAGAGCTGGTCCGTATAAAAAAAAATCTTGAAGAACTATGAGTACAGAGTGGCAGCTTTATATTGATTTGTTTGTTACAATTAAAACAAAAGTTATGGTATTACCAGAAAAGGAGTTGTAAAAGCTATATTGATCAGTTAATCCAAGAGGTGATAGCTGCCTCAGTATTGTGTGTGCATCTGAGTTTTAAGCCAATAGTGAGGAGAAATATTTAAATGTCATTACTGATAAAGTACAATACCTTCTTTGAGTTTTTCTAAAATAATGACCTTGAAACATCTATAATCTTAACCTCCTCTCTCATTCAATCCATCTCTCAATCTCCACTCTTAACCTTGTAAGTTTCTCACACATGAGGGTGAATGAACACAGTCTCAGATACATGCTTCACAATATAAATCAGTATTCTAATAATAAAAAAGATTTCTATTGACCAAAGACAGAAGTCCACACATTAATTCTGCTAATGCAAATAACAGGTTCTTGAAGTAGGGAATGCATGTATATCTCCAAAAGAAGTCTGTTTCAGTGATGAATAACAACTCCATTGTTCAGCAAACACTGCTATCTTTGTGTTTGGCTATTAAGAAACAAACCAAAGATCATCAATACAATGATGATCATTATTTTATTGGATGTTGGATCATCAATAAAAATTGTTGCATAGGTTATGCTTTGAGTAGGAATGCTTCTAGTCTTGGTTGAAGACATGTAGCTAGAGATTCTTTAGCTAGAGATTCCTGCACATGTGTGTGTTTCCTGTGACTCAGTTATTCAGTTATCATGTTAGGCGTTTTTTGAAAACTTTACATGCTACAAATGCTGTTAGTCTTTAACCCTTTAACCACTTCGACAATAAGATTGGTTTTCTGTTCCACCTTAAACATTTATGGAGGGTCTTCCCTAATGGCTCAGTAGTGAAGAATCTGCCTGCCAGTGCAAGAGACCCAAGTTCAGTCCCTGGTCCAGGAGCATCCCACATACCTTAAATCAACTCAGCCCAAGCACCACAACTACTGACCTTGTGCTTTAGTGACCAAGAGCAGCGACTACTGAGCCCATGAGCTGCAACACAGAAGCCTGTGAGCCCTGCAGCCTGTGGTCCACGACAAGAGTAGCCACTACCACCAGAGAAAAGCCACAGAGCAATGAAGACCCAACATAGTAAAAAATGAAGAAGTAAAAATAACCACTAAAACATGTTTTGAAAAATATAAGGAAAATAAGCTTGAATTCATTATTTATTAAATGAATAGAATTTATTGCTATTAATTTTTAAAGTCAGAATTATCTGCATATCAGAGTGTATATAGTATTATGTCATTGTGACCAAGAAGTCTTGAAAACATGTAATTGATGTTCTATTATTACACATACAACCCCATGTGAAGGGCCTTCCAGATGTCAGATGCTACATGAATGGTTTATTCTTGATTAGACAATTTTAAAAAGATCTAATACAGGTCTAGAGATTACAGATTTGTAAAGTTACATGAAAAGCTTATCTATAGCCATCAGTTTGTAAATGTCCACTTATCTATTTCTCTATCAAAAATAATAGGCACTTGGTGTTGAATAGATTTTTGGTGGTGTTTTAAAATTGAATCCTGTTGTTTTCTAAAATGCTGCAAATGAAAATTTAATGTGATAGTTATATTTTAATATAACCATGTAATTTTAATAATGTCAAGGGATAATACAGGTTTATTTCCTTTCTAATACCTTTTAGGTATAAAAATCATAACAGTTTAAACTATAACACAGTTCATCACAAACTTTGAAATAACTTAGTTATCTTTAAAAACCTGAAATCAGTGTCTGCTTTCCTGGCAGATAAAAGAGGGCAAGAACTGTGTCTAGCTTGTATTTATGGTTATTAGAACAAGTTGTGATCTCTATTCAATATGTTCTTGAATGGAGGAATAGGTACATATATATACAAGTTCATATAAATGTATATCCTCTAAAATCCTTAGCTCTCCTTCATACTTTATTTCAACCAATCCAGATATCTGGCTTAAATGTCTTATATTACTATACGGTAAAAGCTAAATGACTCCATAATTACAGAAAGGAAGTCAGTTGTTATTTTGCGATATGATAAAATCTTAGTATCTCACAGCTAGCAGGGTCAGAGTTGAACCATAAACTCAAGCTATGCTAACTTCATAGTTGAAGGTCCTTTCATTACAATGTTGTAAGATGAGCAAAGCTTAAGTGGGTGTGAAAGGGAGACACAGACCAAAAAAAAGTGATGGTAAGGAAAACCTAAAGATTGTATATGCCCTGCGATTTATAAAATCAGTGAATAAATATTAAATGAAAGCCAACTTTCTCAATAACTCAATTGACTCCCTGTGATATATTTTGTTATTTTAGAATAATGAGGCTACAATTTAAAGGTCTAGATTTTTACAGACTTAACATATATCTATGTATGTATATGCACTCTTATGAAAATATTGTTTTACTATGCCTGTATATGACTCTGTAAATGAGTTTTTACGTGTTTGAGTGGATGAAAAGCATAAGCAAACCAGACAGGAAAGTACCAGGAAGGGCCAGAAAGAGGAGAATCAAAATACTTTTAGAATGGCATTTCTCCTTTCTCTTCTAATCTTTGTATATTTCAAGTTCTCTTCCTAAGAAATCATACAGATAGTAATGCATTCAGACTCATTGCAACACAGATATATTAGCCAGTGCCTCTAAAAATCTTATCCTTTAGGGCATTTTCCTTAAGAAAAAGTACTAATTTTAATATAACCATGTAATTTTAATAATGTCAAGGGATAATACAGGTTTATTTCCTTTCTAATACCTTTTAGGTATAAAAATCATAACAGTTTAAACTATAACACAGTTCATCACAAACTTTGAAATAACTTAGTTATCTTTAAAAACCTGAAATCAGTGTCTGCTTTCCTGGCAGATAAAAGAGGGCAAGAACTGTGTCTAGCTTGTATTTATGGTTATTAGAACAAGTTGTGATCTCTATTCAATATGTTCTTGAATGGAGGAATAGGTACATATATATACAAGTTCATATAAATGTATATCCTCTAAAATCCTTAGCTCTCCTTCATACTTTATTTCAACCAATCCAGATATCTGGCTTAAATGTCTTATATTACTATACGGTAAAAGCTAAATGACTCCATAATTACAGAAAGGAAGTCAGTTGTTATTTTGCGATATGATAAAATCTTAGTATCTCACAGCTAGCAGGGTCAGAGTTGAACCATAAACTCAAGCTATGCTAACTTCATAGTTGAAGGTCCTTTCATTACAATGTTGTAAGATGAGCAAAGCTTAAGTGGGTGTGAAAGGGAGACACAGACCAAAAAAAAGTGATGGTAAGGAAAACCTAAAGATTGTATATGCCCTGCGATTTATAAAATCAGTGAATAAATATTAAATGAAAGCCAACTTTCTCAATAACTCAATTGACCCCCTGTGATATATTTTGTTATTTTAGAATAATGAGGCTACAATTTAAAGGTCTAGATTTTTACAGACTTAACATATATCTATGTATGTATATGCACTCTTATGAAAATATTGTTTTACTATGCCTGTATATGACTCTGTAAATGAGTTTTTACGTGTTTGAGTGGATGAAAAGCATAAGCAAACCAGACAGGAAAGTACCAGGAAGGGCCAGAAAGAGGAGAATCAAAATACTTTTAGAATGGCATTTCTCCTTTCTCTTCTAATCTTTGTATATTTCAAGTTCTCTTCCTAAGAAATCATACAGATAGTAATGCATTCAGACTCATTGCAACACAGATATATTAGCCAGTGCCTCTAAAAATCTTATCCTTTAGGGCATTTTCCTTAAGAAAAAAGTACTAATTGCACTAAAGATACAGGTAATTTTACAAAAAAGTGAAATTTATATTTAGACATAATGACAAAGTCAGCCCCACTTAAAAATTCTACGTGGTACTAGCCCTTGAAACTTCTGAATGCCCATAGCAGTTTAAAGATATGTTCACTAGGCATCATTTTTATCCCAGCAGGACACAGTTATACTACACATCATACAACTACCAAAATGGATGTAAAGTGAGTATTAGTTGCCTGAAATGAAGGCAAGTGTCACTTCTACCACACAGGAAATCCAAAGGAAGTGAGGTTGAATTATACAGTGGAAATGCTAACCCCTGCTAAACTGGTTGAGAAGGACCAAATGCAGGCTTTCTCGATATGTTGAACATTCTGACACACAGGCATAATATAAGGGAGAATACAAAGAAATTTAAACAGAAAGAAATGGATAGAGCAGAGTTTATTGTAGGGGAAATGTAATGCAAAAAGAACGAAGAGAAATACTGAGTATGAAAACTATCAGTTGTTACCTCCTGAGTATTTTCTAAAAGGAGACAAACTTGGTATTTAGAGGAATGTAATTCTTAAGCCCAAAATAATCAAGGAGACTGTAAATACTTACATATCGCTAGATAAGAAATGCACATACAAACTTGGGGATTAATTTCAATCATCTATAAGGGCTTTACCATAATGGTTGAGTTATGTGATTCAAGGAAGATTACATACATCAATTAATTCTATATTATCTATGTATGTATATGCACTCTTATGAAAATATTGTTTTACTATGCCTGTATATGACTCTGTAAATGAGTTTTTACGTGTTTGAGTGGATGAAAAGCATAAGCAAACCAGACAGGAAAGTACCAGGAAGGGCCAGAAAGAGGAGAATCAAAATACTTTTAGAATGGCATTTCTCCTTTCTCTTCTAATCTTTGTATATTTCAAGTTCTCTTCCTAAGAAATCATACAGATAGTAATGCATTCAGACTCATTGCAACACAGATATATTAGCCAGTGCCTCTAAAAATCTTATCCTTTAGGGCATTTTCCTTAAGAAAAAAGTACTAATTGCACTAAAGATACAGGTAATTTTACAAAAAAGTGAAATTTATATTTAGACATAATGACAAAGTCAGCCCCACTTAAAAATTCTACGTGGTACTAGCCCTTGAAACTTCTGAATGCCCATAGCAGTTTAAAGATATGTTCACTAGGCATCATTTTTATCCCAGCAGGACACAGTTATACTACACATCATACAACTACCAAAATGGATGTAAAGTGAGTATTAGTTGCCTGAAATGAAGGCAAGTGTCACTTCTACCACACAGGAAATCCAAAGGAAGTGAGGTTGAATTATACAGTGGAAATGCTAACCCCTGCTAAACTGGTTGAGAAGGACCAAATGCAGGCTTTCTCGATATGTTGAACATTCTGACACACAGGCATAATATAAGGGAGAATACAAAGAAATTTAAACAGAAAGAAATGGATAGAGCAGAGTTTATTGTAGGGGAAATGTAATGCAAAAAGAACGAAGAGAAATACTGAGTATGAAAACTATCAGTTGTTACCTCCTGAGTATTTTCTAAAAGGAGACAAACTTGGTATTTAGAGGAATGTAATTCTTAAGCCCAAAATAATCAAGGAGACTGTAAATACTTACATATCGCTAGATAAGAAATGCACATACAAACTTGGGGATTAATTTCAATCATCTATAAGGGCTTTACCATAATGGTTGAGTTATGTGATTCAAGGAAGATTACATACATCAATTAATTCTATATTATCTATGTATTTACTGCTTTATATTTCACATGCAATGCCACAACAATGATAAAAGGAGACCCTGTAAATACTGACACTTGAAATGCATCCAGTTTGGCGGAAGTAGTGGTGGTGATGTTTGCCTGTGTGTCTCTGTGGACCTCCATAATGGATGTTCTGCCTTATATATTCTCTAGTAAGTTCTTTATTCAAAATAAAAGGAAACAGCCTCTAAGACATTATCCTGCAAGTATTTACTCACGTTTTTTACATTAACTGAATTCCATATTTTTGTGTTTTCTGTTTTCAACAAATATGCAGGGACAGAAGTGGAACAAGAGTAAAGCGGGCTAGGCACAGGGGTTATAAGAGGTGGAATCCAGGGCACGTGTCCCGTGCCCTTCAAAACCAGAGGACACTTCATGCTGAATACCACTTATGAGCAGTCCAGCCCTAGACACATGATTTCATTGATTCCAGTTTCTAATTTGTATCATCCTACTAGTGAAATGCATGTCATAGGGAATGATGAGGATTCATTTCATTCTCAGTACAATAAGTGTCACAGAGTAAACGCTCAATATTTAGAAATGATCACAAAATGTCCAGAAACTTAGTTCTTAGACAAGTGCATGAATTATAATTTATACTTTTTTCCATAAACCAAAAATATATAATTGCACATGTAGGGAGTGATTATGGAAATTAATCACAACTTAAGCAATAGCAATGCAAAATGTCTTCACTTGCATTTTGCACTTGACATAATTTTCCATGCATTTATTACACATGCAGACATATTCAGAGATACACGTGCTGAGCTATTTGTAATGAAATACCACTGTCCATGTACTGTGTCTCCTCCCATTCATCAGTGTGTAGCCCCGATCGCCCCATACTGCTGCTTCTAAATATACACATATTAAATGGATGCATGGGCTTTCATATCATGGATGTACCAGTGTTTAAACTCCTCAATTCTGATTACATTGAGGTTGTTTTAGCAAGTAGTTTTTACAATAATCAGTCCATATATGCTAGTTTTTATAGAACTACTTGATTGAGGTTATAGACTTTTTAAATTAATGGTAAAAATTAACAAACCTGTGTCTAAAAACATAATGTAGCTAACTCACAATCCCACTACTATTGGAAGAAAAAGTCTTTAGTTCACACTTTCACCAATTGTAGATTTTTAACAGTTTTTTAAATGCTTGCAAAATGGGAAAGATGGAGTTTTATTTTTCCAGGTTTCATATCCCTAATGACTAGTAAAGCAAATCGTTTTATAGTTAACCAAAATTTGTATTTCTTGTGTGCATGTGCCAGATTTTGTTCATAATTTTTCACTTAGCTTTTTTTATTTTTGCAATATTATCCTGCAAGTATTTACTCACGTTTTTACATTAACTGAATTCCATTTTTTTGTGTTTTCTGTTTTCAACAAATATGCAGGGACAGAAGTGGAACAAGAGTAAAGCGGGCTAGGCACAGGGGTTATAAGAGGTGGAATCCAGGGCACGTGTCCCGTGCCCTTCAAAACCAGAGGACACTTCATGCTGAATACCACTTATGAGCAGTCCAGCCCTAGACACATGATTTCATTGATTCCAGTTTCTAATTTGTATCATCCTACTAGTGAAATGCATGTCATAGGGAATGATGAGGATTCATTTCATTCTCAGTACAATAAGTGTCACAGAGTAAACGCTCAATATTTAGAAATGATCACAAAATGTCCAGAAACTTAGTTCTTAGACAAGTGCATGAATTATAATTTATACTTTTTTTTCCATAAACCAAAAATATATAATTGCACATGTAGGGAGTGATTATGGAAATTAATCACAACTTAAGCAATAGCAATGCAAAATGTCTTCACTTGCATTTTGCACTTGACATAATTTTCCATGCATTTATTACACATGCAGACATATTCAGAGATACACGTGCTGAGCTATTTGTAATGAAATACCACTGTCCATGTACTGTGTCTCCTCCCATTCATCAGTGTGTAGCCGCGATCGCCCCATACTGCTGCTTCTAAATATACACATATTAAATGGATGCATGGGCTTTCATATCATGGATGTACCAGTGTTTAAACTCCTCAATTCTGATTACATTGAGGTTGTTTTAGCAAGTAGTTTTTACAATAATCAGTCCATATATGCTAGTTTTTATAGAACTACTTGATTGAGGTTATAGACTTTTTAAATTAATGGTAAAAATTAACAAACCTGTGTCTAAAAACATAATGTAGCTAACTCACAATCCCACTACTATTGGAAGAAAAAGTCTTTAGTTCACACTTTCACCAATTGTAGATTTTTAACAGTTTTTTAAATGCTTGCAAAATGGGAAAGATGGAGTTTTATTTTTCCAGGTTTCATATCCCTAATGACTAGTAAAGCAAATCGTTTTATAGTTAACCAAAATTTGTATTTCTTGTGTGCATGTGCCAGATTTTGTTCATAATTTTTCACTTAGCTTCTTATTTTTGCAATTTTATTATCTTACGTTTAAGAACTCTTTGGTTACATATGTTGAAAATGTTATGTAGCCAGTCTGTCACATAAGTGTTTTACTTGATTTATACTATCTTTTGTTTTATTTGAGTTTCACTTTATATCCACTTAAGTATGTCTTCTTTATGAATCCTAACATTTTCCCTGATCTTGGGAAATTTTCCAAATTTTCCAATATCCCAAATGAATTTTAAAATTGTGTCCTGATTTTTCTAGTTATTTTAAAGTGTTTTAAAACATTTATACTAGAAGTGACACTGGTTCAGTTTGAGTATAATATTAGGTAGGGACTTTGATTTATCCCAGAACAGATATCAAAATATCTAATTTACTAAAGTGTGCATCTTACTCTGTGTTTGAACTGTCAAATATTTATATGCCAATTTCACTCTTTGACTCTATACCTGGATTATCTATTTTGTTCACCAACATATTTGTGTGTCCATGACCAACACCAGAGTGCTTTGTGACTGATTTATAGTGTTTCAATATAACATAGGGCATGCGGCACTGTTTCCATTTTTCAAAGCAGTTTTCCAATGACATGTTTACAGCAGAATTTTCAAATCAATTTTTTAAATCACATAAAAATCATAGCATTGTGCTTAAAATGTTTCTTCCTTAAATGTAAACAAAGAGATAAAGATTAGTGATATTAATCTATTTAGAGATCCTCACCCTATGGAGAGATACTTTAATATTGACAAATCAGAACTGAATTTACTTGCAGGTACAGCTTTCTGGACCTATACTGCCATTTTATGGTTTTCATTATTTAAATTCAATAAAAAAACTACATCTCACAGTTTTGATCTTTTTCCCAGGAATGAACATTTTCAACTATAAAATACAGCAATTTTTTTTAAAAATAAAGGCTTAATTTTTTTCAGGAATAAAATACATATAGGTATAAATACCTATATATAGGGATGATATATAGAGAGATGCATGTTGATATACACTTCAAATATATTGATATATTTTGCCATAATGAAATATGCGTCTAAATTTTGTGAAGTTACTGTGCTATTAAACCATATTCAATTAATTGCTTTTCTGTTTGGGCTCTATTCATTTTAAACCTGACTAAAGTAGGATGGTGCAAAATTTCATTTGCACTGTAAGTCATATATGAATTCAGTTTGAGACATAGATAGAAGTATTGTTTCTGACATTGGAATCAGCAAAGGGTAACAGACAATAACATGGCTGATTACTAAAGTAGAAGATGTAAATTCCACTGCATTTCTATGCATTAAAAGCCTCAGAATCCCTGAATTTTAATATAAAATACAATGAAGTGTATCAAATGAGATTCCCCTATCTCGCCTAGTAATAATGCGGTTAAATCACAATGTGAACACTCTAAAGGGGAAAAAAATGGTTTTAAAAACCCTTTGCCTCACTAAGTTTCAAGAATATCTCATTTTATTTCAAAATCTTATTGAACTTTTCTACACTTTCTTCTGTGACTGCCTTTTACAATATTAGTGTCTTAGCTGTCACCTCACCTAAAGAACCAGACAAGGACGGCGAATGATTCTATGGCAAGATATAATCTAGTAATTGGATGCGATGAAACTAAAAATGCAGAAGTATATAAAGCAAAAAAAGAACGATTGTGTATTTCAGCTGTGACAGGGTGTCTGTTTAACCATGCCCTATTCATCGTGATGAACAGCAGTGGCACTCAAACAGCATAAGCTTTTAAAAACACAAAACCATAGCCTATCATTTGCCACTGAAGGGAATTCAACTTAAAATGAAGCTCCACTTTCCCTAATAAATGGTGAAATTCAAATATTATTGTGCCTGTGAGACCTAACGTGATTAAGACATAAAATTTCACTCGACAGTTTTAACCAGTATGAAAAGAAGGCAGAATACTTTTATTTTTCGTTACAGGATTTAAACTAGTGTTCCATATTACACTACTATATATGAAGAGTATACAGAGGGTTTATATCCTATGAATAAAAGTCAATAATCAGAGAAAACATAGACTAGTGCTTACTAACATGGCCTTCAGACACGGACTTCCTAAATTCAGCTGCTTACTCCAATGCTTACTACCTCTGTGCCTTTACATTTCTAAACCTCTCTGTGGCTCACTTTCCTCTCTGTTAGTATAGGGAAAGCAAGAGTGCCTCCTTTACAGAGTTGTTGCAACGATAATGTATTTTAAAAATCTGTAAGAAACTTACAGGAATGTTTACTTGGGAAAGTGGAGGGACATTAGAATATTTCAGTGGGGGAAGAGGCATGATTTGATGTTTCACTTTTAAATATTTCCAGTCATTGCTCTGTGAAAAATGCATTATAGGGTGAGAGCAAAGGCTGTGCACCTGGAATAAGTAACATGGCAGCTGATGCTACTTAAATTTGAAAAGTTGGTGTTTAGGGCCAAGTTATTAGCTGGGAAAAAGGGGGTTATATCTTACCTATAGACGTCAACAGAATTTCCTGTAGGATGGGTGGGGGTGAAAGAGTTGTACATAGAATGGGACAGGTCTATTCTTATCTCCAGGGTCACCTGAATGTCTGGTTTGACACTTCTGCAAAGATAAGGGTGGCTAACTAAGTCACTAATCAGTGACTTATGATGTCATTTTTATAGCCTGAAATTCCTTGGGAGTACCTGGCTCTGAATTTTTTATTAGTGGCTTTTAATTGGATGCGATGAAACTAAAAATGCAGAAGTATATAAAGCAAAAAAAGAACGATTGTGTATTTCAGCTGTGACAGGGTGTCTGTTTAACCATGCCCTATTCATCGTGATGAACAGCAGTGGCACTCAAACAGCATAAGCTTTTAAAAACACAAAACCATAGCCTATCATTTGCCACTGAAGGGAATTCAACTTAAAATGAAGCTCCACTTTCCCTAATAAATGGTGAAATTCAAATATTATTGTGCCTGTGAGACCTAACGTGATTAAGACATAAAATTTCACTCGACAGTTTTAACCAGTATGAAAAGAAGGCAGAATACTTTTATTTTTCGTTACAGGATTTAAACTAGTGTTCCATATTACACTACTATATATGAAGAGTATACAGAGGGTTTATATCCTATGAATAAAAGTCAATAATCAGAGAAAACATAGACTAGTGCTTACTAACATGGCCTTCAGACACGGACTTCCTAAATTCAGCTGCTTACTCCAATGCTTACTACCTCTGTGCCTTTACATTTCTAAACCTCTCTGTGGCTCACTTTCCTCTCTGTTAGTATAGGGAAAGCAAGAGTGCCTCCTTTACAGAGTTGTTGCAACGATAATGTATTTTAAAAATCTGTAAGAAACTTACAGGAATGTTTACTTGGGAAAGTGGAGGGACATTAGAATATTTCAGTGGGGGAAGAGGCATGATTTGATGTTTCACTTTTAAATATTTCCAGTCATTGCTCTGTGAAAAATGCATTATAGGGTGAGAGCAAAGGCTGTGCACCTGGAATAAGTAACATGGCAGCTGATGCTACTTAAATTTGAAAAGTTGGTGTTTAGGGCCAAGTTATTAGCTGGGAAAAAGGGGGTTATATCTTACCTATAGACGTCAACAGAATTTCCTGTAGGATGGGTGGGGGTGAAAGAGTTGTACATAGAATGGGACAGGTCTATTCTTATCTCCAGGGTCACCTGAATGTCTGGTTTGACACTTCTGCAAAGATAAGGGTGGCTAACTAAGTCACTAATCAGTGACTTATGATGTCATTTTTATAGCCTGAAATTCCTTGGGAGTACCTGGCTCTGAATTTTTTTTTTTATTAGTGGCTTTTGCCTGACTGATTGGTTAGACAACCTAGTTTAGCTGTATGACCAAAGAGGCAAAAATGACCCTGCTGTGAACTCCTGCCTTGAACTGTCCTCAAACCATAATTTGTCAGACAAATCTTTACACTTAAATTCAGAAGAAACAAGGAACCCTTGGGCCATAACAACACTGGGGGAGTTTTGCACCTAGATGTCCCTCCAGTGTTTGCCTGAATTCTTTTCTCATCATTAAAAGTCTTACATGAGTATTTTCGTGAATTCTTTTGAGCTCGTTTAAAAATCTCAAAGCCTCTTGAATCTTTGCATGGGATTTGGAGACTGAGCAAAAGAGGTATCGAGAGCATTCTAGGTCTTTAGTTATTCCTAGGACAATCAAGGGCTGGGCCGTATACTGAGAAGAGAGGTGCCGCTAGGGTGCAGTCTCACAGCAAGAATGAATTTTGTATATTTTCATTTTGACATACTTATATTTGAAACATACTCAGTTGTGATATTAATACTATGTAAATAGTCTAGAATTTTGAGAATAGGCTGGGGCAAAAATATAAATGCTTTACATATGATTATTCTCATTTAAAAATTCATGAAAGAAATAATATGAAAGGAGGTACAGAGGGAAGTAGACATCAATCAAAGGAGACGGAACTAACAAAGACTGAGAGGAAGAGGTCACTTAAGTGATGTGGAAAACTAGGTGCACATTGTGATAAGGCCAAGAAAGAAGGATGCTTTAAGAAATGCCATGAACACTTATGTTGAATATTTCCAAACGTATAAGCAAGACAAATTCAAGGAAATACTATTGGATTTGGATATTTAACTCTAACTCACTGTAGAGTTGGGGGCTGCTTTGTTTGTTTGGTTGCTACATTGTGTCTGAGTCTTTATGGCCCCATGGGCAATAGCCTGCCAGGCTCTTCTGTCCGTTTGATTTCCCAGGCAAGTATCCTGGAGTGGGTTGCCATTCCCTTCTCCAGGGGATCTTCCCAATCCTGTGTCTCCTTGGCTCCTGCACTGGCAGGTGAATTCTTTACCACTGAGCCACCAGGGACGCTTCAAAGTTTTGCGTAGAATTATTAAAGTGGCCTGAGACAATATCTTGATGGTTGCACTTGTTGAAAATTCTTTCTAGAGATTGTTTTCATGCCAGAAAAGAAAGAAATGGCTGTCTGGTTATTTAATCCAGGTGAGAGCAAAGATTCTTTTCTTTAAAATAAGGAGAGATTAAAGTATGTGGAAATCTTATGGAAATTATCTACTAGAGAGGGATATATGATACAAATGAAAGACAAAGAAATTGCAGAAGATATGCCAAAAATACAGGATTTGGAGCACAAAATCCTCCAACACCTTGGAGGTATTGATGTTTGACAGAAGCAAGGCTAGCTCATCCATGAAATCCAAGACTTAGAGTAAGGTATAGTAATGTTTAAACAAATAATATAGACATGGTAATAGGAAAATGAGAGAATCCTAGGTTCATTTTTGCCACTTCCTCAATGAAGCATGAGCAAGTTAATAAAAAAAAGTAAAAATTGGGGGCAAAAGAAGTTAAATATGAGAAGAAAACATTAAAAGACAGCATGACTATTATTTCTTTGGGAAGTAAGGGACTCATATACAGGGGAAGAGTGACAGTATGCCTAGAAGTCTTTTCTCTCTCTCTCTTTTTTTTTTTTTTTTTTTTTGGCTGCATCACAAGGCCATTGAGATCTTAATTCCTTGACCAGGGATTGAACCCATAACCCCTGCAGGAAGGCAGTCTTAACCAGTGGATCACCAGGGAAATCCTTGCCAAAAGTCTTAATGGGTCATTTGAGATGTGTTATTGAATTAAGCAAGGTTTAATTCTTGATTTTCATAAGAACAGTTTCACCTATTAAATATTTCATTTCCATTTTTGACAAGATTTTATTATTTCTAAAGAGGAAAAATCTGTAAGATTACAAAGAATGAAGCACAATTTTGTCTATGGTAGACATTTCATATGGGAAATCAAATGGAAATTTTCACAGAATTTATTCAACTTATCATTTGAATTATTTTTGGAAATATATATTTGTACACATATTGATATATATGTGTACATATTTAGCCTTACCTGTCTAGAATATTGTTCTGACATCAATATGCTTACCTTTTTCAATTTTTAAATCTCTAAATTCTTCATACTACTTTCAAAAGTGAACTGTTTAACCCTATTACCTTTTCCACTAACATACTGTTTCTCTGCAAGCCATCAAATATTTCAGTTGAACTTTCTTTCCATTGATATATACTCTATTGTAACTGGTATTTCTTTAAAAGTGCCTTTACAATTTTTCCTCTAAATGTGTTCTATGCCTGTAAAAACATTGTACTTTATTTACCTAGCTTTGTACTTATCCCCAACAACTCTGGAGATATCTGCACTAATGCAAGTGAGTGTTTTATATCCTGTTCGTTTATTCATGACAGCTCGAAATGTTTGGAAAGTGATAAAAATATCGATAGTCATATGGTCATTGGAATGTGCCCTAATTTCAACTTCAGTTTTATTTATACTCTCAAATGCTAAGTATAGAATTTAAAAATCGGTAATAGGAAAATGAGAGAATCCTAGGTTCATTTTTGCCACTTCCTCAATGAAGCATGAGCAAGTTAATAAAAAAAAGTAAAAATTGGGGGCAAAAGAAGTTAAATATGAGAAGAAAACATTAAAAGACAGCATGACTATTATTTCTTTGGGAAGTAAGGGACTCATATACAGGGGAAGAGTGACAGTATGCCTAGAAGTCTTTTCTCTCTCTCTCTTTTTTTTTTTTTTTTTTTTGGCTGCATCACAAGGCCATTGAGATCTTAATTCCTTGACCAGGGATTGAACCCATAACCCCTGCAGGAAGGCAGTCTTAACCAGTGGATCACCAGGGAAATCCTTGCCAAAAGTCTTAATGGGTCATTTGAGATGTGTTATTGAATTAAGCAAGGTTTAATTCTTGATTTTCATAAGAACAGTTTCACCTATTAAATATTTCATTTCCATTTTTGACAAGATTTTATTATTTCTAAAGAGGAAAAATCTGTAAGATTACAAAGAATGAAGCACAATTTTGTCTATGGTAGACATTTCATATGGGAAATCAAATGGAAATTTTCACAGAATTTATTCAACTTATCATTTGAATTATTTTTGGAAATATATATTTGTACACATATTGATATATATGTGTACATATTTAGCCTTACCTGTCTAGAATATTGTTCTGACATCAATATGCTTACCTTTTTAAATTTTTTAAATCTCTAAATTCTTCATACTACTTTCAAAAGTGAACTGTTTAACCCTATTACCTTTTCCACTAACATACTGTTTCTCTGCAAGCCATCAAATATTTCAGTTGAACTTTCTTTCCATTGATATATACTCTATTGTAACTGGTATTTCTTTAAAAGTGCCTTTACAATTTTTCCTCTAAATGTGTTCTATGCCTGTAAAAACATTGTACTTTATTTACCTAGCTTTGTACTTATCCCCAACAACTCTGGAGATATCTGCACTAATGCAAGTGAGTGTTTTATATCCTGTTCGTTTATTCATGACAGCTCCGAAATGTTTGGAAAGTGATAAAAATATCGATAGTCATATGGTCATTGGAATGTGCCCCTAATTTCAACTTCAGTTTTATTTATACTCTCAACATTTCATGAGTACTTATAGCAGTTGAACCATCATCTCCTTAAAAATAACCTAGGGGGCTTCTCTGGTGGTCCAGTGGGTAAGGACACCGTCTTGCAGTGCAAGGGGCACTGGTTCGATCCCTGGCCTGGGAAGATCCCATGTGTCGCAGAGCCGCTGGACCAATGTTCCCAACTACCGAGCTGGAGCTCTAAAGCGCATGTGCCCAGAGCCGGTGCTCTGCAGCGAGAGAGGCCACTGCGATGGGAGGCCCACACAAGCCAAAGAATAAAGATGGATGAAAATGAATAAAAGACCAATAGAAGCGGCCAAAAAAAAAAAAAAAAAGGAATACTGTTGTCAAACAATTGCACTTGAAACAGTAGCTGTATCAGTGAGGCAGTGGTCCTCTGACTAGCAGGAATTCAGGATGACAGATATTCCTACATCCCTGTCATCTTTCTTCCTCCCTAAAATACACACAGGCACACATACACAGATGTGCTCCATGCATTCATCATTATTCCAGGATACATACCCTTTCTCTATATGTTTTCATATATAAGCTTTGTAAATATACCACAGATGCAGTGAATTCAAGATTACTGTCTCAGTAAAAGTTATCTTAATAATGACTTATTGCGAAAGAAGTGAGATAGATTACTTAACTAGTCTTTTCTTATGGTATTAGTTTCCAGAGGCTGTATAACAAATCACAACAATCTTGGCTTAAAAATACCAAAATTCACCTCCTCGGAGTTCTGGAGAGACCTTAAGTCTGAAACTAATGTGTTGACAGAGTGTCCTAAAGACTCTAGTGAATCTGTTCTTTGTCTTCAACTTCTAATGTACTAAGTCACATAAGTCATGTCTGCTTCTTTGCTACCCCATGGATGGTAGCCCATCAGGTTCCCTTTTCCATGGGTTTCTTCAGTCAAGAATACTGAAGTGGGTTGCTCTGTCCCCCTCCAGGGTATCTTCCCAACCCAGGGACCAAGCCCAGCTTTGTACTTATCCCCAACAACTCTGGAGATATCTGCACTAATGCAAGTGAGTGTTTTATATCCTGTTCGTTTATTCATGACAGCTCGAAATGTTTGGAAAGTGATAAAAATATCGATAGTCATATGGTCATTGGAATGTGCCCCTAATTTCAACTTCAGTTTTATTTATACTCTCAACATTTCATGAGTACTTATAGCAGTTGAACCATCATCTCCTTAAAAATAACCTAGGGGGCTTCTCTGGTGGTCCAGTGGGTAAGGACACCGTCTTGCAGTGCAAGGGGCACTGGTTCGATCCCTGGCCTGGGAAGATCCCATGTGTCATGAGCCGCTGGACCAATGTTCCCAACTACCGAGCTGGAGCTCTAAAGCGCATGTGCCCAGAGCCGGTGCTCTGCAGCGAGAGAGGCCACTGCGATGGGAGGCCCACACAAGCCAAAGAATAAAGATGGATGAAAATGAATAAAAGACCAATAGAAGCGGCCAAAAAAAAAAAAAAAAAAAAAAAAGGAATACTGTTGTCAAACAATTGCACTTGAAACAGTAGCTGTATCAGTGAGGCAGTGGTCCTCTGACTAGCAGGAATTCAGGATGACAGATATTCCTACATCCCTGTCATCTTTCTTCCTCCCTAAAATACACACAGGCACACATACACAGATGTGCTCCATGCATTCATCATTATTCCAGGATACATACCCTTTCTCTATATGTTTTCATATATAAGCTTTGTAAATATACCACAGATGCAGTGAATTCAAGATTACTGTCTCAGTAAAAGTTATCTTAATAATGACTTATTGCGAAAGAAGTGAGATAGATTACTTAACTAGTCTTTTCTTATGGTATTAGTTTCCAGAGGCTGTATAACAAATCACAACAATCTTGGCTTAAAAATACCAAAATTCACCTCCTCGGAGTTCTGGAGAGACCTTAAGTCTGAAACTAATGTGTTGACAGAGTGTCCTAAAGACTCTAGTGAATCTGTTCTTTGTCTTCAACTTCTAATGTACTAAGTCACATAAGTCATGTCTGCTTCTTTGCTACCCCATGGATGGTAGCCCATCAGGTTCCCTTTTCCATGGGTTTCTTCAGTCAAGAATACTGAAGTGGGTTGCTCTGTCCCCCTCCAGGGTATCTTCCCAACCCAGGGACCAAGCCCATGTCTCTTATATCTTCTGCATTGGCAGACAGATTTTTTTTTAACCACTGAGCCATCAGGGAAGCCCCAGTGAAGTAGCATTCCTAGGTATCAGAGATTAGGAACAGATATAAGTTTGGGCAGGTCACTATTAAGCATACTACACTCATCCTCTTTAATGTCAGAAAGATTCTGATGTTAAATTCATTTTATGTTCCAGATTATATTTTTTATTAGTTTTTTTTTTAAACCTTTATTTTACTTTTAACTTTTACAGAGTTTTGTTGTTTACAGATATGTATGTTCCCAGATTAGTCATATGTATATCCCCCCCATCCCACCCCTTCTGACCATCACACAGCACCCCTGACGGATCTCCTTTTCTCACAGAGCAATGACTATAGCTATTTTCTTCACGTATGATAGTACAGGCCTTCACGCTACTTCCTTTATGCCTCCCACCCACTGTTCCTTCCCCACAATGTCCATATGTCCACTGTCCATGCCTGTTTCTCCATTGCTTCACTGCATGTGCCATCATCACCATCCTACTAGATTCCATATATATGTGTTAGTATATTGTACTTTTCTTTCTCTTTCTGACTGACTTCACTTTTGATGATAGGTTCTAGATCCAGCCACCTCATTAGGGCTGATTCTTCTGCATTTCTTTGAACAGCTGAGTAGTATTCCATTGTATATATGTACCAGAGCTTCTGTATCCATTCATTTGTCAATGGACACCTAGGTTATTTCCATATGCTAGCTATTGTATAGAGAGCTGCAATGAACATTGGGGTACAGGCGCTTCTTTCAGATTTAATTTCATCAGGGTATAAGCCTAAGAGTGGGATTGCTGGGTCGTATGGTGCTTCTATTTTTAGTTTTTTAAGAAATCTCATACTGTCTTCCATAGAGGCTGTATCAATTTACATTCCCACCAGCAATGCAAGAGAGTTCCCTTTTCTCTGCACCTTCTCCAGCATTTATTGTCTGTCGATTTGGCTGCTGGTCAAACTACAGGGCTGCTGGTCAAACTACTGGGAGGGAATTTAGCTCCACCCAGCAAGAAAAGGGATTTGGATTAAGAAACTCCTAGGGCCAGACTGGGTGGGCCTCTTCCAGATTATATTTTAATGAGAATGGAGCAGTTATCAGTGGGCAGTGGGATTTAGGGGAAAAGATTCTAGTGGTGATACACAGACAGCAGGAAAGGCCATCCAGGGAAGGGTAGGATGGCTGCCTCTGAGCACCCACCATCCTTCCGTATGACTGCCTTCTTCACTGCTTTCATCTCCCTGTCAAACTTGGTACATTAAAAAAGTAAATCTACCCTTCAAGATTACAGTAAGACTGAATAAGATATTGACCTGTTTTTTTTTTTTTTTTAATAAACAATTCCATGTATCTAAAGTTGGTAATCATGGAAAACTAGATAGCATTATTTTTGAGAACATAATATACATGGGAAAACCAACAAAGAATGGTAAGGAAATAAGAAGCAAAAAATATGGGACTCAATTACCTACTGTGTGAAGAAGTTTGTTCAGATCAGGGGTCACCTTATTTATTTTTCATTTTTAGTGAAGTATAATTGATTTACAGTGTTGTGTTCATTTCAGGTTTACAGCAAAGTGAATCAGTCAAACATACACATGTTCTTTTTGTTTGTTTTTTTTATTGATTCCTTCGTCACATAGGCCATTGTAGGGTACTGAGTAGAGTTTCCTGTGCTATTCAGCTAGTTCTTATTAGCTATCTATTTTACATGTAATAGTGTGTGTATGTCAATCCTAATCTTCAGTCTTCCAATTTATTGCTATTCCATTTATCCCTTGGGTTATTACCTACATCTGTCAATCTACTTCTGTTTTTGATTTTTTAAAATTTTTTAGCTGTGGACCATTTTGGGTTTTTTTTAGTCATTATTGAATTTGGTATAATATTGCTTCTGTCCTTTTTTTTTTTTCTTCTTCTTCTTCTTTTTCTTTTTGTATGCAAGGCATATGGGATCTTAGTTCCCTAACCAGGGCTGGGACATAAACCACCTACATTGATTGGAAGGTGAAGTCTTAATCACTGGACAGCTAGGGAAGTCCCTCTACTTCTATTCTGTAAATAAATTCATTTTTACCATTTTTTTTTTAGGTTCTCCATATAAAGGATAGCATATGACATTTGTCTGTGTGTATTTATTTTTTAATCTAAATAACATTTTGTTTAAAAAAAGGAAAATTTGAACAGCACTATACATAGTGAATGGGCTTCCCAGGTGGTGCTAGTGGCAAAGACTCTGTCTGCCAAAACAGGAGACACAGGTTTGATCCCTGAGTCAGGAAGATCCCCTGGAGGAGGAAATGGCGACCCACTGAATATTCCTGGCTAAAGAAACCCACAAACAGAGGTGCCTGGCAGGCTGCAGTCCATGGAGTTGCAAAGAGTTGGACATGACTGAGAACACACATGTGCATATAGTGAGTAAATTTATAAATGGTCATTTCCGTGAATAAACTGTAGGAACATGACAAGTCAAGATGCCAGGAGCTGTGTTTTTATAGTTATTAACATTCTAGATTTTCCTCTATTTTCTTAACTACTGACTGGAAGACAGAAGACAAGGTGAGAAAACTGATTGAAATATAACAGAAAAATTAAAGTATAAAGTCTGGTAACAGCTCTATAGTCATTGAATATTTATGGTTAACAAGTACAAAACAAAATATTAGTGTAACAATTCATAATAGTACTTGATTTATTCTTCACACTAGTTTATTTCATCTGTTTTATAGACAGGAAAACTGAGGCACGGCACATTCAAGAGAATGGCTTAAAGAACACACAGCTACACTAAGTTACACTGACACTTCATACAAGATGTGGCAGTTAATTTTATAGGTCATCTTGACTGGATCATGAGATAGCCTAATATCTGGTTCAACATTCTGTCTGGGTGTGTCTGGGAGAGTGCTTCGGGAAGAGATTACCACTTGAATGGGTAGACTGAGCAAAGTGAATTGTATGATCTAATCCAGTGAGAACCTGAGTAGAACAAAAAGTTGAAGCAAGGAAAGGTTCACCCTCTCTCTGCCTGCCTGAGCTGAGTCATCAGTGTCCTCTGGTCTTTAATGCACCTGCCCTCAGGGCTTCATAACATGGCCTGGAATCTATGCTATTGACTCTCCAGCTCTCAAGTAATCATGGACAGCTAGAAGTCTCTACTTCTATTCTGTAAATAAATTCATTTTTACCATTTTTTTTTTAGGTTCTCCATATAAAGGATAGCATATGACATTTGTCTGTGTGTATTTATTTTTTAATCTAAATAACATTTTGTTTAAAAAAAGGAAAATTTGAACAGCACTATACATAGTGAATGGGCTTCCCAGGTGGTGCTAGTGGCAAAGACTCTGTCTGCCAAAACAGGAGACACAGGTTTGATCCCTGAGTCAGGAAGATCCCCTGGAGGAGGAAATGGCGACCCACTCGAATATTCCTGGCTAAAGAAACCCACAAACAGAGGTGCCTGGCAGGCTGCAGTCCATGGAGTTGCAAAGAGTTGGACATGACTGAGAACACACATGTGCATATAGTGAGTAAATTTATAAATGGTCATTTCCGTGAATAAACTGTAGGAACATGACAAGTCAAGATGCCAGGAGCTGTGTTTTTATAGTTATTAACATTCTAGATTTTCCTCTATTTTCTTAACTACTGACTGGAAGACAGAACACAAGGTGAGAAAACTGATTGAAATATAACAGAAAAATTAAAGTATAAAGTCTGGTAACAGCTCTATAGTCATTGAATATTTATGGTTAACAAGTACAAAACAAAATATTAGTGTAACAATTCATAATAGTACTTGATTTATTCTTCACACTAGTTTATTTCATCTGTTTTATAGACAGGAAAACTGAGGCACGGCACATTCAAGAGAATGGCTTAAAGAACACACAGCTACACTAAGTTACACTGACACTTCATACAAGATGTGGCAGTTAATTTTATAGGTCATCTTGACTGGATCATGA
Source organism: Tragulus kanchil (assembly GCA_022376925.1). Lineage (NCBI taxonomy): Eukaryota > Metazoa > Chordata > Mammalia > Artiodactyla > Tragulidae > Tragulus > Tragulus kanchil. Next base: position 16,420,555 of record JAIOJX010000025.1, read on the forward strand.
GATAGCCTAATATCTGGTTCAACATTCTGTCTGGGTGTGTCTGGGAGAGTGCTTCGGGAAGAGATTACCACTTGAATGGGTAGACTGAGCAAAGTGAATTGTATGATCTAATCCAGTGAGAACCTGAGTAGAACAAAAAGTTGAAGCAAGGAAAGGTTCACCCTCTCTCTGCCTGCCTGAGCTGAGTCATCAGTGTCCTCTGGTCTTTAATGCACCTGCCCTCAGGGCTTCATAACATGGCCTGGAATCTATGCTATTGACTCTCCAGCTCTCAAGCCTTTGAACCGCACTCTGTGCCTTTCTGAGTCTCCAGCTTGCAGAAGGTAGATGCTGGGATTTCCCAGACTCTAATCACGTGAGTTAATAACTTATCATAAATCACTTTTTATATATTGATTCTGTTTCTCTGGAGTTCTCTGACTAATATAGAAGTCAAGCTCTGGGCACTTAATTTTTAGGCTATGATGATTCTCCAAGGGAAAATACATATATATCTTAATAGAAGCAATGCCATTATTAGCATTTGAATTTTTCTTTTTATTTTAAGATAAATGGAAGTGTTGCTCCAGCCTGGAAGAGAGGCAGGTCACTAGTGTTTGTTTTTTCTGAGAACTGTAATGAAGGGTCTCTAGTCTGAACAGAACTCCCTTTCTCACCCTGTGCAAAGTCTTGCTTGTCACTTCACACTGACGGAAGAAAAACTAGTATTGCCAAGGTTTAAAGCTCCAACATAGTTTTGAATAAAGGATGAAAGTGAGTCACTCTGCACTCAAAATGATTACCACTTCCACTTTTTGACCCTCTCCCATACATCAGGTCACGCATGTTATCTTTTACTCTCAGAAAAGCTATAGAGATTAGAAAGTGGAGGTTCAAGGGATTTTGAACTTGAAGCTCATTCAACTAGTAAATGGGTGAGCTGGGATTTGGATCAATCTTGGATTGATTACAAAGTTCGTGACTTTTCTACCAGAACAAATTGTTTTTGACAGTACCTTAAAGAGAGACCTATTAAACTGGCAAACTTTTTTCAAAATATGTTAATTTCACCTAAGTCACAGCTAAGAACCTAGAAAATCTGGCCACTAGTATTAAATCCTGTTAATAATAATGGTAACTACTGGTGGGAAGAGAAATTAGATTAATGCATTTTCTGGTTGGAACCTTTCAATTTGAAATTTATAGCCACATCTGTCTTTGAAACAAACACAGAAATGTCCAGGCATGTCTTACTTCTTTCTTTCCAGAATAAATTCAATATAAAAATTGAATATACTTATTCTTCTACTTTGTAGGTCCTGAGCTGAGTCATCAGTGTCCTCTGGTCTTTAATGCACCTGCCCTCAGGGCTTCATAACATGGCCTGGAATCTATGCTATTGACTCTCCAGCTCTCAAGCCTTTGAACCGCACTCTGTGCCTTTCTGAGTCTCCAGCTTGCAGAAGGTAGATGCTGGGATTTCCCAGACTCTAATCACGTGAGTTAATAACTTATCATAAATCACTTTTTATATATTGATTCTGTTTCTCTGGAGTTCTCTGACTAATATAGAAGTCAAGCTCTGGGCACTTAATTTTTAGGCTATGATGATTCTCCAAGGGAAAATACATATATATCTTAATAGAAGCAATGCCATTATTAGCATTTGAATTTTTCTTTTTATTTTAAGATAAATGGAAGTGTTGCTCCAGCCTGGAAGAGAGGCAGGTCACTAGTGTTTGTTTTTTCTGAGAACTGTAATGAAGGGTCTCTAGTCTGAACAGAACTCCCTTTCTCACCCTGTGCAAAGTCTTGCTTGTCACTTCACACTGACGGAAGAAAAACTAGTATTGCCAAGGTTTAAAGCTCCAACATAGTTTTGAATAAAGGATGAAAGTGAGTCACTCTGCACTCAAAATGATTACCACTTCCACTTTTTGACCCTCTCCCATACATCAGGTCACGCATGTTATCTTTTACTCTCAGAAAAGCTATAGAGATTAGAAAGTGGAGGTTCAAGGGATTTTGAACTTGAAGCTCATTCAACTAGTAAATGGGTGAGCTGGGATTTGGATCAATCTTGGATTGATTACAAAGTTCGTGACTTTTCTACCAGAACAAATTGTTTTTGACAGTACCTTAAAGAGAGACCTATTAAACTGGCAAACTTTTTTCAAAATATGTTAATTTCACCTAAGTCACAGCTAAGAACCTAGAAAATCTGGCCACTAGTATTAAATCCTGTTAATAATAATGGTAACTACTGGTGGGAAGAGAAATTAGATTAATGCATTTTCTGGTTGGAACCTTTCAATTTGAAATTTATAGCCACATCTGTCTTTGAAACAAATACAGAAATGTCCAGGCATGTCTTACTTCTTTCTTTCCAGAATAAATTCAATATAAAAATTGAATATACTTATTCTTCTACTTTGTAGGTGCAACTGGAAAAATAGAAAAGGCACTTTGAAGGTCTTGGTATTTTTTAAACTGCTGCCAACTGCATTGGTAGCAGTCACTTATCTTTCACTAGAAATTAATGTGCTTCCTGGGTGTCACTAGTGGTAAAGAACTCTCCTCAGTGCAGGAGATGTAAGAGACATGGGTTTGATCCCTGAATTGGGAATATTCCCTGGAGGAAAGCAGAGAAACCCACTCTACTATTCTTGTCTGGAGAATCCCATGGACGGAGGAGCCTGGCAAGCTACAGTTCATAAGGGTGCAAAGAGTGAGATACAACTGAAACAACTGAACAGGGGTGAAAAATAAAAACAATAGAAATCATATTATATTAAATTGTCACCTGTAATCTTTACAACTGAGCCTCCTGAGTTATTATTTAAGCACTGATTTAACTTAAAAATACTTTTAATAATACACAAACACCATAATCAGTAAAATTGACATGCATAAAAAAATAATCACAGCTGGCCTGAACTTAAGTGAGTCTCAGAATACTATGTGAATAAAAACTGCCCTTCAGTTCAAAGGTCCTATAACTCTGGCTATTCAGAAGCTGAGATATTCCTATATTCTGGCTTCTGGTTTCCCATATGAAGTCATGTGGTGCAAAATGTATCCCTAACAGGAGTAGGATAGTGATCAGAATGCAAGCATGACTCTGTTTTATCAGATTTTATGTTGATTGGAACCCAGGACTCTCTGTCTAAGAGTATACATATATATATGCTATATTATGGGAAAGCTTAATTAACTTCTTTAGATAGCAACTTCAAAAGGTAAATAATAAATGGAATCATTCTAATTTCTTTCACTTATATAACATAAATCTAGTACACTTTATCAGATGTGGATCTAATCCAATAAAATTATATGCATATCTAGTTTATGAGGTTCTCCTCTAATAATTCTTAGAGAGGTAATAAAATGGTTGAAGTCTAGGCTTTGCTGTTAAATCCCATCTTTCCCACCTAACAACAGTGTATGAAGGCACATGGTAAGAATACTTAATTAACTGAAGGTTCATATATCTGGAAGCAAAGTTAATGGTTGCATTTGCACATGACTGCTTTTCCTATGACAGAGGGTCAACTTTGTGGAATTCACAAGAAGTGGTCTGCTAATAACTGTTTAAAAAGGAAGAATGGTGCTCTGAAAGGTGTTCCGAGGGTGAAGCACCCCTATTCAAAGGAGCAGGAGGATAATGATGGCTGGGGTAGTTGAGGAATGAGGGTGAAGAAACAACTCAAGAAGAACTGCTCAAGACCAAGGAGACACTTGATAGGACCTGAAAGGAATTCTGGGAAATCCCCACACCAACCCAAGAGAGAAAAGGAACTTTAATCCTTAGTATTTTCCAGAGGAAGATGTAAAGTGTTAGTCATTCAGTCCTGTATGACTTGGTGACTTCATGGTCTAGCCCACCTGGCTTTCCTGTCCCTGGAATTCTCTAGGCAGGAATACCAGAGGGTTGCCATTCCCTTCTCCAGGGGATCTTCCTGACCCAGGGATCAAACCCAGGACTCCCACATTGCAGGCAGATCCTTAACCGTCTGAGCTACTAGAGAATTTCCTCAGAGAAAGATAACACTGGATTACTTAAGTGCCAAATTAGATCCTTTTTTCCTCCTCCTATTTCTTCTACTCCAACTTTACCCTGAAAAAGACAGGGGCAGTCTAGGGCATGGGGAAGAAAGGACAGAAACATAAGAAGGATAAAAAGTCACCAATGCTACCTTTCTCTCAGTGCTCACATGGCCTGTCCAAGCTGGGACGGAACACAACCTAATCAATGGACAGAATACCTAAACAGACATTTCCCCAGATACAGATGGCCAAGGGGCACATGAAAGATGCTCAACATCACTAATTATTAGAGAAATGCAGATCAAAACTATAACAAAGTTTCACCTCATTTCAGTCAGAATGACCATTATCAAAAAAATCCACAAACCATAAATGCTGGAATCTAATCCAATAAAATTATATGCATATCTAGTTAGATTCTCCTCTAATAATTCTTAGAGAGGTAATAAAATGGTTGAGTCTACTTTGTTTAACCTTTTACAAAGTGTATGAAGGCACATGGTAAGAATACTTAATTAACTGAAGGTTCATATATCTGGAAGCAAAGTTAATGGTTGCATTTGCACATGACTGCTTTTCCTATGACAGAGGGTCAACTTTGTGGAATTCACAAGAAGTGGTCTGCTAATAACTGTTTAAAAAGGAAGAATGGTGCTCTGAAAGGTGTTCCGAGGGTGAAGCACCCCTATTCAAAGGAGCAGGAGGATAATGATGGCTGGGGTAGTTGAGGAATGAGGGTGAAGAAACAACTCAAGAAGAACTGCTCAAGACCAAGGAGACACTTGATAGGACCTGAAAGGAATTCTGGGAAATCCCCACACCAACCCAAGAGAGAAAAGGAACTTTAATCCTTAGTATTTTCCAGAGGAAGATGTAAAGTGTTAGTCATTCAGTCCTGTATGACTTGGTGACTTCATGGTCTAGCCCACCTGGCTTTCCTGTCCCTGGAATTCTCTAGGCAGGAATACCAGAGGGTTGCCATTCCCTTCTCCAGGGGATCTTCCTGACCCAGGGATCAAACCCAGGACTCCCACATTGCAGGCAGATCCTTAACCGTCTGAGCTACTAGAGAATTTCCTCAGAGAAAGATAACACTGGATTACTTAAGTGCCAAATTAGATCCTTTTTTCCTCCTCCTATTTCTTCTACTCCAACTTTACCCTGAAAAAGACAGGGGCAGTCTAGGGCATGGGGAAGAAAGGACAGAAACATAAGAAGGATAAAAAGTCACCAATGCTACCTTTCTCTCAGTGCTCACATGGCCTGTCCAAGCTGGGACGGAACACAACCTAATCAATGGACAGAATACCTAAACAGACATTTCCCCAGATACAGATGGCCAAGGGGCACATGAAAGATGCTCAACATCACTAATTATTAGAGAAATGCAGATCAAAACTATAACAAAGTTTCACCTCATTTCAGTCAGAATGACCATTATCAAAAAAATCCACAAACCATAAATGCTGGAGAAGGTGTGGAGAAAAGGGAATTTTCTTGCATTGTCGGTGAGAATGTAAATTGATACAGCTACTACAGGGAAGAGTATGGGGGTTCCTTAAAAAAAAAAAACAAAAAACAAAAAAAGAGAACTACCATATGACCCTCCAGTCCCACTCCTGGGCATGTATTCTGAAAAAACCATAATTCAAAAAAGACACAGGCACCCCAACATTCACTGCAGCACTAATTACAATAGCCAGGACATGGAAGCAATTTAATGTCCATCAATAAATGAATAAATAAAGAACAAGTGATACATGTATATAATGAATAGTACTCAGTCATAAAAAGAATGGAATTGGGTCACTTGTAGAGATGTGGATGGATCTGGGGTCTATCATACAGAGTGAAGTCAGAAAGAGCAAAACAAATATTATGTATTAATTGCATGTAAGTGGGATCTAGAAAAATTATATAGATGAACCTATCTATAAGGCAGGAATAGAGATGCAGAGGTAGAGAATGGACATGAAGTGGTGGACTGGGAGATTAGGATTGATGTATATGAACCACTAAGTGTGAAACAGATAGCTAGTGGGAGTATGCTGTATATATAGCAAAAGAGCTCAGCTCAGTGCTCTGTGATGATCTAGAGGGATAGGGTTGGGTGATCGAGGGTGATTCAAGAGGGAAGGGGTATATGTATACATATAGATGATTCACCTCAGCAGAAACTAATACAGCATTGTAAAGCAACTATATACCCTCCCCCCAAAAAAGAACTTTACTTTTTTGTATAATTCTGAACTAGACAAATTAATTTGTACAAAAGGAGATTTTGTAAGTTGAGAGATTTACTTTTATTATAGAGTTTGTAGATGAGCTAAGGTTCAGATCAGAGATTTCATCTTCACATGGCCTGTCCAAGCTGGGACGGAACACAACCTAATCAATGGACAGAATACCTAAACAGACATTTCCCCAGATACAGATGGCCAAGGGGCACATGAAAGATGCTCAACATCACTAATTATTAGAGAAATGCAGATCAAAACTATAACAAAGTTTCACCTCATTTCAGTCAGAATGACCATTATCAAAAAAATCCACAAACCATAAATGCTGGAGAAGGTGTGGAGAAAAGGGAATTTTCTTGCATTGTCGGTGAGAATGTAAATTGATACAGCTACTACAGGGAAGAGTATGGGGGTTCCTTAAAAAAAAAAACAAAAAACAAAAAAAGAGAACTACCATATGACCCTCCAGTCCCACTCCTGGGCATGTATTCTGAAAAAACCATAATTCAAAAAGACACAGGCACCCCAACATTCACTGCAGCACTAATTACAATAGCCAGGACATGGAAGCAATTTAATGTCCATCAATAAATGAATAAATAAAGAACAAGTGATACATGTATATAATGAATAGTACTCAGTCATAAAAAGAATGGAATTGGGTCACTTGTAGAGATGTGGATGGATCTGGGGTCTATCATACAGAGTGAAGTCAGAAAGAGCAAAACAAATATTATGTATTAATTGCATGTAAGTGGGATCTAGAAAAATTATATAGATGAACCTATCTATAAGGCAGGAATAGAGATGCAGAGGTAGAGAATGGACATGAAGTGGTGGACTGGGAGATTAGGATTGATGTATATGAACCACTAAGTGTGAAACAGATAGCTAGTGGGAGTATGCTGTATATATAGCAAAAGAGCTCAGCTCAGTGCTCTGTGATGATCTAGAGGGATAGGGTTGGGTGATCGAGGGTGATTCAAGAGGGAAGGGGTATATGTATACATATAGATGATTCACCTCAGCAGAAACTAATACAGCATTGTAAAGCAACTATATACCCTCCCCCCAAAAAAGAACTTTACTTTTTTGTATAATTCTGAACTAGACAAATTAATTTGTACAAAAGGAGATTTTTGTAAGTTGGAGAGATTTACTTTTATTATAGAGTTTGTAGATGAGCTAAGGTTCAGATCAGAGATTTCATCTTGGCGAAACTTTTTGTCACCTAGCATAAGATTGAACAGGCAAAGGGAAGGGAGAATATCTATCTATCTATCATCTCTCTTTAATTCTACTCTATTCCTACAAAGTCCATTGAAGAGGCTCCAGTTAGAATTACTTTCTCTTCCACTGAGCTGATTATTGAATTACACTGCTTGAAAAAGATTGACTACAAGAAAAGTCATGAGAATATCATTTAACTTCTTTGAAAGTTTAGATATTCTTGAACACATTTTTTATTAGCAGCAAAACAGTTTCAATTAATTGTTATCTATTCGAGTCCTAGTTCATTTATGCACTTAGTGGATTATAAAGGCAATCAAATGAAGGACCAAAAAGTGAAGGGCTTCAAATTGTGAAATTGACTCACTTATATCCTTGTATTATTCCCTAGTCAATTTCTCCACATTTATGGTATAAACGGAGAAGAATGTGAACTGAAATGTCTGACATAAGTATGAACACGTGTCATCTAGATCTGCATTTCAGTACATATAAACACTCAGCACTACCTTAAGCACAGGTAGGTTAGCAATAGGCAAACTGCTGTATTCCCAATAGTCTGGAGTGAAGTTTATCAAAGTTGTAAGAATTAACAATTAAAGTCAGTTTGATGAGTTAGTTATTTCTCATGATTATGTTAATGTGTATACAGAATGGAAAACTAAATATTCCTTTGATAGTTATATCAGAGCCATCTTTGATATTGATGTAAATATTGATAACATCATGATTTTACTATTATGTTTTGTTAGAAAGGATGTTTAAGCAGTACCAACAGAAAACAGAATATATATAATTACATAATATAGTGAATTTCTGAAGAAGTGGCACTCTGGACACTATTCTGCCCCGTCTACTGGAGGCTTGTTTGCTGTTATAGAGAGGTCCCTGCCAGAGTGCAAGCTCACAGCTCATTCAATTCACAGGACCAAGAAGCAGACTGGCAGACCAGAGAGTTTCAAGTTAGCTACCAGCTCTCCAGTCATCAGCACTTTCACATTGTTTGATACTAATTCAGCTGTCCCCCTCTTTTTTGACTTTTATATTCAAAACCTTGGTTAGAGTAACCTTATTCCAAACAGAAAGTGGGGAATATTGATCATTCCCTCTGGAATATTCAGGAATCTATCCACACCAGCACACTATCACACTACATGGCCTTTTTTAAGGGTCTAAAACAGACAAAACTTTCAAACCACAGCATTCTTGAATTACACTGCTTGAAAAGATTGACTACAAGAAAAGTCATGAGAATATCATTTAACTTCTTTGAAAGTTTAGATATTCTTGAACACATTTTTTATTAGCAGCAAAACAGTTTCAATTAATTGTTATCTATTCGAGTCCTAGTTCATTTATGCACTTAGTGGATTATAAAGGCAATCAAATGAAGGACCAAAAAGTGAAGGGCTTCAAATTGTGAAATTGACTCACTTATATCCTTGTATTATTCCCTAGTCAATTTCTCCACATTTATGGTATAAACGGAGAAGAATGTGAACTGAAATGTCTGACATAAGTATGAACACGTGTCATCTAGATCTGCATTTCAGTACATATAAACACTCAGCACTACCTTAAGCACAGGTAGGTTAGCAATAGGCAAACTGCTGTATTCCCAATAGTCTGGAGTGAAGTTTATCAAAGTTGTAAGAATTAACAATTAAAGTCAGTTTGATGAGTTAGTTATTTCTCATGATTATGTTAATGTGTATACAGAATGGAAAACTAAATATTCCTTTGATAGTTATATCAGAGCCATCTTTGATATTGATGTAAATATTGATAACATCATGATTTTACTATTATGTTTTGTTAGAAAGGATGTTTAAGCAGTACCAACAGAAAACAGAATATATATAATTACATAATATAGTGAATTTCTGAAGAAGTGGCACTCTGGACACTATTCTGCCCCGTCTACTGGAGGCTTGTTTGCTGTTATAGAGAGGTCCCTGCCAGAGTGCAAGCTCACAGCTCATTCAATTCACAGGACCAAGAAGCAGACTGGCAGACCAGAGAGTTTCAAGTTAGCTACCAGCTCTCCAGTCATCAGCACTTTCACATTGTTTGATACTAATTCAGCTGTCCCCCTCTTTTTTGACTTTTATATTCAAAACCTTGGTTAGAGTAACCTTATTCCAAACAGAAAGTGGGGAATATTGATCATTCCCTCTGGAATATTCAGGAATCTATCCACACCAGCACACTATCACACTACATGGCCTTTTTTAAGGGTCTAAAACAGACAAAACTTTCAAACCACAGCATTCTATTAAGCACTTTACCAGTTAATGGAAGGTATTTATCCTCCCGGATGAACAAATACTATAGTGCATACTAATCCCATTCTACTGAATACAATAAATATAGGATAACAGAACTGTGATGCATAGACATCTATGATGCAGAGCATCAGTTACTATATTGTCTTGCAAATTATTGACTAGTACTCTAAAAGATCTTCAACATCCAGTAAATTTGCTTGTGCAAAATAATTCATTAATAAGCCCTTTTATATTAAAAATTAACACTGTATTATTAATTTGAATGTCACATATTTATCATACAAAGAAGATATTTTCAGAAACACCAGATTTGGGGGGAACGTGTTTTCTAATAGAAATGCGTGTTTTCTTGCACTGTATAACCACAAAAAGCCATCTGCATGGTCAATAGATGGCAGCATGGCTCTTCAGGAGTTCCTGGGGAACTGTTACAGCTTAAAAGCACTACTATTAGCATGCTAAAAATGGTAATGTCGGTGAAGCTTTCTCATTGCATTTTCTTTAATACTTCATTGAACTGATGTTACATATTTCCAACAAGGAAAATGAAAAATATGTAAACCATAAACACTAGATGGTTCAGTTCTCCTTTTTCTTTAAAAAGTGTGTATAAATTTGAAGTTAGAACTATGGGATAAATGAAAAGTTATCACTGTTGACACATTAATTTATGAATCTCTTATTGCACCATTAGACCTTGAAATTTTACTTTGACATAAAGCATTTGAACTTTTAATAAGTCATCAATAATCTCTCAATATGAAGGGCATTTTTAAACAAATTTTCAAGAAATTACTGAAAAATATTTGACCATCAATCTCTCTTCCCTAGATAGATGAGAATTTAATGTGTGAGGTAGGATCTTTTCTAAAACACTTCAGTGGATTTGCTTTAAGGGAGGAACATACTGAATTTCAAATTTCAAAAATATACATGGACTACCTCAGCATTCAGCTGTCCCTCTTTTGACTTTTATATTCAAAACCTTGGTTAGAGTAACCTTATTCCAAACAGAAAGTGGGGAATATTGATCATTCCCTCTGGAATATTCAGGAATCTATCCACACCAGCACACTATCACACTACATGGCCTTTTTTAAGGGTCTAAAACAGACAAAACTTTCAAACCACAGCATTCTATTAAGCACTTTACCAGTTAATGGAAGGTATTTATCCTCCCGGATGAACAAATACTATAGTGCATACTAATCCCATTCTACTGAATACAATAAATATAGGATAACAGAACTGTGATGCATAGACATCTATGATGCAGAGCATCAGTTACTATATTGTCTTGCAAATTATTGACTAGTACTCTAAAAGATCTTCAACATCCAGTAAATTTGCTTGTGCAAAATAATTCATTAATAAGCCCTTTTATATTAAAAATTAACACTGTATTATTAATTTGAATGTCACATATTTATCATACAAAGAAGATATTTTCAGAAACACCAGATTTGGGGGGAACGTGTTTTCTAATAGAAATGCGTGTTTTCTTGCACTGTATAACCACAAAAAGCCATCTGCATGGTCAATAGATGGCAGCATGGCTCTTCAGGAGTTCCTGGGGAACTGTTACAGCTTAAAAGCACTACTATTAGCATGCTAAAAATGGTAATGTCGGTGAAGCTTTCTCATTGCATTTTCTTTAATACTTCATTGAACTGATGTTACATATTTCCAACAAGGAAAATGAAAAATATGTAAACCATAAACACTAGATGGTTCAGTTCTCCTTTTTCTTTAAAAAGTGTGTATAAATTTGAAGTTAGAACTATGGGATAAATGAAAAGTTATCACTGTTGACACATTAATTTATGAATCTCTTATTGCACCATTAGACCTTGAAATTTTACTTTGACATAAAGCATTTGAACTTTTAATAAGTCATCAATAATCTCTCAATATGAAGGGCATTTTTAAACAAATTTTTCAAGAAATTACTGAAAAAATATTTGACCATCAATCTCTCTTCCCTAGATAGATGAGAATTTAATGTGTGAGGGTAGGATCTTTTTCTAAAACACTTCAGTGGATTTGCTTTAAGGGGAGGGAACATACTGAACTTTTCAAATCACTTCCATAAAATTATACATGGACCAGGTAACTCCTTAAGAGAAGTAAAGTTCCTTATGAACTGTTTGAATTGTATTTAGGAGGCTCAAGATGCCTCTAAAGTTGAGGTTGCTAGGGTTACAATGCTCCTACGGAAATAAATTCTGGCCATAAAGACATACTGTGTTAAGAAAGAGGAGAAGGAAATGGAGACATGGTGATTTGTTTAATAGATAAGGATTCTGCCCTGAAGCCATCAGTATAAGATATAAAAGAGCATCAATCACAGTGCAAATAAAAAGGTTCTAGCTCTATAATTAGTTTTAATAATTCTGAGCAATCAAAATTGTTTCACTGCTTAAAATGTATCACTGCTTTGTTAATATAACTTAAGTAACCTTCATGTGTTTTGAAAAGATTTTTTTTCTCATAGTTTTTTTCCCTATGTTTTCATTAATGTCCACATACAGGGATACCTCAAATTCCTTGAGATTGATTCTATTTTACTGTCTATGACAGAGATCTGTTCATGACATATTCTTATCTGCACAAAGGGTGCTAATACTAAATAGCCTATACAAAGAAAAGATAGTTGGATGAAGGGTACTGGTGTCCTTTATGATATTCATAGGGGTCAGCTGATTTTCTAATCCCAAATCTCTCCTTAACATCTGTTTCCAAATAACCACCACTGTCTTTAGAAGGTATTTCTAAAGTAAACCACTTTGTTTAGTCATTCGTTACCTACCTATTCATTTAACAGATTAGATAAATATTTAGCATATTTTAGTCACCATGCTGGACAGGTTATCTTTATGGATAGGGTAGAAGTGTCCTTTTTGGCATACCCACTAGGAAATAAAGACATAGAAAGAGTTGTTGCTATTGCCGTGGAGACATATGCACAAGACAGTGGCTCTTCAGACCTCCACAGAACCTTAGCCCCCAAACATCAAAGTCCTATATTTTCTTTGTACATCAGACTAATGTCAGGGCCATACTGCATGTACTGCTCTCCCACAAGCTTACTCATACGTCTTTTTGTGTGCTCAGTTGTGTCTGACTCTTTGTGGCCCTTTGGATTCACCAGGCTCTTCTGTTCATGGGATTCTCCAGGCAAAGAATATTGGAGGGGGTTGCCATTTCCTCTTCCAAGAGGACCTTCCCTTCCTGACCTGGGGATTGAACCTGTTTCTCTTGTGTCTCCTGCATTGGCAGGCAATTTTTTTTTTTTTTTTTTACTCACTGAGCCACTAGGGCTTTTCATTCATATACTTATTAATTGCCAGTTGCACACATTCCACATTTTATTTATGTCATTCATATCTAATGCCATAATTATATAATTTGATTGTTGAAAAAAATACAACTGTAAGAATACTTGCCAGTTTTTTGAACACTAAGTTAAAAACTAAATTTTCTGGAGACTGAAATGAGAAATTGTCTTACTAGAATTGATCATCACAACAATAAAATATTTCTAAATTAAAGAAATATATGAATATTTGGAAAAGGAAAAAGAGCCTAGGAACATTTTTCAACAGAAATTCTTTTGTTTGTATTCTGTTCTGGCTGTTGTTGATCAGTCATTCCGTCATATCTGACTCTTTGCAACCCCATGGACTGCAGCCCACCCGGCTTCCCTGTCCTTCATTATCTCCTGGAGTTTGCTCAGACTCATGTCCACTGAGTTGATGATGCCATCCAACCATCTCATCCTCTGTTACCCCCTTCTCCTCAGGTTCTCAATCCTTCCCAGCATCAGGGGCTTTTCCAATGAGTTGGCTCTTTGTATCAGGTGGCCAGTTTGTTCTCATTGTACTTTAAAGAAACTGAAACTTTTTAGAATATATTTTTTAATTTTATGCCACCAAGCTGGTGGTAAATGCCAAGAAGCTGGTCCATACTCAAAGTAAATGTCTTGGTCTATGCCAAAGATTAAAATATGCAAAGGTTCAAAAATGAATGCAATTTGTAGTTTTGCAGTTACTAATAGCAATTTTCCAAGTAGTTGATGAAATATCTCTATTAGTTTCCTAGGGCAACAATAAAAATTTACCAAAAACTGGGTGGCCTGAAGCAACAAGCATTTGCTCCCTCTCACAGTTCTGGAGTCTAGAAGAATAAGTGGCATGGTGTCTGATGTCTGTATTGGCATGCCTCATTTGTTAGTCTGTTTATTTGTTTAGTTGAGTATCACTTTGCTTATAGAAAGGACTGTACCTATGTCACTGTAATGCTAATGCAGTTTTCTCCAGGCAAAGAATATTGGGGGGGGTTGCCATTTCCTCTTCCAAGAGGACCTTCCCTTCCTGACCTGGGGATTGAACCTGTTTCTCTTGTGTCTCCTGCATTGGCAGGCAATTTTTTTTTTTTTTTTTTACTCACTGAGCCACTAGGGCTTTTCATTCATATACTTATTAATTGCCAGTTGCACACATTCCACATTTTATTTATGTCATTCATATCTAATGCCATAATTATATAATTTGATTGTTGAAAAAAATACAACTGTAAGAATACTTGCCAGTTTTTTGAACACTAAGTTAAAAACTAAATTTTCTGGAGACTGAAATGAGAAATTGTCTTACTAGAATTGATCATCACAACAATAAAATATTTCTAAATTAAAGAAATATATGAATATTTGGAAAAGGAAAAAGAGCCTAGGAACATTTTTCAACAGAAATTCTTTTGTTTGTATTCTGTTCTGGCTGTTGTTGATCAGTCATTCCGTCATATCTGACTCTTTGCAACCCCATGGACTGCAGCCCACCCGGCTTCCCTGTCCTTCATTATCTCCTGGAGTTTGCTCAGACTCATGTCCACTGAGTTGATGATGCCATCCAACCATCTCATCCTCTGTTACCCCCTTCTCCTCAGGTTCTCAATCCTTCCCAGCATCAGGGGCTTTTCCAATGAGTTGGCTCTTTGTATCAGGTGGCCAGTTTGTTCTCATTGTACTTTAAAGAAACTGAAACTTTTTAGAATATATTTTTTAATTTTATGCCACCAAGCTGGTGGTAAATGCCAAGAAGCTGGTCCATACTCAAAGTAAATGTCTTGGTCTATGCCAAAGATTAAAATATGCAAAGGTTCAAAAATGAATGCAATTTGTAGTTTTGCAGTTACTAATAGCAATTTTCCAAGTAGTTGATGAAATATCTCTATTAGTTTCCTAGGGCAACAATAAAAATTTACCAAAAACTGGGTGGCCTGAAGCAACAAGCATTTGCTCCCTCTCACAGTTCTGGAGTCTAGAAGAATAAGTGGCATGGTGTCTGATGTCTGTATTGGCATGCCTCATTTGTTAGTCTGTTTATTTGTTTAGTTGAGTATCACTTTGCTTATAGAAAGGACTGTACCTATGTCACTGTAATGCTAATGCAGTTTTACAAAGCAGTAGTTAGTAAAACTTCACAAAAAATTCATTTAATCAATGAATAAATATTTGGTGACCAAAATATTACTAGTTGCATGACACACGCTACAGAGATACAACAGTAAATAAATGTGGATAATTGTAAAGCTGCCATGAGGTTGATTCAAGTGTCCAGTCAACTATCTAACCTAAAATTAATTTAGAAAGTCAAGGAGTTTTGAATTATGTAATTTGATTTTAGGATGTCAGTCCTGCCAAAACTATGATAACAAATACAGAGGGGGAAATGAAAGAAGTGCACAACTTTCTTAAAACTCTTCTTTGGAGGTATTCGGAGGCATATTTCTTTTTATCTTTAGATTTCAGTTTAACAGATTTATATTTGATGTATCTTCAAGTTCACTGATGTTTTCCTTAGCTATTTCCAATCTGCTTATGAGCCTAACAAAGGCATTCTTTAATTACACCTTAAATTTTTTTAGCTTTTTTTTTGCATTCTTTCTAAAAGTTTTTATCTCTTTCCTTATAGTCAACATATGTTGTCTCATGTCATCTATTTTTCTTCCCTTAAGTTCCTTAGAATGTTAATTATGGTTCCTGGTTTGATGACTCCAAAATCTTTACCATATCAGAGCCTGGTTTTGGTGCTTGTTTTTTTTTTTTTTTTTTCCTCTTCAGACTGTTTTTTCTTGCCTTTTAGCATACCTGGTAGCCTTCAGTTTCAATACAGATATTACACATTATGTGACAGGAATGGAGGTGAACAGGCCTTTAGTGTGAGGTTTTACATCTCTAAAGGTTAGGCTGTGTTTACTGCTTACTGTAGTTTTAAGGATCAGAGACTTCAACTCCCTCTGGTGTCCTTGTTTTGGTCTATTCTGGTCTTTGGGTTTCCCTAGAAACTTCTTCTTAAAGAGAGTTTGTGTCTTGCAGCTGTCTCAGTCATAACCCCCTGTTATAATGTAGCATGATCAATGAGGAAAGAATATTTTTAATTATCAGAAGTTTTTAAGCTTTTTTTTTTTTTTTTTTTACACTTTATGTGTTTCCAGAAACAAGACTAGAAGAAACTTGAATTTTTAAAGTTGTCCTTCCCCTGAGTTAGATAACGCTTCAGTAAAAGTAAAGCAGATTTCCTGAGGCAGGCCTTTGTTACAGAAAACAAGGTGGCATATTTGAAAATGGTTACTTTTCTTTTAAGCATATTTTAAAAGGTTACTTATCTCATTCACCTGCCCAAAGGCTAAGGGATATTTTTCAGCAACTTTCATCAAGGGAAAAAAGTTTCCTGGAATGTAGAGATCTCTATAAGACTGCCCCCTGTAGTTTTTACCTCTCAAGTTAGACCACATTCAGTGTCCAGCAAGTCATTGATTACCACTTAATTATTCCTACCAGTTACTGGCTTCAGTGCTTCTGCCCTTAGTAAGCTGCTGTATTCACCTGTCTCTCCAGTTTTCCAGGCAGCAATTTGCCTTTTGACCTCAATTCTCTGATGAATTTAAGAAGAGATGTCTATTTGTACTTTGTTCATCCTTTTCTTCCTGTGAGGGTGGAGTGATGACTTACAAGCCCTTTATATGTCAGAACAGAAATGACAAGACTCACTTGAAGAAATTATCTTAGCAGGTGGTCGGGGGCAAAACGTACCCTAACATTTTTAAGAATTTTCTGCCAAGTTCAGTTTCTTCTGGAGAGAGAACTTTCTATGGTAATTCAAGAGGCTGGCGTGCGTGCTAAGTCACTTCAGTCATGTCCGACTCTGTGACCCTATGGACTGTAGCCTGGCAGGCTCCTCTGACTTATTTTAAATAACATTTTCATAGTTCATTATGGATATAGTTCAAACTTGGTATAAACCTTTTCCAATATGAATTTAAATTAGATTAGAAAACATTCTTTTATAGTTAACTAGTAATTATTAATGGAATGCATGGCCATAGTGAGCATTTGAAAAAAAAAGGTGTCTTTAAAATAAAAAGAAACGCTAGGACTTTCCCAGCAGAGTTAAGAGTCTGCTTTGCATTGCATAGGGTGTGGGTTTGATCCCAGGGTGAGGAACTAAGATTCCACAAACCGCAGAGCAACTAAGCCTGTGCACTGCAACCACTAAGCTTGCATACCACAATTAGAGAGTCTGTGTGCTGCAATGAAAGATCCCACATGATGCAATGAAATAAATAAATGCAATCACTTTTTTTAAAAAAAGGACTATCATTCTTCAACCTGCCATCTTCAATTCCTAATATCGCTACTCCCAAATAGAGTTGATAATGTTAATGTATCTTATGTGCTTATACATTCATAGTGCATATACATTAATAAATATAAAATAAAGAATATGCAATGATTATATTTAAAGATATCTACCACCTTTTGGATCTTTTAACATCATTTACTTTGTGACTTTCTGAATAATATTGCACACATTGATTTATCAGACCAATTACCCACCAGATGGTCATGTACATTTTCTTTTAATTTTTATTGCTATTATAAACACTGCTGTCATGGATATCTCTGTCCATATGTACCTTTGTATACCTCCACCATCCATAAATAGGATAAATTCATTAATTAGATTTCTGATATGAATGGAACTCCTGAAAGTATAGATACTGCCCAGCTACTTTGCTAAGAGGTTCAATTATTTCTATTGACATTTTACCTATCTTTCTTTAAAAGTTTCCCAGCCAGAGCCACTGAAACCTTGAGTAGTTAGCTTTAGTGTCATGAGTAAAGACGTAAAGCTCTGGAGCAACATTGTTAAATTATCATTTTAATTTTTTTCAACTACCAGCAGTGTAACATTGGGTAAATTACTCACCTACTAAGTTAAAGAGGTGGGGCATATTAATACAATAAGGCCATGTGGGGTTATATTAGCAACAGTCAGACTTTATTCTTATTGCAGGTGTTCATTTCAACCGAGTTTCATTCATTCTTTTTCTGTTTTTAGTCATGACGGGACCATTTGGGAGAACTGCTGAGTACACTTAAAATGTTGCTAAATACCCTGTTTCTATATACCCATATCTATCAGGTGACTCTATTTGGCATATAGACTTTAAAAAGGTTTTGAAACGCTAGGACTTGCCCAGCAGAGTTAAGAGTCTGCTTTGCATTGCATAGGGTGTGGGTTTGATCCCAGGGTGAGGAACTAAGATTCCACAAACCGCAGAGCAACTAAGCCTGTGCACTGCAACCACTAAGCTTGCATACCACAATTAGAGAGTCTGTGTGCTGCAATGAAAGATCCCACATGATGCAATGAAATAAATAAATGCAATCACTTTTTTTAAAAAAAGGACTATCATTCTTCAACCTGCCATCTTCAATTCCTAATATCGCTACTCCCAAATAGAGTTGATAATGTTAATGTATCTTATGTGCTTATACATTCATAGTGCATATACATTAATAAATATAAAATAAAGAATATGCAATGATTATATTTAAAGATATCTACCACCTTTTGGATCTTTTAACATCATTTACTTTGTGACTTTCTGAATAATATTGCACACATTGATTTATCAGACCAATTACCCACCAGATGGTCATGTACATTTTCTTTTAATTTTTATTGCTATTATAAACACTGCTGTCATGGATATCTCTGTCCATATGTACCTTTGTATACCTCCACCATCCATAAATAGGATAAATTCATTAATTAGATTTCTGATATGAATGGAACTCCTGAAAGTATAGATACTGCCCAGCTACTTTGCTAAGAGGTTCAATTATTTCTATTGACATTTTACCTATCTTTCTTTAAAAGTTTCCCAGCCAGAGCCACTGAAACCTTGAGTAGTTAGCTTTAGTGTCATGAGTAAAGACGTAAAGCTCTGGAGCAACATTGTTAAATTATCATTTTAATTTTTTTCAACTACCAGCAGTGTAACATTGGGTAAATTACTCACCTACTAAGTTAAAGAGGTGGGGCATATTAATACAATAAGGCCATGTGGGGTTATATTAGCAACAGTCAGACTTTATTCTTATTGCAGGTGTTCATTTCAACCGAGTTTCATTCATTCTTTTTTTTCTGTTTTTAGTCATGACGGGACCATTTGGGAGAACTGCTGAGTACACTTAAAATGTTGCTAAATACCCTGTTTCTATATACCCATATCTATCAGGTGACTCTAGGGTACCAAAGTCTTGTTACTTAAGTAAAACCTAATTAGTTAAATCAACAATTCAGAAGACTCAATAGACCTCCACTTACTGCACCAAGTAGAAGAAATCTCTGTTTTTCTTTTGTATTTATCTTGTTTCATATGATTATTTCGTTTTTTTAACGAGATTTTTAATTAAACTATTTTTGTCTCTTACAAGCTTTACTAGTGAAGCAAAATAGCTTACTATTTTTATTTTATTTAAAATAGCTTACAATTTTTATCTCTTACAAGCTTTACTTGTGCAATGCCCAACTCCCTGCAAAAATAGCACAAGCCAAGACAATAACTGTAAAATGCAAACAAACAAAAATAGAAAAGGAAAACAGAGATCTGCATCCTAGACATACTCACATTTACTGTACGTTCACAGTTGCGCCATATCAATCATGAAAAATCATTCATAATGTGTAGTAAATGGCTTATATCTCTAGTCTAGAAAACTTTATGCATCCTCAGATTATCTATAACACAGTTTTCCTAAATTTCACTAGCTTTCTGGGACTAATATAGCTTATTACATAAAAGTAAAATTCAATGAAATATCCATACAATTTATGTTGTTACAATGCAAAATTTTGAGTCCACCTCCATTTTCCAACCACTGTTTATATTTTCTGAAAATCTATGTAATCTCCATTCTATATTTCTTGCCTCATGTCTCTACACTATCTTTTCTTCATGGTGTAAGAATAAGCTGGGCAGAGCTTCCCTGGTGGGCCAGGGGGTAAGGACACTGCCTTGCAGTGCAAGGGGCGCCGGTTCGATTCCTGGCCTGGGAAGATCCCACGTGCCGCGGAGCAGCTGGACTCATGTGTCCAATTACCGAGCCGGAGCTCTGGAGCACATGTGCCCTGAGTTGGTGCTCTGCGACAACAGAGGCCACTGCGATGGGAAGCCCACAAGGGTGGAAGAACAAAAGATGGATGAAAATAGATAAATGAAAGACCAATAGAAGTGGCCCGCCTGCCCTGCTCCCTCCCCACCCCCCCCCCACAAAAATAAAAAGATTAAAAAAAAAAAGAATAAGCTGGGCAAGAGATATGTTTTCTTCATTCCTCCTATAATACTATTGTGTTCCTCTGAATTCAAATGAAGGTTTGGAAGTTGTCTATGTTTGCTGGAGTGAGCAATGGTGGTTTGTACTATAAATGGAATCTAACAGATGCTATAAATATAGCTGTTTTCAAACATATCAAGACAATACATTCCTGACACTCCTTCAGGAGCATTTGTTCATTGGTTTTCCTACAAGTATCAGAGTTTTATTCTATGGAGTTTTTTCTCAGCCCCTGCAGTTTCTTAATTCTCAGCTTTTCAGGGCTCTCTAGCCTTAGAAAAATAAATTTTCATCTTCATTTATTATTTAAAGCAATTTATTTCTCTCTCTTTTCTAAGTTTCAATATCCAGCTCTAAAAATGATTTTCTAAAGTTAAAAAAAAGAATATAAGAATCAATGAAGTTACTTTCTAGACAAACACAATTCTTGCTACAAAAATTCACTTAAGTCTTTAACATTTTGAAATATTTTCTCCACCTTTGAAGCTTCATATTTCTTTTTTATAAAATTTTGAAAACAACACTGCAGAAGATGCAGGAGATGACAAACATAATACGCTTTTATGTTCTTGTATTATCAGTGTTTTGTGTAGTTAAAAATTGATGACACTCATCAATGAGATAACTCAAGAGGAATATTTATCAGGATAAGGAAAGGCAATCATCAGTTTGATCTTGAACATGTGTTTTCCTTTTTTTGGGCCACTTATTTATTTATTTTTATCCATCTCTGTTCTCTGGCCTGTGTGGGCCTCCCATCGCAGTGCCCTCTCTAGTCACATAGCACTCGCTCTGGTCGCATGCGCTTCAGAGCTCTGGCTTGGTAGTTGGACACGTGGGTCCAGCAGCTCGGCGGCACGTGGGATCTTCCCATGCCAGGGATCGAGCTCGCACGCATGCACTGGAAGGTGGTGTCCTTACCCACTGGACCACCAGGGAAGCCCATGTGTTTCCTTAATTATGTGAATCAATAAAATAATAAATAATGGGAAGCTGTACATACATATAAGACTATGGCTTAGAGATGGGTTATAAACTGGATATATATATATGCCAGTCTTTGGCTTTTCTACGGTAGTTTCAATGACAATCCTATATGATATTCAGTATGACAAAGACATGTTTTCATTCCTCCTATAATACTATTGTGTTCCTCTGAATTCAAATGAAGGTTTGGAAGTTGTCTATGTTTGCTGGAGTGAGCAATGGTGGTTTGTACTATAAATGGAATCTAACAGATGCTATAAATATAGCTGTTTTCAAACATATCAAGACAATACATTCCTGACACTCCTTCAGGAGCATTTGTTCATTGGTTTTCCTACAAGTATCAGAGTTTTATTCTATGGAGTTTTTTCTCAGCCCCTGCAGTTTCTTAATTCTCAGCTTTTCAGGGCTCTCTAGCCTTAGAAAAATAAATTTTCATCTTCATTTATTATTTAAAGCAATTTATTTCTCTCTCTTTTCTAAGTTTCAATATCCAGCTCTAAAAATGATTTTCTAAAGTTAAAAAAAAGAATATAAGAATCAATGAAGTTACTTTCTAGACAAACACAATTCTTGCTACAAAAATTCACTTAAGTCTTTAACATTTTGAAATATTTTTCTCCACCTTTGAAGCTTCATATTTCTTTTTTATAAAATTTTGAAAACAACACTGCAGAAGATGCAGGAGATGACAAACATAATACGCTTTTATGTTCTTGTATTATCAGTGTTTTGTGTAGTTAAAAATTGATGACACTCATCAATGAGATAACTCAAGAGGAATATTTATCAGGATAAGGAAAGGCAATCATCAGTTTGATCTTGAACATGTGTTTTCCTTTTTTTGGGCCACTTATTTATTTATTTTTATCCATCTCTGTTCTCTGGCCTGTGTGGGCCTCCCATCGCAGTGCCCTCTCTAGTCACATAGCACTCGCTCTGGTCGCATGCGCTTCAGAGCTCTGGCTTGGTAGTTGGACACGTGGGTCCAGCAGCTCCGCGGCACATGGGATCTTCCCATGCCAGGGATCGAACTCGCACGCTTGCACTGGAAGGTGGTGTCCTTACCCACTGGACCACCAGGGAAGCCCATGTGTTTCCTTAATTATGTGAATCAATAAAATAATAAATAATGGGAAGCTGTACATACATATAAGACTATGGCTTAGAGATGGGTTATAAACTGGATATATATATATGCCAGTCTTTGGCTTTTCTACGGTAGTTTCAATGACAATCCTATATGATATTCAGTATGACAAAGACATGTGTTAAAAGAAAAGTGGTCTTCAGACTCAGCATTGAGAAAATCTTACTTTGAAGACAAAAACAAAGAGAAAGAATTAGCTGGGGACTTTTAAAGGAATGATCCAAGGCACTAAGAGTGAAAATGTAAGTTGTGTGACTTCATGGATGGTAAGAGAAGTGAGTATTTCAAGAAGGGGTGAGTAGTCAAGAGTACTAGATCCAGTACTAGTAGTCTGCCATGGCAGTACAGTGCCTACCCCATGCAGGGAGCCTGGGTTCCATTCCTGGTTAGGGAGCTGGATCTTCCATGCCACAAATTAAGAGTTCACATGTCACAACTAAAAATGGAGGATCCCTGTGCAGCAACTAAGATTTGGCGCAGTCAAATAAATACATAAATATTTTGAGAGAGTATTAGATATAATTTTACTAATATTTTTAGGTGCAATCATTCTGCTCAAAGTCATATAAGAATCGATAAAGGATAAGCTGGAGGTGAAGCAATGAAGCAGCAAGTATAAAAAAAACTTTCAAAAGTTCCCCTGTGGAAGACGTTTGGATTTTATAGATAGGTTTCATAGGAAGCCTGATCCAAATAAAACATTTTTAAAGGTGATGAAACTTGAGTAGTTTTATTGAAAAGTATGGCTTGAATGAGCATGAGCTTGAATATACAGAGAAAAGAGAGTGAGTGATGTAAATCTTGAGAGATAAGAAGAGTTGCTCATGAGCACAGGAGAAGTGAGAAATGGACCTCCAAAAGAAGACACAGCTCTAATACAGTAATCACAACACCAGGGGAAGAGACTGGTATGGATTTGAGTAACTTCTCCCTGTTAGGAATGGGGGTTTTCTCTAACATGATTATGTGAGCCTTCATTAACTTTCTTCACTCTAGCACCTTGCATCCCATTCTTAGACAAGAGAAAGCTTTGTGGAATTTACTCTTTTCCATTTTTGCATAAATATACCCAATTTCTTGAGCACAAGAAAAAATCTGAACAGACATATAAGACTATGGCTTAGAGATGGGTTATAAACTGGATATATATATATGCCAGTCTTTGGCTTTTCTACGGTAGTTTCAATGACAATCCTATATGATATTCAGTATGACAAAGACATGTGTTAAAAGAAAAGTGGTCTTCAGACTCAGCATTGAGAAAATCTTACTTTGAAGACAAAAACAAAGAGAAAGAATTAGCTGGGGACTTTTAAAGGAATGATCCAAGGCACTAAGAGTGAAAATGTAAGTTGTGTGACTTCATGGATGGTAAGAGAAGTGAGTATTTCAAGAAGGGGTGAGTAGTCAAGAGTACTAGATCCAGTACTAGTAGTCTGCCATGGCAGTACAGTGCCTACCCCATGCAGGGAGCCTGGGTTCCATTCCTGGTTAGGGAGCTGGATCTTCCATGCCACAAATTAAGAGTTCACATGTCACAACTAAAAATGGAGGATCCTGTGCAGCAACTAAGATTTGGCGCAGTCAAATAAATACATAAATATTTTGAGAGAGTATTAGATATAATTTTACTAATATTTTTAGGTGCAATCATTCTGCTCAAAGTCATATAAGAATCGATAAAGGATAAGCTGGAGGTGAAGCAATGAAGCAGCAAGTATAAAAAAAACTTTCAAAAGTTCCCCTGTGGAAGACGTTTGGATTTTATAGATAGGTTTCATAGGAAGCCTGATCCAAATAAAACATTTTTAAAGGTGATGAAACTTGAGTAGTTTTATTGAAAAGTATGGCTTGAATGAGCATGAGCTTGAATATACAGAGAAAAGAGAGTGAGTGATGTAAATCTTGAGAGATAAGAAGAGTTGCTCATGAGCACAGGAGAAGTGAGAAATGGACCTCCAAAAGAAGACACAGCTCTAATACAGTAATCACAACACCAGGGGAAGAGACTGGTATGGATTTGAGTAACTTCTCCCTGTTAGGAATGGGGGTTTTCTCTAACATGATTATGTGAGCCTTCATTAACTTTCTTCACTCTAGCACCTTGCATCCCATTCTTAGACAAGAGAAAGCTTTGTGGAATTTACTCTTTTCCATTTTTTGCATAAATATATGCAGGCTCTGAATCAAGGTATTTATGTTTTCCTATCTGAGTTTTCACTGAAGCTAAACTAATTAGAAATTCCTCAGATTTTGAATCTTGATAATGAAAACAGAAAAGAGTTGGATCTCATTTATTATAGCAGTAGTACAATAAAATGGAGCACTGCAACATTTTAGTCTACTTAGATTTCAGCAAGCTGCCATATCCCATTCCTACAGCTTACCAAATAGAGTAATAAAGCCTTTTAAACAGATACAATTTGGGGAAATTGCTAATTTATATCATGTAAAAATACTGAGGGATATGATTAGGAATGGGAATGTGTGTGTTCTATTATATTTAACCTATTAATTCAGTGTTGATGAGGGTATTTTAACATACCTTAACATCTAGCTTAAGAAATCCTGTGTGTATGGCTCTAATAGTTTGTGTATATGTGTGCATATGTGTGGGAAAATGGAAATTTTAAGATGCAACAAGGACACTGAGAAGGTTGTTATCAATTTAGTATAAAGAGGTAAAGGATGAAGCAAATGAATCACCGAATCTGAGTGTCTGAGTCATTTCTCAGATTGAGTCAATGCCTAGATTCAGGGTCCTTAAATAAACAGCAGTTTGATTAGCCTCAAGAGGCACCCCAGCATGCTGACATAGAGGAATACCACACGCTGCATTCTGTTTTTACTTTATATGGCCCAAGGACATTCAAACCGATATTTTTGAGCTGAAGAAAAAGAAAAAAGTCAAAACTGCACAGAATGGATAATGACTTTTGAGAGGTGTGGGTGTGGTTCTGAGCTAACCCTAATTCCTAAAGATGCCAGAAGTCTTTGTGCCACCCAAGGGAGACAAGTGATAAATGTGATCTGGCCACAGCACACCTCACAGGAGATGCTCATGGCTCTAACTCCTGTGTTGGCAGTCAGAATAGATAATGTCAATACCAAAAGAATCTCCATTATGAGTATGGTCCAGAGCAAGTCTGCTCCTTGAATGGGGGGGTTTTCTCTAACATGATTATGTGAGCCTTCATTAACTTTCTTCACTCTAGCACCTTGCATCCCATTCTTAGACAAGAGAAAGCTTTGTGGAATTTACTCTTTTCCATTTTTTGCATAAATATATGCAGGCTCTGAATCAAGGTATTTATGTTTTCCTATCTGAGTTTTCACTGAAGCTAAACTAATTAGAAATTCCTCAGATTTTGAATCTTGATAATGAAAACAGAAAAGAGTTGGATCTCATTTATTATAGCAGTAGTACAATAAAATGGAGCACTGCAACATTTTAGTCTACTTAGATTTCAGCAAGCTGCCATATCCCATTCCTACAGCTTACCAAATAGAGTAATAAAGCCTTTTAAACAGATACAATTTGGGGAAATTGCTAATTTATATCATGTAAAAATACTGAGGATATGATTAGGAATGGGAATGTGTGTGTTCTATTATATTTAACCTATTAATTCAGTGTTGATGAGGGTATTTTAACATACCTTAACATCTAGCTTAAGAAATCCTGTGTGTATGGCTCTAATAGTTTGTGTATATGTGTGCATATGTGTGGGAAAATGGAAATTTTAAGATGCAACAAGGACACTGAGAAGGTTGTTATCAATTTAGTATAAAGAGGTAAAGGATGAAGCAAATGAATCACCGAATCTGAGTGTCTGAGTCATTTCTCAGATTGAGTCAATGCCTAGATTCAGGGTCCTTAAATAAACAGCAGTTTGATTAGCCTCAAGAGGCACCCCAGCATGCTGACATAGAGGAATACCACACGCTGCATTCTGTTTTTACTTTATATGGCCCAAGGACATTCAAACCGATATTTTTGAGCTGAAGAAAAAGAAAAAAGTCAAAACTGCACAGAATGGATAATGACTTTTGAGAGGTGTGGGTGTGGTTCTGAGCTAACCCTAATTCCTAAAGATGCCAGAAGTCTTTGTGCCACCCAAGGGAGACAAGTGATAAATGTGATCTGGCCACAGCACACCTCACAGGAGATGCTCATGGCTCTAACTCCTGTGTTGGCAGTCAGAATAGATAATGTCAATACCAAAAGAATCTCCATTATGAGTATGGTCCAGAGCAAGTAGCTGCTCCTTGAATCAAGGCTACCCTTCAAAATGCTCTGCAGTGTGGTTCATTCTGACCTACCAGATCCAGTAGGGCACACAATTTTTGTGGCAAATCCTAGTAGGGAAATCACAGACATTTGTAGCAAGCAGAATCGTCCCTGGTCACTAACAGCAATCACCTAATTCTCCTCTGAGTAACAGAGAAAAGACTAAGGCTGAAAATGAACGCTTGTTTTACGTTGTTCAATATAATAGCAAGTGAAACTGATTTATCCCTCCACAAGTTGGACAGACCTACTAGAAATCTATTATCCAGTGAAAATGGTATATTCAGAAGTGGGATCAGCAGAACTAAAAATAAGAAATATACCCAAATAGACATTTCAGAGTTCTAACATATCTCCTAACACACAACAGTGGTGCTGAAGAGCAACTCCACTCTGGAGGGTTCTGAAGAAAAGTAAAGAGGGGGTATTCTTCAAAGGGGTTAAATTTTTAAAAGAAACTTCTTATGAGGTATTTCTCATAAGAGGTGATCTGATAAACAAAGGAAAATTAATCGGGGCAGCTAAAATTATTTTGCAGCAGGAAGTTTGATTAACAAATCCATTTAGATGTATTCTCTTCTGTTTGGAGCTAAGAATGACTATTATATTTTGACAATGCATAGATTAAAAATATGCTAATTTACACCCTTCTACAATCTCTTCCTCTTGATTTATTTTTCTTCTTTTAGCAGGCTATTATTTTCTCAAGAGGATTCACAAGTAGCATTCACTGGTCATGACAAACCTTCAATTAACTGGCTTTCATGCCGCGTGTATTATTATCTCATTATCAAGTTGTCTTTTTGTTCTTTTTCTCCCCCTCTTTCAAGTTATTTATTTATTGCAATTGGCCTAAGCAGAATTTCCTTAATTATTTTAAGTGACACTTTCATTAGCATTAACACACTTTTCATGTGTTATTCTTGGGAAAAAAAACAGAGAGAGAGAGAGAGAACCTAATTTAAATTTATTTTTCTATACCATTGATTCAAAGAAACAAGTTCTAAAGTAGGAAATTGGCAATGCAAATTCCAGTTTTATCTTTTGCTTAAATATACTCCTTAGAGTCTTGGTTTCCTTGTCTGTAAAGTGAAAGAGCTATTCTGGGAGGTTTATAACCTCTGTGATATTGTAGATTTCTGTTTTGCCATGCTATTATATAAAGAAAATAATAAATGATATAAAACTAAAATTTTAGCTTAGTAATTGACATTAGGCCTTTGTGAATTTTGTGTCAAGTTAACTTGTATAGATATCAGTTCTTTCATCTTGAAAATAAATTCTAAATGGTGATGATTATTTCTGTGGAATATATACATTTCTAGTCATGGCTAAAAATGAGGACCACCAGGGACATCACAAATACAATTTACCTGATAATTCATGAAATTTAAAATCATATCTTATTAGTTTATCAAGATAAAATTAAGTCTTTCCCAACTTTATCACAAATCACCTCATTGTGCAAAGTAGATTATTACTAATAATGCTAACTTTGGTTCTTTTAAATTTATGCTTTACTGAGTATTTGACTCAATATAGCTATATTTACTTGTTTAAAGGATCTATTATAATAGATACTATGTGTTTTTGTATATTGTCATTGCTTCTATAGGTATATATATTAATTATATATATGTGTGTATCTTGATATATTCTAAACTCCTCAAAGAAAGAATACTTTTTAGTTTCTTTTCAATGATCTTATTAGTATCAATGAACAGTAAAATGTATTTCTAAAATGTATATAAATATAACAGACAAAAATAAATACCTGGGTGTGACACACATGAAATGATGTACAGAAAATATTTAGAGAATTACACACAGGTAGATGTAAGAATGGAGTCTGTTTTTCTGTTAAAACTAAAACTGACCAATGAGATACATGTTCCAACTCATTTACTTTTGAACTGGTTGGTTTAACAATATAATTTATGTTGACATTTAAATTCTTTCCACAATAGATCCATTGCCGTTGCCAAAGAAAGGATTAGAAGCATGCTAGTTTTCTAGGCATGTCCTGGAATAGGTCAATTATATAAATGGACTTACTGAGAGAATTAGGATTCCATAGAAATCAAAGGCCTTAATCAGAAGTCTGAAACCCACTTTTACCATTAGTGACCATTTTAACTTATTTTATGCCTCCCTTAAGTCCTCTTGGATAACATGATTAATTTTTGCTTAATTAGCTAAACACATTTTATAATTTTATTTACTTAGGCTGCATTAGGAAAAAGTCTCTGATCTGATGTGTCTCAATATTACAATGGCGACTTTGAGCTGACATAACTTTGGATGCACTGATAAATATATGATGTTCAACATATCTCTCTTCTATTTTTATTTTCAATGATATGTTAATTCAGTCAATATGATATGATTAGAATATA
The DNA here is from genome assembly GCA_022376925.1 of Tragulus kanchil. Classification (NCBI taxonomy): domain Eukaryota; kingdom Metazoa; phylum Chordata; class Mammalia; order Artiodactyla; family Tragulidae; genus Tragulus; species Tragulus kanchil. The sequence goes on from JAIOJX010000025.1 coordinate 16,449,850, forward strand.
CTATGAGAATATACTATTAAAAATTGTAGGTAAATAAACACAAAACTATATTCACAATTACAAAATATGTACCAAGGAAAACACTGACATTTATCAATCAACTCAGTTATTTTTACAAAATAAGTATTATTGTTTTATTACAATTAAGTTTAGACTCCTAAAATATATAAAGTTTACCTTGTAATTTAGTGACAATGGATCTAAATAATAAAGTCTACTTGTATATAAAGCTGGAAAAAAATTTCCCGAATAGGTAATTCTGAATTAAAGTAAACTGATTTATATCACTGGTCCCTTTTTCTTAGGGACAAAGCTCTAAATAGGAACTAATTTCTGAACTAAGAAATGTTTATGGATTTTACTGATGGTCTAGTGATTAAGACTCAGTACTTCCACTGCAGGCAATGGGGCTTCGATCCCTGGTTAGGGAACTAAGAAAGTTCAGATACTATAGTTATTCCATGTATATGTAATAGTAAAATAAGTTAGTTTAAATATATGAAAATAAGTTCACATAAGCTGAGACTGGCAGAGCTACAAAGAGTCTGTCTAATTCTTTTAAACCTTATGTTCCCCTAACCTACATCTTAGCAGATGATTTATCTCAAACACAGGAGAAAAATGAGATGAATATCACTGAACATCTCACAACTGTAAACATAATAGATCCATTGCCGTTGCCAAAGAAAGGATTAGAAGCATGCTAGTTTTCTAGGCATGTCCTGGAATAGGTCAATTATATAAATGGACTTACTGAGAGAATTAGGATTCCATAGAAATCAAAGGCCTTAATCAGAAGTCTGAAACCCACTTTTACCATTAGTGACCATTTTAACTTATTTTATGCCTCCCTTAAGTCCTCTTGGATAACATGATTAATTTTTGCTTAATTAGCTAAACACATTTTATAATTTTATTTACTTAGGCTGCATTAGGAAAAAGTCTCTGATCTGATGTGTCTCAATATTACAATGGCGACTTTGAGCTGACATAACTTTGGATGCACTGATAAATATATGATGTTCAACATATCTCTCTTCTATTTTTATTTTCAATGATATGTTAATTCAGTCAATATGATATGATTAGAATATACTATGAGAATATACTATTAAAAATTGTAGGTAAATAAACACAAAACTATATTCACAATTACAAAATATGTACCAAGGAAAACACTGACATTTATCAATCAACTCAGTTATTTTTACAAAATAAGTATTATTGTTTTATTACAATTAAGTTTAGACTCCTAAAATATATAAAGTTTACCTTGTAATTTAGTAACAATGGATCTAAATAATAAAGTCTACTTGTATATAAAGCTGGAAAAAATTCCTGAATAGGTAATTCTGAATTAAAGTAAACTGATTTATATCACTGGTCCCTTTTTCTTAGGGACAAAGCTCTAAATAGGAACTAATTTCTGAACTAAGAAATGTTTATGGATTTTACTGATGGTCTAGTGATTAAGACTCAGTACTTCCACTGCAGGCAATGGGGCTTCGATCCCTGGTTAGGGAACTAAGAAAGTTCAGATACTATAGTTATTCCATGTATATGTAATAGTAAAATAAGTTAGTTTAAATATATGAAAATAAGTTCACATAAGCTGAGACTGGCAGAGCTACAAAGAGTCTGTCTAATTCTTTTAAACCTTATGTTCCCCTAACCTACATCTTAGCAGATGATTTATCTCAAACACAGGAGAAAAATGAGATGAATATCACTGAACATCTCATAATTGTAAACATATTATAGTGAATCTAACAGCTATTCTTTCTGTTAATCTCTTGTTTACCACTTCTATGTGTGACCTTTATTTAATTTTTTCTTTTTTTCTTTTTCCCTTAGTACTATCAAGCCTCATTATTTAACCTTTTCCTCATGATAAAGAATCCACCTGCCAATGTAGGACATGTGGGTTCGATCTCAGGGTTGGGAAGATGCCTTGGAGAAGGAAATAACAACCCACTCTAGTATCCCTGCATGGAAATGCCATGGATAGAGGAGCCTGGTGGGTTACAGCCCATAGTGTCACAAAGAGTCAGACATGACTTAGCAACTAAACAACAACAAAATGATTATATAAATATATAATTTTCATATGAAACAGTGTCCCTCTTGGTTACTTATTTGTAATACATTTTATTATTTTTGTATTTAAATTTTTAAGAATTGCATTTGAATTAGAGTTGATTTACAAGGTTGTATCAGTTTCTTGTATACAGCAACTTATTACTTATTTCTTAGCCACTTTCTTCTAATTCTATTTTTATTTCATGAAGATCAAAGCCTGTATGGTCTCTGAGTGGTCTCGTGTACTCTTCTGACTTCAAACAGCAACACTTACGATGATGACTCAAAAATTAATAACCACCTGTGATCTAAATCCCTCCTTCTCCCTCCATCCAATAAAGACTGAGAGAAGATGAAGAGACAAATCTTCTCAAAACGTATACGTGAAAACCAGTAGAAGTTAAGCGTGAGACAGATATTACTTCACAATACAAAGTGATATAAGTCAGACAGAGAAAGAAAAATATCATATGGTATTGCTTATACGTGGAATCAAAAAAGGAAGATATAAATGTACTTATTTACAAAACAGAAACAGACTCACAGAGAATGAACGTATGATTACTAAAGAGGACTGAGTGAGGGAAGGGGTGTTTAGGGAGTTTGGGACTGACACGTACCAGTCTGCTATATTTAAAACAGATAACCAACAAGGGCACTTCCCAGGTCGTGCCAGTGGTATAGAATCCACCTGCCAATGCAGGAGAGGTAAGAGACATGGGTTTGATCCCTCTGTTGGGAAGATGCCCCAGAGTAGGAAATGGTAACCCACTCCAGTATTTTTGCCTGGAGAGTCCCATGGACAAAGGACCCTGTTGATCTGTAATCCATAGCATCACAAAGAGTCAGACATGACTGAAGGGACATAGCACGCCTGCACATAACCAACAGTGACCTATTATATAGCACAGGGAATTTTCCTCAATACTCTGCAATAACTGAAATGGAAAAAGTATTTGAAATAGAACTGAAATATACATAACTGAATCACTTGGTTGTATACCTAAAACAAATAGAACATTGTTAATCATCTACACCCAAAAATAAAAATTTTGAAAGCCAAGACATTGGGCTTCCCTGGTGGTCCAGTGAGTAAAGAGTTTGCCTTGCACTGCAAGGGCACCAGTTCAATCCCTGGCCCGGAAAGATGCCACGTGCCATGAAGCAGCTGGACCAGTGTGTCCAATTATGAGCCAGCGCTCTGGAGTGCATGTGCCCAGAGTTGGTGCTCTGCAATGAGAGAGGCTACTGCAATAGAAGGCCTACACATGCCAAAGAATAAAAAGGTGGATGACTAGAGATAAAAAAAAAAAATAAAAGAGGCATGATGGGGAAAAAAAAAGGGTGTTCATATGTCCTGACTTTCCTGGAACAGTCAAAAAGAGTACACTATTTTCAATAATATATCAAAGTATTATCTCATAACATTAAAATATGAGGAAATGATTGCTCTTCACATTAAGTGGAATAGCAACATTATCCAGGATTCTAAATGGGAATATATGGTGGATAAAAATGCCAAAATACAACTAACAGTGGTTAAGTGAGGGTAGACCATATATGAATGGGTCTAAATAAAAATAAAGAAGCAGGGCTTCCTGGGTGGTCCAGTGGGTAAAGAGTCTGCCTTGCAGTGCAAGGGGCACTGGTTCAATCCTAGGGCCGGAAGGTCCACATGCTGAGCGGCTGCACTGGCATCGAATTACAAAGCAGTTATAAAACGATCCAAATCTGCCATATTGAAAACAGATACCCAACAAGGGCACTTCCCAGGTCGTGCCAGTGGTATAGAATCCACCTGCCAATGCAGGAGAGGTAAGAGACATGGGTTTGATCCCTCTGTTGGGAAGATGCCCCAGAGTAGGAAATGGTAACCCACTCCAGTATTTTTGCCTGGAGAGTCCCATGGACAAAGGACCCTGTTGATCTGTAATCCATAGCATCACAAAGAGTCAGACATGACTGAAGGGACATAGCACGCCTGCACATAACCAACAGTGACCTATTATATAGCACAGGGAATTTTCCTCAATACTCTGCAATAACTGAAATGGAAAAAGTATTTGAAATAGAACTGAAATATACATAACTGAATCACTTGGTTGTATACCTAAAACAAATAGAACATTGTTAATCATCTACACCCAAAAATAAAAATTTTGAAAGCCAAGACATTGGGCTTCCCTGGTGGTCCAGTGAGTAAAGAGTTTGCCTTGCACTGCAAGGGGCACCAGTTCAATCCCTGGCCCGGAAAGATGCCACGTGCCATGAAGCAGCTGGACCAGTGTGTCCAATTATGAGCCAGCGCTCTGGAGTGCATGTGCCCAGAGTTGGTGCTCTGCAATGAGAGAGGCTACTGCAATAGAAGGCCTACACATGCCAAAGAATAAAAAGGTGGATGACTAGAGATATAAAAAAAAAATAAAAGAGGCATGATGGGGAAAAAAAAAGGGTGTTCATATGTCCTGACTTTCCTGGAACAGTCAAAAAGAGTACACTATTTTCAATAATATATCAAAGTATTATCTCATAACATTAAAATATGAGGAAATGATTGCTCTTCACATTAAGTGGAATAGCAACATTATCCAGGATTCTAAATGGGAATATATGGTGGATAAAAATGCCAAAATACAACTAACAGTGGTTAAGTGAGGGTAGACCATATATGAATGGGTCTAAATAAAAATAAAGAAGCAGGGCTTCCTGGGTGGTCCAGTGGGTAAAGAGTCTGCCTTGCAGTGCAAGGGGCACTGGTTCAATCCTAGGGCCGGAAGGTCCACATGCTGCGGAGCGGCTGCACTGGCATTTCGAATTACAAGCCAGTGCTCTGGAGCACCTGTGCCCAGAGCAGGTGTTCTGCACCTAGAAACGCCACTGCAATGGGAGGCCCACACAGGTCAAAGAATTAAGATGGATGAAAATAAATAAATAAAAACCCAACAGGGCTTCCCTGGTGGTCCAGTGGGTAAGGACACAGCCTTGCAGTGCAAGGGGCACCGGTTCGATCCCTGGCCTGGGAAGATCCCACGTGCTGCCGAGCCACTGGACAGATGTGTCCAACTACTGAGCTGGAGCTCTGGAGTGCATGCACCGAAGCTGGTGCTTTGCAACGAGAGCAGCTGCTGCGATGGGAGGCCAAAGCTGCCCAAAAAGCAAAGATGGATGGAAATAAATAAATGAAAGACCAATAGAAGTGGCCAACAAAAATAAAAGAGGCCAAAAAAAAAAAAAAAAAAAACTTAAAAAAAAATTAAAAGCCCAGACTATGATATTTCTTTAAGGTATATTCTATAGTACATATCTTTCTGCATATAAATAAAATGTATATATTTGTAAATGATTATAATATTCTTTTACTTCAGGATTTGGTTTTATAGAAAATGATAAAAGTGACTTTTTCAGTTATTTATATCTGGAGGAAAAAAACAGGATATTTGTCAACTTTGATATTACACCATGAATAATTTCTCTTCGTATGCAATTTTATTTAGCATACTTTACTATCTAGGAACAAATAAATATGGGTCATTGATTTTACAATGCAGACTTACCAAGTGATAGCAAATCTCATCTCTAATTTAAATATTTCCTGCAAATAGTTTTAATAAACATGACATTGTTAGCTTAATTAGAAAACCATATTATGGGGCTTCCCTGGTGGTCCAGTGGGTAGAGTCCACCTTGCAGTGCAAGGGGCACCCATTCAATCCCTGGCTTAGGAAGATCCCAAGTACCATAAAGCAGCTGGACTGGTGCGTCCAATTACTAGCCAGTGCTCTGGAGTGCATGTACCCAGAGTCTGTGCTCTGCAAGAAGAGAGACCACTGCAATGGGAGGGCCACACAGGCCAAAGAATTTTTAAAAAGACCTAAAGAGACACCTCTCCAAAGAAGACTTACAGATGGCCAAAATGAAAAAGATGTTCAAAGTTGCTTATTAGAGAAATGTAAATCAGAACTACACTGAGATACCACCTCACACCAATCAGAATGGCCATCAGCAAAAAAAATCTGCAGATAATAAATGCTGGAGAGGGTGTGGGAAAAGGGAACACTCTTGCATTGCTGGTGGGAATGTAAATTGATACAGCCTCTATGGAAGACAGTATGGAGATTCCTCAAAAAGCTAAGAATAGAAGCGCCATATGACCCAGCAATCCCACTCTTAGGCTTATACCCTGATGAAATCAAAATTGAAAGAGACACCTGTACCCCAATGTTCATTGCAGCACTCTACACAATAGCTAGAACATGGAAGCAACCTAGATGTCCATTGATGAACGAATGGATAAAGCAGCTCTGGTATATATATATACAATGGAGTACTTCTTAGCCACAAAAAGAAATTCAGAAGATTCAATCCTAATGAGATGGATGAATCTAGAATCTATTATACAAAGTGAAGTAAGTCAAAATGTAAGGATAAGTATAGTATACTAACATATATGTATGGAATCTAGTAAGATCGTCCTGATAAATACACATGAGGGGCATCGAAAAAACAGACTTATGGACACTGGGGAGAGGGAAGAGTGGGTAAGAGATACGGAAAGAGTAACATTGAGCCTATACTAACGTATGTAAAGAAGATAACTATTGTCAACGTGCTGTGGGTTAAGAGATCGTACACGGGGGTTATGAGATGGCCTGGAGACATGGGATGGGGGGATGGGATATACATATGACTAATCTGGGATTATACATATCTGTAAACACCAAAACTCTTAAAAGCAAAATAAAAAATGGCAAAAAAACAAACAAAAAAAGAAAACCATATTTGAAATCTTATAGAAGGCATAACTTTAAAAACTTAGATTTTTTTAACAGTAATTTTACTATAAGAAGTTACATTATTGCATATTTGAATAATCATTACCAACGTCCTCTCAAAAAAAAAAAACCCGAGTTGCCTCTGTCTTCTCTTAAATTTTGTTCTTAATCACTTCATTGAATATAGGTGGATACCTAAATTCAAATATTCTGAACTGGATTATTAAATATGTGTGACAAGATAAAATATCTTTGTGTCACATTTAACTTATCAACTAAACAGGATAAATGTTAGCAATACCTATTTCTTTGAAAGGTGCTTGACAAGAAGAATATGGATATATTCTTCCATATTATAAAACCTGAGGCTTTGGTTCATCCCTCCTTAAATCAGAACTACACTGAGATACCACCTCACACCAATCAGAATGGCCATCAGCAAAAAAAATCTGCAGATAATAAATGCTGGAGAGGGTGTGGGAAAAGGGAACACTCTTGCATTGCTGGTGGGAATGTAAATTGATACAGCCTCTATGGAAGACAGTATGGAGATTCCTCAAAAAGCTAAGAATAGAAGCGCCATATGACCCAGCAATCCCACTCTTAGGCTTATACCCTGATGAAATCAAAATTGAAAGAGACACCTGTACCCCAATGTTCATTGCAGCACTCTACACAATAGCTAGAACATGGAAGCAACCTAGATGTCCATTGATGAACAAATGGATAAAGCAGCTCTGGTATATATATATACAATGGAGTACTTCTTAGCCACAAAAAGAAATTCAGAAGATTCAATCCTAATGAGATGGATGAATCTAGAATCTATTATACAAAGTGAAGTAAGTCAAAATGTAAGGATAAGTATAGTATACTAACATATATGTATGGAATCTAGTAAGATCGTCCTGATAAATACACATGAGGGGCATCGAAAAAACAGACTTATGGACACTGGGGAGAGGGAAGAGTGGGTAAGAGATACGGAAAGAGTAACATTGAGCCTATACTAACGTATGTAAAGAAGATAACTATTGTCAACGTGCTGTGGGTTAAGAGATCGTACACGGGGGTTATGAGATGGCCTGGAGACATGGGATGGGGGGATGGGATATACATATGACTAATCTGGGATTATACATATCTGTAAACACCAAAACTCTTAAAAGCAAAATAAAAAATGGCAAAAAAACAAACAAAAAAAGAAAACCATATTTGAAATCTTATAGAAGGCATAACTTTAAAAACTTAGATTTTTTTAACAGTAATTTTACTATAAGAAGTTACATTATTGCATATTTGAATAATCATTACCAACGTCCTCTCAAAAAAAAAAAACCCGAGTTGCCTCTGTCTTCTCTTAAATTTTGTTCTTAATCACTTCATTGAATATAGGTGGATACCTAAATTCAAATATTCTGAACTGGATTATTAAATATGTGTGACAAGATAAAATATCTTTGTGTCACATTTAACTTATCAACTAAACAGGATAAATGTTAGCAATACCTATTTCTTTGAAAGGTGCTTGACAAGAAGAATATGGATATATTCTTCCATATTATAAAACCTGAGGCTTTGGTTCATCCCTTCCTTTAAAAATGCAACAATCATGGAAAAATAGCTTATGTTGATATATATCTAAATACTATAAAATTCAAGTTTTGATTTGCATAAAAGAAAATAAGTGCAAAGAGGATTTTACTATGGGGAATTTTGTATGTCTCTGTGTTACCATTTTTCCGAACGTTTTACTAAGAGTATTGTGATATGTACAGAAGAAGAGAATGAATAAAAAGAACCATAACTCGCCTAACATTTGACCATATTTGTTTTTTGTGTGTGAATACACACACACATGTGTATATGTTACTATGTATTCCTCTTCAGTATAGAAAGGATATTTAAGGAACCATACACTTCTGAGGGCCTGAGTATATCAGATGTCTACCTTAAATTTGCAAATGAAGTCTGCAAATTTTACAAATAAAATTCTAGTAAGTGTCTCCTGGAGTTTGATAATATCCTTTCTCATTTTCAAATGCTATTCATATTTTTTCTGCTGTTCCTGAAATCATATGCAACTAGATATTTTAAAACAGGGAGTATTATCACAATGCCTATTTTAGGAAGAAAGTCTATCTTACGTTAAGTATGTTCAATTTTATTCTAATGATAAATTAATATCAAAATTCTAAATTAAAAAAAAATACCCACTGATTCTTATTAATACTTTTGGGAGTTCAACTTTATAAATGCACCCTAAGACAAAAATCCTCTAAAACTATGACTATTAAGAAATTACATTTCTAGTTAAAGTTCATTTCAGAATTATATTAGCAAAATATAGACTCTGTCCTAATTATAAATTATAACATAATTACTTTTAGCTGCATAACAAGGGATTAAAATATTTTTCTGAAAAACATTTCAAAATAATTTCTCTCTGGGTTTTTTCAAACAACATTTTCCAATACTCAGCTGCTTAGTATTCTTTATGCAACAATACAGACTTGATTAGCGTGAGCTACATTACAGTTTTTCTTTTTGAAAGGATATTTGTGCTCATTATGTGAAATATTTTTTTGTGTATTTATGATGGTCTCCAGTGGTTGGGCTATTGAACCTCCTGAGTAGCTATCAGAATCAAATACCTATTTCTTTGAAAGGTGCTTGACAAGAAGAATATGGATATATTCTTCCATATTATAAAACCTGAGGCTTTGGTTCATCCCTTCCTTTAAAAATGCAACAATCATGGAAAAATAGCTTATGTTGATATATATCTAAATACTATAAAATTCAAGTTTTGATTTGCATAAAAGAAAATAAGTGCAAAGAGGATTTTACTATGGGGAATTTTGTATGTCTCTGTGTTACCATTTTTCCGAACGTTTTACTAAGAGTATTGTGATATGTACAGAAGAAGAGAATGAATAAAAAGAACCATAACTCGCCTAACATTTGACCATATTTGTTTTTTGTGTGTGAATACACACACACATGTGTATATGTTACTATGTATTCCTCTTCAGTATAGAAAGGATATTTAAGGAACCATACACTTCTGAGGGCCTGAGTATATCAGATGTCTACCTTAAATTTGCAAATGAAGTCTGCAAATTTTACAAATAAAATTCTAGTAAGTGTCTCCTGGAGTTTGATAATATCCTTTCTCATTTTCAAATGCTATTCATATTTTTTCTGCTGTTCCTGAAATCATATGCAACTAGATATTTTAAAACAGGGAGTATTATCACAATGCCTATTTTAGGAAGAAAGTCTATCTTACGTTAAGTATGTTCAATTTTATTCTAATGATAAATTAATATCAAAATTCTAAATTAAAAAAAAATACCCACTGATTCTTATTAATACTTTTGGGAGTTCAACTTTATAAATGCACCCTAAGACAAAAATCCTCTAAAACTATGACTATTAAGAAATTACATTTCTAGTTAAAGTTCATTTCAGAATTATATTAGCAAAATATAGACTCTGTCCTAATTATAAATTATAACATAATTACTTTTAGCTGCATAACAAGGGATTAAAATATTTTTCTGAAAAACATTTCAAAATAATTTCTCTCTGGGTTTTTTCAAACAACATTTTCCAATACTCAGCTGCTTAGTATTCTTTATGCAACAATACAGACTTGATTAGCGTGAGCTACATTACAGTTTTTCTTTTTGAAAGGATATTTGTGCTCATTATGTGAAATATTTTTTTGTGTATTTATGATGGTCTCCAGTGGTTGGGCTATTGAACCTCCTGAGTAGCTATCAGAATCAAATGACTAATAAAAACTTAGTTCAAGAATAATAGAAGGTGGTTTTGAGTTATTCGCTTCCTGTTTCTCTGCCAACCTCTACCCCTAAGGAGTTCAAAATTTTCTTATTGTTATAAATTTCCAACTAATTAATTTTGCATGAAGAATTGTTTTTAAAAAAGGGTTTAACTAAACTTGAGTCTTCCTAGCTGAGACATCTCTTCTTTAGAAAAATCATGTGTCTATGACTCAGACAGAAAAACTTGTAAAATATTGAACAGTAATATGCCTTCCTAGAGATTCTGTAACAAAAAGTACATCATCTGACAATTCATTGAGGCCCCAGGCCTGCAGAGCTGTTAGCTCATTTTCACCTGAGCTGTGACTAGGTAAGTACTTCCCTTTCAGCTTCATCATGACCCATCAGATTTAGTTCCAACTCTTTTACATGATTTTGAAAATGATAGTGGAGGAGAATTAATTCCCTTCATAATCTGAATTGCAATAAATCAGTACCTCTAATATACTACTATTATCAATAACGAGCTATATTTAAAAACACAGTGATGATCTACAAATTGCTTTCATGTACATTAATGTGTGAATATCATAATTAATCTTAGTCACATAGTACATCCATAGCTGGTATTAACAAAAATACAGAAAGATCAAAGATTTTTAGTAACTTCAGTTGGAATCTTCTATATCAAATTACTATATACTAGAAAGGTTATTACCAGTCTTTGATCACAATAAACCTTTTAAAACTCTTAAAGAGATGGGAATACCAGACCACTTTACCTGTCTCCTGAGAAACCTTTCTGTGGGTCAAGAAGCAACAGTTAGAAGTGGACATGAAACAATGGACTGGTTCAAAATTGGAAAAGGAGTATGACAAGATTGTATATTGCCATTCTGTTTATTTAATTTATATCATGTGAAATGCCAGGCTAGGCCAGTATGGGAAAAAAAATTACTTTTAGCTGCATAACAAGGGATTAAAATATTTTTCTGAAAAACATTTCAAAATAATTTCTCTCTGGGTTTTTTCAAACAACATTTTCCAATACTCAGCTGCTTAGTATTCTTTATGCAACAATACAGACTTGATTAGCGTGAGCTACATTACAGTTTTCTTTTGAAAGGATATTTGTGCTCATTATGTGAAATATTTTTTTGTGTATTTATGATGGTCTCCAGTGGTTGGGCTATTGAACCTCCTGAGTAGCTATCAGAATCAAATGACTAATAAAAACTTAGTTCAAGAATAATAGAAGGTGGTTTTGAGTTATTCGCTTCCTGTTTCTCTGCCAACCTCTACCCCTAAGGAGTTCAAAATTTTCTTATTGTTATAAATTTCCAACTAATTAATTTTGCATGAAGAATTGTTTTTAAAAAAGGGTTTAACTAAACTTGAGTCTTCCTAGCTGAGACATCTCTTCTTTAGAAAAATCATGTGTCTATGACTCAGACAGAAAAACTTGTAAAATATTGAACAGTAATATGCCTTCCTAGAGATTCTGTAACAAAAAGTACATCATCTGACAATTCATTGAGGCCCCAGGCCTGCAGAGCTGTTAGCTCATTTTCACCTGAGCTGTGACTAGGTAAGTACTTCCCTTTCAGCTTCATCATGACCCATCAGATTTAGTTCCAACTCTTTTACATGATTTTGAAAATGATAGTGGAGGAGAATTAATTCCCTTCATAATCTGAATTGCAATAAATCAGTACCTCTAATATACTACTATTATCAATAACGAGCTATATTTAAAAACACAGTGATGATCTACAAATTGCTTTCATGTACATTAATGTGTGAATATCATAATTAATCTTAGTCACATAGTACATCCATAGCTGGTATTAACAAAAATACAGAAAGATCAAAGATTTTTAGTAACTTCAGTTGGAATCTTCTATATCAAATTACTATATACTAGAAAGGTTATTACCAGTCTTTGATCACAATAAACCTTTTAAAACTCTTAAAGAGATGGGAATACCAGACCACTTTACCTGTCTCCTGAGAAACCTTTCTGTGGGTCAAGAAGCAACAGTTAGAAGTGGACATGAAACAATGGACTGGTTCAAAATTGGAAAAGGAGTATGACAAGATTGTATATTGCCATTCTGTTTATTTAATTTATATCATGTGAAATGCCAGGCTAGATGAATCCCAAGCTGGAATCAAGATTTCTGGGAGAAATATCAACAACTGCAGATACACCGATGGGAGATTCTAATGGGAGAAAGTGAAGAAAAACTGAAGAGCCTCTTGATGAAGGTTAAAGAGGAAAGTGAACAAGCTGGCTTAAAACTCAACATTCAAAAACCTAAGAACATGGCATTGAGTCCCATCACTTCATGGCATATAGCAGGGTAAAAAGTGGAAGCAGTGACAGAATTTCTTTACTTGGGCTCCGAAATCACTGCACTCAGTACCTGACACCACAAAATTAAAAGATACTCGCTCCTTGAAAGGAAAGCTATGACAAACCTAGATAGCATATTGAAAAGCAGAGGGATCACTTTGCTGACAATGGTCTGTAGGTCAAAGCTATGGATTTTCCAATAGTCATATATGGATGAGAGAGTTGGATCATAACCAAGGCTGAGTGCCAAAGAATTGATGCTTTTGAATTGTCGTGCTGGAGAAGACTCCTAAGAGTCCTTTGGTCAGCAAGGAGATCAAGCCAGTCATTCCTAAAGGAAATCAATCCTGAATATTCATTGGAAGGACTGATGCTGAAGCCAAAACTCCAATTCTTTGTCCACCTGATAAGAGTCAACTCACTGGAAATGCCCCTGGTCTTGGCAAAGACTGAAGGCAAAAGGAGAAGAGAATGTCAGAGGATGACATCGTTAGAAAGTATCACTGACTCAATGGACAAGAATCTGAGTAAACTCCAGGAGACAGTGAAGGACACTATTGGGCTGCACTCCATATGGTCACAGAGTTGGACATGACTTAGTGACTGAACAATAGCAACCAGTCTTTTTTTTAATAAACTGATGTTTTCACAGCACTATACAGTACATCAAATATCATTGCTAGTGATATATTTGTAATCTAAAAAAAAGGTACAAATGAGCTTATTTACAAAATAGAAATTTAGTCACAGATGTAGAAACACTTCTAATTATCAAGAGGGAAGGTACAGTGAGGGATAAATTGGAGATTGAGCTGGACATATACACACTACTATGTATAAAATTGATAACTAATAAGGGCCAACTTCAAAACACAGGGAACTAAATTTACTCAATACTCACTAATGACCTATATGGGAAAAGACTCTTAAAAAGAGTGGATATATGTATAAATAGTCCCTTTGCTGTACAGCACAAACTAACATAATATTGTAAATCAGTTACATACTCCAAAAAAATAAAAAGTGTGAATTTTACGATAATTTTTATATACCTGGTCACTTTTTCAGTGTATCAGTTCAACAAATGGGGGCAGATATGGGAATCTTTTTTGAAAAGTTCTATTCATTTAGATTTATTTTTGGTTGCACTGTGTTGCTGCAGGCAGGTTTTTTCTAGTTGGGGTGAATGGGAGTTATTCTTCATTACTCTGCACAGGCTTATCATTGTAGTGGCTTCTCTTGTGGCACATGGACTCTAGGCACACAAGCTTCATTAGTTGTGGGGCACAGGCTTAGTTGTTCCAAGGCATGTGGGATCATCAGAGACCAGGGACTGAACCCATGTCCCCTGCATTGGCAGACTTAACCACTGGATCACCAGGGAAATCCTAAGATGTTTTATTTGAATTTTACATAAAATTAGAGTAAACAAGTGAATTCGTGCTGGAGAAGACTCCTAAGAGTCCTTTGGTCAGCAAGGAGATCAACTCCTGAATCAATCCTGAATATTCATTGGAAGGACTGATGCTGAAGCCAAAACTCCAATTCTTTGTCCACCTGATAAGAGTCAACTCACTGGAAATGCCCCTGGTCTTGGCAAAGACTGAAGGCAAAAGGAGAAGAGAATGTCAGAGGATGACATCGTTAGAAAGTATCACTGACTCAATGGACAAGAATCTGAGTAAACTCCAGGAGACAGTGGAGGACACTATTGGGCTGCACTCCATATGGTCACAGAGTTGGACATGACTTAGTGACTGAACAATAGCAACCAGTCTTTTTTTTAATAAACTGATGTTTTCACAGCACTATACAGTACATCAAATATCATTGCTAGTGATATATTTGTAATCTAAAAAAAAGGTACAAATGAGCTTATTTACAAAATAGAAATTTAGTCACAGATGTAGAAACACTTCTAATTATCAAGAGGGAAGGTACAGTGAGGGATAAATTGGAGATTGAGCTGGACATATACACACTACTATGTATAAAATTGATAACTAATAAGGGCCAACTTCAAAACACAGGGAACTAAATTTACTCAATACTCACTAATGACCTATATGGGAAAAGACTTTTAAAAAAGAGTGGATATATGTATAAATAGTCCCTTTGCTGTACAGCACAAACTAACATAATATTGTAAATCAGTTACATACTCCAAAAAAATAAAAAGTGTGAATTTTACGATAATTTTTATATACCTGGTCACTTTTTCAGTGTATCAGTTCAACAAATGGGGGCAGATATGGGAATCTTTTTTGAAAAGTTCTATTCATTTAGATTTATTTTTGGTTGCACTGTGTTGCTGCAGGCAGGTTTTTTCTAGTTGGGGTGAATGGGAGTTATTCTTCATTACTCTGCACAGGCTTATCATTGTAGTGGCTTCTCTTGTGGCACATGGACTCTAGGCACACAAGCTTCACTAGTTGTGGGGCACAGGCTTAGTTGTTCCAAGGCATGTGGGATCATCAGAGACCAGGGACTGAACCCATGTCCCCTGCATTGGCAGACTTAACCACTGGATCACCAGGGAAATCCTAAGATGTTTTATTTGAATTTTACATAAAATTAGAGTAAACAGTCTTCCTTGATAATACAATAGGATATTGAGTAATTGATAAAAATTAGAAAGTTCAAAGAAAAATGCAAACAAATGATGAAATAATGTAAAATGAAACTATATAATGATAAATGAGTATGAAGAAAGAGAAACAGAGAATAAGAAATGGAAAGGTGTGTAGATGTTAACAGTATGAGCTGCAGCCCCAAGGCATGTCATTTAAACTATGGCTTCTCACTGGATATATCACTTTGTACAAGTTTCTCAATGTGTCTGTGCCTTAGTTTTCCTATATGCAAAATGGAGTTATGGCATCACCCACCTTGAAAGATCGTCAGATGGATTACATGAGTTACTATTGGAAAAGAAAAGCATAGTAATTGCTAACACCCTACACATTTAAGTGTATGTGAAATAAAAATAAAAATAATGGGTTAGAAATGTAAAATTTTGATTTTAGTAGGCACTATGCAGATCATATCAGGTTCATCATTTTAGATAGGCAGGTCAAGCTGATTGATAATAAAATTCATATATACAATATATATATACATACAATGAACATGTAGTAAATTTCAAAAATATTAAGTATCAGTTTGTTTTTTCTAAACTTATCATGACTATCATGATCAAGATACAGCATATTTTCAGCACAAGAAGAGAACTGGGTGCACTCGCTGGTAACAGCACAACTTCACCATTGCTTAGACATCTAATACCACCACGCTGGGGTCTGCCTGTTCTTGAACTTCACATTAGAGTGCTGAGCCCCTACCGAATACTGATGTCTGGGCAGATATGGGAATCTTTTTGAAAAGTTCTATTCATTTAGATTTATTTTTGGTTGCACTGTGTTGCTGCAGGCAGGTTTTTTCTAGTTGGGGTGAATGGGAGTTATTCTTCATTACTCTGCACAGGCTTATCATTGTAGTGGCTTCTCTTGTGGCACATGGACTCTAGGCACACAAGCTTCATTAGTTGTGGGGCACAGGCTTAGTTGTTCCAAGGCATGTGGGATCATCAGAGACCAGGGACTGAACCCATGTCCCCTGCATTGGCAGACTTAACCACTGGATCACCAGGGAAATCCTAAGATGTTTTATTTGAATTTTACATAAAATTAGAGTAAACAGTCTTCCTTGATAATACAATAGGATATTGAGTAATTGATAAAAATTAGAAAGTTCAAAGAAAAATGCAAACAAATGATGAAATAATGTAAAATGAAACTATATAATGATAAATGAGTATGAAGAAAGAGAAACAGAGAATAAGAAATGGAAAGGTGTGTAGATGTTAACAGTATGAGCTGCAGCCCCAAGGCATGTCATTTAAACTATGGCTTCTCACTGGATATATCACTTTGTACAAGTTTCTCAATGTGTCTGTGCCTTAGTTTTCCTATATGCAAAATGGAGTTATGGCATCACCCACCTTGAAAGATCGTCAGATGGATTACATGAGTTACTATTGGAAAAGAAAAGCATAGTAATTGCTAACACCCTACACATTTAAGTGTATGTGAAATAAAAATAAAAATAATGGGTTAGAAATGTAAAATTTTGATTTTAGTAGGCACTATGCAGATCATATCAGGTTCATCATTTTAGATAGGCAGGTCAAGCTGATTGATAATAAAATTCATATATACAATATATATATACATACAATGAACATGTAGTAAATTTCAAAAATATTAAGTATCAGTTTGTTTTTTCTAAACTTATCATGACTATCATGATCAAGATACAGCATATTTTCAGCACAAGAAGAGAACTGGGTGCACTCGCTGGTAACAGCACAACTTCACCATTGCTTAGACATCTAATACCACCACGTCGCTGGGGTCTGCCTGTTCTTGAACTTCACATTAGGAGTGCTGAGCTTTTTCATCTCAATACCAAACACCTGAAATACATCCATGATGTGCAACTTACAGGTTTTTTATTTTCTTTTTGTATATTAGCCTATTGTAGTGTTGAACAGATAGACTGTCAGATATTTCTTCAGCAAAGATACTTTTATTCTGGATCAGCAGAAAACTGAATTTGGGTTCTGCAATATGGTGAGCAATGTGTAACTCCCCATAGAACAAGAGAAGGAGAACACTTTGCAGAGGGTGTGGGGGGGGCGGGAAGGGAAGGAAGTTGTGGGGGTGGGGGTGAAAGTAAACAAAGAGACCACGGCTTTCCATTGGCTGAGTGCTTGCCAGGAAACAAAAGAAGTCTTTCCTCTTACCTGGCTCTACTAACACGGCAGGGGTGTGAGCACCCTCTTTCTCATCTGATTGTATTGAATCAAACTTTCTCTTTTTTACTTGTTTACAACTAGATATACAACTTTGCTTTTAGTCCACTCCCCAGTTGATATGTGATTGGTTATTTCCATGCTGGGGTTAGAATACATGGTGCTAGGAAATGTTTTTATATGTCTTTTGGTGTTTATGCATGTTCGTTTTTTGGGGGTGGGACATATATCTAGAAAAAGAGGTGCTGGTTTTGAGTATTGTCTTATGTTCAGCTTATTCACCATAATACAACAGATTTTGAGAAGGGATGGGTCTTTAAAGTTCCCTCAGCAATGTATGAGAATTCCACTTGGTCCACATTCTTACCACCAGCTCTTCTTAGTGTACTAGCTTTTTCAATCTTATGTTCTGTACATTGTGGTACTTCACTGTGGCTTTTCGTTTGCATTCCCCTTAAAACTAATGAGGTCTGACCACTTTTACCTATATTACGTGCCCATCTGGATACACATTCACCATGCTTCTGTCCATCTGCAGTGAACGGGTTATGTTTTCTTTTTATTGTTAATCTGTAGAAATACTTTTCTGTTTAAGTAATAAAAGGATATTCTAAAGAGTAACATCCTTTCTAATTCTGTAGATTATACTTCTTTTGTGTGTCTGTGTGGGTTAAGGTAATAAAAGGATATTCTAAAAAATCTGAAAATACCACCCCCCGCTGGGGTCTGCCTGTTCTTGAACTTCACATTAGGAGTGCTGAGCTTTTTCATCTCAATACCAAACACCTGAAATACATCCATGATGTGCAACTTACAGGTTTTTTATTTTCTTTTTGTATATTAGCCTATTGTAGTGTTGAACAGATAGACTGTCAGATATTTCTTCAGCAAAGATACTTTTATTCTGGATCAGCAGAAAACTGAATTTGGGTTCTGCAATATGGTGAGCAATGTGTAACTCCCCATAGAACAAGAGAAGGAGAACACTTTGCAGAGGGTGTGGGGTGGGCGGGAAGGGAAGGAAGTTGTGGGGGTGGGGGTGAAAGTAAACAAAGAGACCACGGCTTTCCATTGGCTGAGTGCTTGCCAGGAAACAAAAGAAGTCTTTCCTCTTACCTGGCTCTACTAACAAGGCAGGGGTGTGAGCACCCTCTTTCTCATCTGATTGTATTGAATCAAACTTTCTCTTTTTTACTTGTTTACAACTAGATATACAACTTTGCTTTTAGTCCACTCCCCAGTTGATATGTGATTGGTTATTTCCATGCTGGGGTTAGAATACATGGTGCTAGGAAATGTTTTTATATGTCTTTTGGTGTTTATGCATGTTCGTTTTTTGGGGGTGGGACATATATCTAGAAAAAGAGGTGCTGGTTTTGAGTATTGTCTTATGTTCAGCTTATTCACCATAATACAACAGATTTTGAGAAGGGATGGGTCTTTAAAGTTCCCTCAGCAATGTATGAGAATTCCACTTGGTCCACATTCTTACCACCAGCTCTTCTTAGTGTACTAGCTTTTTCAATCTTATGTTCTGTACATTGTGGTACTTCACTGTGGCTTTTCGTTTGCATTCCCCTTAAAACTAATGAGGTCTGACCACTTTTACCTATATTACGTGCCCATCTGGATACACATTCACCATGCTTCTGTCCATCTGCAGTGAACGGGTTATGTTTTCTTTTTATTGTTAATCTGTAGAAATACTTTTCTGTTTAAGTAATAAAAGGATATTCTAAAGAGTAACATCCTTTCTAATTCTGTAGATTATACTTCTTTTTTTGTGTGTCTGTGTGGGTTAAGTTTTATTTGGGGCATAATTAGGACTGCAGCCCGGGAGACATCACCCCAGATAGCTCTGAGAAACTGCTCCAAAGAGGCGGCAGGAGGAGGGCCAATACTTAAGAATTTTGGTGAGGGGGGAGATTCATATCATTAAATAATCATTTTACAAGGGTCTCCAGTCAGTCACGAGGATCTGATGTCACTGTGAAGAGATTTAGTGCTTTTCTAAATATGAGGAGGTGCAAGGACTGAGATAATAAAAGCTGTTCCTAAAAGTATCCACCTATCTAAAGACCTGCCCCACCAGATTCCCTAGAGCACAGAGTGCCTCTACCCAACCCTGATCTCCAACAGGAGTATTGAGAGTCAGCAAGCCTCCACAGCACCAGGTCTCAGCCTCACCCTGATCTCCTTCAGGGGGTATTGAAGGTCAGCAACTCTCAACAGCACAGGGTCTGGTCTCTGCAGAGGCAGACGGCAGATATCCTTGTTGTCCACACATTGGCAATGTTATTGGTAAATGCCAGTTTGTAGTTGACATGCGGCCCCACTTGTGGTTATAAATCCCACCATACTTTGGGGGCATTTTATGACCATTTTGTCCCACGTTGCTGGGAAGACTCATTCCAAGTTCTGAAAGTTTTATTGATAGGCCACTCAATGTGCTATTATGGACTAGGTCTTAATAGTCAAGGTTCTCTGGACACCTGTCGCCGAGTTATGGTCCAAAAAGGAAAAGTATTCTTAGTTCAGCTTTTTAATACAACAGATTTTGAGAAGGGATGGGTCTTTAAAGTTCCCTCAGCAATTGGTCCCCCATTCTTACCACCAGCTCTTCTTAGTGTACTAGCTTTTTCAATCTTATGTTCTGTACATTGTGGTACTTCACTGTGGCTTTTCGTTTGCATTCCCCTTAAAACTAATGAGGTCTGACCACTTTTACCTATATTACGTGCCCATCTGGATACACATTCACCATGCTTCTGTCCATCTGCAGTGAACGGGTTATGTTTTCTTTTTATTGTTAATCTGTAGAAATACTTTTCTGTTTAAGTAATAAAAGGATATTCTAAAGAGTAACATCCTTTCTAATTCTGTAGATTATACTTCTTTTTGTGTGTCTGTGTGGGTTAAGTTTTATTTGGGGCATAATTAGGACTGCAGCCCGGGAGACATCACCCCAGATAGCTCTGAGAAACTGCTCCAAAGAGGCGGCAGGAGGAGGGCCAATACTTAAGAATTTTGGTGAGGGGGGAGATTCATATCATTAAATAATCATTTTACAAGGGTCTCCAGTCAGTCACGAGGATCTGATGTCACTGTGAAGAGATTTAGTGCTTTTCTAAATATGAGGAGGTGCAAGGACTGAGATAATAAAAGCTGTTCCTAAAAGTATCCACCTATCTAAAGACCTGCCCCACCAGATTCCCTAGAGCACAGAGTGCCTCTACCCAACCCTGATCTCCAACAGGAGTATTGAAAGTCAGCAGGTCTCAGCAGCACCAGGTCTCAGCCTCACCCTGATCTCCTTCAGGGGGTATTGAAGGCCAGCAGCTCTCAGCAGCACAGGGTCTGGTCTCTGCAGAGGCAGACGGCAGATGTCCTTGTTGTCCACACATTGGCAATGTAATTGGTAAATGCCAGTTTGTAGTTGACACTCCCCCCTTGTGGTCATAAATCTGACCATACTTTGGGGGCATTTCATGACCATTTTGTCCCACGTTGCTGGGAAGGCTCATTCCCAGTTCTGGAGGTTTTGTTGATAGCCCACTCAATGTGCTATTATGGACTAGGTCTTAATAATCAAGGTTCTCTGGACACCTGTCTCCGAGTTATGGTCCAGGAAAGTATTCTCTCTCGTTGCATCTTCTCACACTCAGAGTTACACTATTACAATCATTGATCATATACCTAGTTAAACATTTGATCAACTACTTTAAGTCTATCCATTCTCATTTTTGTTGGAGGTTCAGTCATAGCACTTAGCAGTACAAGAAATGATAACTTTGTAAAACAGACAAAATACAAATAGTGTAAGTGAATATGCTAGCCGCGAGCCTCCCACACGAAACCAGTTTTTGAAAAGATAGTTAAAACTAGGGAATCGGTCACTTAAGGCAGAAATCTGATTTTTCATATGGTTCAAATAAAAAGATTCATCAGGTATGGAAATACAGCATTCAGTTTGTATTAAAGCACAGATAACCTCCCTGAGATGCTATATGGTGCCAAGGGCCTTGCAGTTGTGTAACATTGCCTTTCTCAACATAGACATCTCAGAATTTCATAGGCTAGGCTAATAGCCCAGTTACTATCATTTAAAGTTTGTGAAAATTGTAAAGGCTTTGATATGGCCAATTATATTTTTTCCATTGAAGGCACAAAGAATAGTTGTCATACCCGTAGAATATAGTTCTTTTCACCCATTGGGCTGATACTAATGGTAGACTGGTTGGGTTTACCCCTAATTTGTTAACATGTAGGACCTTAAATTCATGTGAATCTCAGGTTAGACCTTTTACACTCATCTTTATAAATATGAAGGCCATAAATTATTGTCATAAATCCATTGAATCCCATACCAGTCACTGACTCTTTTAAGGGTAATAATAGGCATAGTTCATAAAGTACCCAGCTTAGTTTTCTAACATTGCTAGGTTGATCTTTTTTTTTTTTAAAGTATGATTCAATTGTTACAAACTTTTTAAGCTTAAATGACCATAGTCTGTGTTAAGACTTAGTTTCATCACTTTGATTGAGTTTGAATGACCCTGAGAGAACTGGGTCAGAGCAGGTATTAATTGGACAGCTGAGAGGATCTCATCTAGTAATAGTATGAAGACAGAGCAGAACCAAACTCTCTTCTAAAATAAATTTCTTAAGGGGTATCTAATCAGAACCCTGACAAGGAGAAATCTAATAGACACAGGTAATAGCCCACAATGCAACAATTGGGTTGAGATTTAAACTAGCATAGAATTATGCCCATGATAGAAAACATTTGACATAAAAGTCCAAGAAATCAAGAAACACTGTGAAAGATCATACGAGTCAGGTCCAGCATCTTGGGTGAGCTGTCTACTTCTGATGTTGTCTTCTTATACTAGCGTAGTGCAGTTTCCTCTCTTCCAACATCATTTTAAGGTGAGTCGAGGTCAGCAGACATCTCTATGAGTCCAGTGTGGGCATCTTTGGAAGTGGGAATCAATCCAAGAGTCAAACTATCCTTTAATTTCACTGTGCATGAACTAGTTAAGAGTACCTGATAAAAAGGTCCTTCCATCTAGGTTGAAGGCAGTCAGACAGTCCCTTAAATTATGTCCTTTTCCAGTCTTGTTTGCAGGTTATGAACGCAACTGTTCTTCATCCAAAGATATCCAAAGACCTGAAGCTACCAAATTCGTCCGCACTCCTCGAGGAGGCAGATGGGCACAAGGGGCCGCTGCTGGTACCAAGGCTCCAGTTCCTCGTGGAGTCCAAGCAAAGGAGGAAAGTCTGCTCTGGGTCCCTTCATCGGTTGCCAGAACTGTCGACCTGATCTCCTGCAGGGGGTATTGAAGGTCAGCAGCTCTCAACAGCACAGGGTCTGGTCTCTGCAGACGGCAGACGTCTGCAGAGGCAGACGGCAGATGTCCTTGTCCACACATTGGCAATGTAATTGGTAAATGCCAGTTTGTGGTTGACACCTCATTAATCCTGTTTGCTTTTACTAGGTGAAGGAATGGGGTCCTGGGAAAGTTTGTAATTGGTCCAGCTTCTCTTGAAACTCCTTTGCTTTTTCCACTGTTGTAGCCCAGAGGTTCCAGTACATTGTAGTCCTCTGTACTGGGGATAAAAATGCTGATGTCTGGGTCTCACCTAGAGGTTCTGGTTTAATTGGGCTTAGCTGTGGCCTCTAGATTATACTTCTTGCTCTCTTAAGTGTCTTTGGATGAACATAAATTCTTAATTTTAATGAACTTCAAGATATGAATTTTTCATTTTGTGTGATGCCTTTCATGTTAAATTTTGATTAACACAAATTGTTCAAGATATGCTTCTAAGTTTTGTCCCACAACAAAGTCTTTACTGGACTTCCCTGGTGGTCCAGTGGCTAAGACTCCCTGTTACCAGTGCAGGAGGCCCAGGTTTGATCCCTGTCAAGGAACAAGATCCCACACGCCACAACTAAGAGTCCACATGCCACAGCTAAAGATTCTTCTTATACTAGCGTAGTGCAGTTTCCTCTCTTCCAACATCATTTTAAGGTGAGTCGAGGTCAGCAGACATCTCTATGAGTCCAGTGTGGGCATCTTTGGAAGTGGGAATCAATCCAAGAGTCAAACTATCCTTTAATTTCACTGTGCATGAACTAGTTAAGAGTACCTGATAAAAAGGTCCTTCCATCTAGGTTGAAGGCAGTCAGACAGTCCCTTAAATTATGTCCTTTTCCAGTCTTGTTTGCAGGTTATGAACGCAACTGTTCTTCATCCAAAGATATCCAAAGACCTGAAGCTACCAAATTCGTCCGCACTCCTCGAGGAGGCAGATGGGCACAAGGGGCCGCTGCTGGTACCAAGGCTCCAGTTCCTCGTGGAGTCCAAGCAAAGGAGGAAAGTCTGCTCTGGGTCCCTTCATCGGTTGCCAGAACTGTCGACCTGATCTCCTGCAGGGGGTATTGAAGGTCAGCAGCTCTCAACAGCACAGGGTCTGGTCTCTGCAGACGGCAGACGTCTGCAGAGGCAGACGGCAGATGTCCTTGTCCACACATTGGCAATGTAATTGGTAAATGCCAGTTTGTGGTTGACACCTCATTAATCCTGTTTGCTTTTACTAGGTGAAGGAATGGGGTCCTGGGAAAGTTTGTAATTGGTCCAGCTTCTCTTGAAACTCCTTTGCTTTTTCCACTGTTGTAGCCCAGAGGTTCCAGTACATTGTAGTCCTCTGTACTGGGGATAAAAATGCTGATGTCTGGGTCTCACCTAGAGGTTCTGGTTTAATTGGGCTTAGCTGTGGCCTCTAGATTATACTTCTTGCTCTCTTAAGTGTCTTTGGATGAACATAAATTCTTAATTTTAATGAACTTCAAGATATGAATTTTTCATTTTGTGTGATGCCTTTCATGTTAAATTTTGATTAACACAAATTGTTCAAGATATGCTTCTAAGTTTTGTCCCACAACAAAGTCTTTACTGGACTTCCCTGGTGGTCCAGTGGCTAAGACTCCCTGTTACCAGTGCAGGAGGCCCAGGTTTGATCCCTGTCAAGGAACAAGATCCCACACGCCACAACTAAGAGTCCACATGCCACAGCTAAAGATTCTGCACTCCACAATGAAAATCAAAGATCACACATGCTGCAGCTAAGACCTAGCACAGTCAAATCAATAAATATTTTAAAAATTTTTATTGCTTTCCTCATTAATTTTGTATCTAAAACCTATCTGGACTTAATTTTTGTATATGTATAAGATAAAAGTTAACAATTATTGATCCAATTGACTCCTTTATTGGAAATACTTTGTACCAACTACAATTTCAGTGGCAACTTTATCATGAATTAGCAGGACCACATAAGGATGACTCCTTTTACAGTGTTCTTGGAGAGAAGTGGTTTATTAGTTTTCAACCCTTTGCCTTCAAAATGTATTCATTTAGAGCCATAAAATTCCTTCTTAACACTGCTTAAACTGTATCTTACAAGTCTCACTAAGTTCTATTTTTATTTAGTTCAAAACATTTCACTAATCTCCACTTTAATTTCTTCTTTGATTCATGGGTTATGAACAAATGTGATGATTTTGAAATTCTGTGAATTTTCTATTTATTTATGCTATTTATTTCCAATTACATTCAGGAAAAAATGTCTGTATCATTTCAACCCTTAGAGATTTCATGAGAATGTTGTATATACTTAAGTGCTTCAAACATTCTATTCTGTGATACCAGTAAGATAACAGTAACTCTGTTCAAATATTTTGTGTTCTTATTGATTTTTACTACTTTTCTATTAAATTCAGAAAAAAAGAGATAGTAAAATTCTCATCTATGTTTATGAATTTGTCTTGTGTCAATTTTAGCTTTATGTATTTAAAGTCTGTTATTGGATGCATTCACATATATTTTTATTCTCAGTAGAACTGACCCTGTTTTTCATTACAGTGATTCTCTTTAATTGTGCAACTATCCTTTAAACCCTATTGTTTTATTTGTTCAGTGAGTTTATATTTGTATTTTGGTTACTTTCTATGTTCTTACATTTTAAATGCTTTGTTTTTAACAAAATATAGTCGATTTTTATTTTTTAAATTCAATTGTCTTAGTTCCCTATGGATACTATAACATAGTACTACAAACTTGGTTCTAATAGTACAGATTTATTTTATTATAGTTACAGAACACAGAAGTTCAAAATGAGTTTATAGGTCTAAAATAAAATGTTAGCTAGAAAAGCTGGTTTCTCCTGGAGCGTTCAAAGGAGAATCTGATCCTTGCCTTTTCCTCTCATTCTGTGACTCATGGTCACATTCAGCATCACTTTTTCTACCTTGTATCAATCACGCCACAGCTCTTCTTCTGGTATCAAATCTTCTGCATCTTTCTGAGAAGGACAATGATGACCCCATTAAGCAGCTACCAAGATAATCTAGGGTAATCACTCATTCTGAATATCCTTAACATTTATGAAGCCACTTTTCCATATCAACTAACAGTCATAGATTCCAAGAATTAAAATATTCTTGCTTGTGGAGGGTTCATTATTTAGGCTACTGTAATCGTTTTTTTACTTAGAAGTATAATGTCTATTTAATATTACTATTTTTATATTTGGGTTGTCTATCCCTTTAGACCTTTATGTCTCATTATTTCAGTTCCTTACTTTCCCCTTTCTTTTCTTCCCTTAGACAAGACAAATATCACTTTTCTGCTCTCTTGGCATAATATTTATACAATCCAATACTGCACTTCCACTGGTTGCTTTACATATTGCAATGAACCATCTAAGAAGCTTATTAATGTGATTAATTTCAAAATGTCACAAAATAATCTTACAACTTAATTCTATATAACTTCTTCCACCTGACCCCTTTTAACTATATATATTTTAATTCTACTTATATTTATATTTAAGATATTATAACATTTCATTTCTAACAAAAACATTCCTACTCTGTTCAAATATTTTGTGTTCTTATTGATTTTTACTACTTTTCTATTAAATTCAGAAAAAAAGAGATAGTAAAATTCTCATCTATGTTTATGAATTTGTCTTGTGTCAATTTTAGCTTTATGTATTTAAAGTCTATATTGGATGCATTCACATATATTTTTATTCTCAGTAGAACTGACCCTGTTTTTCATTACAGTGATTCTCTTTAATTGTGCAACTATCCTTTAAACCCTATTGTTTTATTTGTTCAGTGAGTTTATATTTGTATTTTGGTTACTTTCTATGTTCTTACATTTTAAATGCTTTGTTTTTAACAAAATATAGTCGATTTTTATTTTTTAAATTCAATTGTCTTAGTTCCCTATGGATACTATAACATAGTACTACAAACTTGGTTCTAATAGTACAGATTTATTTTATTATAGTTACAGAACACAGAAGTTCAAAATGAGTTTATAGGTCTAAAATAAAATGTTAGCTAGAAAAGCTGGTTTCTCCTGGAGCGTTCAAAGGAGAATCTGATCCTTGCCTTTTCCTCTCATTCTGTGACTCATGGTCACATTCAGCATCACTTTTTCTACCTTGTATCAATCACGCCACAGCTCTTCTTCTGGTATCAAATCTTCTGCATCTTTCTGAGAAGGACAATGATGACCCCATTAAGCAGCTACCAAGATAATCTAGGGTAATCACTCATTCTGAATATCCTTAACATTTATGAAGCCACTTTTCCATATCAACTAACAGTCATAGATTCCAAGAATTAAAATATTCTTGCTTGTGGAGGGTTCATTATTTAGGCTACTGTAATCGTTTTTTTACTTAGAAGTATAATGTCTATTTAATATTACTATTTTTATATTTGGGTTGTCTATCCCTTTAGACCTTTATGTCTCATTATTTCAGTTCCTTACTTTCCCCTTTCTTTTCTTCCCTTAGACAAGACAAATATCACTTTTCTGCTCTCTTGGCATAATATTTATACAATCCAATACTGCACTTCCACTGGTTGCTTTACATATTGCAATGAACCATCTAAGAAGCTTATTAATGTGATTAATTTCAAAATGTCACAAAATAATCTTACAACTTAATTCTATATAACTTCTTCCACCTGACCCCTTTTAACTATATATATTTTAATTCTACTTATATTTATATTTAAGATATTATAACATTTCATTTCTAACAAAAACATTCCTTCATTTATCAAATATTTACTCCTTCTAGTGCTCTTCATTTGTGCCTCAAGTTTTATATTTCCATCTTGGAATATTTTCTTTCTGCCAAATGTATTTGTTTCTTTTTGTATAGGTATACTGCCAATTACTTTGCTTGGCCTTCTTTTCTTTCTATTTCAGTAAGATAGCTTTATTTTACTTTCTATTGATACAGAATACTACATTGAATTCTTTCTGCTTAGTCTTTTAAGTATTTCTTTCACTTTCATTCTGGTTTCCCTTATTCTCAACAGGATATTGTCAATCTTATTTTGTGGCTTTTGAAGTTAAAGTGTATCTTCTATTGCTGTCTTTAAGACTATTGTTTTTTATTTAGTTTTTAATGGTTTGACTATGATGTGCCTAAATCTTATTTTCCTAATATTAATTCTCTTTTGAAGTTTGTAGGACTGCTTGTAACAGTATTTTAATATTTTATTTTATTTTGTAAATTTCTTAGTCAGTGTTTCTTCAGTGATGCTTATGTCTTTTCCTTCCATCCTCTTCTCTGTATCTCCCAACTACACAATTGGTAGCCTTTAGTCATACTGGACTCTCAGACTCATTTTTATGTTTTCCATATAAATTTACTTTCTGTGATCCTATGTGGTTTTTTTCTGTAAAATTTTCTACTTTTCTAAAAATTTTGGCCTCTTTTATTGTTTATTTATTTTCCCCCATCTTTGTTCTTTGGCCTGTGTGGACCTCCTGTTGCAGTGGCCCCTCTCAGTTGCAGAGCATGCACCCCAGATTGCCTCCTGAGCACACTGGACACACCAGTCCAGCCGCTCTGTGGCACGTGTGATCCTCTTAGGCCAGGGATGGAACCAGTGCTCCCTGCACTTGCAAGGTGGACTCTTTACCCATTGGACCACCAAGGAAGCCCTAAATTTTCTTCTTGATTATTAGTCTTTTAATGTGTTAATACCATATGTATCGAATTTCAGTTCTTAAGTTATTGTATCACTTGATTTATTAAATAGAAAAAAATTTTTAAAATATGTACATGTATGACCTTGAGTGAGTAAGTAAAACTTACTCAGTCATGTCTGACTCTTTGTGACTACATGGACTGTAGCCTGCCAGGCTCCTCTGTCCACAAAATTCTCTAGGCAATGGTGGTCCAGTGGGTAAGGACACCGCCTTGCAGTGCAAGGGGCGCTGGTCCCATCCCTGGCCGGGAAGATCCCATGTGCCGCGGAGCGGCTGGACTGATGTGTCCAATTACCGAGCCGGAGCTCTGGAGCGCATGCCCAAAGCCGGTGCTCTGCGACAAGAGAGGCCACCGCGATGGGAGGCCCAGAAGAGCCAAAGAATAAAGATGGATGAAAATAGATAAATGAAAGACCAATAGAAGTGGCCCGCCTGTCCCCCTCCCTCCCCAGCCCATCCCCCAAAAGATAAATAAATAAAATAAATGTTAAAAAAAAAATTCTCTAGGCAAGAACACTGGAGTGGGTAGTCATTTTCTTCTTCTGAAGATTCTCAGCCCAGGGATGGAAGCCAAGTATCCCACACTGAGGGCAGATTCTTTACCATCTGAGCCACCATATGCCCCTATTATTATATTATATCCATGAAATAAATACTAACTTGAAAATTTTCAAACAGTAAAATAAAACAATTCTGTTGGTTTCTTCAGTACTGGGGTTTTTCTCAGTACCTGGGTGGGGAATTAGAAGAATCCTTAAGGTAAATGTCACTTTCTTTAGAAAACACTATTTTAAATTATTTTAAATTCAGTAAATAACTACATTTCTTCCACGAATTCTAATGGCTTGAATAGAGCCAGTTTCCAAGGCTGAAATAGACAGAATTAACAAAGATCATAAATATTTGAGCAGTTGTTTTAGCAACTGGATTGTACAGGGGGACAGGGATTAGAATTCTGGACCATCCAAGATAGAAGGATTGTGGTAGACATTTCAGAGTTATGTACTCTCACCCTAGATATAAGAAAACCTACATTACAAATAAACTACAGGAAGATCTTCAAGATGAATAAGAATGATGGTAGATGAAAAAAAGTATATAATGTCAAATTAAACACCTAAAAACTGAACCCTTCAAGCACCACCTGGATCTCCATACTTAGAACTCCTACCATAGTACTATTTGATATAGAATAGATGGAAATGATCCAAAATAATGTATGTGTAGATGTATTCCTAGTCTATAGCTCCTCTTTTACTAATTCTAATGAAGAAAAATGACAACCATAACCACAAGACTGTTTGGCTATAAATTATTGATTGCATCTTTCAATAATGCTTGCGAAACAGAATCTACCAACATATATATAATCAATAATTGCCTGTAGATCTCACCAATGATTTCCTATTATGTTCTGGGTCAGTATATATTTAAAAGCCTTAAGAAAATTTTTTAAGTTTTCATGGAGTGAAAATCACTACCATTACAGGTTGGTTATTCAGTCCAGTTACAGCCTGGCTGTTAAGTCCATCATTTTGTTATTTTTCATTCTCATTTTATGAAAGAAATTTTGAATTAACTCAAAGAATGTTAGACAATCTTATTTTAGATTGAGTTATAAAGAACAAATTTTAGCTTCTATGTATAGAGCTACTGCTTAAAAAAATGCAAGCATCTTTGTAATATAAATTCTGAGTAGAAAGTAGAATAATGTTTAGTATTAGATGAAGGCCTGTACTATCATAAGTGAAGAAAATAGCTCTAGTCATTGCTCTGTGAGAAAAGGGGATCCTTCAGGGGTGCTGTGTGATGGTCGGGAGGGGTGGGAAGGGGGGGATATACATATGACTAATCTGGGAACATTCATATCTGTAAACAACAAAACTCTGTAAAAGCTAAAAGCAAAATAAAGGTTTTAAAAAAAAAAAAAACTACAAAATAGGCATATTTGTTTTAGCAACTGGATTGTACAGGGGGACAGGGATTAGAATTCTGGACCATCCAAGATAGAAGGATTGTGGTAGACATTTCAGAGTTATGTACTCTCACCCTAGATATAAGAAAACCTACATTACAAATAAACTACAGGAAGATCTTCAAGATGAATAAGAATGATGGTAGATGAAAAAAAGTATATAATGTCAAATTAAACACCTAAAAACTGAACCCTTCAAGCACCACCTGGATCTCCATACTTAGAACTCCTACCATAGTACTATTTGATATAGAATAGATGGAAATGATCCAAAATAATGTATGTGTAGATGTATTCCTAGTCTATAGCTCCTCTTTTACTAATTCTAATGAAGAAAAATGACAACCATAACCACAAGACTGTTTGGCTATAAATTATTGATTGCATCTTTCAATAATGCTTGCGAAACAGAATCTACCAACATATATATAATCAATAATTGCCTGTAGATCTCACCAATGATTTCCTATTATGTTCTGGGTCAGTATATATTTAAAAGCCTTAAGAAAATTTTTTTTTAAGTTTTCATGGAGTGAAAATCACTACCATTACAGGTTGGTTATTCAGTCCAGTTACAGCCTGGCTGTTAAGTCCATCATTTTGTTATTTTTCATTCTCATTTTATGAAAGAAATTTTGAATTAACTCAAAGAATGTTAGACAATCTTATTTTAGATTGAGTTATAAAGAACAAATTTTAGCTTCTATGTATAGAGCTACTGCTTAAAAAAATGCAAGCATCTTTGTAATATAAATTCTGAGTAGAAAGTAGAATAATGTTTAGTATTAGATGAAGGCCTGTACTATCATAAGTGAAGAAAATAGCTCTAGTCATTGCTCTGTGAGAAAAGGGGATCCTTCAGGGGTGCTGTGTGATGGTCGGGAGGGGTGGGAAGGGGGGGATATACATATGACTAATCTGGGAACATTCATATCTGTAAACAACAAAACTCTGTAAAAGCTAAAAGCAAAATAAAGGTTTAAAAAAAAAAAAAAACTACAAAATAGGCATATTTGTATCTATGATGTGCTATACTGTGCTTAGTCACTTAGTCATGTCTGACTCTTTGCGATTCCATGACTGTAGCCCACCAGTTTCCTCTGCCCATAGGGATTCTTCAGGAAAGAATACTGGAGTGGGTTGACAAAGAGATTTTCCTAACCCTAGAAATGAATCCAGGTCTCCCTCATTGCAGACAGATTCTTTACCATCTGAGGCTGCAAAAGATAGTAATCAAACTCTGGAAAAACAGAATTTTTGTCTACTTTCTAAAGTTTTCATTTAAATAGGAAGGATAGTATTATGCCACTCTCAAACACTTAAAATCAAAATGCTATAAATTGCTTCCTTTAGAGAGAACATAAAGAAGATTTGTAATGGCTAAATAGCAGTTTCCTGTGTGCTTCATGCATCAAAGAGTGCTCTGGAAAGTACATTTTGCATGTGCAGGCATGCTGCAGAGCTGATGTGAAGAGATAAGTGATAATACATGTTGCTTATTTCAGAGCTGACTCTTAGTGCTTTACCAAAGACTGAAAATGGAAAGAAAACATATTTTCCTACACACGATTAAAAAATACATTAGCAGACTGATATACAACTTTATAAGTGTTATTGGTTGTAATAACATTTATTAATCACAGTATTCATATTTCATAAAAAGAAACTTATTAGTTCACAATAACAATATGAAAACACAAGCAACTTGAAAACCCAGCTCTCTTAGCTTAAAAGAAATTTTGCCACTGAGTCATACTACCTGTGACCAAATGCTTTACAATTTATATTTGTGTTTGAGGTGTGTGAAAGTGCCCCATTTTCCCCCAGCAGTTCATAGGAAATGCTTTCTATCTTAGACTTTCACAGTTACTTGAATTTTGCAAACCCCACCAGCACTTAAACAGATTGCTGTCAAACTTTCAAATATTGATAAAGCTGTGAGCTTTGTAGCAAAACCTTAAAGCTCATGCACCATATAAAGTGATACTTATTTGTAAGCAGAGGAATAAAATAGCCATGGATAGCTCAAAGTTCTCAGAATCAAAATAAATTAAAATTCTATTTGGGGATTACATGAGTGAAAGTTACTAGGAAACAAATATGAAATACCTGGTTTTCAGGGAGAGTTGGCAAATCAAAACTAATTCTATCATTATATCTACTAAATACTATAGCTGGATAGGACCTTGAGAACTTATATGTAACACTTACATTTCTATCTAAAGGACTTAAGAAAAGAAATTTAAATTAGTGAGTTTTGGGGCTTCCCTGGTGGCTCACTGAGAAAGAATCCACCTATCACTGCTGGAGGCACAAGTTCAATTCATGACCCAAGAAGATCCCACATGCCACGGAACAGCTCAGCCCAGGCATCATTATTGTTGAGCCTGTGCTTTAGAGCCTGTGCAGAGTCTCACCAGAACTGAGACCACACGCCCAACTACTGAAGGCTGTGTGCCCTAAGGCCCATGCTCCACAACAAGAGAGGCCACTGCACTGAAAAAACTACTCACCACAACTAGAAAAAAGCGTACAAAGCAAAGAAGACCTGGCACAGCCAAAAATAAAACAATTAAATGACTGTTTGAAATCTGTATTTGTTAATTAGTTTTATCTATATTGGTTAGTAGTAATGAACAGTGATTTTCTGAATTACTGAAAATCAAATATTAATATTTAAATTGTTTGAGAGCCAGAAAGTGAGTTTACCTATCAAATTAATATTAAAATCACCATAAGGTTGAAAGTTTGATTTTATGATTATGTAAAAATTTATTAGTTCACAATAACAATATGAAAACACAAGCAACTTGAAAACCCAGCTCTCTTAGCTTAAAAGAAATTTTGCCACTGAGTCATACTACCTGTGACCAAATGCTTTACAATTTATATTTGTGTTTGAGGTGTGTGAAAGTGCCCCATTTTCCCCCAGCAGTTCATAGGAAATGCTTTCTATCTTAGACTTTCACAGTTACTTGAATTTTGCAAACCCCACCAGCACTTAAACAGATTGCTGTCAAACTTTCAAATATTGATAAAGCTGTGAGCTTTGTAGCAAAACCTTAAAGCTCATGCACCATATAAAGTGATACTTATTTGTAAGCAGAGGAATAAAATAGCCATGGATAGCTCAAAGTTCTCAGAATCAAAATAAATTAAAATTCTATTTGGGGATTACATGAGTGAAAGTTACTAGGAAACAAATATGAAATACCTGGTTTTCAGGGAGAGTTGGCAAATCAAAACTAATTCTATCATTATATCTACTAAATACTATAGCTGGATAGGACCTTGAGAACTTATATGTAACACTTACATTTCTATCTAAAGGACTTAAGAAAAGAAATTTAAATTAGTGAGTTTTGGGGCTTCCCTGGTGGCTCACTGAGAAAGAATCCACCTATCACTGCTGGAGGCACAAGTTCAATTCATGACCCAAGAAGATCCCACATGCCACGGAACAGCTCAGCCCAGGCATCATTATTGTTGAGCCTGTGCTTTAGAGCCTGTGCAGAGTCTCACCAGAACTGAGACCACACGCCCAACTACTGAAGGCTGTGTGCCCTAAGGCCCATGCTCCACAACAAGAGAGGCCACTGCACTGAAAAAACTACTCACCACAACTAGAAAAAAGCGTACAAAGCAAAGAAGACCTGGCACAGCCAAAAATAAAACAATTAAATGACTGTTTGAAATCTGTATTTGTTAATTAGTTTTATCTATATTGGTTAGTAGTAATGAACAGTGATTTTCTGAATTACTGAAAATCAAATATTAATATTTAAATTGTTTGAGAGCCAGAAAGTGAGTTTACCTATCAAATTAATATTAAAATCACCATAAGGTTGAAAGTTTGATTTTATGATTATGTAAAAATTTAATCAGAGCAATAAGACATTTATGTAAAATACTTATAAAATAGCATATTGATGTAGGTAGTTATAAAAGGAAGTATAATTAAGTTTTTCTTTTCCTTCTCCTAATTAAAAACAATAAAATATTGCAAAGAAAGCATCTGTAAAGTTTTACTGTTCGGCCTATTATGTAGAGATCCTATACAAGGAAAGATGATAGGAAATGAATTATCCAATATATTAGATTATGAAAATGACACTATCCAAGAACTTCTTAAACTAACAGGAAAAACTAAAGATAACTAGGAATGTTAAAGAAGAAGACATAAGGGGGTGTGTGTGTACAAATACATATATATATATATATATAATTTTGTTGTCTTTCTTTTCTATTTTTTAATTAGTATACTCATATAAATTCACTAGTTTATTTTTTATTTCTTTCATGTTACTTGTAAAATGAAATTGGAAAAAAATGTGCCATTTGATAAAGATTTAATAAAAATTAAAATTGTTGTGAAATAATAAAATTGTTTTGAGAAAACATTAAAATGGTGATAGTAAATGGAAACGAAGTAAGCAATAAAATTATGCTTTATAATTTTGATAATAATGTTCATGATAAATTTCTGCCACTTTCAAATATGAAATAAATGAATCCATATTTCAGGGGGGAAATGTTCTCATTTTAAGGCTAAGTAAATGAATAAAATATAATCAATACATGTCAATAGTTCTAGTTTTTTTAACAGAACTTCCTGTGTTTCTAATTAATTTCATACTAACTGATTTTACAAACTGCATTTTGACATAGAGCTTTTGCAAGAATTTTTAAAATTAATTAATGATAGACAACATTTTAATCTCTGTATCAGTAAGTTGTTTAGTATTCAGGAGTTGCATTTTATTTCATTTCAACTTTGAAATTGTGAGTGGTTGTGATTGTTGTTATCTCTAAATGTAGTATCACTGACTTACAATTCTGTGTTCAGCATGAGGGTGTTTGGTTAATG
Organism: Tragulus kanchil; assembly: GCA_022376925.1. Lineage (NCBI taxonomy): Eukaryota > Metazoa > Chordata > Mammalia > Artiodactyla > Tragulidae > Tragulus > Tragulus kanchil. Next base: position 16,485,590 of record JAIOJX010000025.1, read on the forward strand.
GTAGTCTATAAAGCATTGTGTGCTCTTGGTAGCAGTGGAAGTGAATAAATAAAAAGTAATTATTTTAATTTACCTCATTCTGTAATGGGCTAGATTATGTTAACTATGAAGAGAAAGTGAAAGTATTAGTCCCTTAGTCAAGTCCGGCTCTTTGAGACCCCATGGTCTGTCCATGCAGTTTTCCAGGCCAGAATACTGGAGTGAATTGCCATGCCCCTTCTCCAGAGAATCCTCTCGCATATTGATGTAGGTAGTTATAAAAGGAAGTATAATTAAGTTTTTCTTTTCCTTCTCCTAATTAAAAACAATAAAATATTGCAAAGAAAGCATCTGTAAAGTTTTACTGTTCGGCCTATTATGTAGAGATCCTATACAAGGAAAGATGATAGGAAATGAATTATCCAATATATTAGATTATGAAAATGACACTATCCAAGAACTTCTTAAACTAACAGGAAAAACTAAAGATAACTAGGAATGTTAAAGAAGAAGACATAAGGGGGTGTGTGTGTACAAATACATATATATATATATATAATTTTGTTGTCTTTCTTTTCTATTTTTTAATTAGTATACTCATATAAATTCACTAGTTTATTTTTTATTTCTTTCATGTTACTTGTAAAATGAAATTGGAAAAAAATGTGCCATTTGATAAAGATTTAATAAAAATTAAAATTGTTGTGAAATAATAAAATTGTTTTGAGAAAACATTAAAATGGTGATAGTAAATGGAAACGAAGTAAGCAATAAAATTATGCTTTATAATTTTGATAATAATGTTCATGATAAATTTCTGCCACTTTCAAATATGAAATAAATGAATCCATATTTCAGGGGGGAAATGTTCTCATTTTAAGGCTAAGTAAATGAATAAAATATAATCAATACATGTCAATAGTTCTAGTTTTTTTAACAGAACTTCCTGTGTTTCTAATTAATTTCATACTAACTGATTTTACAAACTGCATTTTGACATAGAGCTTTTGCAAGAATTTTTAAAATTAATTAATGATAGACAACATTTTAATCTCTGTATCAGTAAGTTGTTTAGTATTCAGGAGTTGCATTTTATTTCATTTCAACTTTGAAATTGTGAGTGGTTGTGATTGTTGTTATCTCTAAATGTAGTATCACTGACTTACAATTCTGTGTTCAGCATGAGGGTGTTTGGTTAATGGTAGTCTATAAAGCATTGTGTGCTCTTGGTAGCAGTGGAAGTGAATAAATAAAAAGTAATTATTTTAATTTACCTCATTCTGTAATGGGCTAGATTATGTTAACTATGAAGAGAAAGTGAAAGTATTAGTCCCTTAGTCAAGTCCGGCTCTTTGAGACCCCATGGTCTGTCCATGCAGTTTTCCAGGCCAGAATACTGGAGTGAATTGCCATGCCCTTCTCCAGAGAATCTCTCTGACCCAGCAATCGAACCTGGGTCCTGCATTTCAGGTAGATTTTTGTACCATCTGAGCTACAGGGAAACCAAGAAATATTTTTCTCTTAGTCACTGATGTGTCATTTTATAAGTTACTGAACTCACTGCAACTGTAGGCACTCTTATGTTCTAGAAGGACAAGCCTTAAGAGCACACATACATATCTGCATATACAGATAAGTGTGTATGCCTATAGGAAGAAATATATGTATGTATATATCAGATTTTCTTATTTATTCTATCTTATTGGGTGTGTCTTCTAGGTTCATTTCCATTTTGACTCATTGCATGAACTCAGTGTAATATTTAGTTACTAATACATAGATCACATTGTCTAGCATCACAAATCATTTATTTCTATTGAGATGTATTTATTTTTATAATTATTTACAAAGTAAATTTAAAAAACACACTTCTTTGGAAGTGTGGTTTGGATTGTGAAATTCAAACATCTTGAAGTGTATGCTATTGAATAAAAACAGAAAATTTCTCTCATTGGTAACTTATGCCTTCAGTTCACTTCAACTCACATATAATTCATTATTTTTAGATGTATAGAAGCACACTGTATACCTGTTATTTACTTAAAGAAAATTAAGTTCTATATATTTGCTCCAAAAATTATTTTATCTTTTATAAAATTGCTTAAACTTCAATTGTGTATAATACATATCATGTGATTTTGTGAATGTATTATAAGAAAAATTCCCGACGTGGAATTTCTAGGAAAAAAAGAAACAAGTATTTTTTTCTATTTTTAAGAGAATTTTCAAATTCTTTCAAAATGTTACATTCATATTCATTTTCACCACATAATAAATGAGAATGCTAATTTTTCCATATGTTCCATTTGTTTGAGGAAAGCAGGTTTTTCAAAATTATTCCTCTTATGAACCTAATAATGAAAAAAATTACTATTTATTTTAATTATATTTCTTTTTTAAAATTTTGGTCTCTTTTATAATTTTTTTTTTTATCCATCTTTATTCTTTGGTTTGTGTGGGCCTCCCATTTCAGTGGCCTCCTCTCTCCAGAGCGCTGTCTCATAATGTCCACTGGAGTGATTCCATGCCTTTCAGAGTTTTCCCCCAATCGAACCTGGGTCCTGCATTTCAGGTAGATTTTGTACCATCTGAGCTACAGGAAACCAAGAAATATTTTCTTAGTCACTGATGTGTCATTTTATAAGTTACTGAACTCACTGCAACTGTAGGCACTCTTATGTTCTAGAAGGACAAGCCTTAAGAGCACACATACATATCTGCATATACAGATAAGTGTGTATGCCTATAGGAAGAAATATATGTATGTATATATCAGATTTTCTTATTTATTCTATCTTATTGGGTGTGTCTTCTAGGTTCATTTCCATTTTGACTCATTGCATGAACTCAGTGTAATATTTAGTTACTAATACATAGATCACATTGTCTAGCATCACAAATCATTTATTTCTATTGAGATGTATTTATTTTTATAATTATTTACAAAGTAATAAAACACACACTTCTTTGGAAGTGTGGTTTGGATTGTGAAATTCAAACATCTTGAAGTGTATGCTATTGAATAAAAACAGAAAATTTCTCTCATTGGTAACTTATGCCTTCAGTTCACTTCAACTCACATATAATTCATTATTTTTAGATGTATAGAAGCACACTGTATACCTGTTATTTACTTAAAGAAAATTAAGTTCTATATATTTGCTCCAAAAATTATTTTATCTTTTATAAAATTGCTTAAACTTCAATTGTGTATAATACATATCATGTGATTTTGTGAATGTATTATAAGAAAAATTCCCGACGTGGAATTTCTAGGAAAAAAAGAAACAAGTATTTTTTTCTATTTTTAAGAGAATTTTCAAATTCTTTCAAAATGTTACATTCATATTCATTTTCACCACATAATAAATGAGAATGCTAATTTTTCCATATGTTCCATTTGTTTGAGGAAAGCAGGTTTTTCAAAATTATTCCTCTTATGAACCTAATAATGAAAAAAATTACTATTTATTTTAATTATATTTCTTTTTTAAAATTTTGGTCTCTTTTATAATTTTTTTTTTTATCCATCTTTATTCTTTGGTTTGTGTGGGCCTCCCATTGCAGTGGCCTCCCTCGCTCCAGAGCGCTGTCTCATAATTGGACACACCGACATGTGGGATCTTCTCTGGCCAGGGTCTGAACTGGTGCTCCCTGCACTGCAAGGCGGACTCTTTACCCACTGGACCACCATATGCTGTATCTCTTGCTAGTTGCCAGTTATCTTTGCACAGGTCACATATCTATGAGACTTTATTTCCTCTTTGAGGTAATGAAAGTAATGTCTGGGGCCCAGCCTCTGCCTGTTTTGGCAACATAAAATTCTCAATTTGGGCAACATGAAACTCCATTCTACATGGCTAGTCACCGCATAGAAAGGTAGATAAAATACACAGATAAAGTATATAACAATAGTAAATCTGTGAGTTGCTAAGTATTTAAAATAGGACAATGAAACTGCAAAGATGGGAGAATAATTATGGACTATTGGCACAGTTGACTAAATAAACTTTCCTCTTTTTAACTGTGTGATAATGAGGCGTGTCAATAACAGCTTCAACGACAGAAAGCAGATTCTCTCTGCAGAAGCTTCACGTCTATGTACTCTGTTCACAATATATCCATATTTATTGATCCTTTTCAAATGATTAAATTTATCTTTCATAACATAATTTCAAAAATCATTTTAGATGTTGTTTTCCTCAAACCACTAGTTGCCTACCATACAACCATAATGTAATAAAATAGCCAATATATTTGACATTCTTACCATATGAGCAGGGATTGGAACTTGTGTTTTTGTTTTAAACTGTAAAATCCTCTTTTCTCTGATTTCTAGCTATTGGCATTAATATATTCTTCTGATGATCATAAACTGAAAGTCAGTCAAATTCATTTAATAGAACTGAATCCAGAAATTTAATGATGTTAATTTTTCTTAAGAAAATTCAAACTAGAAAAAAAAGTTATGCCAGCTTTTTTTTCTGCTATCGAAAACCAAAATAAAAGGCCTAATTATTAAGTAAGACTAAAAAGAGTTTTTTTACCAAAACTATTCCTCTTATGAACCTAATAATGAAAAAAATTACTATTTATTTTAATTATATTTCTTTTTTAAAATTTTGGTCTCTTTTATAATTTTTTTTTTTATCCATCTTTATTCTTTGGTTTGTGTGGGCCTCCCATTGCAGTGGCCTCCCTCTCTCCAGAGCGCTGTCTCATAATTGGACACACCGACATGTGGGATCTTCTCTGGCCAGGGTCTGAACTGGTGCTCCCTGCACTGCAAGGCGGACTCTTTACCCACTGGACCACCATATGCTGTATCTCTTGCTAGTTGCCAGTTATCTTTGCACAGGTCACATATCTATGAGACTTTATTTCCTCTTTGAGGTAATGAAAGTAATGTCTGGGGCCCAGCCTCTGCCTGTTTTGGCAACATAAAATTCTCAATTTGGGCAACATGAAACTCCATTCTACATGGCTAGTCACCGCATAGAAAGGTAGATAAAATACACAGATAAAGTATATAACAATAGTAAATCTGTGAGTTGCTAAGTATTTAAAATAGGACAATGAAACTGCAAAGATGGGAGAATAATTATGGACTATTGGCACAGTTGACTAAATAAACTTTCCTCTTTTTAACTGTGTGATAATGAGGCGTGTCAATAACAGCTTCAACGACAGAAAGCAGATTCTCTCTGCAGAAGCTTCACGTCTATGTACTCTGTTCACAATATATCCATATTTATTGATCCTTTTCAAATGATTAAATTTATCTTTCATAACATAATTTCAAAAATAATTTTAGATTTTGTTTTCCCTCAAACCACTAGTTGCCTACCATAAAACCATAATGTAATAAAATAGCCAATATATTTGACATTCTTACCATATGAGCAGGGATTGGAACTTGTGTTTTTGTTTTAAACTGTAAAATCCTCTTTTCTCTGATTTCTAGCTATTGGCATTAATATATTCTTCTGATGATCATAAACTGAAAGTCAGTCAAATTCATTTAATAGAACTGAATCCAGAAATTTAATGATGTTAATTTTTCTTAAGAAAATTCAAACTAGAAAAAAAAGTTATGCCAGCTTTTTTTTCTGCTATCGAAAACCAAAATAAAAGGCCTAATTATTCAGTAAGACTGAAAAGAGTGAACAGACTTAAGATTTAAAAAGCTAAATATTCAAAGAAAAAAAGCAGATATTTCTGTCTGAAGAGTAATTGGGTTAGTTAAAGAAGTATGCAAATGTTCTTGTTTTAGAGTGGTTGATAAATCCCTGAGCTATAATGTGGTTGCCAAAAATCTAAATAAACTTCATTACTACATAATAAAACAGCTCAGCTTTAAAATCGGTCAGTTTATTGATTTTAGTGGCAAGGGATTTGAATGTATTTTCTTTGTTTGCTGTTAATTTCTTGCTTTCTGAAACCAATCTGTTACTGCCAGTGGAGAATTATACATGCAGATATTATTATAATCAGACATAAAATGAAGTGTGGGCTCTTGGGGTGTTCATATAAATTACAAGACAGTCTCTTTATAATCTTTTTCAAGAGCAGAAGGTAGTGTGGGCTATTTTGAAACTTTTATCATTTGTTTGTAATATATTTTTCATCAAAATTACTAAATTTTAATTCACTCAGTTAAATCTCAGAGGTTAGAATGAATTAGTTCACCCTGATGTTTTTTACTTTTGTATTTAAAATTATTAAAATAGGATCTTATGTTATTTCACAATAAGCCTGACACTGTTTATTTCTGATTTTTTCTTTATAACATAGAATATTTTCTCACCAAGCAACTTAATTTAAAAAAAAAATAACCAAAAAAAACCCTTTCTGAACTCTATTCTGATGCCACTTGTCCATATACTGTATTCCTACACTCTGTGCTTCTCATAAAATTTACTATACTCTGCTCTTCATTATTATTGTTTGCTTAGAGAACTATTCAGTTTTAGAATTTATGCTCCAGGTACATATGTTACATAATGTTCAAAGTAAGACAAATACCTGGTAGCATTTTATATCTGTGAGCATACTATATGAGTATTTGACATGTCAGTTTTCATTTTTTATCCTATTTCAGTTGACATGTAAATTCACAATCAGTACCTCTTTTAAAATTATTTAAAGACAGAATCACATCTTTAAATTCCACACTAAAGCATTTTCTGGAGGTAATCTCTAAACCTTAAGAGAAAGTACACAAAATGTTTCCTTTATTCATACTGCTTATCAATCACATATCACTTCAATATAATTTCTCATTATTTTCAAATGCTAATGCACTTCTGTATTTACTTTGTAATCATTCTTAGCTTAGCTTACTTTTAAGAGTATCCATCTTAAAAGAGGATACTCTTTTATTTAGCATTTCATGACCACTCTTGTTTTCCTTACTAAATTAGAAATTATGCACTTCCCCAACTTTGTATCTGCTAGAGAATTTATTAATATCTAATTCATTGGTGAAATGCAATAAATGATTGTTGATTCACTGATTTCAAAAGATGTCAGCAGGAGTTACAAGAAAGAGCCTTGAGTTAAAAATTTAAAAATAAAGACCTAGATGTTGTTAATGATTATAATTCAAGCTAACTGCAAAAATATAAAATCTCCTTAATAGTTAGCTTCTTCATTTAATAAATATTATTAATAAATACTATTAAAATTGAAAATTTCAACACTGAATGTTGAGAAACCAATAGAATAACATAAAAAAATTTACATGGTTATAAACCATTGGTACAACTGTCATGATTTTAATAAAAGTATTGTTTCAACTTCACTATAAAAAATATTAGATTATTTGTTTTTCAGAGAATAGTTACTGAAGAAAAATCTTCTAGCCTTAAAAATAAATATAGCCAGTCACTATTTTAATGAATGTCATAGTTTAGTTATCAAAAAATGTTATTTGTAGAGTCTTCTTCTAGTTTTTTTTTTATTTCAGTAATTTCAGTATCTTTATTTTATGTACAAAAATTTACCAGTTATATTCAAATAAATACATGACCTCTGTTTGCTTTATCTACTGGAGTACATGCCTCACTCCAATATTAAAAAAATATATATTCTGGTGAAGATTTTGGCAATAATAATTATTTTTTGTTCATACTACATGTCAGAGATGTGTCAGGCAGTTTTTATGTTTGCATCACTCAATAATTCTTTAAAACAAAAATGACCATGATCTTTCCCTAAATGAATAAATAAATAAACAAGCAAATAATCTCAGAGGATTTAAGTTGCTACTTAAAACTATCTTTGTTGTATCCTTGTTATCCTTGTTGTATATGGTAGGAAGATCAAAATAGAGGTCTCTTTACCATTCTGAACAAATGACTTTATCATATGAATACTATTTTCACATTAAATAAAATGTGACATTTAAACATGAACAGATTATAAATGAAGAAGTGAGATAAAATGGAACTGTGTACCATACTCAATTTAAATCAGACATGACAAGAAAGAGGAGAGGAAGAGAAAAAAAGGGAAATACAAGGAATACAAAATAAATATTAATTCAACTATATCAATAATCGCTTGAAAGGTAAACTGTCTAGAAATAACAATTAAAGCACAATGTAAAAATGGATTAAAAAGTAAGAGTCTCATAAGCATACACATAACAAATTCTTAAACTGTTAGACAATAAATCTAGAAGTATATGATATAATTCAAGCTCGCAAAAATATAAAATCTCCTTAATAGTTAGCTTCTTCATTTAATAAATATTATTAATAAATACTATTAAAATTGAAAATTTCAACACTGAATGTTGAGAAACCAATAGAATAACATAAAAAAATTTACATGGTTATAAACCATTGGTACAACTGTCATGATTTTAATAAAAGTATTGTTTCAACTTCACTATAAAAAATATTAGATTATTTGTTTTTCAGAGAATAGTTACTGAAGAAAAATCTTCTAGCCTTAAAAATAAATATAGCCAGTCACTATTTTAATGAATGTCATAGTTTAGTTATCAAAAAATGTTATTTGTAGAGTCTTCTTCTAGTTTTTTTTTTTATTTCAGTAATTTCAGTATCTTTATTTTATATACAAAAATTTACCAGTTATATTCAAATAAATACATGACCTCTGTTTGCTTTATCTACTGGAGTACATGCCTCACTCCAATATTAAAAAAATATATATTCTGGTGAAGATTTTGGCAATAATAATTATTTTTTGTTCATACTACATGTCAGAGATGTGTCAGGCAGTTTTTATGTTTGCATCACTCAATAATTCTTTAAAACAAAAATGACCATGATCTTTCCCTAAATGAATAAATAAATAAACAAGCAAATAATCTCAGAGGATTTAAATTGCTACTTAAAACTATCTTTGTTGTATCCTTGTTATCCTTGTTGTATATGGTAGGAAGATCAAAATAGAGGTCTCTTTACCATTCTGAACAAATGACTTTATCATATGAATACTATTTTCACATTAAATAAAATGTGACATTTAAACATGAACAGATTATAAATGAAGAAGTGAGATAAAATGGAACTGTGTACCATACTCAATTTAAATCAGACATGACAAGAAAGAGGAGAGGAAGAGAAAAAAAGGGAAATACAAGGAATACAAAATAAATATTAATTCAACTATATCAATAATCGCTTGAAAGGTAAACTGTCTAGAAATAACAATTAAAGCACAATGTAAAAATGGATTAAAAAGTAAGAGTCTCATAAGCATACACATAACAAATTCTTAAACTGTTAGACAATAAATCTAGAAGTATATAGGAGAGTGCATCGGAAATTCCCTGGTTGTTCAGAGGCTAGGACTCTAACTTTTACTGCCAAGGGCTCAGGTTCAATCCCTGGTTGGGCAGCTAAGATCCCATAAGTAACAGTGTGACCAAAAAAAAAAATTTTAATGATAGAAAATAAATGAGAGTGCATCAAGGCAAATGTATTCTTTCTATCAATTCAGGACTGGGTTAACATTCACGGAGCGATTAAAACTATGCATCATCTCAACTGACTTAATAAGAAAAAAATTGTTTGTAACAATAATGCAGAAAATCTCAGTAATATTCATCATGTTTTCATAATAAAAATTTTTGAAAAATTTGTAATAGAATGAAGTGCCCCTTGGGGAATACATGAAAAGCCTATAGAAAACATGAACTTTAATGGAAAGAAATAAAACTCTTTCCCTTTAAGATAAGGAACAAGTCAGGGCTTCCCTGGTGGCCCAGTGGGTAAGGACACCACCTTGGGTGCAAGGGGCGCCAGTTCAATCCCTGGCCTGGGAGGATCCCACGTGCCACGGAGAGGCTGGACGGATGTGTCCAATTACCGAGCCGGAGCTCTGGAGTGCATGCACCCAGAGCTGGCGCTCTGCAACAACAGAGGCCACTGTGATGGGAGGCCCACACGGGCCAAAGAACAAAGATGGATGAAAATAGAGAAATGGAAGACCAATAGAAGTGGCCCGCCTGACCCCCTCCCTCCCCACCCCGCCCCGCCCCACCTGGGAAAAAAAAAGAAAAGCATATAAGGTTAGGAACAAGTCAAGAATCTACTCTTAAATCACTCCTATTCAACATCTTACTGGAATACCTAGCCAGTGTGAAAGAGATGTAAAATAATACAAAAAGTATACAAACCAGAAATAAAGAGATAAAACTCTATTCACAGATAATGTGATTTTCTATATAAAAATCGCAAAGGAAAAAAAAAAAATCCCAAGTAATCTACAAAAACAAACCAAAAATTCTGAATCTTGTAAGAGACCATATATCAAGGTCACAAGATAAAAACTCACTATATAAAAGTTAATTGCCTTCTAATATGAAAGAAACAATTAGAATTTTGAAAGAAAAACAATACCATTTACAATGGCAACCAAATATAAAATGCTAAAATATAAATACAACAAAGTATGTACAGGCTCTGGACATTAATAATTATGAAAGTTTGATTCATTTAAGATTGTAAAAATGAAGAAGTACTTCGTACACAATAGCTTGGAAGAACCAATAATATTAAATATCAATTCTATCCAGTTTGATGCACAAGTTCAATATGATCCCAAATGAATATTTGAGAAAGGTATTTTCTACATGTTGACAAACTGACTTGGAAATTTATATGAAAGGCAAAGGACAAAGTACCAACATAATATTGAGGAAAAGAAATTTGGAATTCACCCTGCAATCTCAGGCTTACTGTAAGCTTACAATAATCAAGACAGTATGATACTGAAAGAATAGACTCATATATTAAGGCAACTAAATTGTCCAGAAATAACCCATTCAGATACAGGCAACTAATCTTTGACAAAGAAACATAGGCAATTTGGTGAAAAATGATAATATTAAAAAAAAAAAAAAATGATTCTGGGGCTTCCCTGGTCGTCCATGGGTAAGGACACTGCCTTGCAGTGCAAGGGGTGCTGGCTCGATCCCTGGCCTGGGAAAATCCCACATGCCGCAGAGCAGCTGGACCAATGTGTCCAACTACCAAGCCAGAGCTCTGGAGCGCATGCGCACAGAGCCTGTGCTCTGTAGCAAGAGAGGCCACTGCAATGGGAGGCCCACCCAGGCCAGAGAACAAAGATAAATGAAAACAAATAAATGAAAGAATAGATGTGACCAAAAAAAAAAAAAAAACTTAAAAAAAAAATGATTCTGATAACCCTGTTTAAAAACTAACTTCCAGTAGGGATCTAAATGTAAAGTGAAAAATAATAAAACTTCTCAAAGAAAAATAGAAGAATGTCTGTACATCTTTGACTTGGGTAATGAGTTTTTAGATATAACCCAGAAAATCCATAAAGGAAAATATTTCAAAGTGGGAATTTATTAAAATTAGAACTTTGCTTTGACATAGATATTGTTAAGAGAATAAAAATGCATGCCGAAAGCTTGTAGAAAATATTTTAAAATAATTTTTCCAATGGAGAATTAGCATCCAAAAATATAGAAACCATTCAAACACAAACCCGATAAAAAAATGGGCAGTTATTCTGAACATAAACTTCACCAAGAAGATATATAGAATAGATGGCAAATGAAGATGTGACTCGATGTATACCATTTGGCATTAGGGAATTGCAAATTAGAACAATAATGAGATACCACTACCTAGTTATTACAATACCGAAAAGCCTTCCTCCCACCAAACAAAAACCACCACTCTTAATTAAAGGTGAATATATGGAACTGAAAGAACTGTCATTCATTGCCGGTAGGGATGTAAATTGTGAGAGCCACTACAGAAGCCAACTTGGAATTTCCTCACGTAGCTAAATACAGTTTTACCACAGCATCTAGCAAGTATGCTCCTTGATTCAATATCCAACTGATTTACCCTTAAAAAACCTTGCATTTGAATACTTATAGCAATTTTTTTTCATAATTGATAGAAACCAAATGGAGCCAAGATGACCTTCTATAGGTGAATGATTAACACTCTGGTACATCCATCCAATAGAATACTATAGAATAGAGTAGTGTATATGTATGTATGTGTATATATATATATATATATATATATATATATATATATATATAATAGAACAGTATTTAGCTGTAAAAAAAAAAAATGAGTTGCAAAGCCAGGCAAGGAGATAAATATTACCTGCAAATTGATAAGTTAAACACAATATAGGAAAAAATACTACACATATATAATTCTATTCATATAAAATTTTGAAAATGAGATACCATAGAGATAATAAGTTTATCTGTGATTGCTAGGAGTTTGCAGAAGTAGATGGTGAAGTTTTATGATGGTTAAGGTATTCTGTAATGATTACTATATAAGACGCTATGCATATATCAAATCCATAGAACTTTACAACACAAAGAGTAAACATCGAGGTATACAAACTATTCTAATAATCCTTTAGAAAATCAGGGTATTTGGGTATGGAATAAAAGCTTTGATTAAAGACTTTGATTTCATTACATGTGTATGATACAGCCTAGCTGAAATCAAAGTCTTTCTTTAATCAAAGTTTTTATTCCATACCCAAATATCCTGATTTTCTAAAGGATTTTTAGAAAGTGATGCTGAATTAAGTAATTTTGGAAACAAGTTAATATTGTGAGACTAAAGCCATAAAGGGACTTCCCTGGTGGCTCAGTGGTAAAGAATCCATTGGAGTGCAGGAGGTGCAGGTTTAATCTCTGGGTCAAGAAGATCCCCATGAGGAGGAAATGGCACCCCACTCCAGTATTCTTGCCTGGGAAAGCTCATAGACAGAGGAGCCAGGTGGGCTACAGTTCAGAGAGTCACAAAAGTGTCAGACATGACTTAGCGACTAAAGAGCAAAGTGGAAAGGGGGGGGATATACTTATGACTAATCTGGGATCATACATATCTGTAAACAACAAAACTCTATAAAAGTAAAAAGTAAAATAAAAATTAAAAAAAAACAGGCTATAGAGAAACACTGTGATATAGTTGATAAAGTTGTTCCCCATAATGTTAACAATTCTCAAATATTATGCGTGTACACTGGGTCTGAATAATTAGGAACTGTTCCCCATAATGTTAACAATTCTCAAATATTATGCGTGTACACTGGGTCTGAATAATTAGGAACTATGTAGCATGTGAAGGGGCTAGATTTTTCACTGTTGCTGTGGGAGGTTACTGATGAGTTGTGAGGAAAGGTATAATTAGTGGGGTACTGACTTGCAGATGAAAACCTCAGTATACATTTGCATTTAACTTACTATACATCCAGATGTACTTGCCCCACATATTTCTGGATATGTATACACCCATGATTTAGCATACAAATGTGTGTTTTCTTGCCTAGTCAGAAAAAAGTGTCTAGATACATGGCACCCCCTTAGCAGCTAGCTCTGTGACCAAGTCTTTTTTTAAATACATGTTCCATTAGAAGGAACTAGATTTCTCAGAGAAATGATTGATTCTAGGGCTAGTAAAAGGGAATATATAAGATGAACTGGAGAAAGTACTCAAACAAAAGCCACGATAATGGGGATATGCCAACAGGTTACAGAAGCCAAATGAAAAAGCTTCCTATTATTGGAAGAATCTGAGATATAACATGGTGTTAAACATAAATGATTGAGAACAAACAGTGTAGAATAGAAGAATCTCTCACACAGAAAGAAATCCTAAAAATTTACATAGATGCTGCCCTCTTGAGAAAAAGGAATAAAACTTGCCATCCCTTAGTTGTGGACTATGTACAATCACTGTTCTAAAAACAAAAGGGAAAATGAAGTTGCTTTACAAAGGAGAAATATGACGAAAATACCCATGTCAGGTGCCAAAGGTCATCATCGATAGCAATAATAATGCTGTTAACATGTACCCTTGAGAAAATGTGATGAGAACGGCACTTTATCTCTGTATTTTCTGAGATCCATAACCAAATATAATCATAAAACACAGCAGGGCTTCCCTGGTGGTCTAGTGGGTAAGGACACTGCCTTGCAGTACAAGGGGTTCCAGTTCGTTCCCTGGCCTGGGAAGATCTCACGTGCTGCAGAGCGGCTGAACAGATGTGTCCAACTACAGAGTCGGAGCTCTGGGGCACATGCGCCCAGAGCTGGTGCTCTGCGACAAGAGAGGCCACTGCAATGGGAGGCCCACACAGGTCAAAAAACAAAGATGGGTGAAAGTAAGTAAATGAAAGACCAATAGAAGTGGCCAAAGCGGGGGAAAAAATCATAGCAGATAAATCCCAACTGAAGGCATCTTACAAAATACCTGACAAGTGTTTCTCAAAACTTGTCAGGCATATCACAAATAGTAACATTTAAGTAACTGTCACAGTCTAGCAAAACCTAAGGAGACAGGATGACTACCTGTACTATCATATCATGTACAGGTTCCAAGACATTTAGAAAGACATTAGGTCAAAAAATAAATAAATAAATAATAAACTCTAAATTTGGTAGAGACGCTAATAATAATGTGTTAAATGTTGGCTCATTAGTTGTGACTAATGTTCTAATACAAAAAGTTAATAATAAGGTAAACTGAATAAGGAATAGTAGGATTCTGTACTTTACTTTCCTGTAAATTGAAAACTTCTAAAGAACAACCCATATTTTAAAAATGAGGTAGACATTTCCAAATGATCCTTCCAAACAGAAATGCTAATTCATATTCTTACGGTTTCTTAGAATACCTGTCTTTGCCATCTTTCCAACACTGAATATTATATCTTCAAGAAATTTGCCAGTTTTTCAGGAAACATAATTATGCCTCTCTGGTTTAATACGTATTTCCCTGAATGCTAGTGAGTCTATTCACTAGCTTTTCAATGAATTCATTAACCACTTCTTTTTATTTTTCTGTAGAATGTCATTCATATCCTCAGCCAAATTTTCATTACTTTCTCATCTATTCATTTTATAAGGGTTCTTTATATAACCTGGATTGTCATTCTTTTTTTTTTTAAATATACATATACATATACATATACATATATATATTGTGTGTGTGTCTGTGTGGACCATTTTTTAAAAGTTTTGAATTTGTTACAATATTGCTTCTGCTTTATGTTTTTTTGGTTTTTTGGCCATAAGGCATGTGAGTCTTAGCTCCCCAACCAAGGATCAAACTTGTACCCTCTGTACTGAAAGGGCATGGGCCACAAGGCAAGTCCCTGGATTGTTACTCTCATGCATTTTAGATTTTGAAGATATCTCTAAAAGTGTATGACCTGTCCTTTAATTTTTCACTATAAACTCTTACTTTTTTTGTTTTCAAATGATGGTGAAAGTAAGTAAATGAAAGACCAATAGAAGTGGCCAAAGCAGGGGAAAAAATCATAGCAGATAAATCCCAACTGAAGGCATCTTACAAAATACCTGACAAGTGTTTCTCAAAACTTGTCAGGCATATCACAAATAGTAACATTTAAGTAACTGTCACAGTCTAGCAAAACCTAAGGAGACAGGATGACTACCTGTACTATCATATCATGTACAGGTTCCAAGACATTTAGAAAGACATTAGGTCAAAAAATAAATAAATAAATAATAAACTCTAAATTTGGTAGAGACGCTAATAATAATGTGTTAAATGTTGGCTCATTAGTTGTGACTAATGTTCTAATACAAAAAGTTAATAATAAGGTAAACTGAATAAGGAATAGTAGGATTCTGTACTTTACTTTCCTGTAAATTGAAAACTTCTAAAGAACAACCCATATTTTAAAAATGAGGTAGACATTTCCAAATGATCCTTCCAAACAGAAATGCTAATTCATATTCTTACGGTTTCTTAGAATACCTGTCTTTGCCATCTTTCCAACACTGAATATTATATCTTCAAGAAATTTGCCAGTTTTTCAGGAAACATAATTATGCCTCTCTGGTTTAATACGTATTTCCCTGAATGCTAGTGAGTCTATTCACTAGCTTTTCAATGAATTCATTAACCACTTCTTTTTATTTTTCTGTAGAATGTCATTCATATCCTCAGCCAAATTTTCATTACTTTCTCATCTATTCATTTTATAAGGGTTCTTTATATAACCTGGATTGTCATTCTTTTTTTTTTTTAAATATACATATACATATACATATACATATATATATTGTGTGTGTGTCTGTGTGGACCATTTTTTAAAAGTTTTGAATTTGTTACAATATTGCTTCTGCTTTATGTTTTTTTGGTTTTTTGGCCATAAGGCATGTGAGTCTTAGCTCCCCAACCAAGGATCAAACTTGTACCCTCTGTACTGAAAGGGCATGGGCCACAAGGCAAGTCCCTGGATTGTTACTCTCATGCATTTTAGATTTTGAAGATATCTCTAAAAGTGTATGACCTGTCCTTTAATTTTTCACTATAAACTCTTACTAGTTTGCATATTTTTAAATTTGTTCTTTGTTACTTGTTCAAGAAGTTTTTTCCTAACTCAGAATTAGAAAACCTCACCTCTGTATTTCTCAAGAAAAATTATTGGCATTTAATCCACTTAAAATTTTCTGGATGCATGATAATAAGATGACATCTGACTTATGAATTACAAACTGATGCATTCTTCCTTCACTAATGTAAACCTGATAAATGAAGATGAACGAGCCTGCTTTTGCATTTTCTGTTTCTTATCAGAGGCACATTTGTATATGCACTGTGTAAATTCATTATGTTTTAATTCTTATGATTGAATAATATATTTTGTCTTATAGATTAAGTCCTTTTTCATTATATTCTTTCAAAATGTGTTCTTGGATATTATTGCAAATTTTCACACAGATTTTGTATTAACATTTAATGTTTCACTAAAACATATTTAGGAGTTGTTTTTTTAGTTTTTCCCCATCATGCCTCTTTTATTTGTTTATATTTCTATTCATCCATCTTTTTATTCTTTGGCCTGTGTGGGCCTCCCGTTGCAGTGGACTGTCTCATTGCATAGCACCAGCTCTGGGCTCATGCACTCCAGAGTGTTGACTTGTAATTGGACACACAGGTCCAGCTACTCTGCGGAACATAGGATCTTCCTGGGCCAGGGATCGAACTAGTGTCCCTTGCACTTCAAGATGGACTCTTTACCCACTGGACCACCAGGGAAGCCCATATTTAGGAGTTTTAATTAGGATGGCACTAGACATCATTTAGGGAAATGTGTATCAAAATCCTTCAAGCTAGGCTTCAACAGTATAGAACCGAGAACTTCCAGATACAAACTGGATTGGGAAAGGAGTACATCATGCCTGTATACTGTCACTTTGCTTATTTACTCTATACAGAGTACGTCATGTGAAATGCTAGTCTGGATGAAGCACAAGCTGGAATGAAGATTTCTGGGAGAAATATTATTAAGCTAAGATATGCAGATGATACTACCCTAATGGCAAAAAAGAAGAGGAACTAAAGAGCCTCTTGATGAAGGTGAAAGAGGAAAGTGAAAAATCTAGCTTAAAACTCAACATTCATGAAACGAAGATCATGCATTTGAGCCCATCACTTCATGGTAAATAGATGGGGAAACAATGCAAATGGTGACAGGCTTTATTTTCTTGGACTCCAAAATCATTGCAGAATAGTGATTGAAGCCATGAAATTAAAGATGCTTGCTCCTTGGAAGAAAAGCTGTGAAAAGCCCATCAGCATATTAAAAAGAGAGACACCACTTTGCTGACCAAGGTCTGTATAGACAAAGCTAAGTTTTTTCAGTAGTAATGAGACATTGAGAGTTGGACCATGACAAAGCCTGAGCACTGAAGAATGGGTGCTTTTGAATTGTGGTGCTGGAGAAGACACTTAAGAGTAACCTGGATATTAACAAAATCAAACCAGTCATCTTTAAAGAAATCAACCCTGAATATACATTGGAAGGATTGATACTGAAGATCCAATACTCTGGCCACCTGATGTAAAGAGACAACTCATTGGGAAAGACCCTGATACTGGAAAGACTGAGGGAAGGAGAAGTGGATAACAGAGGTGAGATGGTTGGATGGTATAATCGAACTCAACGGACATGAGTCTGACCAAACTCTGGGAGATGGTAAAGGATAGGGAAGCCTGGTGTGCTACAGTCCATGGGGTCACAAAGAGTTGAAAATGATTGAGCAACTGAACAACAACAAATATTACAATATTAAATACTTTCTTCCAGTGAAATAATAGGTCTCTTCATTCAAGTATTCTATTACTTCTCATGCAATTAAAAAATTTACCTCGATTGTTTTACTAATTCCTTAATATTAATGGATATTATTGATAAAATTGACAAAATAAATAATAATTCTATTGTCTTCTCTTTTGTTGTTTTAATTATGTTCTGTATATATTAATACAAAAAAGCCTGTGTATAGCACATCATTGCACTATTTCATCATTTTTAATAATTTTACACTTGATTCTCCTGAAATATCTCTAATGGTATAATTCAATAGTATACAATATGTGTTTGTCTGCTTATTAGAGCTATCTATAGCTTAAAGTCATTAAACTACTCAGGAAATTAAAATTAAAAACATTTATTTTTATTACCCACAAATATGAATTACATTTAGAAATCTATTAAAGAATAATTACGTACTTAAGAAAATGGTTTTGATTCCTTTTGAGTTCTTTTATTAGTAAAGCATACAAAAAAATTTAATTTGAAATTAATATAATTTTCTTGGACTCCAAAATCATTGCAGAATAGTGATTGAAGCCATGAAATTAAAGATGCTTGCTCCTTGGAAGAAAAGCTGTGAAAAGCCCATCAGCATATTAAAAAGAGAGACACCACTTTGCTGACCAAGGTCTGTATAGACAAAGCTAAGTTTTTTCAGTAGTAATGAGACATTGAGAGTTGGACCATGACAAAGCCTGAGCACTGAAGAATGGGTGCTTTTGAATTGTGGTGCTGGAGAAGACACTTAAGAGTAACCTGGATATTAACAAAATCAAACCAGTCATCTTTAAAGAAATCAACCCTGAATATACATTGGAAGGATTGATACTGAAGATCCAATACTCTGGCCACCTGATGTAAAGAGACAACTCATTGGGAAAGACCCTGATACTGGAAAGACTGAGGGAAGGAGAAGTGGATAACAGAGGTGAGATGGTTGGATGGTATAATCGAACTCAACGGACATGAGTCTGACCAAACTCTGGGAGATGGTAAAGGATAGGGAAGCCTGGTGTGCTACAGTCCATGGGGTCACAAAGAGTTGAAAATGATTGAGCAACTGAACAACAACAAATATTACAATATTAAATACTTTCTTCCAGTGAAATAATAGGTCTCTTCATTCAAGTATTCTATTACTTCTCATGCAATTAAAAAATTTACCTCGATTGTTTTACTAATTCCTTAATATTAATGGATATTATTGATAAAATTGACAAAATAAATAATAATTCTATTGTCTTCTCTTTTGTTGTTTTAATTATGTTCTGTATATATTAATACAAAAAAGCCTGTGTATAGCACATCATTGCACTATTTCATCATTTTTAATAATTTTACACTTGATTCTCCTGAAATATCTCTAATGGTATAATTCAATAGTATACAATATGTGTTTGTCTGCTTATTAGAGCTATCTATAGCTTAAAGTCATTAAACTACTCAGGAAATTAAAATTAAAAACATTTATTTTTATTACCCACAAATATGAATTACATTTAGAAATCTATTAAAGAATAATTACGTACTTAAGAAAATGGTTTTGATTCCTTTTGAGTTCTTTTATTAGTAAAGCATACATTTATTTGAAAGTAATAGTAATATATTTGTTCAAATTTCTTCACCTGCATTTATTTAGAGTATTTTGCAGGAAATTCTATTTGCATGTTATTTTCTAATGTACATTTCAAGTTTCTATTCAAATTTTAATTAAAGTTACCTTTGTCGATACCAAGGAAATAAGAAGGTACTTGACATCTTTAGTCACAATATCTGACAATATAAGATCCAGTGCACTTAACTTGAAAGAAGCAGGCAAGGATGAGAACTCCCTAGATGGCAAATCTACTTTCTGTTTGAATTCTGATTAAAATTTGAAAGTTTGTTTGAAATCTAAATAGAAGCTATTATGAAGAAGCCAGCTGTAAGTTTTGTAGTTTTTTATTCTTTATGACTGCTCTGTTCCCTACAGCGTATCTGTGAAGTGCAGAAAAGTTCACAGCAAATGATTATACTAAGGCACCATAGCCACTGGAGTGTGAGATAATCTTCAGAGCTGAGAATTAGTGTCTTGATCAACCAAGCGGGAAACCAAAGGGGAGTTATTCCCTCGTCAAGTTTAACACCCAAGATACACTTGAATCTATATAGCTCTTTATTATTGCTCAGATCTATACTTTTGATCATTTGGTTACATGTTAGTAAAGGTTATATTTTTCTCCCTCTCACTGATCCTTGCTCAGTTAGTAGAATGTACATTACCAAGATACTGTGTAGAACATTTAATCAAAATAGCATAGTTTTCAATATTTATAATTTCAGGCAAAGATTAAAGATTCTTTATTAAACCTTTGAAGTACATTGAGTGGAACCAAATTGGACTTGGATTTTTTTCACACTTCCAGGAAAGATGTCATTAAAGAAAATTAGCATTTGACACACAGAAACATCACGGGTACTGAAGAACTTTTAATGGAACAAATAAGGACACATTTATATAGGGCTTTTTGAGAGAGTCTGTTAGTTTTTTTTGATTCTCCTGAAATATCTCTAATGGTATAATTCAATAGTATACAATATGTGTTTGTCTGCTTATTAGAGCTATCTATAGCTTAAAGTCATTAAACTACTCAGGAAATTAAAATTAAAACATTTATTTTTATTACCCACAAATATGAATTACATTTAGAAATCTATTAAAGAATAATTACGTACTTAAGAAAATGGTTTTGATTCCTTTTGAGTTCTTTTATTAGTAAAGCATACATTTATTTGAAAGTAATAGTAATATATTTGTTCAAATTTCTTCACCTGCATTTATTTAGAGTATTTTGCAGGAAATTCTATTTGCATGTTATTTTCTAATGTACATTTCAAGTTTCTATTCAAATTTTAATTAAAGTTACCTTTGTCGATACCAAGGAAATAAGAAGGTACTTGACATCTTTAGTCACAATATCTGACAATATAAGATCCAGTGCACTTAACTTGAAAGAAGCAGGCAAGGATGAGAACTCCCTAGATGGCAAATCTACTTTCTGTTTGAATTCTGATTAAAATTTGAAAGTTTGTTTGAAATCTAAATAGAAGCTATTATGAAGAAGCCAGCTGTAAGTTTTGTAGTTTTTTATTCTTTATGACTGCTCTGTTCCCTACAGCGTATCTGTGAAGTGCAGAAAAGTTCACAGCAAATGATTATACTAAGGCACCATAGCCACTGGAGTGTGAGATAATCTTCAGAGCTGAGAATTAGTGTCTTGATCAACCAAGGGGAAACCAAAGGGAGTTATTCCTCGTCAAGTTTAACACCCAAGATACACTTGAATCTATATAGCTCTTTATTATTGCTCAGATCTATACTTTTGATCATTTGGTTACATGTTAGTAAAGGTTATATTTTTCTCCCTCTCACTGATCCTTGCTCAGTTAGTAGAATGTACATTACCAAGATACTGTGTAGAACATTTAATCAAAATAGCATAGTTTTCAATATTTATAATTTCAGGCAAAGATTAAAGATTCTTTATTAAACCTTTGAAGTACATTGAGTGGAACCAAATTGGACTTGGATTTTTTTCACACTTCCAGGAAAGATGTCATTAAAGAAAATTAGCATTTGACACACAGAAACATCACGGGGTACTGAAGAACTTTTAATGGAACAAATAAGGACACATTTATATAGGGCTTTTTTGAGAGAGTCTGTTAGTACAGGATAATTTACATAATCAGGATCAAAGTTCTGTGCATATTTCTTCTTATTATGGAGAACATTTTTCACTTTTATATAAATGGTGTATTTTACTATATTTAATTGGAAGGATGTTTTTGTGTTTTTTATAAACTTTCAAATTATAATTTCTATATTTACTTCTATATCCTAATTAACTCACAAAGAACACAACTAATGGGCCATGTATTGATATTCTGTAAACATACTGATTATTATTATTTTATGTTTGAAGTCAGTGCATGTCCATCATTATTAGGTCTAAGCCAACCCTAGTAAATATATCCACAATGCATAATGAGATAATTTATCAAGTATAATTACATTCCACATGTCTGTTCATGAATGTTGACCTGAAGTAAATGTCTTCTGTTCCTGACTTTGAAGAATTCAACTCTAAGGCTGTAATAATTTTCACCATGTAGACAGAGCCACTATATATTTTACAGCCAAGCATTATGTAAATTGTCATGACTATGAATGTTGAATTTTACTCACTACATAACTCTTTATATGCATACACATGCCTATAAACTCCTGATCTTCTTATGTAATCTCATTTCATGTACTCAGTCATGTCTGACGCTCTGTGCCTCATCGACTGTAGCCTACCAGGCTCCTCTGTCCATGGCATTTCCCAGGCAAGAATATTGGAGTGTGTTGCCATGCCCTTCTCCAGAGGATCTTCCCAACCCAGGGACCAAACCGCATCTCCTGAATTGGCAGGTGGATTCTTTACCATTGAGCCACCAGGGAAGCCCACTATTAGCATTTTAAGTAGGGTATGGTAGAGCAATCTTTTCAACATTATGTGTGTGTATATATATATATATATATATATATATTAAGTACCTTAAATACTGAAATAGAAATATTATATAGAACCTGATGCATTACATTTCAAAATGAAAGCCCTAAAGGTGACATATGAAAGAATGAATAGCCTGAGGAATCTGAAGCCCTGACAGTACACAGCACATCTACTCATGACGACACTAACCAAATTCACCACTATTGAGCATTCAGCATATTACAATGAAGATGAACATGTTGCCTCTTCCTCCATAATTCAAAACACACATCATTAGGAATATGACATTGAAACAGACAATTCAATTATTTTCTCCATTAATTATACAGTAAGAAAATAGATCTCTCTTTAGAAATTCCCAATTTGTTCATCTTGATACAAAATCATAGTTCAGGCAAATCATTCAGAAATATAATGACTTTTCTCACAATTTTCTGCTATGTCTGCAAATATGCCTTCACTTTATAATGTCTCTTTGGCATTTTCACAACAGGAATTGTCATTATTTGTTGTTTCTGGCATTAAAGCATCAAGATGTTAGAAAGTAGTAAAACACCTGCCATTCCAAATTGTCTTTAGATAATACACACTGCATCTACTCTGAGTTTATAACTGACCCATTAATTATGTGCTAGACATTCCAAGTAAATTTCCTACTGTTTTCAGAATTGAGAACTCAATGCTGATTGGTCTTGCCAAGAGATAATAAGAAATGATTTAAGAGAGTTTGAAAACAAATTCTTCATGCTGTTTGAGGCTCTGATTTGAATGTGTGGGTAATGTGTAGTGGCAGAAAAGTTTTTAGCTCTAAATATGCTGATTATCTGACTAAATATCAGGTTTATCAAACAAAGCTTGATCTTGATTCTCTCTAGTACCAAAACTATTGACTTGCTATAGGTGCCTTTGTAAACAATTTTAATGTACCTTCTAGACTAAAAAGTTTAATAAATTACATCTCTATCATTGTGAATGACCTGAAATAACCTGAGATTTTGTGCTTTCTCATTGCCCGTTAAAATATTATAAACTTAGCAAGAATATTATGTATTTTTGAAAAAAAATCATAGATTTGATTCTATCATGGAAAATTTCACTTGTAAATATAATCTGGTTGAACTTAAATGAGAATAATCCTAGTGGAAAGCTACTGTGCTGGACAAGGTGATGTGCCAATTATATTTTGCTACAAGTGGGATTTCTTGCCTTAGTTGATGGCAGCACAGGTAGGAAACAGAACTCAGTTCATAACACTTCAGATAATGTCTCAGTGGCAGATGATCATGTGATTGTTGAGGTGAACATATCTCAAGACTGATCAAATCACATTATAAAGGGTGGTCACTTTGACTCAACACACAACAGCTTCGAAGGGTGAAGGAAAATGCTTCAAAGACACTCGTGGGGTGGTGTCAGGCTCTGAGCGTTCAGCCCCACAATGCAGAGCTAATATTCTCTTTCCACCCAGTCCTCCTCCTTCCCTTCATTCCCAAAGTTGCTTATTTCAAGAAGATTCCCTAAAAATAATTGTTTACATTGTTATAACCTGAATTGTGTATCTTCTCCTAATTCATCTGTTGACATTCTAACAACATGTTAGACATAAGTACCTCAGGGGTAATTCTATTCAGAAATAAGGTCTTTAACAAGTAATTAAGTTAAAATGAGGCCATTAGGAGAGATCTTAATACAGTATTGTTGGTGTACTATAAAAGCAGAAGAGAAGGACATACAGAGAGACACTCCTGGCATATACCCCAGAAGGGCAATCGCGTAAAGAGGTAGCAAGGAAGTGGCCATCAACAAGCCAAGGAGAGGGCTTCCTGGTGGTCCAGTGGGTAAGGACACTGCCTTGAAGTGCAAGGGGCACCGATTTGATTTCTGGCCTGGGAAGATCCTGTGTGCCGTAAAGTGGCTGGACCAATGTGTCCAACTACCGAGCCGGAGTTTTGGAGCACACGTGCCCAGAGCTGGTGCTCTGCAGTGAGAGAGGCCACTGCGATGGGAGGCCCGCACAGGCCAAAGGAACAAAGATGGATGAAAACAGATAAATGAAAGACCAATAGAAGTGGCCAAAAAAAAGAAAAAAAACAAGCCAAGGAGAGAGAGGCCTCAGAGGAAACCAATCTTGTCTATGTACCAGGAAACTGTTCAATTTCTCTCTCAAGGAAAAACGTTTTTGTTTGAGTACATATATTTCTACCTCTTTGCAAGTAGACTTTAATATATATCCCCCACAAATTATTATAATGATGAACAGAGATACTTGAATAGGATTTTCCAGGTGCATTTCAATGCAGTAATGATTGGTGCAAGATGTATGATATATGAGATATATGTTTGTATGTCTGTGTTTGTGTGTGTGTGTGCATATCTAGAGAATCCTATTACAATGAAATGTGTTAGTCACTCATTCATGTCTGACTCCTATCCCATGAACTCATCCCTGCCAGGCTCCTCTGTCCATGGGATTTCCCAGGCAAGAGCACTGGAATAGGTTGCCATTTCCTTTTCCACTATTACGATGAATAAGGAAAAAATAATGTTAACACATATAATACAAATTAACAAGGAATCAAATGATGGTTTTAATGAATATTTTTTAAAACTTATAAGAATCAAATGAAGAAGCAATAAAAATAGCCAATTTAGAAACCAGAAAAAAAAAAAGAAATCTGAGTGCTTTTGAAAAGAAACCAAAAAAAAAAAAAAAAACAGACTCTGATATAAATTAAGAAAAACTGATACAAAATTACCTTGTTAAAAAAAATAAAAATTGAAGAAAGTTAATTGTATTCATATGTGACACTTAAAAATATTACAGCAGAGTAATTGCAATATTCCAACTGATTTCAAAATGTAGAATAAAAAGATGATTTTCTGGAAAAATACAATTTTGGTCATTCAAACTAGATGTCATAGAGGAGAAGTGTAATTGCATTTGGAGGAATTGAGCAAAGGGAAGCAAGCTATCACACACTCTTCCTCAAATACTTCCTGCCATGTACACACACATATGCATATACACACCCCAGAATGTCTAAAATAATTCACAAAGTATGCCTTCAAGGATTTAATGGCATTTATATTTTTGGTGATCATAGAGAGTCAGTTTGATAGCTGGCTCAGCTGGTAAAGAATCTGCCTGCCAACGCAGGAGATATGAGAGATGCAGGCTCACTCCATGGGTCGGGGCGATTGCCTGGAGTAGGACATGACAACCTACTCTAACATTCTTGCTTGAAAAATTCATGGTCAGAGGAGCCTGAGAGTCTACAGTCCGCAGGGTCATAAAGAATCAGACATGACTGAACGTGCATGTGCACACTCATGAAAGCAATACACAGTAAAATGTCACATACTGAGTTACAAAATATTTTTCAATCCAGTATCAAATAAATTTTAGCTACATATGATGAAATTAATAATTAAGTGGAATCAAGTGAAATTTAGTCCAGGAATTCAGAACATCTTTATCATAACTTGTGTTAGAAAGCCAACAGCAAAGCAGAAAAACTATATGATCACCTCAACAAGTGCCAAAACGTCATCTGATAAACCACACCATGCATTTTTGATAAAACTATTAATAAAATAGGAAGGGAATATTATTTTATTTATTATTATTTTTTAATTTATTTTTTGGGAGGGTGGGGTGGGGAGGGAGGGGAGCAGGCGGGCTACTTCTATTGGTCTTTCATTTGTCTATTTTCATCCATCCCTGTTCTTTGGCCCGTGTGGGCCTCCCATTGCAGTGGCCTCTGTCGTCGCAGAGCACCAGCTCTGGGCGCATGCGCTCCAGAGCTCCAGCTCGGTAATTGGACACATGGGTCCAGCCGCCCCGTAGCACATGGGATCTTCCCAGGCCAGGGATGGAACTGGCACCCCTTTAACTGCAAGGCGGTGTCCTTACCTACTGGACCACCAGGGAAGCCCAATATTATTTTCTTGATGTAAATTGAAATACATATCATAAGGTGAAACCAGCAACATGCATAATGCCAGATCATCAGAAACACAAATTTTAAGAAAAATATGAAATTGTCCATTATAAACATTAATATTTAACAATACTCTAAAATTGCTGTCCAATTAGTTGTAGACAAAGAGGGAAGCATAATTATCACTGTTTTACATGATATTGTATACCTAAAGCACTTCAGAAAATGCACTTAAAATTTTCAAATAAAAAACATTGTCATGTTGCCTGTTACAAAATGAATAGACCAAACAGACAAAGCGAATAAATAATTAGAGTCTACATACAAAACTCAGAGGTAAGGTAGTACATTTAATGGAAGATAATGTCTCTCTTTACTATGGCAACCTAAAAGTTAAAGAAACAACAAACAAACAAACAAATAAATTCAAATATAATACACAGTACCAATTACTGTGTATGGTATCTGGATTCAAATTCAGGGCCCTTTTTCTTAAATACCATTGTATTCAGGGATCTTTGTTTCAAGGGAGATCTATAGAATCAATCTAGCTTAAATGAAAAGGAAATTTATTGAACAGATATCAGAGTCTTATTAATTGTACTTGACATTGGAACTTCTTGACTAGACAGAAAGCCATACACTAAAACAGTTCTGCTAAACCAAAGAATAAAATGCACACGGGGCCTTGAGTATAAATTGTCAGGAAAGGTAGTCAGGGCCAACGCTAGACACTGCAGCTGCCTCCCTTGGAGAAGGTGGTTACCACCACCGAATACTCTAACTGCAGCAATTGCAGAAACCAATTTTCAGTGTTTTTTTTTCCCTCTGGTGTCACTACTAGTACTAAGTGTAAAATATAAAGTAGCAGTTTATATTTGGACAAGATATAGGGGTTCCTTGTTCTCTGAAACTGAAAAAGGAATATTTAGGATATTCATTTTTCACACTGTTGCTGCTGTTTAGTCATTCAATTGTGTCTGACTCTTCACTACCCCATGGTGTGTAGCCCACCAGGCCCCTCTGTCTATAGGAATGGGTTGTCATTTCCTTCTCCTAACCCAGGATCTTCCTAATCCAGGGATCAAACCCAGGTCTCTGGAATTGGCAGGTGGATTCTTCACCACTGAGTCACCAGGGAAGGCCATTCATCTTCCATAAGGAAAAGTAATCATATCATAGGGAAACACAAATTTCAAGAAAAATATGAAATTGTCCATTATAAACATTAATATTTAACAATACTCTAAAATTGCTGTCCAATTAGTTGTAGACAAAGAGGGAAGCATAATTATCACTGTTTTACATGATATTGTATACCTAAAGCACTTCAGAAAATGCACTTAAAATTTTCAAATAAAAAACATTGTCATGTTGCCTGTTACAAAATGAATAGACCAAACAGACAAAGCGAATAAATAATTAGAGTCTACATACAAAACTCAGAGGTAAGGTAGTACATTTAATGGAAGATAATGTCTCTCTTTACTATGGCAACCTAAAAGTTAAAGAAACAACAAACAAACAAACAAATAAATTCAAATATAATACACAGTACCAATTACTGTGTATGGTATCTGGATTCAAATTCAGGGCCCTTTTTCTTAAATACCATTGTATTCAGGGATCTTTGTTTCAAGGGAGATCTATAGAATCAATCTAGCTTAAATGAAAAGGAAATTTATTGAACAGATATCAGAGTCTTATTAATTGTACTTGACATTGGAACTTCTTGACTAGACAGAAAGCCATACACTAAAACAGTTCTGCTAAACCAAAGAATAAAATGCACACGGGGCCTTGAGTATAAATTGTCAGGAAAGGTAGTCAGGGCCAACGCTAGACACTGCAGCTGCCTCCCTTGGAGAAGGTGGTTACCACCACCGAATACTCTAACTGCAGCAATTGCAGAAACCAATTTTCAGTGTTTTTTTTTCCCTCTGGTGTCACTACTAGTACTAAGTGTAAAATATAAAGTAGCAGTTTATATTTGGACAAGATATAGGGGTTCCTTGTTCTCTGAAACTGAAAAAGGAATATTTAGGATATTCATTTTTCACACTGTTGCTGCTGTTTAGTCATTCAATTGTGTCTGACTCTTCACTACCCCATGGTGTGTAGCCCACCAGGCCCCTCTGTCTATAGGAATGGGTTGTCATTTCCTTCTCCTAACCCAGGATCTTCCTAATCCAGGGATCAAACCCAGGTCTCTGGAATTGGCAGGTGGATTCTTCACCACTGAGTCACCAGGGAAGGCCATTCATCTTCCATAAGGAAAAGTAATCAAGGACTCCCACCAGGCTACATGCAACTGGTCATCTTCAAAAATTAAAAAGTGGATGTTGGGTCATAAAGAGCTAAGACATCATCTTCAAAAATTAAAAAGTGGATATTGGGTCATAAAGAGCTAAGACACACTGGGAATCCTGCTGGCTTCCTAATACTGATACTCATTCATCTTTCCATAGCTAGAGTTCCAAGATTTTTCTGCCTACATAATGCAACTCTTCTTACAATTAAGAAAACAAAGAAGTTCCTACTTTCCCAGAGGAATACAAGCCTAAGTTCCTTCATAACTGCAGATGATTCAGTGTCACTATTTCTGGGGGACACTTCTAGTTTTGTTGTCTTCCTCTCTCAATAGTCCAGAAATTGCCCGCTGATAAAGCTAGCTCCTAGAATAAACAATTGTCAAGAAGAGGGGATAAGGAGTATAGAAAGGTGGAAGCACACTAAGTAAAATCTTTTTTTTTTTCTGTAAATTGAAAATGGAATCATTAAAGTTTATAATTGTCCTTTTTCACACCCATTCATTTAGTTTGCAGCTCTGCTGATAATCTGTTATGAGGTCTTTATTCATTGAAGTGAACCACACCTTCACTTCTGAAGACGTGTGTTCACAGGTAATGCCTATTTTGGGTACCGTTGCATTGTGCTAATATTTGTTATTGGATAGTCTTCCCAGGTGGCACACTACTAACTGCAGCAATTGCAGAAACCAATTTTCAGTGTTTTTTTTTCCCTCTGGTGTCACTACTAGTACTAAGTGTAAAATATAAAGTAGCAGTTTATATTTGGACAAGATATAGGGGTTCCTTGTTCTCTGAAACTGAAAAAGGAATATTTAGGATATTCATTTTTCACACTGTTGCTGCTGTTTAGTCATTCAATTGTGTCTGACTCTTCACTACCCCATGGTGTGTAGCCCACCAGGCCCCTCTGTCTATAGGAATGGGTTGTCATTTCCTTCTCCTAACCCAGGATCTTCCTAATCCAGGGATCAAACCCAGGTCTCTGGAATTGGCAGGTGGATTCTTCACCACTGAGTCACCAGGGAAGGCCATTCATCTTCCATAAGGAAAAGTAATCAAGGACTCCCACCAGGCTACATGCAACTGGTCATCTTCAAAAATTAAAAAGTGGATGTTGGGTCATAAAGAGCTAAGACATCATCTTCAAAAATTAAAAAGTGGATATTGGGTCATAAAGAGCTAAGACACACTGGGAATCCTGCTGGCTTCCTAATACTGATACTCATTCATCTTTCCATAGCTAGAGTTCCAAGATTTTTCTGCCTACATAATGCAACTCTTCTTACAATTAAGAAAACAAAGAAGTTCCTACTTTCCCAGAGGAATACAAGCCTAAGTTCCTTCATAACTGCAGATGATTCAGTGTCACTATTTCTGGGGGACACTTCTAGTTTTGTTGTCTTCCTCTCTCAATAGTCCAGAAATTGCCCGCTGATAAAGCTAGCTCCTAGAATAAACAATTGTCAAGAAGAGGGGATAAGGAGTATAGAAAGGTGGAAGCACACTAAGTAAAATCTTTTTTTTTTTTTTCTGTAAATTGAAAATGGAATCATTAAAGTTTATAATTGTCCTTTTTCACACCCATTCATTTAGTTTGCAGCTCTGCTGATAATCTGTTATGAGGTCTTTATTCATTGAAGTGAACCACACCTTCACTTCTGAAGACGTGTGTTCACAGGTAATGCCTATTTTGGGTACCGTTGCATTGTGCTAATATTTGTTATTGGATAGTCTTCCCAGGTGGCACAGTCTCTGCCTGCCAGTGCAAGAAATGGAAGAGATGCTAGTTTCATCCCTGGGTCAGTACGATTCCCCCGAAATAGGAAATGGGAACCCACTCCAGTACTCTTGCCTGGAAAATTCCATGGGCAGAGGGCACTGGCAGGCTAGAGCTTACAGGGACACAAAGAGTCAGACACGACTGAGCAAGTGAACACAAGTTGATAACAGGAGCGCTCCTGTCTAATATTCAGATTTATCTATTTGATTATCAGCAGCAGTCATATTCACCTATATAGGCACCTCAGTTTTGCCTGTTTACCAATTATAATAAAGAGCCCTAAGAATTAAGCCAGGTCATAGATCCTCTTTATAATTTTCTGGAACCATTACTTTTCTTAAACTGAAAGATCCTCAACCTGCAGAATTTATAATTATGCTGATAAAAACATTGTTTTCTTCAACAATCCAAATATTCATTGTGAAAGATGCCACAGTTAATAGGCAACAGTATTTTCTTTAGGGGAGTGACAGCATGAAGGAAATAAGTCTGGTTAAAAT
Source organism: Tragulus kanchil (assembly GCA_022376925.1). Taxonomy (NCBI): domain Eukaryota; kingdom Metazoa; phylum Chordata; class Mammalia; order Artiodactyla; family Tragulidae; genus Tragulus; species Tragulus kanchil. The sequence continues at coordinate 16,516,763 of JAIOJX010000025.1, forward strand.
TCATACTGCAGTCTGAATGTCTGCATCCCATCCAGCAAATAGCTTGCCTCTCAGTGGGCAAGAGTGCTAGCTTTCTGCTACATATGTCAGGGCTAAATCTCTCCCTTCTCTAATAAAATAGTATTGTGATGTCAGAAGTCATTATTGCCATAGTCTTGCTCATGAAAAAATCATTTTTACTGTGTGCAACTTTAAGTATCTGTTAAACAGATGCTATCATGGAGCTAGCCATACTTAAGTTAGAATTTAGGAAAAGAAGTCAATGGACATGAATTTGAGCAAACTCCAGGAGACAGTGACGGACAGGGACGCCTGGCATGCTGCAGTCCATGGGGCTGCAAAGAGTTGGACAGGGCTGAGCAACTTAACTGTACTGAACCAGTGACTTGATTATATTGTTATATTAATATAATGTCTGACAGTCATCAAGACATGATCCTTGGGACATTACTTTTTGCAAAATACACCCAGACCTGCACAAAAATGATGAATTACAATACAATCAAAATATAAATGGGGGCTTCCCTGGTGGTCCAATGCATAAAGAATCTGCCTTGCAGTGCAGCAGGCACCAGTTTGATTCCGGGCCCCGGAAGATTCCATGTGTGGGACCAGTGTGTGTAACTACGAGCCAGCACTCTGGAGTGCATGTGCCCAGAGCTGGTGCTCTGCAATGAGAGGCCACAGCGATGGGAGGCCCACACAGGCTGAAGAATGAAGATGGATGAAAATAAATGAATAAACAAAAATAATAAAAGAGGCCAAAATATATATATATATATATACACACACACACACACACACACACACACACACACACTAATGGGTATGGCCCTCCTAATCAGATTTATATAACTCAGCAAACAAAGAGGATCTGCTTAGAAACAAGAAGATATTTTTGTTTCTTAATAGAAATTTGCACTTCAATGGTAGTTAATCTTATTCTAATGATTTTCTTGGGAATCATGGAGACAAGAACTGCATTTCTGCCGTCAAGGGTTTAGATTATCTTTGTATATGGATGAACTCAGATTATTTTAAGAATAAAATGTAATATAATAATTTGTAATTATATGTACTTTAGTTGAATGCAATTGATATATATAAAGCACAGATTGTCATTATTTTAACTGAATAACTGCATGTAGCTATAAGACTAAAAGCATATTACCTCCTTCTGGATAAAAGTTACTGAAGGAATCCTTAACCTCTACTAAAAATATCTATCAGGACTATTATCTTCAGGGACTAATATTAGATCAAAGCTAGAGATTTTGGGAAATGAGTTTGTTCATAATAGCCATTTGCCACCCTTCTCATTCTGCAAATTCTCTCTCTAAGGTACCCTTTGCAATTATTCCAAGCAGTGATGTTTCTTTAAGAAACAATTATACCAGTTCACTGGAAGCACAGCTCCAAGCCAACGACTTGGACAGGGCTGAGCAACTTAACTGTACTGAACCAGTGACTTGATTATATTGTTATATTAATATAATGTCTGACAGTCATCAAGACATGATCCTTGGGACATTACTTTTTGCAAAATACACCCAGACCTGCACAAAAATGATGAATTACAATACAATCAAAATATAAATGGGGGCTTCCCTGGTGGTCCAATGCATAAAGAATCTGCCTTGCAGTGCAGCAGGCACCAGTTTGATTCCGGGCCCCGGAAGATTCCATGTGTGGGACCAGTGTGTGTAACTACGAGCCAGCACTCTGGAGTGCATGTGCCCAGAGCTGGTGCTCTGCAATGAGAGGCCACAGCGATGGGAGGCCCACACAGGCTGAAGAATGAAGATGGATGAAAATAAATGAATAAACAAAAATAATAAAAGAGGCCAAAATATATATATATATATACACACACACACACACACACACACACACACACACACACACTAATGGGTATGGCCCTCCTAATCAGATTTATATAACTCAGCAAACAAAGAGGATCTGCTTAGAAACAAGAAGATATTTTTGTTTCTTAATAGAAATTTGCACTTCAATGGTAGTTAATCTTATTCTAATGATTTTCTTGGGAATCATGGAGACAAGAACTGCATTTCTGCCGTCAAGGGTTTAGATTATCTTTGTATATGGATGAACTCAGATTATTTTAAGAATAAAATGTAATATAATAATTTGTAATTATATGTACTTTAGTTGAATGCAATTGATATATATAAAGCACAGATTGTCATTATTTTAACTGAATAACTGCATGTAGCTATAAGACTAAAAGCATATTACCTCCTTCTGGATAAAAGTTACTGAAGGAATCCTTAACCTCTACTAAAAATATCTATCAGGACTATTATCTTCAGGGACTAATATTAGATCAAAGCTAGAGATTTTGGGAAATGAGTTTGTTCATAATAGCCATTTGCCACCCTTCTCATTCTGCAAATTCTCTCTCTAAGGTACCCTTTGCAATTATTCCAAGCAGTGATGTTTCTTTAAGAAACAATTATACCAGTCATTAGCACCGTGGAAGCACAGCTCCAAGCCAACACTGGTAATTCCAGAGTAGTTAAACTTGGAAGCAACATGGAAAAAAAGGAATACCTTAAGGCTATGGTTACGATTCATAAAAATTCCAAGTGGAAATTGAACAGGTCTTAAGAATTTAAAGTATTTCAATGACAGAATTAAAGAAAATTAATAAAACTTAACCAAGATGCAGTGTAAAGAAATATTTATCTTAGAGATATTTAATGGTCTGCAGGAAGCATGAAAATGCAGAGGTTTCATGTGGATTTTTACAAAGTGAAATGCATGCACATGAAAATCTGCCCTTAACATTTGGACTTTTCCAGGGGTCTACGGTTGAGACTTTGTGCCTCTACCATAAGGGATGCGTTCAATCCCTAGTCTGTATGGCCTATATATATCTCTCTCTAGTCTTAACACAAGTGTATCTTAGCTCAGATGCTAGCTCTTCCTCCTTAGTGGACCACAACCTTAGCGAAGTAACTTAATTTCCGTGATTCAGTCTCTTCATCTATAAAGTAGGTAGGAGTTTCTGTCTCTTTTGTCCACTGCTGTATTCCCAGACTTCCATTTCCTTGAAAGGAGAGAGGAAGTAGATCAGTTCTTGGTTAAAAAAATCAATCAGGATTTTAACTGTTCAGCTAAAACTCTGTGATCTTTTTTATCATAAATTTTAAAGACTGGCAAGATGGATACTCCACTAGTGGTTAATATTATATAGTTTTTCTTAATATAGAAATGTTTTTAAAAGATATAAACTTTATGGAGACAAGAACTGCATTTCTGCCGTCAAGGGTTTAGATTATCTTTGTATATGGATGAACTCAGATTATTTTAAGAATAAAATGTAATATAATAATTTGTAATTATATGTACTTTAGTTGAATGCAATTGATATATATAAAGCACAGATTGTCATTATTTTAACTGAATAACTGCATGTAGCTATAAGACTAAAAGCATATTACCTCCTTCTGGATAAAAGTTACTGAAGGAATCCTTAACCTCTACTAAAAATATCTATCAGGACTATTATCTTCAGGGACTAATATTAGATCAAAGCTAGAGATTTTGGGAAATGAGTTTGTTCATAATAGCCATTTGCCACCCTTCTCATTCTGCAAATTCTCTCTCTAAGGTACCCTTTGCAATTATTCCAAGCAGTGATGTTTCTTTAAGAAACAATTATACCAGTCATTAGCACCGTGGAAGCACAGCTCCAAGCCAACACTGGTAATTCCAGAGTAGTTAAACTTGGAAGCAACATGGAAAAAAAGGAATACCTTAAGGCTATGGTTACGATTCATAAAAATTCCAAGTGGAAATTGAACAGGTCTTAAGAATTTAAAGTATTTCAATGACAGAATTAAAGAAAATTAATAAAACTTAACCAAGATGCAGTGTAAAGAAATATTTATCTTAGAGATATTTAATGGTCTGCAGGAAGCATGAAAATGCAGAGGTTTCATGTGGATTTTTACAAAGTGAAATGCATGCACATGAAAATCTGCCCTTAACATTTGGACTTTTCCAGGGGTCTACGGTTGAGACTTTGTGCCTCTACCATAAGGGATGCGCGTTCAATCCCTAGTCTGTATGGCCTATATATATCTCTCTCTAGTCTTAACACAAGTGTATCTTAGCTCAGATGCTAGCTCTTCCTCCTTAGTGGACCACAACCTTAGCGAAGTAACTTAATTTCCGTGATTCAGTCTCTTCATCTATAAAGTAGGTAGGAGTTTCTGTCTCTTTTGTCCACTGCTGTATTCCCAGACTTCCATTTCCTTGAAAGGAGAGAGGAAGTAGATCAGTTCTTGGTTAAAAAAATCAATCAGGATTTTAACTGTTCAGCTAAAACTCTGTGATCTTTTTTATCATAAATTTTAAAGACTGGCAAGATGGATACTCCACTAGTGGTTAATATTATATAGTTTTTCTTAATATAAAAATGTTTTTTAAAAAGATATAAACTTTAGATTATATCTTGCTAGCATATCTTCTTTTACTGGTTCAAAAATAGTACTTTTACATATGCTTTGTTTTTGAAACTGAATATTGTGAAAACCACAATATAAGGCACCATAGAAACCTGTGTATTTCCATGTACTTTTGTATCAATCTTCCTGAACTTTGAAATATGTTATAAAGCATGTTGTTTTTATATTTTCAGCAATGTTCTCCGAGCATCCACTGACATATCTAACAAGAGAATTAAGTCTGTCTCAATCGCACACTGTTTTGTATGTTTTATTTGAGCTATTTAACCATGGCAAAGATAATAAGTGTTACTTTAATGGTATATGGAATCAGAATTTCACTTTTAAATAATAAATTTCGGAAGAATCATCTTTACCACTAAGGGTGTTTTTATATAATATTGTGCTCAACATATACTGACTTGCTGAAAAGTAATTTCAGAATTTCCTCTTTATATGTTGTACACAGTTTTTAAATGTCTTGCATAAAAGATTATAAAATCTGCACGAAGACTTGTATTTAATAGTTTATTACAATTCTAAACTCTTTTTTAAAATTATATTTGACTTTTGTTGGCTTTACCTTGTTAAATTATGTACTTTTATTAGGAAAAGAACAAGTCAACTCTACCCATGTACAAACTTCTGCTTGACCTACTATTTCCTTATATGTATTTTACTTTGCAAATTGTTTTTGGCATTTGGTATTACCATAAATATATTTAAACAAAATAATTTTGAATTCACTTAATCAATTTTAAATATATGATAAAAGATGTATTATCTATGATAGTCTAAAGTATAATACATTTGTTTATGAATATATACATTAAATACATAAAATCTTCTTAGGCTCATTAGTACAGTGCATATTAGAGGTGATCATATAATATATAGACCAAATAAGAGTTAATGTATGTATCAAGATGTGTAGAGTTTAATATTCTGCACATATGTCATACCATTTCCTTGAAAGGAGAGAGGAAGTCAGGAAATTTTTAACTGTTCAGCTAAAACTCTGTGATCTTTTTATCATAAATTTTAAAGACTGGCAAGATGGATACTCCACTAGTGGTTAATATTATATAGTTTTTCTTAATATAAAAATGTTTTTAAAAAGATATAAACTTTAGATTATATCTTGCTAGCATATCTTCTTTTACTGGTTCAAAAATAGTACTTTTACATATGCTTTGTTTTTGAAACTGAATATTGTGAAAACCACAATATAAGGCACCATAGAAACCTGTGTATTTCCATGTACTTTTGTATCAATCTTCCTGAACTTTGAAATATGTTATAAAGCATGTTGTTTTTATATTTTCAGCAATGTTCTCCGAGCATCCACTGACATATCTAACAAGAGAATTAAGTCTGTCTCAATCGCACACTGTTTTGTATGTTTTATTTGAGCTATTTAACCATGGCAAAGATAATAAGTGTTACTTTAATGGTATATGGAATCAGAATTTCACTTTTAAATAATAAATTTCGGAAGAATCATCTTTACCACTAAGGGTGTTTTTATATAATATTGTGCTCAACATATACTGACTTGCTGAAAAGTAATTTCAGAATTTCCTCTTTATATGTTGTACACAGTTTTTAAATGTCTTGCATAAAAGATTATAAAATCTGCACGAAGACCTGTATTTAATAGTTTATTACAATTCTAAACTCTTTTTTAAAATTATATTTGACTTTTGTTGGCTTTACCTTGTTAAATTATGTACTTTTATTAGGAAAAGAACAAGTCAACTCTACCCATGTACAAACTTCTGCTTGACCTACTATTTCCTTATATGTATTTTACTTTGCAAATTGTTTTTGGCATTTGGTATTACCATAAATATATTTAAACAAAATAATTTTGAATTCACTTAATCAATTTTAAATATATGATAAAAGATGTATTATCTATGATAGTCTAAAGTATAATACATTTGTTTATGAATATATACATTAAATACATAAAATCTTCTTAGGCTCATTAGTACAGTGCATATTAGAGGTGATCATATAATATATAGACCAAATAAGAGTTAATGTATGTATCAAGATGTGTAGAGTTTAATATTCTGCACATATGTCATAAGAAAAATTCTCATGAACTACATGACAATGAATATTTTCTACTACAGGAACCACTGTTCATGGACTGTAGGCTTCTGAGGGAAAATGCATAATATCCTATTTATTGGATCAAAAGCACAGAACAAAATAACTGACTTGTAATGATAGTAAACTGTTATTTGCTAAACAAGACATTTAAGTATTCATGTACCATATACCATAAAATCTTGTTTTGCTTAAATATTTTTAATAATAGATTTTTTAATTAATAAATTCTTCTAAAAATAAGAAAACTCAAAAATAACGTAGTTAGCTTGCACAGGCTCATATGCTATTTTACAAACATATGCTTTGAACCAATGCAGAAGGAAGTGGCCACCCACTCCAATATTTGTACCTAAAGAATCCCATGGACAGAGAAGCTTGGTGGGCTATGGTCCACAGGGTTGCAAAGAGTCAGACTGGGCAACTGAACATGCACACACTCTTTGAAGCAAGATTTCCTCTTGTGTCAGGTATCCTTTCCTATCTGTATATTGGCAATCATCTTTATTCTACGTCACCACGTTAATAACAACCTTTTTCACAACAGTCAAGACATGGAAGTTATCTAAGTGTCTATCAACAGATGAATAAAGATAATGTGATATATATTTATACCGGTACATATACAATATGTATATATACATATATACCTATTACACACACAGATATATATACATAACTACAATGGAACATTATTTAGCCATCAAAATGTAGGAAATTAAATTGTAACATCAGGAATGGACTCTGAGGGCATTACGCTAAGTGAAATGAGTCAAGAGACAGATACTGTATGATCTAACTTACATGTAGAATTTTGAAAAAGCCAAACTCATGTAAGCAAAGACAGAATGGTAACTGCTAGGGGATAGGAGGCTGGGGCTGGTGAGGAGATGTTGGTAAAAGGGTACAACATTCCAGTTATAAGATGAATAATTCCAGGGATCTCATATATAGTTAGATGACTACAGTTATTAACACTGCATCATATACTTGAAACTTGTTATGAGAGTAGATTTGAAATGTTCTCACCATACACACACATACCTACACAAACAGCAATTATGTAAGATGATGAGGTTTTTAAGTAACCTTATTTTGGTAATCATTTTGCAATATATAGGGCTTCCCAGGTGGTGCTAGTGGTGAAGAACTCACCTGCCAACTCAGGGGAATCAAGAGACTAAGGTTCGATTCCTGCATCAGAAAGAACCCCTGGAGGAGCATATGGACAGCCACTCCAATATTCTGCCTGGAGAATCCCACAGACAGAGGAGCTTGGGGGAGTCTATAGGCCATAGGGTCACAAAGGGTCGGACATGACCGAAGTGACTGAGCATGCACACACATTGCAATAAACGTGTCCCAAATCATCACTTTGTACATCCTTAACTTACACAATATGTCAGTTGTATCTCAATAAAGCTGGGGAAGGAGGAAGCTCTCTCTCTAAGTGTTCCACTACAGTTCTGAAGTATATGAACAACTGGTAAAACCCTTTTTATTAAACTAGAAAATTATTTGAATCCAGTAAAAGGAATTAAAAACCAATCAACCAACAAAACATTTACTTAATGCTTAATTATTATAGCTGTTTAAGCTAGGAAAATATTTTTATTTTTTTCACAAAAATAAATGCCATTATTAATCACTTCTACCACATTGACTCTAATTTTATATATTCTTAGCACTGTATAATTAGTTTTTTTTTTTTTTTTACTTCAAATACTTGAGCCTCTTGAGATATATAATCTGCATGGGCAGTTAAAGTCTTTTATTTATTGAACAGTAGGAAAGGGTGACATAGACAGTTTCCTGTCAATAAACTTACTGCTGATATTAAAAACAGAGTGTATGGATAGAAAAGAATTCCAGCATGGAACATCCCTTACTGTCTGCCAAGTTCCTCATAGGCTGTTAATCACTACCTGACAACGATTCAATGAAAAGTGAAGTCAGACCACCAAACTATTTCATATGTCATAGCCTATTGAGCAGCTGCCAAACGTTAAACACCAGATGTCTTCATTGACCTAGGCTGGACGGAAAGTAGAGAATGAATAGCAATGACTCTATTTCACGTCCAAATTTTCCTAAACCAGTGTAGACTTAAATACAGCACATGCATGTATAAAAATCTGCTAAGCTGTAGGAACAAAATAACCGCCATTTATATTTGATCTAAAACTGAAGCTATAAATACACATAAGCACTGAGTAAATGATTAGGGTCTTATGAATGAGTATCAGGGTCTTGTAAGATGGCAACCAGAGCAAATCACTACTTTATATTAAACATAAATAAAAAGATAATTTAGAACATAAGGTGGTTATCATGACATATTTCATGAAATAAATATTTATGCTTATTAATATATTTACCCACAGACAGAGGAGCTTGGGGGAGTCTATAGGCCATAGGGTCACAAAGGGTCGGACATGACCGAAGTGACTGAGCATGCACACACATTGCAATAAACGTGTCCCAAATCATCACTTTGTACATCCTTAACTTACACAATATGTCAGTTGTATCTCAATAAAGCTGGGGAAGGAGGAAGCTCTCTCTCTAAGTGTTCCACTACAGTTCTGAAGTATATGAACAACTGGTAAAACCCTTTTTATTAAACTAGAAAATTATTTGAATCCAGTAAAAGGAATTAAAAACCAATCAACCAACAAAACATTTACTTAATGCTTAATTATTATAGCTGTTTAAGCTAGGAAAATATTTTTATTTTTTTCACAAAAATAAATGCCATTATTAATCACTTCTACCACATTGACTCTAATTTTATATATTCTTAGCACTGTATAATTAGTTTTTTTTTTTTTTTTTTACTTCAAATACTTGAGCCTCTTGAGATATATAATCTGCATGGGCAGTTAAAGTCTTTTATTTATTGAACAGTAGGAAAGGGTGACATAGACAGTTTCCTGTCAATAAACTTACTGCTGATATTAAAAACAGAGTGTATGGATAGAAAAGAATTCCAGCATGGAACATCCCTTACTGTCTGCCAAGTTCCTCATAGGCTGTTAATCACTACCTGACAACGATTCAATGAAAAGTGAAGTCAGACCACCAAACTATTTCATATGTCATAGCCTATTGAGCAGCTGCCAAACGTTAAACACCAGATGTCTTCATTGACCTAGGCTGGACGGAAAGTAGAGAATGAATAGCAATGACTCTATTTCACGTCCAAATTTTCCTAAACCAGTGTAGACTTAAATACAGCACATGCATGTATAAAAATCTGCTAAGCTGTAGGAACAAAATAACCGCCATTTATATTTGATCTAAAACTGAAGCTATAAATACACATAAGCACTGAGTAAATGATTAGGGTCTTATGAATGAGTATCAGGGTCTTGTAAGATGGCAACCAGAGCAAATCACTACTTTATATTAAACATAAATAAAAAGATAATTTAGAACATAAGGTGGTTATCATGACATATTTCATGAAATAAATATTTATGCTTGGTATTTTAAGGTACTATAAAACTAGGAAATGATGCTTATAAATATATGTCTGCATGCATACACACATTTCATATTATATACAGAGAGAGATTTCCATAATCCATAATGTTACAACTTTTATCAGCTTTTTATAGATTGAACTTCAATTTCTAGATGGTACATACAGTGTCTACAGCTCTACCCAAGCCTACTCCAAATTTCTGAAACTTATATAAAAACATGCACACATAATTAGAGATACTCCAGAAGTAATAAAGGTTAGTAGGGGATCAAAAACTCATGAGCAATCCATTAAGCAAGTAAATGCACCTGACATATTTGAAATGAAAACTGCAGCATAAGAGACGCACTGACCCTTAACGTGCTCAAGTTGTTGGAGACAGTAACAGGTGATGATCCAGGGGCAATTTAGGTTGATTAATTGATGTGCAGGGGCAGGAACAGTCAAAAGGTTTATACAATCCATCCACGTTAAGTGAGAGAGCCCTTGTGGGGTCTGTCTCCAGGAATGTGCCAAGAAAATGAGAGTTTTGTTCTGAGAGTTAAAGGCTCCAAGATTCTTAACATAGAGAAAGGGAAGTTTTATGTTCAGAGAGACAGCTGCTGAGGCATCTTCAAATGGTGAGTGAATTGTATGTGTCATGGGCAGAATCATAACACTGATTCCTCTAGCCTGGTTACTCAATCAAACATTAATATGCTGTCATAGCCTATTGAGCAGCTGCCAAACGTTAAACACCAGATGTCTTCATTGACCTAGGCTGGACGGAAAGTAGAGAATGAATAGCAATGACTCTATTTCACGTCCAAATTTTCCTAAACCAGTGTAGACTTAAATACAGCACATGCATGTATAAAAATCTGCTAAGCTGTAGGAACAAAATAACCGCCATTTATATTTGATCTAAAACTGAAGCTATAAATACACATAAGCACTGAATAAATGATTAGGGTCTTATGAATGAGTATCAGGGTCTTGTAAGATGGCAACCAGAGCAAATCACTACTTTATATTAAACATAAATAAAAAGATAATTTAGAACATAAGGTGGTTATCATGACATATTTCATGAAATAAATATTTATGCTTGGTATTTTAAGGTACTATAAAACTAGGAAATGATGCTTATAAATATATGTCTGCATGCATACACACATTTCATATTATATACAGAGAGAGATTTCCATAATCCATAATGTTACAACTTTTATCAGCTTTTTATAGATTGAACTTCAATTTCTAGATGGTACATACAGTGTCTACAGCTCTACCCAAGCCTACTCCAAATTTCTGAAACTTATATAAAAACATGCACACATAATTAGAGATACTCCAGAAGTAATAAAGGTTAGTAGGGATCAAAAACTCATGAGCAATCCATTAAGCAAGTAAATGCACCTGACATATTTGAAATGAAAACTGCAGCATAAGAGACGCACTGACCCTTAACGTGCTCAAGTTGTTGGAGACAGTAACAGGTGATGATCCAGGGGCAATTTAGGTTGATTAATTGATGTGCAGGGGCAGGAACAGTCAAAAGGTTTATACAATCCATCCACGTTAAGTGAGAGAGCCCTTGTGGGGTCTGTCTCCAGGAATGTGCCAAGAAAATGAGAGTTTTGTTCTGAGAGTTAAAGGCTCCAAGATTCTTAACATAGAGAAAGGGAAGTTTTATGTTCAGAGAGACAGCTGCTGAGGCATCTTCAAATGGTGAGTGAATTGTATGTGTCATGGGCAGAATCATAACACTGATTCCTCTAGCCTGGTTACTCAATCAAACATTAATATGCTGTCAACAGATTTGGTAAATGGAAGTAAGATTAGTAATCACTTGATCTTTTTTTTTTTTTAAGATTTATTTATTTATTTATTTTGGGCGAGGGTTGGGTTGGGGACGGAGAGGAGCAGGCGGGCCACTTCTATTGGTCTTTCTCTGTTTTCATCCGTCTTTGTTCTTTGGCTCCTGCGGACCTCCCATCGCGGTGGCCTCTGTTGTCACAGAGTGCCAGCTCTGGGCGCATGCGGTCCAGAGCTCCGGCTCGGTGACTGGACACATCAGTCCAGCCGCTCCGCGGCATGTGGGATCTTCCCAGGCCAGGGATCGAACTGGTGCCCCTTGCACTGCAAGGTGGTGTCCTTATCCACTGGACCACCAGGGGAAGCCCTCACTTGGCCTTAAAATGGGGAAATCATTCTGTAATATCCAGGGGAGCCCATGATAATCACATGAACCTTTAAAAAGAATGAGAAAGGCAGAAGAGTCATTTAGAGAAGCAGAAGAGACCGAGGAGACGAAGCAGAAGACAAAGACATTCAGTGTGTGAGCTGGAAGGGCTTAATCCTCCATGGCTTAATTTGAAGATAGAGAAAAATTTCTATGACCTGTAGAATGCAAGGGGCATCTAGAAACTGAGAATGACCCTTAGCCAAGAGCCAGCAAAACAGCAGGGACCTCAATCCTACAGATGTGTGTGCTGAGTCACTCAGTCCAACTCTTTGCAACACCACCCATGGACTGTAGTCCGCCTTGCAGTGCAAGGGGTGCCAGTTTGATCCCTGGCATGAGAAGATCCCACATGCTGCAGAGTGGCTGGACCAGTGTGTCCAATTACAAGCCAGTGCTCTGGAGCACTGCAACAAGAGAGGCCACATGCCAAGGAATAAAGATGGATGAAAATAATAAATAAGAAAAAGCTCATGGTATGAAGTTAAAAAAAATTTTTTTAAAGTTATTGTGGCAATTTAAATGTCTTGATGATTATAAGAAACTAAAAATTAAGAGTAAATCCTAGGCATATTTCTGCAAAACACACATTCATGCTGAATAAGTCAGGATTGGCTAGGTTTCCACTGCTCTAGAAAACAATGCCTACAAATGAATGAATGAGTATTTGCCATTCGCACTACATGTAGCAGGGCTCTTTGTTAACTGACTTCTAGTAATGCACAAGCCCAATGGAAGCTCTGTTATGACAACTGCTTTTACAATCACATAGATAATGGGAAAAGAGTATGTTTAATTTCACATTGGGTCTCAAAGAGATAGTCTAGCATTACTGCAAAGCATTTAAACATGTATTTAAGCAGGTCAAAATATGTTATATGTTTGTGTCTAACTTAACAGCAGATCAGAAAGCACAATCTTTTACATGTGTTGAAAAAATAATTGAATAGGACTAATGGATTCTATACTTTCATTTGTAGGGAAAATGTTAATTAGCTAAAGTGTTTGTAAATCCATTTGATGATATGCATTAACAATCTTTAAAATAATCATATTTAACACATAACCTTGTTTCAGGGAATTAATACTAGGAAGGACAAAGCATGCATATAGAAATGTTTGTACAACTATTAATAATAATAACACAATGTCCAGTACCATGGGACTGACTATATAGAGGATGATATCTGTGCACAGTAAAATATATTCTGGTCCCCTGGGTAATTATCAGATTAAGTAATGTATCTAATTTTATATTCAAAAATCCATGAAAACTGTAGAAAAAATGTTTTAATGTGAAATTACATGAAAGTTTGGTAGCTGACTTCCAAGCCTAACAGACTTGGATATAACACAGTAATGAAGAAACCAACAATTCTAATGACAGGATTCTTAAAAATCCACCAAACCTGGAGTATCATGTTCTGCTTCAAGGTAAAATAAATGAAATAAGAAGTGAAATAAGGAAGACTGAATGAAAACACGAAAAGTGATTATATACCTTGTTTCCCTCTTTAACCTAAATTATAGGACAGGTGCCTTTGTTTCATCTAGAAAGAGATCTGGAGAATTATTCTCTAGAGAGGGTAAAACAGACAGCATTTGATCTGGTAAATGCCAAGAGAGTTGAGAGCATACAGGAATTTACCAAAAATTAGGAGAAGAGATGAATTAATGCTATGGATGTAGAAAGGTCAACACTCTGTCCATTTACACTACAGAACACTTTGAGAAGAATTCTAGAAGAATCTTCTGGAAATGTATAGGGCAAACATTTAGATACTGGGAATCTTGGTGATACTTCAAAGCAATCCACTGAAATCCTTCTCTAGGAACCTCAAAGTCAACAAGTCCAATACATTCTCTTTGAGTGTATATATGTATATATAAATCAGTCCCCTATTCTTATTTTCTCTTTTTAAAGTTTTCTGGGTTTGTTTTTTAATGTGGACCATTTTTAAAGGCTTTGTTGAATTTGTTACAATATTGTTTTTGTTTCATGTTTTGCTTTTCTGGCCATAAGCCATACGGGAATCTGAGCTCCCTGACCAGGGATTGAACCTGCACCCACCTCATGAGAAGGCAAAGTCTTAACCATTGAACTGTCAGGGAGGTCCTCGTCCCCCATTCTTAATCATAGACAGAAACATGACATTTGCCAGAAATAGAAGTGTGACAAGAGAAATTAAAACTGCAAATAATAGGGGGGGGGGAACAGAACTGTGAGTAAATAAAGAAATTACAGAATAATTTTGAGACAATTTCTTGAAGAGTGAAACTCTTTCTACAGAGTATATAAGCCAGTAGTTGAAAAGAACATAGAAACCCATTGAATAACCATGCATATAGAAATGTTTGTACAACTATTAATAATAATAACACAATGTCCAGTACCATGGGACTGACTATATAGAGGATGATATCTGTGCACAGTAAAATATATTCTGGTCCCCTGGGTAATTATCAGATTAAGTAATGTATCTAATTTTATATTCAAAAATCCATGAAAACTGTAGAAAAAATGTTTTAATGTGAAATTACATGAAAGTTTGGTAGCTGACTTCCAAGCCTAACAGACTTGGATATAACACAGTAATGAAGAAACCAACAATTCTAATGACAGGATTCTTAAAAATCCACCAAACCTGGAGTATCATGTTCTGCTTCAAGGTAAAATAAATGAAATAAGAAGTGAAATAAGGAAGACTGAATGAAAACACGAAAAGTGATTATATACCTTGTTTCCCTCTTTAACCTAAATTATAGGACAGGTGCCTTTGTTTCATCTAGAAAGAGATCTGGAGAATTATTCTCTAGAGAGGGTAAAACAGACAGCATTTGATCTGGTAAATGCCAAGAGAGTTGAGAGCATACAGGAATTTACCAAAAATTAGGAGAAGAGATGAATTAATGCTATGGATGTAGAAAGGTCAACACTCTGTCCATTTACACTACAGAACACTTTGAGAAGAATTCTAGAAGAATCTTCTGGAAATGTATAGGGCAAACATTTAGATACTGGGAATCTTGGTGATACTTCAAAGCAATCCACTGAAATCCTTCTCTAGGAACCTCAAAGTCAACAAGTCCAATACATTCTCTTTGAGTGTATATATGTATATATAAATCAGTCCCCTATTCTTATTTTCTCTTTTTAAAGTTTTCTGGGTTTGTTTTTTAATGTGGACCATTTTTAAAGGCTTTGTTGAATTTGTTACAATATTGTTTTTGTTTCATGTTTTGCTTTTCTGGCCATAAGCCATACGGGAATCTGAGCTCCCTGACCAGGGATTGAACCTGCACCCACCTCATGAGAAGGCAAAGTCTTAACCATTGAACTGTCAGGGAGGTCCTCGTCCCCCATTCTTAATCATAGACAGAAACATGACATTTGCCAGAAATAGAAGTGTGACAAGAGAAATTAAAACTGCAAATAATAGGGGGGGGGGAACAGAACTGTGAGTAAATAAAGAAATTACAGAATAATTTTGAGACAATTTCTTGAAGAGTGAAACTCTTTCTACAGAGTATATAAGCCAGTAGTTGAAAAGAACATAGAAACCCATTGAATAACCATGCAATACCATAGTAAATTGATTTCTAATCAACTAGTGTAGCTAATAAGTACAAGACCAATTACAGAAAGATCTACATATCATTGAATGTGACTGGAAAAATTTCTAAAGAAACATTCTCAAACTCAAAGCAGAGCAGTATTTTCCCATTAGCTGTTAACCACTGGATCTGTCTTAAAAAAGGATAGAAACATTCATAGTTAAATGAAGTTAACATTTCTCTATGCTCTCATTATTACAAGATTCATCAGTAATCTTCAAAAGGGGAATGTCTCATGCCACATTTCCTAAATTTTGATAATATGGTTTTGTTTTGTTTTGTTTTTTTCAATTTCTTCCTATGGAATACATGCCTAAAGATTGAGGAAAGACTCATGGTTAGTAGATTGGACAGCTAGAAAAAACAAGGAAGGAGTAGTGACAAAGATGACTGTGCTCCCAGGTCCCAATGTCAGGTACTAGCAAGAAGATATTAAGTGATTTGGAGTAACTGCATATGATTGTACAATGTATATAATAAGTAACTATCTGTAAAGGATTCCAGTGACTAGAGAAGCTAAAAAGTTAACTATCCTAGAATAAGCAGTCAGTTTGAATAGATAACACAAAGAATAGATTTCTGCTTAAATAAGTAGTCTGACTCTTCTAAATCAATACAAAAGTATTGTACAACAAAAATGCTATTGGATATTTATGTTCTGTTTTCTTACCTATCTTAAGGAATACTGGCCTGAAGCAAGATTTTGGAAAATGTTTTCTAGTTGCTTGTTCATTGGACCACAAAATGCTACAATATTTCAAAAATAAAGTTATATAAAGTCTATAGTTGCTCTGGGTAGGGAGGACCTAGTTCAGGTTGTTCACCAGTTTTTTCATTGTTGGTGTCCAATGCCAATTATGCTAGGTCTGATACATAGTTCAGCATACTGGTGGAAAACAGTGAGCTCCATTTGCTTCTCTAGAAGTATGTGGCATGCAGCTGGCACTGTACAAGGCTAGGGGCCGCAACACTGCTCCCCACAGCTGAGATAGCCTCTTGTTCAACCAGCTTCTGAGCGAAGTCAGCTATTAAATTCTGACCCGCAACACTGCTCCCCACAGCTGAGATAGCCTCTTGTTCAACCAGCTTCTGAGCGGAGAAGTCAGCTATTAAATTCTGAAGCTTTTCACAGTAGGCTTAATTTGTATAAAACCACTCTGGATCTTTATCATAGGTGAAATATGTTTATATTTTAAAGCCGTGATTTTAATATTTGTTTACTCAAAACTATGTCAGGTTATATTTAACAAACTATATTTCAAAAATGTATGTATTGTATCATCAACAGGCATTTTAAATCCATAAGTCAAAAACTATCCTAAAAAGGTAGTCTGCAAGAAAATGCTTTGCCCTTTCAAAATATCCATTTATTTCTCCTAACATATAAGGTCAAATATTATTGCAGAAATAAAAGCATAAAAAAGTGTAAATAAAATAATTTATACTTATGAAACATAAATCTTTTCATAAGATACACTTCATGTTTAATCTTAACTATAAATATAAAATGACATCAGAAGTTTGACCAAATTATAAGATTCTTTTTTTTTTTTTTTTATAGTTGACACCATTATTCTTAGCATATTTCTGGTGGCTTGCTATTATCCCAGATGGGGCAAAAATGGTTGAATCATGCCCTCTCATTATAAAGAAGAAAGCATATTACTTGCTGGACCTTTTCAGTTCCAGAGGCAATTTATTCCATACTGGAACATACTTTATTCAAGCAGTTTTTTCCAGCAGGAAAGCACTCAGTCTGTGGTATAAGCAGATCTAGCCCTTGGGAATATTGACTCAGTAGACTTTGCCATTAGAGGTATCAGTAACTGGAAAAACTACTGCATGCAGGTTATGGAAAGCCTCAGGAGGAGAATCAGACTATGGGCTTTCAAGGATCTGAAGTAAATCAGACCATCTGTAGCACAGAACTAAGTACTATTTGAAAAACAACTCTCAGCATGACCTAGAAGACATTAAACACTTAAACATGGAACTTCACATGACTCTGGAGCTGATGATCACAAACTGGATTCTGCCCTTGTCACTAAATCGTAAGATCAGGTGAGACTCAGAAGAAATCCACAGCATGCTGGCCACTGCACATCTGTAACCAACCGGTGACCTATTAAGGTGTATGAGCAGGATTCCCTGAACCTTTCCCATTCACTAGCACCAAACTCCCCCTCACATCCAAGCCTATGGAGCAGGAAGATTCAGTTACTGATTCCAAGTGAGGCCTACCACTGTGTGGAAGACAGCAAAGATCATAACAACACTCACCACCGGAAGTAGGATCCTACAGACCTGCACCCACTGCCTCTGGCATGGATTCAGAGTGACAACAAAGAATTCAGTTAGAATAAGGACTTAATTCATGGAAAGGAAAAGACACAGTAAGATCAGCATCTATAATGTGCACCACTCCCCCTGGTCAGCAGGTCCCTCTCAATAGCCGATGATTGTGATGGACTGCATGCACTCCTTCTTGTTTCATTTGGGGGTTTTCTGGGCAGATACTGATGGGATAGACCAGCTACCATACACTATATATGTTCAAGTGAT
Source organism: Tragulus kanchil (assembly GCA_022376925.1). NCBI lineage: Eukaryota > Metazoa > Chordata > Mammalia > Artiodactyla > Tragulidae > Tragulus > Tragulus kanchil. The sequence goes on from JAIOJX010000025.1 coordinate 16,535,241, forward strand.
AGAAGAAAGTTCACTGAGTACCTAGGACAGGAGAACAGCTTTCTTCTAGTGAGGGAGAAGAATCTGGGGCCACGATACAGCTCTGCACTGGCTTCTGTGTAGGAGAATATTGCAGGACACAGGTACTAATGGACAAATCTCTAAGAAAGCAGCAGCTTGCTGGATGACCGCTTTGCCCACAAGGGTCAGATGGTTTATCATTTTCAACAAGATGAGAGAGAAGAACAATCCTTAGGCACAGTTACAGAAAAGTAGGTAGATATGTGGATGTGGACTGACGATGTAAGCTGCTGTATCTGGACACGACTAGGTGGTGTCTTTGAACAACACAGAGTAGGGTCAGTCTCCTCAGTAGTGTGGTGAAGCTTCCTGTGGTATATCTGGGCATTCATTTTATGCACAACAAGAAGTGACTCAAACTTAGAGAAAATATGGATTCATGTGCTCTGTTAAATGGCCTGTGAGGGTGGTCAGAGGCCTGGAAACAGAATAATGGAACATAGGAGAAGATCCAAAATAGAGACAAGTGGAGAGACTATTTGAAAAACAACTCTCAGCATGACCTAGAAGACATTAAACACTTAAACATGGAACTTCACATGACTCTGGAGCTGATGATCACAAACTGGATTCTGCCCTTGTCACTAAATCGTAAGATCAGGTGAGACTCAGAAGAAATCCACAGCATGCTGGCCACTGCACATCTGTAACCAACCGGTGACCTATTAAGGTGTATGAGCAGGATTCCCTGAACCTTTCCCATTCACTAGCACCAAACTCCCCCTCACATCCAAGCCTATGGAGCAGGAAGATTCAGTTACTGATTCCAAGTGAGGCCTACCACTGTGTGGAAGACAGCAAAGATCATAACAACACTCACCACCGGAAGTAGGATCCTACAGACCTGCACCCACTGCCTCTGGCATGGATTCAGAGTGACAACAAAGAATTCAGTTAGAATAAGGACTTAATTCATGGAAAGGAAAAGACACAGTAAGATCAGCATCTATAATGTGCACCACTCCCCCTGGTCAGCAGGTCCCTCTCAATAGCCGATGATTGTGATGGACTGCATGCACTCCTTCTTGTTTCAGTTGGGGGTTTTCTGGGCAGATACTGATGGGATAGACCAGCTACCATACACTATATATGTTCAAGTGATAGAAGAAAGTTCACTGAGTACCTAGGACAGGAGAACAGCTTTCTTCTAGTGAGGGAGAAGAATCTGGGGCCACGATACAGCTCTGCACTGGCTTCTGTGTAGGAGAATATTGCAGGACACAGGTACTAATGGACAAATCTCTAAGAAAGCAACAGCTTGCTGGATGACCGCTTTGCCCACAAGGGTCAGATGGTTTATCATTTTCAACAAGATGAGAGAGAAGAACAATCCTTAGGCACAGTTACAGAAAAGTAGGTAGATATGTGGATGTGGACTGACGATGTAAGCTGCTGTATCTGGACACGACTAGGTGGTGTCTTTGAACAACACAGAGTAGGGTCAGTCTCCTCAGTAGTGTGGTGAAGCTTCCTGTGGTATATCTGGGCATTCATTTTATGCACAACAAGAAGTGACTCAAACTTAGAGAAAATATGGATTCATGTGCTCTGTTAAATGGCCTGTGAGGGTGGTCAGAGGCCTGGAAACAGAATAATGGAACATAGGAGAAGATCCAAAATAGAGACAAGTGGAGAGATGTACAGAATTTGAAATAAAGTGTGAAGCATATTTGAACCACATATGAATTCCCACCAAAGAACATCCACCTAGAAACAAAGATAACGATTCAACATCTCCCTTTTCCATCCTGGTTCTGTTTTCCCTTTCCTTCCATAGATGTGCACTTCTAATAAATATCCTGAATGCTGGAATCCACCTCAGCTTCTTAATCTGGATAAATAAATATATAATGATCTTAAAAAGATTCAAAGAAAGTAAGAGAGTGTTGAGTCTTTATGTATGTAAATTTGATAATCTGGATGGAATGGATGAATTTCTTGGAAGATATAAATTATCAAAAAGTATTTACAAAACATTAAAATCTCAATATCCTTACATGAATTTTAGCCAGAACTTAAAAAAAAAAAAAACAAAAAACTTCCTTTCCACAAAGAAAATTCTAGGTCTAAATTGTTCACTGAAATAAACAATTTAAACTCCATTACAATATAGAATGCAAGGAAATATTCTTTAATGGAACACCTTGTATTATGAAGTCATTATCCTGAAATTAAAACTAGGGAAAAACATCATAAGAAGACAAGACAATACAAAAAATACCCACCCTAAATATAGATGAAATAATCCTTAGCAAATGTTGGTAAATCAAATCTCTAACAAAATGTTAAAAGGTAAATGTATCAAGACCAAGTGGAATGAAAAAAAAAATGCAATGTTGGATCAACACTTGAAAATAAATGTAATTCACTGCAATAATAGAAAAAAACAACAATGTGCATTTTGCAATCACTGTACTATGTGAAGAGAAATATTTTGATGAAATACAAAACTCATTTCTGATAATATCAAGAATAATTCTCAATAAAATAGATACAGAATGCAACTTTCTTATTCTGAAACAAGCTGTTTATTTAAAATTAAAAATAACATTGCATTTATTAGTTAAAGACTGTCTCTTCTCTTAAAATAAAGAACAATCACGAGCTGTACTTACTAACTTTATTCAGCAGTGTACAGGAGACTCTATATTATGAAAAATGACAAAGCAAATAATAACATCTTACATATGTAAAAGATACAAACATAGCCATGAACATAGGATATCCAAATAGAAAATTCTACTGGGAGTAATAAAAGTAACAGTGTCACTGACTATAGGGCTAAAATTCAAAAATTGATTCATCTTTGGTAATAAGCCTTTCTCTAGAAAAAGAAAAACACCCTCATGTAGATTCCTCTAGGTATCTCAAGGAGGAACAGACGTTTCTCTTGAACCTACAGGGTCTCCACTGCCTTCAGCTCAAAATAACCCTCATGACAAATTAGGAGATCTTGAGAAGGTCTGTTCTGAACCCTTACTCCATAACACACACCATACTTGTACATCACCTTACAGTAGGTCATAGCAATTTATACAAAAACTAAAACCATTAAACATCCAGACTCAAAAAGGTCAGAAAACATTTGTGACCTCAGGGTGGATTAAGAGTTCTTAAAAAGACAGTAAATGTATAAACCAAAACACTTGGTTAATTGGACTTCATGAAAATTAAACATATCTCCTCTAATAACAGCATGAAGAAAATGAAAAGATTAAGAAGACTTACTATACATGAGCATGAAAAAAATTTTTTATCCAGAATACGTGAAGAACTTTTAGAATTCACGAAGAAGACAATCAACAAAACTGAGAAAGAGATAATGTATATATAGTCTGAAAAAAAAAAATCAAGGCCATGTATAGCAAAGAATAAATTTGCTGTACACCTGATGCTAACACAAAATCATTAATCACCTATACTCCAATGTAAAATGATTTTTTTTAAATGTGTCCCCTGACCATCCTACAATATTCTTTCTGCTCCTCATGTGAAAAATTTTACTGAGAAAAATATTTGAGCAGTAATTCATAAAATAGATACAGAATGCAACTTTCTTATTCTGAAACAAGCTGTTTATTTAAAATTAAAAATAACATTGCATTTATTAGTTAAAGACTGTCTCTTCTCTTAAAATAAAGAACAATCACGAGCTGTACTTACTAACTTTATTCAGCAGTGTACAGGAGACTCTATATTATGAAAAATGACAAAGCAAATAATAACATCTTACATATGTAAAAGATACAAACATAGCCATGAACATAGGATATCCAAATAGAAAATTCTACTGGGAGTAATAAAAGTAACAGTGTCACTGACTATAGGGCTAAAATTCAAAAATTGATTCATCTTTGGTAATAAGCCTTTCTCTAGAAAAAGAAAAACACCCTCATTTAGATTCCTCTAGGTATCTCAAGGAGGAACAGACGTTTCTCTTGAACCTACAGGGTCTCCACTGCCTTCAGCTCAAAATAACCCTCATGACAAATTAGGAGATCTTGAGAAGGTCTGTTCTGAACCCTTACTCCATAACACACACCATACTTGTACATCACCTTACAGTAGGTCATAGCAATTTATACAAAAACTAAAACCATTAAACATCCAGACTCAAAAAGGTCAGAAAACATTTGTGACCTCAGGGTGGATTAAGAGTTCTTAAAAAGACAGTAAATGTATAAACCAAAACACTTGGTTAATTGGACTTCATGAAAATTAAACATATCTCCTCTAATAACAGCATGAAGAAAATGAAAAGATTAAGAAGACTTACTATACATGAGCATGAAAAAAATTTTTTATCCAGAATACGTGAAGAACTTTTAGAATTCACGAAGAAGACAATCAACAAAACTGAGAAAGAGATAATGTATATATAGTCTGAAAAAAAAAAATCAAGGCCATGTATAGCAAAGAATAACTTTGCTGTACACCTGATGCTAACACAAAATCATTAATCACCTATACTCCAATGTAAAATGATTTTTTTTAAATGTGTCCCCTGACCATCCTACAATATTCTTTCTGCTCCTCATGTGAAAAATTTTACTGAGAAAAATATTTGAGCAGTAATTCATAAAATAAGACATTCAAATGGCCAACAACTCCACAAAAAAGAGGATTAATACTACTATCTATCATGGGCACACGCCTTACAGCACACTGAGCTGCCTCTGACACAGAAGTCAGAATAGTTTCGTCATAAAGACTGTATACTTATTAACAAGGCTTGTAGCAATGCTGCTGATAGTAATTATATAGATATTATAATCATTTCAGTAAACCATTAATTTCTCTTTACCATATTGCAATAATTTATTCCTAGGTATTTATTAAAATAAACAACAAAAAGAATGTTTACACATAGGCATAAATATTTTTAGCAGCTTTTTTCATAATATTCCAGATTGGCTATGACCTATATGCCTCTCAACTGGGAAATGGATAAACAATGGAATACTACCTTGCAGTATAAAGGCCTATACTGATAAAGATAACAACAAATGTGGCTCTCAAAGGCAGACTGAATGAATCTACACAGATAATGCATTATTTTGTGATTCCATTTATATGTAGCTCTTTTTAATTTTTTCTTTTATTTTTATTTTTTGGCCAGTTCTATTGATCTTTCATTTATTTATCTTTGTTCTTTGTCCTGTGTGGGCCTCCCATCGCAGTGGCCTCTCTCGTTGCAGAGCACCGGCTGTGGGCGCATGTGCCCCAGAACTCTGGCTTGTAGTTAGACACATCGGTCCAGTCGCTTGGTGGCACATGGGATCTTCCCAGGCCAGGGATTGAACCGGCACCCCCTGCATTGCAAGGCAGTGTCCTTACCCTCTGAATCATCAGGGAAGTTCCCTATATGCAATTCTTAACTAGCAATCTAATTGATAGTAAATAGTAAATCTACATTTGTCTGAAATATAGGAGCATGATCAAATAAGGAAGGGCACAATATGTGTAGTTTTGAAAGTATATAAAACCTTTAATATACTGGTGTTCAATTAATTGTATTCACTTGTTAAAACTCATTGAACAGTTTTGGAATAGTATATTACACCACAAGTTGATTTTAAATGTGTCCCCTGACCATCCTACAATATTCTTTCTGCTCCTCATGTGAAAAATTTTACTGAGAAAAATATTTGAGCAGTAATTCATAAAATAAGACATTCAAATGGCCAACAACTCCACAAAAAAGAGGATTAATACTACTATCTATCATGGGCACACGCCTTACAGCACACTGAGCTGCCTCTGACACAGAAGTCAGAATAGTTTCGTCATAAAGACTGTATACTTATTAACAAGGCTTGTAGCAATGCTGCTGATAGTAATTATATAGATATTATAATCATTTCAGTAAACCATTAATTTCTCTTTACCATATTGCAATAATTTATTCCTAGGTATTTATTAAAATAAACAACAAAAAGAATGTTTACACATAGGCATAAATATTTTTAGCAGCTTTTTTCATAATATTCCAGATTGGCTATGACCTATATGCCTCTCAACTGGGAAATGGATAAACAATGGAATACTACCTTGCAGTATAAAGGCCTATACTGATAAAGATAACAACAAATGTGGCTCTCAAAGGCAGACTGAATGAATCTACACAGATAATGCATTATTTTGTGATTCCATTTATATGTAGCTCTTTTTAATTTTTTCTTTTATTTTTATTTTTTGGCCAGTTCTATTGATCTTTCATTTATTTATCTTTGTTCTTTGTCCTGTGTGGGCCTCCCATCGCAGTGGCCTCTCTCGTTGCAGAGCACCGGCTGTGGGCGCATGTGCCCCAGAACTCTGGCTTGTAGTTAGACACATCGGTCCAGTCGCTTGGTGGCACATGGGATCTTCCCAGGCCAGGGATTGAACCGGCACCCCCTGCATTGCAAGGCAGTGTCCTTACCCTCTGAATCATCAGGGAAGTTCCCTATATGCAATTCTTAACTAGCAATCTAATTGATAGTAAATAGTAAATCTACATTTGTCTGAAATATAGGAGCATGATCAAATAAGGAAGGGCACAATATGTGTAGTTTTGAAAGTATATTAAACCTTTAATATACTGGTGTTCAATTAATTGTATTCACTTGTTAAAACTCATTGAACAGTAGTATAAAATCGGGTACATGTATCCTATGTATATTACACCACAAGTTGATTTTATTAATTTTATATGTTCAATCTTCCAACAGTGTTGTATAAGAACTGAGTCGCTGAGAAAGTATTGTAGACACAAAGCACTTCTGTATGTAACACAAATATAGTGCCTTTTAAAAATCAATTCAAAATAGGAGGATAACACTGTAAATTTGAATAGGATTGAGGAAATGTATTTTCCATTATTTAAAAACATTTGTAAGTTTTATATCATGCATTCTAATTACTGTATTTGTTTACTAAATCTACTATGAAAATTATCCAAAATACACCCTGTAAAAGAGTTTATTTATCATATATATATTCATACCTCTCCCTTTTCCAAAAAATGTGATTTTGAATAATTTTGTATGTGATTATATAGTTATACAAAGTGATAAATTAAAAATAAGATTATTCTTGTATAAGAGCAACAGTTCAATGAAACAATAATTTCCTTGAAATGCATTCAATTATATATGCATTAAAGTATCAAAAATAAGTTACAGAACATCTGTTACTTATGAAAACCCACACTAGGCAACAGCAATTTATAAGAGGGAGTCTTATGAAACCTGTATTCTTGGAGTTTGTAGTCAATGTCAGATAATACATGAGTAACCAAGTAATTTTAGTATATGGTATGATAAAAAAAATACAGTGTAAATAAAAGTAAGCTTGCTCCTTGGAAGAAAAGATATGACAAACCTAGACAGCATATGAAAAAGAAGAGACATCACTTTGCCAACAAAGGTCCATATAGGTTTTTCCAGTAGCCATGTATGGATCAGAAAGTTGGACTATAAAGAATGAAACTGAAAGCTGGGGGAACCTCTCGTTGGCCCGCCATGTGCCCCAGAACTCTGGCTTGTAGTTAGACACATCGGTCCAGTCGCTTGGTGGCACATGGGATCTTCCCAGGCCAGGGATTGAACCGGCACCCCCTGCATTGCAAGGCAGTGTCCTTACCCTCTGAATCATCAGGAAGTTCCTATATGCAATTCTTAACTAGCAATCTAATTGATAGTAAATAGTAAATCTACATTTGTCTGAAATATAGGAGCATGATCAAATAAGGAAGGGCACAATATGTGTAGTTTTGAAAGTATATTAAACCTTTAATATACTGGTGTTCAATTAATTGTATTCACTTGTTAAAACTCATTGAACAGTAGTATAAAATCGGGTACATGTATCCTATGTATATTACACCACAAGTTGATTTTATTAATTTTATATGTTCAATCTTCCAACAGTGTTGTATAAAGAACTGAGTCGCTGAGAAAGTATTGTAGACACAAAGCACTTCTGTATGTAACACAAATATAGTGCCTTTTAAAAATCAATTCAAAATAGGAGGATAACACTGTAAATTTGAATAGGATTGAGGAAATGTATTTTCCATTATTTAAAAACATTTGTAAGTTTTATATCATGCATTCTAATTACTGTATTTGTTTACTAAATCTACTATGAAAATTATCCAAAATACACCCTGTAAAAGAGTTTATTTATCATATATATATTCATACCTCTCCCTTTTCCAAAAAATGTGATTTTGAATAATTTTGTATGTGATTATATAGTTATACAAAGTGATAAATTAAAAATAAGATTATTCTTGTATAAGAGCAACAGTTCAATGAAACAATAATTTCCTTGAAATGCATTCAATTATATATGCATTAAAGTATCAAAAATAAGTTACAGAACATCTGTTACTTATGAAAACCCACACTAGGCAACAGCAATTTATAAGAGGGAGTCTTATGAAACCTGTATTCTTGGAGTTTGTAGTCAATGTCAGATAATACATGAGTAACCAAGTAATTTTAGTATATGGTATGATAAAAAAAATACAGTGTAAATAAAAGTAAGCTTGCTCCTTGGAAGAAAAGATATGACAAACCTAGACAGCATATGAAAAAGAAGAGACATCACTTTGCCAACAAAGGTCCATATAGGTTTTTCCAGTAGCCATGTATGGATCAGAAAGTTGGACTATAAAGAAGGCTGAAAGCTGAGGAATTGATGCTTTCAAGCTGGAGAAGACTCTTGAGAGTTCCTTGGACTGCAAGGAGATCAAACCAGCCAACCTTAAAGGAAGTCAGCTTTGAATATTCACTGGAAGCACTGATGCTGAAGCTGAAGCTCCAACAGTTTGGCAACCTGATGTGAAGAGCTGACTCAATGGAAGAGACCCTGATGTGGGGGAAAAGCGAGGGCTAGATAAGAAGGGAGCAACAGAGGATGAGATGGTTGAATGGCATCACTGACTCAATGGACATGAATTAGAGCAAATGTCGGGAGATGGTGAAGGACAACAAAGCCTGGCGTACTGCAGTCTATGGGGTCACAAACAGTAGGGCATGACTTATCAACTGAACAACTGAAAAATAGGATAGCCATGGCTGGGGAGCACACTGAGAGGAAGACTTCAACTTAGTTTGGAGGATCCAAACCCAGAGATAAAGTATACATGGAAATTAGTCAAGTTATAATTAGACAACAGAATTTCCTGGCAAGAGGAAACTGCATGCTTAGGGAACTGCATCATGTGAATAAGAAGAGGTAGAGTTATATTTTGCTCTAGGTTTCTGCATCAACTGAAAAAGCTGGTCCTACATGAACCTGACATTGTATGCATGTGTGTATACACACACATACACACACACACACACACACACACATATAATTTTTTTTTCTTGTTAGAGCTATAGGAAATGGTAATGGCTAAAATAATCTTGACAATCCAGTTACAGATACAAATACATATTTTATAGGCACCCAGAGGCATTATTTTTCACACAGAATTCACCTGGCTCTGTGACAGAATCTACCATCCAATCTCAAATTCCTCTTGAGAATGTATTTCTGAAGGTCAATTGAAAATTTTATACTGAAATTGTTTTTATATAATTTTCTAGAGGTCATCTATTAAAAACTACCTTGTAATATAATAAATAGTGAAGAAGAAAATTTGAATCAAAGTTTTACCACAATTTGGAAATGAAGTCCCACAGTATTTCAGTTTGAATTTTTTAATATGAATACTCTGAGACTATGGTGATGAGAAATATATATGTATTTACACACACATATATATATATGTATATATACACAAACATATATACACATATATATGTACTGAGTTAAAGGCCTACGTTATTAGGTATATGTTAGAACACATCAAGTTTAACTTTTTTCAAAACAATTACCATTTTATACTCACAAACTATAATTTTTTGTCAATATGCTAATATAGGAGCATAACAATATTCAAATCATATGACAAGACATATTTTAATGTGGTTATATGTGTTAAATGTTGAGGTGTCTAATTCATTAAAATCTTGATATTTTATTGTACATATGTAGTGATTCTAAATAAACTTAATCACCCATGTTGGTTTCTGCAATTGATCATGATCCTCAAAGATATTTAAGACTGAACTATTTGCAATTCTTTCAATAGATAGCATCAGTATTTCATGTTTTGTCTTCTCAACTTATCTTCACACAATCCCAGCCTGCACTGTCCCCACTGATACTATACAAAGGATATGCAAAAATATTTAGATGGTCAAAAGAGATTTTAAAAAATTATCTAGTGGGTTTCTTGATGATGTGTTTTTCCTTACTAGGGAAAGATACAGGAGCCTATATTTGGAGAAGAGACTATGGATACTTATAAAATATTTTCATTCATACATTGAGAAATAAGATTTTGGTACACAAACCTGTGACATGGCTTTTAACGACAGTCTTATTTTAACTACTGTACTCTACATGGGAAGGAGCAACTGAGCAGTGCTTTCTATTACCCTTAAATCCATCTGCAAAACTTTTGCCCTTTGTTAGGTGTGCCATCACCCTGAGCAACTGTGTAGCGTGTGCAGTGGCCTGGAGAGCCTGCTGTGAGCTTTCATCTGGTTTAGTTGAGCTAGAATTTACCTTTATTCTCCCTCTAAATCCAATTTAAAATATTCTTAATACTTTAAACAACTGGACACAGACCTACCAACCTTATGTATGGTGCAATCAGCTGAGTCTTTTTTAAGGCTTGACTTCATTCTAGCACGTTATTGCCTTCTCCACCTGACTGGCTGCATATTGCCAACCTTGTGTGTTGGATTCTCTGGGAATTGGATGGTGGGACCTTTCTGTATGATGTTATACTGCTGATCTCGTAGTATATTTTTTTCTTGAATCTTGCAGCTATGAACTCGTAATCATTTACAATAAAAGATATGTAAATAGTGTACCTCAAAACAAGGTTTATTTCATGTATCTTATGTTCATGAGAACATAATTATAACATCAGTAAAATTATATAAAACATGACACCATATAAAATATATGCTTACACATTAACATTTGCTAGATTCCTAATTGTACAGCTCCATAATTTTGTGATTTCCTTATCACTGTCCATACCACGGAGTTCAGTTTGTGTTCACACGAAAAAAACAGCATTCTTATCCTTTGAACCATATATTTTATTGTCTCTCTTTTCTTTCTGGTTTCATTTTAAATTACCTTCAAGTTTTAAAAATTCCTTCCTTCTAGCAATTCTATAGATTCTTTTAGACCTTAGTTCCTCTTTTTTGGCCTTTATGTGAGATTTGGATTAGAGGCAAGTTTTTGTGTCGGTTAATAGAACAGGTGCTGAGGTCTAATGAAATTGATTTAAAATTAGGCTCAATGCCTTATACCTGGAGAAGGAAATGGCAACCCACTCCTGTATTCTTGCCTGGGAAATCCCTTGGACAGAGTAGCCTAGCGAGCTACAGTCCACGGAGTTGAAAAGAGTCAGACACGAGTGAGCATAGCTCAGAAGCAGCACCCTTGAAAACTATGATATATTAGGAAACCCTTTTGCCTTATTTTAACTACTGTACTCTACATGGGAAGGAGCAACTGAGCAGTGCTTTCTATTACCCTTAAATCCATCTGCAAAACTTTTGCCCTTTGTTAGGTGTGCCATCACCCTGAGCAACTGTGTAGCGTGTGCAGTGGCCTGGAGAGCCTGCTGTGAGCTTTCATCTGGTTTAGTTGAGCTAGAATTTACCTTTATTCTCCCTCTAAATCCAATTTAAAATATTCTTAATACTTTAAACAACTGGACACAGACCTACCAACCTTATGTATGGTGCAATCAGCTGAGTCTTTTTTAAGGCTTGACTTCATTCTAGCACGTTATTGCCTTCTCCACCTGACTGGCTGCATATTGCCAACCTTGTGTGTTGGATTCTCTGGGAATTGGATGGTGGGACCTTTCTGTATGATGTTATACTGCTGATCTCGTAGTATATTTTTTTCTTGAATCTTGCAGCTATGAACTCGTAATCATTTACAATAAAAGATATGTAAATAGTGTACCTCAAAACAAGGTTTATTTCATGTATCTTATGTTCATGAGAACATAATTATAACATCAGTAAAATTATATAAAACATGACACCATATAAAATATATGCTTACACATTAACATTTGCTAGATTCCTAATTGTACAGCTCCATAATTTTGTGATTTCCTTATCACTGTCCATACCACGGAGTTCAGTTTGTGTTCACACGAAAAAAACAGCATTCTTATCCTTTGAACCATATATTTTATTGTCTCTCTTTTCTTTCTGGTTTCATTTTAAATTACCTTCAAGTTTTAAAAATTCCTTCCTTCTAGCAATTCTATAGATTCTTTTAGACCTTAGTTCCTCTTTTTTGGCCTTTATGTGAGATTTGGATTAGAGGCAAGTTTTTGTGTCGGTTAATAGAACAGGTGCTGAGGTCTAATGAAATTGATTTAAAATTAGGCTCAATGCCTTATACCTGGAGAAGGAAATGGCAACCCACTCCTGTATTCTTGCCTGGGAAATCCCTTGGACAGAGTAGCCTAGCGAGCTACAGTCCACGGAGTTGAAAAGAGTCAGACACGAGTGAGCATAGCTCAGAAGCAGCACCCCTTGAAAACTATGATATATTAGGTAACTTAAATAATCATTCTATACTTCACTTTCCTCATGTGTGAAATGTGGATATTCACAGTAACTATACAATAAGTAGTTTGTGTCTGTGTAAAGATTTAATTCTAAATCTATTACAGTAGTAATAGTACTCAGCATATAATAACCTAAAAACTATTAATATTATTGTATATAAACCATTCTCTGACTTTTATTGTATTTATTTTTCTAGGTAGTGTTCTTAAGAGAGGGGCATTTTGCTCCCTGGAAGACATACTGCAGTATCTGGAGACACTTTTGGCCTTACAGCTTGGCTGGGGAGGGGATGCTACTGTTACCTAGTTGGGTAGAGGGCAAAAATGCTGCCTAAACATCTTGCGATGACCACAACAGGTCCCATAAAAAAGAAGTATCCAACCTGAAATGTGAAGAGTGCCAAGACTGCGATACTCTGGTCTAGTATAATGCTTAAAATTGAATTGACATAATCAGCCAGTTCACAGAAGAATCCTAGAAACAGACTGACTCATAAAATCACTAACATTATTTAAGGTGCTTATACAGCTTTCAGATGACATTAGAGAATGATCCTTTATCAAGGACAACTAGGCAAAGGAGTTATTGTGGTTTATATATCCCCACAGAGCAATGGAACTCACACAACTCAGAGAAAGGCATATTGTGCCTTAACAAATAGTGAAATGAGGTTTCTTCTTAATGTAGTTGAGTATCTCATCTTTGAAAAAGTTTTTGAATAGAACTTTCAAATAATGTCCAGAAAGAGACCATTGGATTTGATACTTGGACTAAACTGAAATAATAGTTTAAAGCAAATGAAATACAATGTATCACGTATAATTGCATGAAGCTGAAGTGTTATTTGGTGGTTTAAAATAGGTAGGTAGCAAATGAAAATTATATTTTTTGTGAATCTGACAGTCAAGGTAGAAAAATTAAAAAGGAGCCGTATCCTAAAAATATATTTTATTGTCTCTCTTTTCTTTCTGGTTTCATTTTAAATTACCTTCAAGTTTTAAAAATTCCTTCCTTCTAGCAATTCTATAGATTCTTTTAGACCTTAGTTCCTCTTTTTTGGCCTTTATGTGAGATTTGGATTAGAGGCAAGTTTTTGTGTCGGTTAATAGAACAGGTGCTGAGGTCTAATGAAATTGATTTAAAATTAGGCTCAATGCCTTATACCTGGAGAAGGAAATGGCAACCCACTCCTGTATTCTTGCCTGGGAAATCCCTTGGACAGAGTAGCCTAGCGAGCTACAGTCCACGGAGTTGAAAAGAGTCAGACACGAGTGAGCATAGCTCAGAAGCAGCACCCCTTGAAAACTATGATATATTAGGTAACTTAAATAATCATTCTATACTTCACTTTCCTCATGTGTGAAATGTGGATATTCACAGTAACTATACAATAAGTAGTTTGTGTCTGTGTAAAGATTTAATTCTAAATCTATTACAGTAGTAATAGTACTCAGCATATAATAACCTAAAACTATTAATATTATTGTATATAAACCATTCTCTGACTTTTATTGTATTTATTTTTCTAGGTAGTGTTCTTAAGAGAGGGGCATTTTGCTCCCTGGAAGACATACTGCAGTATCTGGAGACACTTTTGGCCTTACAGCTTGGCTGGGGAGGGGATGCTACTGTTACCTAGTTGGGTAGAGGGCAAAAATGCTGCCTAAACATCTTGCGATGACCACAACAGGTCCCATAAAAAAGAAGTATCCAACCTGAAATGTGAAGAGTGCCAAGACTGCGATACTCTGGTCTAGTATAATGCTTAAAATTGAATTGACATAATCAGCCAGTTCACAGAAGAATCCTAGAAACAGACTGACTCATAAAATCACTAACATTATTTAAGGTGCTTATACAGCTTTCAGATGACATTAGAGAATGATCCTTTATCAAGGACAACTAGGCAAAGGAGTTATTGTGGTTTATATATCCCCACAGAGCAATGGAACTCACACAACTCAGAGAAAGGCATATTGTGCCTTAACAAATAGTGAAATGAGGTTTCTTCTTAATGTAGTTGAGTATCTCATCTTTGAAAAAGTTTTTGAATAGAACTTTCAAATAATGTCCAGAAAGAGACCATTGGATTTGATACTTGGACTAAACTGAAATAATAGTTTAAAGCAAATGAAATACAATGTATCACGTATAATTGCATGAAGCTGAAGTGTTATTTGGTGGTTTAAAATAGGTAGGTAGCAAATGAAAATTATATTTTTTGTGAATCTGACAGTCAAGGTAGAAAATTAAAGGAGCCGTATCCTAAAAAGATGATAGCTTAAGAAATGATTTTTAAATCATTGCAGTAGGAGGTAGGACACTTAATCTTTATTGCATATAAAGGAAAAGACGGTATCTGGTACATTTAGAGATGGAAAACAGCAGGTCCAACTACTGAAGCAAAGTTGAAGGGAACACAGTTGAAGAGAACGTGGAGGGGAAGGATGACTGCCTCTGTCCTTGAAAAAAGTCATGCTGACTCTTCCAAGGCAAAGAAGAATCCTGAAAGAAGGGGAGCCTATGTTTTTCAAGGAGGAATAGAATCAATTAAGTTGCAATAAAGCTGAGAAGTTTTATGCAGTTGTGATCCTGTATTGAAAGAACAGTGGGAGAAATGAGAAAGGTAAATATGAGAGGCAAGAAAAACTCTTACAGAAGAGAAAGGATGATGCCATCTGCATGGCTGCATAATGAGTATTTCTTTCATTCTAAAGTTTACAATAGATCTATTCAGATCTTCAGTGTTGGAAAATTGTTAAGAAATACCAACAAGGCATTTTGTTTTCTTCTGCTTAATATGTTTTATATTTAGAAGGATTTATATTTAGAGCAAACATTGGATTTTAACAATTTGATTAGAAAGTTGATCGATCAGTCTAGGCACAATATGGGAGGTAGGTTGTCAAGGTTCTAACTTTAAGGCCAAGGTACTTGTTACCATTATATTATATTATATTAATAATATTAGGGATTCAGGAATAGTTTTACAATAATGTTACGGCAAAATTTTTAGGTCCTTTTATTATATTTTTTAATTTCATCATTCTAATTTCTTGAATACCTTGGAAATCCTGTTGGTATGTAGCCCATGCTTGTTTAGAATGGTAAAGGCCTCAAAGTTACATCAAAATAACTCAAACATAAAAGTCCCACAGCTGTTAGTGTGACATGAAACAAACAGCCATTTAGAATTTAGAAAAATCAGTTACTCATGGTGTAGCACAACTGACCCCCCTTTCCAATAAAAACAATACCTTTACTCTGAATTCCAATTAATGTTTCCTCCTGTGATTTTTATTACATGATAGAACAGTTTCATTATCTGTGTAGAGGATGCCTCTCTTCAAAAAAATATATGCCCCTTCAGGTCAACAGTATTTTTGTATGCATACAATATATAATCAATTCTGGTCAAAAAGTGCATACTTCGTTGAATTATTGTGTTTTTAATTTGTAGTAACTTGAACAATTTATCTTAATACAACTAACATTTGGAAAAAAATACCACAATAGTAAGCTTCATATATCATAGCACATGTAAGTAGAAAATGCACTGGTTTATAAGAATCAACCTCATGATTTATGGCAAATACAAAAGACATATAAACATTTGTTTTGTTTTTTGGAAAAATCATTTGATGTAATTATTTATGATAAGTTAAGAATGATTAAATTCCTCCAATATTCCATGTTATTTATGGCCTGCTATTTGAACAGTAAAAAATTCTAACTCCTATGTAATTCAAATTCTTCTATCTCAAATCATATTCGATTTGCTTAAATTTCAAAGATGTGAGTTTATAACAATACAATTGTCCTCAAATTATGGAAAATATTATTTTAATATAATAATATTCACCATTAGCTTATTTTGATTATATAAAAATCCAGTCTATTTGAATACAATTCTTTTAAGTCCTTTGAAAAAAAAACTACCAATCAAGAAGGAATTGAAATGATCTTTGCACATTCATTAAAACTCATTAGATGCAAATACATATTAATGTAAGGAACACAATTTCCGTTTCTTTGTACATTTTCTAGAGCTTTATCATTTGGCTATTTTAAAAGATTTATTTCTATGCCATTTCCTTGTTTAAAAACAGAGACGATAATTTGAACAATGACTCATTTTAAAGTAAAATTATTAGTTAATATATATGCAGGCACACTATATAATGTTAAATATGTCATCATTGGACTATTTCAAGGTTAATATTCATGATAAAAATGACAGGATGACTATAGATTAAAGGAAAAATAATCTGTAACCACTGACAAAAACAAAATGAGCAAAGAGAATAAAAACTGGTGGAGGAACTCCCATCAGTCCCAAAATATGTAACAGATATGAATGAAACCCCAAAGATTCTGTTATATACTGAAGTTCACATGAAATCAAAAGAGCATGCTTATCATACATATTCAGTTTCTCTTATGAAATGTTATAGAACATGTTATAAATTCAACGTTAGAGAAAATAACTGGAAAATATTCTGAGACATCGTCTAACGTCCACTTTACAAGTAGAGTAAAATAAACAGTCACCATATAATTTGTTTCATAAAATAAGGATTTGATGTTAAAGAAAAAAGAGATGAGATCCTGAAAAATTAATTGCTTAATATCAAAGGCAGAGTGTGTCTGGAGGCCTGAAATGTCCAGAGAATCAATATGATTTATGCAAATCAAAAGAATATAAACATTTGTTTTGTTTTTTGGAAAAATCATTTGATGTAATTATTTATGATAAGTTAAGAATGATTAAATTCCTCCAATATTCCATGTTATTTATGGCCTGCTATTTGAACAGTAAAAAATTCTAACTCCTATGTAATTCAAATTCTTCTATCTCAAATCATATTCGATTTGCTTAAATTTCAAAGATGTGAGTTTATAACAATACAATTGTCCTCAAATTATGGAAAATATTATTTTAATATAATAATATTCACCATTAGCTTATTTTGATTATATAAAAATCCAGTCTATTTGAATACAATTCTTTTAAGTCCTTTGAAAAAAAAACTACCAATCAAGAAGGAATTGAAATGATCTTTGCACATTCATTAAAACTCATTAGATGCAAATACATATTAATGTAAGGAACACAATTTCCGTTTCTTTGTACATTTTCTAGAGCTTTATCATTTGGCTATTTTAAAAGATTTATTTCTATGCCATTTCCTTGTTTAAAAACAGAGACGATAATTTGAACAATGACTCATTTTAAAGTAAAATTATTAGTTAATATATATGCAGGCACACTATATAATGTTAAATATGTCATCATTGGACTATTTCAAGGTTAATATTCATGATAAAAATGACAGGATGACTATAGATTAAAGGAAAAATAATCTGTAACCACTGACAAAAACAAAATGAGCAAAGAGAATAAAAACTGGTGGAGGAACTCCCATCAGTCCCAAAATATGTAACAGATATGAATGAAACCCCAAAGATTCTGTTATATACTGAAGTTCACATGAAATCAAAAGAGCATGCTTATCATACATATTCAGTTTCTCTTATGAAATGTTATAGAACATGTTATAAATTCAACGTTAGAGAAAATAACTGGAAAATATTCTGAGACATCGTCTAACGTCCACTTTACAAGTAGAGTAAAATAAACAGTCACCATATAATTTGTTTCATAAAATAAGGATTTGATGTTAAAGAAAAAAGAGATGAGATCCTGAAAAATTAATTGCTTAATATCAAAGGCAGAGTGTGTCTGGAGGCCTGAAATGTCCAGAGAAAGACAGTCTACTTCACTGTGCTCAGAGACCTTGTCTTTACCATGGACCAAGTTCTGCAGAGACTGCTGCACTGAGAATAATACAGATAATTCATAACTCTGTCTTTTATGCTACTGAGAGAGTAATCTATGACTTAACACATGTACACACACAGAATCTCAAACCTTAAGAGCATGTGCTAGAACAGCAACAACAGCAGTAAAATGCTGAACTAAAGAGGATGCCCCCAATTGATGAAGCAACTTGTGAGATTCAATGAATATTTCTATTCTCTTCAGTTTATATGCAAACGAACAGGAAACAAATGGACCAAAAATTCTGAAACTTCAATGGTAACACTTCCCTGCTAATAAAAGTTTCTGTAACAAGGTTGAGTAACTTTCCGTGCTAATATTTACAATGAGAAAGCTGAGTTAAACACCACTTATTAAATGAAAATTTTCTGCTTTCTTATGTTAAAAAACAAAATTAAACTGAGTTAATTTGAGGATCTATTATCATTGGCTTTAGTCAATGATTCATGAATCAGGTAGTCTCCCAGCCAGCAGACAGAGAGGAGCTCCGAAGAGCTGGAGAAAAAGGAAAAATGTTTTTAAAGACAGAAAGAGGAGGAACAAGGAAGTCATAAGTCAGAAGAACAATTACTTCAGTAAAGGTCACCTTCCTTTGAGGTATATGTTTGATGCTGTCTGACTCAGTGTGACCCAACAGACTGTGCCCTTTCAGGCTCTTCTGTCCATGGGCTTCTCCAGGCAAGAATACTGGAGTGGGTTGCCATGCCCTCCTCCAAGGGCTCTTCCTGACGCAGAGATCCAACCTAGGTCTCCTGCACTGCAGACAGATTCTTTACCGTCTGAGTCACCAGGGAAGTCCAATGAAAGAGGCCTATTTAGGATCTCACTAGTGTCAATCAGTAAATTCCAGATTGACTAGTTAAAATTACATTCTTGGAAACGCTGAAAGTATAACTAGTGTAGATGTGAAGTCTTGGTTTGGTTACCTGGGATTGAGTTGATTATTTCTTTTAACCCTTACCGTCATCAGTTAGTTAAATAAAGTATGGGATAAAATGTATAATGTACAGCACTGTTGCTTAATTTCCATGTGAATAATTAAATAGTGCTTAATGAACAAGAAAAATGGAGATGCTTATGCATCCTATTGTCTAATTATTGTTAATGATACTGTTGCTTAGATAGTTCATTTCTTTTGACAAAAGTGATGTGAGATAACTTTATCTCTAATTGGACATGAGAATATAAATAAAAATCAAACCTTGATTCAACACAGGAGAAAAGCAAGAAATATAGGCAAATCATACGGAAGTGAACATGTGCATTTTTACCCAAGGAATTAAAGGAAGTTGATATATTTATAAAGAATAAAAAAAATATAGTACACATGAATTTGAAAAAGAAAACGTAAATGATGAAAGGACTAAAGAACTACCACATTGTGATGAAAAGAAAGTTTCAGAGTTGAAGACAAATTTAAAGAGCTGAATAAATTCAATGCATGAATTATACATAATTAGAAGCTGCAAATTTCAGAATTATACATTCTCTTAGTTAATTTGTTTACTTATTTATTATGTTTTAAGTGTTGGATTTTTTCATGACTCAATATTAAATTCTAGACCCACTCTGTACATGCTCAGCTGATTTTATTTCATTTTTACAATATTTTCCTTTAAAATCACTCCAGACCTACAAAAAGTATTAAAAACAAGCAAAACAATCTTGTATATCCTTCACTCATATCTCCAAAATGTTAATTTTTTACATTTGACCTCTGTCTTTGTCTATGTCTCTGTGTGTGTGTATATCTCTATCTATAATACATACAGTTGACCTTTGAACAACACAGATTTGAACTGTCCAGGTTCAGTTATACACAGACTTTTTTCTTTTCTTTAATGGAGGCATATTACAGTCCTACATGATCTGTGGCTGGTTGGATCTGGATGCTGAAATGTGAAGAGAGAGGACCAGCTGTAAAGTTATACATGGATTTTTAACAGTGAGGACTGGGCCCCTAACTTCCACATTGTTCAAGGGTCAGTTGTACAGACAGACTGATTTTTCTTCTGATGGTATGAAAGTTTCAGACATGATGCCCTTTTACTTTATTCCAAATATATTTTCTATGAGACAGCACAACATTCAAGCTTAGGAGATAAACACATGTACAAAAATATGTATAGATCAGGTAAGATTTTTCCTAAAATAATAAGCGTTGCATGAAGAATATCTTGTAAGTCACAAACTATCCTGTTTATCATCAAGTTTTTACTCACTAGTTTCCAGTATTGATTTTCAATTTAAATTCTGTTTTTATAGTTGTCAAGTTATAATTTTCTTCCATCATTTATTATTCACTTATTCATTAGAATTATACTCTATAAAATAAAAAAAAATATATTTTTTGTGTTTCAGAAGGAATTTAGGATGTCTCATTTTATTCTATAGACTATTTTACTTTCTGACATAATTGGTTTCCATCTTACTTTATCCTTTCTCTTTTTTAGTCCTGAAATAAGAGATAAGTTAATGAGACTGATTATAAAGAGAAGTTGGAAATAGAATGAAAACAATGGGGGTGGGGGTTAGAATGAGATAGGAAAACATGGGGTGGGATACTTCTCTCAATATACTTTTTCTTATAACTCTCCCTTATGAAACCACATTATTGCTTTACATAGTCACAAAGCAAATCACCAAAGAACACAAATAGAAGCAATGAAATTCAGTGTATCCCAAATAATGGACAGAATACACTAAAGGTAAAAACAAAACAAGCTAAAGCAAAAAACTTATTAAATTTGGAATGTAGTATATTTCCTATATACAAATAGGCCAAAGTCAGTTTCAAAAAACACTGTAAATATGTACTCAAGAGGAAAAACTAGATTGAATCTTGGGATTGGACTGAATTATTAGCATCAGAAAAACTTACATTTTTTAGTATAAAGATATTCAGAAAAATACAGATAGAGGTAGAGATATAAAAATAGCTATACTTTTGTCATGTATGTATCTATACTTTGTTGTTTTGTTGCTAAGTCATGTTAACTTTTGTGCAGACTGGAGTAAAAAAACAGTGAGGACTGGGCCCCTAACTTCCACATTGTTCAAGGGTCAGTTGTACAGACAGACTGATTTTTCTTCTGATGGTATGAAAGTTTCAGACATGATGCCCTTTTACTTTATTCCAAATATATTTTCTATGAGACAGCACAACATTCAAGCTTAGGAGATAAACACATGTACAAAAATATGTATAGATCAGGTAAGATTTTTCCTAAAATAATAAGCGTTGCATGAAGAATATCTTGTAAGTCACAAACTATCCTGTTTATCATCAAGTTTTTACTCACTAGTTTCCAGTATTGATTTTCAATTTAAATTCTGTTTTTATAGTTGTCAAGTTATAATTTTCTTCCATCATTTATTATTCACTTATTCATTAGAATTATACTCTATAAAATAAAAAAATATATATTTTTTGTGTTTCAGAAGGAATTTAGGATGTCTCATTTTATTCTATAGACTATTTTACTTTCTGACATAATTGGTTTCCATCTTACTTTATCCTTTCTCTTTTTTAGTCCTGAAATAAGAGATAAGTTAATGAGACTGATTATAAAGAGAAGTTGGAAATAGAATGAAAACAATGGGGGTGGGGGTTAGAATGAGATAGGAAAACATGGGGTGGGATACTTCTCTCAATATACTTTTTCTTATAACTCTCCCTTATGAAACCACATTATTGCTTTACATAGTCACAAAGCAAATCACCAAAGAACACAAATAGAAGCAATGAAATTCAGTGTATCCCAAATAATGGACAGAATACACTAAAGGTAAAAACAAAACAAGCTAAAGCAAAAAACTTATTAAATTTGGAATGTAGTATATTTCCTATATACAAATAGGCCAAAGTCAGTTTCAAAAAACACTGTAAATATGTACTCAAGAGGAAAAACTAGATTGAATCTTGGGATTGGACTGAATTATTAGCATCAGAAAAACTTACATTTTTTAGTATAAAGATATTCAGAAAAATACAGATAGAGGTAGAGATATAAAAATAGCTATACTTTTGTCATGTATGTATCTATACTTTGTTGTTTTGTTGCTAAGTCATGTTCAACTTTCTTGTGACTGCACAGACTCTAGCCTGCGAGGCTCCTCTATCCATCAGATTTTCCAGACAAGAATACCGGAGAGGGTCGCCATTTTATTTTCCAGGGGATCTTCCCAATGTAGAGATGGAACCTGCATCTCCTGCATTGGCAGGTGGATTCTTTACCACTGAGCCATCTGGGAAGGCCATGTATGTATATTATTAAGATAATAACATTATATTTTGATAAGGTATGGGTAAAAATAGATTATACAGATGATGGAGAGATTGGCAGACAGATTAAAAATGTAAATGATAGAAAGAAAGATAGCTCTGTCACCAAGGGAGTCAAGAAGGGAGGAATAAGATTCAAGATGAATAAGAATACCCTTAGGACCCACGTACTGTTTTCTATATACTATTCACATTT
This sequence comes from Tragulus kanchil, assembly GCA_022376925.1. Classification (NCBI taxonomy): domain Eukaryota; kingdom Metazoa; phylum Chordata; class Mammalia; order Artiodactyla; family Tragulidae; genus Tragulus; species Tragulus kanchil. The sequence continues at coordinate 16,558,280 of JAIOJX010000025.1, forward strand.
AAAAAGTTCCATTGCTCCCTATACCTGATTTTACCTACTTCATTTTAATAAGTACTGTTTCTGAGCTTATATAACAATCAAACACTTGGGTAATTTGAGCATCTTCATATTAACATTTTCATCACTGACTTTTTGTTTCTTTCCCACTGTGTACCCTTTCCACTTCTCTTCATTTTAGTTAAGAGGGCCCTTCCCCTTCTGTCTCATATGCTTTTTTTCCCCCTTATCACCCATTTTCTGGTTAAGACAAATCTTTCAATGCATTCTCTAGGATACATTCAACACAACTAATTTTTCCAACCCAAACTGGCTGTTGGGAAGCAGAAACATGAATAATATCCTTCATGATAAGAAAGAACTTTAAATATGAGAAACAACGCAGGCAACTCTGTAAAGTGTAACTATGACCTTTACTGTGAGTAACTTACATATAGGCAGGAAGGATGGGCATACCAAGGATCAAGACGCATTTGAAGTTGCACTCCACACCACAGAAAGGGTGACAAGAGAGCTTCAAAGGACCAAAGCTAAAAACTGAATATGATTCCCATGGAGAATCCAGTGCACACTGATAGAAACCAGAGTTTTCTTTTCCCCGTGAAGTCTCATCACAACTGACCACCTATGTGATCAAAAAACACCCTTCCAGTTTTCATATCAGATGAAGCAAGGGCAAAAGTTAATCGAGAACTTAATCTCAGGTGCATTTCTTAGTAAGTTAGGCAAAAAGTTCAGTGAGGTTGAAAGGGGAGAGGATAGAACCTTGCATTAAGAGAGTTGACAAAATGAAGTCAGTGTGGTTCAGCTACAGCCTGGCATTACCCTACACATAGCCAGCATTATTACTTCCTACCTAACATTACCCTACACATAGCCAAAATGACTACTTCTTACCTTCGTATTGTTGTAGCAATAGCTTAATAATGTGCTGCCTAACTTTTACTCTTTTAAATTCATACTTCACTCAGCACAAGCAACCATGAATGGTATTTATGAATAAAGTTATTTTATACTCCCATACATTAAGTCTTTTTATGTCTATTATACATAGAGTAAAATAAAAAGTCTTTGACTGGCAGTATAGTACTCTGATTAAGAGAGCAGACTGGGTATCCCAGTAGAAAGCTTTCAAGCCTGTCTCTACCACTTCCCAGTTGTGTGGCCTTAAACACGTGCCCCAACTGCTCAGAGACTAAGGTTTCTCATTTGTTAAATCAATGTTAGTTTTAAACAGACAGACTGCTAGTTTGCCTCTAGGGAAAAATGAGTTTATTTGGGATAATTGTGGGATAATTGTGATTCAGAGTCTGCAAACAGAAGCTGTGTGTAAATCCAGCTCAACAAGGAGCATAGATACACTGAGGGAAAGAAAGTTGAGAGGGCAAGAGCAAACAGTCTATCTGTGAAACTGGGAGTTCCCAAGTACATGATAAGAAAGAACTTTAAATATGAGAAACAACGCAGGCAACTCTGTAAAGTGTAACTATGACCTTTACTGTGAGTAACTTACATATAGGCAGGAAGGATGGGCATACCAAGGATCAAGACGCATTTGAAGTTGCACTCCACACCACAGAAAGGGTGACAAGAGAGCTTCAAAGGACCAAAGCTAAAAACTGAATATGATTCCCATGGAGAATCCAGTGCACACTGATAGAAACCAGAGTTTTCTTTTCCCCGTGAAGTCTCATCACAACTGACCACCTATGTCATCAAAAAGCACCCTTCCAGTTTTCATATCAGATGAAGCAAGGGCAAAAGTTAATCGAGAACTTAATCTCAGGTGCATTTCTTAGTAAGTTAGGCAAAAAGTTCAGTGAGGTTGAAAGGGGAGAGGATAGAACCTTGCATTAAGAGAGTTGACAAAATGAAGTCAGTGTGGTTCAGCTACAGCCTGGCATTACCCTACACATAGCCAGCATTATTACTTCCTACCTAACATTACCCTACACATAGCCAAAATGACTACTTCTTACCTTCGTATTGTTGTAGCAATAGCTTAATAATGTGCTGCCTAACTTTTACTCTTTTAAATTCATACTTCACTCAGCACAAGCAACCATGAATGGTATTTATGAATAAAGTTATTTTATACTCCCATACATTAAGTCTTTTTATGTCTATTATACATAGAGTAAAATAAAAAGTCTTTGACTGGCAGTATAGTACTCTGATTAAGAGAGCAGACTGGGTATCCCAGTAGAAAGCTTTCAAGCCTGTCTCTACCACTTCCCAGTTGTGTGGCCTTAAACACGTGCCCCAACTGCTCAGAGACTAAGGTTTCTCATTTGTTAAATCAATGTTAGTTTTAAACAGACAGACTGCTAGTTTGCCTCTAGGGAAAAATGAGTTTATTTGGGATAATTGTGGGATAATTGTGATTCAGAGTCTGCAAACAGAAGCTGTGTGTAAATCCAGCTCAACAAGGAGCATAGATACACTAAGGGAAAGAAAGTTGAGAGGGCAAGAGCAAACAGTCTATCTGTGAAACTGGGAGTTCTAAGTACAGTGGTTTTCCACTGACTGACTTCTGATAGTTTCTCATTGGCTGAGCTGTTGCCAGGCAAGAAGAGGAAGTCTTCTTCCTTTTAGCCCCTTCTGACCTCTCAAGTCCATTATAATGGAGGTCTCCAATGATTAATTTGTACAATACCTATGCCTGAACGAGTGAAGAGTTGAGTGTTACCTAGCAAACTGTAACGATAGCAGTCATTACAAAGGCCTGCGCAGTGTAAATAGGCAGTATATTTTTGCAGTATGAACAAAAGGACTTCCCCAATCTGAAACTCTCAATTTCCTTCAATCACTGTAGCTTTTTTCAAACACTTGGACCCTATAATAATCTTTTTCAATCTCTTCTCATATAAGACTCCTTCTTCTTGAAATGCTCTCTTCACTACCTAATGTCTACCCAACTCCTATTTATCTTCCAATTCTATCAATGTCATTTTCTCAGGCAGCCTATTTTTGATTCCTCAATCTAAATATTAATTTTAACAGATGGCAATTTTGTTTGAACAGTTTTTCTCCACGAGAACTGTCATAATAAGTAATAACATACTCTTTTATATATACAAAGATTTATTTACATGATACCTAGCACACATTTGGACTGTAAACTCTAATAATAGGAATATAGTAGCTTTTATCTACAAAAACAACTTAGTGAAACCTAGCACATCATAAGTATTCAATGTATTTTTGCAAAATGACCATAAAAATTAAATGATGATATTTGAAGAGAAATTATCCAGAAGCAAGAAGAAAACTAAGAGACTTGTACATAATCATATAAAACATGGTGGAATTGGATAGCATATAACAATTTAAACATGAATATTTAAGCATTATAAAAATAAGAAAAAATGTTCCAGATATATAAAGGAAGTTTGGTAAGATCTATAGGACATACAATTTAGTGGGGAAATTTATGAAAACTGGTTTGAGACTTGGTAAGTTTATTTAAGAGCAAGATGAAGAAATCCTCTAACAGAAAGAAAAACCAAATTCTCAACATGTCTACGATGATGAGAACTGATGACAATAATAATAAACCTGTCAAGATATTTGTTTACAATAGAAAGTTTTAGAAGGAGATAGAGTATGGAAAAAACAAGACAGTAAACTAGGTTTTGTCTTTAGGGTAAAAAGGAAAATTCCAAATTTATTATCCTATTAGAGGAAAATAAAAAAAAAAGATAGATTACAAAATAGCTATTTTTTAAAAAACTCACTTTATTGCATTTGAATTGAATAGACATAAAAGCTATATGAAAATGTATTATCAGACAGAAATAATAAAAAAGAATCCATAGCGAACATAGTCAACATCACAGTAATAGAAAACTTCTCTCAGGGGAAAATATCTTATGGGAAAAAGTATATGATCATTTCAGTATATGTGTATATTTTTGTGTGCATGTATATATACTACAAATTGTAGCAGAATATATGCTACATTTTTATAACACGGTTAGCAATTAAGCTATAGGTAATTTATACTTTCCTATTATATTAAAATCAGTATCTGAATCTTTTTTAACTGAGCATGTTTTTCTTTTGCAATCTTAAAATGCAAACAATTACTTTCATAATTTAAATGGATGGCAAAACAGTGAGATTCATGCATATATTTTAAAGACATTTCTCAAAGTTAATTTGCTTTATAGAGACAACATTAAATCAACTGTCAAAATTAAAGCTAGATCTTTAAATTTTCATTTTTCTTACCATGAAGCCTTATGATAAATATTGCATGTTTACATGGACTGAAGCCAAACAGTATTAAAACAAAAATTAATGTCTCAAAGAAACTTAGACAATATTTTTTTGCATGTAGACAAATGTCTACATTTTCAAAATATCCACATGGAGGAGAACTGTTTTGTTTTTTTATTATACTCATTAATTTTTTTAGGTAAAAATGATAGAAAATCCTGGAACCACTGAGAAAACACTTTTACTATTTTTAGATCAGTTGCTTTTAATAGCATTTTAGAAACAGGGAAGAATCCAGCATTGAAGACCATTTTTAAAACATTTGCTTCAATATAACTTTAAAAAATATAACAAACTTTCAGTTCTCTATACAAGAGGTTTTCAGAGTTTTATCTTAAATAAATTTCTGTGTGTGACTATGCTATGCATTGCATAATATAAATGCCTTGTGAAATGTATTTTCAGGTTCCCTGGTTTTCTTTCTTTCTTTTTTTTGAGTAGAGGGAAATCTCAACCGAATGCATCTCTACTCCTATGTTTACCCGAAGAGGGTGGAGTGCAGCAGGCCATGACTAGTTTACACTTTCTACTACATAAGGGACTTCGATCATAATTGTGCATGTGTGTGCTCAGTCACATCAGACTCTGTGAGACCCCATGAAATGTAGACTGCCAGGCTCCTCTGTTTGGAAACCTACATCTCTTGTGTTTCCTACAGTGCAGGAGAATTCTTTACCACTTTGCCACCTGAAAAGCCCTAGATCACAAGTGTATAAACAGCAATAAAATGAAGACAGATATTTTTAATTTCCAGAAGTAGGATTAATCAATAGTAAGGTCTAAATTATCCTTTGTCTTTAGTAGCATCTAAAATTAGCAACATATCTCCAAATTAGTAATTTTAAGTGAGTATATCATTAATGATTCATCAGACTTTTCTAAGCATTTCTCTGTAAAATGCTTGATTTTTTTTTTTTTTTTAATATAATGTCCTTTGGATTCAGTAGTCATCCAGTTAAGGTCAACTGCCTAGATTGCAAACTTTTAGGGTATTAAAGGGGCTTCCCAGGTGGTGCAAAGATTTTGAGTTACTTAAAGTAACTCTGGGTCCCCTTTCAGGTAAAACTGGGTCCCCTTTCAGGTAATCATACTTGCATAAGCTGGTCAAGCATTGATAAAACAACAGCAAACCTTCTAATTAGCTCTACAATGCTGTCCTCTCTAAAAGGGCTGAAATTTTCCAAAGCAACTAGAAATAGCCTAGATATAGACTATTTCTGAGCATTTCTTTCTCCACATACTCCTCCTCATTCATTTAGCCAGTTCTCTTGGCTCTGTTTCCTCCAAAATCCATTAGTATCACTCATTTTCTATAATTTGCTTCAAAGATTTTGGTCCTTCATACCAAAGGTGGATAAGCAACTACATCCTGACTGAAAGACAATCCTGCTCCTAGTGCAAATATAAAATGCCAGCACTTATTAGATCATCAAATTAACTCAGGCACAGATCTTTCAATGTCAACTTGTAAGAATAATTTCAAGGACATGAGCAATGAAGTAGCATCAATGAAGCAGAGAGAGGCCCAGGACACCCTGTCTGGTGTTTAAGGTCCTTCCTTCTCAGAGCCAACTCAGGTTCTCTGTTCCAGAGAGAAATGAAGACAGATACTTTTAATAGTTACAGATTCTAAGTAACATCTGTGTGTCATCTCACGTGGTAGAGCTCATTGAGATTTACCTAATATCTCCAACTGATCACAAGACAGTCACGTTTTCCAGAGTGTTGTATCATAAATCCACAGCCTGAGGTTTGTGTTCTGTTAAAATAGTGAACCTTGCACATCATGCTATGAGATTTCCACAGATAAGCATGTCTCCCTAGCAAGTATCATTAGCCTATTTACTGGGTGATCCAATTATCAACAGGATTAGAAAGGGTCAGTGGCATTCTTTCCCTGAGGCTATTGTCTTTATAGCATCAAAATTGCAACATATCTCCAAATTAGTAATTTTAAGTGAGTATATCATTAATGATTCATCAGACTTTTCTAAGCATTTCTCTGTAAAATGCTTGATTTTTAACATAATGTCCTTTGGATTCAGTAGTCATCCAGTTAAGGTCAACTGCCTAGATTGCAAACTTTTAGGGTATTAAAGGGGCTTCCCAGGTGGTGCAAAGATTTTGAGTTACTTAAAGTAACTCTGGGTCCCCTTTCAGGTAAAACTGGGTCCCCTTTCAGGTAATCATACTTGCATAAGCTGGTCAAGCATTGATAAAACAACAGCAAACCTTCTAATTAGCTCTACAATGCTGTCCTCTCTAAAAGGGCTGAAATTTTCCAAAGCAACTAGAAATAGCCTAGATATAGACTATTTCTGAGCATTTCTTTCTCCACATACTCCTCCTCATTCATTTAGCCAGTTCTCTTGGCTCTGTTTCCTCCAAAATCCATTAGTATCACTCATTTTCTATAATTTGCTTCAAAGATTTTGGTCCTTCATACCAAAGGTGGATAAGCAACTACATCCTGACTGAAAGACAATCCTGCTCCTAGTGCAAATATAAAATGCCAGCACTTATTAGATCATCAAATTAACTCAGGCACAGATCTTTCAATGTCAACTTGTAAGAATAATTTCAAGGACATGAGCAATGAAGTAGCATCAATGAAGCAGAGAGAGGCCCAGGACACCCTGTCTGGTGTTTAAGGTCCTTCCTTCTCAGAGCCAACTCAGGTTCTCTGTTCCAGAGAGAAATGAAGACAGATACTTTTAATAGTTACAGATTCTAAGTAACATCTGTGTGTCATCTCACGTGGTAGAGCTCATTGAGATTTACCTAATATCTCCAACTGATCACAAGACAGTCACGTTTTCCAGAGTGTTGTATCATAAATCCACAGCCTGAGGTTTGTGTTCTGTTAAAATAGTGAACCTTGCACATCATGCTATGAGATTTCCACAGATAAGCATGTCTCCCTAGCAAGTATCATTAGCCTATTTACTGGGTGATCCAATTATCAACAGGATTAGAAAGGGTCAGTGGCATTCTTTCCCCTGAGGCTGTCACCCTCATAATCAGGACAGACGTGGATCACAGCTCTGCTGGGTTAACCTGATTCTTCCCTGGGTGAGCCAGTATGTCTAACTTTAGGGTGAAATAATTGTAGCACATTTATTCACACATTTGTCACTTTCTCCAAAAAGATTTACTCATATAAATTATAACATTTTGATTTCCATTGACATGACTCTTTAAGTTATCTCAAGTAATGCCTTGCCATGATTTTTAATTCTATATGACTAAAAGGAAACTCATTTTCATCCCCAAGAAATTTTTTTTAATGTTATCTGTTTGATCTATTATACTTGTGATTATAACTGTTTTCTCAAATCAAATCATCATTCAAATCAAAATTACAGGATTATGAAATACACTTTGTGTGTGAAGAGAACACAAGCTTGATAAACTCGTCCGTTTACCTAGAAAGTATACACAAGGTTTTTCTCTATTTCACAAAGTTGAACAATTAATTTATACATTTTATTCTATTTATCTTCTCTGGAAAACATCAGTCACTCACACTACTGTATATAACTGATATATTAGTATTGTCAGGTTTGTATGATGATGGATTTCTACTATACTATCAATTGATTTTTATTCCTACCCTATTTTCTATATGTGGATAGATTTATTTCCTTTTCTAAAATTTAAACATATATTTTAGTATACAATGTGATGAAAAATTTTGGCTAAATTATATCTCAGTTAAGTCCATTCCCCCTGTCTGGTGTTTAAGGCCCCCAGAGCCAACTCAGGTTCTCTGTTCCAGAGAGAAATGAAGACAGATACTTTTAATAGTTACAGATTCTAAGTAACATCTGTGTGTCATCTCACGTGGTAGAGCTCATTGAGATTTACCTAATATCTCCAACTGATCACAAGACAGTCACGTTTTCCAGAGTGTTGTATCATAAATCCACAGCCTGAGGTTTGTGTTCTGTTAAAATAGTGAACCTTGCACATCATGCTATGAGATTTCCACAGATAAGCATGTCTCCCTAGCAAGTATCATTAGCCTATTTACTGGGTGATCCAATTATCAACAGGATTAGAAAGGGTCAGTGGCATTCTTTCCCCTGAGGCTGTCACCCTCATAATCAGGACAGACGTGGATCACAGCTCTGCTGGGTTAACCTGATTCTTCCCTGGGTGAGCCAGTATGTCTAACTTTAGGGTGAAATAATTGTAGCACATTTATTCACACATTTGTCACTTTCTCCAAAAAGATTTACTCATATAAATTATAACATTTTGATTTCCATTGACATGACTCTTTAAGTTATCTCAAGTAATGCCTTGCCATGATTTTTAATTCTATATGACTAAAAGGAAACTCATTTTCATCCCCAAGAAATTTTTTTTAATGTTATCTGTTTGATCTATTATACTTGTGATTATAACTGTTTTCTCAAATCAAATCATCATTCAAATCAAAATTACAGGATTATGAAATACACTTTGTGTGTGAAGAGAACACAAGCTTGATAAACTCGTCCGTTTACCTAGAAAGTATACACAAGGTTTTTCTCTATTTCACAAAGTTGAACAATTAATTTATACATTTTATTCTATTTATCTTCTCTGGAAAACATCAGTCACTCACACTACTGTATATAACTGATATATTAGTATTGTCAGGTTTGTATGATGATGGATTTCTACTATACTATCAATTGATTTTTATTCCTACCCTATTTTCTATATGTGGATAGATTTATTTCCTTTTCTAAAATTTAAACATATATTTTAGTATACAATGTGATGAAATTAATATCTTTCAGGCTTTTTGGTACTACAACTTATTTGATATTTCATTGTCTTCCAATGATAATCTGCAGTTTGCTAATTTCAGTTAGATACTGTTGTAATTATAATACACAACTCATATTTAAATGTTAATGAAGTGAAGTTGCTTACATCCATATTTTAAGAGGTTTAAATATGTGCAGTTCACAAACTCCAGGAAAAATGGAGTTTTTAAAAGACATGAAAAAACAATCAGGATATTTCAACTGAAAAACTAAGTATAAACAAGCAAATCAGTAATGGACATGCTCAATCTTTATTTTTCTAGTGGGTGTCAATTTGCAGTATAATGTTCTGTTTGTAATGAACGTCAAAGAACTATCAAAATCACATGGCAGAAGTTTATACATCTCATTTTTTTCCTTTTGCTCATTTTAACAAGTATGCAGAATGTATTCAAATATTTTTAAAAACTTAATACAATTTTAATTGAGTTAATTTGCTCTAATGTTGTAAGCTATTGATATGTTTACCGGATAGCATCTAATTTCATAAATCCTAAAGTGGCACTATGGTATAATAAGAAATAAACATCTGGTCTTTGGTTTCTGGCACATAGTTTCTAAAACCTTTGGAATTCCCTTAGGGATAAGAGCAAAAAATATATATATATTAATATTCTTAACAAAGCCCTTCAATCACATTTGAGTTGATGTTAATAATAGGACTTTGTCATTACATGTAATGATAGGGGTTGATTGCCAGGGGGACCAACTGTGTCATTAGAGTATTGAAATCAATCACAATGACTAATAATTTAATCAGTTGTGACTGTTAGCAAGCCTTCATAAAATCTGAGTGGTTCAAGGTTTAGAGAGCTTCCAGGTTGGGGAACACATGGAGGTTTGGGGAGAGTGGGCTTGGAGTGGCCATGGGAGCTCCTGGCTCTTTTTCCACACCTTGCCTAATTCACTGCTTCCATCTGGCTGCTCCTGAGTTATATCTTTTTTATAACAAACCTGTAATCTAGTTTTCAACAATATGTGAACCGAGAACTTCCAGATGTATAAGGTAGATTCAGAAAAGGCAGAAGAACCAGAGATCAAATTGTCAACATCCACTGGATTATAGTAAAAGCTAGAGAATTCCAGAAAAACATCGACTTCTGATTTATTGACTATGCTAAAGCGTTTGACTGAGTAGATCGCAACAAACTGTGAAAAATTCTTAAAGAGAGGGGACTACCATACCACGTTAACTGCTTTCTGAGAAACCTGTTTGCAGGTGAAGAAGCAACAGTTAGAATCAAACATGGAACAACAAACGAGTTCCAAACTGGGAACGGAGTACCTCAACGATGTATATTGTCACCATGCTTATTTAAGTTATATGCAGAGTACATCATGCGAGGTGCTGGTCTGGATGAACCACAAGTTGGAATCAAGATTGTCAGGGAAAATATCAGTAACTTCAGGTATGCATATGATACCAATCTTATGGCAGAAAGCCAAGAACTAAAGAGCCTCTGGATGAAGGTGAAAGAGCTGGTCAAAAAGCTGGTCTAAAACTCAACATTCAATAAACTAGGATTATGGCATAACTTCATGGCAAAGAGATGGTCAGACAATGGAAACAGTGACAGACTTATTTTCTTGGGCTCTGAAATCACTGTGGATGATTACTACAGCCATGAAATTAAAAGACGCTTGCTCCTTGAAAGAAAAACTATGACAAGCCTAGAGAGCATATTCAAAAGCAGAGACGTTGCTTTGCCCATAAAGGTGTGTATAGTCAAGCTATAGTCTTCCCCTCAGTCATGTATGGATGTGAGAGTTGGACCATAAAGAAGACTGTGCACCAAAGAATTGATGCTTTCGGATGACAGAAGACGAGATGGTTGGATGGCATCACTGAGTCTGAGCTTGAGCAAGCTCTGGGAGATGGTGAAGGACAGGGAAGCCTAGTGTGCTACTGTCAATGAGGTTGCAAAGTGTTAGATACAACTGAGTGACTAAACTGAACTGAACTGAACCTAGTCAGCTGAGTTCTGTAAGCCACTTTACCTTAATCAAACCTGGGAAGGATTTGCTGGAACCTCCAATCTATAGCTGGATGGTCAGAATCAAAAAGTATTACAAAAATATCTTAAAGTTCTGAGTAACTAAAAGCCGCTCAGCCATGTCTAACACTGTGCCACCCATGGATGAGCTGCAGGATTCTCCAGGCAAGAATACTGGAGTTGGTAGCCTTTCCCTTCTCCAGAGCATCTTCCCAACTCAGGGGCTAAATCCAGGTCTCTTGAATTGCAGGGAGATTCCTTACTACCTGAGCCACCAGGGAAGACCAAGTCAATTAAAATATTGACCTTTCCCCTCCCGCCCTGAAAAAATTAATGACCTTCAAAATTTTAGTTAATTTTCTTCTTTTTAATTGTTAATTTTCCCTTATGTCTATCCTATTTCATGCATTTGGGATTTTAAAAGAGCTTTACATTGATTCAAGAAAACCTTTGCAAAGACACATTTTTTTTAGTAGTTACATAATTGCTTTTGTCTAATTAGTGGCCTTTTCCTTTATCTTCCTTGAATATGTTTTCTATTTCATCTCTTCAAACTCATCAATACTATTTAATATAGAAATAATATGCAAGTCTCAGCACATCTGACTGCTTCCAAAGAACATTTTCTCTTATTTCACTGTATAGGTAGTGTGGTCTTTATAGGAAATGTGCCCGGTAATTCTAGTAGGTTATAACATCCTACCCCATGCATTAAATTAGAGCCTTGCTGTGATAAGAAGCAGCATATCTTTTCTTCTCTCAACTTGGAAGAATGATTTCCTGACTGATGCTGAAGACACATCATTAACACATGGTGAAAAAAGCTTGACTGCATTTTCCAGGAAATTCTAAATAGTATAACCTTCTTTAAAATTAAGATTATCTAATTTATGCTTAACAAAATTCTCATATTTTAGAATATAGGAGGGGGCCATAAAGAAGACTGTGCACCAAAGAATTGATGCTTCGGATGACAGAAGCGAGATGGTTGGATGGCATCACTGAGTCTGAGCTTGAGCAAGCTCTGGGAGATGGTGAAGGACAGGGAAGCCTAGTGTGCTACTGTCAATGAGGTTGCAAAGTGTTAGATACAACTGAGTGACTAAACTGAACTGAACTGAACCTAGTCAGCTGAGTTCTGTAAGCCACTTTACCTTAATCAAACCTGGGAAGGATTTGCTGGAACCTCCAATCTATAGCTGGATGGTCAGAATCAAAAAGTATTACAAAAATATCTTAAAGTTCTGAGTAACTAAAAGCCGCTCAGCCATGTCTAACACTGTGCCACCCATGGATGAGCTGCAGGATTCTCCAGGCAAGAATACTGGAGTTGGTAGCCTTTCCCTTCTCCAGAGCATCTTCCCAACTCAGGGGCTGAATCCAGGTCTCTTGAATTGCAGGGAGATTCCTTACTACCTGAGCCACCAGGGAAGACCAAGTCAATTAAAATATTGACCTTTCCCCTCCCGCCCTGAAAAAATTAATGACCTTCAAAATTTTAGTTAATTTTCTTCTTTTTAATTGTTAATTTTCCCTTATGTCTATCCTATTTCATGCATTTGGGATTTTAAAAGAGCTTTACATTGATTCAAGAAAACCTTTGCAAAGACACATTTTTTTTAGTAGTTACATAATTGCTTTTGTCTAATTAGTGGCCTTTTCCTTTATCTTCCTTGAATATGTTTTCTATTTCATCTCTTCAAACTCATCAATACTATTTAATATAGAAATAATATGCAAGTCTCAGCACATCTGACTGCTTCCAAAGAACATTTTCTCTTATTTCACTGTATAGGTAGTGTGGTCTTTATAGGAAATGTGCCCGGTAATTCTAGTAGGTTATAACATCCTACCCCATGCATTAAATTAGAGCCTTGCTGTGATAAGAAGCAGCATATCTTTTCTTCTCTCAACTTGGAAGAATGATTTCCTGACTGATGCTGAAGACACATCATTAACACATGGTGAAAAAAGCTTGACTGCATTTTCCAGGAAATTCTAAATAGTATAACCTTCTTTAAAAATTAAGATTATCTAATTTATGCTTAACAAAAATTCTCATATTTTAGAAATCTAATCATCCTTTATGTTTTTAAATTGTATAGCTATGCAATATAATCATGGAATTTATTATAATAACCCACATATTTTGAACAAGTTCAAATAAATTATGAGAAAGTAAAACTTTAAAAAAAATCCTTTGCACTTTAATACTTAAGAACGCTCCTTCTGCCTTCTATAAAATTCTTTTTTAAAAAACAATTCTTTTTGCTTATTTATTTATTTTTGGCTATTGTGGGTTTTCACTGCTGCCACAGGCTCTTCTCTAGTTGTAGGGAGTGAGGACTACTCTCTAGTTGAGGTGAGCAGGTTTCTTGTTGCGGTGACTTCTCTTGCTGTGGAACCTGGGCTCTAGGGCACATGGGCTTCAGTAGTTGAGGTACATGGGCTCAATTGTTGCAGCTCCAAGGTTCTAGAGCACAGGCTCAATAGTTGTGACTCACGGGCTCACAGCCTGTGGGATCTTCTCGGATCAGGGATCAAACCCATAGGTCTCCTGCACCTGCAGGTGACCTCTTTACCACTGAGCTACCAGGGAAGGCCAGCCTTTTATACAATTCTTTAGTGAAGATAATGGCCACATCTAAATACAAACTATCGAAAAAATAATAGCATTAAAATTGATAAAAATAATAATATTTGTTTATCAGTAAAATTTATTTCTGTGAATCCCCCATTGCAGGTGATCTTATTTATCCCTTTCATAGATATGTAAGGGACAGGAAGTAAACTGAGGGGGAAAAGTGGTAAGAGATAAAGCTAAGAGATTGGGTGGGATTCAATTTTTGTCTGTAATTATGTGAAGACAGTGCCTTCTAGACACTGATTGAATTAGTGATCCATGGGAGAGCTCTGAGATAAAAACCTAACTCGTGTTTAATAACACCCCTTACTACTCTGAGAACAGACCTGCAGTAGTAAAGGTGAAAATAAGTAGGTCAACTAGAAGCGTCTACAGTAATATAGGCGAAAGATGATGGTGATGAGGGTTTGGTGAGGCTGACAAAGTAGAGGAAGTTATGAAAGCCTGGATATGTTTTGAAGGGAAGCTTGTGGCTTTCCAGGTGAACTGAATATGCATTACAGTGTGTGAGAGAAGAAAGAAACCATGGTTGTCTCTGATTTTTCTCTTTTGGCTTCAGCAATAGGAAGGATAATGTTGCCATCAACTGAGATAAAGGGAGACTCAAAGTAAAGGAGATATTGTGGAAAATATTACAAGTTCATTGATTAACATGTTGTTTGGGATGCCTATAAACACACCCAATTTTACTAGGTAATTGGAAAAACAGCCATATCTTACTTGGACATGGAAGTAAGTAAAGGTAAAAGTGGATGTACTAGAATCATAGATCATGTGGCCAGGAAGAGCTAATGCTGGACACATATAAAGAAAGAAAAAAAAAGAAACAAATCTGGGATCTGAGACAGTCTACCAATTTGATATGGGTATAATGGAACAGAAAAGAACAAACAATAGAAACAATGGGATAATGTCATCTAGAGCACGGGCCCTCAATAGTTGTGACTCACGGGCTCACAGCCTGTGGGATCTTCTCGGATCAGGGATCAAACCCATAGGTCTCCTGCACCTGCAGGTGACCTCTTTACCACTGAGCTACCAGGGAAGGCCAGCCTTTTATACAATTCTTTAGTGAAGATAATGGCCACATCTAAATACAAACTATCGAAAAAATAATAGCATTAAAATTGATAAAAATAATAATATTTGTTTATCAGTAAAATTTATTTCTGTGAATCCCCCATTGCAGGTGATCTTATTTATCCCTTTCATAGATATGTAAGGGACAGGAAGTAAACTGAGGGGAACAGTGGTAAGAGATAAAGCTAAGAGATTGGGTGGGATTCAATTTTTGTCTGTAATTATGTGAAGACAGTGCCTTCTAGACACTGATTGAATTAGTGATCCATGGGAGAGCTCTGAGATAAAAACCTAACTCGTGTTTAATAACACCCCTTACTACTCTGAGAACAGACCTGCAGTAGTAAAGGTGAAAATAAGTAGGTCAACTAGAAGCGTCTACAGTAATATAGGCGAAAGATGATGGTGATGAGGGTTTGGTGAGGCTGACAAAGTAGAGGAAGTTATGAAAGCCTGGATATGTTTTGAAGGGAAGCTTGTGGCTTTCCAGGTGAACTGAATATGCATTACAGTGTGTGAGAGAAGAAAGAAACCATGGTTGTCTCTGATTTTTCTCTTTTGGCTTCAGCAATGGGAAGGATAATGTTGCCATCAACTGAGATAAAGGGAGACTCAAAGTAAAGGAGATATTGTGGAAAATATTACAAGTTCATTGATTAACATGTTGTTTGGGATGCCTATAAACACACCCAATTTTACTAGGTAATTGGAAAAACAGCCATATCTTACTTGGACATGGAAGTAAAAACAGGTAAAAGTGGATGTACTAGAATCATAGATCATGTGGCCAGGAAGAGCTAATGCTGGACACATATAAAGAAAGAAAAAAAAAGAAACAAATCTGGGATCTGAGACAGTCTACCAATTTGATATGGGTATAATGAACAGAGACTAACAATGAAATCAATGGGATAGAAGCAAAGCCCGACAAGTGAGGTCTCCTTAAAGTCACATGAATCTTTCAGGGAAAAATTAATTATCAAGTGTATCTAATGTTTGTGATTGCTCAAGGTCAATTTTCTATAGAATATGTCCTTTATGCTTGGAAATGTGAGTTTCAGACACAGTCACTAAATGTCTGAGTTATTTAAATAGCAGTGATTTTGTAGGTGTGATTTTATTCAGTACAACTGCTTTGTTTGCATTAATTAAATGCTTATATGTATTGATTAGATTAAATCATTTCATTCATGACCATGTAACAATAACACAATCAAAATTATATTAGAGTAACAATAATTAGGATACATTCTTGGATGGATTATAGAACATTCAATTGTAATGAATTTATCTTTGACATTTATAATTGCTAAGGGCTTCCACATAGTACTCCTCCTTCCCACCAAACACAAAATTTTCTGCATGCTGACTCAATTATGACAACCTGTGGTGCTTATTTCATTAATATGATCAAGTTTTAAAGGGTCTTCATCTTTATCAGTAATAAGAATTGTCCTCTACTGATGGATATAATATTTTCTTAAAAAGAGTAATATCTGCTATCTTCTAAGTTTGGGTTTAGTTTTATTTTTGTCTTTTTGTCACTATCTCCTTGGTATTAGTTGACCAATCATGCTTTTCCTTTCTTTCGGAATAGTTGTTCTCTGCCAGTGCTCTTTGTTGTAATAAAAACAAAGTCCAAACAGCAGTCTCTGAAACTTAACCAAGGCAGAGCCTAGGAATTATGCATTCATGTCTGCACATATTTTTCTTATCACATCCAAACATTTAATATTATTTTATTCCCAACTATGGAAAAATGTCCATTGATAACAAATCACAGACATAAAATTTAATTATTACAGATTTCCCCATATTTTACAACCATTGCTTCTCCTATTATTTGAAGCTCTATACTTTCTCCTCCACAAAATTATTTTTACTGGCTAACCACACTTCATCTTTGCACTCATAAACGGATTTAGAAGAAAACAGGGAGGTGATATTGCCTTCTCAAGCTCTATTCATTTTTGAGCCCTGCTGTTAATGCATTTTGTTAAAGAACAGGTTGCAAATGTGAACCCAGTATAGTAATGCAAAAACTATTCATTTGGCAAAACCATTCATGTGAAAAATGTGTAAACAAATGATATCTAGGGAACCATTTACTCAGAAGTGAAAGTTGCCACTGATGCTTCACCTATCATCTTGTTTAAAGTCACTGGCTTCTAAAATACATTTATATTTTTCTCTAATAACAGAGTATCTCTTAACTCAGAAAGATGTGCCTAGTGTAATGGTAGGGTGAGAAGAGAGACTTGTTGACTCATGAATTCCAGAATACCACAAAACCTTTTCACTCAAACAGCAATTACCTTTATCCAGCTTCACCTTTGACCTCAATCTTGCCCATGCTGACTGGATAGTACACTGGTGTCAGTGTTCTACATGGCAGGATTATAAAGAATTGAAAGCTTTGTATTTTCTGGAAATCCAGGTTTATGAGGACTTCCATGTGCTACTGGCAATCAGGACTTGTGGATATATCTATTTAAAATGAAATACTATTGAGATCACTGAGTTAGAGAAAACTCTAAATTATTTCACAAATCTCTACTTTCATGTTTTCTGTTCTTTCCCTTATTGCTAAACTTGTTACAGTACATTCTGGTTAAATTTGACTCTATTTTAAAGGTAGTGTTTTTGAGTAAGTTCTTCACATGGTTTTTCTCATCTTAATACTTTAAGTCAAAAACAGAAAATGCACATATGTCTATATCTGCTTATCATTTTTTTTAATAAATATTGACTGAGCATCAGCTATAAGTCAGATCTTGTGACTGGTGCTGGAGACCCTGATGACACATTAGGGGTTAGAAAAAATACCAGGCTTCAGAGATTAAAAGGAACCCTTGAACTCACCCAGTCAAACACTTCATTTTCTCATCAGGGAAACCTTTACAAAACTTAAGGGATTTCTGATAAGAAATACAGATTATTTTTCCTGTATTTATGGTGTGATACTTCATTGGCCCTGAATTTGTACAGAACTATTAGCTAGATTTTTCAGTAGTGATCCTTACACTGGGCTTCCCTGGTAGCTCAGATGTTAAAGAATCTGTCTGCAGTGCTCGAGACTTGCCTGGGTTGGGGAGATCCCCTGAAAAAAGGAATGGCAACCCACTCCAGTATTTTTGCCTGGAGAATCCCATAGGCAGAGCATGGGGTCGCAAAGGGTTGGGCATGACTGAGTGACTAACACTTGCACATTCAAGTGGCTCAATGGTAAAGAATTCTCCTGCCAATGCAGGAGCCAAGGAGATGCAGATTTGATCACTGGTTCAGGAAGATCCCCTGAAGAAAGAAATGGCTACCTGCTCCAGAATTCTTCCCTGGAGAAACCTATAGACAGAGGAGACTGGTTAGCTACAGCCCATGGGGTCACAAAGAGACATGATTAAGCACATTTACATACAATCCTTTCTTAATCCTCATTAAAAAGAAATAAAAAAATCTTCAATATTTAAAATGTTTTATATCTTTGTAATCAAGTTGAAAATTCTGTGTTTACTTTTTTGTTTTTAAGATGATGATGGCATTAGAGGAGAGTAGATATTCTGACAGATAACTGTCAAGTAGGAAGATTTCACCTTTGTGGGTCAGGTAATGAAAAAACTGCTTATAAAAATAAATAAAGCTCCAAATTCCTCAATCCCCTTACCACTAATTCTCTTTCTCAACAGCCTATCTCCCTCCCAAAAATGATCATTAAATCTAATATAAATATATTAGAGGTTAGAAAATAGATTTAAATAATCCTCTTTGTTTTGATAGGCTCTATTCACACACAATTTCAAATTGACAATATTTTGATTTTTGGCACTATGTGCATAAGACATATACAAAATATACACTGGTTATATGAAAATTAATACTCCCTTATTTTTCACATGTAGAAAGACTTAAATTCAATAGGTTTTGCTTTGTTTTATGATACATACTACAGCTGCAAAGTGTTCTTCAATACCTCTAAAGGTGGGTATCATACTTGAGTCGCTCAGTCATGTCTGACTCTTTGCAAACCCATCCCATGAACTGTAACCCACCAGGCTCCTCTGTCAACGGAATTCTCCAGGCAAGAATACTGGAGAGGGCAGCCATTGCCCTCTCCAGGGGATCTTTCTGACTCAGGAACAGAACCCAGGTTGCCTGCATTGCAGGTGGATTCTTTTACCATCTGAGCCACCAGAGATGACTCTAAAGTTGGTAGTTATTTACCAAACTCATATATATATATATGTATATATATGTATGTTTTTTCAAAACTACTATGTTTCCTGAAAATGAATGGATGTTACTGACAAAAGGAATAGTAATTTTTTTTTAAACTACTGGTTCTTTTTCAGAAACTTTTTTACATAATTTATGTATGTTATCTCATTTAATAGATATTAGATAGAAAATTTTACTTTCATTTTATAAATGAAGAAAATGAATACATAAATGGTTGATTATCTCTCCAATAAAAATGAACTTATCCTAATATGTGACTTAGATTTGTGCTTCCTCATAGGTAGATAATTACTATACTGTACTTCAGTGCAAGCAATATTGTTTCAACTTAATTAAAAATGTTGCTGTATAAGCATTCTTAGCGGCAAGCAATCATCGCTTATAATTTTAAGTCCAACAAAATAATCCAGAAAAATTTTAAAACCTTTAAAATGTTTCAAAAAAATATTAATGTGTTGGCTTTCTCAATAACAGATACTGATTCTGATTCCTGATATGATGGACTGAAAACCGACTGGTATGAAATTTACTATGAAACAAATGAATAAACCAAAAAATATACAGATGATACAAAAGTCACAGAATGCAGAAAGACTAGGATAAAGGATGCCCCTGCACTTAATGGACAGAAAAGGAAGTGAAGTCCCTGCATGTGTCTATGGATCTTAATCTGGAACATGGAGCAGCAGTATACAATATATCTTTAGTACATATAGTACCTGCTGGAGACACACCAGGAAGACCAGTCTTTCCTGGAAAACCAGAAAGAGAAGCTGACTAACTATGAACATTGAAAACGTTGAAAGAATTTCAGAAGGGAAAATGCTAAAGAGGGTTTCTTCAATCCAAGCTCATCCATATTATGATTTTACAACTAAAGAAGTGTCAGTCATCATCTGGGTCCATGAGAATGAAGTCACCAGTCAAACCCATCCCATGAACTGTAACCCACCAGGCTCCTCTGTCAACGGAATTCTCCAGGCAAGAATACTGGAGAGGGCAGCCATTGCCCTCTCCAGGGGATCTTTCTGACTCAGGAACAGAACCCAGGTTGCCTGCATTGCAGGTGGATTCTTTTACCATCTGAGCCACCAGAGATGACTCTAAAGTTGGTAGTTATTTACCAAACTCATATATATATATATATGTATATATATGTATGTTTTTTCAAAACTACTATGTTTCCTGAAAATGAATGGATGTTACTGACAAAAGGAATAGTAATTTTTTTTTAAACTACTGGTTCTTTTTCAGAAACTTTTTTACATAATTTATGTATGTTATCTCATTTAATAGATATTAGATAGAAAATTTTACTTTCATTTTATAAATGAAGAAAATGAATACATAAATGGTTGATTATCTCTCCAATAAAAATGAACTTATCCTAATATGTGACTTAGATTTGTGCTTCCTCATAGGTAGATAATTACTATACTGTACTTCAGTGCAAGCAATATTGTTTCAACTTAATTAAAATGTTGCTGTATAAGCATTCTTAGCGGCAAGCAATCATCGCTTATAATTTTAAGTCCAACAAAATAATCCAGAAAAATTTTAAAACCTTTAAAATGTTTCAAAAAAATATTAATGTGTTGGCTTTCTCAATAACAGATACTGATTCTGATTCCTGATATGATGGACTGAAAACCGACTGGTATGAAATTTACTATGAAACAAATGAATAAACCAAAAAATATACAGATGATACAAAAGTCACAGAATGCAGAAAGACTAGGATAAAGGATGCCCCTGCACTTAATGGACAGAAAAGGAAGTGAAGTCCCTGCATGTGTCTATGGATCTTAATCTGGAACATGGAGCGGCAGTATACAATATATCTTTAGTACATATAGTACCTGCTGGAGACACACCAGGAAGACCAGTCTTTCCTGGAAAACCAGAAAGAGAAGCTGACTAACTATGAACATTGAAAACGTTGAAAGAATTTCAGAAGGGAAAATGCTAAAGAGGGTTTCTTCAATCCAAGCTCATCCATATTATGATTTTACAACTAAAGAAGTGTCAGTCATCATCTGGGTCCATGAGAATGAAGTCACCAGTCACTGCAGAGTCTGACCTTTCATACACCTGCAAAGGGGTTCAGGACAGAAATCAGGAATGAATTACTCCATGCTCTGGGAAAAACTGATACAACAGTGAAAGGGGTGAATAGGCAGACTTGGTAAGGAGACCAGTGGTTTCCAAGGAGGAGGAGGAGGAGGGAGAACAAACATTTTCTATCCTAAAATGTTTGCCATGATGAAGATCTACACTGAAACTAACTTTATTGTCTCACGGAGGCAAAATATTTTGTACTGGAATGTCTCCACTAGTCCTGAAGCCCAGAGACCATCCTCTGGCTAATCTTATGTTACTACTGTGGGAGTGGGTCTACTAAGGCCTTTACAGGCTTAAAACGCTCTTATCCACTGTTACTAACCAACTGAAAAAGTGCAAAATCCCTTGTCTAAACTAGCTTCTGAGGGTACTCTTCTATTCCCCTTCCAGTTCCTTTAGCTGGAAACTTTCTCTATCCCCTTTTTCTTTCATAAAACTTTTCCTGCACGAAGCTCTGAGTGACCAAAGCCAAGTCTTTGTGATCTCAAAGTGAAATCTTCTCCTTTGGATATCAAGAACCCAACATTGTTCACAGTAAGCTATGTACTGTCATCTATCAACAGACCTTCAGATAATCAGATATATTCAGTAGCAAATGTTATGAACCCAATTTCTTGCAGTTTCTCATTCCTAGAAAAACACTAAAATCATTAATGGAGCCCTCTGCTCCTTGTGACTAGCAGTAACCTTCTATAGAGACACACAATTAGTTGCACATAGCACCTTTGCCCCCTAGAGAAGGCAATGGCAACTCACTCCAGTATTCTTGCCTGGAGAATCTCATGGATGGAGGAGCCTGGAGGGCTACAGTCCATGGAGTCACAAAGAGTCAGACATGATAGCAACTAAGCACACAGCACCTTCACCCAAATAATGCCCATACTGACCCTTCAAAGCCATTTCTCAGAGCTCTCTGAGAGGCTGTCTCCTTGGCTACAGTCTTCAGTAAGTTGCCCAATAAAACTGAAACTCAAAGCTCTCATTTTGTGCAGTTTTTTTTTTTTTTTTTTTCCAGTCTATAGACTGAACCCTGGGTAAAACAGACTCAGCCCAGCTCAGCTAAAGAACTGGATCTGAATTGATCTGAGAGATGCTGCTCAAGAAGCAGTCCACAAGTGAAGTCTAGCCAAATATTTCTTGCTGATGTTAAGAGGAAAAAAGGCTGAAAAAGAAAAATAACAGGACCCAGAATTCCCACAACTTAATGATTTTAGTATCAAGGACACAATCAAAATTAACTTAAATATGAAGAAACAAAAATGTGACACATTCTCAAGAGCAAACAGTGCTAACTGAGTCCATAAGCTAATTGTCCAAAAATTCTAATTGAGCTCTTTCTTCAGAAACAAGATGTTGACACTAACAGATAACATCTTAAAGCATCCTTTGTAGCTATTCTCAATGGAATATTATTTCAGTGAATACAAATCTCACAAAAGAGTCTCAGTGCTCAGGAGAGAAACAGAGGCAACAAAAAGGAACCAAATGGACATTTCTGTACTAAAAAATATTATTAATAGAATAAGCAACAGAAAGCGGAGATTGAATAAAAGATCAATGCCACCTGAGGGCTGTTATCCTTGCAGGAATATTTGTTTAGGTCACAAAACAATAAAATGCAAATGAAATGGTGTTTCAGCATGCAGTGGAGGAAGTATTCAGACAAGATCATATTCAGTGATCTTCTGTCAAAAGAAAGATAACATCAAAGTTTTCTCTTACTAATTTGAGTTTTGAAGATATTGAATAAAATAGGAGGACTGTTAGAAAGGGTGGAAAATGTTATTGAACAAGATTAAAGAGATAAGATGATGAAGCAGTTCAGTTCTCTCATTAGTAATATTTTAAAATTCAAGACAGAATGTATGCATATCAAGAATGTGCACTTATGATAAAAAGTTAGGAAGCATCTCAATATCAGAAATCAAGAGTGAGGATAAATCAATTCACACATGATGAAGGTGCTTAAAAATAACAACAAAAAGGGAGAGGAGTTTATGGGATTTCAGTAGATGAAGGATTCTTATTAAGTAAGAAAGAGTGCCTGAGGATCTGATAAGGTGCCGTGTGTGTATATGTGCTCAGTTGCTCACTCATGTCTGATTCTTTGAGACTTCCTGAACCGTAGCCTACCAGGCTCCTCTGTCCATGGAATTTCCCAGGCAAGAAAACTGGAATGAGCTGTCTTGGAGGCTAATAAAGTTAAGAGTCATCCTTGAAACAAGTACTTAGCAGTATAGCTGCCAGATACAGAAGAATGTATTTAACTTTTCTATATTTGAAAACTATAATTCAAAGTTTGTTCTTACTACCAATTGCATGATGTTATATTTTGGTCATATTTTGAAGCACACTTGTAATATATCAATACTGTGATTTACTGTGATTCTTGACTGAAAATTTACTGAAATTTTGACTCCCTTACCATGGAGAAACAAAACCTCCCTAGATCTCTCAGTGCTCCTGCAAGTCCTAGACTCCTGAGACTCCTTACACAACATGAGAATTCTGACGTGTAAAAGTGCTATTCACTCAGTTGTATCAGACTCTTTTGGGGGGACCCCAGGGGGTTTTGGGCCCAAAAAACCCCCCCGGGCCAGGCTCCTGCATGGAATTCTCCAGGCAAGAATACCCGAGTGAGTAGCCAAACCCTTCCCAGAGGGACTTCCCAATCCAGGGACTGAACCCCGGTCTCCTGCATTCTAGGCAGATTCTTTACCACCTGAGCCACCTCTGTATCTATTTGTCTACTAATTTACTCTGATGACGTGGGGGTAAGTAAATCCCTTACCTCCCTGAGAAAGACAAGATCATATTCAGTGATCTTCTGTCAAAAGAAAGATAACATCAAAGTTTTCTCTTACTAATTTGAGTTTTGAAGATATTGAATAAAATAGGAGGACTGTTAGAAAGGGTGGAAAATGTTATTGAACAAGATTAAAGAGATAAGATGATGAAGCAGTTCAGTTCTCTCATTAGTAATATTTTAAAATTCAAGACAGAATGTATGCATATCAAGAATGTGCACTTATGATAAAAAGTTAGGAAGCATCTCAATATCAGAAATCAAGAGTGAGGATAAATCAATTCACACATGATGAAGGTGCTTAAAAATAACAACAAAAAGGGAGAGGAGTTTATGGGATTTCAGTAGATGAAGGATTCTTATTAAGTAAGAAAGAGTGCCTGAGGATCTGATAAGGTGCCGTGTGTGTATATGTGCTCAGTTGCTCACTCATGTCTGATTCTTTGAGACTTCCTGAACCGTAGCCTACCAGGCTCCTCTGTCCATGGAATTTCCCAGGCAAGAAAACTGGAATGAGCTGTCTTGGAGGCTAATAAAGTTAAGAGTCATCCTTGAAACAAGTACTTAGCAGTATAGCTGCCAGATACAGAAGAATGTATTTAACTTTTCTATATTTGAAAACTATAATTCAAAGTTTGTTCTTACTACCAATTGCATGATGTTATATTTTGGTCATATTTTGAAGCACACTTGTAATATATCAATACTGTGATTTACTGTGATTCTTGACTGAAAATTTACTGAAATTTTGACTCCCTTACCATGGAGAAACAAAACCTCCCTAGATCTCTCAGTGCTCCTGCAAGTCCTAGACTCCTGAGACTCCTTACACAACATGAGAATTCTGACGTGTAAAAGTGCTATTCACTCAGTTGTATCAGACTCTTTGTGACCCAGGGGTCTGCAGCCTGCCAGGCTCCTCTGTCCATGGAATTCTCCAGGCAAGAATACCCAAGTGAGTAGCCAAACCCTTCCCAGAGGGACTTCCCAATCCAGGGACTGAACCCCGGTCTCCTGCATTCTAGGCAGATTCTTTACCACCTGAGCCACCTCTGTATCTATTTGTCTACTAATTTACTCTGATGACGTGGGGGTAAGTAAATCCCTTACCTCCCTGAGAAAGACAAATGGATACAGTTCAGACTAGATCTCAGAATTAAGCTCTAAGGCTTTAGAATGACCAGAGAGCCAGCTGCCTAGGAATTTACATGTGAAAAGGGATAAAGTCCCAAAACAAGGAGATATCCCTAGATATCAAACAAGAGACTGGAACTATCAGGCTGTTGCACATATTTTATTTGCACACCAATTAATGACTCAGACCGCTTACGTTTTCAAGGAGACCTGCTTCCTTCCTCCTTATGAGAAAAAAAAAAAAAAAAATTCCCTGACTCTTCACCAGTGGTTTACTTGACAAGTCACATGGGATACCTGGCCTGACTGTTTTTATGTTACCTGGAAGTAAGCACTGGGACAAGGGCTACCACATAATTCTTTTTTGTGAAGTAACTAATCTAAATCCATTTCTGATCCAGAATATATCTGGGCATATTACATTAAAATGGAAAGTATCACTGAATTTAATATATATATAGTATATATATATAGAGAAACTAAGATTGCTTTCAATGGTAACTCTCAAAAGTTTTTAAGAAAAGTGTGATGATTTACTATAGAGACACAGAGAAAGGGTGGTATTCAGCTTACAGTTATAAATCAGGCCACAGAAAAGAAATAAGAATACTAAGAAGAGTCTATACAATTAAAAAGAGACACCAAAAACTTTAAATTGAACATGGCCAAGAGAATAAAAATAGATTATGGATTCATGAAAGGAATAATAAATGTTCTATTTATTAAGCCAACAGAAAGGGGTGGCATGGGATGAAGGGCAGAATTATGAGGATATGTGAACAATAATGTCAAAATATGAAGATGTTTTGTTACTTTATTTATTAGCTAATTAGCTCAGCATATATTAATTGCATTATTATTATGTTTCAGGTTGTAAAGAAAAATAAGATTCTTGAAGGGCTATAGTTACTAGATAAAAGTAGACAAATATACATGTGAACAGTCTAAATATTCATTATTCCTGTGAAAAATATTTGTACCTAGTATAGGAAACAAGGTTACTATTCATATTTTTTGTTGCTAGGCTTTGAGGTTAGGAGTTAAGAAATAAATTTATGGAGTCACTGAGAGACATAAAATTGGAACTATGTCTAGGATGTCAAAGGCTAAATAAATCTTACTAGTTTAGTGTTAAAAAGTGTTTTTATTTTTTGGTCATGCTCTGTGGCATGTGATCTCTTTAGATCTCTTATCAGGGATTAAATTCACGCCCCCTGCAGTAGAAGCACAAAGTCTTAAACCACTGATCTGCCAGGGAAGTCCCTAGTCTTAGGGGGTTATTGAAGACCTTTACAAGAGTTGTTTCTGGCCAAGGGTTGGGGAATAAAAGACAATCAAATAAGTGACCAGCCTAGAGGGTGGGCTAAGGAAGGGCTAATCAAGCATTCTATGGCTGTGGAAGTTACACAACCCTCTCTACCCAGATACAAATGACTGATATATATATTTTTTTTCTACCAACTGGCTAATGCAACCCTTTAATCAGTTATAAGTACAGGCCTCAGCTATGTATACATATCTGGAATTATGCAGATCATCATAACAGAGAAACACTTTTTTCTTTTTTGTACAAACTTGGCATGACTTAGTAACACCCTCCCACATGCAGTAAGAGAAGAAATAGGCTGTGTAATGAATGTCTGTGAATATAAATATTTGTGTCTGAGATTATCTTAAAGTACATAAAGCAATTAAAATATTTATGCCATCTTATATATAATTTATTCAATGAAAATCAATATAAAACCCTACTGAGAAAACAATCTATTTACAGAAGGAGCTGTTCAAATTCCAAGCAGGAAGCAAAAGTGTGGGAATGTCTCGCAGTGAGGTGTGAAACCCTGGATCGGAGTCCTGAGTCTACTGAGTCCTGAGTGTACTTGCTTCTTCACCCTGTCTATATGACCTATATCCTTATATTATTTGTGTTTGGATAGAACAACGCAAATTTGACATAGATCTAAGGATATGAAGATGTTTCCGGCACCTTCTTCTACATTTTGGCTCTTCTGCCGTGTTTTCCTTAGTAAATCTGGTCTTGTTTTGTGATTCATGCCTCTCTGATAGGGAGACTTACTAAGGGCTCCAGAGTCAGGCTGGCTAGTAAATATTAGTTAACATTTCCATAGTAGGCATTGAGGGATGAGCAAAGTACTTTAAAAATGACACTATTATTACTATACTCAGTGCAATCTCTCTGTATGGTTCCCATCTCCTTTTGTAGCAATTGGGTAAGTTCTTTCAGGAAGTCATTTATTTTGCCCAAGTTCTTTTCCAAAAATTTTTTGCTAGGGCTTTGGATACTCTTTAGATCTCTTATCAGGGATTAAATTCACGCCCCCTGCAGTAGAAGCACAAAGTCTTAAACCACTGATCTGCCAGGGAAGTCCCTAGTCTTAGGGGGTTATTGAAGACCTTTACAAGAGTTGTTTCTGGCCAAGGGTTGGGGAATAAAAGACAATCAAATAAGTGACCAGCCTAGAGGGTGGGCTAAGGAAGGGCTAATCAAGCATTCTATGGCTGTGGAAGTTACACAACCCTCTCTACCCAGATACAAATGACTGATATATATATTTTTTTTCTACCAACTGGCTAATGCAACCCTTTAATCAGTTATAAGTACAGGCCTCAGCTATGTATACATATCTGGAATTATGCAGATCATCATAACAGAGAAACACTTTTTTCTTTTTTGTACAAACTTGGCATGACTTAGTAACACCCTCCCACATGCAGTAAGAGAAGAAATAGGCTGTGTAATGAATGTCTGTGAATATAAATATTTGTGTCTGAGATTATCTTAAAGTACATAAAGCAATTAAAATATTTATGCCATCTTATATATAATTTATTCAATGAAAATCAATATAAAACCCTACTGAGAAAACAATCTATTTACAGAAGGAGCTGTTCAAATTCCAAGCAGGAAGCAAAAGTGTGGGAATGTCTCGCAGTGAGGTGTGAAACCCTGGATCGGAGTCCTGAGTCTACTGAGTCCTGAGTGTACTTGCTTCTTCACCCTGTCTATATGACCTATATCCTTATATTATTTGTGTTTGGATAGAACAACGCAAATTTGACATAGATCTAAGGATATGAAGATGTTTCCGGCACCTTCTTCTACATTTTGGCTCTTCTGCCGTGTTTTCCTTAGTAAATCTGGTCTTGTTTTGTGATTCATGCCTCTCTGATAGGGAGACTTACTAAGGGCTCCAGAGTCAGGCTGGCTAGTAAATATTAGTTAACATTTCCATAGTAGGCATTGAGGGATGAGCAAAGTACTTTAAAAATGACACTATTATTACTATACTCAGTGCAGTCTCTCTGTATGGTTCCCATCTCCTTTTGTAGCAATTGGGTAAGTTCTTTCAGGAAGTCATTTATTTTGCCCCAAGTTCTTTTCAAATGTGTCTAAAAGTAAAAGGCTTCCCAGTGAAAAAAATATTTTCTTAGTTCATTGAAGACTATCATGAAAAGGTACCTATCTCTTCTCTATACAGTTATCAGACTTCAGGTAGGCATGGGAACTTGGCATTACCCTCCTTTAGGGGTGAAATATTAGTATGGTGGTGAGAAACTGGTAGCTGTATACCCAACAGTCTTAGCTGGAAATTTAATATTCTTCCAATGAGGGCATTAATGAGTCACTTATTATGGGTTAAGAATTATAATTAGAGATTCTTGCTTATGTATTCTCATATTGCTCTTGGAGGAGCTCTGTGTCACTGAAAGTTGATCTGCTTAACAGGAAAAGGAAGGTCAAATATTCTTTGTTCAAATACTCAGACCCTGTCATAACTAGCTATATAACACCAGACCCTTGATCCTTGATAAGGATGATAATTCCTATCCTGTACTATTAGTGTGAGGATTCAAATAGATGTACTACAGAGTAACTATATCATAGATACTCCATAAAAAATATCTATTAAATACTTCTTTGTAGAATAGCTAAAAATGATACGAGTGAACCTATTAACAAAACAGAAATAGACTTATTGATATAGAAAACAAAACTGTGATTACCAAAAAGGTAATGGCAGGGGGTAAACTAAGAGTTTGGGGTTAACAGGTACACATTGGAATATACTGATATAAAGTAGATAACCAACAAGGATGTACTGTATACTACAGGGAACTATAGTCAATATTTTGTAATAATCTATAAGGGAAATAAAGTCTGAAAAAAAATATATAACTGAATCACTTTGCTGTACACCTACAATTAACATTTATATTTCAATAAAAATTTATTTTAAATGTCTCTTTGTATAGACACAGAAATATAAAAGCTTGATAATGCAGGGCTAACGTGTTCAAACAGTGTATCAAAGTACCCTTGGCAGCACAGAATGTTCACATGGGGCATGGTAGGATATTTAAAATTTTCAAGGAAACACAATGACTTTTGATGTCCACTGGATGGATTTAATGTCACTCACAATTTCAATACTAAATTGGGCCATTACTTTCAACTATGTTATATTTTTTCAAGACCAAGTTTCAAAGGACAGCACATAGCTTTTTACATATTTTTTCTAAAAAATTATGTTACTTTGGAAAAGCCTTATATTATACCATTACTTTGAAAAGCACATACAAGTTAGTGGAAAATATGTTTTGCTTTTTGGTGGGGAGGTGGGAGACAGTATCTGCTTATTTATCCTAGTATTGTTGGTATTTTCTTTCTGAGAATTCATTGCAGATTCTTTTCAAGCCAACTACTTTCAAAGATAAGCTATTAGCAAAATCCATCTGGTATATAAAAATTGCATTATATCATCCCAGAGTGCATGGACGAAGCAAGAGGATGTTTTTTAGTACTCTCTTTTTCCTTTGGGTAATTTGCCATGTTTCCTTTAGGAAATGATCTGTACTATGTGATACATGGCTGGATGGCTGGCATATCTACTGAGGGCTCCAGAGGCAGTCCACATATGAAACATCTGTAAAGTTTTCATAGTAGGCGTCATTTATTATTTTAGATGTGTGAATAAGTGCTACAATGTTTTCCTCTCATAATACTAGAATCTTGTCACATACCTTACTTTGACAGACACTGTTAGAGCTCATAGAAATATTCCCATTCAGATTTCTATACACTAAGCTGGTCCAAAAAACAAAATTAAAAAAAAAAAAAAAGGCTTATCCCAGTAGGAGGTAACTCTACTTAATATCTCATATTATTTAACCATTTCTCCTTTGTTTTGTCCTACAAAGAACACTTAACTTTTTTTTCAGGTAAGGGTGAAATAACATACTCTTAGAAAGCTGCCTTCCCAGGTACTTAAAGAGGAAGATGTTTTTGCTACTTTTGGGCAAAATTTGTGTTATCTAGTTGAAAAAAAAAAAAAATTCTTCAGATGCTTTTCGTAAGAACAACTGACACATAGGTAGATTTGATACCAAAATTCAGAAGAGCCCCTATCACTGAAATGCCTAAGTATCTAGGCAAACATGCCTCTAAAAGTCTAAGTTTAATTTATGAGGTAGAGAGTATGCGATATGCTTTTAACACAATCTACACAATAAAATTTTTCAGTGCTGTCAATCAAATAAAATGAAGCATGCATTTCATAATTACAATTGTCTGTTTTTAAAAATGCAGCTTTAATAGCATTTATAATTAACTATCATTAACATGATAGAGCTGATCAGATAAATTTTGAAAATTTAACACTCACTATGTAAAATTTACATATGAATATATCTTATTGGGCTATATCCTCTGTTAAAAAAAATGAAAAATAGTCTATTAGACTTTCCTAAAAGACCTGACATCATTCATATTTTGTCAGGAATAAACAGTAATCATCTAGTACACTAAGTAAGCCTACCTCTAAGCAAAACAAAACCAACAAAATCATTAAAGTAACTATTGAAAACTGCTATTCTTAGGACACTATCTTTCTAGGGCTACTAAAGCAAAGTACCACAGACTAAATAGCTAAGAGGAAGTTTATTAGTTCCCAGGTCTGAAGGACTGGGAATCAAGGCATTGGTAGGCCTGATTCCTTCTGAGGGATGTGAGAGACAGTGTTTCATACTTCTCACCCAACTTCTGGTGGTTTGTTGGTGATCACTCATCAATCC
This sequence comes from Tragulus kanchil, assembly GCA_022376925.1. NCBI lineage: Eukaryota > Metazoa > Chordata > Mammalia > Artiodactyla > Tragulidae > Tragulus > Tragulus kanchil. The sequence goes on from JAIOJX010000025.1 coordinate 16,589,483, forward strand.
AGTCTCTCCTGTCACCTCTGGAAGGCATCCTCCCTGTGTGTATTTTGTGTTCACATTTCCACTTTTATAAGGACATCTGTTCTTGGATGAGGCCCATCCTAATGCTCTCCTCCAAACTACTCAGTGTTAAACAAATTTTACTTTTTTCTCTCTTTTTTTATTTTCTTGGCCACTTCTACCGGTCTTTCATTTATCTGTTTTCATCCATCTTTGTTCTTTTGGCCCGTGTGGGCCTCCTATCGCAGTGGCCTCTGCTGCTGCAGAGCACTGGCTCTGGGCGCATGCACTCCAGAGCTCTGGCTCGGTAGTTGGACACATTGGTCCAGCTGCTCCACGGCACGTGGGATCTTCCCAGGCCAGGGATCAAACTGGCACCCCTTGCACCTCAAGGCGGTGTCCTTACCCACTGGACCACCAGGGAAGCCCACAATTTTACTTTTTTAAAAATAAATTTTAATACACACATTTTAATAAATTCTAAAAATGAATAATATTTAAGAATAAAGTCTATGAGGTATAATATGAAATTTGAAGATACATTGCCAACATTTTCTCTCTAATGTCTATCTCTATATTACTAGAAATAGGGTATTAGAAAGCCTATATCACCAAGACATTAGTTAAATTGGCCACTATCAACTTTTAAACTTATCTTATTGAGAGACAAATTTACTAAATAAATATGATTCTTCTACTTGCAGAATTAAAGTTGTGTATGAGATGGGAGGGTCTTCCCAGGTGGTGCTAGGGGTAAAGAACCTGCCTGCTGATGTAGGAGACTTAAGAGACACTGGATTGATCCTCAGGTCGAGAAGATCCCCTAAAGAAGGACCTGACAACCCACTGCACTATTCTTGTTGGGAGAATCCCATGGACAGAGGAGGGGATATTCCAGTGATCAGCTTCTTAGGACCAAAGGGCTACTAAAGCAAAGTACCACAGACTAAATAGCTAAGAGGAAGTTTATTAGTTCCCAGGTCTGAAGGCCAGAATCAAGGCATTGGTAGGCCTGATTCCTTCTGAGGGATGTGAGAGACAGTGTTTCATACTTCTCACCCAACTTCTGGTGGTTTGTTGGTGATCATTCATCAATCCAGTCTCTCCTGTCACCTCTGGAAGGCATCCTCCCTGTGTGTATTTTGTGTCCACATTTCCGCTTTTATAAGGACATCTGTTCTTGGATGAGGCCCATCCTAATGCTCTCCTCCAAACTACTCAGTGTTAAACAAATTTTACTTTTTTCTCTTTTTTTTTTTTTCTTGGCCACTTCTACTGGTCTTTCATTTATCTGTTTTCATCCATCTTTGTTCTTTTGGCCCGTGTGGGCCTCCTATCGCAGTGGCCTCTGCTGCTGCAGAGCACTGGCTCTGGGCGCATGCACTCCAGAGCTCTGGCTCGGTAGTTGGACACATTGGTCCAGCTGCTCCGCAGCACGTGGGATCTTCCCAGGCCAGGGATCAAACTGGCACCCCTTGCACCTCAAGGCGGTGTCCTTACCCACTGGACCACCAGGGAAGCCCACAATTTTACTTTTTTAAAAATAAATTTTAATACACACATTTTAATAAATTCTAAAAATGAATAATATTTAAGAATAAAGTCTATGAGGTATAATATGAAATTTGAAGATACATTGCCAACATTTTCTCTCTAATGTCTATCTTTATATTATTAGAAATAGGGTATTAGAAAGCCTATATCACCAAGACATTAGTTAAATTGGCCACTATCAACTTTTAAACTTATCTTATTGAGAGACAAATTTACTAAATAAATATGATTCTTCTACTTGCAGAATTAAAGTTGTGTATGAGATGGGAGGGTCTTCCCAGGTGGTGCTAGGGGTAAAGAACCTGCCTGCTGATGTAGGAGACTTAAGAGACACTGGATTGATCCTCAGGTCGAGAAGATCCCCTAAAGAAGGACCTGACAACCCACTGCACTATTCTTGTTGGGAGAATCCCATGGACAGAGGAGCCTGGCGGGTTACAGTCCATCAGGTTGCAAAGAGTCTGAGGTGACTAAAGTGACTCAGCACACGTGCACATGTGAGATATCAGAGACCTCCCCTTCTCCAAGATGGGTCTCCATGTAGGAGAGGTGCTGAAGGCTTGCTGGTCTTAATGAAAGAAGGAGATTGCCAGTGAACTTTCCTCCCCAACTCCCAGATAAACAAACAACAAACACAAGCAATAAAAATCTGAGCTGGAGGCAAGAGGTAGGCAGAGACTTGAATGTCCATAGACTCTGAGTCATGCTGAGGGCAAAAGCAGGAACCTCCCTACCTGCCAGCAGTGTCAGCAAAAGAGACAGACATATTCTCTATGAATAAATCATATGCAAAATAGGCAAGCCAGGCCTCCATAAACAAACCTGAAATATCACTTCATAAAGCAAGATTACCAACTATACATAAAAGGAAGGCTAGCCACTCTGAGTAGCTGAATTCAGTCAAAAGCATCTGTCTATTTAATTTTACATAATTTCTGATTTAGAAGAAAGTAGCAAAATATACAGAAAATTTTGACATACGATTCAAGGAAATTATCCAAATATTAAAAGATAAACACTTGTCCTTAAACCTCTCTCTTTTTCAAGTTGATTCAATTAGTTCATAATCTACATGTTTGAAAAATGCAGCAGTATATAAGATATACATTTATTAACTCTTACAGATTAGGCTAGATAATTTTATGTAATAGATATGATTCAACTATCAGACTATATTGATATTAATTTTTATTCTTATGTAACCTAATTCGTCATAGTAAATTATTTAATAGGAGTTTCTTAATGGGATTTTTTTCTTATAATTCAATGATGTAAAATAATTCAAAAACAATTTCTGTTAAATGAAGTTGCATGCTATTTTCACAAAGCCTGAAACTAATTAAAATTTCAGTGCACTTAATGGCACATACAAGCTGGGGCAGAAAAAAGATTTCACTGATATAAAAGGGTTTTCTTCCCCTTTTCCTTTTATCATATTCTAGAAAAACAGTTATGAAATTCAGACCTAAAAATCAATAGCCTATGAAATAAATCATATTTTATGGCTTAATTACAGTACACTAATAATAATTCTTGTCACACTTTAATTATTTTCTGTATGCACATGTTTTAATATATTTATCATATATTCAGAGATGGTTCAAACAGTAAAGAATCTGCCTGCAATGCAGAAGACCCAAGCTTGATGCCTGGGTCTGGAAGATCCCTTGGAGAAGGGAATGACTACCCACTCAAGTATGCTTGCCTGGAAAGTCCATGGAAAGAGGAGCCTGGGGGGATACAGTCCATGGGGTCACAGAGTCGGACATGACTGAGCAACTAATGCTCACTTTTACACAGACATACGCCACACACACACAGACATACACACACACACACACACACACACACGTACACCCACATATATACATAAACACAAACAAATGTATTCCTAACTTCATATATACAGAAAGAGATACACAGAGATGAACATAAAAATGGCAAGGAGATAGCAGAGAGTTAAAATTCTGAATATTGATTTTAATTTTTAACTCATTTAGATGCATAAAGGAACATGAATGTGTCACCAATTTACAGTTTTGGTTCAGGTCTAAGCAAAACATCTAGTCTTCCTTTTGCAGACACATTCAGAGTTCTGATTTAGAAGAAAGTAGCAAAATATACAGAAAATTTTGACATACGATTCAAGGAAATTATCCAAATATTAAAAGATAAACACTTGTCCTTAAACCTCTCTCTTTTTCAAGTTGATTCAATTAGTTCATAATCTACATGTTTGAAAAATGCAGCAGTATATAAGATATACATTTATTAACTCTTACAGATTAGGCTAGATAATTTTATGTAATAGATATGATTCAACTATCAGACTATATTGATATTAATTTTTATTCTTATGTAACCTAATTCGTCATAGTAAATTATTTAATAGGAGTTTCTTAATGGGATTTTTTTCTTATAATTCAATGATGTAAAATAATTCAAAAACAATTTCTGTTAAATGAAGTTGCATGCTATTTTCACAAAGCCTGAAACTAATTAAAATTTCAGTGCACTTAATGGCACATACAAGCTGGGGCAGAAAAAAGATTTCACTGATATAAAAGGGTTTTCTTCCCCTTTTCCTTTTATCATATTCTAGAAAAACAGTTATGAAATTCAGACCTAAAAATCAATAGCCTATGAAATAAATCATATTTTATGGCTTAATTACAGTACACTAATAATAATTCTTGTCACATTTTAATTATTTTCTGTATATACATGTTTTAATATATTTATCATATATTCAGAGATGGTTCAAACAGTAAAGAATCTGCCTGCAATGCAGAAGACCCAAGCTTGATGCCTGGGTCTGGAAGATCCCTTGGAGAAGGGAATGACTACCCACTCAAGTATGCTCGCCTGGAAAGTCCATGGAAAGAGGAGCCTGGGGGGATACAGTCCATGGGGTCAGAGAGTCGGACATGACTGAGCAACTAATGCTCACTTTTACACAGACATACGCCACACACACACACACACACACACACACACACACACACACGTACACCCACATATATACATAAACACAAACAAATGTATTCCTAACTTCATATATACAGAAAGAGATACACAGAGATGAACATAAAAATGGCAAGGAGATAGCAGAGAGTTAAAATTCTGAATATTGATTTTAACTTTTAAATTTTTTTGAACTCATTCAGATGCATAAAGGAACATGAATGTGTCACCAATTTACAGTTTTGGTTCAGGTCTAAGCAAAACATCTAGTCTTCCTTTTGCAGACACATTCAGACTTCAAAAATTAAGAATAAAGAATGTATTAGCATAATAAGGTTTAAGCAAATGTGTTTTTTAATTCTCATTCTCCTATAAAATGTCTATCATCTGTAGTTACTTCTAGACTACATGTTTCCATTACTTCTGCATTTGAAATTATTTATCCTTTTCTCAAATGTGATGGAAATAGTTCAACCTCCTCTAATTATCTGGTGAATATGTCATCTTCCATACATACATATCGGTGAGTATATATTTTGAAGTTTGTTACCTAGCAATTCCAGGGCACTGTGGGTAACACCCTATAAACAAACAATTTTTCTCAGTTAAGCCCATATGTTCACATTAAAACTATGAAATAAAGATTACAGATAGCCTCAAACACTTTTGATTCTAAAATGCCACCAAATTACATTCAGGAAAGGACCCTCACTGCCCAATATATTCGAAAAAAGAAAAAAAAAAACTCTTTTTTTTTTTTTTCAGAAAGCTTTAGAATTCAAATATTTGGGTGAGGATTATTGAAAATATTAAACTACAAAGTTTAATTTAGGAAAGATTTTATAGACTAATGTCTATTTCAGAATTAGGGAAAGTGTTTTGAATATCAATGACAGAATATGTTCAGATACATTTACTTTTGTAAAAAAGATTTCATCTGCAATATTTTTTAATATATTTAAAAACAAACATTGTAGTTTGTTGTAAACTGATCACCAATTTAATGATACTTTAGTAGTAGGAAGTTTACTCTAGGGAGTTAATTTTCATATAAGAGCCTTTTTGCTTGGTATATGTTAATTTATAATCAGTATCTCTTTATCTGTGTTTCTGTCTTAGTATGGTACCTGACATGTATCAAACATTCAAGATAATGTTGAAAGATTGAGTGTTGATTGCAACGTGCAGACTACAGACCATATACTGGTTAACGAATCTGAATTTAAACAGTAAACTTGTATAATTATAGTAAAAAGAACAATTTCTATTTATTAAGGTACTTTTAAATGCCCCTATTTGGAGAAGTAATCTGCATTCTGTGAAGTAGGTTTTATTCATAGTTTTAATATGGAGGTATGGGTAACCCAACCTCAAAATATGTAGAGCATTTTATTTATATAGAAAAGAAAGAATTATTAAGTAATGTCTTTCAAAACACACCAATGCTATAACTGTGAAAAGGCTATTTACCTGGCTAGCATTTCTTTTACTGCTTTCCAAATAAACTTGCAAATAAGGTAAAATCAATTAAAGTTAATAGAAATTTAAAGTGAGAAAAATGGGGAAGAGGAAAAAAAACAAATCATCCAACAAAATGCTGGTTGAAAGTAGCAGTCAGTTTTTCTTTTTAAATAGGATGCAAATGACATTCAATATATTCCTCAAATTATTTAAGATCCAAGAGGGAAAACGTTAGTATGCATAGTGATGACTGCACTTTTATTCTTTAAGTGTGATCTGACCCTTCATTCGACCTTCTAAACAACTCAAGTCAACAGACCTGCAGCAGATTTTGTTTTTTTCAATCAAAAGTTTTCATCCACTGTTTTTGTTATTTTACCCTTTTGACTATGCATTGCTGAGACTTTCTTGCCTCACTTAAGAATGCCTTCATAGTTTTAGGAGGGCATAGTCTTTTGCAATTATACTTGAGGTTTTAACATAGAAAACAAGATCAAGGTGCATAGAAAAACTGAGGAAACAACAAAAGCTTGTATACAGTTACAATTAGAGCGTCACATAATTCGGTAGTGCATTTTGAGTCATCTTCTATGGACTTTGAATCATTACAGTAAACACTGTACACAACTGACAAATATGTATTTTCCATTTGATTTTTTTTTATATCTATGGCACTGAAAATGTGTATTTTACTGTTCTAAAGTTATATAAATAGCTAAATTTATGGAGCTGTTTATAAAGTGACAAATTATGTATCAAACATTCAAGATAATGTTGAAAGATTGAGTGTTGATTGCAACGTGCAGACTACAGACCATATACTGGTTAACGAATCTGAATTTAAACAGTAAACTTGTATAATTATAGTAAAAAGAACAATTTCTATTTATTAAGGTACTTTTAAATGCCCCTATTTGGAGAAGTAATCTGCATTCTGTGAAGTAGGTTTTATTCATAGTTTTAATATGGAGGTATGGGTAACCCAACCTCAAAATATGTAGAGCATTTTATTTATATAGAAAAGAAAGAATTATTAAGTAATGTCTTTCAAAACACACCAATGCTATAACTGTGAAAAGGCTATTTACCTGGCTAGCATTTCTTTTACTGCTTTCCAAATAAACTTGCAAATAAGGTAAAATCAATTAAAGTTAATAGAAATTTAAAGTGAGAAAAATGGGGAAGAGGAAAAAAACCAAATCATCCAACAAAATGCTGGTTGAAAGTAGCAGTCAGTTTTTCTTTTTAAATAGGATGCAAATGACATTCAATATATTCCTCAAATTATTTAAGATCCAAGAGGGAAAACGTTAGTATGCATAGTGATGACTGGACTTTTATTCTTTAAGTGTGATCTGACCCTTCATTCGACCTTCTAAACAACTCAAGTCAACAGACCTGCAGCAGATTTTGTTTTTTCAATCAAAAGTTTTCATCCACTGTTTTTGTTATTTTACCCTTTTGACTATGCATTGCTGAGACTTTCTTGCCTCACTTAAGAATGCCTTCATAGTTTCAGGAGGGCATAGTCTTTTGCAATTATACTTGAGGTTTTAACATAGAAAACAAGATCAAGGTACATAGAAAAACTGAGGAAACAACAAAAGCTTGTATACAGTTACAATTAGAGCGTCACATAATTCGGTAGTGCATTTTGAGTCATCTTCTATGGACTTTGAATCATTACAGTAAACACTGTACACAACTGACAAATATGTATTTTCCATTTGATTTTTTTTTATATCTATGGCACTGAAAATGTGTATTTTACTGTTCTAAAGTTATATAAATAGCTAAATTTATGGAGCTGTTTATAAAGTGAAAAGCACCTCATGATTCTGTGATTAGTGATTTAGAGTACCAACATAATTTCAACACTAGAAGTTGAAACATGAATACAATGGGATTGAATTTGAACATCTAGTAAGAGTCAAGTCATTTATCTATACCAAACAAGGATGTGTAACTAGGTATTTTAATGCATGTGATCCCTTTGGTTTATATTTACTATAAACTTTTCAAAATGTCTTTATCATCTTGGAAAAAATAAAGGGGTAGAGAAGCAGAGAAGGGGAAAGGGAGAGAGAGAGGAAGTTTAATCATTGTGTTGCAGGGAGAAAACCAATTCTGACTCCTTGTTGCAAACTGTTCCTTTTACTTGCTTTCTGTTGCTTTTATGATTATAATCACACTTAATGGCTTGTCATAAGGACCCTGCCCCTCTGCCTGACAAAGCAAAAAGCCTTTTGTCAGAACCCTGTCCACCTGTAGATGGTAGGAAGAGAGAAGTTAACATATCCCCTGCCCAAGGCTTGCCATTCTAAGAGATCTTTGTAAGATTAATGGCCTTTTTACTTTTTTTTTTTTTTTTTTAACATTTATTTATTTTGGCGGGGTGGGGAGGGAGGGGGTGGGCGGGCCACTTCCCCTGGTCTTTCATTTGTCTAGTTTCATCCATCTTTGTTCTTTGGCTCGTGTGGACCTCCCATCTCAGTGGCCTCTGTTGTCGCAGAGCAGTAGAGCTCTGGCTCAGTAATTGGACACATCGGCCCAGCCACTCAGCGGCACATGGGATCTTCCCAGGCCAGGGATCGAACCGGGGACCCTTGCACTGCAAGGCAGTGTCCTTACCCACTGGACCACCAGAGAAGCCTCGCCGTTTTACTTTCATTTCTCACCTCCCCCCTCTTTGACCTATAAAATGACCTGGCATCCAAACCCCAATAGGATGACTTATTTCAAGGCTGTAGCCTGCCATCTTCTTGGTCAGCTGCTTTCCAAATGAAGTTGTTTTCCTTGCCTCAGCACCTTGTTTCTTGGATTCACTGGCCTGTCATTCAGCGAGCAGAGCAAGCTTGGACTGTGTAATGATTGAAATTATTAACTAACATCTTTTAGAGTTTATTGGTGATATTCTCTATGTTATTGTGGCTTCCCTGGTGGTTCAGGCAGTAAAGAATATGCCTGCAATGAGGGAGACCCAGTGTGATCCCTAGGTCCCGAAGATCCCCTAGAGAAGGGAATGGCAAACCAAGCCAGTGATCTTACCTAGAAAATCCCATGGACTGAGGAGCTTTTGCATCCATGGGGTTGCAAAGAGTTGGACACAACTGAGCAACAATGACTTCCACTATCACTGTCTATATGTTTCTATATTAAGTCCCCTACTGGAAAATTCAATACCTTTCTCAGAATACGTTATATGGCTCTGTACCACTTGTAATCAGATACTGTAATTGTATTTATCAATATCAATATATATTATATAATTATAAACGTATGTATGCTAAGTCCATGAAGCAAATATAACACCCACTTTCATTATGTCATAATATCACTTTGTATTCAGACACATCTGATTACACTTTGCTTTATTGCAGATATCATATATTTTACAAACTGAAGGTCTGTGGGCAGACCTGAATCAAGAAGGACTACTGATGCTAATTTTCCAATAGCATTTGCTCACTTCATGTCTCTGTGTCACATTTTGTTAATTCTGGAAATATTTCAAAATGTTCCATTATTATTGTATTTGCTATATGACTACAACTTTTTACAGTAGCACTGAGAAATCCAGGTAAATATATTTTCCTAAATTTTTATAAGCTCAGAGAGGTTCAATGTAATGATCAATCTCTATATAAAACTTCCCTTTAAAAGAATACATCTAAAACATACTAGCACACAATATCTGGGGGCTTGACTGATCTATGCTGGTTTTAGCTAATCTTTGTTGGAATTATGTGGTTTTAGCTTCCCCTAGGTTCTCTAAGTCCCGGAACCAGCAGGTGAGCACAGGCAAGTCTTTCTCATGGCAACTGGAGTGTCACAGAATGCCAAGCAAAACCATCCAAATTATCTTCATTCTCTGCCTGAGCTAAGAATTTAAACATTATCACTTCACCTTGTTCTCATGGGCAAAGCAATTCACATGGTTGATCCTGGCATCAAAGTCATGAAGCACTGAGAAACTGTGGCATTTTCCCTTCCCTGAAAATGAGTGAAAGTACTACAGGAGATGAAGGCAGACAAAGCAAACAGAAGCTTTGCTCACAAAGAACCCATGTGTCATGCTTGAATTGGACGGCAGAACTGTTCTCAAGGATGAAAAATAGTGTTGGTGGTGTGAGGTAATGGTAGACCCAGTACCTCTGATTGCCTCTGACATTTGTGTTATATGTACCTATGTGTGGTACATATGTATTCTTATCAGACACATTTAACAACATATACAAAATTCGATGATACAAAATGCAAGTGATTAGAATAGAAGGATCAAAATTTGACAATGAATACATAAATGGCAATGGCCATAAGGTATATATTATCAAAATAAAGCTATGACCCACACCCTTCACGGCAGCCAGTCCAGGAAGCCAAGCCACTACCTAGGAATGCAGCAGTCAGTGCCAGAGAATCTGTATTTAGTCAGTAACTGTCAGTTTTTCTTAGTTTTGCCCTCCTCTTCCCTTTTTCCCCACTTCTAACCCAGGACCAAGCAGAGAGAGGCAGAAATATGCTGCCCTGACTAATCACACTGGATGATCCGTCTCCAGTAAGCCTACCTGCAGACTGTCCATGCCAACAACTTTCGATCAGGGCACACCTGAAGTCTTCCTCATTTTTTCTACTATAGAGTTTTCACAACACCCTATCTGCCTTTGACTTTTTGTCAGATACAAGTGATGGTGGCTGACTCTTACAAGCTATATGATTAAGAGTCTTGCTATTCTTACTTGGTCTTATTTCCACCAGCACAAACGTGTGTGTGTGTGTGTGTGTGTGTGTGTAGATATATCTATATTTATATTTATATCTATCTATCTATATATACATATATCAAGATAACTCCTCCTCTCCTCCCCTCTGGAAATCAGCAGTTTGTTCTCTGTATGTACAAGTGTCCTTCTGTTTTGTTTTGTATGTATCAGTAGGATTGTATGGTACTTGTCTCTCTGACTGACTTATTTCTCTCAGCAAAATATCTTCGAGGTTCATTCATGTTATCACAAATGTCAAGATTTTATTTTTGTGGCTGAATAATATTCTGTTGAGTATATTATACCATTGAAAACAAGACACATTTTCATTAACTATTCATCTATCAATGGACATTTAGGTTAAGTTGTTCTTGGCTACTGTATGAATTTAGGGGTGCACATATTTTTTTGTGAAACTAACATTTTTGTTTTCCATAATTGGAATTGATTGATTTATGTTTGTTCTATTTTTAATTTTTTGAGGGGTCTCCATCTGTTTTCCACAGTGGCTGATCTGCACCAATTTACCCTTGTACCACAGTGCTCTCCTTTCTCCACATCCTCTCCAACACTCGTAGGTTCTTGTCTTTTTGATAATAGCCCTGTGGACAGGTATGTGGTGATATACCTCTGTGGTTCTGATTTGGATTTCCTTGGTGATTAGTGATACTGAGCATATTTACATGTATCTGTTGGCCATCTGTAGTGTTTTCTTAGGACAAATGTCTGTTGAGGTTTGTTGCCCAATTTTTAACCAGATTGTTTTTTCTGATATTGAGTTATATAATTTCTTTATATAATATGGATATAAACTCCTCATTGGATATTTGCAAGTATCTTCTCCCATCCAGTACTTTGCCTTTTCATTTTGTTGGCCATTTCCTTAATTACACAAAAGTATCTTACATCGATGTATTCTCTGGGGAAGATATTGTAAAGGAGGAGTAAAATTTCTCATGCTTAAGAAAATTTGAGTTTAAAAATAGTTTAGCACCTTTAAAGAACAACATATGATGAGACTGGAGTTTTAAATAGCATGTTACCTTCTAATATGTTATTCAGAATAAGTCTCTCCTCTCATTCAATCAGGCTTCACTGCAATTATATATTCCTGTGATTAAATGGTTCTCTTAAATGGTTACAATACGAATGTGACTTGGAAAATTTGATGTTTTCTTTATCTCAAGTGTTAAATTATTTACTGATGATATCAACCAATAATAGTATACAAGGATATTTTCTCTGATATATCTTAATTGTAGATGACATGAAGTGAAGGACATTCTCCAGATTTTTCATATTCTTTCATAACTTTCAAGGTAGAGCACCACTCATCATAAGCATTAAATAACAAGGCAGTCTAACATAAAATAATCTCATGAAATTCTCAAGTTATATAGGAAGATGTTGACTTTGAGTCTGACACAGAAATAGAGATATGACAGACTTTTTTTGGTGTCATTATATGTGTTAACATTTATGAAGTTGTTAACTATGTTTGTTTTCCTTGTCCATTCTTATGAATTTTACTTGCAAAAAAAGTTTTCCTTGGGTAATTATTTCTACTATTTTATTCTTCTCTGAAATTCATTGTTTCTGCAAGTTTCTTGAGTTTGTAAGCCTTAAAGAGATAGGATGATTTATAAATACCCTGTTAGAGGTTTAATAGAAATAACCTGATATTTCACACCTCAGTAGCACATTATTTCAGACTATTTCTGTGTAACTTCTTAAAAATTCAATTTGGTTAAAATATTTTATTGTGAAAAAGATATGTATTTATTAAAATTGTTCTTGTTTTTGTCTATGTCCCTCCTGGAATCAAATATAAAACAGCTATTTGTTTTCTATTAATTTTGATTTATGTGAGGAAACATTTATAAAGGTATGGTTGGCAATATAAATTGAAGAGAACAAATATTCTTTCAGAATTGTTTCAAAGATTACAAAAAGAAGATTTATAACCAATGACTTAGTATTACAAAGTATTATAGTACTATACAACCTAAACCTTAGAATGTGTACTCATAACATATACCCTTTATTTTTAAAATTAAGAATGATTTCATAATGCTCAACAATAGGTACTTAAAATAATACCAAGATGGCATTGATGTGTTATAAATGCTTGCTACTTCTATTAGTGTTAGCACTACTCTTATCAAGGATTATTTAGGAGAAATTCAGAATAAATCTTTACTAGATATAAGTCATAATATCAAGATTCATCTATTGTAACATTGGATGGAAGAGAAGATGTTTGTGGCATATAAAATTGCTCCATCTTCCCACTAACAGGGGAAATAAAAATACTTCATAGCTATAAAAATAACACTAAATCCTTAATCACACTGGCGGTGGTCACTGCATTTCATTTTCCATGGTTGCTTCACAAGTGTTACATTAATCTCTTCAAAACCGAATTCTCACTTGAAAGTGAAACAATTCAAGTTGAGGTTATATCATTGGCTTGTACTCATTTATAGTTATAGGTTAGAAAATCTTACAAAACAAAATAATTAAAATACAATACAAAATTATCCAAAGAGATATGACAGACTTTTTTTGGTGTCATTATATGTGTTAACATTTATGAAGTTGTTAACTATGTTTGTTTTCCTTGTCCATTCTTATGAATTTTACTTGCAAAAAAAGTTTTCCTTGGGTAATTATTTCTACTATTTTATTCTTCTCTGAAATTCATTGTTTCTGCAAGTTTCTTGAGTTTGTAAGCCTTAAAGAGATAGGATGATTTATAAATACCCTGTTAGAGGTTTAATAGAAATAACCTGATATTTCACACCTCAGTAGCACATTATTTCAGACTATTTCTGTGTAACTTCTTAAAAATTCAATTTGGTTAAAATATTTTATTGTGAAAAAGATATGTATTTATTAAAATTGTTCTTGTTTTTGTCTATGTCCCTCCTGGAATCAAATATAAAACAGCTATTTGTTTTCTATTAATTTTGATTTATGTGAGGAAACATTTATAAAGGTATGGTTGGCAATATAAATTGAAGAGAACAAATATTCTTTCAGAATTGTTTCAAAGATTACAAAAAGAAGATTTATAACCAATGACTTAGTATTACAAAGTATTATAGTACTATACAACCTAAACCTTAGAATGTGTACTCATAACATATACCCTTTATTTTTAAAATTAAGAATGATTTCATAATGCTCAACAATAGGTACTTAAAATAATACCAAGATGGCATTGATGTGTTATAAATGCTTGCTACTTCTATTAGTGTTAGCACTACTCTTATCAAGGATTATTTAGGAGAAATTCAGAATAAATCTTTACTAGATATAAGTCATAATATCAAGATTCATCTATTGTAACATTGGATGGAAGAGAAGATGTTTGTGGCATATAAAATTGCTCCATCTTCCCACTAACAGGGGAAATAAAAATACTTCATAGCTATAAAAATAACACTAAATCCTTAATCACACTGGCGGTGGTCACTGCATTTCATTTTCCATGGTTGCTTCACAAGTGTTACATTAATCTCTTCAAAACCGAATTCTCACTTGAAAGTGAAACAATTCAAGTTGAGGTTATATCATTGGCTTGTACTCATTTATAGTTATAGGTTAGAAAATCTTACAAAACAAAATAATTAAAATACAATACAAAATAAAAACAATCTTTTAGCAAAGAACATGAGATATGACTGTGTCTAGATATCATCACTGGTACCTTCAAACACTCTCTTATTTATCTGCTTGTGTTTTGAAGTCTTTGTTAGTAACTGAAGAATAGATGCCATAGAATCTACTGGGCAGTTTTATATACACTTCCATTGGAAGGAAAATGCTATAAACTCTGAGTGCAATCCCCATGCTTAAGAGAGTAAGGGAGTTTATTCAAATACATATACCTCACTGAAAAAAAGTGTGGTGTAATGGGTGGCAAATTTTGGATATGCCATTTATAGTCTCCATGCCACTAAATAACAAACTTTCTGGATACTCAAGAAGAAAAGTGAGTATATTGCTAATATGGAATTCCTTCATCTCAGTAGAATCTTGGTGAACAGTATTTGAGGAATCTACTTTACTGCCTTAGTCTTTCAGCCCTCTTTCCTGTAAAGTAGAATATAAACATTCCAAAGTGAATGAGGCTGAACATTACTTTGGCCTTGTCATCTTCTATGGCATTACTATACCCAGGTTTTAATTCAATGCTAGTGCCTGTTAATTATTTTATAAATACACCAAATGATCAGCCATTTAAAAGGAAAGGTCCTCTTTTCTATGTTACATGGTATTATTTGTTTACCTTACATACTTAGTATAGAAGGAAGTGATGATGAGAACTGTGAAGTGGCAAAGAGGATAGGAATGAATATAATATGAATAAAACCTTCCGCTAAATAATGGATTATGATACCAAGATGGCATTGATGTGTTATACATGCTTGCTACTTCTATTAGTGTTAGCACTACTCTTATCAAGGATTATTTAGGAGAAATTCAGAATAAATCTTTACTAGATATAAGTCATAATATCAAGATTCATCTATTGTAACATTGGATGGAAGAGAAGATGTTTGTGGCATATAAAATTGCTCCATCTTCCCACTAACAGGGGAAATAAAAATACTTCATAGCTATAAAAATAACACTAAATCCTTAATCACACTGGCGGTGGTCACTGCATTTCATTTTCCATGGTTGCTTCACAAGTGTTACATTAATCTCTTCAAAACCGAATTCTCACTTGAAAGTGAAACAATTCAAGTTGAGGTTATATCATTGGCTTGTACTCATTTATAGTTATAGGTTAGAAAATCTTACAAAACAAAATAATTAAAATACAATACAAAATAAAAACAATCTTTTAGCAAAGAACATGAGATATGACTGTGTCTAGATATCATCACTGGTACCTTCAAACACTCTCTTATTTATCTGCTTGTGTTTTGAAGTCTTTGTTAGTAACTGAGGAATAGATGCCATAGAATCTACTGGGCAGTTTTATATACACTTCCATTGGAAGGAAAATGCTATAAACTCTGAGTGCAATCGCCATGCTTAAGAGAGTAAGGGAGTTTATTCAAATACATATACCTCACTGAAAAAAAGTGTGGTGTAATGGGTGGCAAATTTTGGATATGCCATTTATAGTCTCCATGCCACTAAATAACAAACTTTCTGGATACTCAAGAAGAAAAGTGAGTATATTGCTAATATGGAATTCCTTCATCTCAGTAGAATCTTGGTGAACAGTATTTGAGGAATCTACTTTACTGCCTTAGTCTTTCAGCCCTCTTTCCTGTAAAGTAGAATATAAACATTCCAAAGTGAATGAGGCTGAACATTACTTTGGCCTTGTCATCTTCTATGGCATTACTATACCCAGGTTTTAATTCAATGCTAGTGCCTGTTAATTATTTTATAAATACACCAAATGATCAGCCATTTAAAAGGAAAGGTCCTCTTTTCTATGTTACATGGTATTATTTGTTTACCTTACATACTTAGTATAGAAGGAAGTGATGATGAGAACTGTGAAGTGGCAAAGAGGATAGGAATGAATATAATATGAAAGTTAAGGCATCCTTCCGCTAAAAGGACAGGCTAGGAAAAACATGTATAATTCTCTAGGTAGGCAAATTGAGCCTTCTGAGACAATATCATAAAAGGTTTGGCTAGCATATACAAGGCTATTTTGGTTCCTGGAAAGAAATTATCTTAGGAAGGAATTATTTCCAATAAAGGTATGAAAAAAATAGTGAGGAATTGCTCCAAGTTAGTGATTCATTCAGCTACTCCGGCAACACTGCAAAACAGTAGGTTATGTGTATATATATATATATATATATATATATATATGTGTGTGTGTGTGTGTGTTTGGCTAAATTATGAAAGAAACTTTGGATACTAAGTAGGAGGCAAAAATAGAATAGGAGAAATACTATGTTAAGATTTGGGGAGGAGAAACTACTCAACTTAATAACCGAGTCAAGCATGGTAACCAGGCTTGATAGTTTATCCTTTAATTAAAGCACTCAGTTTTCAAATGGATTATAATAGAAAATTTAAGTAGAATGGGTGGATTAAACTTTTGAAACAAATAAACCTACAGCCACTAAATTAGTTCCTGTGAGAGGGCAATAAAAGACTACAGACCAGAACTTCAATTTTAACATCACATCTTATTTTTGTCTTACTAAGAAGGTGGAACTTCCAGCTATGGCCCCACGTAAGATGCCTGACAAGTTCTTTTCCCAACAAGTAGCTTTGAAACTAAGAAAAAATATGAAATAGCAACTATTTTAGTGTTCTAGTATTTCGCCAGAGGCATAAACCAAATTAAGAAGCATTTATGCTTGAAACATTGCTGAACTATGAGTAAGAACTGTGGGAATCTGTGGCACTTGGCCTGAGGCTGCACACATTTTTTTTTTTTTTCTTCCATACAACCATGCTTATTTTTGGTTAGCAAAGGATTTTTCCAGGGTGAGGAAAACCATGAGAACCAGCAGCTTCTCTGCCTTAATTGAAGAAAACTCACTTGATTTGGAGCAATGAGCACAGACAATACCCAGCATCATTATCAGTGTATGTGATTCCTCAGAGGCAACAGAGATACAATCTCATTCTATTAACCTGAGATTGTCGTTATAGTAAGAGAAAGAATATTTCTGACTGTGGCTTGGCTTTGGCAAATAGTAATTTTAAAATTGGCATCCTTCCGCTAAAAGGACAGGCTAGGCAAATTTGAGCCTTCTGAGACAATATCATAAAAGGTTTGGCTAGCATATACAAGGCTATTTTGGTTCCTGGAAAGAAATTATCTTAGGAAGGAATTATTTCCAATAAAGGTATGAAAAAAATAGTGAGGAATTGCTCCAAGTTAGTGATTCATTCAGCTACTCCGGCAACACTGCAAAACAGTAGGTTATGTGTATATATATATATATATATATATATATATGTGTGTGTGTGTGTGTGTGTTTGGCTAAATTATGAAAGAAACTTTGGATACTAAGTAGGAGGCAAAAATAGAATAGGAGAAATACTATGTTAAGATTTCGGGAGGGAGAAACTACTCAACTTAATAACCGAGTCAAGCATGGTAACCAGGCTTGATAGTTTATCCTTTAATTAAAGCACTCAGTTTTCAAATGGATTATAATAGAAAATTTAAGTAGAATGGGTGGATTAAACTTTTGAAACAAATAAACCTACAGCCACTAAATTAGTTCCTGTGAGAGGGCAATAAAAGACTACAGACCAGAACTTCAATTTTAACATCACATCTTATTTTTGTCTTACTAAGAAGGTGGAACTTCCAGCTATGGCCCCACGTAAGATGCCTGACAAGTTCTTTTCCCAACAAGTAGCTTTGAAACTAAGAAAAAATATGAAATAGCAACTATTTTAGTGTTCTAGTATTTCGCCAGAGGCATAAACCAAATTAAGAAGCATTTATGCTTGAAACATTGCTGAACTATGAGTAAGAACTGTGGGAATCTGTGGCACTTGGCCTGAGGCTGCACACATTTTTTTTTTTTTTCTTCCATACAACCATGCTTATTTTTGGTTAGCAAAGGATTTTTCCAGGGTGAGGAAAACCATGAGAACCAGCAGCTTCTCTGCCTTAATTGAAGAAAACTCACTTGATTTGGAGCAATGAGCACAGACAATACCCAGCATCATTATCAGTGTATGTGATTCCTCAGAGGCAACAGAGATACAATCTCATTCTATTAACCTGAGATTGTCGTTATAGTAAGAGAAAGAATATTTCTGACTGTGGCTTGGCTTTGCCCCTGCTCAATGAAGGAGAGAGAGGACTCGACCTGTTGACACGTTCCTGGAATACTTTGTGGCTATCTACCTAGGCATGTGTGTGCCTGCTAAGTCACTTCAGTCATGTCTGACTCTTTGCGACCCTATGGACTGTAGCTTGACAGGCTCCTCTGTGCATGAGATTCTCCAGGCAAGAATACTGGAGTGGGCTGCTGTGCCCTGCTCCAGGGGGTCTTCCCAACCCAGGGATTGAACCTGCATCTCTTACATATCCTGTTAAGCGCTACCTGGGAACCCCTATACAGGCATGAAGAAACTAAAGAACAGAGAAGAAATATCCCATGATGACTTAAAATTGGTTTAAACTTTAAGTCTGATCTCCATGTAAACACAGATCTATTGAAAGAGTTGAAAGCATTATTGTCTAAATTGGGTACAATCTCTGTATACATTGGCTGATCACTATACTGTATGAAAAGAAGAGAAAGCCAGATTAAAGTTAGCCTTAAATATAAAAGCAAGAATTATTTAAAATTAAATAAAACTAGACAGAGACATCAGTAACTGTCCACTACAAGAAAACAAAATTTGTAAACTTAGTCCAAAAGATCATTTTTAAAAAGGAATTAAAAAGAAACAATAAACCAAAGGAAAAAGAAGGGAAAAGAAATCAAAGAAAACAATTGGGGGGCAGAAGATATCAGAATTGAGAGTAGATAGAATATATTACCAAAATACTCCGTTTCCAACTAAAATATTAAAGGATATGGAAATATATATGAAACTACTCACTGTGGGAATCTGTGGCACTTGGCCTGAGGCTGCACACATTTTTTTTTTTTTTCTTCCATACAACCATGCTTATTTTTGGTTAGCAAAGGATTTTTCCAGGGTGAGGAAAACCATGAGAACCAGCAGCTTCTCTGCCTTAATTGAAGAAAACTCACTTGATTTGGAGCAATGAGCACAGACAATACCCAGCATCATTATCAGTGTATGTGATTCCTCAGAGGCAACAGAGATACAATCTCATTCTATTAACCTGAGATTGTCGTTATAGTAAGAGAAAGAATATTTCTGACTGTGGCTTGGCTTTGCCCCTGCTCAATGAAGGAGAGAGAGGACTCGACCTGTTGACACGTTCCTGGAATACTTTGTGGCTATCTACCTAGGCATGTGTGTGCCTGCTAAGTCACTTCAGTCATGTCTGACTCTTTGCGACCCTATGGACTGTAGCTTGACAGGCTCCTCTGTGCATGAGATTCTCCAGGCAAGAATACTGGAGTGGGCTGCTGTGCCCTGCTCCAGGGGGTCTTCCCAACCCAGGGATTGAACCTGCATCTCTTACATATCCTGTTAAGCGCTACCTGGGAACCCCTATACAGGCATGAAGAAACTAAAGAACAGAGAAGAAATATCCCATGATGACTTAAAATTGGTTTAAACTTTAAGTCTGATCTCCATGTAAACACAGATCTATTGAAAGAGTTGAAAGCATTATTGTCTAAATTGGGTACAATCTCTGTATACATTGGCTGATCACTATACTGTATGAAAAGAAGAGAAAGCCAGATTAAAGTTAGCCTTAAATATAAAAGCAAGAATTATTTAAAATTAAATAAAACTAGACAGAGACATCAGTAACTGTCCACTACAAGAAAACAAAATTTGTAAACTTAGTCCAAAAGATCATTTTTAAAAAGGAATTAAAAAGAAACAATAAACCAAAGGAAAAAGAAGGGAAAAGAAATCAAAGAAAACAATTGGGGGCGGGGCAGAAGATATCAGAATTGAGAGTAGATAGAATATATTACCAAAATACTCCGTTTCCAACTAAAATATTAAAGGATATGGAAATATATATGAAACTATTATCCATACTCAGCAAAATCAGAATACTTTATAGAAATTATTCCTGTTTCTACTGAGAATAATTTAACTTATCATAAATAAGTCCAATGCAAAAGATCAAGTCTGAAGAAATAAATCAAAATGGCATAGCAATAAATTAATAAATAAGGATTTGTTGGCTATCTAAAGCACCAAAGTGACATTATGAAATTAAATAATATGACTGATATTTCTAAATAAACTTCATATTTGTGACATTATAACAAATACTAGTAAATACAAATATAAGTAAAAATTAGGCAATGTAATGAAAAGAGGGGAAACAAAGGTTAAAGAAAAAAAAAAGAGAGCGCTTAAGAGGCCAGTGGTAAAACATCAACATTTAACATACTGGCAAACAGAACTTTAAACAACAAGGGGAGAAATCGGTAGAATTGGGTAGAATTTACCAATATTTATTCATTGCTAACAAGCATGTGACTAGATGCTCAATATAATTAATCATTAAGAAAATTAAAACTAAAACTATGAGATACCTCTGTCTATTAAGTAGTTGTAATAATTAAAAAAGAGAGAGACAATAACATGTAGAAATACAAATGACTCCATGTTTTACTCTACTTGAAGCCTTTACGTAGATGGCTATCTATCGCATTAAACATGATAGTAATGCATTTTTCTTTTTAGGCTAAAAGCCCTAAATATTGATAAGCAGAAATCTAGTCTTTTATGTGAGTCTTAGAATCTCTGCTTAAGTGCCTGTCATGCAGTGGAGGATCAATAAGTACAGTAAAATAAAATAAAAATAAAGACATAAATAAAAGCCCTGAATCTATTCTTATGCTTATGAAAGGCTAGGCCTTTGAACACCCTAGCTCAAGAGAACCATCTTGGTTCTGTGGGTCCCATGCTGTACAACACATTTACCTCCTCACAGCCATAAGCACTTCTATTTATTTGAGGAATTTGCAGACTTTGAGTTTAAATCTCGAGACTAACACTTCCGAAAGAAATACATATAATGTATGACTTCTAATTTTTAGTTACTACCTACTGAAATAGGTTACTGCAATAACTCCTTGTATATGAAATGCAAAGCCTATTCTTAAATATCTCTATATAACCAAAGGTATTTAAGGACCTAAGATTGAAGCATATTAAATTACATGAAAAAAAAAAAAAAAGTGACCAAATGTGATCAAATGGCATTTTCATTAGTTTAGTCTTTACTTCAGTTTTAAAATATTTGTACCAGCTTCCCCAAATTATATCTAAAAGACAAGAATTTTGCTTTCACATGTTCTATAAACATATTACACATTAAGCTTAAAATTCTTGATACTTCAATATAAAATTATTATATTGTATTAAAGCTAATAACATATTTAAATTACTGAAAAATTATAGCTAAAATACAAAGCAGCAAAAGAGGAAGCTTATCTCTCTAATATAAAACTATAATTTGATATTCAATCTTATATACATTAAAATATTACATGATCTCTCTGTAAATGAGAAAATAATTACTTTTTAAATTATGTTGTAAGATATCCTTACAAATTATAATATATACACTAGGAATTAAAACTAATAATTGTTCCAAGCCATTTGACAAATTACAAATTCAGAGACTTGCATTTATCCAGCCATGTGCCTGTCTGGATAATATATTATTAAATATATGTTACTTTTAAGAAACTAAAAATTAAGATTCAGAATGTACAGAAATATAGTTACTCTTCCAAACTTATTGTTTCAATGGATGGATTTTTGTTTCAAGGGAATATCAATATGTATGTGTATACATTTGCTGAATAATACCAAATTATAAATAATTTGATGTAATTTCAGGCCTATAATGATTATTTACTGTGCATGAACTCTGAAAACTCAATGAGTAGAAAATAAATTTATTATCACCACCACAATATTCAGTACATCAGCTGACCTAAATGGAGCTTTAAAATTTTAGTTGTACTGATACGCTATAAAGTCAGAAGTGTTCTTATCAGTTATATTCAGAGAGCATAAATCTCTTGGTGTAGAATATAGGCAAGACACTCAGTGACATAAATCAAAGCAAGATCTTCTATGACCCACCCTCTAAAATAATGGAAATAAAAACAAAAGTAAATGTGCAAGACCTAAGGAAACTTAAAAGTTTTTGCACAGCAAAAGAAACTATAGACAAGGTGAAGAGACAACCCACAGAATGGGAGAAAATAATAGCAAATGAAATAGCAGACAAAGAACTAATCTCCAAAATACACAAGCAGTTCAGATAACTCAACATCGAAAAAACAAACAACCCAATACAAAGATGGGAAAAAGACCTAAAGAGACATCTATCCAAGGAAGAAACACAGATGGCCAAAAAACACATGAAAAGATGCTCAATGTTGCTTGTTTTTAGAGAAATGCAAATTAAAACTGCAATGAGATATCACCTCACACCAGTCAGAATGGTCATTATCAAAAAGTCTACAGATAATAAATGTTGGAGAGGGTGTGGGGAAAAGGGAACACTTTTGCATTGTTGATGGGAATGTAAATTGATACAACCACTATAGAAGACAGTATGGAGATTCCTCAAAAAACTAAGAGTAGTGCTCACTTTGGCAGCACGTATACTAAAACTGGAACAATACAGAGAAGATTAGCATGGTCGCTGCGCAAGGATGACACACAAATTCATGAAGCATTCCATATTAAAGAAAATTAAAAAAAAAAAACACTAAGAGCAGTAGCAGCATATGACCCAGAAATCCCACTATTGGGTTTATACCGTGATGGAATCAAAATCGAAAGACATATATCCCCCATTGTTCGCTGCAGCACTATTTACAATAGCTAGAATGTGGAAGTAATCTAGATGTCCATAGGCAGATGAATGGATAAAGAAATTGTGGTACATGTATATGATTGAATATTACTCAGCCATAAAAAGAAATGCAGAAAATTCAGTCCTAATGAGATGGATAAATGTAGAACCTATTACACAAAGTGAAGTAAATCAAAAAGAGGACAAATACAGTATACTAACACATATATATGGAATCTAGTAAGATTGTACTGATAAATACACATGCAGAGCAGCGATGGAAAAACAGTTATAGAGAACAGACTTATGGACACTGGGGAGAGGGAAGAGTGGGTGAGAAACATGGGAAGAGCAACACGGAACCGTATACTATCTTATGTAGAAGAGATAACTATTGTCAATTCGCTGTGGGACTAAGGGATCATACATCAGGGCTATGCGACAGCGTGGAGGGGGGGGGTGGGGGCGTTGGGAGACATAAATGACTAATCTGGAATTATAAATATCTGTAAACAACAAAACTCCGTAAAAGCAAAATTAAAAAAAAAAAGCTTGTGATTGTGAAAAACAATAAAGTGCTCCTATCAGTTATATTCTTGTGGGTTGTTACTTGGATTAAGTTATTGGTTCAGCCTTTTCAAAATTAAAAAATGACTTAATAATCTGATGGACAAAGATGCCAGTAGGTAATCAGATGGTTTTGAGTAGTCCTATAATTTTAGTCCACACAGGGATGGTTTTGGGACGGTTTTGAGAGGGTTAAGGCCTGCTATTAAGGGTTATGGTGGACAATCAGACACGCTGATCTGCATCAAACCGGAACTAATGTTTCCCTAATCGGATGTTATTTCAGAAATGCTGCAAAGAAGCCTCAAAAGACACAGTTATCTGTGTTTTACAGAATTAAATGCTGAAGATTTATTCTTTAGCAAATCTTAATTATACAATAATACAATCTTATTCACTATAATTTTTCCCAAGAAGCCTCTGAATTCTTTTATTTTGCTGAGTCATCATTGGGATGAAACTAGATCAATGATAGTTGTCAATGGGTTTATACCGTGATGGAATCAAAATCGAAAGACATATATCCCCATTGTTCGCTGCAGCACTATTTACAATAGCTAGAATGTGGAAGTAATCTAGATGTCCATAGGCAGATGAATGGATAAAGAAATTGTGGTACATGTATATGATTGAATATTACTCAGCCATAAAAAGAAATGCAGAAAATTCAGTCCTAATGAGATGGATAAATGTAGAACCTATTACACAAAGTGAAGTAAATCAAAAAGAGGACAAATACAGTATACTAACACATATATATGGAATCTAGTAAGATTGTACTGATAAATACACATGCAGAGCAGCGATGGAAAAACAGTTATAGAGAACAGACTTATGGACACTGGGGAGAGGGAAGAGTGGGTGAGAAACATGGGAAGAGCAACACGGAACCGTATACTATCTTATGTAGAAGAGATAACTATTGTCAATTCGCTGTGGGACTAAGGGATCATATATGGGGGCTATGGGACGGCCTGGAGGGATGGGGTGGGGGGGCATGGGGGACATAAATGACTAATCTGGAATTATAAATATCTGTAAACAACAAAACTCCGTAAAAGCAAAATTAAAAAAAAAAAGCTTGTGATTGTGAAAAACAATAAAGTGCTCCTATCAGTTATATTCTTGTGGGTTGTTACTTGGATTAAGTTATTGGTTCAGCCTTTTCAAAATTAAAAAATGACTTAATAATCTGATGGACAAAGATGCCAGTAGGTAATCAGATGGTTTTGAGTAGTCCTATAATTTTAGTCCACACAGGGATGGTTTTGGGACGGTTTTGAGAGGGTTAAGGCCTGCTATTAAGGGTTATGGTGGACAATCAGACACGCTGATCTGCATCAAACCGGAACTAATGTTTCCCTAATCGGATGTTATTTCAGAAATGCTGCAAAGAAGCCTCAAAAGACACAGTTATCTGTGTTTTACAGAATTAAATGCTGAAGATTTATTCTTTAGCAAATCTTAATTATACAATAATACAATCTTATTCACTATAATTACTGTGTTGCACATCAGATCCTCAGAACCTGATACCTCTGAATTCTTTTTTTATTTTGCTGAGTCATCATTGGGATGAAACTAGATCAATGATAGTTGTCAATGTGGTTAGTTGAAGCGTTACTTACTATTGGAACTGAGTTGTTATGAGTCATGGAAATAGTCTTTTTAGTTTTATGACTTATTCCATTACTTATTTTACATTTGCTCTCCAATTCTAGTTTCTAGCTAATTTTCTCTTCTAGCTCTAGTTTCTGTAATAATTATCATGACCATTTTACAAGAAACTTTTAATGCTTTTTATCCAATACAAGACTGATGGGAACAACAAACCCTCTTGTGGATTGCCCCTTTTTGTTATGCTCTCTTCCTAATTACTCACAGTAAATCCTATCTTCTGGGAGATTATAATTTAACAGCTTTCTTGGAAACAAAATCCCTGCTCATAAGATGAACATATTCAATTTTCTGATATTTTGATGGCAAAATTTATTTTTAGTTCAATTAAGTTCAGTCTTTTAACAGTCTGGATTTTATAAATGAATAACTATACAAGGCATAATGCATATTAGATTGTTTTTACATACATGCATATAGGTGTATCTATATAATTTTCTGTTGAAATAAAACATTAAAACTGTATAAATGTACATACAGCTAAATAAATTGTGAAAATTAGACTCACCACACCATGAAGAAGAACTTTAAACTAGATCCTCAAAGCTCCAGCTCATACCTGTTCCCAGTCAGAGTCTCTTCCCTAGCCCTCCATGGAAACTATTATGTTGACTTCTGAATAGATATATTATCATCGATTTGAAAATTTATAGACATTTTAAAGAATGTTTCCTTTGGCTTTTTTCACTAAATATAGTCTTTGTAATTCACATGTATTTTTCACTAAATATAGTCTTCATAATTCATATGTATCATGTAATTTATCTTTTAAATCATGCTATCTTGATTCAGTCTTGAAACCCAGGCTAGAGGTAGATTGAAAACAGAAAAGTGAAGTGTTAATTGGTCAGTTGTGTCTGACTCTTTGCAACCCCATGGACTGTGGCCCCTGTCCATGGAATCCTCCAGACAAGAACACTGGAGTGGGTAGTCATGCCCTTCTCCAGGGTATCTTCCTGACCCAGGGATCAAACCCAGGTCTCCTGCACTGCAGGGGGATTCTTTACTGTATAAAGCCATCAGGGAAGCCCCAGGGGTTGGTTCGTTCCTCTTTATAAGCAGCTGATTAAATCCATATCCTAATCACCTCCTTGTCAGGCTCTCATACTCTGAACCACTGTGCATCTGCACAAATCACCCCAGGGCTAGCTACCAGAAAGCCAGGGACTTCTACTAAGTGCTGGAGCCTGCTGAAATGATTCCCTTCTAGCTTTAGTTTCTGTAATAATTATCATGACCATTTTACAAGAAACTTTTAATGCTTTTTATCCAATACAAGACTGATGGGAACAACAAACCCTCTTGTGGATTGCCCCTTTTTGTTATGCTCTCTTCCTAATTACTCACAGTAAATCCTATCTTCTGGGAGATTATAATTTAACAGCTTTCTTGGAAACAAAATCCCTGCTCATAAGATGAACATATTCAATTTTCTGATATTTTGATGGCAAAATTTATTTTTAGTTCAATTAAGTTCAGTCTTTTAACAGTCTGGATTTTATAAATGAATAACTATACAAGGCATAATGCATATTAGATTGTTTTTACATACATGCATATAGGTGTATCTATATAATTTTCTGTTGAAATAAAACATTAAAACTGTATAAATGTACATACAGCTAAATAAATTGTGAAAATTAGACTCACCACACCATGAAGAAGAACTTTAAACTAGATCCTCAAAGCTCCAGCTCATACCTGTTCCCAGTCAGAGTCTCTTCCCTAGCCCTCCATGGAAACTATTATGTTGACTTCTGAATAGATATATTATCATCGATTTGAAAATTTATAGACATTTTAAAGAATGTTTCCTTTGGCTTTTTTCACTAAATATAGTCTTTGTAATTCACATGTATTTTTCACTAAATATAGTCTTCATAATTCATATGTATCATGTAATTTATCTTTTAAATCATGCTATCTTGATTCAGTCTTGAAACCCAGGCTAGAGGTAGATTGAAAACAGAAAAGTGAAGTGTTAATTGGTCAGTTGTGTCTGACTCTTTGCAACCCCATGGACTGTGGCCCCTGTCCATGGAATCCTCCAGACAAGAACACTGGAGTGGGTAGTCATGCCCTTCTCCAGGGTATCTTCCTGACCCAGGGATCAAACCCAGGTCTCCTGCACTGCAGGGGGATTCTTTACTGTATAAAGCCATCAGGGAAGCCCCAGGGGTTGGTTCGTTCCTCTTTATAAGCAGCTGATTAAATCCATATCCTAATCACCTCCCTTGTCAGGCTCTCATACTCTGAACCACTGTGCATCTGCACAAATCACCCCAGGGCTAGCTACCAGAAAGCCAGGGACTTCTACTAAGTGCTGGAGCCTGCTGAAATGATTCAAAACAGCCAGTCCACAGGAATTCCACCAAACCTAGCTAACCACACCCCACCTGCTATACACATGCTGCCTCCCATAGTTTCAGCTTGCTGTCAGCCTGCTGACAGCACAATGGGCCACAACCCCTGTGTGGGCCTGCTTGGCAACTTTCATTCAACAAAAAATTCTGCCTTACATTTGTCCAGTACTTACCCATTTCTGTACAGTATTTCATTTTTAGAATGTGCTAAAAACTACTTGTATCCTAATTTTGATAGGTGCATTCCTGTACATTTGGGTGCATATGTGCATAAATTTCTGTGGTATATACCTAGGAATAAACTTGCCACATCATATTACATTTAGTGGAAGATGCCAAACAGTTTGCTAAATACACTTTAAATCATCATTCACATGAGCACAAGATGAGGGTTGTTATTGCTTCGCATCACCTCCTATTCACAATTTTATTAATTTTAGCAGTTTTCAGGGACGGGCATTAGTGTCGCACATTAGTTTTGTGTTGCCCTGATGACTAATGCAATTGGTCCACTTTTCATATTTTTATATTCAAGTGGATATCATTTGTGAGGCACCAAGTTTGTTACTCAATTTTTTCTTGGGATTCTGTCTTATCATTTAGGAGTTCTTTCTGTATTTGAGATACAACCCTTTGATGAATATATGTGTTATAACTATGTTCTTTTCCTCCATGGCTTACATTTTCATTCTCACATTTATAAATGATCAAAAAGTCTTCATTTTAATGTAGGTCAATTTGTTTTCTTTGTTTAAAGCTTGCATTTCTGTCTCATTAAAAAAAGTACTCTCCTCTGCCAAGGTTCATTAAAATATTTTCATGAGTTATCTGTTAGAAGTTTTATTATTTATTTATTTTCAAAGAAATTTTTTAAAGATAGATCTAGAGTTTGGTCCGTTCCTCTTTATAAGCAGCTGATTAAATCCATATCCTAATCACCTCCCTTGTCAGGCTCTCATACTCTGAACCACTGTGCATCTGCACAAATCACCCCAGGGCTAGCTACCAGAAAGCCAGGGACTTCTACTAAGTGCTGGAGCCTGCTGAAATGATTCAAAACAGCCAGTCCACAGGAATTCCACCAAACCTAGCTAACCACACCCCACCTGCTATACACATGCTGCCTCCCATAGTTTCAGCTTGCTGTCAGCCTGCTGACAGCACAATGGGCCACAACCCCTGTGTGGGCCTGCTTGGCAACTTTCTTTCATTCAACAAAAAATTCTGCCTTACATTTGTCCAGTACTTACCCATTTCTGTACAGTATTTCATTTTTAGAATGTGCTAAAAACTACTTGTATCCTAATTTTGATAGGTGCATTCCTGTACATTTGGGTGCATATGTGCATAAATTTCTGTGGTATATACCTAGGAATAAACTTGCCACATCATATTACATTTAGTGGAAGATGCCAAACAGTTTGCTAAATACACTTTAAATCATCATTCACATGAGCACAAGATGAGGGTTGTTATTGCTTCGCATCACCTCCTATTCACAATTTTATTAATTTTAGCAGTTTTCAGGGACGGGCATTAGTGTCGCACATTAGTTTTGTGTTGCCCTGATGACTAATGCAATTGGTCCACTTTTCATATTTTTATATTCAAGTGGATATCATTTGTGAGGCACCAAGTTTGTTACTCAATTTTTTCTTGGGATTCTGTCTTATCATTTAGGAGTTCTTTCTGTATTTGAGATACAACCCTTTGATGAATATATGTGTTATAACTATGTTCTTTTCCTCCATGGCTTACATTTTCATTCTCACATTTATAAATGATCAAAAAGTCTTCATTTTAATGTAGGTCAATTTGTTTTCTTTGTTTAAAGCTTGCATTTCTGTCTCATTAAAAAAAGTACTCTCCTCTGCCAAGGTTCATTAAAATATTTTCATGAGTTATCTGTTAGAAGTTTTATTATTTATATTTTCAGATTCAGATAGATGGGCTACCAGAAATTGGTTTTTATTTGTTACATTATTCAAGGTAGGGGTTTACTTGCTCTTCCTTTCTCCAAGTAGAAATTCACAACCCAGTATCATTACTGAAAGCACCATCTCTCCTCTATTTCTACGCTGTGCTATCGTGGTAATAAAACAGGAGCTTGCTTTTATTTTGGACTCCTTACTGGTACAGTTGTTCATGGTTCTGGCAGTGTGACAGTGGACTGTTTTTATTTTGGAATCCTTACTGATATTGTTGCTCGTGGTTCGGGCAGTGTGATAGTGTTTCATTATAGTGTCTTTTTTTTTTTTAACTTTTATTTTACTTTTAAATATTACCGAGTTTTGTTGTTTACAGATACGTACATTCCCAGATTAGTCATATGTATATCACCCCCTTCCCACCCCTCCCGACCATCACACAGCACCCCTGAAGGATCTCCTCATTATAGTGTCTTACACTATGTTTGACATCCAATAACATACATCCATCAAAATCCTTTTCCTCCACACTTCTCTTTATTGTCCTTGTCTATGTCTAGTCACCAAAAAATAACACGGGGAAAACATGGGGGAAACAACACGGGGATTTCTATGGAAATGTACTCAATCCACAGATAAGTTTGGGCAGATTTAACATTTTTACAATGTCGGATATTAAAATCAAACTGTTTATCATAAATACATTATGACAGAGTAATATTTTCTGTGGTTTAACCTAATAATTTCGTGTATTTATGCCTTCAGTTTCTCACACTGATGGTATAGCTTTCTGTGTATATATATATATATATATATATATATATATATATATATATATATATTTCTTGCCTTGTTGATCCAGCTACAATTTCTAGGTCAACATTGAATAGAAGTGTTGACAGGGGCTATCCTAGTCCAGGGGAAAAACTTTCACAAAAGTTTGGCATGAATATCTTGCTTAGTGTAAGGTTTTCTACAGATCTCCTTTATCAAACAGATGTTAAATATAATAAAAAACCTTTTACATACTATGATCATTATGATCCTCTTTGTTCTAATTTGTTGATTATGTTAATAGTAAATAACACACATTCATATGATAATTCAAGTTGGTGATAATGCATTATTATATTTATACAACTAGATGGGCTTGCTACTATATCACTAAGGACTTTGCATTGATATCCATGATCTGAAGTGTTATTTTGTGCTGTTTCTCCCATTTGGTACTTATAATTTTCTCTGAAAATATTTCTATTTATCATTTTTTTTTTCTGGATGACCATATAAGACTGCTATTGTTTCTTTCCTAACAGTTTAGTGAAAGATATTAGATCCAATGATTCTATTTGAACTTCATTATGAAATTTTCTTTGTAGGAAGAGTTGATTTTAACTTTAAACTTCTTTGCTAGTTACAGGATATTTCACACTTCCCAAAATTTCTTCTGTTGGTGTGACAAATATGTACAATTCATCAAACATGTAAAGTTTATCAGCAGAAATGTTACATTATGATTTTTTTTAAGCTGTATAAAGCATCTGTATGATGATTTCTTTTTTGCTCATGAGGTTGGTTATGTTCAGTCTTTCTTTCCTTACTTTACTAAATATGTTATTTCTTTTATCAGTTTTAATGGTGCCTTTATTCTACACATTCTGTGGCATATATTTACTATTTTATTAATTTCCACTCTCTGCTTTATAGTGTTAGTTCACTTTTTTTATTGTCCTTGTCGATGTCTAGTCACCAAAAAATAACACGGGGAAAACATGGGGGAAACAACACGGGGATTTCTATGGAAATGTACTCAATCCACAGATAAGTTTGGGCAGATTTAACATTTTTACAATGTCGGATATTAAAATCAAACTGTTTATCATAAATACATTATGACAGAGTAATATTTTCTGTGGTTTAACCTAATAATTTCGTGTATTTATGCCTTCAGTTTCTCACACTGATGGTATAGCTTTCTGTGTATATATATATATATATATATATATATATATATATATATTTCTTGCCTTGTTGATCCAGCTACAATTTCTAGGTCAACATTGAATAGAAGTGTTGACAGGGGCTATCCTAGTCCAGGGGAAAAACTTTCACAAAAGTTTGGCATGGATATCTTGCTTAGTGTAAGGTTTTCTACAGATCTCCTTTATCAAACAGATGTTAAATATAATAAAAAACCTTTTACATACTATGATCATTATGATCCTCTTTGTTCTAATTTGTTGATTATGTTAATAGTAAATAACACACATTCATATGATAATTCAAGTTGGTGATAATGCATTATTATATTTATACAACTAGATGGGCTTGCTACTATATCACTAAGGACTTTGCATTGATATCCATGATCTGAAGTGTTATTTTGTGCTGTTTCTCCCATTTGGTACTTATAATTTTCTCTGAAAATATTTCTATTTATCATTTTTTTTTTCTGGATGACCATATAAGACTGCTATTGTTTCTTTCCTAACAGTTTAGTGAAAGATATTAGATCCAATGATTCTATTTGAACTTCATTATGAAATTTTCTTTGTAGGAAGAGTTGATTTTAACTTTAAACTTCTTTGCTAGTTACAGGATATTTCACACTTCCCAAAATTTCTTCTGTTGGTGTGACAAATATGTACAATTCATCAAACATGTAAAGTTTATCAGCAGAAATGTTACATTATGATTTTTTTTAAGCTGTATAAAGCATCTGTATGATGATTTCTTTTTTGCTCATGAGGTTGGTTATGTTCAGTCTTTCTTTCCTTACTTTACTAAATATGTTATTTCTTTTATCAGTTTTAATGGTGCCTTTATTCTACACATTCTGTGGCATATATTTACTATTTTATTAATTTCCACTCTCTGCTTTATAGTGTTAGTTCACTTTCCCACACAGCAAAATAATGTAGCTTCTTAAAGTTTACCTCTTTTCTCTCTAGAATTTTTCATTTGCCCTCTTAAATTCATCTTCCACACTCTTCTAAAAGCATACTTTTAATCATAATTGATCACACATGTCTTGTTCTGTTCAAACTCATGTGATAGTTAGTTATTATATGTTGTATTTCAGTATAACACCCATGACTTTAAGCTATGCCTTAAGTATCCAATACTCCTGTTTAATTTACCTTATCTGGCTACTTAGCCTTAGTTGCTTAACTCACTACTTAGCATTATTTCATATTCTTTTTTGCCTTTTCAAGTCTGGAAACCACTTTCTTCCTGTTTGGTCTAATACATACTTGTTCTATTAGTTTGAGTTCTGACTTCTTCAAACTGAAGATGTACTCTGACCAGGCCTCTGGAGAATTCTATGGTTATGTATACTTTTAGTACTAACATGTTGTTGTTTAGTTGCTAAGTCATGTCTGACTCTTTTTTGACCTCATAGGTCTGTAGCCCACCAGGCTTTTTGGCCCATGTAATTTTGCAGGCAAGAATGGTAGAGGAAGTTGTCATTGCCTTCTGCAGGGGATATTCCTGATCCAAGGATCAAACCTGCATGTCCTGAATTGTCAGGTGGACTCTTTACCAATAAACCACTAGGAAGCCCCAGGACTAATATACTCTGCTATAATTCATGATTTTTTCCCCTGAACTTCCCAGTAGATGCTAAAGTATATCTCTCTCTATCCCCAGCTTTTATAACAAAGAGCCTGGGAGATAGGTCAGGCTCCCACATGTGTTAAGTGAATTAATAAATATGCAGACCCAGGTTTGATTTTTTAAGCTGTATAAAGCATCTGTATGATGATTTCTTTTGCTCATGAGGTTGGTTATGTTCAGTCTTTCTTTCCTTACTTTACTAAATATTTATTTCTTTTATAGTTTAATTGTTATTAAAAAAGGGGGTTATTTCTTTTATCAGTTTTAATGGTGCCTTTATTCTACACATTCTGTGGCATATATTTACTATTTTATTAATTTCCACTCTCTGCTTTATAGTGTTAGTTCACTTTCCCACACAGCAAAATAATGTAGCTTCTTAAAGTTTACCTCTTTTCTCTCTAGAATTTTTCATTTGCCCTCTTAAATTCATCTTCCACACTCTTCTAAAAGCATACTTTTAATCATAATTGATCACACATGTCTTGTTCTGTTCAAACTCATGTGATAGTTAGTTATTATATGTTGTATTTCAGTATAACACCCATGACTTTAAGCTATGCCTTAAGTATCCAATACTCCTGTTTAATTTACCTTATCTGGCTACTTAGCCTTAGTTGCTTAACTCACTACTTAGCATTATTTCATATTCTTTTTTGCCTTTTCAAGTCTGGAAACCACTTTCTTCCTGTTTGGTCTAATACATACTTGTTCTATTAGTTTGAGTTCTGACTTCTTCAAACTGAAGATGTACTCTGACCAGGCCTCTGGAGAATTCTATGGTTATGTATACTTTTAGTACTAACATGTTGTTGTTTAGTTGCTAAGTCATGTCTGACTCTTTTTTGACCTCATAGGTCTGTAGCCCACCAGGCTTTTTGGCCCATGTAATTTTGCAGGCAAGAATGGTAGAGGAAGTTGTCATTGCCTTCTGCAGGGGATATTCCTGATCCAAGGATCAAACCTGCATGTCCTGAATTGTCAGGTGGACTCTTTACCAATAAACCACTAGGGAAGCCCCAGGACTAATATACTCTGCTATAATTCATGATTTTTTCCCCTGAACTTCCCAGTAGATGCTAAAGTATATCTCTCTCTATCCCCAGCTTTTATAACAAAGAGCCTGGGAGATAGGTCAGGCTCCCAAATGTGTTAAGTGAATTAATAAATATGCAGACCCAGGTTTGATCCCTGGGTCAGGGAAGATCCTCTAGAGGAGGAGATGCCAACCCACTCCAGTATGCTTGCTTGGGAAACCACGTGGACAGAGGAGCCTGGCAGGTGGTAGTCCATGGTATCTCAAGAGTTGGACATACTTAGCGACTAAACCTACTTTAGAATCATAAAACAGGGAAAATTTAGAAAACAGATTAACTGGCATTACCTATTTTTATATTCACTTTTTTGGGGGGGCGGGGCGCAGGTTGGGGAGGGAGGGGGGTGGGTGGGCCACTTCTATTGGTCTTTCATTTATCTATTTTCATCCATCTTTGTTCTTTGGCCCGTGTGGGCCTCCCATCACAGTGGCCTCTGTTGTTGCAGAGCACCAGCTCTGGGCTCATGCGCTCCAGAGCTCCAGCTCGGTAATTGGACACATCTGTCCAGCTGCTCTGAGGCACATGGGATCTTCCCAGGCCAGGGATCAAACCAGCGTCCCTTGCACTGCAAGGCAATGTCCTTAACCACTGGACCACCAGGGAAGCCCTATATTCACTTTTAAAACAGTATGGAAATGTAAATTTTCTGATTCATTTTTGTAGGTTTTAAGTTGCATATTTCCTGAAGACATATAAAGCTATAATTTCCAGAGCAAATAATCCTATATATGTACATATAAAATAAAATATGGGGCTTCCCTGGTGATCCAATGGGTAAGGACACCACCTTGCAGTGCAAGGGGTGATGGTTCGATCCCTGGCTTGGGAAGATCCCATGTGCTTCAGAGCAGCTGGACAGATGTGTCCAATTACTGAGCCAGCTGCTCTGGAGCACATTCACCCAGAGCCGATGCTCTGCAACAACAGAGGCCACTGCCATAGGAGGCCCACACAGGCCAGAGAACAAAGATGGATGAAAATAGATAAATGAAAGACCAATAGAAGTGCCTCCCCCCCAAAAAAAATCAAATATGAAATTTGAAAGACTCAAATTTCACTATGAAAGATTTCATTCATTGGCAGAGTTTCGCTGTACAGAGATTTTATAATTGTCTTACTTGTATTTCTTATTTTAACTGTATAGTTTCAAAAGATAATATAATTAATCAGTCTTTTAGGGCTAATACAGATCCTTAACTATTTATATATACTATGATGTATAATGAACAGTCAATTATTTTATTCAAAAGCCTCAGTTCATCAGAGGCGGACTGTATTGCAGTGAATTGACAAAAACATAGAATGTGTAACAGGAAACCACAGACACTGAAAATCCTAAATATACCTAAGGTTTTCAGTAACAAACTTACTCAGATATTAGACTCTGATAATTGATGAAGAGCAAAACAAAATGTGATATGGACTAAATTTACTTAATTTAGACATTTACTTTCCATGAACCAAATTTCTGTTTTAAATATATCTATACATATCAATATATATGTATATATTTCCTTACTTTAAAGATGTAAGTCATCTTTCTTTTACTGAATTGCCACCCATATTTCAGATAAACACATCCAGGAAGCAAGGTCAGTCTTTTTTTTACTGAAAGTGCAATTATGTCATATTCAATTTTGAGCAAAAAGCTTCTATTTAAGTGCACTGTCCTATTATCTATGTGCTCCATTACAGACTGAATGTTATGTTCCATCATAACAGTGAACATAATTCATTTAGCCTTTGTATTCTTTTTTCTTTAAATGATCAACATACATATCTTTCGCTTCTCACTCTCCATTTCATTTTTATTCTGATATCATGATAGTAAATAATGAATAAGTTTCTAGACTTAAATCAAATGGTTTATTTTTGAAAGATAAGTTTTATACTGGCCCTTTTATTTTTGAATCCAAATTCATTTCTACTTTTTCTTACAATAAACGACAGAGGCAGAGAAAAGACCAATCCTTAGTTCTTAAGGACACCAGTGCTGGTGTTTAAAAAATACACAGATGTTAAGCTTAAAAATAAAAAGAATAGCTATTTCTGCTGCTTACCAGTGTTCTACTGAAATCAAGATCCTTGGTAATTTTTTTAACCTCATTTCAACATGGTATCGTCCTCAGTTGTTACTATCCTTCTTCAGCCAATTATGAAAAAATATTTGATGCCTCATTTCTCTTATCATCTAATTTATTTTTGTCCTAATAATAGAATGTCAAAAGCTGAAGATCTAGCTCACCTTTCTACCTTATGGATAGACAGAATATTACTGCAATCTGCGCGTGTCTGTAACTCAAAGAATCACTGCTTAGATTAACAGATTATAAATTAAGCTAAAATCATAATGAGAACAAGTGCGTAACAATGGTTTTATCAGTTATATACCTACATGTGGATATCATATGAATGTATTTTATTCAAAAGCCTCAGTTCATCAGAGGCGGACTGTATTGCAGTGAATTGACAAAAACATAGAATGTGTAACAGGAAACCACAGACACTGAAAATCCTAAATATACCTAAGGTTTTCAGTAACAAACTTACTCAGATATTAGACTCTGATAATTGATGAAGAGCAAAACAAAATGTGATATGGACTAAATTTACTTAATTTAGACATTTACTTTCCATGAACCAAATTTCTGTTTTAAATATATCTATACATATCAATATATATGTATATATTTCCTTACTTTAAAGATGTAAGTCATCTTTCTTTTACTGAATTGCCACCCATATTTCAGATAAACACATCCAGGAAGCAAGGTCAGTCTTTTTTACTGAAAGTGCAATTATGTCATATTCAATTTTGAGCAAAAAGCTTCTATTTAAGTGCACTGTCCTATTATCTATGTGCTCCATTACAGACTGAATGTTATGTTCCATCATAACAGTGAACATAATTCATTTAGCCTTTGTATTCTTTTTTCTTTAAATGATCAACATACATATCTTTCGCTTCTCACTCTCCATTTCATTTTTATTCTGATATCATGATAGTAAATAATGAATAAGTTTCTAGACTTAAATCAAATGGTTTATTTTTGAAAGATAAGTTTTATACTGGCCCTTTTATTTTTGAATCCAAATTCATTTCTACTTTTTCTTACAATAAACGACAGAGGCAGAGAAAAGACCAATCCTTAGTTCTTAAGGACACCAGTGCTGGTGTTTAAAAAATACACAGATGTTAAGCTTAAAAATAAAAAGAATAGCTATTTCTGCTGCTTACCAGTGTTCTACTGAAATCAAGATCCTTGGTAATTTTTTTAACCTCATTTCAACATGGTATCGTCCTCAGTTGTTACTATCCTTCTTCAGCCAATTATGAAAAAATATTTGATGCCTCATTTCTCTTATCATCTAATTTATTTTTGTCCTAATAATAGAATGTCAAAAGCTGAAGATCTAGCTCACCTTTCTACCTTATGGATAGACAGAATATTACTGCAATTTTCTTTTTTCTGTCACTCCAAGGATCACTGCTTAGATTAACAGATTATAAATTAAGCTAAAATCATCATGAGAACAATTTGGTAACAATGGTTTTATCAGTTATATACCTACATGTGGATATCATATGAATGTATTAGGTTAACTTCACCATGGCCAATGTTAGTTCAAAGTCTTAAAATGTCATTCTTAAGTTAAAATACTTAAATGTTCCACTCTCATTTACAATATATTTTATATTTTATTGATTCATATTCTCATGTTATTAGCAGAGTATAGCAGAAAAAAACTGAGCTTGAACTCAGAACTTAATGTAAGCTTCTACATACTTAGATTTCAATTTGAGCCAAGTTACTTAACCTGTTAGATAACAATTTCCTTAGGCATAAAAGAAAGATGGGATACGGATTTTTAAAATTTATTTTCAGAAGATTTTGCTTAATATTATAAACTCCTTTCCATAAGTATTGGCAGGATTATTGTGACATCAGTTTTCTGACAACAACTGGGTACCCTACTGTTAAATTAAAAGCATAACTATGCAAACTGTAGATCCTATCTGTTAAGAACAAAGTCTTTCACAATATTACCCATAGTTCAGACACCATCCACGAGGCTTGGTGATAACCCACATTTCCAACCAATTGGCCATAAATTTGGAAATTTCCACAATACCCTCAGGTGTGAATGTGCTAAAATGACTCGGAGAACTCAGGGAAAAACAGCACTTATGATTACAACTTTATTATGAAGGATATATGTTGGGAATAAACAAATAAAGAGACCATACACTGAGGGAAGAGGCTGCACTTCATGCCTTATGTGAGGTATGCCACCATCCCAGCCCATGGGTATGCTAAACCAACCAGGAAGCTCCACTGAGCCTTCGTGTCAGGAGCTGATCCTGCACTTTCATTAAATGGCTATAATTGATTAAATCATTGGCTAATGCTTGAACTCAGTCTCCAGTCACCCTTTCCTTTCCCAAAGACTGGATTGGCCCAAAGTTCCAGAGGTTTTATCTGCAGTGAACACATTTCGATCTCAGGATTGAGATCCAGGTCTCTGGATTGGCACAATATCCTATACATGACAACGAAAGACTTTTAATAAATTAAGCTAAAATCATCATGAGAACAATTTGGTAACAATGGTTTTATCAGTTATATACCTACATGTGGATATCATATGAATGTATTAGGTTAACTTCACCATGGCCAATGTTAGTTCAAAGTCTTAAAATGTCATTCTTAAGTTAAAATACTTAAATGTTCCACTCTCATTTACAATATATTTTATATTTTATTGATTCATATTCTCATGTTATTAGCAGAGTATAGCAGAAAAAAACTGAGCTTGAACTCAGAACTTAATGTAAGCTTCTACATACTTAGATTTCAATTTGAGCCAAGTTACTTAACCTGTTAGATAACAATTTCCTTAGGCATAAAAGAAAGATGGGATACGGATTTTTAAAATTTATTTTCAGAAGATTTTGCTTAATATTATAAACTCCTTTCCATAAGTATTGGCAGGATTATTGTGACATCAGTTTTCTGACAACAACTGGGTACCCTACTGTTAAATTAAAAGCATAACTATGCAAACTGTAGATCCTATCTGTTAAGAACAAAGTCTTTCACAATATTACCCATAGTTCAGACACCATCCACGAGGCTTGGTGATAACCCACATTTCCAACCAATTGGCCATAAATTTGGAAATTTCCACAATACCCTCAGGTGTGAATGTGCTAAAATGACTCGGAGAACTCAGGGAAAAACAGCACTTATGATTACAACTTTATTATGAAGGATATATGTTGGGAATAAACAAATAAAGAGACCATACACTGAGGGAAGAGGCTGCACTTCATGCCTTATGTGAGGTATGCCACCATCCCAGCCCATGGGTATGCTAAACCAACCAGGAAGCTCCACTGAGCCTTCGTGTCAGGAGCTGTTCCTGCACTTTCATTAAATGGCTATAATTGATTAAATCATTGGCTAATGCTTGAACTCAGTCTCCAGTCACCCTTTCCTTTCCCAAAGACTGGATTGGCCCAAAGTTCCAGAGGTTTTATCTGCAGTGAACACATTTCGATCTCAGGATTGAGATCCAGGTCTCTGGATTCGCACAATATCCTATACATGACAACGAAAGACTTTTAATAACATTGTTCAAATATGTATTTTTATGTATGTTGAACTTTTAGATATATTTTTATTTCTAGATATATATTCTATATCTATTCTTATGATAGATGATTTCTCAATGATTCCAGTGGGTACTTTTTCACAACATTGCTAAATGTCTTATTATATTGAATGACATTCTATTAGATATTTATACAGTTTCTATTTTCAATTATGTCTTCATTTTCTTTATTAATTTTTTCTGAGGCATTGAGATGTTTGACTTGATGATTTGGTTTTATTATTCTTCATATTTTTAGCTTCATTTTAGCCCCATTATTTCTAAATTTTTGGACATTATACTTTTTTCTCCAATATTTTAGATTGGTCACACCTGCATTTTATTATATATATTTTTTCATGAACTAAAATTTCCCATAAACTTAAAAAAAAAAAAAAGAAATTGTTAAATCCCATGTGAAACTTACAAAGAAACTAAAATATTTTTATTTAAGCATACAGCTTCCAAGTTACATTTTAATGTCTATTTAAATAAGGCTCTAACTTGGGCTTCCCTGGTGGCTCAGATGCTAAAGAATCCGCCTGCAATGCGGGAGACCTGGGTTCGATCCCAGGTCTTACGTTCGATCCCAAGAACTTAACTTTGGGAATTCTTGTCTCCACAGGCAGACTGAATCCATTTCTCCTCAAAATCACTCTAATCTTACCAATCTGGGCCTATTAAAGCTGCCCCTAGTGTACCAGTGTAATACCAAAGTCTTATACATAGCTTATTCCAGTATGCCCCAATTTTAGAGTTTGAACTCTAAATCTGATATTGACATCCCCCACACCCTGAGAAATCCTGCAGTAGATCAGAATACAAATGATACAATATAGAAGTGTATGAAACCAATAAATTAACAATCAAAATTAATGTGTTTCTCAGGA
This sequence comes from Tragulus kanchil, assembly GCA_022376925.1. Classification (NCBI taxonomy): domain Eukaryota; kingdom Metazoa; phylum Chordata; class Mammalia; order Artiodactyla; family Tragulidae; genus Tragulus; species Tragulus kanchil. Next base: position 16,630,462 of record JAIOJX010000025.1, read on the forward strand.
GCATTTTTGTTGTTGCTATTGTTATTGTTAGTTTAGGTAAACAAAATTAGAGAAATATATATGCAATTTGTATAACAAGGAGATAAAAATGATGATGAAAGCAGCTCCACAGATATTTTACAATAGGCAATAACAAATCAAACTCCATGTAAAATATGTTTCTTTTACTTTGACCTTTGCATTCTATTGCTTTCCCTACAAGTTAATCATTAAAGAGATACCACCTATAGGTTAAAGTAAACATAATGTTCCATCTCCAGAGAACCCTGCCCCTATGTAAAATTAAAATACCTTTGTTCAGCTCAAAGGAAACATTCTGACCCAACCCACCTGTGAATGGCTGTAAACAAGAAATCAACACATCCCCTCCTGCCTAGTGGAAATCAGGACATACTTGCAAAAACTTATGGTCTTTTTACTTTATCTTCTCACCTCCTTCTTTGTTCTATAAAATAAACTAGCGTCCAGACTCCTATTAGGTGTTCTTCTAAGATATTAGTTTTACCATCTTCTCTGACTCTTGGCTTTCCATAAAAGTCATTATTCATTGCCTCAACATCTGTCTCCCAGTTTACTGACCTTTCATGCAGTGAGCAGAAGGAGCTTGGACTCAGTAATAATCTTTTTTTTTTCTTTAATGCATGCAGTTTTAAGATTTTAAGGTATTCAGGAACTCTTGGTTCCTTTCCCTGAACTCTGCCAAATAGGGATTTGTAAGACCCTCTGGGGATTCTCAAATTTTTCAGTCTACTTAACTTCACTTAGCAATAGTTACATCATTCCCCAGGCATCACAATGGATGTACAACTTCTCCAAGAGACTTAAAGTAGATCAAGACTACACTGTGAGAAACGACGAATTGTAAGTGTTCTTGTGCTCTGAGGTCACTGAACTTGTATGGAACACATTCATCTTGACATTTTAATCTAAGACTCCTCAAAATCACTCTAATCTTACCAATCTGGGCCTATTAAAGCTGCCCCTAGTGTACCAGTGTAATACCAAAGTCTTATACATAGCTTATTCCAGTATGCCCCAATTTTAGAGTTTGAACTCTAAATCTGATATTGACATCCCCCACACCCTGAGAAATCCTGCAGTAGATCAGAATACAAATGATACAATATAGAAGTGTATGAAACCAATAAATTAACAATCAAAATTAATGTGTTTCTCAGGAGCATTTTTGTTGTTGCTATTGTTATTGTTAGTTTAGGTAAACAAAATTAGAGAAATATATATGCAATTTGTATAACAAGGAGATAAAAATGATGATGAAAGCAGCTCCACAGATATTTTACAATAGGCAATAACAAATCAAACTCCATGTAAAATATGTTTCTTTTACTTTGACCTTTGCATTCTATTGCTTTCCCTACAAGTTAATCATTAAAGAGATACCACCTATAGGTTAAAGTAAACATAATGTTCCATCTCCAGAGAACCCTGCCCCTATGTAAAATTAAAATACCTTTGTTCAGCTCAAAGGAAACATTCTGACCCAACCCACCTGTGAATGGCTGTAAACAAGAAATCAACACACCCCCTCCTGCCTAGTGGAAATCAGGACATACTTGCAAAAACTTATGGTTTTTTTACTTTATCTTCTCACCTCCTTCTTTGTTCTATAAAATAAACTAGCGTCCAGACTCCTATTAGGTGTTCTTCTAAGATATTAGTTTTACCATCTTCTCTGACTCTTGGCTTTCCATAAAAGTCATTATTCATTGCCTCAACATCTGTCTCCCAGTTTACTGACCTTTCATGCAGTGAGCAGAAGGAGCTTGGACTCAGTAATAATCTTTTTTTTTTCTTTAATGCATGCAGTTTTAAGATTTTAAGGTATTCAGGAACTCTTGGTTCCTTTCCCTGAACTCTGCCAAATAGGGATTTGTAAGACCCTCTGGGGATTCTCAAATTTTTCAGTCTACTTAACTTCACTTAGCAATAGTTACATCATTCCCCAGGCATCACAATGGATGTACAACTTCTCCAAGAGACTTAAAGTAGATCAAGACTACACTGTGAGAAACGACGAATTGTAAGTGTTCTTGTGCTCTGAGGTCACTGAACTTGTATGGAATTTCTACATTCTACCTTCTTTGAACATCTTGAATCTAAGACTCAACCAAGGATATATTCCATCATTCATCTTTCCCATTCAAAATAATTTCCTGCCACATCTTTCTGAGTTATCTCCCCTCCAAGTAGCCAGAAGAAAAAATAAAAGCATCTCTTAAAGTTTTTTGCATTCCCCCCTATCAAATCACAAGTCACATTACACACTAAAGCAGAGTATATCTGACAATATTTTAGATTTCAAAAATCCTTCCCCCTTCAGAAAGCCTGAATCTTTTTTTGTGGTTGTTGTTAATTTTGGTCTTTTTTTCAATTGATTTTTTTATTTATTTATTTTTCATTCATGTTTATTCTTTGGCCTGTGTGGGCCTCCCATTGCAGTGGCCTCTCTCCTTGTGGAGCATCTGCTCTGGGCACAGGCACTCCAGAGAGCTGGCTCATAATTGGATACACCAGTCCAGACGCTCCGCAGTACATGAGATCTTCCCAGGCCAGGGATGGAACCGGTGACCCTTGCACTGCAGGGAAGACTCTTTAGCCACTGGAGTACCAAGGAAGCCCAAGCCTGAATGTTTTAATGCGAAACATTGACTATAAATTGATTGTTTCTTTTATAGTTTTTTTAAAACTATTTTAATTGGCTTCTTCATTTTGTTTGACTAATTTGTGTCCTCTCTTATTTGAGGAAGTGAAACTTTTGACTCTTAACTTTAGAGATCAGAATAATAAAAATGAACAAAAAGATCTATAAATAAAAATAATTTACTTTGAATACTAAATGTATAACTAAGAATCTAAATACCATGATGGCTAAAAAAAATAGGGTCATGTAGTTTCTTTGCATAATATCCAACATTGACTTTTCTTTCCCTATAAAATAAGGTGAATATTCTTTCAAGTTGTATAAAAATTCCTTTAACTTTATCAGATTCTCTATTTATCTCTTCAGGATTCTCAGTAGTTACTCCTTCTCTAATCCTGACTGGTATCCTTGTAAACCTTAATAAGTTTGCACATAGTTCTATAAAATAGCAAGCTACTTCAGACTTGTGAATCTTACATTTGTATTTCCCTTCTTCCTAAGCTACATCTGAAATGTTTCACAACATTCCAAATTCTCTTTCCATGAACAGCTATTTTCATATTTGGGAAACTCAATGCCATTTCAATCTATTAATGAGAAATTAATGAGATTACTTTCCCTCGTGTGAACCAAGAACTTCCAGATATGTTAGCTGGATTTAGAAAAGGCAGAAGAACCAGTTATACCATTGCCAACATCTTTTGGATCTTAGGAAAATCAAGGGTATTCCAGAAACACATTTACTTTTGCCTCATTAATTATGCTGAAATCTTTGACTGTGTGGAAGACAACAAACTGTGGAAAATTCTGTAAGAGATGGTGCCACCAGGTCACCTTTCCTGCCTCCTGAGAAACCTGTATGCAGGATAAGAAGCAACAGTTAGAACTGGACATGAAACAATGGACTAGTTCCAAATTGGAAAAGGAGTACATCAAGGCTGTATGCTGTCACCCTGCTTACTTAATTTATATGCAGAGTACATTATGCAAAATGCCAGGCAAAATGGATCATGAGATCTTCCCAGGCCAGGGATGGAACCGGTGACCCTTGCACTGCAGGGAAGACTCTTTAGCCACTGGAGTACCAAGGAAGCCCAAGCCTGAATGTTTTAATGCGAAACATTGACTATAAATTGATTGTTTCTTTTATAGTTTTTTAAAAACTATTTTAATTGGCTTCTTCATTTTGTTTGACTAATTTGTGTCCTCTCTTATTTGAGGAAGTGAAACTTTTGACTCTTAACTTTAGAGATCAGAATAATAAAAATGAACAAAAAGATCTATAAATAAAAATAATTTACTTTGAATACTAAATGTATAACTAAGAATCTAAATACCATGATGGCTAAAAAAAATAGGGTCATGTAGTTTCTTTGCATAATATCCAACATTGACTTTTCTTTCCCTATAAAATAAGGTGAATATTCTTTCAAGTTGTATAAAAATTCCTTTAACTTTATCAGATTCTCTATTTATCTCTTCAGGATTCTCAGTAGTTACTCCTTCTCTAATCCTGACTGGTATCCTTGTAAACCTTAATAAGTTTGCACATAGTTCTATAAAATAGCAAGCTACTTCAGACTTGTGAATCTTACATTTGTATTTCCCTTCTTCCTAAGCTACATCTGAAATGTTTCACAACATTCCAAATTCTCTTTCCATGAACAGCTATTTTCATATTTGGGAAACTCAATGCCATTTCAATCTATTAATGAGAAATTAATGAGATTACTTTCCCTCGTGTGAACCAAGAACTTCCAGATATGTTAGCTGGATTTAGAAAAGGCAGAAGAACCAGTTATACCATTGCCAACATCTTTTGGATCTTAGGAAAATCAAGGGTATTCCAGAAACACATTTACTTTTGCCTCATTAATTATGCTGAAATCTTTGACTGTGTGGAAGACAACAAACTGTGGAAAATTCTGTAAGAGATGGTGCCACCAGGTCACCTTTCCTGCCTCCTGAGAAACCTGTATGCAGGATAAGAAGCAACAGTTAGAACTGGACATGAAACAATGGACTAGTTCCAAATTGGAAAAGGAGTACATCAAGGCTGTATGCTGTCACCCTGCTTACTTAATTTATATGCAGAGTACATTATGCAAAATGCCAGGCTGGATGAGTCACAAGTTGGAATCAAGATTGCCAGGAGAAATATGAATAACTTCAGATATGCAGATGATACCACCCTAATGGCAGAAACTGAAAAGGATCTAAAGAGCCTCCTGATGAAGATGAAAAAGAAGAGTGAAAAATCTGGCTTAAAATTCAACATTCAATAAACTAAGATCATGGCACCCACTCACATTACTTCATGGCAAATAGATGGGGAAAAATGGAAACAATAACAGACACTATTTTTCACGGACTCCAAAATCACTGTGGAGGATGACTGCAGCCATGTAATTAAAAGACGCTTGCTCCTTAGAAGAAAAGCTATTAAAACTCTAGACAGCATAATAAAAAGCAGAGACATTACTTTGCCAACAAATAAAGCTATGGTTTTTCCCAGTAGTCATGTATTGATGTGAGAGTTGGACCATAAATAAGGCTGAGTGCTGAAAACTGATGCTTTCGAATTGTGTTGTTGGAGAAGGCTCTTGAGCATCCCTTGGACAGCAAGGAGATCAAACCAGTCAATTCTAAAACAAATCAATCCTGAACATTCACTGAAAGGACTGATACTGAAGCTGAACTTCCAATACTTTGTCCACTTGATGAGAAGAGACGACTCATTGGAAAAGCCCCTGATGCTGGGAAAAACTGAAGGCAAGAGAAGGAGACCACAGACAATGAGATGGTTGGACGGCATTACTGACTCAATGAACATGAGTTTGAGCAAATTCCTGGAGATAGTGAAGGACAGGGAAGCCCGGTGTGCTGCAGTCCATAGGGTTGCAAAGTTTGCACACAAGTGAGTGACTGAGCAACAATTTTCATTAAATACAATGGAGTATTTTTATTTACTAATCATTACATGCATATATCTATTTTCATTTACTAAAATACTTCAAGCAATCATATGTATAAGTCCCTACTTGAGAAACTATAATAATGTTGAGGCTGGGAAAATATTCTATTTGGTATTGTATTAATAAAGATTAAGATAAAGATTTAGGCAAGTTTAACATATGTATGCTACATAGGTATGTGAATGTATGCTAAATTTAAAAGATAAATGATGTCCCTTGACTGCTTCATTTTGGGGACTTCTTTTTATAAATTAAAGACAGAAATGTTATCTAAAAATTGATTAATTCATTATCTTATTATACATTTTATTACTAATGCACATGAAACTCATGATGATAAGAATAAGTGAATATAGAAATAAATTCACCACAAGATGGAATTAATTTACTTAACTCTTTGACTGAATGTTAAAAATGCATCTCCAAGGGGGTTTTATTGAAAGAAATATAATTACTAATTATAACAGGAAAGATCAGAAGACAAGGGCATAGTTAATAATTGCATATAAATTGCTTCATTGCATTCAGGTTTTGCAAAGCTTTCTTAAGAAATCATCACTATATTTATTGTTCATTGAAAATTTCCTATATTTTGTATCTTGGCCAAAAATGCAATATGTTATCTTTATAGAAAACTAATACCCGAGATTTCTGATAATCTCCAAATGAAGGCAAGACTATAATTAGAAATATGTAGGTATAGTATCAAAGTGCCTGGGTTTATAAGGTTCAGACACCTCAGATTTCAAAGGCATTATGGATTCTAATTATCTCCTCATTGTTCATTCTTCTTAATATGCTCTCTCTACATCTCTTCTCCAGTCCTTTTCTTCTTTCTTTCCTTTTAGCCAAGTTCAAAATCTTAGTGCAAAGTTTTAGTGCAAATCATTTTATATAAAATGATAATACAGATTTTGAAGAAGAGACGACTCATTGGAAAAGCCCCTGATGCTGGGAAAAACTGAAGGCAAGAGAAGGAGACCACAGACAATGAGATGGTTGGACGGCATTACTGACTCAATGAACATGAGTTTGAGCAAATTCCTGGAGATAGTGAAGGACAGGGAAGCCCGGTGTGCTGCAGTCCATAGGGTTGCAAAGTTTGCACACAAGTGAGTGACTGAGCAACAATTTTCATTAAATACAATGGAGTATTTTTATTTACTAATCATTACATGCATATATCTATTTTCATTTACTAAAATACTTCAAGCAATCATATGTATAAGTCCCTACTTGAGAAACTATAATAATGTTGAGGCTGGGAAAATATTCTATTTGGTATTGTATTAATAAAGATTAAGATAAAGATTTAGGCAAGTTTAACATATGTATGCTACATAGGTATGTGAATGTATGCTAAATTTAAAAGATAAATGATGTCCCTTGACTGCTTCATTTTGGGGACTTCTTTTTATAAATTAAAGACAGAAATGTTATCTAAAAATTGATTAATTCATTATCTTATTATACATTTTATTACTAATGCACATGAAACTCATGATGATAAGAATAAGTGAATATAGAAATAAATTCACCACAAGATGGAATTAATTTACTTAACTCTTTGATTGAATGTTAAAAATGCATCTCCAAGGGGGTTTTATTGAAAGAAATATAATTACTAATTATAACAGGAAAGATCAGAAGACAAGGGCATAGTTAATAATTGCATATAAATTGCTTCATTGCATTCAGGTTTTGCAAAGCTTTCTTAAGAAATCATCACTATATTTATTGTTCATTGAAAATTTCCTATATTTTGTATCTTGGCCAAAAATGCAATATGTTATCTTTATAGAAAACTAATACCCGAGATTTCTGATAATCTCCAAATGAAGGCAAGACTATAATTAGAAATATGTAGGTATAGTATCAAAGTGCCTGGGTTTATAAGGTTCAGACACCTCAGATTTCAAAGGCATTATGGATTCTAATTATCTCCTCATTGTTCATTCTTCTTAATATGCTCTCTCTACATCTCTTCTCCAGTCCTTTTCTTCTTTCTTTCCTTTTAGCCAAGTTCAAAATCTTAGTGCAAAGTTTTTAGTGCAAATCATTTTTATATAAAATGATAATACAGATTCTGAAAATATTAATCAGTGAGACTAAAAAGACGTGATGCCTGAAATGTCAGGCTTAATTGTTCACTGAAAATGAATCACAGGGATATTATTTCAAAACTATGTGATATTTAGCATAAATATTAAAATGTATCTAAGAAATAAAATAAGGCTGAAATATATTTATCTTTCACAATTAAATTTGCATAAAAATGAGTCACTTCAATTACATGTTGGTGTAAATATATTTTAGTTTTTAATGAATTTAAATATTTTTCTTCTGTAGTATTTAACCATTTTACCATATTTTTTTTTTTGCATGTTCAGTGATCGAACACTGACACTGACACAATTTTCTTTCATTTAATATCCCCCTCTTTTATAATTTTATATCTTGCTTAAAAAATTGATAATAAATATCACCAACAATGCATAGTAGCCCTTTGTCCTAAACTTCTACCTTGCAGTCGCACTGTATGCAACTTTTAAATCCAGACACTATTTTCACAGCATCATACATTTGCTATCACTGCCCTGAAAACAAAACAAACAAAAGAACCCAGAATCTTTTCTTTTATCAGTCTCACTATGACAGACTGCTTCATGGGAAGCACTTGTAACTCATAATTTTAAAATTTATCCCCTAAAAAGGTCCTCAGGTCAAAGTTACCATTTTTATACCAAATCCATGCTTTAAATAGATATTTAGGAAGACTCTCAGTGGATTGTAAGGCTGACTGCAGGATATTGGAAAGTACCTTAAGAATAACAGAATGGAAGAAGAAATGAGGAGCTTGGGAAAGAAAAGAAGCTTCCAGTTTTCTGCCAGTTCATAGATTCTGGATCCAATGAGTGTTTAGCATTGTCTCTCAAAATGCAATATGTTATCTTTATAGAAAACTAATACCCGAGATTTCTGATAATCTCCAAATGAAGGCAAGACTATAATTAGAAATATGTAGGTATAGTATCAAAGTGCCTGGGTTTATAAGGTTCAGACACCTCAGATTTCAAAGGCATTATGGATTCTAATTATCTCCTCATTGTTCATTCTTCTTAATATGCTCTCTCTACATCTCTTCTCCAGTCCTTTTCTTCTTTCTTTCCTTTTAGCCAAGTTCAAAATCTTAGTGCAAAGTTTTTAGTGCAAATCATTTTTATATAAAATGATAATACAGATTCTGAAAATATTAATCAGTGAGACTAAAAAGACGTGATGCCTGAAATGTCAGGCTTAATTGTTCACTGAAAATGAATCACAGGGATATTATTTCAAAACTATGTGATATTTAGCATAAATATTAAAATGTATCTAAGAAATAAAATAAGGCTGAAATATATTTATCTTTCACAATTAAATTTGCATAAAAATGAGTCACTTCAATTACATGTTGGTGTAAATATATTTTAGTTTTTAATGAATTTAAATATTTTTCTTCTGTAGTATTTAACCATTTTACCATATTTTTTTTTTTGCATGTTCAGTGATCGAACACTGACACTGACACAATTTTCTTTCATTTAATATCCCCCTCTTTTTATAATTTTATATCTTGCTTAAAAAATTGATAATAAATATCACCAACAATGCATAGTAGCCCTTTGTCCTAAACTTCTACCTTGCAGTCGCACTGTATGCAACTTTTAAATCCAGACACTATTTTCACAGCATCATACATTTGCTATCACTGCCCTGAAAACAAAACAAACAAAAGAACCCAGAATCTTTTCTTTTATCAGTCTCACTATGACAGACTGCTTCATGGGAAGCACTTGTAACTCATAATTTTAAAATTTATCCCCTAAAAAGGTCCTCAGGTCAAAGTTACCATTTTTATACCAAATCCATGCTTTAAATAGATATTTAGGAAGACTCTCAGTGGATTGTAAGGCTGACTGCAGGATATTGGAAAGTACCTTAAGAATAACAGAATGGAAGAAGAAATGAGGAGCTTGGGAAAGAAAAGAAGCTTCCAGTTTTCTGCCAGTTCATAGATTCTGGATCCAATGAGTGTTTAGCATTGTCTCTCATCTCCACCTTCTGAGATTTTTATTCCTCAAGATGTCTCATTCCTTAATTTTCTTAGCACCTACAAATTGTCTTTGAAAGAACAACATGTTTTTCTCAATAATCATCTTCCTAGAATTGTGCATCATTTTAATTTAAATAATGAATGTTTAAAATATATTTTACACAAATGTAGTCATGTACATATATATATACATGAGTCATATGTTTACATAGAAAATTCATACATGAAGGAAAATGGAGATACAAAGAATTATATCACATCATTAATCCTTCATCTAGAAATGGAAGCATTTATGAAAAAAGGGCATATCTTCCATACTTAATGGAGCATTTGGAATGGCTTACACAACAGACAAATATTATAGGATCAGAAAACTGATCTAAGGGAGAAAACAAAAGAGTTTTTAGGCTGGGACTCAATCTTCTGCATTTGTTTTAAGAGTCTGTCACTGCAAAACTTCCATCTTTCAACAGAATTGGCAATTTTATGTTTTTTTTTTCAAAATCATTTTACTCACTAAATATACTATTTAGGAAATAGGGCTAGAAAAAGGAAAAGGGTTCTAGATATTTCCTTATCCCTTTAACTTGATTTGTAGATGTTTATTTCTTAGCTCCCATTCCCATGGTTGCATCTGTTAAAGAATTAGTATTTTATGCAATAAATATCACCAACAATGCATAGTAGCCCTTTGTCCTAAACTTCTACCTTGCAGTCGCACTGTATGCAACTTTTAAATCCAGACACTATTTTCACAGCATCATACATTTGCTATCACTGCCCTGAAAACAAAACAAACAAAAGAACCCAGAATCTTTTCTTTTATCAGTCTCACTATGACAGACTGCTTCATGGGAAGCACTTGTAACTCATAATTTTAAAATTTATCCCCTAAAAAGGTCCTCAGGTCAAAGTTACCATTTTTATACCAAATCCATGCTTTAAATAGATATTTAGGAAGACTCTCAGTGAATTGTAAGGCTGACTGCAGGATATTGGAAAGTACCTTAAGAATAACAGAATGGAAGAAGAAATGAGGAGCTTGGGAAAGAAAAGAAGCTTCCAGTTTTCTGCCAGTTCATAGATTCTGGATCCAATGAGTGTTTAGCATTGTCTCTCATCTCCACCTTCTGAGATTTTTATTCCTCAAGATGTCTCATTCCTTAATTTTCTTAGCACCTACAAATTGTCTTTGAAAGAACAACATGTTTTTCTCAATAATCATCTTCCTAGAATTGTGCATCATTTTAATTTAAATAATGAATGTTTAAAATATATTTTACACAAATGTAGTCATGTACATATATATATACATGAGTCATATGTTTACATAGAAAATTCATACATGAAGGAAAATGGAGATACAAAGAATTATATCACATCATTAATCCTTCATCTAGAAATGGAAGCATTTATGAAAAAAGGGCATATCTTCCATACTTAATGGAGCATTTGGAATGGCTTACACAACAGACAAATATTATAGGATCAGAAAACTGATCTAAGGGAGAAAACAAAAGAGTTTTTAGGCTGGGACTCAATCTTCTGCATTTGTTTTAAGAGTCTGTCACTGCAAAACTTCCATCTTTCAACAGAATTGGCAATTTTATGTTTTTTTTTTTTTTCAAAATCATTTTACTCACTAAATATACTATTTAGGAAATAGGGCTAGAAAAAAAGGAAAAGGGTTCTAGATATTTCCTTATCCCTTTAACTTGATTTGTAGATGTTTATTTCTTAGCTCCCATTCCCATGGTTGCATCTGTTAAAAAGAATTAGTATTTTATGTCCAAAAATTCTAAGATCCTATTAGCACTTGAGAAATACTTAACAATAATTATAAAATTTTAATCCTGTTACTGAGAACTCCATGATAGCAAAGCGTGGTTATTATGTGCCACCCTTTGAAAAATCCACAAATAATTTATTAAAATAATTTGTTTAGAAATAAGGTTTTTGTGAAAGAAATTTTCTATACTATAATTGTGTCCACAAATACTCTGCAGTAGATCATTGGGTTTAAGAAGCTGAAATACATTTCTGTGCTTAGAATATTACAGTTATAAATGAAAAGAGCAAAACCTGTGACTCCCTTGAAAAGATACATACCAAAGAGACACACTGACATTGTTATTGTTTATCTGGGGCCAACAAAGACCTGAATAAGTGTTGTTACATTTAAAGAATTTTAGAAATAAAATATTGATAAATATTTAGTGCAGACCTCACTAAATACCATACTTTAATTATAATAAATTTGTCATCACATCACAGCATTTATGCATTTGTGAATTGTTTATCTCATTGAGAAAGATATGAGAGAACTATAATATATGCCCTCCTTTCTTCAGACCTGACAAGTTGCTCAAAACTTTATCACTAAGCTCCCATTCATTAAAGAGCTTCTCCACTGTTGCCGATTCTTAGAATCCAACCCTCTTTACTCCTAGAACTGGTCTCACTGGTGTTCACAAAATTAATAGGGTAACTTAGTTATACTACATTCACTTCTTTAGAGGTAACAGGTTTCACAGCCATTTTTTAACACAGTAAAGGAGAATTGACTCAGAAATTAGTTTTTATAAAAGTCCAGTAAGAAAAACAAAATGGTTATTTCAAATATTAGATGTTTACAAAGTGTTGACTAGACACTGTAGTGATCATTTTGCATCATATACAAATATCAAATGATTATGATCTACATCAGTATCATATACCAATTATATCCCAATAATAACATAAAAAGCATTGTAAGGTATGGAATAAGAGGAGCTAAGCCAAATCAGAATCTTCAGTTCTCTGATCTCGTGAGGGTTTCACTGAGAGTGCTGGAACTTCTACAGGGCACCTCTCTGGGGATGGGATACCAAAAGAGGGTTAGGAACATCAGAAACTCCTAGAGCCTTCTAATGGACAAGGCCTTCTATGAGCATACCAAAATTTATAAAATTTTAATCCTGTTACTGAGAACTCCATGATAGCAAAGCGTGGTTATTATGTGCCACCCTTTGAAAAATCCACAAATAATTTATTAAAATAATTTGTTTAGAAATAAGGTTTTTGTGAAAGAAATTTTCTATACTATAATTGTGTCCACAAATACTCTGCAGTAGATCATTGGGTTTAAGAAGCTGAAATACATTTCTGTGCTTAGAATATTACAGTTATAAATGAAAAGAGCAAAACCTGTGACTCCCTTGAAAAGATACATACCAAAGAGACACACTGACATTGTTATTGTTTATCTGGGGCCAACAAAGACCTGAATAAGTGTTGTTACATTTAAAGAATTTTAGAAATAAAATATTGATAAATATTTAGTGCAGACCTCACTAAATACCATACTTTAATTATAATAAATTTGTCATCACATCACAGCATTTATGCATTTGTGAATTGTTTATCTCATTGAGAAAGATATGAGAGAACTATAATATATGCCCTCCTTTCTTCAGACCTGACAAGTTGCTCAAAACTTTATCACTAAGCTCCCATTCATTAAAGAGCTTCTCCACTGTTGCCGATTCTTAGAATCCAACCCTCTTTACTCCTAGAACTGGTCTCACTGGTGTTCACAAAATTAATAGGGTAACTTAGTTATACTACATTCACTTCTTTAGAGGTAACAGGTTTCACAGCCATTTTTTAACACAGTAAAGGAGAATTGACTCAGAAATTAGTTTTTATAAAAGTCCAGTAAGAAAAACAAAATGGTTATTTCAAATATTAGATGTTTACAAAGTGTTGACTAGACACTGTAGTGATCATTTTGCATCATATACAAATATCAAATGATTATGATCTACATCAGTATCATATACCAATTATATCCCAATAATAACATAAAAAGCATTGTAAGGTATGGAATAAGAGGAGCTAAGCCAAATCAGAATCTTCAGTTCTCTGATCTCGTGAGGGTTTCACTGAGAGTGCTGGAACTTCTACAGGGCACCTCTCTGGGGATGGGATACCAAAAGAGGGTTAGGAACATCAGAAACTCCTAGAGCCTTCTAATGGACAAGGCCTTCTATGAGCATACCCTGACTTAACATCAGTCAGGAAAATATTTAAAATATCTCAAGCTTCAGGAGCACTAAGTGGAAAAAGAAGCAGGTCATTAGGCTAAAAGACAGTGAAAAATAACTTGCATTCAATGTCTCTGAATAGCAAAGAGCTTTAGGCTTTTATGGTCTCTGGAACCTTTCTTCCAATTAAAAAGGCAAAAAAAAAAAAAAACCTGTATCCCTAATTATGCATAAAACACATTTTGAATTTCTGAATCTTTGTGAAAGGCTCATTCTGACTCAGAGATATGATTTTGTTTTATGCCTTTCAGTACAAACCACCACTGAGAGAGAGGAAAGAAAGAGAGAGAGTGGATCCATCCTACATTGGCAAAAGATAACATTCTTTTCAAGTATACACTGAACATTCCTTGGGATAGATGATATGATAGGTAAAAAAATAAGCCTTAGTAAATTTAAGAAGACTGAAATTATACCAAGTATCTTTTCCTACCAGAATGGTATGAAACAGTAACAGAGGAAAAGCTGGGAAATTGATGAATACACTGAAATTAACACATTTCTGGATAATGGATCAGAAAGAAATCAAGAGGGAAATAAATGAATATCCTGAAATAAATGAAAATGGAAATGTGACATCCCCAAATCTATACAACATTTAAAAAAAATTCTAAGAGGGAGGTTTATAGCAATAAGCAACTACATAAAAAAGAGTTCAATCCAACGTTACATATCAAGAAACTAGAAAAAGTAAAACAATCTAAGCCCAAAGTTAGCAAAAGGAAACAAATAACCCAGATCAGAGTAGAAATAAATGATAAAGACATGGGAAAAATAAGAAAAAAGATAATTGAAACTAAAAGATTTTTTTTAAAGATAAACAACATGGATGATTGCCTGTTCTAAATAAATGATGAAAAACAATAGAATACTCACATTTTCTTTATTTTAAAACACACCCAATGTTGTCACAGTGCCTCACAAGTGTGCATATTTGTTTGCCAGCATATATCTCCTACAGAAGAGCCTTTTCATATTTTATGCTGCCCTCTTACTAATTTTTTAAAAATGCATATACCACATTTCCATTTCTATAGTGCCTATCATCAAAAAAAATTTAATGTTCTAGTGTTTAGAAAAATACATTACTTCATTTATAACATGAAATTAAATTTAGAACAGTAATAAGAAACAACAAATCTTTAGGAGAAGACCATACTGATAATAGATAGAAATTTAAAATTTGTAAAATTAATGTATTTTTTGTTCACATCATGTAGCATGGGTGATCTATTTCCTGACAAGGGATAGAACCCATGTCCCCTGCAGTGGAAGCATGAAGTCTTAACCAATGAATCATCAGAGAAGTCCCTGGAAACTTTAGATAAAATAGATACAAATATTTTGCAATGTTAACAAAAAGCAGTAAAATATTAAGTGATTAATAGTAAAACAAGAGCTACAAAAAATTAGACCTGCAAATTAGAAAAACAAAAATGAAACACATTCTGAAGCAACCTTCAATTGAAAAAAAAAGTAACAAAAATAATCAACAAAAACAAAGAAAAATATTGTTACAAATTCTTATATTTATTGAAGTGAATTATTTCCTAGGTCCTCGGGAAATGTATAGAAGAGAAATATGCATGGCTCCAGAATCTCAAGATGACTGGTTATAGAATGGGAAAAACATGATTTTCTAAGATGAAGGAGTAAAATTAAATAATGCATCATGTGTTTTCAAAAGCCTCTTACATTTTCATGTGTGCTAAGTAACTTCAGTCATGTTTGACTCTTTGTGACCCCATAAACTGCAATCCCCCAGGCTCCTCTGTTCATGGAATTCTCTAGGCAAGAATACTGGAGTGTGTTGTCATTCCCTTCTCCAGGGGATCTTCCTGACCCAGAGATCGAACCTTCATCTCTTACGTCTCCTACATTGGCAGACAGGTTCTTTACCACTAGCCCCACCTGGAAAACCCTTACATCTTCATAATTTGCTCTTATTAAACAATTTTCTGATATCTCAAATTCCATGATCCTGCAAGGACCCATTATCCGACTAAATTAGGTTATCTTTACAGTCATAAATATGGGAAACTATGTAATCATCTTCAGGCCTTTAATTACCCATGAGTTCTTAAACAATTCCAGATTGATGCACACTGTTTTTACATATTTTAATTATTGTGGTTGTCCTTAGATTGCCATCATCGATAGATGAGATTCATTCAAAATTCCATAAATATTATTATGTCTACCAATTGAAAATAAAGCCAACACAAAATGGAAAACAAATTTTCAACAAGTGTGCCTTTAAAATAAAAATAGGAAATAAGAGTTACTAAAAAGATTTAAGAGTTTAATCATATGTAAAAGAGTGAGAGAAAAACTGGATGAATAGGCAAAATTTAGCAAAGTAGCTTATGAACTCAATATATTTCTTAAGGCCTCATTAATATTCCTTAAGTAAATCCCTCAACACAGAAAACCAAGCGGAAAGTTGCTAATTTAAATAATCCTTAAATAATCTTTATATTCTAGAGCAGGGCAGGTTAATAAAAATAAAGGTGAGCCACATATTCAATATAAACTTTTCTACTAGCCATACTGATAAATTAATTTCAACAATATATTTACTTAACCCAATTATATCTAAAATATTATTTCAATGACCAATATAAAAAGTATGAGTGGTTTTACTTTTTTTCCTACTATGTATTTAGAATCCTGCACATACTTCATGCTTTAATAGTGCATCTCAGTTTGACATAACCACATTACAAATGCTCAATGGACATGTAGCATGTGACTAAGACATCAGTCATTTCTAAGACTACTTAGGCACCAGTTCTTCCAAATGATTTTATTGTATAAGACACATCTAACCAATGTGGCTGCAACACAGTTGCATAAAATGTCGTTGCTTATAAACATCTTTTCTTATATACTGATGGATATTACTTAGATTTACTGTGGTCATCACTTCACAATATATACAAATATCAAATCATTATGTTCTACACCTGAAATTAATATAACATGGAATTCTCCAGCACAAATGCTGGAGGGGGTAGCCATTTTGTTCTCCAGGGGATCTTACCAACCCAGCGACTGAAGCCAGGTCTCTTGCACTGCAGGTAGATTCTTTACCATCTGAGTCATGATGGAAGCCCATATGTCAACTATATGTCAATTAAAAAAGATACTTTCTCACATTAATACTATAAAATTCTTACACAGTTTATTTTTATTAATGAATTGCAGGATAACAGCTGTTTGAAATTATAGATCTACAAGTTACTAAATAAAACAGTTATGAAATTCTTAAAAGCATGATAAGCTTTGTACTTTGAAAGCCACAGACAAGAGAAGACTTCTCTAAAGCAGCTCCTATTTTAGCTCATTTTTAGTTCTCAATGAAACAAGTCTTCATTCTAAGTGCTGACAGAAAAATACATACTTACACACATGTGTATGTATACACTTAAAACTGCTGAAAAAAACAAAGTTAATATCCATTTTCACCAATTCTTCTTTGCCTTTGTCACCAAAGAAGCATTGTCTTTTTTCTTCCAGTCATGGTAATTTCTAAGTCAAGTCACAGCATTTCCTGTCTCTTTAAAGCCTCGTGAATGTCTAAAACTTTCTATCAATGGTATTTTTTGACATCATTGAGGAACAATTGAAAAATATAACTGTTGTATATATTTCAAGTATGCTGAGTGCTGATTTAGTATTCATGTGTCATAGGATAATTTCCATCATTAAGTTAATTAACACATCTATCACTTCACATACTGAACTCTTTTGGTGTGGGTATGTGTGTGGTGAAAATACTGAAAATCTACTCTCAGTCCCTGTCATGTGTGCACTACGACATTACTAACTACAGTCACTATATTGTACATTAGAGCTTCAGAACTCATTATTTTATAGCTGAAAATGTTTACCCTTTCAATAAATATCTTCAAGTCCATCCTATATTGCATTACTTTAAGACAAGCCATAGTCATCTTTCACTTTGATTATTACACTTTCTTCTTTACTCCAAATTTTCCCACCTTCCCTTATTGTCATATTTTCCACAATATATACAAATATCAAATCATTATGTTCTACACCTGAAATTAATATAACATGGAATTCTCCAGCACAAATGCTGGAGGGGGTAGCCATTTTGTTCTCCAGGGATCTTACCAACCCAGCGACTGAAGCCAGGTCTCTTGCACTGCAGGTAGATTCTTTACCATCTGAGTCATGATGGAAGCCCATATGTCAACTATATGTCAATTAAAAAAGATACTTTCTCACATTAATACTATAAAATTCTTACACAGTTTATTTTTATTAATGAATTGCAGGATAACAGCTGTTTGAAATTATAGATCTACAAGTTACTAAATAAAACAGTTATGAAATTCTTAAAAGCATGATAAGCTTTGTACTTTGAAAGCCACAGACAAGAGAAGACTTCTCTAAAGCAGCTCCTATTTTAGCTCATTTTTAGTTCTCAATGAAACAAGTCTTCATTCTAAGTGCTGACAGAAAAATACATACTTACACACATGTGTATGTATACACTTAAAACTGCTGAAAAAAACAAAGTTAATATCCATTTTCACCAATTCTTCTTTGCCTTTGTCACCAAAGAAGCATTGTCTTTTTTCTTCCAGTCATGGTAATTTCTAAGTCAAGTCACAGCATTTCCTGTCTCTTTAAAGCCTCGTGAATGTCTAAAACTTTCTATCAATGGTATTTTTTGACATCATTGAGGAACAATTGAAAAATATAACTGTTGTATATATTTCAAGTATGCTGAGTGCTGATTTAGTATTCATGTGTCATAGGATAATTTCCATCATTAAGTTAATTAACACATCTATCACTTCACATACTGAACTCTTTTGGTGTGGGTATGTGTGTGGTGAAAATACTGAAAATCTACTCTCAGTCCCTGTCATGTGTGCACTACGACATTACTAACTACAGTCACTATATTGTACATTAGAGCTTCAGAACTCATTATTTTATAGCTGAAAATGTTTACCCTTTCAATAAATATCTTCAAGTCCATCCTATATTGCATTACTTTAAGACAAGCCATAGTCATCTTTCACTTTGATTATTACACTTTCTTCTACTCAAATTTTCCCACCTTCCCCTAGTCATATTTTCCACTGCTACCAGATAAATTTTCTTAAAATGCAACTCTAAGAGTATCAGCCTCTTGGTTAAATACAATAATTCTTGGTTCACTATACAGAAATTAATGAAGATCTTTAGTGTCATTTGAGGCCATTTATGCTGTGGTTCTTGTGTACATCTTGAACTTGAGTGCTTGTCTCATCTCATGTCTGCAATCATAGACTCCATTGACTCTGACCTACACCATATTAATTCTTACACCCCCATGCTTTGTACATATTGTTTTCTTTGTCCAAGATTTCTTTCTATATCTTGATTTCATGCAATGCCTGTAATAACCTCACCCGGGTTATTCTAATTATATTTTTTGGGATTTGGCTTTTGCTGTTGTTTTCCCCTCTAGCAATACTCTTATTATCCTGACAGATGATAGTGGACAGTCACAACTCAACTAAGAAGCAAGTCCCTTACAATTACTGTGCAATGTATAGTATCTTTGCTATAGTGGATTAACATGGCTTCACATACACCTTCTGTGGCCACTTTGCAGACTAATGCATTGCTTTCTATTGCTACCAGGAGGAGTTTAAGCAACTTAGATTCTCATGAGATGAACAAAAATCTGCATTCATCGTCCTGCTGCAGGGTGATGTTACCTTTTTCTGTCCTCTAGCCTTCCTACAGAAGGTCGCATTTTCCACCGTCTAAATTACCACATATTAATAGGACCAGATGAGCAAAACATTGACAGCACATTAGAAGCCTTAAAAAGAAAATGCATGCACTTCAGAAGGTAGGACATTAAAGCCTAGTCCATTTTCTGCATTAAAATCTACATCTTCAAGTCTGTTTTAAATAACTCATGCTAACACAGAGACAAAAGCAATAGTGCTTACCTAATAGCCCTCAAGCCTGTTATACTTAGCAGAAAATTACATGTCATGCCTTCATTCATAGGAAATTAAATTGCAAATGTCTATATTTTAAAGAGATATTCATTAGAGCGGGGCTTTCCTGGTGGCTCAGCTGGTAAAGAATATGTCTGCAGTGCTGGAGACATGGATTTGATTCCTAGGTTAGGATGATTCCCTGGAGGAGGGCATGGCAGCCCACTTGTTTCTTGCCTAGAGAATTTCATGGACAGAGGAGCCTGATGGGCTTCAGTCCATGGGTTGCAAAGAGTTGGACATGACTGAGCAACTAACACAACACTTCATCAGAGTATTTAATGATACATAAAAAATATATTACTAGATTGTCTATGACACAGTGGCACATCAGTAAGGGTATGGGCATGTGTATGTCTGAAATGACAGAGCTATGAAACAAGGTGCTCTTGATTTGAGGCCCTACCATTTAGTTTGGAGGGAGATCACATTGGAGAAATAGCCAGAAGTAGAAAAATAGCCAGAGAGCAATAGGAATAAATAATATTTCTGGGAGGAGGGGGCCAAGATGGCAGAGGAATGAGGGGAAGATTTCACCAGCTCCCCAACAGAATCGCCAGAACTAATCAAGAAATGAACCACCACCAACAAACCAGCCGTTAAATGGCAGGAGAACTCCTTAGGTCTGCGAGGGTCGAAGAGTGAACAGCCATAACTTTCCCGGAGCTCCTGTTCTGAGCACCCTCTATCCCAAACCCCATGCCGGACTGGCGGAAAGCGCGCTAGGAAGGACTCTAGGAGAGAGCCTGAGAAGAGCGTTTGGGACTGGGGTGGGGGGAGCGGGGTACAAGGCCCCACTCGGTGCTAAAATTCCGACCAGATCACCGGCAGAAATGAAAATCGCGACTTTCTGCCAAACGAAAACCGCGCTGCTCTGCCTGGCGCCAGGTAAGTTCAAACACTCCTAGTGGAGGGCTTGCTGAATGCAGAGGGGAAGCCGCCCACGGGTTGCTGACCAAAGACCGGGCTCGAGCCGGACCGGAAAGCTCGCGCCCGCCTTTGGGACCTGGACGCGTAACCGGCACTACGCGTGTGCCAGCAGCGGAGGATCCTGTGCACCTAGAGCTGCAGCGGCAGCGGAGGAAGCCGGGAGAAGGGCACGTATTGAAGGCTACTGGTGGGTGCGTGGTAGAGCAGGGGTGCCCCTCTCCAACACGGGACTGCGCGCACCGCAGCCCCTGCCCAACAGACTGGGATCAGCCCGCCGCCCTGGCCGGCACCCAAGCTCGCAGCAAAGCCTTCCTTTTGCTGAACACAAAAACAGAAACCATAGCAACCGGCACTATAAGGGAAAGAATACATCATCAAGACACCACCATCAAGAGCAGATGGGTTTCCAACAGGCAGATGAGAAGATAAAAACCAGGGACAGTATTTAGCTTTTTTTGCTTGTTTATTTTTTGTGGACTATTTTGTTCATTCAATCGATTGGTCTGATTTGGCGTTTGTTTATTTGTTCTGTTTGTTTTTTGTTTGTTTGTTTTTTGATCTCATTAATTTTTTCTTCCCTTTTTAATTTTTAATTTTATTTTTGACTTTTATTTTTTTTTAAGTTTAATTCTTGCAAACTTCTAATTGTCTTTCCTCTTTGCCACTGCTTTCTCCCTCTGTGTTCTAAATGTAAAACCTTTTCCTATCTACCAGTATCCTCTAAATAAATATTTCCTACCTTCATGTCTCCGCTATTCTCTTCCAGCTGCACTAAACAATACAACACACTAATCTTAGCTACCTAACCCTATAAAATTCTTCCAAGACGAATTTATTCCTTCTCACTACCCATACACTCTCCTCCTCCTCACCCCCAACACATGTTCTAGTTAAAAATTGCTCTCATTGTAATTATCCAAGCCAGGACCTTGCCCTGGATTTATTTTTCCAGGCACTATTTTAATTAATTCAGAGCTTAACGGGCAAGTATCATCTTTGATTGCGTGCTTTGCCAGAAAGATATCCTATTCATTATCTCTGTAAGACTGGTCAGTTGCGGGTATTACTGTGTATTTATGTATATCTTATGATTATGTTAGAAAACATCTGCATGCTTTTATGACTGTCACCCATGAGGGATGCACCTCTTGTTCCTCAGATGCTAGTATTTGAACTAATATCACTGAACACCATAGCAAACCAGACATAGAGACTACACCCCCTGACCAATCATCAAACCAAGGATCCTCGGAGTGGAAGCTCTGATTCCAAGATCCCACACTATCAAGGAACATACAACACTAGAGATTATTCATCTGTAAACAAAACCTAACTCCACCCAAGTCACAAATCACTGAACCTTTCTACAAGGAAGAAACCCAAAGGAAGGGAGAATTCAACCAAGAAGCCTGGTGGGAAAAAGAACTTCACACACACAGACACACAGAAGCAAAAACTAACCTAATAGTGAAACGACAGAGAAACACTGCACAAATGAAGGACCAACCTAGAGAGACACAGCCTCAAATGACACAGGAGGAGATAGACAAATTATCTGAAAAAGAATTCAAAAAGACTATACTAATGAGGATGCAAAACACCGAAAACAGAATATTAGAGGAAATTAGTGCATTGAGAAGAGACATGCAAGAAATGAAAAATAAGCAAATAGAAACCACCAAGTCAATTGCTGAGCTCAAAAATACTATAGAAGGTCTCAACAGTAAGTATTAGAGGCTGAAGAACGGATAAGTGAGCTGGAAGACAGAATGGTGGAAATAAATACTGAAGAACACAGCAAAACTGAAAGAATTAAAAGAACTGAGGATAGCATCAGAGAGCTCTGGGACAATATCAAACACACCAATATTAGAATTATAGGAGTTCCAGAAGAAGAAGAGGACAAGAAAGACTATGAAAAAATTCTTGAAGAGGTTATAGTTGAAAACTTCCTCAACAGGGAAAGAAAACAGTCAACCAAGTCCAAGAAGCACAAAGAGTTCCACACAGGATAAACCCCAGAAGAAACACACCAAGGCACATTCTAATCAAACTAATACAGACTAAATATAAAGACAGATTACTAAAAGCAGCTAGGAGCAAAGAACAAATAACATATAAAGGAAACCCCATACGTCTAACTGCGGATCTTTCCACAGAAACCCTGCAGGCCAGAAGAAAATGGCAGGACATATTTAAACGGCTAAAAGAGAATCACCTCCAACCAAGAAGTCTCTACCCAGCAAAAATCTCATTCAGAATTGATGGTGAAGTCAAAAGGTTCACAGACAGACAATAACTAAAAGAATTCTGTACCACAAAACCAGCCCTACAACAAGTGTTAAAGGGCCTGATATAGCCAATAAATACAAGAGTAGGAGAAGTCCTACAAATCAAACCCCAAACTTCTAAGAAGATGACAATAGGAACATTCGTATCAATAATTACTTTCAACATAAATGGACTAAATGTTCCAACCAAACAACACAGGCTGGCTGAATGGATCCAGAAACATGACCCATATATATGCTGTTTACAAGAGACCCACTTCAGACCTAGAGACACTCATAGACTGAAAGTGAAAGATTGGAAAAAGATATTCCATGCAATATCAAAAGCAAAAACTAACCTAACCCCCCTTAAAAACAAATGACACAGGAGGAGATAGACAAATTATCTGAAAAAGAATTCAAAAAGACTATACTAATGAGGATGCAAAACACCGAAAACAGAATATTAGAGGAAATTAGTGCATTGAGAAGAGACATGCAAGAAATGAAAAATAAGCAAATAGAAACCACCAAGTCAATTGCTGAGCTCAAAAATACTATAGAAGGTCTCAACAGTAAGTATTAGAGGCTGAAGAACGGATAAGTGAGCTGGAAGACAGAATGGTGGAAATAAATACTGAAGAACACAGCAAAACTGAAAGAATTAAAAGAACTGAGGATAGCATCAGAGAGCTCTGGGACAATATCAAACACACCAATATTAGAATTATAGGAGTTCCAGAAGAAGAAGAGGACAAGAAAGACTATGAAAAAATTCTTGAAGAGGTTATAGTTGAAAACTTCCTCAACAGGGAAAGAAAACAGTCAACCAAGTCCAAGAAGCACAAAGAGTTCCACACAGGATAAACCCCAGAAGAAACACACCAAGGCACATTCTAATCAAACTAATACAGACTAAATATAAAGACAGATTACTAAAAGCAGCTAGGAGCAAAGAACAAATAACATATAAAGGAAACCCCATACGTCTAACTGCGGATCTTTCCACAGAAACCCTGCAGGCCAGAAGAAAATGGCAGGACATATTTAAACGGCTAAAAGAGAATCACCTCCAACCAAGAAGTCTCTACCCAGCAAAAATCTCATTCAGAATTGATGGTGAAGTCAAAAGGTTCACAGACAGACAATAACTAAAAGAATTCTGTACCACAAAACCAGCCCTACAACAAGTGTTAAAGGGCCTGATATAGCCAATAAATACAAGAGTAGGAGAAGTCCTACAAATGAAACCCCAAACTTCTAAGAAGATGACAATAGGAACATTCGTATCAATAATTACTTTCAACATAAATGGACTAAATGTTCCAACCAAACAACACAGGCTGGCTGAATGGATCCAGAAACATGACCCATATATATGCTGTTTACAAGAGACCCACTTCAGACCTAGAGACACTCATAGACTGAAAGTGAAAGATTGGAAAAAGATATTCCATGCAAATGGAAATCAAAAGAAAGCTGGAGTAGCAATCCTCATATCAGACAAAATAGACTTTAAAGTAAAGAAGATTCTAAGAGACAAGGCAGGTCACTACATCATGATTAAGGGATCTATCCAAGAGGAAGACATAACAGTCATGAATATCTACGCACCCAACACAGGGGCACCTCAATACATAAGACAGGTACTTTCAGACATAAAAGAAGAAATCAACAATAACACAGTAATAGTAGGAGCCATTAACACTCCTCTCACACCAATGGACAGATCATCCAAACAGAAAATTAATAAAGAAACACAAGCCTTAAATGCCACACTGGAAAATATGGACCTCATCAATATCTTTAGGACGTTCCATCCAAAAGCAGAAGAATACACTTTCTTCTCAAGTGCTCACGGAACATTCTCCAGGATAGACCACATCTTGGGCCACAAATCAAACCTCAGTCAGTTCAAGAAAACCGAAATTATATCAACCATCTTCTCGAACCACAATGCAATGAGACTAGAGATCAACTACCAGAAAAAAAAACCCTAAAAACATAAACACATGGAGTTTAAACAATACATACCTAAAAAATCAAATGATCATTGAGGAAATCAAAGGAGAAATTAAACAATTCCTACAAGAAAATGACAATGAACACATGACAGTGCAAAACCTATGGGATACTGCAAAAGCAGTTCTAAGAGGGCCCCCGAAATTATAAGCAATACTAACCTCCAACCAAGAAGTCTCTACCCAGCAAAATCTCATTCAGAATTGAGGGAAGTCAAAAGGTTCACAGACAGACAATAACTAAAAGAATTCTGTACCACAAAACCAGCCCTACAACAAGTGTTAAAGGGCCTGATATAGCCAATAAATACAAGAGTAGGAGAAGTCCTACAAATGAAACCCCAAACTTCTAAGAAGATGACAATAGGAACATTCGTATCAATAATTACTTTCAACATAAATGGACTAAATGTTCCAACCAAACAACACAGGCTGGCTGAATGGATCCAGAAACATGACCCATATATATGCTGTTTACAAGAGACCCACTTCAGACCTAGAGACACTCATAGACTGAAAGTGAAAGATTGGAAAAAGATATTCCATGCAAATGGAAATCAAAAGAAAGCTGGAGTAGCAATCCTCATATCAGACAAAATAGACTTTAAAGTAAAGAAGATTCTAAGAGACAAGGCAGGTCACTACATCATGATTAAGGGATCTATCCAAGAGGAAGACATAACAGTCATGAATATCTACGCACCCAACACAGGGGCACCTCAATACATAAGACAGGTACTTTCAGACATAAAAGAAGAAATCAACAATAACACAGTAATAGTAGGAGCCATTAACACTCCTCTCACACCAATGGACAGATCATCCAAACAGAAAATTAATAAAGAAACACAAGCCTTAAATGCCACACTGGAAAATATGGACCTCATCAATATCTTTAGGACGTTCCATCCAAAAGCAGAAGAATACACTTTCTTCTCAAGTGCTCACGGAACATTCTCCAGGATAGACCACATCTTGGGCCACAAATCAAACCTCAGTCAGTTCAAGAAAACCGAAATTATATCAACCATCTTCTCGAACCACAATGCAATGAGACTAGAGATAAACTACCAGAAAAAAAACCCTAAAAACACAAACACATGGAGTTTAAACAATACATACCTAAAAAATCAAATGATCATTGAGGAAATCAAAGGAGAAATTAAACAATTCCTACAAGAAAATGACAATGAACACATGACAGTGCAAAACCTATGGGATACTGCAAAAGCAGTTCTAAGAGGGAAATTTATAGCAATACAATCCCACCTCAAGAAACTAGGAAAATATGAAGCAGATGACCTAACCCTCCACTTAAAACAGTTGGAGAAAGAAGAACAAAAACACCTCAAAGCCAGCAGAAGAAGAGAAATCATAAAGATCAGAGCAGAAATAAATGAGAAAGAAATGAAAGAAACAATAGTAAAGATAAATAAAACAAAAAGCTGGTTCTTCAAAAATGTAAACAAAATTGACAAGTCACTGGCCAGACTCATCAAGAAAAAGAGAGAGAGGAACCAGATCAACAAAATCAAAAATGACAAAGGAGAGACTGCAACAGATCATGCAGAAATCAAAGGATTCTAAGAGACTATTATGAACAACTCTATGGTAACAAACTGGACAACCTGGAAGAAATGGATAGTTTCTTGGGGAAGATTAATCTCCCAAGACTGAGTCAGGAAGAAACAGAAACTTTGAACAACCCAATCACAAGCTCAGAAATCGAATTTGTGATTAAAAATCTACCCAAAAATAAAAGCTCAGGGCCAGATGGCTTCACAGGCGAATTCTACCAAACATTTGAAGAAGAGCTAATGCCTGTCCTTCTAAAACTCTTCCAAAAAATTGAACAGGAAGGAAAACTTCCAAACACATTCTATGAGGCCACCATCACCCTGACACCAAAACCAGGCTAAGACAACACAAAAAAGGAAAACTATAGGCCAATTTCATTGATAAACTTAGATGCCAAGATCCTCAACAAAATCCAAAAGCAGAAGAATACACTTTCTTCTCAAGTGCTCACGGAACATTCTCCAGGATAGACCACATCTTGGGCCACAAATCAAACCTCAGTCAGTTCAAGAAAACCGAAATTATATCAACCATCTTCTCGAACCACAATGCAATGAGACTAGAGATCAACTACCAGAAAAAAAAACCCTAAAAACATAAACACATGGAGTTTAAACAATACATACCTAAAAAATCAAATGATCATTGAGGAAATCAAAGGAGAAATTAAACAATTCCTACAAGAAAATGACAATGAACACATGACAGTGCAAAACCTATGGGATACTGCAAAAGCAGTTCTAAGAGGGAAATTTATAGCAATACAATCCCACCTCAAGAAACTAGGAAAATATGAAGCAGATGACCTAACCCTCCACTTAAAACAGTTGGAGAAAGAAGAACAAAAACACCTCAAAGCCAGCAGAAGAAGAGAAATCATAAAGATCAGAGCAGAAATAAATGAGAAAGAAATGAAAGAAACAATAGTAAAGATAAATAAAACAAAAAGCTGGTTCTTCAAAAATGTAAACAAAATTGACAAGTCACTGGCCAGACTCATCAAGAAAAAGAGAGAGAGGAACCAGATCAACAAAATCAAAAATGACAAAGGAGAGACTGCAACAGATCATGCAGAAATCAAAGGATTCTAAGAGACTATTATGAACAACTCTATGGTAACAAACTGGACAACCTGGAAGAAATGGATAGTTTCTTGGGGAAGATTAATCTCCCAAGACTGAGTCAGGAAGAAACAGAAACTTTGAACAACCCAATCACAAGCTCAGAAATCGAATTTGTGATTAAAAATCTACCCAAAAATAAAAGCTCAGGGCCAGATGGCTTCACAGGCGAATTCTACCAAACATTTGAAGAAGAGCTAATGCCTGTCCTTCTAAAACTCTTCCAAAAAATTGAACAGGAAGGAAAACTTCCAAACACATTCTATGAGGCCACCATCACCCTGACACCAAAACCAGGCTAAGACAACACAAAAAAGGAAAACTATAGGCCAATTTCATTGATAAACTTAGATGCCAAGATCCTCAACAAAATCCTAGCAAACAGAATTCAATGACACATCAAAAAACTCATACATCATGATCAAGTCGGGTTCATCCCAGGCATGCAAGGATTCTTCAATATCCGCAAATCGATCAATGTGATACACCATATCAACAAATTGAGAGACTAAAATAACACCATCATCTCAATAGATGCAGAAAAAGCCTTCGACAAAGTACAACATCCATTTATGATAAAGACTCTTCAGAAAATGGGCATAGAAGGAACTTATCTCAACATAATAAAAGCCATCTATGAGAAGCCTACAGCGAACATTATTGTTAATGGCGAAAAACTGAAAGCATTCCCTCTAAGATCAGGAACAAGACAGGGGTGCCCACTTTCACCACTACTATTCAACATAGTCCTGGAAGTCCTAGCAACAGCAATAAGAGAAGAGAAAGAAATCAAAGGAATCCAGATTGGAAAGGAAGAAGTCAAGCTCTCTTTTTGCAGACGACATGATATTATACATAGAAAATCCCAAAGACACTATTACAAAACTACTAGAGCTAATCAACGAATTCAGCAAAGTCGCAGGATACAAAGTCAACACACAGAAATCACTGGCATTCCTATACACAAACAATGAAAAATCAGAAAACAAAATCCAAAAGGCAATCCCCTTCACCATTGCAACCAAAAGAATCAAATACCTAGTAATAAACCTACCCAAAGAAACAAAAGAATTGTACACAGAAAATTACAAGACACTCATGAGAGGAATTAAAGAAGACTTAAACAGATGGAGAGATATTCCATGTTCCTGGATCGGAAGAATCAATATTGTGAAAATGACCATACTACCACATATCATCTACAGATTCACTGCAATACCTATTCAACTACCATTGACATTTTTCACAGAACTAGACCAAAGAATAACACAGTTCATAAGGAAACACAAAAGACCTCGAATAGCCAAAGCAATTCTGAGAAAGAAAAATAGAGCTGGAGGAATCAGCCTCCCTAACTTCAGACTCTACTACAAAGCAACAGTCATCAAGACAGTATGGTACTGGCACAAAAACAGAACTATAGACCAATGGAACAAGATCGAGAACCCAGAGATCAACCCACACACCTATGGGTACCTTGTTTTGACAAAGGAGGCGAGACTATAAAATGGAACAAAGACAGCCTCTTCAACAAATGGTGCTGGGAAAATTGGACAGCTACATGCAGAAAAATGAAGTTGGAACATTCCCTGACACCATGCACTAAGATCAACTCAAAATGGATTAAAGGCCTAAATGAAAGACCAGAAACCATCAAACTTTTAGAGGAGAATATAGGCAAAACCCTCAAGGACATCAATCAAAGCAAGATCTTCTCTGACCCACCAACTAAAATAGCAGAACTGAAAAAAAAAAAAAAATGTGGGACCTCATGAAATTTAAAAGCTTTTGTACAGCAAAAGAAATCACAAAAAAGCTGAACAGACACCCCACAGAATGGGGGAAAATCATAGCAAATGAAACAACAGACAAAGAATTAATCTCCAAAATCTACAAGCAACTCAGACAACTCAGCACAGGGAAAACGAACAACCCAATCAAAAAATAGGAAAAAGATCTAAAGAGACGCCTCTCCAAAGAGGATATACAGATGGCCCCAAAGCACATGAAATGATGCTCAACCTCGCTTATCATTAGAGAAATGCAAATTAAAACCACAATGAGATACCACCTCACACCCATCAGAATGGACATCATCAAAAAATCTGCAGACAATAAATGCTGGAGAGGGTGTGGAGAAAAGGGAACACTCTTGCATTGCAGGTGGGAATGTAAATTGATATAGCCTCTATGGAAGACAGTATGGAGATTTCTTAAAAAACTAAAAATAGAAGCACCCTATGACCCAGCAATCCCACTATTAGGCTTATATCCTGATGAAATCAAAAATGAAAGAGGCACCTGCACCCCAATGTTCATTGCAGCTGTCTATACAATAGCCAGAACGTGGAAGCAACCTAGATGTCCATCAACAAATGAATGGATCCAGAAGCTCTGGTACATATATACAATGGAATACTACTCAGCTGTTAAAAGAAATGCAGAGGACTCAGTCTTAATGAAGTGGCTGGCTCTAAAACCTATCATCAAAAGTGAAGTAAGTCAAAAAGAGAAAGACAAATACAGTATACTAACACACATATATGGAATCTAGTAGGACGGTCTTGATAACACGTGCAGGGAACTCATGGAAAAACAGACAGAGCATAGACGTAGGGACATTGTGGGGAAGAAATAGGGAGAGGGAAGCATGGAGGGAGTAACATGGAAACCTATACTGTTATGTGTGGAAAAGATAGCTAGTGTCATAGTGCTAAGGGAATAGGGAATAGGAGTGCTTACAATGGCTTGGGCCGAAGGTCTGGAAGGGTGGGATGGGGGGAACTAGGGGGTGGGGCCCAGGGATATGCATATGAATGATCTGGGAACATACATATCGGTGAACAATAAAACTCTGTAAAATCTTTAAAATAAAGAATTAAAAATTAAAAACAAACAAAGAAACAATCTATGGGGCTTATCTGGTAGCTCAGTGGTAAAGAGTTCACCTGCAAATTCCAGGAGACACTGGTTCAGTACCTGATCCAGGAAGACCCCACACGCTGCAAAACAACTAAGCCCATGAGCCACAACTGTGGAGCCTGTGCTCTAGAGCCTCAGAGCCACAACTATGGAACCCATGTGCCACAACTACTGAAGCCTGTTTGCCCTAGAGCCCAAGTTCCACAACAAGAGAAGTCACCTCAACAAGAAGCCTGCTCACCTCAACTAGAGAGTAGTGCCCACTCCCTGCAACTAGAGAAGAGGCTGCAGCAGCAGCAGCAATAACTCGAAATTGCCAAAAATAAATAGATAAAATTTTAAAAATAAATAAATAAAACTTTAAAAATAAATAAATAGTCTAAAAATATCCTAAAAAAAATAATGTTTCTGCTATGAGTCCTTATAATCCAGTTGACCAAGGAATTTAGGTATTCAGAATCCTACATTATTATGACAGTAGAGTGGGCTCTTTTTGACTAGCACAATGTTACTGAAAACATACGATCTCTTACTCTTTCTCTAAAAAAGAGAGAAATACAGCCACCATATTCACCTTTAGGTGCTATTAATTCTTTTTTCAGTTTAACTACAACCCTACCTTTGCATATGCCATAAATTAAGCCCTGGTCTAGGAACATAAAAAATAAAAATAAAAAATTATAAAATGTAGATAGAACAATAGAGATTGATCAATCATGAAATTAAAAACACACATATACTGACTATGTGTGAAAGGTCATGAAGTTAGAGCTTGTTACCGTAACTTCCTTCTTCCATTAGAAAATACCACATGTTCTTCGTTTTTATCCAGCACCTTAAATGGTCAAGGCTCTTTATCAGATAACATTGCCAAATATTTATTACCAAATACCTCTGCCTTGGTTGGGTTGCACTATTAAGGGAATAGGAATAGGAGTGCTTACAATGGCTTGGGCCGAAGGTCTGGAAGGGTGGGATGGGGGGAACTAGGGGGTGGGGCCCAGGGATATGCATATGAATGATCTGGGAACATACATATCGGTGAACAATAAAACTCTGTAAAATCTTTAAAATAAAGAATTAAAAATTAAAAACAAACAAAGAAACAATCTATGGGGCTTATCTGGTAGCTCAGTGGTAAAGAGTTCACCTGCAAATTCCAGGAGACACTGGTTCAGTACCTGATCCAGGAAGACCCCACACGCTGCAAAACAACTAAGCCCATGAGCCACAACTGTGGAGCCTGTGCTCTAGAGCCTCAGAGCCACAACTATGGAACCCATGTGCCACAACTACTGAAGCCTGTTTGCCCTAGAGCCCAAGTTCCACAACAAGAGAAGTCACCTCAACAAGAAGCCTGCTCACCTCAACTAGAGAGTAGTGCCCACTCCCTGCAACTAGAGAAGAGGCTGCAGCAGCAGCAGCAATAACTCGAAATTGCCAAAAATAAATAGATAAAATTTTAAAAATAAATAAATAAAAATTTAAAAATAAATAAATAGTCTAAAAATATCCTAAAAAAAATAATGTTTCTGCCATGAGTCCTTATAATCCAGTTGACCAAGGAATTTAGGTATTCAGAATCCTACATTATTATGACAGTAGAGTGGGCTCTTTTTGACTAGCACAATGTTACTGAAAACATACGATCTCTTACTCTTTCTCTAAAAAAGAGAGAAATACAGCCACCATATTCACCTTTAGGTGCTATTAATTCTTTTTTCAGTTTAACTACAACCCTACCTTTGCATATGCCATAAATTAAGCCCTGGTCTAGGAACATAAAAAAATAAAAATAAAAATTATAAAATGTAGATAGAACAATAGAGATTGATCAATCATGAAATTAAAAACACACATATACTGACTATGTGTGAAAGGTCATGAAGTTAGAGCTTGTTACCGTAACTTCCTTCTTCCATTAGAAAATACCACATGTTCTTCGTTTTTATCCAGCACCTTAAATGGTCAAGGCTCTTTATCAGATAACATTGCCAAATATTTATTACCAAATACCTCTGCCTTGGTTGGGTTGCACTATTATTCCTGTTGTCATACTGTTGACCATAAAAGCACTAAGAGGTACCCTGGAAAACTTCCTAAGCTTTAGACATGCTTCTCTCTGCTCCCAGTGTATCTTAGCAACCCCCAAAGGTTGGAATCGGTCATCTCATCTAATACAGTTATCAACTTTTTTGCCTATAGGTTCTGTGGCATGGGGGCCCTCAAATTATAATGTTCGACTTCTTGGTTCCACTTTAATGGTACTTTGTTTCCCTTGGTAGAAGCAATCCTTCCTCAGTAGGCTATACTCTACACGAGTCTGTGGTAAACATGAATGAGCTGTTGAGCTGTTTCTAGGCAGAAGGCAGACTCCTGACAACTAGGAAAGACACAGAAAAAAGAATCTTTCTCTCAGAGAAAAATAATAACCCAGAAAATAAGCATGGCTTTAGCCACAAGCTCTAAAGGACTGCACTGTGATTCATTCAATGGAGCTTGAGAATCACTCTATACAGCCTCCTGTTTTACAACAGACACTCCAGGTATCACTGGATCTATAAATACCTGGTCATAAGGCTAATTGGGAGAAAAGCTTATATATGTTTCACAGCATTCTTTTGCTTGAAACTTCACTGAAAATGAGTCTTATCAGTCTTTAGCAAATAGGTCAGAGAGATACATCAAATGTTACATATACTCTCCCCATATCTGATATGCTCACCATGCATTTGAGCCATTTTTTGCTCATAAGAATTTCAAGATAAACCTTTTTTTTTTTTTTTTACTTTATAGTGGATATTCTGACACACTGCAGACCACTGATCCCCTAAACAGTTCATTAGTATTGAAGGCTTCAGCAGTTTCATGAGTTTATTTTCTAGATTACTGCATGCACATGTTTTATTAAGGGATCTTTGAATGCATTAATTCCTTATCATCATTTCTACATTATGTCCTCAATGAAGTGAACCATAATAATAGCTTATTGGATATCAGGGAAACTACATTATGGCAAGAAGCAAGAGCAATGGAATATCTCTTATACAAAATAGTGATGTTATACACTTGTCTGTACTAATAAAAGCAAATTACTTCTGATGTCTTCTAAACAGGTATGGAAAAATTGGTGCTATGACAACCCATACCTGCAACTGGAGTCACCAATGATTAAGTTTATTACACGCATAGTCATTATTATTTATGATTCCTCAAACTCTGTGCAGACTAAAGATGCGAAAGAGAGTCAGGAAGGAGGTTGTCCTTGGCATTTTTAAGTCTTTAATGACTTAAGTCACTGATGAAACGCTACACAAATAATGTATTAGGCATTGTTTAATAGTCTGGTAGGAAAAAATTCCTGGGAATTTCATTTGGTCCCTTCTCAAATACCAGTCTGTATTAATGGTATGATGCAGAGATCTTATCAGTTTCTTAGTAGGCTTAATCAAGAACTGGGGAAATGACAGAATTTGTTTGTAGAGCCCCAGACATGACATGAGGCAACTCATATAAACACAGTGTATCACTTGAACTTCATAGAGTCTCATAATAAGTGATATTGCAATTTTTTTGGAGCTTGAGAATCACTCTATACAGCCTCCTGTTTTACAACAGACACTCCAGGTATCACTGGATCTATAAATACCTGGTCATAAGGCTAATTGGGAGAAAAGCTTATATATGTTTCACAGCATTCTTTTGCTTGAAACTTCACTGAAAATGAGTCTTATCAGTCTTTAGCAAATAGGTCAGAGAGATACATCAAATGTTACATATACTCTCCCCATATCTGATATGCTCACCATGCATTTGAGCCATTTTTTGCTCATAAGAATTTCAAGATAAACCTTTTTTTTTTTTACTTTATAGTGGATATTCTGACACACTGCAGACCACTGATCCCCTAAACAGTTCATTAGTATTGAAGGCTTCAGCAGTTTCATGAGTTTATTTTCTAGATTACTGCATGCACATGTTTTATTAAGGGATCTTTGAATGCATTAATTCCTTATCATCATTTCTACATTATGTCCTCAATGAAGTGAACCATAATAATAGCTTATTGGATATCAGGGAAACTACATTATGGCAAGAAGCAAGAGCAATGGAATATCTCTTATACAAAATAGTGATGTTATACACTTGTCTGTACTAATAAAAGCAAATTACTTCTGATGTCTTCTAAACAGGTATGGAAAAATTGGTGCTATGACAACCCATACCTGCAACTGGAGTCACCAATGATTAAGTTTATTACACGCATAGTCATTATTATTTATGATTCCTCAAACTCTGTGCAGACTAAAGATGCGAAAGAGAGTCAGGAAGGAGGTTGTCCTTGGCATTTTTAAGTCTTTAATGACTTAAGTCACTGATGAAACGCTACACAAATAATGTATTAGGCATTGTTTAATAGTCTGGTAGGAAAAAATTCCTGGGAATTTCATTTGGTCCCTTCTCAAATACCAGTCTGTATTAATGGTATGATGCAGAGATCTTATCAGTTTCTTAGTAGGCTTAATCAAGAACTGGGGAAATGACAGAATTTGTTTGTAGAGCCCCCAGACATGACATGAGGCAACTCATATAAACACAGTGTATCACTTGAACTTCATAGAGTCTCATAATAAGTGTGAACCACAGAGGTGTTTTATAACCTAGAAGTCAGTGTGAATTATTGAAAAGTCAGAATATTTTCTTTCCATCTATTCATAATCCTCTAAGGAAATGACGATGGGCATTTTTAAGGACAGCTTAAAATAAGCAAAAAACAATACCACCATTTATGCCTGAAGAAGGAAGAAAAAGTGATACAAACAAGAGCAAAAAAAATTCTTCTCCTCATCTTCTGCTCACAGATTCCTGAGTTGGAGAAAAAAGGTAAAATAATGTGTATTATTTTGGGTTTCTATGTTTTGGGATAGCTTGTTACACAGTAATAGATAACTAATGCAGGTGTGAAAACAGAAAAGATAGGAATTTTGGCAAATAACCTACCATACAGAACTTTGAGAAAGCTAATTCCCTTTGTCAAATTAATTCAAGTTTGGTGATCTCATTTTATAATTTACTAATACAGTTTATGCACAAGAATTAGATCTTTAAATTTGTCTAAATTCAATTTTCTTAGTTCATCACATCTTGCTTCCTTGAATGGTTTATCAAAAGCAACAAAAAGAAAAGAAAAATGAAGAAAAAATTTTCCATATAAATGATGAAATTATTATATAAGAAATGTTTTAGTAATGATTTTTAAAGCAGAATTTTAATAATAGAGAAAATAAGAAACAAATGAATGTACAATCATGGTGACTTTGAACCTCTTTAATGCTGATAATGAACGGCAGTAAAAGATTACTGGAGTCTTCTAAACAGGTATGGAAAAATTGGTGCTATGACAACCCATACCTGCAACTGGAGTCACCAATGATTAAGTTTATTACACGCATAGTCATTATTATTTATGATTCCTCAAACTCTGTGCAGACTAAAGATGCGAAAGAGAGTCAGGAAGGAGGTTGTCCTTGGCATTTTTAAGTCTTTAATGACTTAAGTCACTGATGAAACGCTACACAAATAATGTATTAGGCATTGTTTAATAGTCTGGTAGGAAAAATTCCTGGGAATTTCATTTGGTCCCTTCTCAAATACCAGTCTGTATTAATGGTATGATGCAGAGATCTTATCAGTTTCTTAGTAGGCTTAATCAAGAACTGGGGAAATGACAGAATTTGTTTGTAGACCCCCCAGACATGACATGAGGCAACTCATATAAACACAGTGTATCACTTGAACTTCATAGAGTCTCATAATAAGTGTGAACCACAGAGGTGTTTTATAACCTAGAAGTCAGTGTGAATTATTGAAAAGTCAGAATATTTTCTTTCCATCTATTCATAATCCTCTAAGGAAATGACGATGGGCATTTTTAAGGACAGCTTAAAATAAGCAAAAAACAATACCACCATTTATGCCTGAAGAAGGAAGAAAAAGTGATACAAACAAGAGCAAAAAAAATTCTTCTCCTCATCTTCTGCTCACAGATTCCTGAGTTGGAGAAAAAAGGTAAAATAATGTGTATTATTTTGGGTTTCTATGTTTTGGGATAGCTTGTTACACAGTAATAGATAACTAATGCAGGTGTGAAAACAGAAAAGATAGGAATTTTTGGCAAATAACCTACCATACAGAACTTTGAGAAAGCTAATTCCCTTTGTCAAATTAATTCAAGTTTGGTGATCTCATTTTATAATTTACTAATACAGTTTATGCACAAGAATTAGATCTTTAAATTTGTCTAAATTCAATTTTCTTAGTTCATCACATCTTGCTTCCTTGAATGGTTTATCAAAAGCAACAAAAAGAAAAGAAAAATGAAGAAAAAATTTTCCATATAAATGATGAAATTATTATATAAGAAATGTTTTAGTAATGATTTTTAAAGCAGAATTTTTAATAATAGAGAAAAATAAGAAACAAATGAATGTACAATCATGGTGACTTTGAACCTCTTTAATGCTGATAATGAACGGCAGTAAAAAGAATGTTCAAACTACTGCATAATTATACCCATTTCACATGCTAGCAAAGTAATGCTCAAGATCCTTCAAGTTAGGCTTCACAGTACATGGAGAATCCAGATGTGCAATCTGGATTTAGAAAAGGCAGAGGAACCAGAGATCAAATTGCTAACATATGTTGGATCATAGAAAAAGCAGGGGAATTCCAGAAAAACATCTACTTCTGCTTCATTGACCATAAGAAAGCCTTTGACTGTGTTGATAACAACAAACTTCAGAAAATTCCTAAAAAGATGGGAATACCAGACCACTTTACTTCCCTCCTGAAAACCCTATATGCAGGTCAAGAAGCAATAGTTAGAAACAGAGATTGAACAACAGACTGGTTCAAAATTGGGAAAGGAGTATGTCAAATCTATATACTGTCACCCTGGTTATTTAATTTATATGTGAAGTACATTAGGTGAAATGTCAGGCTGGATGAATCACAAATTGGAATCAAGATTGTGAGGAGAAATATCAATAATCTGAGATATGTAGATGACAGTACCCTTATGGCAGAAAGTGAAGAGGAACTAAAGCACCTCTTGATGAAGATGAAAGAGAAAAACAAAAAGCTAGCTTAAAACTCAATAGTTAAGAAACAAAGCATTGCATCTGGTTCCATTACTTCAGGGCAAATAGATGGGGAAAAAGTTGGAAACATTATAGCAGATTTCATTTCTTGGACTCCAAAGTGTTGATGGTCACTGCAGCCATGGAATTTAAAGCACTGCTTCTTCAATGAAAAGCAATGACAAACCTAGACAGGATATTAAAAAGCAGAGATATCACTATTTCACAAAGGTCCATGTAGTCAAAGCTATAATTTTTCTGGTAGTCATGTATGGATGAGAGAAATGGATCATAAATTCCCTTTGTCAAATTAATTCAAGTTTGGTGATCTCATTTTATAATTTACTAATACAGTTTATGCACAAGAATTA